>OU612043.1:233163942-234456075 GCA_914767935.1 Coremacera marginata | reverse complement strand
CAAAGTCCTTTCAAGGGCTGAAATGGCCATTTCGTTTTTTTTTTAAAAAAAAAAGGTGCAAGATAGTCAAAAAAAAAAAAAAAACAGTGTCCTCTTCATGAAATACACCATAATATATATTATTGATTTATACTCGTAACTTCAACTGATTCAAACTGATTCAAAAAATGTACATTTTTTATTGTTTATTTTCATTTTGATTTTAATAAACTGCAAGAACGGTTACAAAGTTTTATGTGTGCTTGCTTATATTTATTTATTTTTTTATTTATTTATTTATTTATTTATTTATTTATTATTTATTATTTATTATTTATTATTTATTATTTATTATTTATTATTTATTATTTATTATTTATTATTTATTATTTATTATTTATTATTTATTATTTATTATTTATTATTTATTATTTATTATTTATTATTTATTATATATTATTTATTATTTATTATTTATTATTTATTATTTATTATTTATTATTTATTATTTATTATTTATTATTTATTATTTATTATTTATTATTTATTATTTATTATTTACTATTTATTATTTATTATTTATTATTTATTATTTATTATTTATTATTTATTATTTATTATTTATTATTTATTATTTATTATTTATTATTTATTATTTATTATTTATTATTTATTATTTATTATTTATTATTTATTATTTATTATTTATTATTTATTATTTATTATTTATTATTTATTATTTATTATTTATTATTTATTATTTATTATTTATTATTTATTATTTATTATTTATTATTTATTATTTATTATTTATTATTTATTATTTATTATTTATTATTTATTATTTATTATTTATTATTTATTATTTATTATTTATTATTTATTATTTATTATTTATTATTTATTATTTATTATTTATTATTTATTATTTATTATTTATTATTTATTATTTATTATTTATTATTTATTATTTATTATTTATTATTTATTATTTATTATTTATTATTTATTATTTATTATTTATTATTTATTATTTATTATTTATTATTTATTATTTATTATTTATTATTTATTATTTATTATTTATTATTTATTATTTATTATTTATTATTTATTATTTATTATTTATTATTTATTATTTATTATTTATTATTTATTATTTATTATTTATTATTTATTATTTATTATTTATTATTTATTATTTATTATTTATTATTTATTATTTATTATTTATTATTTATTATTTATTATTTATTATTTATTATTTATTATTTATTATTTATTATTTATTATTTATTATTTATTATTTATTATTTATTATTTATTATTTATTATTTATTATTTATTATTTATTATTTATTATTTATTATTTATTATTTATTATTTATTATTTATTATTTATTATTTATTATTTATTATTTATTATTTATTATTTATTATTTATTATTTATTATTTATTATTTATTATTTATTATTTATTATTTATTATTTATTATTTATTATTTATTATTTATTATTTATTATTTATTATTTATTATTTATTATTTATTATTTATTATTTATTATTTATTATTTATTATTTATTATTTATTATTTATTATTTATTATTTATTATTTATTATTTATTATTTATTATTTATTATTTATTATTTATTATTTATTATTTATTATTTATTATTTATTATTTATTATTTATTATTTATTATTTATTATTTATTATTTATTATTTATTATTTATTATTTATTATTTATTATTTATTATTTATTATTTATTATTTATTATTTATTATTTATTATTTATTATTTATTATTTATTATTTATTATTTATTATTTATTATTTATTATTTATTATTTATTATTTATTATTTATTATTTATTATTTATTATTTATTATTTATTATTTATTATTTATTATTTATTATTTATTATTTATTATTTATTATTTATTATTTATTATTTATTATTTATTATTTATTATTTATTATTTATTATTTATTATTTATTATTTATTATTTATTATTTATTATTTATTATTTATTATTTATTATTTATTATTTATTATTTATTATTTATTATTTATTATTTATTATTTATTATTTATTTATTTAGCTATTTGTTTATTTATTTATTTAGCTATTTGTTTATTATTTATTTCTTTTTTTATTTATTTTTTATTTACTTATTTATTTATTTATTTAGATATTTTATTTATTTATTTATTTATTTATTTATTTATCAATTTATTTATGTATTTATTTCCTTATTTATTTAGAAATAATTTTTATGTTTCGTTGTAATTATTTTCGTTTTAAACTTAAGTTTTCGTCATATTAGTCACATTTTGCGAATGAAATATTTACTTTTTGTGTTAATTTTGAAAATTTATATTTTTGAAGACCATTAAAAATTCTCAATTTGAACAATTTTTAAAAAATTATAGGCAAAAATCAAAAACTTAGTTTAAATATTAATTCGATAAAGATATTAATTGGTTAGTTAGAAAAAAAATCAAATTCAAGAATATTTCCAAAAGAAAAACATTTTGGTTGTGAAAATTCCCATCACCTCGTCTTTGATTTTTTACTGGTACTTCTACATATTTTTATCAAAACCCTCCTGAGTTTCAAATTAACAGTTATTTTAAGAAATACCATACCTCAAATTTTTACAATGTCTGTTGAATTTTTTTTTTTAATATGTATAAAATGCTTTACCTGGTATTTCTACTACAAATTTTTTGTAGTGTATCAGAATAAAAACAAGATTTAGGTAAAACTTTCATGTTGTTGTTTCAGAACTAACACACCTCAAATATGCAGACAATGAATGTGGATTAAAGTTCACTTCATTTAAATTTGTATGCTCATAAATTTGCAGTTTTGTTTTTATATAAAACTGCAGATAATTTTTTTTTTTAAATAAAAATGTTTGCTTTCTTTTAAAACTGCAAAACTATCTTATATATAAATGATACAAAAATATCGAGCCCAAATAACCGAATAAATGTAAGCGCCAAAAAAAATTTTTACAGGAAAAGCATTTTTCTAACTTTGTCTTCCTAAGCATTACATGTAAACTTGATTTTTCCAATAAATCTCACTTTGTAATGGTTAATCTAAGAAAAGTGATTTTTTTGAGAGTTGATGGCTTAATTCTTGTGATTTTTGTGGTTTGTGATTAAAAAGTGGATTCCGAAGAAAGTGGCGCTTACATAAATTTGGCGGTTAGGTCTCAATATGGAGGTAGACGGCTATAATAATCCTGGAATCCTGGAATAAATTTTAATACAGCATAGTATTGCAAGCATGTGGACGTAGCCAGGGTATCAGCCAGGATAACTTTAAAACTCCTCTACAACGTAAGTGCACAATTGTACCTTTTTCCAACTTTTTCAGACATAAAATTGTGAAGATTCAAAAGTATATCCAATACTTTGTAATGCATTCTTATTTTTCAAAAATAGACAGAAAACATTGTTTGAATAACGAATTAATGTTAATAACAAATTGTAGATGTTAGCTCTTTTCAAATATTTTCAAATAAAGAAAGTCGTTTTATTGACGTATTATTGACGGTTAACAAACAATCTTAGATTTCGGATTCATTATTTCGAAATAAATTCCTTTTTATACAACTATCTTTCAGATTACGTCTTATCTCAATTAGCTGATTTAATAACGACGAAAACTTTTTAACTTAATTTATAAACAACCTATACTTAATGAATGAGAAAAATAATACAATGGCATTTATTTTGAATTACAAAAACACACAAAAAATTTCCAACAGTATAAAGATCAATGCCAAACAAATGTTTGGTTTGGCTCCCTTGTGTTTGTAGTATTTTTTGTTTTATATAATGAAAAGTGACGTTAAAAAATGTCTATCCGATAGAGTATGTGACAAAGTAAGAGATGCATTTCTGACATGAAAATGAGCTTCCCATTTCAGCATTGGTTTTTTTTTTGTTATTTTTTTTTTCTTTTATTAAAAGCAAAATACAGTGTAAATTTCATTTTTATGTAGATCAGTTTTAATTATTCACTTAAACGAACCAAAGTGGGGGGCCCCTGCAACAAAATTCGAAAAAATGTTGTGATGTAAACATATAAGGGGCGTATTTTATGTTTTAATATCTGCTTCATTAAAAAGAGAAAAAAATAAAAAGATAAAAGAGAAGATATAATAATGAAATGAAAAATAAGTTATAAGTTAGATAAACACAAAAAATATGAAATTAATGTTTTGATGATTTACTGCTCTCATAAAAATGTAAGTTTTTCATTAATTTTTTTTTTATTTCTTTCTTTTATTAATCAGGATACACAAGGAAAAAAAGAATGTTACTTCTTCTTTAATTTCCATTAAAATAGTTGATGGGATCACGTGAGAATGAAAAATAGGTGATGTGCTCAGTCAATGCTGTGAAATCAGAGGTTCAGATCTTTTCATTTATTGATCATGTCATTTGAATCAAAAAATTTTCAAAAATAAGCTCAAGTTTTAATAAATTTAAGTTGAATTATCATAAATATCATACGTAGCAAACATTCTGAGCCCTTTATAACTTTTTTAAGACTCATATTTGTGTACCTGGAAGCTCATAATGAGCTCATTTAAGAGTCCGATATGAGCATGTTGCTCTTCCTGTAAGGACACACTTTTTTGAATCCTAATTTTTGTTATTTATGA
Organism: Coremacera marginata; assembly: GCA_914767935.1. Classification (NCBI taxonomy): domain Eukaryota; kingdom Metazoa; phylum Arthropoda; class Insecta; order Diptera; family Sciomyzidae; genus Coremacera; species Coremacera marginata. The sequence goes on along the minus strand of OU612043.1, from coordinate 234,451,403 downwards.
GTCCGAAATATGTGCATTTTAAGAATCGCTATTAACAGTTTATTAAGAGTATTTTAAGAGTTTTTTCTGACTCATAATAATAAAACGTTATTCTTATAGATGCTATAAAAAAATTTGTTATTGTTTTGACGCTATACACCCAATGAAGAAGTCAATTGACCCCCTCCTAGGTATTCTGCATGTTAAATGCGACAGTAGAAAGTATTGTCTGGGGACTTGTGTGGAACCAGTTACTGCTACTTGTGACCTAGTTCGGATCTAGTTCCGTACTAGTTTCCTTTCGCTGCTGGGAAATAAAAAAAAATGTGATACTTTTGTGATTCATATAAGACAAATGTTAGTATAGTTATGAGCGTGTTTCCCTTCCTGCAATATCAAAATGAGCTGAGTCCGAAATGTAACTGTAACTAAATGTAATAAAAAATGTTTATTGGCTTATGTATTATAAGTATTATAAGGCCAATAATGTATTATAGTCAGATTGTTAGAACTAAATTGAAGAGTTTTATATGCAGCTTTTACCGTTGCATTATCTATACTATTATATAAAATAGTAATCACATATGTTCGGGACCGCAAAGCTTGAAAACGGCAGGTGCTATTTCAATAATTCTTTTTCTATTGGTTAGCTATAGTACCCAGTTGGTACATAGGCTTTATTAAATTTGCCACGCTCACTTGCGACTGCGAATAAATGCGAAAAATATAAAATAATAGCAAGAAATATTCTGGAGATTTGGATAGAAAAAAAGACACCAATCGATGTTATTTTATTAAAAAAAAACAAAATTTATATAAAACTGAGCACGCCTACTTGCCACGCCCCCTATATTTAGAAAACATAATAACACGAGAACAGCACAGCTGATTTTATGTGAACAAAAAAGGTGTCAAATTGTTCTGTATTCGATTTAGGTAAGTGAAAACAAATTTTTCACGCCTACCTGTCACGTCTACTATATTAAAAAACAAACAAAGAAGTGTACGACTAAATCCATTTGAACAATATACAAATCAAACAATTCTGATAGAATTTAGCTGACTATGAACTATAAGAAATGTGCCACGCCTACCTGCAACGCTCACTATATTACAAAATATGAAAAGACGACAACGGCTGAATCGATTTGAACGAAAAATAGTTGTATATATTTATGTATTTTATTTGAATAATAATAACAACACTTAGAAAAAAGTATCATATTTAGAGCAAAATAGTAATGACCAGGGAAGGGATTTTATGGCATTTAAAATTGAAAAAAAGGAAAAATTAAATTTTAAAAAAGGCAAAAAAAAGGCATTTATTAAAAAATTCATTATAATGCTACTAACAGAAAAAATATAATAAAAAACTTCAACATTGAGCTAGTGCTCTTCTGAAGCATTGTAGTAACACAGTGCTACAAGATGCATTTTAAAATTTTTTGGCAACATTCTCATACGATTGTCCCGAAGCATATTTTTAAAAGTGCTAAAACTTCTTTCCACATCAACAGAAACTAGTGGAGCCCAATTAAATGATTCCACGTCGTTTACTTCGATGTTTTTTGGAAGTTTAGCAGTTTCCAATCCACCGACTACATCTGCAATGTCTTTTATAACTTGTAAACCTTTATTTTCTGAAAAAACAGAATTAAATTTGTCGAACACTGACATGGCAATTGGCCCTTTGGCTTGTTTCAAGTTGTTTTCGACTTCATGAAGTATTGATAGAATTTTGCCAATCGGTTGTCCTAAATATGGATGACACTGTCAATCGCAATTGGGAAAATAAAAAGTGTTTGATGTTACCTCTCTTTTGTAAATGATCAAAAATACTATTTTTAGGATCTACAAGAAATCCAAAATTTGTTTGTATATATGCCAGCTGAGCACGAATTCTGTCATCTGCCAAAATTGATTTTGCGAAAGTAATACAAGCTGCATCTTCATCTAGTTCATCGACAATGCATTTTATACGCGTAAAGTTTCTTGCATAGTAAGACGCTGCACTCAGCCAAGTACCCCAACGAGTCAACACCTACCAAAATCAAAATTTTATGTTCATAGGTATAAAGTTCATATTCGAAGTCAAAACAAATCTTACAGGTTGTGGAGGCAACGGAAGTTCGGGATCCATTTCCTTAAAAAGATAAACTCGTGATGCACATTTCAAAAAGATCTTCTTTATATTGGCGATCAAGGCATCAACATCAGGATAAATACTGCGAAGTTTTTCACAAACTCTGTACGCCATGTGCAAGACATGTTATGTGGATCATTTTCGGATATAGGAGCTTAAGAGCTTCACCACATTTTTTCATGTACCGTGCGGCGTCTGTTATGAATACCAAAATATTTTCTCGTTTAACTTGTTCTGGCCATAGAATCCTTAACGAATTGTCAAATATAGTTGCAATTTCAGATGCGTTTACTTTTTGTATAACCTCTGAAGTCAAAAGATATCCACGGCCGTTTTTACTCAATGGTCCAACTATGACGTTACAAACAAATCTACCAGCTTTATCTGTAGATTCATCAATAGATATGAAAATTTTGGAGTCACCTATATCATCTCTTATTTTTTGCAATACTTCCTCATACACATCCTTCAGATAATTTTTTCTTATAGTGGACTCATCAGGCAATTTTTTTTGGGAATAATTTTCGAAGAATGTTTTAAATTCTTTATGGTTTGCTTTAAATAGAGGTATATCACAAGCTACCATCATTTTAGTTAGGTCTGTGAAAAACTTATTTTTCTCAGAGTTAGCGGTAAGAAATGACGATATGGGCTGTATCTTTAAAGATTCGTTTAGTGCCGCTGCTGCTTTATGCTTTTCTCTTTGTAAATGTTGCTGAATATAATATTTCTTTGCAAAGCTTACTTGTATGGAGCAATATTTGCAGATCAGAGTTTGGCCATCCGTAGTAAAAACATCTTGACCAAATTCTTTTATAATTTTCTGCAGTTTAACTGACGAAGAGCTAGCGTGCTTTGGCATTTTATTTAAGATCACTCAATAACTCGATAAGCTGCACATAACAATAATATTAAAATAATTCACCAGTTATTTTGCAGAAACAAAACGGTTTAAGTGTTTTAAAAACAGCTGTTGCATGACAGGTGGAGTATGTTCAGAGTTGCAAATTAATTTTTCATAGGGTGTTTCAGCTGTTAGATTTAAATGCCAAAATTTAGTACATTTTGTAGATTCACATAAATTTTTTTTCAATTTAAAAAAAAAAAATTAACAATACAGTAGACAAAAATAAGAAAAGAAAATAAAATCATAATAGGTAAAATAGGCAAAAAAAAAGGCATAATGGGTAAAAAAGGCAAAAAAAGGCATAATGGGTAAAAAAAGGTAAAAAAAGGCAAAATAAAAATTAGATTTTCAGAATCAGTAGGAACTGAAACGTGATTATATCGAACCAGTTTTCATGTACAAGTAAGCACAAAAAAAAGGCATTTTCCACAGAATCCGTTCCCTGGTAATGACTGTGCTCCAGAGAATGCTTTTCTCTAAATATGATCCCAAAAATGCCCAAAAAATGGTAAAAAGCTGCCATGAAAAAGAGAAATATTTTCTCATCAATAAAGACACCTCCCCTTTATATAAAAATATTTCTTTATAACAAGTTCAACCGTTTTCTTTATTGTGTGCATGTTTCCCGAATACAGCGAATTATTTATTTAGAAAATCTTTAAATCTTTAAACACTTTCTTCAAAAGAGAGATTTTCTTAATATTGGTACAACATATTTCTTTATTGCGCTCATTTTTTCTCTAAAACGGAGAAGTGTATCTGGAACACACAGAGAAAAATAAGTGTAAAATAATAAAATTTTCGGTTATAAAGACCTTCGGCCAGAATGGGTTATCTAAGTTTTTCTATAATACAACAAAGCGTATTTAGGCAATCACATTGTTTTGTCATTAGGCAATTTATACTAGAACTTGTGTGTTCTGTGAACGACCTTCTACTGAAATGGGTTGCCGTAGATTTTAAAAGATATTTAATAGAAACTTGGGTATCATAATCTTAGGTAAGCTATACTTATACTAGTAAAGATTTCCTAAAGCCTTTGCAACAAGCGCTTGCGTTGTTCTCTTATGATTTGTTTGTTTTTTTTTTTTCATCTTTTCAGTTATGTTTGACACTTTTTTTACTTTTTTGTTTTTCCGTTTTTAATTAACTCATTTTTTATTTATTAATGTCAACTCATCAGTAGTCTTGCATGATTCTCGCTGTGATTCACTAAGCGGTTTTATGTTCTATTTGTTTTATCAATGTAATGAGTAAATTACTGCGAAATACATGCACGTTAGTACAAATGATATGAAGCAGCTTCAAGTTCTTCTAATTAAAAATCCAAAGTGCATCAAAATAAGAAAAGGAAAGCAACTAATGACAGCATATGACAACATATGACGGAAAGAGTAGCAATGAGGGAAAAGATTTTAAAAACCTCAATTTGCTTTTGCCCAAGTAATCTTTAGCATATTATACAATTTTAGCATGCCCAAGTTGACAATAAACTTATGAAATTTACACAAATTTCTTAGGCTTCATACAAAAATAGTTACCCAAGTCACTTTAGACAATACTCTGTAGGTATTTTTTTGTGTGAACTACGATTAACAATTTATTTTATCTGTATTGAGACCGTATCGAGTATGCATTTTGTAATAAAAAGCAAAAAATTTACTATTATTTTTGACTTTATCTTTATCTTTTAATCTTTTGACTTTAAAATTTAAAAAATTTTTTGTTTATTTTTTACATTTTATTATTATAATTATATTTTTGACTACAAATTGTTTTTAAATTGAAAACTTTGTGGTTAAAAAAATAGCTTAAAACAAATTTCGTCAAAGTAACAACATAATGTCATCAATTTATATGTGAATATTTAAAAAATTCACAGATTTTATATGAAAAAATACGTTTTGAAAATGTTAACATCGTGTTAAATTTTAAAACTGTCGACTTTTTTTGGTATAAGAATTTTTTTTTTTTGTCTAATAATACTTTTTTGTGACTCATTATGATGAGCGCTCATAAAAATTTCATAAGACTCTTTTTAGAGTCAAAGCTATGAGCGATCATAAAACCTTCATAAATAATACTCATTACTGAGTCATAATTATGAGTGCTCAGAAACCATCATATTTGAGACTCTTATCTTGGTCATATTATGAGCGCTCATAAAACTTTCATAATTAAGATTCTTTTTGGAGTCATAGTTATGAGCGCTCATAAAATCTTCATAAAGAATACTCATTTCTGACTCTTAATTATGAGTGTTCATAATTAAACTCATAATTAAAAGCACTCATAAAACCATCATAATTAAGAGTCTTTTTGAAGTCATTATTATGAGCAATCATAATAATGCTTATTGGGTATTTGAGAAAATTTTAGAAAATTCAGAAAATTGAATTTCGAGCATTTCAATTTCAACTGTAAGAGTTAATTTAATAAATATTTAACCTCTATATTCACCTCCACATCGATATAAAATAAATTTATATTTATTTAGGTGCAGTCTAGGCTTTTGTTTGTGCCTTAATTAAACTTTTTATTGCGAAAGTAATTGTAAACTTTTTTTAATTAGATTCTTCTATGAACGGCAACAACATGTACAATTGCAACAATTAAGCAAATACTTAACTTTAATTGCCAGGTATTAAACTAAACAGCAATGCAGTGTTTATTTGTATATATATAAACAATTTTTTTAATTGTTTCTTTTTTTAACTGTTTAAACAATCAATAAGTTTAACATGATGTTAACGCAGTTTTGAGAAAAATTTGCGAAATGTTTGTGTCTATTAGATATAATTAAGTATTATTTATTTAACTACTGACTTGTTGACGTGAACGTTGACGTGAAGCCAACAACTTTCGCGACAATTTTGTTAATTCGTGTGTTTGCTTGGCGTTTTGACGTTATATCGACTTTGTTATTACGTGAAAATTGAAAAACTTTTTCCGCTCGTCAATTAACAATAACAATTATATTTAAGCTTATCATTATAGCTATAATGAAAATACGTATTCATTAACTTCAGCATCAAAAATTTCCAGCTAAAACGACTTGAAAATCAGGGTTGAGCATCACGTGAAAAATAAACGCTAATAACTGACATTTGCCTTTGAGCCGTTATAATGAGTGGTTTTACTGCCAGTGGAATGAGAAAAAACACAAAAAAAAAACAAAACGAAAGACAAAAATATGGCAATATTTATTAAGCACGAAGCGCTGTTGTTGCAAAGCTATGCACTGATGCTGCCATATTATTGAACTCTGCTGTGCAATTAAGTTGATAACCTGTAATGGACCTTTTGTGGGATTCGGAAATGAACGCAATAATTATGGGAATCGAAAGGTTTTTTGCGTGCTACCACCGCAGTAGGTACACTTCACGAAAATGTTGCTGAAATTTATTTTAAACATAACTTCGCTGTTTGTGTAAATTAAATTATCTTTTTTCAGATTTCATTGTCAACCAAAATTCATTGTTTTTTTTTTCTTTTTGCAATAACTAAAATTTTAAGATACAAAAAAAAATGCTCTAAGCCTGTCATAACAGTAAAGAAAACAAAACCAGTTGTTTTATAATTTAATTTTTTTTTTTTTACTTCTAGTGTAATTTTATAACAAAACAAAAAAAAAAAAAAAACATTTGGAATTCAGTATTCCACAGTATTTCTTGGCTCTATGTTCAGTGCTTATATCGTGTTCTGCATATAGAAATACGTAACTCTAGTCAACCGAATGCCAATTGGCGCTGATGAACTTGATAGTTGCTGCAAAAAAATTTAAATTCAATCGTTTCATATGCTTTTCTTGGAGTTTAAATACCAGCTTAAGTCATGATTTGAATCTTCAACATGTGCATTTCAAAGGTTTATAACGCAAGCTCATAGATAACATTTATACTAGTAAGCAAATATTACTACATAGTGTTATCATGTGATTTTAAGTCACTTAATACAAAATTATATTAAATTTTCCTGCTATTTAAAGCATTAAAATAAAAAGAGTTTATAAATGATTATGTGTATTTAACATTGAGTAGTCTGTTATTTTCGAAATAAAAGTTATGTTTTAACTACGCTGTGTTATAAAAGAAAGTAAAAAAGCCTGATAATACTCAGAAAAGTTATACAAACTCGTTTCAAAGTTTTATATAGAGAATTGAAACCTAATAAATATAACTTGTTCCAAACTAGGAACTGGAAAAAAAAGTTTATTTAAAAGAGGCACAGAGAGAATCTAAAAAACACCATCTTGATGTTTATATCATTATATCTGGAAACATACTAATATTTGAGCATATGTCAGAAACATCATTGAAGTTCTCATTATATCTTAACGGGGGACATGACATTCGCGGCAGAGAAAACATACCTTTTTTTAAAAATTCATAACTCAGTCAAAAACAAACATTTTTCCAAAATTTTTTTTATTATTGTAGAGAATTGAACAAATTACAAGAAAAAAAATTCAAAAAAATATATTTTTCACTCCAACATGGTTTTATAGAGCTCCAAACTGGCGGCAGAGAAAAAAACGGGGCCTCGTGGTTGCAGCGCTGGGAGTTGCAAAAATTGTCCGATCTGGAAAAAAAATTACTTTTTTAAATCTTAACAAAATTGGTTATCGTATGACACCAGCTATTTTTTTTAATTTTTAAAAAATTAAGATAATAAGAATTCATATATAATAATATGTTTAAATAAATTATCAATATGACCAAGAAACTAAAAAGAAATTATTTTTAAAATTATTTTTTACTTTGTAGCGATTTTGTAGTCGGTTGTTTTTTTTTAAAAAATTTTATTTCTTCCTTTTTAGAGAATATGATAAATTTTTGAAAAAAGTGTATAAACAACATAAATACAATTGTTCCGAAAAAATTTTTTCTATTAAATTCTGAAAGTTTGTTGGTTATTTCAAATATCTGCCTCTTAAATTTAAATTAGACATCACATGTTTTGAAATTATTATACCCATTCTTGTAACGAGTTTTATTACCCTAGTGTCAATATTATTCGAGATATAGTGTTTTTCTAATATTGCCACTCCCCTTTGTTAAATAAGCGCCCACTTTCTTGAGCGTTATTTCCAATAATTGTGCCTACCCCTGTACTTTATTTCAGTACCCCAGCGTCAATATTAACTGCGATAGTGTTTATCTAGTATTACCACGACCATTTATTGAATAACGCCAACTTATTGACCGTAGTTTTTAATAACTCTGCCTATCCCTGTACTACAATAAATTTCAGTGTCCTAGTGTCAATATTATTCGAGATACACTGTTTTCATTATATTGCCACGCCCAGTAATCGAATACCGCCCACTTTATTGACCGTAATTTGTACTAATAATGCCTACCCCTATACCAAATTGCAGTACCATAGTACCAATATTATGCGAGGTATACTCTTTTTCTAATATTGCCACGCCCATTTGTCAAATAACGCCCATTTTCTTGACCGTAATTTGTAATAATTGTGCCTACCCCTACACTAAATTGCAGTACACTAGTGTCAATATTATTCGAAATACAATGGTTTTTCTAATATTTCCACGCCCATTTGTCGAATAGCGCCCACTTTATTGACCATCATTTGTAAAAATAATGCCTACCCCTATACTAAATTGCAGTACTCTAGTCTCAAAATTATTCAAGATAAACTGTTTTTCTAATATTGGCACGCCCATTAGTCGAATTACGCCCATGTTCTTGCCCGTAATTTGTAATAATTGTACCTACCCCTACACTAAATTGTAGTACCCTAGTGTCAATATTATTCGAGATACAGTAGTATCTAGTATTGCGAGATCTATTATTGCCACGCCTAGTTCTCGAATACCGCCCACTATCTGTTCCCCAAAAATTATGGCAATAAAGCATATGGCTTAGGAGTTATCGCTGTACATACATTTAAAAAAAAAAATACAAAAAAACAGGGAAACCGACGAACTTGAGAACCTCCTCCTTTTTGAAGTCGGTTAAAAATACAAAATTATTTCAAAAAACTGCGATTTCAAAAAACTGCCAATGTCATGTCCCCCCTTAATAACATTTTTATTATACGGCTTTTCTAGTTTTAGCTAACTTATTAAAAAAATAAAACTTATCTTAAAAAATTCACCATAAAAGTTAGTTTTTGAGTTTAATTTTTTTAGTCACAAAATATCTTTTATTTAAACTAAATGAATGAATATGATCATTTCTACACTTATATTTCTAGGAACTAAAAATAGCTGTTTGTTTAATAAAACTTCTAAATATATAGTTGTTATTTTGTGAATAAAAAAATGTGGCTAAAAAAATAACGGTTATTAACAATAACCTAATCATATAACATATGATATAATGAAACTCGAAAATAAGCATTAATTTTTGAGTTAAGAAATAAAAACATAATTCAAACAACTAATAGCAAATTCTTGTGAAACAAGAAATAAATTACGTAGATTTGATTATATTTTCGTAAGCTACATGCTTTCCCGAAGTAAAATTAACCTACCAACTCATAGCCTAGCTTCGATGAGTTAAAAGCGATGGAATCTAAAAGATAAAACTTCGCCGGGACAAATTCAAGAAAACGGTTGATCCTACAAATTTGAAAATTGTGAACCAATTTTAAACAAAATTATGATGAATATATTTTGCTGAAGACTACATACATACATATATCTCCTCAAAAATAAAAAATATTTTTGACAGTTTAGATAGGTAGATCTTATTAAATGTCTGTTTTTTAATGAAGCATTCGGAAACCTATGAGAGAGGCTTTAAAAGAAATGCTCACCATCGAAAAATAATAAACGTGTCCAAACAACTTAAAACCATCAAAGAGTTGAATCACTTTTTTATAGTTACGGAAATTTGTTTATATTTTTGTAATCTACATGCTTTCCAAAGCGAAATTTTCCTTTCGACTTGTGGCCTGGCTAGTCTGGGTAAAGAGTTTGGGGAAAAAATAGATAGAAACTCAATAGATGAATAAAATTGTGGCAGACAATTTTAAGCAAACGGTTGATCCTACGAACTTAAAAACTGAGAACCAATTTTAGACAAAATTTTAAGAAATATTTTCACTGAATGCTGTCATCTTGTATCTCCTCTAAGAAATGCTATTTTTTGACAGTTTAAGATGTGTTGATCTTATTTAATGTCTGTTTTTTAATCAAGGTGTCGAAAACCTACAAATGAGGCTCTGGAAGAAATGTCCACCATAAAGAAAAATCGTATGGAACAAAATAATATAAGTGCCCACACAACTCAAAAAGTGTTCGGTTCCCAAATTATGACTTAGTGAAGTAAGGTATCATAACAGAATTAAATTTTTTTTATATCGCAAATATTTCATTGCACATGTTTGACGTTGCTAATGACCACTTTTTTATTTTTATTCTTGTAAACTACAAGCTACCCAAAGCAAAACTTTTCCAACCAACTTGTAGTCTAGCTGGTCTGGGTTACGAGCTATGGGGCCTAAAAGACCCAATAGATGATTAAACAATTCCAAGCAAACGGTTGATACTACGAATTTTAAGACGAAGAACCAATTTTAGACAAAATGAGCTGAAATACTCTGTGGTGCTCGGGAGTTTCTATAAATAATTTTTGTCATTCAGTCCCGTATGCATGTCTTTAATAAACAAAGTAAATTTTACGTATTTTCAAGCGGGAAAAAAGAGAGGCAAAAAAGCGCGAGTGTGCGAAGATTGAGATGTATGGCGAGGCGCGAAAATTTTTCGAAAAGATAAGACGCCTGGTCGATAGCTTTAACCGGGGCCTCTTCCTGCAAAAATGAACACGGGAATCTAGTAACAGATATCCAGAGTACACTGACGTTATGGAGGGAACACTTCTCTAGTCTTCTGAATGACGATGATGATGATGAATAATCCCTACAATAGAGATGATGTCCCGGAAACCCCAATTATGGATGACAGCGTTGAAGTTCCGCTGTCCGACTATAATGAAGTCTTGACAGCCATAACACGGTTTAAGAACAACAAAGTCGCGGGAGCCGATGGCCTACCCGCTGAGCTGCTTAAGAACGGAGGCGAAGCTCTATTTAAATGCATTCACGAGCTTCTATGCAGAATATGGTCGGAAAAATGCATTACCGTGAGATCAGTCTTCTAAATATCGCATATAAGGTCTTGTCGAGTGTATTATGTGGAAGACTGAAGCCCATCGTAAACCAACTGATTTCACTGCTTCAGACCTGGAAAATCTACCACCGACCGGATATTCACGCTACGACAAATTTTGAAAAAAACCCTAGAGAAACAAATCGGCACCCACCATCTTTTTGTCTACTACAAAGCCGCCTTGGACAGTCCAATAAAGAATCTCCACTATACTCCTATACTCCACTATGTCTGAATTTGTTATACCTGCAAAATTAATGCATCTATGCAGGATGACACTGAGCAACACCAGCAGCGCAGTTAAAATCGGGTAGGACCTCTCCCCCCTCATTTGTTACCAAACAAGTTTTCAGACAAGGTGATTATTTATCGTGCGAGTTTTTTAATCTAATTATGGATAAGATCAATCGAGCTGCGGATCTGAGACAAAGCGGCACCATTTTCTATTAGAGTGTTATGCTGCAAGAGTCTGCTGATGATATTGATATCATTGGTCATAACACACGCTAAGTCAGTGCTGCATTCTCCAAATTAGAAAAAGAGTCGAGTCACATGGGTCTTGCAGTAAACGCAGATAAGACGAAATATCTGGTGTCAACAAACAAACAGTCCCAGCGTATTGGCACCCACGTCACTGTTGACAACATCTCCTTCGAGATTGTGAAGGACTTCGTTTACCTCGGATCCACCATTAACTCCACCAACGATATTAGTAGAGAGATAAAACGAAGGATAACTCTTGCCAACAGGTGTTACTTTGGGCTCAGTAGGCAATTGAGAAGCAGAGCCCTCTCTCGACGAACAAAAGTCACGCTCTATAAGTCACTAATCAAGCCCGTCCTGTTATATGTAACACAAACTTGGACGTTGAAAAGACTTTGGGCGCGTTCGAGGAAAAGATCCTTCGTAAAATCTACGGATCAATCTGCGTCAATGGAGTGCATCGAATACAATGGAACGATGAGCTGTATGAGCTATACGCCGACATGGACATAGTAAAGACGACGCTCCAGCGAAGAAAATATTCGTTTCGGTACCCAGCGGTGGTCAACGCAAAAGAGAACGACCGCTTCTCCGTTAAAAAGACCAAGTAGAGTACAACCTGACGTTAATTGGAGCTTCCAACTGGCGCCACCAAGCGCAAAACAGAAATTGCTGGAGCAATTTCTTACACCAGGCGAAAAGCGACTTACGGTTGTAGGCGCCACCTAAGTAAGTAAGAGAAAAAAAGAAGCAGTGTAGCCTGTATACAGAAAAAAGTGAAACTTCTCTTTATATACTCTTTCTCTTCTAGAATAAGGAAGATTTTAGTGTAAGAGATAAAGAGAAAGAAAAGAAATACAATACAAAATTCCATAAAAAATATTCCAAATCGTTAATACTGATATTAACGATTTGTGATCACTAAAATATGAGGTATATGACCATGATTCAAAATTTTCGAGATTTTGTGAATAAATTGCATCTGTTGTAGTTCCGGATGGTGTTGTTGATTCGTTGCGATTGTTATTTATGTGAAAACCAAATTTTTTGTAAGGAAAATTAGTTAGCGATAAAGAATCAATTGATTCAAAATTTTCTTTAAAATTCCCCCCTATATCTATTCGATGATGTTTAAAATTTTTGTTAAAAATTACATAATTTTGACTCTCTGACAACGGATTCGGATTCAGCGACCCACTTTTACAAATTCTTTTGAAGAGACAGAAACTGTCGAGGAGTAGAACGACGTCTCAGGTCTAAGGAAAGCTGTTTGAAGCTGAACGGAACCTATTTAGACAAAATTCCAAACTCAAAATGCATATCAAAAGCCAAAGCTTATTTGAAAAACTGCATATCGAGTTGTAAAAAGTTGCATTCATGCAATAAGAAACTGACACTGAATGCCAAAGAAATTATTTAAGTTCATTTTTAAATTATGGCTTTCAAATAAATTGGTTAAGCATTTCTGTTGAAGTCTTTTGATTCATTCACTATGATTGAAGTCGTGCTCCTTGAAGTCATTGATTGCATTCAATGATAATCAAATTGAAGTTAATAAAATCATTAGAAGTCATTTGAGCTCACGTTTTAAATCACTGAATTTGTGAAATAACTTGAAGTCAATTGAAGTTTTTTGATTGTCTTAAAAAATGTTTGAAGTCATTTTGTATGCAGAATAAATTTTTGCTTTATCAAGCAATATTAGGAATTGTTTATGGAACATAATAGCTTTTCAATTTGTTTACGATAGAGATTAGTTTCAGAAATTAATATCATGGCTTAATTGGACTCCCACGGTCATGATTTAATTTATTTTGAAAGATTTCCATCATTTGACTTCAAGAACTTCAAATTGATTTCAAAGACTTCAAAAAAATTAAGCAATGCGAAATATATGTACTATATTTACTGTTGTTTTGACGAGTACGTCAATGTTAAAATAATATGTTAGTTCACAAAAATAAAATTCTTCATATCAATAATCGTACTTTTTGAGAAATCTTTCAATTTGCCAACTTAGCACAACCAACTTTTTTTTAACAGCAAAAATAATTAAAAAATTATCAAAGATGTGAATTCAAAAACAAAACCGAAAACTATAAACTAGCAAAAGAATCCACTCAAAACAATTTAAAATTTCGCCAACAACTAAAACATTGAATATAAACAATGACCTTAGTTTAGCCTCGATATAATTAATCGTGGAATAAGTGTTCGTTATAAAGAATTTAATTGCCATTTAAAAATTGTTTCACGCTTTTCTATAAAACCCACAGATTTCTTGATTTTTATAACGCACAGAGGTTATATCTAGAGTCAGAGCACAATTTCAAAAGCAATTCAAGATCATTGCTCTTTGAACATCTGATTGGAACTTTCGCACTTTCCTCTGTCTTGTTAGAGTAGTCATCATTTATTATGTGTCAAGAAACATGATTTGTTCAATTTCTGGTTCTCCACGATGCTTCGACGCTGTTAAGTGCTGTTTCCATGGAAGCGAGCAAGCAATTCAATTAAAGGCGTCTATGCATAATATGGCTTTTTATGGGAAAGCATGCTTAATGCTCTGGCATCTTCTACTAGTTACAGCTTGTTTTTTTTTTAATGTTGAGCATAAAAATAGCTGCCAAAGATAAAATTCAAATTACCCGCCAAAGGACATTTGTAGCTGAGAATAAAAAATCTGTTTATAGATGCAGTTTTAGACAGACGTCTGCATCACTCTCACAGCTCATGCGTACAAAATGCTTTTTCCTATACAACAACAAAAACATTCTCATCATCATCATCATCAAGATCGGCACATTCACTGCATTTGTATGCGCATGCTTGCCAGCGGCATTTTAACAGATAATACAAAAAGAAATTATTTTTAATAAGCTATAACTTTAAGGTTAGTGCACACATAATTTTAATACAGTTCTCAAAATAAAGTTTGTTTTAATGCCTGAAATATAATGGCTAAAAAATTTACCTTTTTTATGGTAGATTTTAATGAGGATCTGATTATTACACCCATACTTAAAAATTTTGTTGAGACATTTTTTCCATCAAACTTTTTGGGTTGATTTAAACACTTTGTTTTTAAAAATTGGAACTTTATTTTTTTTAAGAATATATTAGTAATAAATAAAAATTCTTTATTATAACAAAGTATTTTTAAATAAAAAAATTCCTAAATATTGATGAAAAATAAAACAAATATTAGGGTGAGGTGGGGTAATGTGTACCATAGAGTGATGTGTAACACGGCGCTTTTCCGTACAAGATGTAAACATATGAGTGAATTAACAACTGCGAATTGTTTCTTGTGACGGCATCTAGTTTTTTATAAGTGTTGGAAGTAGGCAGACATAGATTTCATTAGAGTTCTTAAGAAGCGTGAAGCGTTTCGTATGAAATTTTCTTCAGATTTTAAAAGTGAGTAGATGTAAAATGTGGTATTATTTAATATCTTTAAATATAACAAAATATTTTACATTTTTTAAGGCTGTTGTAAAATTCCATCAATGAAAAAAAAAGTTACTTATATTGGGGTGATGTGTAACACATCTAACACATTATAATTGCCATTAAAGAGGCAACAACTTCACACTCTGAAATGCAATCACATCAATGGCATTAAAAGAGATCGGCCCAGTTCATACTATTCAGCCCAGTTCAAAATGCAATCGTGGTAGGAAGTCAATAAAAGCTGTGTTTTAATAACGCCACAGAAACGTTTACAGTTGCAGCTGCAGGAAATTTCATACAGTTCTTATCTTAATATGTGCTTCCAAATAAACATAAAAACTTAAATTTCGTGGTATTTTAAACAACATTTTGTTGGTGTTATACATCACACCACCGATTTGAAAAAGACCAAAAGAACCATACATGAAATTTTTGTCTTTTTTTTATCAATTAGTTCTTCTGCAAAGGATAGGTCTTAAAACCAATTAAAAATTCAATTTCTTAACACTTAAATACGTAGCAAATAAATACTTGTTACACATCACCCCACTTCAGCGTACAAATTAAGGGAAATCTTAGGCAAACAATGTTTTGAAAATAGAATTTTTTTTTAATTGATTTTTGTTGTACAACTATTCAAGAATATGTAAAAAAATTTCAAATCAATCCCATCAAATCAAATATCAATGAGATATTTTTAAAAATGTTTTGGTGAGGAATGATAGCATTTAGTTCCAGAAGTCGAACAAATTTTCCCCCCTTGTGATTATCTTCATTATTAACGGAGATATGAAATGAATGGACTTACGCCACTTCTGCTCTGAAAAAAATATATCATTTGTCAGAACAATAACAAAGTATTGATTGCATTTTATTCAGTTATTACGTAAGCTAGGAGTATCTAACCCGGACTCACAAATAGGTTACAATCTCCTCTTCACTTCTATGTACCGAACTCGATTTCCCTAAAAAATGGACTTACGCCACTTGTGCTCTGAGCAGCTCATATATAAGTTACCACAAACGCATATATCGCTATAGGTTGCAAAGAAAATATGGCCACCATTTTAAAAGTAGAACAAAAAAAAAAATTTTAAAGCATCATCAAAAATATCATCTTTTTTAATCCAACGCACAACGCAGAGAAATCAATAAAATTGTATTGCATATTATTTTTTCTATAAACAAAGCCTAATCATCGCCTTACATGCTCGCACTTTGAGCTGATTAGCTCGGTTACCACTTGTTATAAATACTTATAGAGTTTTGTGTGCTCACATCAAAGACGCTCTGCTTGATTTCATTGCCCCCACAGCACGACCTCGACACCCTACAGCTCAAAAACGCAGCATAGTTAGTTTAAGGGGGGACATGACATTCGCGGCAGAGAAAACAGACCTTTTTTTAAAAATTCATAACTCAGTCAAAAACGAACATTTTTCCAAAAATTTTTTTATTATTGTAGAGAATTGAACAAATTACAAGAAAAAAAATAAAAAAAAATATATTTTTCACTCCAACATGGTTTTATAGAGCTCCAAACTGGCGGCAGAGAAAAACGGGGCCTAGTGGTTGCAGCGCTAAGAGTTGCAAAAATTGTCCGATCTGGAAAAAAAAAGACTTTTTTAAATCTTAACAAAATTGGTTATCGTATAACACGAGCTTTTTTTCAATTTTTTTTTAAATTTTTGGTGATGTTCCAAATTTGAAAGTGTGTTTTTTAGAAAAAAATATTGACTTTAAAATTTCATACAAAATCGAAAAAAAAATGAAAAAATGAGCTCGTGTCATACGATAGCAAATCAAGTTTAAAAAAATACAAAAAAAAAAAATTTCGTCAAAAAATGAACCCGCGAAAAACATGGTTTCGAGATAAACGTGTTCAAAGTTTGTGAACAAAGAAAAAAAGGTTACCTTCAATCTGCCATGCCTGCTTCGTACTTTTTGCAGTCGTTTAGCAATTCGGGCTTCTTTTGAAGCTTCATATGCCTTCACTCTGGCACATTTCAAACGATTTGCATCATTTCCTTTGGAAAAATTCAATGATGTAGCTCATATGGTGATACCAAGTAGTTGAAACATTTGCAAATAACTATAAGCGCCGTCATTGTAAATAGATACTGCCATGCAGCTTGTAATAATAACGACGCTTCATTTTTCAATTTTTCAATATTTTTCACAAAAAAAACACGACTTCACGCTGCAAAAGATGCCAAATAACTGAGCATATAAAATAAAAATTCCACTATATGAGTTATAGATATAGAGAAATATAAAGAAATTCAAAAACACAAAAAAAAGCTACCCTTCAAGTAGGTACGAAATAACAACCACCAAAAGTCAGGTAGCAAGTAAAACAAGTACATATATACCAGCTGCCGTACGTAGGTAGCGCAAAAATTAAAAATGCCCTCTCGCTAATCCGGCTGTAACTTTTGAACCCGTAGGAATTTTTCCATGAAATTTTAAGATCTTAGAATCTAAAGAATATTTACTAAAATACAAAATTATTAAAAAAAAATTATCGATTTCAAAAAACTGCCAATGTCATGTCCCCCCTTAAAATAACACTCATGTTGCAACACTGCATTATATCAGTGTTAATTAAAATTTCAATTTTCGAATTAATTTAACATACTTGGGCATTTTTTCTAATGAAATTATTTAGTTACCTACAAACAATTCTTTGGTATTAAAAATATATTAAAATACTTCCAAAAATTTAATTAAAAATGAGATAAAAATTTATTTTAACACTCAATTCGCTTAAAAGTTGCTAAAATTGATCTAACACGGGAAAACTAAACCGTAGAAAATACTATTCAAACTATTCAAACTATTCAAAAAGTAATACAAATTCGATTAAAATTTGCTGTTTGTTCCAGTACTATGATTTAATAATTTTACTGAATTGTTAGGAAAAACTAATGGCACCACAGCAGGCCCATAGCAAGGATTTTCTTTAGAGTGATTTTAACCCATTTCTGGCCAAGTCAAAAAAAATTTTTTTCCCGGCGAAACCGGGATTATTATGGCTAGGTTGTAGGTTCCCAAAAATGGGTCTAAAATGGTCGAAAAAATTTTTCGCTTTTCCGTTCACCTGGGGCAGCAGGGACAAATTATATGAAAAATCAACATTTTCGTTATAGTTATACGTTTATTTAAAACTAGTAAGTGTGGAGCTTCGGCAGGGTAGTGAAGCTAAAATACCCTCCCGCGGCCATATTGAAGTATATTCGAAGTCTTTAGCCACGACATATTCGATGACATTCAGTTTTATATATTAACGAGAGTTTTCCTATTTTGATGACGTCACTTTGTATGGGAAATAGGAGTGGTTTTGATCCGGTTTGGCCATATATCATAGAGGTGGTTCATATTATATAACAAAGTGCAAAATTTGAAGACATTTCATTAATTTTTGTGGATTTTTAAGAGATTTAACGTTTAAAATATAGCCAATTTGTATGGGAGGTAGGCGTGGTTTTTATTCGATTTTGCCAAATATCATACTGGTGGTCTATGTTATATATCAAAGCCTATATGCAAAATTTCAAGACATTTCTTTAATTTGAGCAGATTTTTAAGAGAATTTACTTTTAAAATTAAGCCACTTTGTATGGGAGGTAGGCGAGGTTTTCATCCGATTTTTCCAAATTTCATAGCCAGGATTAAGACTGAAGAGCAAAGCTCACCTGTATGGCACTAATGGCACCAAAAAGCGCCACGGGTGCGTTTTCGCACCCAACGAAAGGTAATGCATATATATAACAATTGCATTTCCTTACCGTTATAAAATATATTATCATTCATTATATTTTGATTTATTTTCATCACATTAAGGTAATTGTAAAACATTTTTTCCTCCGTTAAGTACTTATTTTAATTTTTTTAAAAGTAGGTCAAAAATTGAATATTTTTATCTGTTAGGGGGGAGAAAGTATTGCAGGGAGAATGCTAAACTCGAACTCGCAATACGAAAGCTAAAATATCAAACGTTGTTTTTATGCATTAACATCAAATAAAACTTACAATTAAATTACATTACATTATTATATAACTTACATTTATATAAGGGTATTGCCCATTTGCATGAATACCCTTAATGTTTTCCGACTTAAAATGCCCATTGAGTAATATTCTTATGAAGCCGCTTTAGACGCATCAAATTTTGAAAAAGGTCGTATCCCTTTCGGGCCCAGGGTCCTTCAATTTTTCATGATTTCATTGATTGTTAATATCCTAGTTAATTTAGGTTCCCGAATGCCGAAAATAACGTTTTTAAGAATTTCTAACTTTTCTTTCCTTGGAAAAGGGACCTACACATGTGTGTGGGTTGGGCCTCAACTCGTACAAAACTCTGAAAGATCCATTATACGTTTCAAAAATTCATTTTATTTAAATAACAAATTTAAACTTAAATTATATTAAGAAAAAGTTTTTAAATAAAAGAGGATTTACAGGTTTATTCACGACCCTAATCAAAATGATAAAAAAAATTTAAAATTCATATAATTTTGTGGTTTGTTATCAATTAAATCTATGGATACGTAAGAAAATTCTTGAAACAATTCCTGTCACTTGTAAGACACAAATACGCATTGCATTTTTCGCAACGAGTGCGCGTACGACTTGTACAATTTTTCATCCGACAGCTGCGCGCAGTCGATAATTTGTCTATTATTGGCCAATGTTCACCACCATCCATTCGTTTGCTATTTCCCGGTAAAGGTGAGCACTGGTAATTTTTCGGTTTTGGTTCATTTTCTTCTTGTTCTTCACTTTCAGATAAGTCCACCTCAAACCTTCGTCTTTTACGTGTAGAAAGTAGGGCTTCCGCTAACTCTATTTTAAACTCCAGGAGATTTTTATAAATCTTTTTGGACGGTTGTTAGCCATACAGTCACTTTTATACTCCATCCAAGAATTGACCACACTTAAATCAATAAAATGTAGCGTCACCTTTAAAGTCCATTTTTTTGTTTTAATCCATGTCCTGTAGCATTCCATCATCTGGTCGCATATATCAACTCCTCCAATATAATTGTTGTACTCCTTTACTACTACTGGACATGGAACCTCTATGCGACTATTGTCCTGCTTACTCCATCTGGTTACTGAGCTTACAGGATTTTTTCCTAAAGCCGTAGATGCTAAAGTTACAGATTTGTTATCCATCCATTTAACGAACACTATTTTTTCGTCCGATCGGACTATTTCGTCAATTTCTCCTCTGCACATTTTTTTTGTCAGACATTAGATCGATTTTTCGTATGCGGTTGTTCTGAATTGTACGTGTGGCATTTATGTTTAAACCACTCAGCTTTTCCAAAAGTGGAATAGTGGTAAAATATCGATCAAAATACACAAACGATTTTTCTGGCAAAGTCCGGACTAAACGGAGGATTACACTGGGTCCCAAACCCAAGTTCCGATCCCGAAGTGGAGTTTTTGCACCTTGGTATAACTCGAAATCCAATACGATACCTAAAAATAATAACGAGTAATATTAATTTTGACTCTGAAATTTAAAGGAAAACATGTATTACCAGAAGAAGAAGTTAAAACAAAATTTTTAAGTCCTACTGGGCGCGGCTTATTCCTTACGTATTGTCGATTCGGGCATCGACCTAAAAATGGAATCATTTGTTCATCGATGGAGTAATTTACAAAAATTCCTGTTAATGTTCAGACAATGACTTCGGACTGCTTCAATAATCGGTTGAACTTTCCAAAACCCATTATCAGACCATCCTGATGGAGGAATAGTTGTGTCGATAAAATGTAGACATTTTCTCAAAAGAGTAAACCGATTTCTTGACAGGCTCGATGCCACTAAATTATGTCTAAATTGGCTCTGCCAACACATTCTGATTCGCGGAAGTTTGATGCAACTGAAATACAAGTGAGCACCGTATAGCTTTTTAATTTCAATAGGATTTGTTTTCAACTCTTTGCCAGTAGTTTTAAAATAATACATATTTGTGGATTTTGCTGCATCCAAAAAATGACTCTCCGGGAAATATTTTTGAAAGTATTCAATAGGCAATAGAACATTAGTTGTGATGGATGTAGAAATGGCCAATGCTCGTGAGGATGATTGAAACTCCATGCGCTTCCAAATCAACGGCCTTATTGATGTTGCATCTTCTTCAGCATCTACGTTTTGCGGCACGACACTATCAGCATTATTGGAGTCACTATAGCTATCAATTTCCTCATCTCTAAGAAGATTAACTGGGTCAACCTCAAACAGACCATCACTATCCGAGCCACTAAGGTCCTCCACATCTGATCCTCCAGCGAGAATGCGCACAACTTCTTCGACATCTCGATCGTTTCCCAAGTCAAACTTTTTGCCTAAATTTAAAAAAGCACAACTGTTTAGTCCCAACCAACACATATGTGTAGCATCATGTTTGCTGATATTTTTTTAACCCTAATATCATAAAAAAGTGGAACTTGTAGATGTTTAATTAAAATTTAATATGTTTTCAGCCAAAGTTAATCGAAGCATTACCAAATATGACAATATATTATAGTGAAAATAATACTTACGTTGAGGTTTATGCAAATTCTCCGACATGGTGTCACTTTTTTCTCACTACACACTTGTTAATAACACAAAATCAAATACTTATCAGAAAATCAGGTAGAAAATGCAAAAATTAAGCGACTGGTGCGTTAACAGTAAAAATACAGTTACAACATATATTAAAAACAAGCGCGAGAAAAGTAGAGAAATTATGCTACACATATGTGTAGGCAGGGCCCGAAAGGGATAAAATAGTATTTTTTTAATAGGTTTATACCTTTAGTTTTTTGGCAAATGGTACAAATCGAACAAATTTTTCGTTAGTAATAGGTCAATTGATATGTTGCGAGACTTTCCACTAGATGGCGCTGCAAATATAATATACAACTTTTCTTTTAGAAAGCACAAAGCTCAAAAAGTTACCATTTCATTAAATACTTTTGCTTTATGACAAAAAATGGAAAAAAAATAATTTCGTGTGCTCATAACCACTGCTTTTTTATGGGAAAAAATACCGTCCAAACCCAAAATTGGCTTAAAAAGTGTTACAAGGAATAACACTGCCCCGTCGAAAGCAACCATTTGTCGATGGTTTGCTGAATGTGATCGTAGAACAGTGCTCTGGACATCCAATTGAAATGACATAGTAAATATTACAGCTTGTCCGTGCGTGCGGGTGCACAGTTCTCGAACAAAACAGTACAAATTAAAATTACTTTTTATCAATTCTTGCGGTTTATTTTTTTCCGTGTAATAATTTTCGAGCTTAAGAAATTTTCTAAAATATTCAAGCTTTATTCCTAAACACTTGGAACCGTTCAACTTTCTACACATATTTTAATGTGAAATTTCTAATAGAAAACCTTACAGTTTGAAGGCGATGAATTTTAAGCGTCTTTCTGATCATGCAATTCTGAGCGTTTAATTAAGCATTAAATTACTTAGCATTTGTCAATAATCAACTTACAATGTTGGATGAGTGTCTCATATTACAATTCGCTTAACTCGCTCCAAGCCTTGTTTTATTGTTATTTTTGTTTTAGTTTTTGAAAGCAAGTTTTTAAACTCTTAGCTATCGGTTTCTTCGTTCAAAGATGACTCAATCGACTTTTGTGAACTTCTTTGTAAAATATGTGGTTTAATATTGCAAAAACGAGTTATGATTCAACGCAAAGAAATTACAATATTTTTGACATGAAAGCAACAGTATTTGTGAATATGATGATCAGCGTACTTGTATAAAATCAAGTTCAAACAAAATATACATTTTGTGTGCCTTTGATTTATGTCAAAAACATCACAGTTGTATTGCTGTAGGTGTTTATTAGTATTTTAAAACAATATTTTTAGTTTTTATTGTAGTAGTTTTTTTACAGAATTTCATTTTAATGGATAATTGAGAAATTATATCTGATTAAAGCTTGTATCTGTGTCCGACCGAACCAGAAACTTTGGCCGAAACGAAAATTCGGATCTTTTTGTATTAATATTCGAACGCAACACAGTTAAAAATGTTTATGCGTTTTTCAAATAAAATTAAATCAAATTTTGTATTTTCCTAAATATATGACGAGTATTTTCTTTGCAACAAAATTTTGGAATTATACGTGATTTAGCCAAGTTTTGCTGATTTGTGTTTCAGCAAAGCAATTACTGGATTCAAGTAAAATACTTTACTCCGTGATCTTATAAAAAAAACAACTCATAATCGTAATGCTAAACTTTAGCTAAGCTCAAATTAATTACTGAGAATCGCAACCAAGAATTTCGATTTTCCACTTACTGTTGCATTTCCATGCCATACACTCCAAAACAACACAGAACACTTAAAAATCGATTTAATTTTTAATCCACTGCCGGAGCATCAAATCGTTCTACTTTGATTGTTTTTAAAAATTCAGCAAATTAACTAGTTTAACTATAGAACACAAAAAGAGCACACAATTTTTGTTTTATTTTTATTTCTACTTTAAAGTGATTTATATGAACTTCCGATGCTTCTTTATTCTCAACACACAACACAAAAATAAAAAACCACTGAAGTAGGACGCAGAAAAGTGAATTTAACCGGAAATTGAAATCGAATTTTATTGACTTTTGTTTTCAATTCAATTAAATGTTTGTGCTGATTGAAATAAATGCGCTGCTTTCGAGGTATTTAATATAAGAGCTACGATTAAATGAAAATTTGAATTCAATTAAAGTGTTTCACGTTCGATGTTAGTGAAGCGGAAATTATTTATTAATTTAATAAACAGCATTAACTTTTGTTTATGTAATATAAATTTATAATAGCCTTCGATAATGAAGACGAACGGTTTTTAAAAAATTAAAAAATTCCATTAATAAAACAAAATTATATAAAAGTAGGTACATAAAAGTTGGAAGTTGAAGTTAAGTTGTTTTCGAAAAGGTGGACAGAAATTGAAAAACTGTTTATATACTGTTGCATAACGAAGTAGGAAAGTGGAGGCTTGGCAGATGTCCCTACTAGACATCATTTGTTTTTTTTTATCAGGTTGTAGCCAAAAACCAATGACTTCCTCAGCGGCAGCGGGCATGAAATGGGATATATGCTCCCAAAGTCCGCCGGCGTCGCACAGTGTAACGTGAGTGGACAAAATTAGCTAGAGATAAAAAGTCGTAAATTGTAAAAACTAAATACACAGATTCAACTTTTACAAAAACTTCCAAGTCTCCTTCCCAAACAGAACCACATGGGAAAAAGAGAGGTCACGGTTCACTGGTGACTTTCAAGCCTGGTATACTGACGGCTCAAAGACAGATGAAGGGGTGGGAGCGGGAGTTTTTGGCTTAAGGCAGGGACAATCTATATATGCCAGCATGGGCACAGGTAATTCAATCTTCCAAGCTGAAGTCCACGCCATTGAGATCTGCCTAAGAGAGCATGTAAACAGTCCCAATAGGAACAAAAACATTTACATTCACTCTGATAGTAAAGTAGCTCTACATGCACTTAGCGCATATAAAATCACGTCCAAACTCGTATGGGATCCATCCATTTGGGTACCAGGTCATAGCGGCTATTTAGGTAACGAAATCGCGGACGAACTAGCCAGGAAAGGGGCTGCAAGGTCCTTCATAGGCCCAGAACCATTCTGCAGGATACCATGGGGCACTATGCGCCATAACATTAAAATGTGTCTAAACAGAGAGGCACTTCATTACTGGAGGGAAACTGAAGGTAACAGACAGGCGAAAACATTCATGCCAACCACTTCGCTCCAAAGAACGAAACAATTCCTGAGTCTAAGTGGAAGATCTATCAGACTTGTCACAGGTTTCCTAACTGGACATTGTAAGGTAAATAAACACCTATCAACCATGGGTATAGTCCAGGAAGATCTGTGTAGACTATGTAATGAAGATGAAGAAACAGCAGAGCACATCTTGTTTCACTGTAACGGTCTAATCAGGACCCGTCTTCGTTACTTGGGTGCATTGTACCTAGAACCGCATCTAATAGCGGATCCTAACGCACTTAACGATTAAGGATGAACTATAACTTATAGAGGTGTGTTATAATAGGCCTTTGAGGCCGCAGTAACTAGGTGACTTGCTCCCTCCTCACTTAATTAACTAACTAACTAAATACACAGTTTTATAGACTGGAATCTCATTCATGTGAATTTGAGAGAATTTTGCAATATCCTACCCTTCGCAAGTTAACTTAAAAATGTAACAAAATTTCACTTTTTACATTTTAGTATTGAATATTTTCCAAGACGTCAGAAATTTTAGTATAATTTATATGGAGGAAAACTCTAACAAAGATACATATCGCAAGTTCTAGCTCAAAATAAAATATTTACAAATATAAATATAAAAATTTTTATATACCAAAAAAAAAGGTACTAGGAGTCCTCAAAAACAAATATTTCTACATATAATCAAAGAAAGGAGGTATTTTTATTTTTAAGTAACAGTACGTTCAAAAAGTCCATAGGATGACACATAGATGGCGTTACTAGATTTCTTTCCATATGATTTTTATTTAGTACCAACTTTCAAACGATACGTATAAAAATTTGACAACAATCTGACAATTGATTCGTGAGTTATAGCATTTTATGTGCAACTGGAAAAAATTTTATTTCGAATTTCGTGACTTTTGATAAAGCATCGATTTTTGATGAAAAAAAAATTCAGTGGAAACCAAGCAATGGCTTGATAAACATTATCCGGACTCTGCTCCATCGAGACAAATGGTAGAAAAGTGGATTGCTGAATTTTAACGTGGTTGTACCAGCACAAATGATGCAGAGCGCAGTGGACACCCAAATTAGACTGTTATTCCACAAAACATAAAAAAAATCCACAAATTGGTTATGAACGTTCGCAAATTGAAGGTGCACGAGCTAGCTGACATTGTAAAGATATCAGATTGTTGTGTTTTTACCATTTTACACGAAGATTTGGGTATGCGAAAGCTCTGTGCAAAGTGGGTGCCGCGTGAGCTCACTGTTGACCAAAAACAACAACGAATTGATGCTTCAGAGGAGTGTTTGGCGCTGTTAAACCACAATAAAGTCGAATCCTATCGTCGATATGAGACAATGGATGAAACATGGCTTCACTATTACACTCCAGAATCCAAAAGGCAGTCGACTTGTAAGGTGATGGCGTCTATCGATCGACTATCTCCAAAAAGGAACCACTATCAACAACGACTATTACTGTGCACTTTTGGATCGATTAAAGGCTGGAATCGCCATGAAACGGCCACATTTGCAAAAGAAAAAAGTGTTGTTCACCAAGACAATGCACCGTGCCACATATCGATGATAATGATGGCAAAATTGAATGAATTGGGCTTCGAATTGCTTACCCACCCACCGTATTCTCCAGATTTAGCCCCCAGCGACTTTTTCCTGTTTTCAGATCTCAAGAGAATGCTTGCTGGAAAGAAATTCAAGTCCAATGATGAAATAATCGCTGAAACTGAGGCCTTTGACGAGAAAGAGAAATCGTACTATAAAGGTACGATGTATTGTAGGATGTATCGTTGTATCGCTCTCGAAGGCAACTATGTTGAATAATATAATCGAGTTTTATCAAAATTTTGTTTATTTCTTACTTATCCTACGGACTTATTGAATGACCTGTTATGTCTTAAAAGAACTCTGTTTTAACAAATTTTCAAAATTTGGGCTGCCGAAACTCAAAAATAGAAATTTTATGAACGGTTTCCTAGTGCATGTTTTGGCAAAAATGCGCAAATTTATATGAAAAAATAAACAATATTTCATTAAGTTTCAAAGGCAATAAAAACAAAAGCATATTTTTGTTTTTTTTTTCTTTCTTAATATGCCCAAACAGAAATCTTTCTGCATTCCCAAAATTTGGGTGGCCAAAACTCAAAAATAATGATTTTTGACCTGTTTTCTGAAGCATTTTATGACCTTTAGCAAAAAGGACACAAATTTATATGAAAAAATAATAAATTTTTCATAAAGTTTCAAACGCAATGTTTTTTTTATTTCGTAATATGTCTAAAAAGAAGTCTTTCTCAACACATTCCCAAAATTTAGGTTACCGAAACTTAAACCCTATGACCTGTTTCCTGGAGCATGTTTTGGCTAAAATACAAAACAAATTCATAGTGAAAAATAAGGCGTTTTTTTTTTTAATTCGTCAAAGTAATGGTCATGTATTTTTTTCGCATATGAAACTATTTCTTGCTATAAAATAATTGTGCATACCAAATTGAATGGATCTGGGATTCTTTTTTGGGGAAATATACCAAATTACCGATTTCGGTTATATGGGAGGTAGGCGTATAAGTTGGCCGATTTGATTTATTTTAACACAAAATTTTTCTCGCTATAAAATAATTATGGGTACAAAATTTTATTGATCTGTAATAATTTTTTGGGGAAATATACTAGATTACCCAATGCTGGCAATAGTTATATGGGAGGTATGCGTATTAGTCGGCCGATTTGGTTTATTTTTACAGCAACTATTTCTTGCTAACAAATTTTATGGATCTGGGAAAATTTTTTTGGAGAAATATATTAGATTACCGATTTCAGTTATATGGGAGATGGGCGTGTTGGTCAACCGATGTGGTTAATTTTTACACGAACTATTTTTTGTGACAAAGAAACCATGTGTGCAAATTTTCGTTGTTATGAGATAATTTTTTAGGGAAATAAACCACATTACCGATTTCAGTTATATATATATATAATATAATAGTATATGGTCGGCTTTTCATTCATCCCATTTCAACGAAATTTCGAGTGAATAGTTTCCTTGTCGTAAAACTTATTTTCACGAAATTTCATGATTCTGCGGCAACTCCTTCTATTTTTGTCTGCGGCTTATATGGAGCCGCGACACTGTGCATCATCGGACTGAGGTTGGTTAATTGAGTTTAACCGAGAGTTGATGCGTCGGATTTTTTTGATCCGGGGACAGCCAGGTGGCCTTGTGCATGTCGAGGTGTTTTAATCTGGTGTACCACGTTTCGCGCCACGGCGAAGTCGATTAAAGACCGACAGTGGGGCCAAAGATGACTTCCCTTCTAACTTTCGCATTAAATTCGCCAAGGACTATTTTCACGTTATTAACCAAATACATGTAGCTTCGATCAAATAATATTATAACGAAAAAAGTTATATTTATTTTAAAATGTTCCAAAGCCTTTGTTTTAATACCTATTTTTTTTCTTTTTCTACAGTTTCCGAAGCTGGGAAACGTAAAAAGTTAAAAACCCGCAATGCCACAGTTCCCAATACCAGCTACTCGAAAGATCATCTTGACGCCTGGCTAGAGACCTGCCTCAAAGACGCCTCGACTACGCAACTTTCGTCTTCATCGGAGTTTCTAGATTATAATCCAAATTTTACAGCCAACAAAACTATTTTTACAATGCAGCAGCAGCCACAAATGTCAATGCAACAACAACAACAACAGCAGCAGCATCAACAACAATATCCTTTATCCCAACATCAACAGCAGCAGCAGCAACAACAACAACAGCAACTGTTGCCTTCCAACCCACAGCCAACAAATCATCACACACATCCGCATACGCCGTACCAACAACAACAGCAATTTACAATGCGCAATCATCATCATCATTTGCCACAAACAGCCTCCATGTTTTCTGGCGGTTATCCAGCACCCTTTAGTTTGGGCTTCCAAAAGGTTTCATTTCTCACGATTTCTTTTTTATTATTTTCATATTATTTATCATCTTATCCCCTACAGAGCATGCCAAATGTTATGAAACACTCTTCCTCTTTAAACAACCGCTACTCCATGATGTACCCCACATCCAGTCAATTATATCAACAGCATGATGGCTCACAGGACTTTGCCAGTTTGCCGCCTATAGTCAATATTATGGGTGGCACATCGGAACACGAGCAGAATTCCACAGATGTCTTGGATGGCAGTGGCAGCAATCCTAATATCAGTCGCGGGTATTTTTTTTTTTTTTGACATCTTAATTTCTGTAAAAATTGGATAAATTTTTTGAAATTCTTTTACCTCTTAGTTTCAGATTCAGCGATCCTTGCTTGCTAAATCCATCGGATAATGATTCTAAAATTAGTGGCCAAAATACACCAGATCGTCGCAATTATTTGCCCAGCGATATAGAAAATAATAAATTCTTTACCGCTCTTATGGAACAGATTAACTTGCTACACGAGACAAACACAAAAATATGTCGCAATCTACATGAAACCAAGGGTGAGCCATTCTTTAAGATCCTAGCTAAAAATAATTTTGTGTGCTTCTGTTATTGATTTTAAAGTATCTTTGAGAGTGTTTTTGAGAGTCAAAAAAAATGGAAGATTAAATTTATTTATTTATATGAAAATTTTTCTGGAAGTTAAAGTCTGGTGGTTTTTTGGCAAGAATTTTATTATGCAAAAATTCCAATACACTGACAGTTTTAATTATTTTTCTCTTAGATATAGCTTTTTACTAATAATATTAACATACCTACAACACTTTATGTTATATACAGTGGCTCCAAACCAAATTCCAACACCACAGCAAAAATGTTTCCCACTAAACATACTTCAACCAAAACAAGTAGAAAAAAGTGTAAAATAGTTTTTGAATAACTTATTTATTACACTTTCAAAATAAGGAGACAAATTAATTCAGTATAATAAATTATTTAGGTGAAACACAAATTGATATGAACATTTTCGGACAATTCGGACAGTGAACATTTTTTTTTTAAGCTAACATATTTTTAAAAATTCAACATTTCCAATTGTAATTCCAAAAAAACATTAATAGAAATTCAGTAAAGAACAATTGATATTCTGAATTACATTTGAAATTTACAAAAGTACTATTGAAATTCAGAAGTTCCATTTGAAATTCAGAAAAGATCAATTGAAACTCAGAATTCCATCGGAAATTCAGAAAAAAATCAATTGAAATGTAGACTTCCATTTGAAATTCAGAAAATATCAATTGAAAATACTGTAGAATCCGGATATAACGACCTCCAAGGGACCGGCGAAACTAGGCCGTACTAACCGTACGACACACAAAACGGACGAATAAATTAAGCTTGTTTTTTAGTATATTTGTATTGTTTTGCATATGTTTGTATGTTTGTATTTAAATGTACAGTTAGATAAGTTTCCATTTACGTAAATAAAACATTAATTAAAACATATAAAACTTTAATGTTACTTAAACGTTCTGCATTAAAAACATACTGTAAAGCCTGTATGATACTTCATTAAATTGATCATTGAAAATTATAACTAGAGCAGTTCAAATAGCACGAATGCATGGATTCAATTGGTGTGAGTGTGTACGCATATGATACGAATTGGAGAAAAATTTGTAGGACGGACTGTATTTTCTTTGCATTTTTTTTGCCGTTTCTTTCAATTCGTTCTTCGTTAAGTTCCGATCAAATATTTACTGTGTTGTTAATAATGAATTTAACATTTTTAGAGTAAACAAAACTATTTAACCCTCGAGGACTATCGTCTATTTCTCTTACGTCAGTACTATCGTTGGGTGTAATCCACCCATACTCAGTTAGTATCTGCTTTTCTCATCTGTCAAATGAAACTATAAAAATAATCAATTTTTTTTTAAGAATGAATACCCAACTACTGAGAACAACAATATTTTATATGTAATTCATTTTATTTTTTTTATATAATGGTTTGCTTAGGAACATAGCAATTAGGGAAAAAAATAATAAATAAAAAATGCATTCTGCAAAATGAGTTGTAACTTTTTTAGTTTTTACGCCATGGTCCTTTGGTGAACTGATTTGGAAAGCTGAAAATACATAAAAAAAAAAGTTATTTAATAATTTTTTTCGGCACAAAGTAAAATTTTTGTTCAAAAGTGAACTCAATACTTACAAGTTTTAGTTACTCATTACAGCTACTAAACATATCATCATAGATTGAGTTCGTATCTGGCAAAGTTGATTCATAGCAGTACGTACAGAGAGGGTAGGTGTGACTTTTGCAAATAAAAATTTCACATTTGCAACATGTCGTCTTGGTTTTTCGGTCCTTTGCATTACATTATAGTCTTTTCGCTGGTGGAGGTATGTTCTGCTGTTCTTGTATGTTACCACATAACTGTTTGGCAAATTTTTGACAGCTTATTTTGAGGTTATTTGATAATGTGTTAATTTTGCTACGCTTTTCTATCTGTGGTGCAATAAGACTGAATGCAAGATCTTTTATAAAAAAGGAACGCTTTTTATATTTCAGTGGTGGATTTTGAGTGCACAAGAAAACTATACGTGCATTTATATCAGCCAAGTTCATGAGTGAATAGAATACCACCAAAGGCCAGCGATTAGAAGTTCTGGCTACATTATATATAGCACATAACTGGTCAGTTGTATCGACTTCTCCTTTAGTTTTATTGTAAAAGTCAACTATTTCTGGTAAACACTTTGGTCCATCCAGTATTTTACCATCTCTATGAAATGTAGAGAGCAACAAAACACACTTATTCCGTTTTGGATTGTACGATAAAATCGTAGCTTTTTTTCTGAATCCAAAAATTGTTGACTTAATTATCCGATCTTTGGGTTGAGAGAATGAGGGGTAAGACACGCTTGCTCTTACGTATGGTTCCCACTAATGTCGTCTTTTTTTCCAACAAGTATTCTACTAGACTGTAAGACGTAAACCAATTGTCAGTCGTTATATTTCGACCCGAACATTGAAGATGCTGGGTTATTCGTCTTACTACTGCTTCTGCCTTATTTGATAGATTGTATGGACCTAGTGATTGTTGGCCGCAATAGATTTCCAATTTAGATGTGTAATTTGTTGCTGAATCTACCGCGGAAAATAACTTAATACCATACTTTGCTGGCTTTTTAGGAATGTATTGCCTAAAACTACAGCGTCCGCGAAAGCTTTCCAATTTTTCGTCAACCGTGATATAACTGCCACAGGAAAAGTTTTTTTCACAATTTTGATTGAAAATTTTAAATATTTCTCGGATTGGGGCTAGTTTATCTTATTTTCGACGCTCCATACGGGTGTTAACATCGTCGAAGCGAATGC
The DNA here is from genome assembly GCA_914767935.1 of Coremacera marginata. Taxonomy (NCBI): domain Eukaryota; kingdom Metazoa; phylum Arthropoda; class Insecta; order Diptera; family Sciomyzidae; genus Coremacera; species Coremacera marginata. Next base: position 234,419,207 of record OU612043.1, on the reverse strand, counting down.
ATCGCATTAGAAATAGGAACCGACTGAAGGACATGGCGACGGTAAATATTTCTAGCCCAGTACCATCTGAAGCCCATAAATCTCTTACGTTTACATGTGAAGACTTGTGTAGACCACCGATGTACAATAATCCAAATAAAGCATTTATTTCATCTCTATCTGTTATACGTGCATTTCTCAATTCTTTGTATTTTACTTGCACCTTCAAGATGTAAATGTTTGTGTTTTCCACAACAAGGTCCACAAAATTAAAAAAAAATGACCCAACTTTCCAACAGCGTAGTCACATTTTGTGACGTAGCTGTTACTTTTGGAGCATTAGTGAATATATTTTCAGCCGTCGTTCGCGTTATTGGAAATGGGACATTTTGTCAAATAGTTCCATCTTTCCCAATGTATTGAACTACACCATTATCTTCATTTTCATCATATTCTTGCTCAGTATCAAAGTCATGATTGCTCATTATTTCCTCATCACCGCTTTCATCACTGCTTTCACCACCAATATCTTGTTCTTGGTCCAAATTAACACCTGATAAAAGCGCCATCAGTCGCTCTTGATTTCTTTCGTAGGAACACATTTTTACTTTAACACTGCACTGTATGATGATCATATTTATACTGATACCAAGGTTGATTTATAAGGTTGTCGCAAGGGAGAGAGCCAGTACCCATAATTGTCAAATCGAAGTTGACAGCTCATAGAAAATATGCAAGTGCTCTCTATTATCATTCATTTTTCTTTCGTAGTCATTCGCAAAATTGGCTTATTTTGACAATTATGGGTACTGAGAAGAGAGTGCGATCAGCCCTGCGACAACCTTATAAATCAACCTTGACTGATACAATAAAGAATTAATTGTATTGTCGTTTTCTATCCCCACAGCGTAACGGTAAACTTTTTTCAATTCTCCTTTCAACACAGTAAAACATGCGTTGCTATGCGAGAAAAGGCAACAGTTCTTGCCAAGGTTGATTTATAAGGTTGTCGCAAGGGAGAGAGCGAGTACCCATAATTGTCAAATCGAAGTTGACAGCTCATAGAAATTCTGCAAGTGCGCTCTTTTATCATCCGTTTTTCTTTCGTAGTCATTCGCAAAATTGGCTGGTTTTGACAATTATGGGTACTGAGAAGAGAGTGCGATCAGCCCTGCGACAACCTTATAAATCAACCTTGGTTCTTGCAGTCAGTATTTTCTGAGAGAGAGGTGAGCGCAAACTTACGCTCTTTAGTGTATAACTTTTTCATTTGTTATCTGACACTGCTCTACACTCTTGTGTGTGCCAATTCAATAAAACGGAATATGATTTTATATTAGCGATCACATAAAATATTTCATTACTGATTACTATCGTGGGTGCAAAACACCCACAATTTTGAAACGCCCTTACTATCGAGGGTGTAAACCACCCAAGCCTTTTAATAAACTCGCTTTATGTAAATATCGCCTTAGTTTAAACGAATAAATAATGCTCCTTAACTTCAATAAACATTCAAATGAGGATTACATTATAATTTAGTGCCGATTTTCATGAAATATTATATACTTCTCTAAGAAATTCAGCCTTATGGGTGGATTCCACCCAGGCGATAGTCCTCGAGGGTTAAGATAAATGTATGCTGAATTGGAAGTGATGTGTGTAGCTAATATTAATTCATTAAATGAGCTGCTCTTAAAAACACCACATATAAAAAAGTAACAACGTTTATCCTTTTCTTACAAAATATGTCTGTCCTGCCCACGCGCCACTTGTTTTCAGATTTTAAAATTGGACAAAAAAATTAAGTGTCATACAGGCATAACGTAGAAAGTCTGTAATTTTCGTAATTCGAGTTTGTTTTTGATTAATTTTTGTTCGTAGTAACTTCGTACAGCATTGTGAATACTCGCCATCCTAGTTTTCATAACACCATCATCAAAGATAGTTTCAATAAACCCATCGAGCGTTTCCGCAGCCTTCCGAGCTTCAGATACTCTGCGCGTCGTTCTAACCGGACGAATTATGCACAAAATAGGTCGCTATAAGAAGATCGTTGCTTAAACCGGAGTCGTACTAAACGAATGTGTTTACCTAGTACTGAGCTATGAAACCAAACTTGAGTTTACATCGTGGTCGCTAAAAACGGTTAGTCGTTATAAGCGAAGTCGTTATATCCGGATTCTACAGTATGAAAAATCAATTGAAATTCAGAGAAAATAAATTTAAAAATTCATATTTGCATTGTATCTCAAGGGTAACTATTATCATACCAATACTATTATCATTACCATTAGTATATAATCATATTTTTTTTATTATAAGTTTAATCAATTTAAAATAATGAAACAAGTAAAAATCATACTTTTAATCAATCACTGTCATTACTATAGGTTTTAGTACTCTATGGCATTGGTATAGTGATTGTTTGAGATCATTAATAATTAATTTATAAGGTCAATTGTAATTTTTAAATATCAGTTTATTTATTCTGAAATTCAAATAATTTTTTCTGAATTTTATTTGAAGTTTTTTCTAAATTTTAATTAATCTTTTCCGAATTTCAAATGTAATTTCTGAATTTCAGTTGAAATTTTCTGTATATGAAAGTTGAAATAAAATTTCTGTATTGCAATATTTATATTTTCTACATTTCAAATAGAATTATGAAAGCCAATTGATCTTTTCTGAATTTGAAATGAAATTTCCGAATATCAATTTATTTATTCTGAAGTTCAATTGATCTTTTCTGAATTTCAATTAATATTTTCTGAATTTCGAATGGAATTCTGAATTTCAATTCATCTTTTGTGAATCCAAATCAGTGCTGCCATACTTACACTTGAAATTGTTTTTTAGACAAGGGTGCAGTTTTAAAAATTACCACCTAGTGTAAATTACATGTTTTTTAAAAATTTTATATGTGAAAGAATACATTAATTAAAAAATTAAATTAAAAGAACTCCTACAAAAAAATTATTTAAATTGCATTAAATTGAATTTAATAATTTGTTGTAACGAATGAAATGTTTAAGAAAATTGAAAAATAAATTTACGAAAAATAATGAAGTTTAATTTCATTAAAACGATGTGATATAAATGTTCCATATTAAATATTATTTTTTGCTGTTTAGTGAAATGTTATGTAAACTATTTATGTTATTTTATTTCAAAAAAATTGGTTTTGTGATGTATTAATGAGTAATATATACAATGTTTGGAAGTTACAGTTTTTTGTTTGAAAATACAGTTTCTTTAATTAACAGTTTTTAGAAAAGATATTTTTGAAAAGATATTGATATTTTTTGAATTTCAAATAGAGTTTCTGAATTTCAATTCATCTTTTCGGAATTTCTAGTGGAATTCTGAATTTCAAATTCAATTTTCTGAATTTCAAATGGAATTTTGGAAATTCAACTGATTTTTTTTTTAACTAATTTTTTCTGAATTTCTAATCAATCTGAATTCTAATCTGTATTTCAATCGATCTTTTCTAAATTATAATTAGAAATGGTGTCGTCAAGGCCTTTTTTTTTATGACCATCTTCAATCAGATAGGTATTGATTTGATCAATTTTTCATAATAATTTATTTTAGATTTAATTTCCAACCCCCCCTCCCCCCCTCCTTAAAACAAGCTTGTTTTCAACTCATTTTTAATGGAAACAGAAGGCTCTCGAACTTTTTTGTAAAGATTTTTCCACAAATTTTCCATTGGGCTGAAACTTGCTGGCGTACACTTTGCTTTACTTTGCATATAACAGTGCAAAAATAAGTTTGCCAAAATATCGCCATTGTTTGACATCACATGTCCAGGGAATTTTCGTTGCAGAAACTGCATTGTTCAATTTGCAGTGTGACATGGCGCATCGTCTTATTGAAATCAGTAACTGTCCAGACCTTTTTCACACATTTATGGGCAGACATAATCAGCGGACATCCACAGATCGATTCTTATCGACAGTTTCGTCTTCTCTGAAGATAAATGCTCAAAAAAATTGTTTATAACAAGTTCTTGCTTATTACAGTGTAATTGTAGTGGGACAGTAAAATAGAATTACTTGATTAAAAATCAGTTAACTGAAACAGTTTTCGAGTGAAGTTGCAAAGCGAAGATTATTATCTAAATTTACTTAAAAGGACAAAAAAAAAACAATGCAAAAGTGTTTAGAAAATTATTGAAATGGGCAAAGCAACGCATTGCACGGATGTGGAACGACCTCGTCCAGAGCTAAGCAAAGAAGGTGAGAGTCAACTTGAGATTTCCCAAGACCTTAGGAACAACGGCACAGCAGGACGACTACATCATTTTTTGTCTACTTGTGACCCATTAATGTCTAAAGAAGCTATCCTTAGTAAGGTTAGCTTTGGAATTTCTACTCGAACTATAAGGCAACGACTGGCAGAGGAAAATCTGTTTTTGGTAGATCTACGTAAAAGGATCCTATGCTGACCTTGAGACACAGATAATATCGCATTGCTTTTGAAAAAAAAAAAATGGCGCAAAGTTCATTGGTAAACCATGGGTTCGAAGACCGAAGAATGCACAGTTTAATTCAAAGAACACCACAAAGACGTTCAAGCATGAAGGTGGTAGCATCATGGTATGGGGTTTCTTTCCTTATACGAAGCTGGGCCGCTTTACTGAATAAAGCAAAACATGGTTAAAAAATGTATATCTTGAAATAACTAAGGGACGGTATGCCTTAGAGTGGGAAATGCCGCTCAAGTGGTAATTTCAACACGATAACGATCCCCAACACACGGATAGTGTTGCCAAAGATTGGTTGAACCAAAATAATATCAATATAATGACATGGCCAGCACAGTCACTGGATTGAAATTCAATTGAAAATATGTGGAAGATTGTAAAAAATAATATAGATTATGTCAAATTGGACACACGAGAGAAGCGAAGCTTATCCCGCAGTTACATAGTTCTGATAGTTTAAGAATTGTTCACTTTTTATAAATTAACTTTTAAATGCAAAAATTTTAAATAACGGATAAAGAAAAATTAAGTAAAATAAATAACACACGTTAATATTCACACCAGTTATTATTATTACATTTCGTTATTACGACACTATTTTCTTAGAATTGATGTTTCTTTTTTGGTTGCGTTCATCACAACAAGAAAATTTAATATAAATTATTAAAAAGCATTCCTTGATCCGCGTTGGGGATCAAACTCTTACTACACTATCCAAAAAGCCTTTGTTACGCAGAGTTGTTGATTCAATAATAAGTATAACAGAAGCTATGTTGCAGCAGATTAACTTAATCTATTAATAGATAGAGGATTGTGTATTGGCTATCCTACAAAAACTAACAAAAATGTTGCTTCTTCTATCTACAAGATGTCATCAGCATCTGTGTTTTCCTTCGCGCATTCATGACATCTTGTAGCAAGTAGAAGCAAATTTTTGTTAGTTTTTGTAGGATAACCAATACACAATCCGCTATCTATTAATAGATTGTGACTATAGGCTGCAGCAAAGCTTCTGTCATGCTTAACATTGAATCAACAACTCCGTCTAACAAAGCTTTGTGGCCTGGTGGATAGTGTATAGAACTCTTAATCAGTGGGGTACGAGTTCGATCCCCATTTCGGAGCAGGAAATGTTTTCAATATTTTTGATATTCAATTTTCTTGTATTAAAGAAACCACCAATTTGAATTCAAATTCTAAGAAAAATTATGTCGAAAAAGTGTCGTTTTTAAGATTTGACTGAAGCAAATCACAGAAAAAGGCGTAAGAAACTTCACTTCAATAAGACGGATCTTTGGGAAAGAATCCAGAAGGACTGGTATGACATACTTCAGAGCACTTGTCAGACATTAGTAGAGTATGAAGCCGAGAAGTATGAAGCTGTCTCGTAAAATAGGGACTATTCTATAATATACTACTTTATATAATATACACAAATTTTAATTAATTTTAAAGATTTAATGATTTTTTCACGTTTTGATTCTATTTATTGCCCCACTTTGTATGAGTTATTTTCAAGTTTTGATTTTTATTTTTTTATTTATATCATTTTACTGTCAAAACGATTTTTATTGAATTCTATAATCTTAGCTATATATAAAATTGTAAAAAAAAAGATCTGTGCATTAAATATTTTTATGAAATTCTTTTTGCGATGGACGTTTTGAATGACGCTGAGTCCGAAAATCACATTTTTAAAATTTTTGTCTGTCTGTCTGGCTGTCTGTCTGTCTGTTAAAGCTTGATGGATTTAAATAAAACTCGGCATTTAGGTTCCTTATATACCCGGTCATAACATAGGCTACTTTTTATCCAATAAAAAAGGTTGGACCCTGTAGGGGGCGCTGCGATCGGGTTCCAGGCATTCTTTTTTTTTAGCTTATCTCCGAAACCGTTCATTCGATTTGCATGAAAATTTGTATGTATAGGTTCTCGAACACGCTGAGTTTTTTTAACTTATCTACACTGTTCTATTTCGAACACCAGAGGGCGCTGTAGTACAAATATTTTGAAAAACCTCGAAAAACTCCTGCATACGATTTACATGAAAATTGGTATATAGAGGTTTTCGGATACGGTGAATTTTCATGACTTATCTACTCTGTTCTGTGTTCAACACTAGAGGGCGCTGTAGTACAAATATATTAAAAAACGTCAAAAAACTCCTAAGTCGCTTATACGATTTGCATGAAAGTTGGTATATAGAGGTTTTCGGAAACGGTGAGTTTTCATGATTTATAAACTGGGTTCTATCTTGAACACCAGAGGGCGCTGTAGTACAAATATTTTAAAAAAGTCGAAAAAGTACAAAACCGTTCATCTGATTTACATGATATTTTGAATGTAGAAGTTCTCGGACACGCTGAGTTTTTTTGACTCATCTACTTTTTTCTCTCTCGAACACCAGAAGGCGCTGTAGTACAAATATTTTGAAAAACCTCGAAAAACTCCTAAGCCGTGCATCCGAATTGCATGAAAATTGGAAAATGGGGGTTTCTGATACGGTGAGTGTTTTGGACGTATCTTTTTTGTGCTATCTTGAAAACCAGAGGGCGCTTTAGCACAAATATAAGGAAATCGTGAAAAACTCCAAGACTGCTCATCCGATTTAGATAAAAATTTGTAAATAGCGATTTTCGAGTACGGCAAAGGTTTTGGTGCTACCTTTTTTGCTCTTTCTCGAAACTAGAGGGCGCTGTTATACAATTTGTACGTGTGTAGGGTATTAAACTGTTTCTTAACGGCTGCACTGATTTTGATGAAATTTTTTGTGTGTGTTTGAGTGGATCCCTTGATGGTTCAAATTCACAATTGGACCCGGTAGGTGGCGCTGCGATCGGGTTCCATGAATTTTGTTATTATAGTTTGTCTCCGAAACCATTCATCCGACTCACATGATAATTTGTATTAAGAGGTTTTCGGGTACGGTAATTTTTATGACTTATCTATTTTGTTCTATATTGAACACCAGAGGGCACTGCAGTACAAATGTTTAAAAATCTCAAAAAACTCCTAGCTGTACATACGATTTGCGTGAACATTTGTGCATAGGAGTTTTCGGATAGTTTTGTACATAGGAGTTTTCTGCGCTATCTTAAACACCAGATGGTGCTGTAGTACAAATCACTTAAGAAACGTGAAACACTTAAAAATTGCTCATCCGATTTAGATAAAAATTTGTATATCGAATATATAGGATTTGATTATCGCGTACAGAAAGGGCTTTGGCGTTATTTTTTATTCTATCTCGTAAACCAGAGGGCACTGTTGTCCGCAAAAAACTCAAAACAACTCATCCGATAAGTATGATTTTTATAAGTGGTTTTCGGGTGCGGTGAGTCTTTTGGCGCTATATATTTTGCTATGTCTTGAACCACAGAGGGCGCTGTACTACAAAATACAGTAAGGCGTAGCAAAGCGCGAAGAGTGATAAATATCTTCTCTTTTTCTTTATGTGTATTTATACTCCACTTTCTCTTTTCGCAAATCGCAATTAAGTACGCATCAACACTTGCGCAAATCAGTTGTGTCGTCGTAAGTTTGCGTTGTTTTGACATTATTTCTATTTTTAATGCTTATTTCATTTTTGGCCAGTTTCCTCTCGAATTGCCAAAAATTGGTTTTTGCTCTGATTTTTTTTCAAAAATGTGCAATCTATCGAATACAATATAAAACTTGAAAATATATTTTTGCAAGCGATCGACGGCACGCACACACAAATCACGATTTCCCTAACTTTTTCTCTTAATTTTCAAATGTTGGAGCTACATTTTACTCATTTCGCCAAAGTTACCGATTTGAAAGATGCACACAAAATTCCTTCTAAAGTTTGTGAAAAGTCTTTTCAAATCGACGCATGAAATCGAAAATTATTTATATCAACTCCCGAGCTAAGCCGGGTATTCAGCTAGTAATCAAATAAAACAAAATATTGGATTGATTTGAATTCGCATATTATTACGGTGTTTTTTATAATTGAAGTTTGTATGAGTAAGTGATTCTATTTTATTGTCCGGCACTGTATGTAAAGGGTGATTTTTTAAGAGCTTGATAACTTTTTTTTTTAAAAAAACGCATAAAATTTGCAAAATCTCATCGGTTCTTTATTTGAAACGTTAGATTGGTCCATGACATTTACTTTTTGAAGATAATTTCATTTAAATGTTGACCGCGGCTGCGTCTTAGGTGGTCCATTCGGAAAGTCCAATTTTGGGCAACTTTTTCGAGCATTTCGGCCGGAATAGCCCGAATTTCTTCGGAAATGTTGTCTTCCAAAGCTGGAATAGTTGCTGGCTTATTTCTGTAGACTTAAGACTTGACGTAGCCCCACAAAAAATAGTCTAAAGGCGTCAAATCGCATGATCTTGGTGGCCAACTTACCGGTCCATTTCTTGAGATTAATTGTTCTCCGAAGTTTTCCCTCAAAATGGCCATAGAATCGCGAGCTGTGTGGCATGTAGCGCCATCTTGTTGAAACCACATGTCAACCAAGTTCAGTTCTTCCATTTTTGGCAACAAAAAGTTTGTTAGCATCGAACGATAGCGATCGCCATTCACCGTAACGTTGCGTCCAACAGCATCTTTGAAAAAATACGGTCCAATGATTCCACCAGCGTACAAACCACACCAAACAGTGCATTTTTCGGGATGCATGGCCAGTTCTTGAACGGCTTCTGGTTGCTCTTCACTCCAAATGCAGCAATTTTGCTTATTTACGTAGCCATTCAACCAGAAATGAGCCTCATCGCTGAACAAAATTTGTCGATAAAAAAGCGGATTTTCTGCCAACTTTTCTAGGGCCCATTCACTGAAAATTCGACGTTGTGGCAGATCGTTCGGCTTCAGTTCTTGCACGAGCTGTATTTTATACGGTTTTACACCAAGATCTTTGCGTAAAACCTTCCATGTGGTCGAATAACACAAACCCAATTGCTGCGAACGGCGACGAATCGACATTTCACGGTCTTCAGCAACACTCTCAGAAACAGACGCAATATTCTCTTCTGTACGCACTGTACGCATTCGTGTGGTTGGTTTAATGTCCAATAAAGTAAACTGAGTGCGAAACTTGGTCACAATCGCATTAATTGTTTGCTCACTTGGTCGATTATGTAGACCATAAATCGGACGTAAAGCGCGAAACACATTTCGAACCGAACACTGATTTTGGTAATAAAATTCAATGATTTGCAAGCGTTGCTCGTTAGTAAGTCTATTCATGATGAAATGTCAAAGCATACTGAGCATCTTTCTCTTTGACACCATGTCTGAAATCCCACGTGATCTGTCAAATACTAATGCATGAAAATCATAACCTCAAAAAAATCACCCTTTATTCAAATATGGAGAATGTGTATGTTTAAAGGGAGCTTTTAAGAAAATCAAGAGTCATGTTCTTGAATAAAAAGAACTGTGGCAATAAATTTAACTGTAATAGTACTACTTTTACAGAAACTCGTTGACATATCTATAATTTTGACATTGCCAGAAAACCCTTTTCTTTCTTTCGGCACTCAACAATTTTTTTGTTACAAATTATTGTTTATTACGGTTATTGTAATATTAAACTCGCACAACTGCTTTATATATTTGTATAATTTCTACTATCTGTGTATTTAATTAAAATCATCTTCCGCTTAAAAACTATAAATATTGCTTCTAAAATATTTATACGAAAATTATGTTGGTTTTTCCTGGCTTATCTTGTCTTTTTTTCAATATCCTTGTATCTTCTTTAAATGTATGCCTCCTCTCATATTCAAATCTATCTTATCTAATGTATACTATTATTATTTGTGTTTATTGTAATTCTTATTTTCTGTTTTTTGATTTTATTGTTGTATTTAGTTGATATTGAGGCTTTAAAGCACGCACCTAATTGGGGTATGAGACACCGTAGAGATAGCTTGAGTGGATTGAGCACACACAGCCAACCCATGGTTTTTGGCGGTGGCTTTGGTACACAAAGTCCAGCGCCAACGTATCATTCAGGTACGTTTCAAAGCTGTATGTATTTTAAAGAAATTTAATTTTTTGTTTGCTTAGTGCAAATTTTTCAATTTAATAATAAATTTATGGAAAAAAAATTCTTTAAATCTCTTAAAAATAAAATTAAAATTGTACTATTCATTATTGCTTTAGGTGCCTATACACCCGGCATGATGACTGACGTTGTACGTGAAGTCAAGGAAGCTGCACGCGTGCGCGAGGATGCGCTTTTAAGCAGGTGACTAAAAAGAACATGCACAGTCATTGTTTTGCTTAATATTATAAACAACTTCTTATTCGCAGAGTCAAAGCTATGGTCGAGGAACGCCAATGGTCACTCAATGAAGGCAGTCTACGCATGATGCGAGACATCGAGGAACTTAAGGTAAGTTATACTATGTTCACACTGAGGGCTAAATGCGCATTTAACTAAATGCGCATTAGCAATTTAGAATGCGTGGCCGTATGCTCCTTGTAAGAGTAAAAGAGACAAATATATGCATTCAATTTCGTAAATGCGCATTTAGCTCTCAATGTGAACGTAGTATTAAGCTTATACTGCGTTCACACTGAGTGCTAAATACGCATTTACGAAATGCAATATATGTATATACACATTTGTCCCCTTAACTCCTAGAAAGAGCATACGGCCTCGCATTCTAAGTTGCTAATGTGGATTTAGTTAAATGCGCAATTAGCTTTCAGTGTGAACGTAGTATAACTAAAGACGTGCTCAGGTTTAAATCTAATTCTACCTTCTCCTCTGTCCAGTCTCAAATACAACATATGCGCGCTGATCGCAAAGAATCCAACAAACGCATCACACACCTCGAGGCCGAAAATAAGTACATGCGTCAAATGCTAGGCACTATTCTCAACAATCGCAGTTCATCCCAGAATATTATCTATGAACATGAAACATTTCGTCCACGTCACAAAAACTTTCCGCCATCGCGACGCTCGAATTCATTAAATCTCAACTATGGCACCATACATCATCAACCAGCGCCCTCTTCTTACTCTGTTGAAGAACAGGAAGAGAACGTTTTAAATATCTCGGAGACGCCGTTAACTGCATCAACCGATCACATTGCCTCCACCGATAATGGTCTGCAACAAAGTGTCACAGAATTACGTAACTCTTTTTCAAGCTCTGACGGTGGTGGTGGTGGTGGTGGAGGTTTAGGTAGTGTCGGTGCCATAAACAGCAATGGTGATGTTGTGGTCCCCATGTCACTCAGCTCAACTCCAATAATAAATGGCAGTGGTGCTGGCGCTTTATCACCGCCTAAATTTGCTTTAATTTCTACGCCAGCTGTCGAACACAAACGACCAAGGGAAAAGCCAAAAACCAACCAGGAGGAGGAGGAGGAGAAGCAGGAAGAGCAGCAAGTTGTAGTAGAGTCACAGGAACTGCGACGCGAACTAACCGAGGCAATGGCAGCGCGCAAGGAAGCCGACAATCGCATTATAGCGTGGGTCTAACTTACTTAATAAGCTTTAAGTTTTTTATTTTCTTACGTGGAAATATTTCCTGACAACTTTTTTTATTTATTTTTCTTTTTTTTTTTAATTGTAGTTAAAATCATAGCAAAATAGTTAATTTTTGTTAATTCATTCTTTAAGAAGCATTCTAAAAAATGCATTCGAAAGCGCATTCAGAAATTGATCATACTTTTAAATTTTATTTTAAAAATTTCATCCACATTTTTCAAGGTCAGCACCACACCTTTTTTTGCATTTTGAAAAAAATTATCATATTGAGGCATTCATTCTTAATATATTTCCAAAATTTTACGTTGGAAATGAATGATTACTGTTTTAAACGAATTTTTCAAAAACAGCCTACACAATTTTCACATACAAAATACTTTTATTTTAAAGGCCTGTTTCCAGCTCTCAAGTAAAGCATAATTTTCATATAAAAAAACTGAAAAGTAATCAAAAAGAAATTTTCTTTTTTAAAAATTACTTAAAAGTCAATCCAGCTCGGTGGAAAAAAAAAATGTTGTATACTACTTTTTTTCGATGAAAAACGAACACGGAAACATGGTGAATATCAAGAAATATATGCTAGTCACATTGTTTCTTAAAGTAAATTTTGTGAGAAACAATGTGCTTGTAATCATCTTTATTATAGAAAACGTTGTTATTGCAGTCTGAGAAAAACAAGTTTTGATCGCGAATATGTAATCTTTTGCTAAAACATGTTGCGAAAATTCTCACATGGGGTCGAATCCTTTCGAGATATGTTTAAAATAAAAATAGATCAAATCACTAAGTTACACAAAATGAATTTTTAATCCTCCTCTAATTAACTCATTCTCCACTAGAAGGATCCATAATTTTTTAACAGATAATGCTAAATATATAAAAAAGATACAAATTGGAAACTGCGCTGCAAGTGAAATACTTCGGTAAGCATAAAGTAAGTGGATTTTTATGAAAGTTACCGTTTGATATAAACTTTTCAATCCACAACCGAAGACTGTTTCAAGAAGTGCAAGAAATTGCAACAGTAAAAACCAATAATAACGTATAATCCTTGGTTTAAATCACCCAAAGTCAATAATCAGTAACAAGCAACAGTTATATTCTGTTCACATTATTTCTTGAAGTAAATGTGGTTACTTAAAAGTTACAATATGGTTACTAACAACTTCATAGGCCTATTCAAAAATTTTGTAAGGTTCGCTAAGATGATCAGAGAAGTAGATTTAAAGCGGCATATTTGACGGTCGAAAGAAAACATTTTAGGAAATCAACCAGTTTAGGCATAGGCGATGTAGCCATAGGCCATACCTCAAAATTTATATTTAATTTCTACTATGACGAACTGCTGTATACCCACTTTGCCCTTCACGAAAAACAATGGAGCTCTTAGTCCACTCAAGTACAGGAAAAGTATACGCAAAAAAATATTCGATTTTATAACCATTTTCAGCAAGCGGACGATTGCTCATAAGGAAACTATCAGTACCACGTTTCGGGCTTCGTAATAGAAGGATAACGAGGCAACTACTGTCAGGCAATAACAAAGTCGTATTGTGGTAAAAGGATATGCAACATTTGATCTATCTTTTCCCATCCAAAATACTTGCAAATACTCGCCCGTAAGTCAAATCTTGAAAAGAGAGTATTCACAAGTTAATCTGGATATAGAATGCAAGAACGTTTCGTTAGATATATATATTTACACAGAGTTTTTTAACAGGCAGACCAAAATTCACCGGATGCAGAGCAGAGTAGCACATTCCCAAACTTCGTATCAAGCGTATCCCGTTGATACGGACTGAAAAGCTGATACTGCTAGTTAAGGTTAAGCCTATTGCTTAACTGCAACAGCTTTTGTCCCAACCAACCCTGATTCAAAACACAAAAAAAGTAGTGGTGCTACCTTGAAAAATTTTAATGAAATTCTTAGTGGCCAAAAACAAATAAAATTTTTCGTTAGAGTGTAAAAAAAACACCACTAGGAAGATCAATTCAACATCCCTAAAATATGTTTTCAACATTTTTTTGTAGGACTAACGGTTTTGAAGTTATAGTTGTTTTACTTTATATCCGAATCACAAACTTTAATTTTTCCACAAAAACAAGAAATTAAAAAATTTAAAAAATATATTTATCGACCTGCCAAATTTTTAAAAAAAAATCGAAATCATCAAAATAAATTTTTGAACAAAAGCGTCCAATTTGACATGGAATCACCGATATAGCTTCTTCCCCTAAGCTGTGAATTTATCAATTTAGAGTCACATTGACTTTTCATAAAGAAATTAAATCTTTACATTCTGGGTACAATAATTTAAACAGTATTTATGAACATGAAATAATTAGTCTTAATACTCAAATTTTTTAGATATCAATTTTTTTTTTTTTTTTTATAAGTAGGTATTTCAGCAAACCAAGAATATTTCTTAAAGAATGTTTAAAACTCAACAATTAGCTCAGATATGCACAAATGTCATTAGTTCTCATTTAATTAAACTTTAAGTGTGTTTTATTTCTTGTCCATTCTAAAAAAACTAATCAACTAACTCTTAACATTAAAATTTGTTTGTAATATGTTGGCTTATTATAATTCTAATGTATGTACTTGCGTCTTAACTATATAACACATCCACTTTGACCTCATACATGCACACATAATGTTAACTCAAAATACTAAAAACAAACAACCTCACGTGTCTTTCTCACTTTCATTTTAGACTTGAGAAATTGGTTAAAAATCTGCAAGTAAATGTCACAAATTCCCCCTACGCTCTCCCGTCACGGTCCGCTTCATCTGCTGCCACATTACCAAACGGTGTCGGTCCAGGGCGTGGTTTCAATGTTGTTGGTGGTGGTGGTGGTAACAGTAGTGTTGGTTATAGTTTAAAATTGCAGCCAATACCAACAAATATAGCAGCAGCTCATCAACAATATCAGCAGCTGCAGCATCTAGCGCAAACGACTGCATCGTCTACAAGTGTCAGTTCAGCACATGCAACGTCGAAACTCAGCGTTGCTGGTCCCATTACCGATTTATAGTTTTAGCTAAGAAAATCAAAACGCAGCTGCAGAGTAACACATTTTTAAAAAATTATGCGCATTTATGTTGAACGTTTCTATCATTTCTTTTGAAATTATTTTAGTGCTAACAGTTTATGTATAATTTCATAAAACTTCAAGTTCAATGTAGCAAATTTTTAATTTGGTAACTGTTTTTATTGCAAAAAATAAAAAAAAAAACTAAAAACTGTATTAAATTATTTAAGTAATAATGTTTGTAGTTCTGTTTTATCTTTAACTAAATAACTGTTGCGTCTACTACATAATTTGTCTACACATCCATGTTTTTGACTAAAAAGTTACTAAAGTACTCGTATATTTTATAGCTTGTATTTCACTTATAATATTGTACCTAAAGTTAAATGAATATGAAATCAAAATTTGTGCAAAAGCTCATTAGCTTAAAAAGATAAGTAAGTTTATTAAAGAAAGTTTTTTACAGAAAACTGTAGCTGTTAAAAAAAATAGACATATTTAAATATGAACAAATTAAAATGTTGACAT
The DNA here is from genome assembly GCA_914767935.1 of Coremacera marginata. Lineage (NCBI taxonomy): Eukaryota > Metazoa > Arthropoda > Insecta > Diptera > Sciomyzidae > Coremacera > Coremacera marginata. Next base: position 234,403,690 of record OU612043.1, on the reverse strand, counting down.
TGTTAAATTATAGAATTCCATATTAACTTTATTATTAAGTGCCATTTTCAATACAAATAAAAACATATAGATTTATTATAACAAATATGGTTGAATGTTTTCGATTTGTACTGGTTAAAAATCAACATTTTTTGCTTAAATAGCTTCATGCAAAAACAAGGAACAAAGGAAATTAAATTTCATTAAAAAAATATGTGAATTAAGGAATGCTGCTATAAAGCGGACATAATACTTATAAAAAAAACTGGGTCCCATATAAGGCATTTCAAGTATACTTCGTTTTAGGAACAGTGCAGTAGACACAAATTGAAAAGCAGTTTTAAGTGTTTTTTTAAACATGCATTTTAAGTTTCTTCAGATTCACTTTCTTCAAAGCTAATCCACCAACTTCAGCTTCGATTTTAGTTTTAATGCCAATAGTTTTTGTTTTGTCTGCTTTTGACGGTGAACTTTTAAATGCCGCTGGACAGATGCTGTTATTCAAACAACTGCCACATTTTGGCTGCAGCGGTGTACAGATAGTTTGACCGAAGCCAACAAGCAAATGGTTAATCTCAGACCAAAGCACACGTGGCAGCCACTGCTCTAAAGCAATACGAGTGCGTTCAGGCTCTTTAGTTTCGCTAGGCAGCCAACCCATACGATTTGATATGCGATGCACATGTACATCAACACCAATGCCGGTAATTTCATTCCAAGCTGTGGCCATGCAAATATGTGCCATTTTGGGCCCAACTCCAGGCAGTGCCATGAGTTCCTTAACATTATTTGGTATATCCTGTGTGTACTGATCGATAAGAATGCGCGATGTTTGCTGCAAATACTTTGCTTTGTTCTAAAATGGTAATAGTATTCAATAAATATCAAGTTAAACGCCGCAATGTGTACCTTATAAAATGAAACCGGTTTCAAGATGTTCTCCAAATTAGTTGGCTCCATTTGCACTATTGTACTAGGAGTAAGTGTGTGCAATTTGAGGCGCTGCATGGCCTCGTAAGTAGTTTCATCCTTGGTTTGACTGGACAGCATAAGCGAAACTAGTTTATGGAAGCGTTGCGTCTGTAATATTAAAATAACTTAAGTAGCCATCACAATACCCCCTTTTTTAACAGCAACCTTTTCATCAGCTTCATCATCGGCGCACTTGTCGCAACCCATGAAATCAACGGGCGCCAAGCTAGATGTGCGCATTTTGCGTATATTTTGCAACATTTTGAGCCAATTCGGTGGTTTCCAGTTTGGATCCCCTTGCTTGATGCTGGCACTGGTACCAGCAGCATTTATGTCTTCATTTATCTCTTGGTTGACTGACTGCTCTTTCTTCTTCGCCTGCTTGGGCTTTTCGAATTTCTTAATGCCAACTTTTGTCATCTTAATTGGCTCTATAGTAAGCGGCTTTACTTCATCTTCTAATTTTTCTGCAACAGCCTTTTGCACTCTGGGTTTCTTTTCGTTGAGTAGCAACTTCTTTGGTGGATTGGCAAAGACCTTGCGTTGGTGACGCGTTTGCACAGGTGAAAAATACTTAGATTTATTGGGTGCATATAACGCTCCAGCTGCATCCTCAATATCCTAAGAATGTATTTATTATTATTAAGTCTTATGGCAACATAATTTTATAAACTTTTGACTCTTACCGGAAGATTATCTGCCACATTAACTACTTTCTGTTCTCTTACTGCGCGTCCACTTTTGTTCAGCTTGAGGGCCAACGTTTTTTTGTCTGCCTTGGAGGTCATTTTATTGAATATAGCTATTAAAGTTTTTAGCATTTATTTAAATGCACTTAAAATTCTTTTCAATAAATAACAGTTTTAGCATGAAACGCAATTGGTTTTGATATTTTTGTGGAATCTAAATTGTAAACAACTTTTGTGGAACGAGCTTAATCAATTTCAGGGCTGCCAAAATAAAAACTAAGTTTTCACAGCATATGACATTATAATGCGGGCTACACCATGAATTAATTAATTATTTAAAGAAAACATATAAGCAGCAAATCAGATGAAAAATTAAACTTTGTATTGATTTTGGCAAGTATTGGTCGACGCTCTGAGAAAATAGGTAGTTGACAAGGCTACCCTGTATATTATAATATCATGTACTATGTTTACATCCAGAGTTAACTCGGGGCTTACTCGTAGTTAACCATGCATGTAAACGAGAGTTTAGTTGAGTTTCGTTAAATCCAAGTAAACTCCACGAAACTTGCTGGATCTAGCTGAGTTCTATCTGTCAAAATGCATTATGGCATTTATTACTAAAGGAATGGCGGCTGGAAGAGTTTTTTGCTTTTAATAGAAATATTTAAAGAAAAGTAAATATTAGATACAATGGACGGGAAAAAAGTGATATTTACAAAATTGTTGAAAGTGAATTTAAAAAAAGAAATATACATGGCAATAATGCAATTCATATTGAAAACAAATGGAAGAATCTGAAGAAAAACTACATTACCGCCAAAAAAGTAAACAATTGTAGTGGTGCAGGAAAAACTACAAGCAAGTAAATTTGACAAGTCTAACTCAACTCAATGTTTTGCATGTAAACAGCATCGAGTTAGCGTCGCCATGTTTTTGACTCAACGAAAACTCTAACCCTGAGTTAACTCTACATATAAACACTGTAATGGGTTACACCATCTGCGATCTCGTTTGCCACACGGCGGCCATTTTCACACAAGCCTGCTAATAAGAAAAATGTTCGAGAGTGTGACACACGTGCTGGTTTGTTAGCAAATATTTTTGATTTTGAAAAACAACAATTTGTTCGAACGCTCTCTGCTTCACACAGGTTCAAAAATGGCCGCCTTTCGACACACGAGATCTTGCAACCCGCATAAGCCGTTTTACTGTCCTACTATTCCGCAAGTCTCATATAGCACACTTTTTAGTCAAATTTTAAAAGTTTCGCCATCTTATTTTTTCTCGCTCATTATTTTGTCCACGGAATGCTACACATTGTTTCTATTTTGCAATGCTTTAGGTAACATTCCTTCACCTGTTCTGTTCAAAACCTGTTGTCTGCCTGTTGTCCAAATTATTTTCAGCTTTGGACCGCTAACGCGATACTATGTCGGCTGCTTTGAAATGTTTGGATAAAAGAGGAACACTTTCAAATTCCAGGATTTTCTTCTACCCACAACAAATTTTGTCGGTGTCGATAATAGAGCACGTACCTATGTGTTACTTAAGTCAAAATTTTCATATGTGATGGAATGTTAAATAGTCTAAACAAAAAATAAATTTCTTATATAATATAAACATATATATACATATAAATATTCATATACATATGTATATACTAACAATAACGTTTTAATATCTTTGACGTCTCGTACTATTTATTTATCTATTATCGGGGCCCAAGTACCCGAGCAAACAAGTAAAACTCAAAATAAATCGAGAGCCCTAGTCTATACACAGCCAGATATGTTTTGGAACAGGTCCAGCTGCAGGCAAAACCTTCCTGGTCCTAGCGTTGTTGAATTAAAACTTAATTGCAATAATATAACTTACACGCCGTCTCCACTTACAATATTTAATTGTATGCGATCTGTCAAATTGAATTTCATGATATAATTTTTAGGTGGCCATTTCAAAGCATGGCGTCAAGTAGATTGTTTCAAATAATAAACTCGCTTATAGTTGGAACTTTTAAAGTGTTGCAAATAAAACACGCATGTCTGCTTATATTGGAGTTTATTATAAGCATAAGAAAATAAAGTAGAATGAAAATAAAAGGGGTATTCACGATTCTTTGCACTTGCCAGTGCAGTTGAGGACTTGTGCAGCTGTGCAGTTAGGTTTTCGCGAACACACCACACTTTTAACTCGGGAATTATTGAAGTATATGTCGAAATTTACGTTTTGCGCTTAGTCACTGAATATACTTATCAAGTAAATGATATATAAACTCTCAAATGTTGTATCACTAATTTATAGCTAGCAACTTTTGTAATGTGCGCAACTGAACAAGTGATCAAGTCCTCAACTGCTCAACTTTAAGCCTATAGTAGAAATGCAGATGTGCAGATTTTTGACGTACATGTATTTTGTTTTTGTAAAGCGCACAAGTCCTCAACTGCACTGGCAAGTGCACTGAATTGTGAAAACTCCTAATGAGTATAAAGTGGGAACAAGAATGGTGAAGCTTGTAGTACGTAGTATGACCTGTCAAAAGTTAAAATATGCTAAATGCACGAAATCGCACAGAATGCGTAGTACGTCTGTGGCTCGTAGCTGTAGTTGTAGCGCAAGTTAAGCTAACTTTAACTTTTGAGTACTACGCTGCTCTGAAAATTGTATTAATAATGCTTTTTTTAGGATTGAGTATATCAAATCGATACTGCAAACGTTATCGGTACCGAAATAAGTGTTCGAAATTAGCAATATTTGTAAAATCAAAAAACACAGGTGCGTCGTTGGACACACGAGAGAAGCGGAGCTTTTTCGCAGTTACATAGATTTGATAGCTTAATAATTTTTTCATTTTAATAAATTAACTTTTATGTTAAAAAATTTAAAATAACATAAATAAGTTACAAATATACAGAAAACATATTTACTGCTTATTTTTTTATTGTTGAATGTCAAATTTCCACGCCAATTACATATACGGGCATATAATGCCAGCGACTCTCCATTTTAACTCTCCACACATGGTTGTGATCTTGGCTGCACTGATTCATGCATGCGTTTGTTAATTCTATATTTTCTGATATCTATTTTTTTGACACTTAAAAACGCACGTGTCAACGCACTTGTCATAGAGTGTAAATTATTATCTAGAGATTGCATCAACTCGGCTAAATCTTTGGCATGTGTTAACAGAGTTATTTCACTTAAAAACAGGAAGAAAAAAAACTCTGTTAACCTCTGTTAACACATGCCAGAGATTTAGCAGAGTTGATGCAATCTCTAGATAATAATTTATAGTCTATGCCAACAGCACCACAAACGCATTCACAATACAAACAAACCGATGCTGGAGACACCTTGTGCCAAATAAAAGCAAATTTTTGATAGTCGAAGCATAGCAAATATACAATCCTCTATCTATTTATAGATGGTGAGGATCTACTGCAGCATAGCTTCTGTAATAATTAGAATTGAATTAACAACTGTTTCTAACAAGTCTTTGTGGCCCAGTGGATTGTGCATTGGACTCTCGTGTAAGAGGATGTGGGTTCGATCCCCACAGGCAGGCCAAAAAATATTTTTAGTATTTAATACTAAAGTATTAAATTTTCTTGTTGTAATAAGCACTAGCAACAAAGAAACCATCAAATTTCCAAGAAAAAATCTGTCGAAAATTTTTCAGATTTCACTCCAAACAAATCACAGAACGAAGAGTAAAAAGCTTCGCTTCAAAACATTGATAAATAAGTGTTATCTGAAGCGCTCATGCCATTGTGGACATATTTTTTGGCGTAGCGTGCTACACACTGAACAGCTGATGAGGTTACTACATGGAATCGCTACAACTACATCGCATTCTGTTCCCCGCTTAAGTAAGAAATCTTTGATAGTGTTGCCATTACAATTTTAATACTCCTACTCAACGTTAATGTTACTCAAATTCAAACAAATTTTTCTCTCTGCAATTAAACAAAAACAAATTGCTACAAACCAAAATTTTCTCCTAGGAACTATTGTCCAATTTTGTATAAAAAATTTCGAGCTATTTTGGCATTTTTTTTCGGGCGTCAGTTCTTTAGGAGTAAATTCTAGGAGCCCAAATGGGAAGTAAGGTTTCAAAAGCAAAGGTGGCAGGTACACCCGATTTTCAGAGAGTTATCACATTTTGAAAAAAAAAGTTTAAGCCAAATAAACATTTGCTTTTATTTTACAACCTTAATTCTTTATTAAACAATTCTTACCAAATATATTTATACGTGTTCACATATTATTACAATAATATCCTTCCTTTAATATAATTATAAATACAAATCTTTCAAAATTCCACTCAACTCCTTTCTTCCAATTGTACCCAGAAATTTTGAGGTGATATGATTAAACCACTCAAATTCGTCGATAAATCGGGCAACTTGTCTCCAGGTCCCAAAACGAAATTAAAGTTCTGACACAAACATGCAACCGTCAGAAATAGCATGTTACGAGCAAAAGTTTCTCCAGCACACAAACGTTTACCTGTTGAAGCAAAAGTTAGAAACCATAAGCAAAAAAGTCTAAGAGATAGTTTGAGTTAACTTACCAGCGCCAAAGGGGAGTGAAGAATCTTTTTTAAGCGACAAATGACCTTTCTCATCCAAAAACCGCTCTGGCCTGAAATTTTCCGGATCACCCCAGGTACGCACGTCGTTATGAAAAGCATACAAGCTGGGAATCACAATTGTGTTTTTTGGAATTTTGTATCCAAGTAGCTCAGTGTCGACCATTGATAAATGTGGAACATCCGAGGGAACCAGTGTCTCAATTCTCAAGCCCTCACGTATGGTTGCCTCAGTGTAATGCATATTCTTACGATCTTCAAGCGTAGGCAAGCGCCCACCACCTACGACTTCATCGATTTCCTTTTGCACACGTTTAAGAACTTCCGGATGGAGCAAAAAATATTGAATCAAAAATGAAATCTGGGTTCCAACCGCTGTAAATGCCGGAAATGTGAAATCTATCAAACTCATTATAAACTGTTCTCGACTAAATGTTGTATCTGCCTCGCCTGATTGTTTTTTCCACTCTTTTATATACATATCCAAAAAGTTTCGTTCACAACTTTCATCGTATGTCTCAATGTGACGATCGATAAATTCAGCAAAATATTTATGTACAAAACGATTGGACTCCATAAGTACATTATAAGAGCACCAATTTGGACAGACATGACGCAGCCATGGCATGATGCTTAACATTTTTCCATAATCATCAGCAGTACGTTGGAAAATCATACCTTGATTGATTAGTTCGAGAAGATTGGCCTGTTCGGCACGTGGATGGCGCTCATTGTACAATACGTGAAAGACACTATTCGCTGTAAAAGGACTAAAAGCGTAGGGTAGTAATATTCTGTAACCACCGGGTCGTGCAATTTGCTTCTCATGTTCATATCGTGGACCATGTCTTATAAGATCCAACATGTCGTTTAGTTCTTCTTGAATTACCAGCTCTAATTCCTGAAAACGACGACCAAATCCAAAATCACGCAGATAACGTAGAATAAAACGACGTTGTTCCTTCCATACTGGACCATCCTTGAAGAAAATACCTTGAAATATATAATAAATGAGTTTTTTTGAGATCATAAATAAATGTCACAATAATTTGCCAATATTTGGCAAATATATTAATGTACATAAAATAATTGAAGATAACTTAAATATATCAACAAGATTATACATTTTTAGGTCAATCGTTATCACTTCAAATAAAATTGGTTGATTACAATAACTTAAGGTGTCAATGAGTTTTTATATAGGAAATTTTGGTAAGAAAACAATTTAATAAGGATATTTCTAAACTTAGCTAACATATATTGAAATGACTAACATGACTTGTAATCCTCCTAGTGAGAAGATAACTAAAAGTAATCTTAAAGAATAAGTCAAAAAAATTGTACCCAATAAAAAATTTTGAAGAAATGAAGGCGTCACAAAAGTTACAACTAATATTCACTAAACTTCTATATATGGAGATTCTTTAAAACTTTGAAGTATTTTTGTTGTATAGAAGATGCCACCGCTCGTAATTAAGGCTCATTCATTGTTTTATGTCATTGTGAGTATGTCTGATAATATTAGCTCCCGTTCATTGTTTATAGAAATTTAACTAATTTTGAAACCCCCTGTTGTGTGGCAAGTGCTACGCAACTGTCATTGTCTCAACCATATTTTTTGCAGTAACTATGTCTGATAGTATTTATTACTATTTTCGATTTTCAAACTTAAGCTTCTATACCTGCCAGGCTTCGCGTTTTTAATTTGAGAGTTGTATAGGAGATGGCACGCTCCATCGCCTGAAAGTGATTATTTATAGCCAAGAACCCAACTTGAATAGAACTTTACCGGATGGTAAGAACCAGAGAACTGCACAAGCCTACTTGAAATCTATTTCAAGTACTTGCTTAAAATACAAGTACAAGCTTGCTTGAGCTTGATAATTTTCAATCAAGTATGACTTGCGATTGAATATAAATAAGCCCACAATAGCTTGCGAATTCCAAGTATGCTAGCTTACAAGCGAACGGCACGAAGTCCTAAGTAAAAGAAAAAATTGATGCCTTTGGCAAAAAATTTAAAAGCATGAAATTGAAGGCAAGTATTCAAAAAATTCAATGAGCTTGTGTAGGAAAAGCTTAAGCGTATTTGGACTTATAAGGGTTCTGTGGACTCTGTTGTTGGCAGTTTTAGGGGGTAGCTGATTTGAAATTTTAAATTCAAGATCGCGGGTAGAGCTGCCACCTAAATATTTTTGTATTTTTGCGAATTCTTGTAATTTTCAAATTCTGACAACGGATTTGATTTCAAATCTAATGTTACAGTTTTAAATTTTAAGATGGAGGACAGCATTGCCACCTAGATTTTTACCACAGCATTGCCATCTAATAAAATGTATTATTTAGAGTTTTAAACATCAATTAACAGTGTTCGAATCTGATGTCAGAACTTTAAAATTCAAGATGATTAATAGTATTGCCACCTAAAATAATATTATTTTTACGAATTCGGTGCCGGAGCGAACACCGATGCTTAACCCTAGAATACTAATCTACGTAAAATTTACTCACTCCTTATGAGTAATATAACGTATAGTGAACAGAAGATTAGTATTCTAGGGTTAAAGCTCTTAAAAATACATTTTTAAGGTGGCAATAGTGTTATAAAAAATTACACAATTTTGAAAATCTGGCAGCGTATTCGGATTCAGCGACCCATGTTTACCTAATGTTCGCTCCAGCACCGAAATCATAAAAAATTTCTTAGTATTTTCTTAGGAGCTACAGGGTTAATTAATACTTTGCAACTTTGATTCACATTACAGTTTGTAGCAGAAAAACTAACTGGCAGATAAATTATTGAGAGCCCATTGTAAAGGCAAAGGAATCACCTCTCTAACGGTGTATCAACAAACCCCATCGACTTAACCGTTGCCGAGCTGTGCTTGTGTGAAGATGAAATCAATCTGTTGAAATTCCTGAATTTCAACTTTAAGTGCAAATTTCTCAGAATGTCGCGTAATATATGAAACTTTTTTTTTGTTATCAATTTTATAATTTATTCAATTTTTTTTTTCAACAACACCAAAAGTATAAACATATCTCTAAAAAAGTTATACTTATTAGAAAACAATGATACTGCATAACTTATTGTACTAGCATTGTGTTCTAATAAGTATAATTTTATTAATAAAGTCAACTTATTTATTTTCAGAGATATGTTTATGATTTTGATGTTAATGAAAATAAAATTGAATAAATTACAAAATTGATCCTCAAAAAAAAATTTCATTTATTATGCGAAATTCTGAGAAATTTGCACTCAAAGTTGAAATTGAGTAGTTTCAACCGATTGAATTCGTCTTCACGCGTGAGCTGAGTTGGGCAACGGTTTGCAATGAAAAAAAAACTAAATGGCCATTTCAGCCTATGAAATGGCTTTGAGATTCATATAATCAATTGTGTTGTGCGTGTTGTGAAATGTTTGAACGGTAAAGGAGGAGTAAACAAATGATCGAGAACTGAATCTACAATCTTTATGCCGACTGCGAACGGCTTATGTTCTCAAGAAGCTTTTCATGGCAGTTTTTACTCTCTGAGGTTAGCCATTGTCTGCAGAGAGGTGACGGCCGAACAGTAAAATTAATGCAATTGAAAAAATTTCCTGTGTCAGATGGGATTTGAACCTGGGTTCTATCGCATACAAGCCACGTACCTCAACCAGTGTACAACGGCCGCCTTTACAATGAGCTCTCAAATTAAGTTATCTGTAGGTTAGTTTTTCTGCTAGAAATAATAATGTGAATCAAAGTCGTGAAATATTAAGTATCCCTGTAGCTCCTAAGAATGTGAAAATAGACCTCCCCACCCCCTCCTATAAGATTTATTGCTTAACTCGACATCACCTTCCACCTCCATAAATAGTGCACTCAGTCACGGGACACGTGTGAGTACCTTGAGTATTGGAGTATTAGCAAATTTGGAATATGCCATTATGGAGGTGGCATAGCCTTTCAATTTATATGGAAGGTGACAGTTTTTTCTATACATCGTACAAGTACTAAAGGGTGTTTATTTTAGAGGTATATAATTTCATTTATAATATCAGAGGGTCAAACCAGTTGTCAAACTAAACACATAAGTTTGACATTTATGTTCAGTATACTTTGGCAATTTATCATGCAAAGATTTATAATGTAGCAAAGTTTACAAATCGTGGAAATTTTTTCCAAAATTTGTGTTCATAATCGTTCATCTGAGCCGGTTAGACACAACAAGATGAATCATCTTATTTCTAAGTTTACTTTTATGGACAATATTCATCCAATACGAACTCGTACTGTGCGTACCGAAGAAGCCATCGCCGCTGTAGAGGTGAGTGTGACCGAAAACCCAAATTTATCGATTCGACGACGTTCTAAAAAATTCGGCCATTGCCTGTTCACTACGTGAAGGATTCTGAGCAAATACCACGGGCCTACATACGTATATAAAATCCAACTGAAGCAGAAATTGAAGCTATCGTTTGCTTCGTATGTTCGATGAATGGGCTGAAAATCAATTGGAAATTAAACCTTATTTTTACCGTGAAATCATCTTTAGCAATGAGACACATTTCTGACTTAACGGGTACATAAATAAGCAAAATTGCCATATTTGGAGTGAGAACAATACTCAGGAGACTCCCCAGGCTCTCTTACATTCAGAAAAATTACTGTCTAGTGTGGTTTGCATGCCGAAGGCATCATTGTTTCTTTCTTTTGCAAAACTGAAGATGGATGATTCGCGACTTTTTGGTTCCCCACGTCAATATTAATCGCCTAAGTGCTAAGTGATTCCAGCAGGACGATACAACAAGCCAAACAGCGCATAAAACCATCACATTATTGGGACGAACTTTTGTTGATCAAATCATATCAAGAAATGGGCCTACAAATTGGCCACCTAGGTCATGTGACTTGACTGTATTAGATTATTTTTTGTAGGGCTACGTCAAGTCACTGGCATATGCTGATAAACACGCTACGACTTACCAGTTGGAAGCCACTATTCGGTGCGTTATTGGTGAGATAAGGCCGACTATGCTGGAAAAAGTGGTGCAAAACTAGACCGAAAAGATGGTCTTCATAAGACGCAGTCGAGGTGGCCATATACACGAAATTGTGTTCAAACACTAAATACCATAAAATTTGCGAACTAGTAAAGCGAAAATACTCATTTCAATAATTCTTTTGTGTTTTATTAAAAAACAAAAAACTAAAAAAAAACGCCCTTTACAAATATCCAACAAAAAACCAACCAACATTTTTGCAAAATCGCTTTACTAGGAAGGTAAAAACTGAGGAAAACTTTCCACTTTGTATGGAAAAAAAAAAAATTTTTACTTTGCATGAGAAGTAGGCAAAGTTCTAGTACGAGTACTTATAAAGTAGAATAACAACCGAAATTTCAGCAAAATCGCTTTAATAAGAAGAGGAAAAAAAAATCATTTCCCTTTGTATTGAAGGTGGGAGCAATTTTGATCTGACTACTTCTATTTTTCACAGTAAATTTGAATTACCTTTTCAAAAGTACATTCACAAAATTTCAGATCGATAGCTCTTTTTTCACAAGTGTGTTTTGCTTCACAAAAAATCGTAACTCAAACAATTTTAGAGTGCACCCATGGCATACTCAGAATTTTAACAATACTCAAGGCTTTTTTAAAAAAATATATGCAGATTTAAAAAAAAATGGTCTTTGTTACGAATTTTTTCATAAAAATTTTTTAAAAAAATATTTCCCTTGTTTCAGTTTTGACATAATTGAAAGTTAACAAAAAAGTATTTTTCCTTCTATATGATAAAAAAAAACCAATCGACCCTACAAATTTGAAACAAAACGGAGTCATGAAGTGTGAATCGTAGCCAAGCTGGCGTAAAACACTCCATATATAGAAGATAGAAGAAGAAGATATGCTCCATTTTGACAATTATAGTCATCGCTCGTGTCATAGCACGTGCGTTCCGAATTCCGTAATCAACGTATTCGATAGTGACTGACCAAATTCTATCTCTAAGAGACACGCCTATTTCTGATAACGTTAGCGTTTGTTTCGAGTTAAATTTCTAGCATAATTAAGCTTTATACTAGTAACATATGTTAAACTTACATTTTTTTATTGATATGGCAAGACACACACAAATTGTTATATTTTGAACATAATCGTAAACTTTGAAATTTTTTTATAAATTCTTAAAAAAAGTCATAACACTTGTAAATAATATTTAATTAATAGCCTGCTTTTTAAAAGATTATTTACTATCACGTAAGTACGGTTGATAGTTTCTGATAATGTTTAGATTGATGAGTGAGTGACTGAGAATTAAGTAGAATTGATTAAGGGCACTTTTAATCACTTCTAGTTCAATACGTTATAAATTAATTAAGAATATAAATCGGCAATTAAAATGGTAAAAGTGCAAGACCTATTCATTTTACTTTCAGATTTTTTTTCTTTTTGATAAGTTAAACTTTAGGTAGTTCTGAATAAAGTTTTGAACTTATGTTCGAATAGCTATGGAATTAAAAGTCACAGAACATTGAAACTCAGAATAGAGTTATCACTTGGTGATGCCTTTCTAATAGAAGACTTGAACAAGGGGGTGTGGCTCCGCCCATAAAACCCAAATTTTTGATATCGAATAGCTTGGGAAGTAAAAATCACTGTACATTGAAACTCAGAACGAAGTGACCATTTGGTGATGTCCTGCTACCGGGAAATTGGGACGGGCATTGGACAATCAGCGTGGTGTCAAACAAGGGATCAAATAAAAGTTTTGAAAATACTATTTTCCAATATACTTGCCACACCGGGTATAATTACCGTATATTTGCCTCGAACTTACGAAGGTACGAAGTTGCTGTAAAGGCATGGCCTCACTATAACTATGCCCCCTTTTGAGGGTATAAGCTTGTCCTGCATAAATATTTGTTTTTCATTGCTCTGACGAAAAAAGAGATATTATAAAAAAAAGTTCCAAAACAATGGCTTATCTTACTGAAATATTACAAACACTTTGGGGTGCTCTTTGGGAATGTTACAAAATACTTTTAATACTAAACACAAAGCTGAAAATATAGAACGTCCAAGGAAAACCACAAAAAAAAAGACACTGAGCGTTTAATTGCAATGGAGGGGCAAATATTTGTTTATGTCTTCAAAATAAAATTCCTGAATGCAGTCGCAGCCAACGTGAGTTGAAGGACACTAAGAAGAAGGTTGGTAGAGTACAAATCAACGTCACCACTAGGTTTCTTTGCTAAGCACAAACAAATTTAATAAAAGAAAGGCTTTGCTTTTAAAATATTCGGTTCGGTGAAGAAAGAAAGAAAACGAGGCAAAACATACTCTGGGAGCTACGAATGTAAGTTTAACTTACATACGGGGGCCAGACGGGGTAACTAGTTACCCCAGACATAGAAAAAGTTAAATTAGAGGTCAAAAACCTTTGAAATTGATACAAGTAACAACATCTGCCGGTAGTATACAAGTGTGAGATGTGACTCTATTACATAGGAAGCCGAAAAAACGCGTGGCGGCGCAACCATTGCTCGACAAAGATTTTTTATTTTTTTAAATCGACTTTCTTGTGGTGTTAAGTGACAAAATAAAGGTAAGTTTATGTTATTGTAGTAAAAAAAAATATGTTCAATCCTAGTCTGTTCATGTGAAATAATTCAGATTCAGTTTTATATGATATTGTTTATTTAATAAATTTATTGTACTTTCAATGTAGGATAGCACGTGGATTAAAGGTTATGAAAATACGATGCATAAACTTAGTTTCATATATATGAACAATTTATGTGTCTCAAATGCCCATAAATAAAAAAAAAACACAGGTGCGTCGTTGGACACACGAGAGAAGCGAAGCTTTTTGCAGTTACATAGATTTGATAGCTTAATAATTTTTTCTTGTAAATAAATTAACTTTTAAATTGAAAAATTTAAAATAACATAAAATAAATTACATGTATACAGAAAACATATTTACTGCTTATTTTTTTATTGTTGAATCAATGAGTATATATATACGTTATATATATATATAACGCCAATACTCAAACATGTGACAATGAGTATATATATATATATATATATATATATATATACTCATTGTTTATACTCTATGTTGTTAATTCCATATTTATTGAAATCATCTATTTTTTTTGACACTTAAAAACGCACTTGTGGGCATTACTAATTTTCTTCGTACCAACAGCATAGAGTATAAATTATTATCTAGAAATTGCATCAAGTCTGCTAAATCTCTGGCATGTGTTAACAGAGTTTTTTTCTTCATGTTTTTAAGTGAAATAACTCTGTTAACACATGCCAGAGATTTAGCAAAGTTGATGCAATCTCTAGATAATAATTTACACTCTATGCCAACAGCACCACAAACGCATTCACAATACAAAGAAACCGACGCTGGAGACACCTTGTGGGAAATAAAAGCAAATTTTTGATAGTTGTAGCATAGCAAATACACAATCCTATATCTATTGATTGATGGTGACGATCTACTCCAGCATAGCTTCTGTTATAATTAGCATTGAATTAACGGCCGTTTCTAACACGTCTTTGTGGCCTAGGGGAAAATGCATTGAACTCTCGTTTAACAGGACGTGGGTTCGATCCCCACGGGCAGGCCAGAAAGTATTTTTAGTAGTTAATATTAAAGTATTAAGTTTTCTTGTTGTAATAAGCACTAGCAACAAAGAAGACATCAAATTTCCAAGAAAAAATATGTCGAAAATTTTTCAGATTTCACTCCAAGCAAATCACAGAACGAGGAGTAAAAAGCTTCGCTTCAAAATTGACAAGATACTTTCCAAACAATTTTTTGACTAAAAAAGTTCCGCGTCCTAAAAATGGACAAGAACCAAGAAATGGGCTACCTGGAAAAAGTTACCTTCGACCAAGTACGGAGGTGCGTTGGCTTGGCCCTTTGTTCATGAAGTGTGCTGGTCAATAAAAATATTATTTTTTCCACTTGTCTGTACGTAAATATGTATTTAGAAACTGATAAAACAGAAAAAAAAAACAAATTTTCTGATTTGTAATTTTTTCATTTTTCCCTCCAGTAATTTTGCAAAATAAATATACTTTTTGAATGATCGGCGGATACTATTATTTTTTTTTATAGTAGTGGTTTATGTTGTGCGTATTTTTAGCCCTTATTATTGTAATTTTAGTAATTTTAGCCCTTAATATGGAAAAATGGCGAAGTAATGAATTTGTTTTCTGAAAAAAGTGTCTTTTGTGTTGTGCCCAAGGTTTGGGCATGTTTTTCATGGTACAAAATTGGGCCAATAAATCTCGTGAACGAAACTGTGACTGAAGAAAGCCAAATCAATATTTTGGAAAATGTTGTGTTGCCTTTCGTCAGTGAAAATGTGGCCATTATTTGGACCTATCAGCAGGATAACACGGTCCAAAACACACGGCAAACCAAGTTCCAAAGAGTAATTTCGAAATGTTATTTTTTAGGATTGACCGGCTCAAATGCTGAGACTTTATTTAATAGAAAACCTTTGGAAACAAGTTAAGCACTTTATCAGTTAACAAAATTCTAGGAATAACCAGGAGTTGTAGCAAAATATACAGGCAGTATGGAATTCTTTAAGCCCTATTCAATGTCAGTAATTAGAAGACTCAATGCGCAAAAGGATTGAGCAAGCTTTCAAAACAAAGGTCATGCCACTAAATATTAAGTGACTTTTAAAATTATTAACACTTTCTTTAAAAATAAAATGGAGTGTTTTGAATAATTTTGGACTGTATTTTTTTGTCCACATATAAAATTGAATCATATTAGGTACAAATGGTAAAATATAAGAGATGCGGAGGAAATGAAAAACTTTAAAATACTTTGTACTCAATGTACGATATGGAGTAGGTATGTATGTCCTTAAAAAATAATTTAAGAATACCAGCCAGTTAACTTTATTTTAACACATATGAATAAAATTATATCGTCGTTAGGCTTGCAATACCGCGTATCAGCTACCTGCAATACCACGTATATTGCAAAAAGGCTAATATTGAAATTTTGATTTTAGTTCAATTTGATTTAATTAATAAAGGGTGAATTTTCCATTAAATGATGATTTCAGAACAAATCAAGTATCTTATTTCAATAAATGTTTTTAGTTCAGTTGAAAATCCATTCAATAGTTTAAGAGAAAGCAGTTTTTTCTGTACTCCTATAGAATTTTAATACAACCATATGTGTGTATGTGCAACTGGAGGATACGCGGTATTGCACGCCTAACGACGATAAGCAATGATACGGGGTCATGCAATTACACCTCAATAAGTTATGGTCCCAGAAAGAAATGAAAAAATTCCTACAATGCGAAAAAATAGCACAATTTCATGAAATAAGACCCTTAAGTTAACCAACCATTACCCCAAAAAATGACATAGACCACAAAATGGGTTTTATTTTACTTGTAAGCATGAAGCAATTAATATCTTTAAGAATTTATTAATCTTATCAAGAACTTCAAAAATAGTATTTCCCTTGTACGAAATGTTCTTATAAATTCGTAATTAAAATCCATAGAGCTTAAATAGCTCTACAATTCCTATAGTCTGACTACTCCAGATATAAACTTTTTGGGGAGCCTAATTTCAATTCTAATTTCTGATTTTTTTAAGTACTAATTTCAATATGAAAAATTACCTCAAGAAAAATTAAATATGTTTCCAAGAAATTAATGGCCGCTTTTTTTAAAACGCAAGCGATCACCTCACTTGAGTTTTTTTTTTGTCTGGCAGTTCCTTTTTCATATGAAGTAAAACAAATTCTCTTTCTCACAATGAAATTTTCTACTGAAATTTATTGCCAGACAAAAAACCCAAGTGACGTGATCGCTTGCGTTTTACAAAATACATCCGTAAATATCAGCCCAAATTGTTTTGTTGCTGCTTCCTGTCAGAGCTGGGTCGAAAAGTATTCATTTCAATTTAATTCCAATTTTTTGGAATTAGGAATTGGTAACTGGTCATCTCAATTTCTCAGGAATGGAATTAGAAAAAAAATGGTCAATTCCATTACAGGAATTGTAATTGGTAATTGGGCCTTTCAATTCCTAAGGAATTGGCAATTAAACATCTCAATTCCTCAGGAATTGAAATTTTCAATTTCATTACTGGAATTGAAATTGGAGGTTATTGTAATCCAATTACAATCATTATTAAGATTACTGTTATCCAATTGCAATTACAGTAACCTCCAATTACAATTCCTGTAATTGAATTACAAATATCAATTCCTGAGGAATTAAGATGTTCAATTACCAATTCCTGAGGAGTTGAAAGGTTCAATTACCAATTACAATTCCTGTAATGGAATCAACAATTTTTTTTTTCAATTCCATTCCTGAGGAGTTGAAACGTTCAATTACCAATTGCAATTTCTGTAATGGAATTGACCATTTTTTCTCAAATCCATTCCTGAGGAATTAAGATGACCAATTACCAATTCCTAGTTCCAAGGAATTGGAATTGAGATGGAATTAATTCCAAAAGGAATCATTACAAGCCAGCTCTGCTTCCTGTTACACAACTACTTTTCACAATTTCTTTTCGATTACAAATGCAGTAATCGTAATCTATGAAAAAGAACGATAACGATTACTGTAATTGTAATTTAAAAAAGTATTATTTCAATTACTGTAATCGATACACACACAAATTACAATTACGATTACTGTTATTGTAATAGAAAAGTCAATTGATAACATTTACTGAAATTGTTATCTGTGAAAAATCACAGCTAGGTTTACTATTGTCGTTATCGTTTATTTTTTAATTTATTTGCTTACTACATTAATGACAGTGTCTCAAAAAAAACATTAGCTATGACTCATACAAGCTTTTTTTACAACTTCTGTAATCGTAATGAAGAATATTTTGATTACGACTGCAGTAATTGTAATTGTTATTTTTAAAAATAATGATTACTGTAATTGTAATAAAAAATTTTTCGATTAAAATTACAGTAATTGTAAAATCGCCCAAAAACAAAAAATTAAAAATCACCCGAATGAAAAATGACCAAAAAATTAATGAAAACGAAAAAATTAAATTTCATCCAAGAAAACGAAAAAACGCTCAAAACCTTTTGGTAAAATGACCCAAAAACAAAAACGAAAAGTGACAAAAAAAAAATCGCCCAATTTTTTGCATTGTGTTCCCACACGAGATACGAAATTCCCTTGTACCAAATGAGCATTTTCAAGGCACATTTTCCCATTTTTTAAGTTTTTTTAGAGTTAATATTAATTCAAAAATATACTTCATTTTAATTTATAATAATCTCATGCTTAAAAAGCTATAAAAAACATTTCGTACAAGGGACATAAAAAGAAAAACAAAATAGAACTGATTGACTTTTTTGTCAAATATTGAAAACGAAAGATCACCCAGCAAAAACAAAACACCCAAATCAAAATACGGAATTTACCCAACAAAAATGCGAAATCGCCCAATTATTTTTATTTCTGGGTGATTTTTCTTATGAAAAAATTTGTATGAAAAATTCGTATGGTCAAAAATTGGATGATTTTTATTTTATTTTTTTTTTTTTTTTTATTATGGCGATTGTTCTTCAGCCTCACAGCTCTGATTGTACGTTACAAATTATTTAACGTAGGCTCTATGAAATAAAGTGCCAGCCAATAAGGCCCCAAGAGCAAATATGAAATAAAGCTCCAAAAATAGGGCTTTATTTTATTGTATAATATCAATTGAAATAGCACCCTAAAAATTAGTAAAATAATAATGCACAAATTTTATTATTCATAAATCATATAAAAACTAAATAAGGCCCCCAAAAAATATTTAGAACTTTTTATAACGAATCACAGCCCTAATTTCAATAATCAAATAGGGTCTCAATATACGAAATAACACCCCAATTATTGTTTCTTTTGTTTTGTATAGAAATATTTAAGATCTTATTCCGGGGCTGATAGTTTTATCAATTGA
The DNA here is from genome assembly GCA_914767935.1 of Coremacera marginata. Lineage (NCBI taxonomy): Eukaryota > Metazoa > Arthropoda > Insecta > Diptera > Sciomyzidae > Coremacera > Coremacera marginata. The sequence goes on along the minus strand of OU612043.1, from coordinate 234,384,474 downwards.
AACAGTTTTCAGCTTTTCATGATGAATACGTTTTTTACATAAGGTGTGGAAAATGCATGAAGACCTCAATTTAATAACTGTTAATATTTAGTTTATTACCTCTAAACTGATTGTTTGGATCTCGCATGGATGCAACATATATCTGTGGACGTCCATCGAAATCTTGATTGAATAGCACCTCCCTCACACCCTCGGCACTGTGCACGGCCACAACAGGAAAGGGTCCCATATGAAATCCAACTATATCCGACTTATACCATTTGGAAAAATTAAGTACAGCCTTGTGCATACACTTAAAATTGGACATCATCATAAACAGATAACTGCCAAACAGCGGAATACGCGGCGGTCCTTAAAAGAAAGGCGTATTACTTTTTAAAATATTGAACATTTAATTATTGATCTTATCACAATTGTTTTTTAGCACAAAACCAACCTGGCGGAAATCCATCGGGTCGAGCCACAGCATATTTATATGATAAATAAAAAAATATAATAGCACAGATCGAAAGTAAAATTTCCGTTAACATCTTGACTGTAACAGTAAAGGAGAAACGATGTTATCTCCGTGACTTTGTTGTTCGAACTGTAATCGTCGCGGTACGCCGGAAAGAACTAAGCTGTTCGTAGCGAAATTCTGGTAATTTGTAGATTCTCGCAGTTAATGAATACCTGCGGACTATAAACAAAACAACTTAAGTCGAGATAAGTAAATTTTCAAAATATTTTTGTATAAAAAGAAATTCTCCAGGCGCTTATTTTGGTCTTATCAGCGTGTTTCTATATCATTCAATTAATGAGGTATGATGTGTGATATATCTTGAGATATGACAACCGATCAGATATTTTGAAAAAAACAAAAACTAATATAAAAAGTTGAAGGAATGCTTTGACAAAACAGTTTATCTTCACTTAATACACAAGATTTTTGGAAGTTTTATTTTCATAAATTAATTATTAATATTGATACAAATTCTTTTATCAAATGCAAAACTTAAAAATCAAGTGCTCTTAACTGGGTATGTGTAGGTAAGTTGATTTTTATATTACTTTACTGTTAAATAATATTTAAGAAAATAGCTTATCTCCTATAAAAAGAAAAAATTCAATAAAATTTTCACATTGCAGTAAAAAAAATAAACAAAAAACTTTGTGCAGCACATTAGTTTTTTCGCTTTTTGGGAAAAAAAAAAGAAATGTTGTTTTGTCACAGACAAAAAATCAGATGAACTTAATAATTATAACAATATGAAACAAGCACAAAAAAACTTGGCGTAGATATCAATATCAGTCAGTCAATACTCGTATAAGGACCAATCAGCACGGCTGAGAACATGCAAACACATCATTTGTTGTGCGATCTTGCATGTAATGGAATAAAATCAACCAGTCATTAAATTTGCCCTCTAGGAATGACCACAAACAGGTTCACAATATATCCAATATTTGTTTTATAGAAGTTTTTCTAAAATATATTTTAAAAAATTTTGTTATTTATGGCCACATAAATTCTCATGATCTACATTCATTTCTAAGCAGTGCATGTAAGGAGTGTGTCTAGATTTTTAAGTGGAAAAATAGTTTGCTCTTGTTTTTGTTTTTTGGTGTAATACTTCTTTTTCGCGTTAAGGCTGAAATTTTTACAAGAAATTAAATTTGTAAGGGAAATGAGACAGGAGAAGTAAGTGAAGGTAGTAAGGAATAAACTGACAAATTTTAAATTTGTTCCAAATCAACGCCTCGTAGTTTTGCTGAACCACTCTTTTTCTTACATTTTTGTTGCTTTTTGCTTGTGTCTACTCCAGAAAAAAAAAATTGTAATTATAAAAATATTCAAAAATTGCAAAGAGAATCGAACAGTTCTTGAGATGATCGAAGACGAAACGTAAGACGTGTCTTAAGGAAATATAGTAACGAAATCGGAACGAAATGCCGTTTGTTTCGACAGTTCGAAACGTGGTAGAATAAGAGAAGGTAGATGCATTTCGGAGAGGCAGACTGCCGTAACTGTCAAACGAATTTGACAGCTCATAAAAAAATCTGAAAGCGATGAGAAAGCTTTAATTGGAAAAATGTAAACAAAAAAGTGGTTTGTGTTGATTGATAAAAAGTGATTTGTATTAACAATATTGGCTATGAGAAAGAGAGCGCAGTCTGAAATGAATCTACCTTCTTTTATTCTACCATGGTTCGAAACAAATTAAATTTCTCTCTCTTCGCAATCGAACAATACGGCACATATCAAAACTCGAAATCGAAACTGTTCTGAAATTTCCTGTAATGAAATAGTAACGAGTTTTTTAAAATAGCTCGAAATGGTTACGACTTAGTTGAAATTACGACAAAGTCATCAACGTGGTCAAGTCGTAGTTTAATGGGAAAACAGTTGAAATACATTTTCAATTATTTACCAATGCACACACACTTTTGCCACTGTTTGACCAACTGTCTTAACTTTATTGAAGACATATTATGTATATTGAACGACAGGAGACCTGATAATTTCAAAGAATTAGTTAGAACTTTTTAATAATTTAACAGATCGTATATTTTATCAAAAATATATTCATAATATATTAAATGTTTCACTTTTTTTGTATGAAGTGGGAAGTTATACAACGTTTTTATTTGCTCCAATAAAAGTGTTAAGATTTGGAATTTTTGATTGGTTTTAGAAGAACCAATTCAAAGTGAGTGTTTTCATGGCTGTTGAATATTTTGAGAAATGGATGAAATAAGACAAAAAGTTCAAATATGGTTTTTTTTTAAATCATGTAAAACATTTTTACAAAAATTTTTAAGTCTTTTTAAATCAGTGGGGTGGTGTGTAACACCAACAAAATGTTGGTTTAAAGACCAGGAACTTTTTATATTTAGTAAAACTATTTTGATAAGAACTTAATGAAATCTCTTGCACCTGCAACTGTAAACGTTTTTATAGTATTGTTAAAACACAGCTTTTCATTAACTTCCTACCACGATTGGATTTTGGTCTGGGCTGAATAGTATGAACTGGGCCGATTTCTTTTAATGCAGTTGATTTGATTGCATTTCAAAGTTTGACGTTGCTGCCTCTTTTATGTCAATTCTAATGTGTTACACATCACCCCACCGTGAGTGTTACACATCACCCCAAAGTAAGTTACTATTTTCTCATTGATGGAATTTTACCACAAGTGAAAAATTTAAAATCTTTTGTTTTATTTAAATATATTAAACAATACCACATTTTACATCTATTCACTTTTAAAATCAGAAGAAAATTTTATCCGAAACGCTATTTCGCTATTTTTGTTAACTTTTTAACAACAATTTTTCACGCTTGTTAAGAACTCTTATGTATATTATATCTGCCTACTTCCAACACTTATGAAAAACTAGATGCTGTCAAAAGAAACATATCGCAGTAGTTCATTCACTCATATGTTAACATTTTGTATGAAAAATCACCGTGTTACACATCACCCCATGGTACACATTAACCTACCTTCTCCTGCTGTATTGCAAACTCTCTGGATGCGCACTTCAAAGATACAATTTTTGACAACAAATACGTTTCACAACTGTAATAGTTGTGTTGAAAATGTCGTAAGCTGACACATAGATGGCGTTACTAGAATTAAATCTGTAGGTAATATCACTATCATTTTTCATCTCATTCGTATTGATGGAAACTCATTCGTATTCATGTAAATTCTTATTGGTATTCAGTGGATATTCATATACCATAAAATGTTGTTAGAGTTAAGTTGCTCTTGTTGACATTCATTCTCGTAGGTACGCATTTCTGGTAAAGCGTTTATATTTCCTTATAAATAAAAATTAAAGAAATTAAGAAGTACTTTTAAAATTAATATTCTACTTTTATTTTAGTGAAACTACAACAATTACCAATTAGAAATCCATATGATTTTTAGTTAGTATCAAGCTTCAAACCACAGATAAAGAGACAGGAAACTTCGATTTTGAACTATGTGAAAGGGGTAGCCCTAAATAAAATGGAAGTCAATACTAACACAAAAACCACAAAAACTACACAAATTCACGGGATATCCAAACTGACCATAAAAGTGCAATATTGTCAAATTGCTTATTTTTTCATATAGAATGGATATCGAAATGTATCGAAATGTATCGAAAACTTCCCCAATATTAGAGGATATCAAACCTCATTACACAGTTAGTGAGTTTTGCATAAAAAGTGAGTTATAAAAGGTGAAATCTTAAATAAGCTTGAAAAATATGAAGTTTTCTATTTCTTTATCTCTGCTTTAAAAGACAAGTGTAGAAATTTGATACCTGTCGGAGAATTGGTTCGTGAGATTGTAAGTAAAGCAACATTGTGAGTCAACCAACTTTCGTTATTGTGAAAAAAATAATAAAAAAAGATTTCGTGTGTTAATAAAGCATTGCTTTATAGTAAAAAAATACTGTGAAAGCCCAAGCTTTGCTTGATAAACATTATTCGAACTCTGCACCAGGAAAATCAACCGTTGAGAAGTTTTTTGCTAAATTTAAATGGGGCGAAATAAGCACCGTGGACGATGCATGCAGATGAAAACATAAAAAAAAATTCATAACACAATTATGGATGATCGTAAAGTAAAGTTGGTCGAGACTGCTGAGACTCTGAAGAAATTTTAAAAAAACGTGTTGGATATATCGTGCATGAATATTTGTAAGTGCGAAAGCTGTGTGCTAAGGGAATGTCACGCGAGCTCACAACCTATCAAAAGCATCAACTTGTCGTTGATTTGGAACAATGTTTAGCGATATTCAATCGTAATAATAACGAATAATAGCTTCAGAGCCCAATCGATAATTGGACTTTCATAATCCAATCGTTTTACCACCCTAGAGGCAACTATGTTGAATAATAAAATCGAATTTTAACAAAAAAATGTGTTTTACTATGTAAGCCTACGAACCTTTCAGCCCAACTGTTATAGTGTAAACCATGTTTAAGGCAGACGTTTGGGCTGTGTTCGGAAGTGCAACTGATAGCCTAGACACATTGACTGCGGCTGGGGCCGTGCGGCATTTGTAAAAATGTTTTACATGTGTTTTTTTTATGGAGAGAAACTGGTGTAATGCCGCCCTTGCCGCTGCAGATTGGTCGTTGATATAGAATCGTTCCTAATTTGACAGCTTGTCGTTGCAGCCGCAATCAATGTGCTTAGGTCGTGATTAAGCAGCACTACGCAAAATGAGCTGTCTACACTCAATATGTCGACTTTCTATGACATGTGTAGTGAGGACAGTGTAGACAGCTCATTTTGCGCAGTAATGCTGAATCAGTTGCAATTCCGAATACAGCCTTGTTCATATACGATAGATAATAAAATTTCTGTGGAGTCCTTGCCCTCCTGCAGAGAAAATAAGCCTCAAATGGTTAATTTGTTTTTTATTTCAATTGAGAAGAAATAACTTGCCATTCGTATAGTTAAATTTCAAGTAGCTTTTCCCTACAGGGCATTTTAATGTGATAAGAACTCACCAAAAGGCACAAAGTTCAAATAATGCCTATTTAAACGGCTTTTGTTTTCATCCATTATCATTGTCTTACTTATGTATTTACAAATATTAAAATAAATACAAACGCCAAATATTGCAAGCATCGGCATGCGTTGTTTTTAATAAAATTAGCCCGAATACGGAAGCTTAAAATTATTGACTAAAAATTAAAGTTTTTTCGAAGTATTACTTAAAAATTAATTAAAAGCTGCAACTAAAAATTAGCTTTAATGTCATGATGAAACTAAACAAGGTGAACGTGACGTTTACAAATTTTGCTACGCTTGTCAAAAAATTTTGATCGATAGAAGCAAATTGTAGAAAAGTGCTTTGTGACAAGGGTAGTAGCGAACATTTCTTTGAAAGAGGTGAAAAGTTTGCCCTCACCTTATTTAATTTAGGCTGCCTTCGTAACCGCCATTTTATGCAAAGCTTAAGTGGTTTTTTTCTTTGAATTGGTCCTTAGTAGATTTACCAAAACTGCGCAACTTAAGCCATCTTAAAAAAAAATAATCCAGTTGCGCAGTTTTAGTTAATCAACTAAGCATCAATTCAAAGAAAAATTCACTGATGCTTTGCATAAATGCGTTCACGAAGTCAGCCTTAACTATCTTTCATAACGCATAAACTTTTCCCATAGACTTTTTTCTATGTAGTTTTGGGCGGAGATAGAATGGTTGAAAAATGACAACCATTTTTTTCTTAAGAATAGTTTTGGAGATATCCTAAGAAAACACATTTTTTCACTTTTTTAGTTATTTACCCATTTTTCTATCAATTTTCAAACGTATCAATTGCAATTAAGTCATTTTTAATTAAGACCGAAAGAAATCAGTTTTTTCACTTCGAAACCCTGTAACTCACTAAGTATACGTTGCTTCACTTTGATCAGTATACCAGGGGAAATTGGACACAATTGTCTTCTCAAGTTTTTCTTAGTCATTTGGATTCTTTTCGTCAAAATTTGGAAGCTGAGAGCGATGAACAGGTTGAAAGGTTTCACCTGGCCATCGCAACATTTTATAAGCGATTATTGGTGGATGCAACTTCGAAAAGATGCAAAAAATAAGAAGGAATATTTCCGACCAATAATTTGAGCACATATGTAGAAAACTGAAGTGTATGCCTTTACTTAATATATCGTAACATTTACATTACAGAATGATTTGAGCAAATTTAAGCTTAATATTCTTGCAATAAAACGTTCTTTAAAAAAGTGAAAAAATTAAAGTTTTTCTACTTCGAATGCATTTAATTCAAAAAATACTAGTTCAATTGCCACAAATCGCATATTGTTTAAGGAAGAGGAAAATCTCATAGTTTAACCATCAACGACGACATCAACGACATTTACAACGTGAAATTCAAATACATAGTTCTTGAGATTCTTTGCAAAAACTGTAAAGGAGCTAAAAAAACTTGGTTTGGAACTTGAAACCAAATATTACCAGAAAACGTCTGAGTTTGGGCTACCTTAAAAAAACTCAATAAACTCTTGTCTTTCTAGTATAAACCATATGACTACGTATTTGTGAAATTTGTATACGTATTTGTGCAAAATTTCATATTAAAGTGCTCTTTATATTTCAAGATTTTAATTATTGTGTTAGTGACTATCATTAGAAAGTGTGAGTTCTTTTTTCTATTTTAATTAAGAATAAAAACTATTAGACACAATTCTTTGTTATAAATTCGGTTAATCAATAAATGTTTTGTGCCGATTGTTTTATCAATTATTTATTAATAACAAAGGATCAATATTGTCTTTAACTCATTTGCAACAAAATTAAAGTTGTCAATTTAACCTTGTTTTTTGTATAATACATGTGTGTATAACTAACAATGTGGCCACTACAGACCCACAGAAATTAACTCAGACCTAAACATTTATAGTCCGAATATAATTTAAATCGCAAATCAAATTGATATGCATGTAATTAACTTTTTATTAAATCGACAAATACGCAAGTAGCTTAATCTTTAACTATCGTCTTTTAAGTATAAAAAGCTCTGCGTTTGTGTTGCTGTGCTAATAATTTTTTAATGATATTTTTAGTAGCTATTTTATCAGAAAAGTCCGTTATCATTTTTTATTTACGACCTTTAAACGTTAAAAATTCCTTTTTTTTAAGTGAAAACTTCTTTAGGCACTTTTTGGTAGAGAGCAAAATTATAGATTCGAGATATCATTACGCTGTTAGCGTAACAGAAATTATTGCTGTACAGCATTCCCTTTTACGGACTACCTAGCATCTACCAAGCCGAAGACCGAAGCGATTACCGAACCTATTACCGACTATTAAGCCGATTACCGAAGCGATTTCTAAACGATTATCGAACCAATTACCGATTACAGAGGCGATTACCGAAGTAATCACCAATTACGAACCCATTACTGATAACCGAAGTGTTTACCAACCGATTACCAATTACCGAATCGATTACCAACCGATTACCGAACCAATTACCAAAACGATTACCAACCGATTACCGAAGCGAAAACCAACTGATTACCGAAGCGATTACCAGCCGACTATCGAATCAATTACCAATTACCGAAGTAATTACCAACCGATTACCGATTACAGAAGAGATTACTAACCAATTATCTATTACCAAAGCGATTACCATCCGATTACCAACAAATCACAGAAGTGATTACCAACCGATTACCGAAGCGATTACCAACGAATTACCGAACCGATTACCGAAGCGGATACCAACCAATTACCAATTTCCGAAGTGACTACCAACCGATTACCCAACCAAAGAAATTGTGTTACAAATGTATTTACTAGGCGGCCACAATGGTCCGCGGCTTTGCCACGAACGTTTTTCTTATAAATACATAAAGAGCGTTCACACGTTTTTGTTATTCCAACAAAATCTTTTGAATGCCTTTCAAACGATCACCGTGTGACATCAGCCCTTAAGACAATACATGTCAAACGAAATAAAACATATTTTTCCTTTTGTTTTGTTTTATTTTGCAACTCAGCACTGCATGTATATGCAACTTTTTCCCGCCATGTGCGAGGCTCATCTGTTTTTAATATTGTGCTGTGCTAGCTGAGCAGAAAAAGATCAGAGCAAGGTTCATTAATATAGGTTAAGTCACTTGAAGTCACTTTGCTCGAACTGTCAAAGTAGCTGTTAGCTAAAAATTGTAGATTCAGGTTTTTTTCTTGATTTCCTTTTATCCATTCTGACAGTTCGACCGAGCTTCTCTCAAGTGACTTAACCTATATAAATGAACCTTGTACAGATTCAGTTTTTTTTTTCTTGATTTCCTTTTATCCATTCTGACAGTTCGACCGAGCTTCTCTCAAGTGACTTAACCCAAGGTTGATTTATAAGGTTGTCGCAAGGGAGAGAGCGAGTACCCACAATTGTCAAATCGAAGTTGACAGCTCATAGAAAATCTACAAGTGCTCTCTATTATCATCCGTTCTTCATTCGTAGTCATTCGCAAAATTGGCTGGTTTTGACAATTATGGGTACTGAGAAGAGAGTGCGATCAGCCCTGCGACAACCTTATAAGTCAACCTTGACTTAACCTATATAAATGAACCTTGGATCAGAGTAGACAAGGTTGATTTATAAGGTTGTCGCAGGGCTGATCGCACTCTCTTCTCAGTACCCATAATTGTCAAAACCATGATACAATGATTAGGCAAGGCCATTTCGCTGAGTGCTCTCACGCGTCAACGAAGAGTGGATAATGAGAAGCAACATATATGTCGACGAATAAACGACGAATTTCGTAGAAATTGCAAATGAAGAAAATATTTCATGTTTCCAATTTGCAAACAGTGCGGTCGCTGGTGTTAACTTTGTGCTAATTTGAGTGAAAATATTATAAAAAAAGTGTAATAAAAACTATAAAATGCGAAAGAAGTCTCAAAATTGCAAAAAATAAACCTGTAACAGTTTTAACCTAAAAACAACTGCGAGCGTGAGTATAAAGAAATTCGCGATGAACAGCTGATTTTGACATCAATGTCTCCGAGTCGACCCTACCTTATAATTCTGCCATGACTTAACCTATATAAATGAACCTTGTACAGATTCAGATTTTTTTTTCTTGATTTCCTTTTATCCATTCTGACAGTTTGACCGAGCTTCTCTCAAGTGACTTAACCCAAGGTTGATTTATAAGGTTGTCGCAAGGGAGAGAGCGAGTACCCACAATTGTCAAATCGAAGTTGACAGCTCATAGAAAATCTACAAGTGCTCTCTATTATCATCCGTTCTTCTTTCGTAGTCATTCGCAAAATTGGCTGGTTTTGACAATTATGGGTACTGAGAAGAGAGTGCGATCAGCCCTGCGACAACCTTATAAGTCAACCTTGACTTAACCTATATAAATGAACCTTGGATCAGAGTAGACAAGGTTGATTTATAAGGTTGTCGCAGGGCTGATCGCACTCTCTACTCAGTACCCACAATTGTCAAAACCATGATACAATGATAAGGTAGGGCCGCTTCGCTGAGTGCTCTCACGCGTCAACGAAGAGTTTATAATGAGAAGGAAGATATATGTCAAAACGAGGAATTTCGTAGAAATTGTAAATGAAGAAAATATTTTATGTTTCAAAGTTGCAAACAGTGCGGTAGCGGGTCTTAAATTTGTGATAATTTGAGTGAAAATATTATAAAAATAGTAATAAAAACTATAAAATGTGAAAGAAGTCTTAAAATTGCAAAAAAAACCTGTAACAGTTTTAACCTAAAAACAACTGCGAAACGTGAGCATAAAGAAATTCGCGATGAACAGCTGATTTTGACACCAATATCGCTTTATTCTGCTTTCTACTCCATTCCTCTCGGAGTCGACCCTACCTTATAATTCTGCCATGGTCAAAACCAGCCAATTTTGCGAATGACTACGAAAGAAAATCGGATGATAATAGAGAGCACTTGCAGATTTTCTATGAGCTGTCAACTTCGATTTGACAATTATGGGTACCCGCTCTCTCCCTTGCGACAACCTTAAAAATCAACCTTGAGAGTAGAGAACAACATGGAGTTTATTGAAATTCTCGCAACACAAACACGTGTAAAGTAAATGATCAAGCAATTCGTGTCATCAGGGATGATTTCTTAAAAAACTTAACACTTTAATTAAACATACTTATTAAAATTTAGAAATAAAAATATCCCTATGTTGTGCTGTAGCACAAATATGCCATTTTAAAGCTTATTTCATAAAAACCGACCCAGTATATGTAATTTAAAAGTATATAAATATACTTACTTAGATGGCGTCTACATCCGTAAGTCGGTTTCCGCCTGTTGTAAGAAATTGCTCCGGACATTTCTGTTTTGCACATGCTGGCGCCAGTTGGAAGCTCCAAGTTTCGCCAGGTTGTCCTCCACTTGGTCCCTCCAACGGAGATGCGGTCGTCCTCTTCGGCGTTGTCCGCCACTGGGTACCGAATCGAATATTTTCTTCGCTGGAGCACCGTCTTCCATCCGCTCAACATGACCTAGCCAGCGCAGCCGCTCGATTTTTAAGCGCTTTACTATGTCGATGTCGGCGTATAGCTCTACGTTCCATCGTATTCGGTGCCCGCCATTGACGTAGATTGGTCCGTAGATTTTACGAAGGATCTTTCTCCCTTCGTAAATTTCGATGAAAAACTTTTTCATCAGAGCAGTTCAACGTCCAGGCATGTGCTGCATATAACAGTATTAGTGAGTTATAGAGCGTGTCTTTTGTTCGTCAAGAGAAGACTCTGCTTCTCAATTGCCTACTGAGCCTGAAGTAACACCTGTTGGTAAGAGTTATCCTTCGTTTTATCTCTCTACTGATATCGTTGGTGGAGTTAATGCTGGAACCGAGGTAGACGAAGTCCTTCACAACCTCGAAGAGGTGTTGTCAACAGTGACGTGGGTGCCAATACGCTGGGACTGTTTGTTTGTTGACACCAGATATTTCGTCTTATCTGCGTTTACTGCAAGACTCATGCGACTCGACTTTTTTTATAATTTGGAGAATGCTGCACTGATTTCGCGTGTGTTATGGCCAACGATATCAATATCATCAGCATACGCTAGCAGCATAAAACTCTTATAGAATATTGTGCCGCTTTGCCTCAGATCAGCAGCTCGAATGATCTTCTCCGATCATACGATTTTCACTGCGATTTTTACAATCAATTACTTATGTTTGCTTCAAAAGGGGGGGAGGGGCCGGAAAAAAAAGCATTGTGTATAAAAAACATTACCTTCATGACTTAATTTGTTTAAAAAATTTATAATTCTGTTTCTTAAATTCGTAGTCAAAAAATTGCAATAACAAAAATATTACAAATGAATAAACAGAAATTATTGCTTTGTACCACTCAAATAGTTTACTCTAGTTCTCTACTCTGTATCAGAAACAGTTTGTATAGGAATCTTTGCATCAAAAAAACCTATTATTAAATCATGCCAATGTCCATTTAAGGATTCAGGTTGATCTGCTAATCGCCACAGCATATCCATTACAACTTCATGTGAGTGTTGCTGTGGATCTATTTTAAATGGTATCAACTGGCTAGTAGTTTCTTTTTCGCAAACAACAGCTCCTTGTATTAATTTAGGCAATCGCTGTGAATTTATAAAAATTTTTGTGCAGCTCTTAAAGCAACGCAAACTGCAATACGGAAATATATAAAAAATAATTCAGATAAAATTTTCGTATAGTATTTTTTTACTTGTCCATTTCCTGTGACACTCTTTGTTTTTCTTGAATCAACAAATGTTTTCTTACAGTGGTTTTTTGATGCAATTCATCCAAATGATTTTTATCCCGTTGCAATCTCAACTGCTCCTCTTCAAGAAATTTGCTTAATTTTTTGTTGAACTTTTTGAGTTTTGTTACTTCTTTTTGGCATGATTTAAGTTCTTCCAATTGTTGAGAAATTTTCACTTGTAGTTTAGCTATGGAACAATAAATGAATGGTTGGTTTATTTTAAGTGAGCAGAACAATTGCGCAGATTAACTCACAGCGCTGATCATGATATTTGGCTAAGTACTTGACAAACATGGCATTCTTTTGACACAGCTTACTTTCATGACTGATCAATTTTTTAAAACGCTTCGCGATATCATATTCAGACATTTCCTATAATATTATTTAATTCGAGAAAACAAATTAAGAAAGCAAATTACGCAAAACGTTAATTAAACAATTAAAAAATGATTTTATGTAAACAAAAATCTGTCACAATTGCTTGGCTGTGTTTAATATTGCAAGATGTTAAAATCATGAAGAGGGTTTCACACGTACAATTTTTGTACACACACTACATAGTATGTCGTTGTCCCTGCGTTCACAACTGTCTACGATGCGTCTATTTTCGTTTATTGTGTATTGTACGCTTATTAGAGATGTTAGATGTTGTAAAAACATCTATGATGGCATCGATGTTGACATCGAAAGCTCAACATCGATTCTCTATGCTTATAAAAAAAACATCGATGTTGGCCAATATCGATGTTTTTTGCATACATAGCTATCAATAAAAAAAGTTGTGTTATATCGCGAGATGGCTTATTTATGAAAATAAATTCGTAGAGCGAAAAATAAAAATTATAAAAAAATTATAAATTCCAATATTTCTTGCGAATTATTAGTAATAAAATAATAAAATAAAAACAAAATTTAGGAGAATCAGATAGAATTAAAAACAATCATTGGTCTACTAACAATATTCACTTAACCACTCTCAGCAAAAAAAATATATCATAACTGTATTTATAACGAATAACACACACAAACAACACAACTACACACTCTGTAGTAGACAGAGACAGACAAAGGAGTTAGAGCAATGAAAATGATCGAGTACTTTTTTATTTTTTTTTTTTTTTTTTGTTCGGAGAATGGTGTAATAAGTGGCAAGGTGGCAGTGACAGTTATTTTGGCAATCATAGGTTGTCAAAAATAATACAAAGTAGAAAACGAAAAAAATTAAAAGCAAAAATAATTAGTAAAATAAACAGGCAAACGACACCCTATGATCGTTGTTTGTGTAAATATAGCCAGCTGTCACTACCACCTTTTTAGTTGCATCATTCCTGCGATCCATTCTTAACATGTCCAAACAGTTCCGGTTGCAATGATTTTATTTTTAATCAAGCAATATGAACCGACATCTCTTGGCCGATCAATATGGCAGAGTTGGTTGTAAAAGTGAAATATATATATATCCTTCTATGGTTAAAATAATTGAAAGAAATGACAAATAAAACTAATACAAGATATATTGCCGTTCCTGTCATGTGCATTGTTTCTTTCATTTGGTTGAACGTGCGAACTGGCGGAACTAAATAGCTCCGGGATATGTTTTGGCTCCGAGAGAGCTGCTACGTATGAACATGTTTGGAAAATTTCAAATGTATAGGATAATATTTTATATAAAGAATGTAGGTTATGGTTCAATATATTATATAAATTTAGATTATATAATAGATTATATTATATATAGAAAATAATATTATAAATTTAGAACACAAACACATTTTTCTTTTCTACAGATCAAAGGAACTAAATGGCTCCGCGGACATGTTTCCGAGAACTAGTTCCACTGTACGAAAGAATCATTCCATGTTCTTTCCGGCTCCGGAACTGTTAAGCACAAGCCTACAACATAGGCCTTAGGAAACATTTTACTTGTTGACTGCGTTTAATTGTACGATCGTCTTTTGTATAGTCTATTGAAATTTGCTATACATAGTCTTAATACGAAAATATGTTAAAGCAGCAACGAAAAATTATTCTGACATTTAGGAACTTTCAGAAAATTTTCAGAATCGTCAACAAAAGTCCGTGTAGAATGTGATTTGGTTAAAAATATAACTATTTTGGTCAAGAAAATTAAAAACATTGTTTTAAATAATAAAAAGAAATACTTTATCTACTATTTGCTCTTAATTTATAAAGGAATTGTGTTGTGTTTATAATGCAAAACATCTAATTGAAAAAAGTGCCAGCTCTGCGTTCTAAAAAAAAAAAAATTTCAACAAAATGGATACAGACAGCGATGATGAGGGCTCCAGTGGACATGGCGGTGGCTTTGGCATGGATTTGACTGGAATACTGTTTGGAAACATTGACTCGGATGGAAAACTGGTAGACGATGAATCAGGCAATGCATTCGACCCAGAGCTAAAGGAACATCTAAGTTCTCTTTCCAAGTAAACTATGATTGCATCATATTGTGAAAGAATCGGTATTTTCATTGTGTAACTCTTGATACTTGCAGAATGGGTTTGAATTCCATGCTAAATGAAGTCATCGAACCCAGCAAGAACTCCGACCAAGATATGGAGCAAGAAATTGAGCAAAATGGTGGCGCCACAGCTGAAGCTGAAAATCATATGAACGAAAAAAAGGATGGTAATGAAGGTGACGACGAAGATGAAGGAGAAATTATTAAGGATGAGAGTGCTGTCGACTATTCGGATATTACTGAATTATCTGAAGACTGTCCACGTACGCCACCTACAGCTGAAACTGAAAACAAAGAAGATACGACAGAAGTGGCGTCAACACCAAGTCAGTGGTTGAAACATGTTTATTTTATGATCTTCACTGCCATCAAGTATATTTTTTAGGTTTGCGTAAAGACGACAAGGAGTTAATGCCACCACCTAGTGCTCCAGTGCGCACTGTAGGTGCTAGCAATGAAAACAATGCTAAGCAGAGCAATGGTGAAGCTGTGCCGGACAATGAAAATAAACAGGAAAAACGTGAGTATTAATAAAGTGCACAATAATGAATAAGCATTATAAATTCAAAATAATAACAGTCCAGGATCGCAAGTTGGACACTCCTCTAGCTGCAATGCTGCCCTCTAAATATGCAAACGTTGATGTGCGCGAACTGTTTCCGGATTTTCGTCCTGATAAAGTTTTACGCTTCTCACGTCTTTTTGGACCTGGAAAACCATCCAGTTTGCCACAAATTTGGCGTCATGTTAAAAAACGTCGTCGCAAACGCAAGCAATCCAGAGATCACAAAGTAATAACATTCAATAGCGATTGATTATCTTATTAACTCCGTTCTATTTATAAGAATCCAAACCCTGGCTCAGATTCCACCAGCGATTCGGAGGAACCACGCAAGAAAGGTTTTGGAATGCACTACGGTCCAGATCCGCCTCCAGAGCTTTGCATGTCTGATGATGAAGACAAGCTATTGCGTATCTGCAGTAATGAGGATATCAAACAAGAGGGTCCCGAGAATGGCGACAACAGTGAAAACAAACCAAAAATTGCTGACTGGCGTTATGGACCTGCTCAAATATGGTATGACATGCTGGAGGTGCCCGATTCGGGTGATGGTTTTAATTATGGATTTAAAATAAAGCAAGCACCAGCTCCACAAAAAAATAATCAAATACAAAAACCCGTAACCGCGCCTGTTGTCGTTGAGCCAGAGCCTGAATCGCTCGTTGAGCCAATTGCAGATGATGCATTCTTAATGGTTTCTCAACTGCACTGGGAGGATGAAGTAGTTTGGGATGGCAACGATATAAAAGCCAAGGTGTTGCAAAAACTTAACTCCAAGACAAATGCTGCTGGTTGGCTTCCTTCGAGTGGCTCCCGTACTGCAGGTGCTTTCAGTCAACCAGGCAAAACGTTGCCAGTTACTACAACGACGGGCGGTAAACAATCCTCGGGATCGTCTAGTAAATCAAAAGCAAGCCAAATGTATGTGTTTTTTTTATAGTGGTTAATTTCAACAAATGTATAATACAATATAAATAAATTTATAGCATACAAAATAAACCTGCCGAATCTGTGGATGATACTTGGTACAGCATTTTTCCTGTTGAGAATGAAGAGCTCATTTATAGCAAATGGGAGGATGAAATCATTTGGGATGCCGAGCAGATGACAAAAATACCAAAGCCTAAAGTGCTAACGCTAGATCCTAATGATGAAAATATTATTTTGGGCATACCAGACGATATAGATCCATCTAAAATTAATAAAAACACTGGACCACCACCGAAAATTAAGATACCACATCCTCATGTTAAAAAATCGAAGATATTGCTTGGTAAGGCAGGTGTAATAAATGTATTAGCTGAAGATACGCCACCGCCACCACCAAAGAGTCCAGATCGTGATCCGTTTAATATCTCAAATGATAGGTGCGAATTTTATTTTTTTTTAATTATTTAAATGGCTTATTTAATTATTTTTCTAGCTATTACATGCCCAAGACTGAGCCCACACTACGCCTCAAAGTGGGCGGCGGTAATTTGATACAACACTCGACGCCCGTTATTGAGTTGCGCTCACCTTTCATACCTGTAAGTTTTTAAGTTTTCTGTCGCATGCTTGGCTTAACTTCTTTAATCTCTTCTCCAGACGCACATGGGTCCCATGAAGCTGCGCGCCTTTCATCGCCCTGCCATGAAAAAATTTTCTCATGGCACACTTGCACAATCCATTCCACATTCCGTTTTACCATTACTCAAACAAATTGCCAAAAAAGCCAAGCAGCGTGAGTTGGAGCGCATTGCTTCCGGCGGTGGTGATGTTTTCTTTATGCGCAATCCCGAGGATCTGAGTGGCAAGGACGGTGATATTATTTTGGCTGAATTTTGTGAAGAACATCCACCTTTAATGAACCAGGTTGGCATGTGCTCGAAAATTAAGAATTACTACAAGCGTAAAGCTGGCAAAGATAGCGGCCCTCAGGACTATAAATATGGCGAAGTGGCATTTGCACACACAAGTCCCTTTCTGGGTATTCTGCATCCAGGGCAGTGCATACAGTCACTCGAAAATAATATGTATCGTGCTCCCATCTATTCACATAATTTGAGCCAAACAGATTTTCTTGTTATTCGCACACGCAACAATTATTGGATACGCGAAATAAATGCCTTGTTTACTGTGGGACAAGAGTGTCCGTTATATGAAGTTCCTGGGCCAAATTCAAAACGTGCTAATAACTTTACGCGTGACTTTTTACAGGTAATGTAAAAAAAATTAAGCCCCATATTCAAATAGAGGTCAATCATTTTACTTCATTTCAGGTGTTTATTTATCGGCTCTTCTGGAAAAGTCGAGATAATCCGCGGCGCATACGCATGGATGATATTAAGCGCGCTTTTCCAGCACACTCTGAGAGCAGCATACGTAAGCGTCTCAAGCAATGTGCCGACTTTAAACGTACTGGAATGGACTCTAATTGGTGGGTTATAAAACCTGAATTTCGTCTACCATCGGAGGAAGAAATTCGTGCGATGGTCTCACCAGAGCAGTGTTGTGCCTACTTTAGTATGGTGGCATCAGAACAGCGCTTAAAGGTTAACGTAACATTTGTATCTTGAGAAAATGTTTTTAATGTCGTATTTAATGATTTGACAGGATGCTGGCTATGGTGAGAAATTTATATTTGCGCCACAAGAGGACGATGATGAAGAGGCACAATTAAAGCTGGACGACGAAGTTAAAGTAGCGCCTTGGAATACAACTAGGTATTGTTAAAATTATCTAAAATTTAAAATTCATTATTTAATTAAACAAACAACTCTAACAGGGCATATATACAAGCAATGCGTGGGAAATGCTTGCTGCAGCTTACTGGACCTGCGGATCCAACAGGCTGTGGTGAAGGTTTCTCCTACGTGCGCGTGCCAAATAAACCAACGGTACTACATTATTTACAGTAACTTCTTATTTTTAATGACCGTTCTAATCCATAGCAAACTAAAGAGGAGCAAGAGTCCCAACCCAAACGCACTGTTACTGGTACCGATGCCGATTTGCGTCGTCTGCCGCTGCAAAGAGCTAAAGAACTTTTGCGTAAATTTAAAGTACCCGAGGAAGAAATCAAAAAGCTATCGCGTTGGGAAGTCATTGATGTGGTGCGCACTCTGTCCACGGAGAAAGCCAAGGCCGGTGAACAGGGCATGGATAAATTTTCACGCGGCAATCGTTTCTCTATTGCTGAGCATCAAGAACGTTACAAGGAAGAATGTCAGCGCATCTTTGATTTGCAAAATCGTGTGCTCGCTAGCTCTGAAGTACTTTCAACAGACGAGGATGAATCATCCGCATCTGAGGAATCAGATCTGGAGGAATTGGGTAAAAACTTGGAAAACATGCTGTCAAACAAGAAGACATCCACTCAGCTTTCCATGGAACGCGAAGAGCAAGAACGTCAAGAGCTGCTGAAAAAAATCATGGAAGAACAAGAAGGCGGTAATGCCAAGAATCTGAAGTCAAAAGATGGCAAAGACGAGAGTTCGTCACAACCGTTGGGCACACCAAATCAGCGACGTATTCTAAAGATAACTCGCACCTTCAAGGATCCCGAAGGCAAGGAATATACGCGAGTTGAAATTGTGCGACGTCAGCCAGTGATTGATGCCTATATTAAAATACGCACCACCAAGGATGAGCAGTTCATCAAGCAGTTTGCTACGCTAGATGAACAGCAAAAAGAGGAAATGAAGCGAGAGAAGCGTCGCATACAGGAGCAACTGCGGCGCATTAAACGCAATCAAGAACGTGAACGCTTGGCGCAACTTGCACAAAATCAAAAGCTACAACCTGGCGGCATGCCTACTTCTCTGGGTGATCCCAAATCCTCAGGTGGATCGGCGCATAAAGAACGTGATACAAGTCACAAAGAAGTTAGTCCATCACGCAAGAAATTCAAGTTGAAGCCGGACTTGAAATTGAAGTGTGGAGCCTGCGGGCAGGTAAGATGTGACAGTTTTTGATCGAATTTTTTTTTTACACATCGATATATTTTAAACAGGTTGGCCACATGCGCACAAATAAAGCGTGTCCACTCTATTCCGGTACACTAGGTCCAGCGCCGCAAATGAATGTTTCCACCACAGAGGAGCAGGAAGAAGAAACTGAAAAGGAAGTTAATTGTGAAGAAGATGATTTGGTTAATGTGGATGGCACCAAAGTGACGTTAAGCAGTAAGGTGCTGAAGCGTCACGAAGATATGCGACGTCGCACGCTTATGCTGAAAGTACCAAAAGATGCTGCTGGCGGCAAAAAGAAGCGTCGCATGGCTGGTGATCTACACTGTGACTATCTGCAGCGTCACAATAAGACAGCAAATCGCCGACGCACCGATCCAGTCGTGGTGCTCTCTTCAATCTTGGAGGAAATTCTAAACGAACTACGTGCAATGCCTGATGTGACGCCCTTCATGTTTCCTGTCAATGCTAAAGTATTTTTTATACGATTAAATGTATTTCTCTAATTGATATGCATTTTTTTTTCACTATCAGCTTGTTCCGGACTATTATCGCATAGTTTCGAAACCCATGGATTTGCAAACGATGCGTGAGAATATAAGACAAAAACGTTATCACAGTCGCGAAGAATTCCTTGCTGATCTAAATCAAATCGTGGAAAACTCTACTCTCTATAATGGAGCACGCAGCTCATTTACAACAGCTGCACAACGCATGCTGCAGACTTGTTTTGAGCAACTATCCGAAAAAGAAGATAAACTCATGCGTCTAGAGAAGGCTATTAATCCGCTGCTTGATGATGATGATCAGGTGGCGCTATCCTTTATATTTGAAAAGCTACACAGCAAAATTAAACTTATGCAAGAAAGTTGGCCATTCCTCAAGCCAGTGAATAAGAAACAAGTCAAAGATTACTATACCATTATAAAGAGACCCATGGATTTGGAGACCATAGGGAAAAATGTGGAAGGTACGCACTAAACCATAGCAAAAAGATGTTTTAATATTAATAATTTCTCTTTCTTAGCGCACCGTTATCATTCACGCACTGAATTTCTGTCTGACACTGAACTAATTGCCGCCAATTGCGAACAATACAATGGCAGTGAATCACGTTTCACTAAAAATGCCAAAGTTATAGTAGAATATGTGCGCACGGCCTTGAATGAGGTAGTCTATGCCGCCCTTATTGTCACTCTGTTATCTTGAATTAAAAACAACTTTTTTGTATCCGCAGTTTGCCGAACACTGCGCTCAACTTGAGCAAAACATCAGCAAGGTACAGGAGCGTGCCCGCGCAGATGCTGATCTAGACGATGCTTGGGGTGGTGATGATCAGGAATATGACTTTCAACGCAATAGCCGCTCGAGCACACCTGAAAATGATTTTATTGATGTCGAAGGTAATGAACGTCCACATTCGGCAACCTCACAGCGCAGCTCAATTGCTATTAATATGGGAGGACCATCAACATCAGCTGCAGCTGCAGCGGGTGGCAATGTTCCACCACTACCACCGCCAAGTGATATCAAACGTGGTCGTGGCAGACCGCGCAAACAACGTGATACAGTGGAGGAGGGTATGTTTGTAGTTAGTAGTCAGTTTCTGCATATTGGATTTGCTTCACCCTCTTTTTGGTTAATGGGTTTATTTTGGGATAGTACAAAAATCAGAGTACCCATAATTGTGTTCTTATGATTACAATTCTTTTATTTAAACAAAAATATTTCATTATCACTATCACTTTTTCTCTCTTTCTTTACTTATTCATATTATTAGTTTGTATGGCTTCATATTCGAGTGCGTAAAACAATACATATATGCTTAGTTATATATATCATTCAATAGCGAATATATTTTCATTCGTTAAAAAATATTTTAGCCCAATTTAAATTTCATTTTAGTTGAATTCAATGTGAAACTTTGCAAAAACAAACAAGACACTTAAAAAAACATCCAATTGAGATAGCCTGAGCTATTTGGAGATTGAGAGAAAGAGGGAAACTATAACGACACACATTATAATAACTTGAAAACAGTTTCTGAGTAGAGTTTTAAAGATAAAGAAATTTAATTTTTTTTATTTCACACTCATGAACAAATGTGCATTAAAAAATTCCAAAAAGTTTTTGAACTTTGTCTTAAAAACGGAAACTCCCTTTTACAACTCCCGGGAAAAAATGTTTCATGATTGGGGTAATTATTTTTTAACTTTTCTCCCATTTCTATTATTTTGTGTCCTTTCCTGACTTTATTGGGAGGGACGAGAGAGGATGGCGTTAACTTTGAAGAAGCAGTGATTATTTTTTTCTTCAGTCACACAGTAAAATTATATAATAATCTCCCTGATTGAAAACAAATATATCCCTATATTCTCAAAATTTCCACATTCTAACTCAACTTTCACGAATCAACACAATCCTAACTCGTGAACTTCCAGTTAAATCTTTCAGCATCGCGGGTGTAAATCGCCAATCGTCTAAGAAAAAAATCGATTTAATGTGAAAGTATCCGGGAAAGTATTGAAATGTTTTAAATATAATTTTACAGTCAGTTACGCGGAAGTCCCATTTCGAATTTTTCTCGATACAATTACGACCATAATTAAAAAAGAAAGCGTTTGAGCTTTTGATAAATTAACATTAAACAAAGTATTATATCAAAGGCTCTGATAAGAACCTCGAGTCCACGGCAGCCTTTTCATAGGAATCAATACTATTCGGGATATGATAGTATTTTAAGAAGAAGAAGAATGCTAACTCGTTTATGAATATCATCCCCGTAAGTTGGTTTCAGTCTTCAAATAAATAAGCGTTCGAATTGGCCATTTCAGCCCTTGCAAGGACTTTGACCGAGCTTCTTATGATCAATTGTGTTGTGCGTGTTGTGAAATGTTTGAACACAAATGATCGAAAACTGGTCCTACAAGCTTTATGCCAACTCCGAACAGTTTATGTTCTCAAGAAGCTTTGCATGTCAGTTTTTACTCTCTGAAGTTTGCCATTGTCCGCAGAGTCGTGACGGCCGAACAGAAAAATTGATTCGTTTGAAAAAATTTGTGTCAGATTTGACTCCAACCTGGGTTCTATCGCATAGCAGCTACGCACCTTAACCATTACGCCACGGCTGCCACTTTCTGTGTCGTGATCAATCAAATTCTATAGTCTCTATTTAGAAATTTCATCGCAAAAATAATTCGCAGTCATTATGTTCGCAGTATACTACTATATTTATTTGATGGCATTGTTTTTGAGTGGTGGTCCGAAAAATTTTAGGAACATATGATTAAGGAGATGTATATATAATGACCATACTGTAATGTTTCTCATAGCTGAAACTGAAAACAATAATCGTTAAAAATTAAAGTGATTTCGGACAGAACAATCAGGCTTAAACTATATTTAATTTCGTGCGCAAATATAAGTTGCGATTGAGAATGTTCCTTAATGAATGAAAAAATTATTGATTGTTTTATGCACTTCCACTTTTTTTAGTTAAATATAACAATTTTCTGGTTTTGATACACCTGCTTAAAATACTCTTTTCACTCATTTGGCTGTACGTACTTTTTACTAACATTCGGAATGTTTAATTTATTTTGAGTGCTCATTTGGGTTAAGACGCATTCGGATTGCAGATTAGAACAACGCATTATGAATTTTTTCTTTTGTCCATCAAAACACGTTTTTTTCTCGTCCACCATAACAAATAATTAACAGCAGATATAATTGTGTTTCAGCACCCTAAATTTTATTATTAAAAATTTGGGTTGTTTTAGTTTTCTCAACAGTTTTTACAAAATTTGTTCACGGCTTGTTATAAAATGCTATTAATATTTATCTTAATTTAACAATTCTTTATCTTCAA
Source organism: Coremacera marginata (assembly GCA_914767935.1). Lineage (NCBI taxonomy): Eukaryota > Metazoa > Arthropoda > Insecta > Diptera > Sciomyzidae > Coremacera > Coremacera marginata. The sequence goes on along the minus strand of OU612043.1, from coordinate 234,361,358 downwards.
GATAATGTGACACTGTTTTCGCACCTTCAATTAAAAATTTTATTTGTATCACAAAGTTTTTTTTTTATTTTTTCACTGTTTGTTGAATACTCCCTTTAATTTAAAATTTTATTTTTCCTTGCAAGAAATTTTGCATTTCCAGTTTTATTGTTTTTCATGTTTTAGGTTACTTCCAATTTATAAAACAAAAATTTTTTCATTTTTGCTTTTTAACCATTTTGTGTTCAAGCCTCCAGGGATTCTTTGTTTTTTTTTTTTTTTGTTTTTGTTCTTTTGTTTTGTTTTCAAACACACAAATTCAAAGTATTTGATTCCAAAAAATATTAACCAGCTAAATTTACAAAATGGGTAAAAGCAAACGCAATACGTTGAATTCTATTTTCTAGTCAAATCAAATCTGAATGCTGTTAAACGTGGTCGTGGTCGTCCCCGCAAGGACAGCCTAGCCTCAAATATAAGTAACACACAAAATTCCTTTCTGGAAGAAGGTAAGCCTAACTTATATACCAAACAACAAGCAACTAAAAAGCAAACTTATCCAAAATACATGCAAACAAAACACTGACTGAATTTTTCTTGATTTTTCAATATTTTTTGGTTTAACCAACACACTTTTTTGTAAAAATTTTATTTTCGGCTTGTTTTAGCATTTTCATTGTATTATTCATTTTCATTAGTCATATTTTAAATACTTAACTAAATTAATATTGTACTTCAAATAACACTATTAAATTTTTTTTTTGCCATTTTATATTTAAGTATTTTGAATTCCATTAATGCTTTTTAACATTACATGTTGACCATTTTATTTTGTGCTCTTTGATTATTTTTTTTTTTATGCCAAATTTGTAAATATTTAATTATGTTAATTTTTCTATCAATTTCAACTTATTAATGCAACCTCGTCATTTAGATTTGCAATGTTCTACGGATGACGAAGAATTCCAGGAGGTTTCGGAGGATGAAAATACTGCTGCCAGCGTTTTGGATCAAGGCGAACGTATACAGTCTACGGGAGGCGATTTTGTTGATATGATTGATACCTCACACATAAAGTTAGAAATGAAGACTGAGCCGCCACTGCTTGCTGCAGGTTTGTTACAATTTTTTGTATAAAAAAAGGACAAAATGTATTAAGTCGTTTTGCTGCTTATTTATTATGAAAGTAAAATCGTCGTTAAATTTTTAATCAATCAAGTTTAGTTTAGTTGGTTTTATATTGAAATTTCATTAAAACGCGAACACCAGATTTTTGATTTTTTGACAGTAGAAAGTAAAGAAACCTCTTCTAAAACCTCCATTTTTACAAATGTTATTGTCTATATAAACTATTCTTAAATGCCTTTACAAAAAGGACCACATGCCGAAGATGACAGCCAACAGGCAGCTGAAGCCATGGTACAGTTGAGTGGAGTTGGATTTTACACTCAACAACCACAAGGTTCTACCTTAATAAATATACTTTATTTATAACTTTACCTTTTTTGTTTTGTTATTATTTTATCTTCTCAAAATATTATAACTTGAAACGCTTTTTATTTATTTAGATGATTCCATGGATCTGGATCCAAATTATGATCCTTCGGATTTCCTCAGCATGCACAACCGTTTGGGCAGCAACAATGTGGGTGACAATGCTCAAGTGCAACAACAATACAATATTATGTCAGAGGATAATGCTGAATATAATACACCCCTAAACGAAGATATGCCAATGCAACAAATGCCGTTGATCATGCCACCAGATATGCCAAACGATAACGATAATGTCGGCATCGATGAAGATTTGGCTATATCCGAGAGTGATGAAGAGAATGATATTGTTATGGTGAAAAATGAAGCTATAGTGCAGAGCGATGAAACTTTCAATGACAACGCAACAGGTTTGCCTGCGGAACCCCCAGTTGCAGTTCAACGAAGTAATTTCCTCATGGACATTACTAAAGAGGAGCATCATGAGGAACATGATGAGGATGACGGATTTTGGTTTTAAAGTTCACCGGTTGCATTTTGTGTTGTATTTTCATTCATAAATGCATCATGCAGTGCGGAACAAAAAAAAAAAAAAAAACGCAAATGTATTGTAGGAAATCTATCAATATTTATATTTTAACACAGCTGAATTCAAGTATTTCAGATTATATAGCGATATAAATAAATTACAATTTTTATTAAATGTGATACTATTTTACTGTTCGGCACAATATTTATTTATTTTTTTCTACTTTCATACTTACACAATTACTACTGGATTTTTTTCCATTTTATTCGTGTACTTTAGGGAGAAATTAATGCGAAATCGATTGAGATGGTGATAGCTAATTTAGGCGAGAGTGGTCTACATTCCGAAAGTTATACAGCCCAATTCTGAATGAAATTTCCCCGGGAATTGAAAAAGGGAATTAGAGATTTAGTTGATTATTCATTAAATAGCCTAATATTTGTTTTTGTTTTAATAAAAGAAATATATTTGTATATATCAGCAACTCGAATGTCTTTTTTAGTCGTTTTAGCGTAAGATAGAACTTTATTGTGTTAATGATTTTATTGGAAGTTTTTCTTATATCGTAATCTGCGAATTTGAGAATTTTGTAAAAGCAATTTGTTAACCAATTAATCCTATCAATGAACTTCGTTGCAAGAAGAATGATGGGCAAAAATAATCTTATTCAAATTTTTTAAACATAATATTTAGTGCGTGCTGGCAATTGACTACACCAAAGCCACTTAAAGTAACTTCAGATGTCCAGTAACCCGATCAATATCTTCCACACTTGCTGGTCCAATTGCCAAAACTGTTTTGGAGTTCGGCTCTATCTGTGTACGTCCAGCGTCACGTATTAGACATGTATTCAAATTGTTAGCTTCAGCTGCTTTCCGAATGACCATCAATTCACGTTCACTTTCGACCTTAAGTGCAATCTTAGCGCATCCTGTGTTCTCCCAAGCACGCACCAATCTTGGACAACGTTGCATTGCCTGCTGATAGGCACCTACTGCTCCATGACCACACTGTGATGCAATTTTTCCCTTTCCCATCTTCAAGTCGTTACGCACAACCAATACCATTTTGTAGTTGTTACTAAAGTTGGCAAAGAACTACACAGTTTGCATATTATTAGTAATTCCATCAAATTTTAAACGGTTTTCACCTTTCCTTGTGCAGCATCACCTTCCTTGGTCTTCTCTTCGGCTTCCGTCACGTGCTTCTTAATGGCATACTTATATCCGACAAAAAATGAAAGCAGCACCGCAAGTCCATTAATAACTTGAGTTGTATCCAGCAACTTGTCGCCCATAGTTTGCCTTTGTAGCTGAGTATTGATTTTATAACCTTAAAACTATGTGTTTAAAGTAGCGATTCAATGAAGCAATGCTTCATACTTTGTAGAATTCTTACTGAATGTTCTGCCGTATCAAGGAAATGGTTGCGTGACCACAGTCGCCAATAAGGATCAAAAGATGAGGACGAGGACGCTGGAATTTCTTAGTTGACAAATGACAGAGAGTATTCACAATAGCAACATATGATGGCTGAGATTCACTTTGACACAAAAACGCATTCACTACTATGTGTATTAAAATGGTTGAGTAAAAAGGTAGGATAGGTTAAGGCACGACAGATCAAAAAAGTAGGACTGTTATGGCCTAATTAGCCAAACATAGATCTACGCAACATAGCAGTTGCTTTTGTCACATACAAATCTACCGAACGTGTTTTTCGTGTATCTAATTAGTCGAAACGTAACGCGACGTAGAAGTCTGTTGAATTTTGATTTCTTGTTATGTCGACTGTCATTTCAATATACAATGAGCTTTATGTAAGGTTGTTAGCATCACACTTTTATTTTTGAGTAATATTTCTTTGTTTGCATTAATTTATTGAAGTGGAATCTCAGTATTTTAATTTAAATGGATTTTTTATTAATAATTGAAATATGTTTCAGAAGGGTAGACGATGAAAAACTAATTGATCTAGTGATCTATTTGACACTTGCTGTGGTGACTAATCAACAAAAAATAATAGTACATTGGTTGCACTCTGCCAACACTAGTGCTCAAGAAAATTCGGGTGGATGGCTACGCTTTTGACAGCGCTTCGCTCGGGCGATGTACATTTTACCTAGCGAAATAAATTAAGCTACTTCTACTCAACAGTTGCAAGTTATTTCATTTAACAGCTGTTTGTGCGCCAATTTGCATGAATTTGCAAACACTCAAATAAAACGCTTAAATTAAATGAAAATTTTCGTGGCTTGTGCTATTTTTAATGTTTTTACTATCCTTTGCTCCTTGCAATGGTTGAATGAGGTCCGAAATGTGTTTCTTAATAGCCATATCAAGACCATCATCAATTAGCATCTCCAGCACTACGTTTTACATTAAGTAAACCTCTTAGCAGAAAGAAATTAGGTTTTAAATTCAACAAAACAAAACAAGCGAACATGCTACGTCAAACGTCAGTTATCAACAGATCTGACGTTCGACATAGCAACGCATTCAGAGAAATACAGCGTAAAATGATCCATCGCTACAATTGCGCTAGCCCTGGCAAAATGCAGCCATTGCGTCATGTTAACCTATGTTACGTCAAGTTTGCATAATCAGAGCATTGAAATGCTTCTGCCGACATACGGTAACGAAGCGAAACGAAATGACAAGCCGGTCAGAATTCTTTAGTTTTATAGCCATCGGCTTTTTCGTCGGTCGTTGCCGTTTCGTCGCCGGTCAGTATGCATGAATACATAAGAACGCAGGGTAGTTTATATTTTGTAGTTTCGTTACGAGCCGTATGTCGGCAGAGGCCTTTTAATGCTATGATTATGCAAAGTTCCGTTTTTTAAAAAATTAACAGGAAAGTTACATGCATTTTGTTGAATTTTTGCCGCACTGGCAAATTGAAGCAAGTCGATAAAAAGGTTTTTTAGTATGTTATTTTGTGAATAAAATACTTTTCTCAAATATCTATATTGACAGTTGCGGGATTCCCAAACGCCTTAACGACGTTTGTAGCTGCTGTAGCAGGATTCCCAAACAGTTAACGATAATCATAGTTGTTGTTATCGGTCATTGTGCATGCACAGTTTCATAGTAAATGACAGTTTTCGCTAGATAACTACAGCGGCAATCGTCGTTAAGGCGTTTGGGAATCCCGCAACAGATGAGAGTCACGAGTATTTTCTACAGTGCAATGCAATTTTTTTAAAACGAGGTGAGGCGTGCCTGCAAAAAACACAATTTTTTCTTAAGATATTTACAATACATTAGAATAAGATACAATATTAAAAAAACACAGATGCGTCGTTGGACACACGAGAGAAGCGAAGCTTCTTCGCAGTTACATAGATTTGATAGCTTAATAATTTTTTCTTTTTAATAAATTTACTTTTAAACACAAAAATTTTAAATAACATAAAATAAATTAAATATATACAGAAAACATATTTACTACTTATTTTGTTATTGTTGAATGTCAAATTTCCACGCCAATTACATATACGGGCATATAATGCCAGCGACTCTCCATTTTAACTCTCCACACATGGTTGTGAACTTGGCTGCACTGACTCATGCATGCGTTTGTTAATTCCATATTTATTGATATCATCTATTTTTTTGACACTTAAAAACGCACTTGTGGGCATTTCTAATTTTCTTCGTACCAATAGCACCACAAACGCATTCACAATACAAACAAACCGATGCTAGAGACACCTTGTGGCGAATAAAAGCAAATTTTTGATAGTTGTAGCACAGCAAATACACAATCCTCTACCTATTGATAGATGGTGACAATCTACTGCAGCATAGCTTCTGTTATAATTAACATTGAATTAACAACTGCTTGTATCAAGTGTGTGTGGCCTAGTGGATAGTGCACTGGACTCTCGTGTAAGAGGACGTGGGTTCGATCCCCACGGGCAAAGCAGTAGATATTTTTATTATTTAATTTTAAAGTATTAAATTGTCTTGTTGTAATAAGCACTAGTAACAAAGAAACCATCAAATTTCCAAGAAAAAATCTGTCGAAAATTTTTCAGATTTCACTCCAAGCAAATCACAGAACGAGGAGTAAAAAGCTTCGCTTCAAAAATTTCAAAGACCATTGAATGCTTAAAATTGAACGGAGTCTCGAAGCATGGGACTTGAAGTAAAATTGTATCCACATATTATACCGAGCTAAGTTAAAGAAGTGCCAAAATGTAAGTACTCGCCATATGTGTAATTTCACGATGACCACATGAATAAAAGTTATTTTCATAATTATGAATTTGATTTTGTAAAATTTTAACCTATGTGTGATTTTATACGATTAAGTTTAACGAATTCATTTTGTAATTTCAAATAATACGTCATGGTTTGGTTAACCTTTTGATTAGTTTTTTTTTAAATTTTAATATTTAAAGTTTAAATATTTGGTTTGTATATCCTCAAGGTTGGCAAAACAAAACAAGAAGATAACAAAAACAAATAGAAGGCAAGTCAAACATTTTAACTGTCAAAAAGGCGTGAGAATGAATATCACTGACAGCAATTGTCACATGGAAAATCTGTTTAATTTGGTTTGAGTGTATCTGGTTATGCACAACTTAGGTACATATGGCAATGCTGTGATAAAAACAGCAATTCATCTTTTAAACATATGACGTTTTCTTTTCTTGCCAAAAAATTCTGCCCTCTGAGAGTGTAGAATTTTTTAAATTTTGACCTGAACGCAAAAAATGTTGACCTGTTCTTAGTCGAGAAAAGAACATAAAAATGCAAATTTTTTTTTCAATGTTGTGTTGGCTGCCCTGTTTTATCGAGAAACGTCAAATAAATTGCAAAAGTCTTCCGGTAAATAGCAAAACACAAAATTAAATTCAAAATGCATGGCGACGAAAGTTTTGTTAAAGGTAAATTATCTTATTTGTAATATTTTCTTTAATGTCGTTAAAACCACTGATATGGCTATTTCATGAATATCAGCCATTTTATATATAATTATAATAAATATGTGTAATTTGTAAAGAAGAAGCTCACACTTTAATAAAATGTCAATACAATGTTAACTATTTCCTTAACATGTCATTTTTGATTCTTTAGTTGGTAGCATTTGACGGCAGAACTCTGAAACCGTCGATCTTGAGAGTGCAAAAATTCTGTATTTTTTATATATTTCAGATTAAAATTTTCAAGGAAAGAACACGATTTAATTTTAGAGGTCAACATTTTTTTGAGAAAATAACAAAAAGTGCAAAATTCTCAAAGAGAGCAGAAAAATTGCAGAAATTTTTTGAGAAAAGAAACGCCAATAGATAAAGACAGAAGTTCTGTTTCGTTTTGATTCTTATGCAGCCTTCATGTTTTTGATACTTGATGTAAGAAAACTCGCTGCTGGAAATTGTGAAAAACGGTTTTAGCGGGATCTTGAACACAATTGTTAAAGATGTTCAATTTTTGGTCAACTGTTATGTTATATTATGTGTTTCATAATCATTTATTTTGCTACTGCTTAGCTACGTTGCATGCGCTGATGTGCTATGTGACAATTATCCGCATTTTATATGAATGTTGTGTATGGACCTTTAATTTCATTATTGCACAGCACCCTTGCATGCCGTACATTAAGACATTTAAATTTTCAATCCCGTGGTTAATATTAGATTTTTTTCTGACGTGGATGAAGCGTCAGCGCGGCGAAAGCAAGTTGTCAATTTTTATTCGTGTCTTCATCTACGATTGGCTTGGATTGGGATTTGCCACAAAATACAATTTAATTTTTATTTATTTAAATCTAGAATAGAGTTGTAAGAGACTTTTTTGCAAAATGGGAGTCGTTGAAGTTTTACAAATCGATGAAATGATGAAGGATTTTGGTAGGATGAACAAGCGTCAGGTGAGTGAGTTTGTGTTGGAGCCGATTTGCCAATTGATGTGCAGTCAAGTGAAATGCAGTCAAGTGTCTACGTAAACATAGTTGAATTTATTAAAAACTTGCCTTGACATAATTTCTTGGTGTATTTTTTCCTTACAGTCGCTTTACCAGGTGCTGAGCTTTGCAATGATTGTCTCGTCAGCGTTGATGATTTGGAAGGGCTTAATGGTTGTAACAGGCAGCGAGTCGCCTATTGTTGTTGTGCTCAGTGGTAGCATGGAGCCGGCATTTCATCGCGGAGATTTACTTTTCCTTACAAACTACAAAGAAGAACCAGTGCGTGTTGGCGAGATTGTCGTATTCAAAGTTGAGGGACGTGATATACCCATTGTGCATCGCGTAATTAAATTGCACGAAAAGTGAGTATTTTAAAGTAGAAGACAATAAAGGCGCATTTATAACCTTGTCTTTCGCAGAGTGGATGGTTCAGTCAAGTTCCTGACTAAGGGTGACAACAACAACGTCGACGATCGGGGGCTTTACGCGCCAGGGCAATTGTGGCTGACGAAACGTGATATTGTGGGTAGGGCCAGAGGGTTCCTGCCCTATGTAGGCATTATAACAATATTCATGAATGAATATCCGAAAGTTAAGGTAAAATTGGGCGGCTCACATAACATATATATATATATATATGACACATTTTTTTTATTTCTAATGTAGTGGGCAATTTTATCGATTTTGGCTATCTTCGTACTGCTGCATCGCGAATAATATTCATTACAGCAACACATTTTTATATTAAGTAAAATTCAAAGAAAGCGTCCACTTCAAAAACAATTCCAACAGCAGCAGCAGCAGCAGCAAAAACGTGCAACAAACCAGAGGGCGGACTATTTAAGAGTGTGTAAATCATCAGTAACAACACAAGCTCTCGAAAAAGCAATCAAACTGAGCTCAGCCTCAACTCTAGCATTTTCAAAATAAAGAATATAAAAATATGTAACATTCGAATCAAGTCAAAAGTTTCTCTTCTACTCTTGTGTGTACGAAAAATTACTTAACACGAGCCGAAAATTAACGATTTTAAAAGCATTTTACAGACACTTTTTGTTAAAACAACGAATTTCTTAAGAGTTTAAACAAATAATTAAATATAAAAGAATGCTTTACTATTAAATGCCCTGCCTTCAAATTTCTTCATTAAATTTAACATATCGATCTTTATTAAAAACTCTCTGTTATATGAGTTGTGTAAGACGATAGTTTACTTCGTGTCAATTACAGGTTATACCTAAGCTTTATTGTTATTAAAACAAATTTTGAAAAACTTCTATTAGCTATTTACTCATGAACAAAATAATTGTATTCCTTTTCATGGTGCGAAATGAAAATGATAAAATCTGCGTATTGAATAAGTCACTTAAGCTTAAAAACAAAAGAAATTTTGTTCCGGAAGACTGCGCAAATAACGTTTTATTTCAATATGAATTAAATACTTTTATTCCATCGTACACAGCTGTGTATACACACAAAGAACAGAATTAAATATTAACGAATAATTGCTGCGTTGTCAATAAAACTAATATATAATTATGTCACTGAATAAGGTGAATATATCTGCTGCAGCAATAAAATGTTTAAAATCTCCAACAAACAAATGGGTTAACATACAGGGCGTTTTTTTTAGACAGGTACGGTACAGGAAAAAGTATCGACTAGATATTTACGTTATGACAAATCTTGGGGAAATACCCTGGAAAAACTTCGACACTCATCATCTTTTTGTCGCCTTCGATAGTTAAATAAGGAATCCCCTATACTCTACCGGGTCTGAATTTGGTTATCTGCAAAATTCCGTTTGGCGGGATGACACTGAGCAACACCAGCAATTAATATCGGGAAGGACCTCTGCTGATTTGAGGAAAGGTGGCACCTTATTCTATAATAGTGTTATGTTGCTAGCGTATGCTGATAATAATGATATCATTGACCATAATACACGCGAAGTCAGTAGAGCATTCTCTAAGCTAAGAAATAGTCGAGTCACAAGTGAACGTCTTGGAACTCTCGTTACTATTTACAACAACTCTTTCGAGGTTGTGAAGGGCTTCGTCTACCTGGCATCAGTTGGCAATTGAGAAGCAGAGCCCTATGAAAAAACTGGGTACCCTCGAGAGAAAGTTCCTTTGTAAGATCTATATAATTATTTGCGTTAATGACGAGTACCCAATACGATGAGCTGTATGAGCTCTAAGCCGATATCGACTTGGGTTGCGAACATAGAGAACGCCGTTTCAGGCAGGCAGACAGATTTCACATTGGAGCAATAAAGAATCCAAGTCCAGCATCTCTTTTGCTCTAATGTGTTTTTTGATCTAATCTGCCTGCCTTTCTGAGCCGGCATTCGCTTAGTTCGTAACCTTAGTCGCATAAAAATCGAGCGGCTTTGCGGGCTATGTCATGTTGAGTGGATGGAATGCGACGCTCCAGCGAAGAAAATTATTTGGAGGTTATTTAACTTTCTTCAATTTTTAGGTTATCGAAAAGGTGTTTACAACAAAATCAAATTGAACGGTTTTTTAACAATTTGTACCTTGTAATTGATTTTATATACGCCTTTTACAGAATGAATAACACAGGTCAACAAGGGTCAAGAAGCAGACATATCAATATGCAATCACGTAGAATTTTAGTGTGCTGGATCCGAATCTGGCAGCAGAATTGCTCTATCACATCAGGTTTTTGAGATATCCTAACCTAACACACACTTCTTAACACACTTTTTCGTCATATTTGAAGTTATGTGATAAATGCCATTTATTTTTTTTCAAAAAACTCATACATTAAGCCTAAAAGCACAAGACTCCCTCCTTGGAATGTCGTTGGGTAGGCACAAATATCTTAATTTTTCGAAAGAAAACCATGTAGAAACTGAGAAACTTCAAAAAATTTAAACATGTGATATCTTAACGAAAAAAAAGACATTTAAGCAAACTCAACGGCATCCGAAGGAGGGAGGCCTTGTTATTTTAGATTGAATGTATTTGTTTTTTGAAAAAAAAACCGATGGTATTACTACATAATCTCAAAAATGGCGAAAAAAAGTGTTTTGAGCACTTTTAGGTTATCATGTCTCGAAAACCTGACGTGTTAGAGCAATTTTGAGATCGGATTCGAATTCAGCATGCCGAAAACCTTCGGAAACTCGCAGTCTTGTCCCTAGGTATGAAATTTAATCTAATTTTGTTGACCTGTGTAATTTGTAAAAAGAGCAGCTACATGAAAAAAATAATGCCAAAAATTATCAAAATTTACAAAGTGCTAAGCTTTTCACAAAATTGGCTGCTATTATTTAACTTTTTGGTGGATATTTCATTGGGAGTAATTTGATTTTTTCGTTAGATGCTATTTCATAATGAAATTAACGCCAAATTTCCGGGCTTATTTAATTTCGGTTTGGGTGTTATTTCATTGCATTTGGGCATTATTTCATTCAAATAATTTGGGGTTTATTTCATTTTCGTTGGGGCTTATTTCATGTGGGGGGTTATTTCGTGAATGCACAGAGATAAAGTATGAATAGATCATGCCAAGAGATGAAAAAAAAAATCGTTTCACAGATATGTTCGAAAACGTTTTGTAAGCGAGATACCGCATTTGGAAGCTTGCAGGTCCAATCTACATCGGTCATCTTTAGCTCGGTGGAAATATGAAAGAGCGCTCTTCAATGACGGTCAGAAAAATACCTTTTTTTTTGGTACTTTTCAACGTAAAATTTTGGGAATGCATTAAGAATTTCCAAACACAAAAAAAAAGTAGCGATGCTGACCTTTAAAAATGTGAATGAAATTTTCAGTGGCCAAAAAAAATTAAAATTTTTCATTAAAGTGTTCGTAAAAAACAACACTACAAAGAGGATTAATTCAAGATCTCTAAAATATGTCCTAAACATAACGGTTTCAAAGATATATTCGTTTTACTACATGTCCAATTCACAAATTTTGATTTGTTTTTTTAATTTTCCAGTGTATAACTTAAAAAATATTTTATATATATTTTTATTTTTTTTTTTAAATAATATCGACGTGCAAAATTTTAAAAAATAAATCGGAATCGTCAAAATCAATTTTTGGACAAAAGCGTCCGATATGACATGGAATCACTGATATACAGTCAGTCAAAAAAAAAGTTGTACACTAAAAGAAATCAAATTAATTGAAAAATATTATGAAAAGTATAAAGTAAATATATATTTATTATATATCAAAGTAAAGCTTGACATCCATACTTTAACTTAAAGGTAAAATTTTTTAATGCTTATATTTAGAGCAAAAAAAAAAAACCAAAACAAAAATATGCCAATTTCAGTATGCCAAAAAAAAACTTGAACACTTAAAAAAACTTAAAATAATTCAATTAAAAACAAAATTTTGAACTTAATTAGTATTTTGTATGGTGGCCCTTAGCGTTTTTTTACTGCTAGGAGTCTATTTGGCATCGAGTGGACCAGTTTTTTCGTCACTTCTACAGGTATTGAATTCCATATATCCATAAGGGCGTTTTTGAGGGTTTGTTTGCTGGAAATGTTATATTCCTTTAATTTTGTTTTCATAAATGCCCACAGATGCTCTATAGGATTTAAGTCCGGGCTCTGGGGAGGGTGGGGCAGTACTTTTTTAGTTTTATAAAGCAAAAATTTTTTAACGATATGGGCCGTGTGCTTGGGATCATTGTCTTGGACAAACACAAATCCATCCGTTAAACCCATTTTTTGGGCAGATTCTACCAAATTATTCTTTAGAATATTCAAATAATCCGTTTTGTTCATGTTTCCCTCAACAAAAACTAGATTTCCCACGCCATTTGCACCCATTGCACCCCAGAACATCACATTGCCACCTCCGTGTTTAACTGTATTTGTGACATTACGTCGATTTAATGATTCTCCTTTGCTTCTCCATACGTAACTTCGTCCGTCAGATGTAAATAAATTAAATTTTGACTCATCCGTTAACATAACTTTGAACGAATTGTCTTTGTGTATAAACTCGTAAGTATAGTCCAAGCGGTTTTTAATGTTTGTTTTAGACAAAAGTGGCTTTTTCCTAGGTGCGTGTGCATGCAGTCCTTCTGAATGCAAGAAATTTCTTACAGTCTGTGGATTGACATCAACTATGTTGCTGCTTTTAAGCTCTTTTGCGATCTGAACGGCGGAAAATTTTGAATCCTTTTTAACAAATCTTAGTATTTCGCTTTCAATTTGGGGCGTGTTTATCTTCTTTGGGCGGCCACTTCCACGGGTTCTTTGGAAAGACTTATTTTTTTTATATGTTTTTATTACATAATGAACAGTAGTGTGGGGTTTTTTAACTATTTTCCCAATATCGCGCACTGAATTTTTTTCATTCCATAGTTTTATAATTAGTTCTTTCAAATCTTTTGAAATTTGTTTTTTTGCCATCTTTTATCTATTTCCGAAAATGGAATGATGCGATCACTTTGAAAAACGAAACTCCACTAACCATAAATACCAAGTTATCAATATTCCCTTTAAAATTTTATAACGGGACTCTCTATATAAAGACAAGTGTTCAAGTTTTTTTTTGGCATACCGAAATTGGCATATTTTTGTTTTGTTTTTTTTTTCTGCTCAAAATATAAGCATTAAAAAAATTTTACCTTTAAGTTATAGTATGGATGTCAAGCTTTACTTTGATATATAATAAATACATATTTACTTTATACTTTTCATAATATTTTTCAATTTATTTGATTTCTTTTAGTGTACAACTTTTTTTTTGACTGACTGTATGTGGAAATTTTTTTTTAAGTTCTCGTCATGACATTTATATTTTTTTTGTATTTTTTTTTTTTTTTTTTGCTTATAGGCGATGCTGATTCTGGGATTTAGTCCAATACATTGTCCCGAACATACCGAGATTTTGATCAAAGTGTTTATCTGATAAGGCCGAGATCGATATTACTTAAATGTATAGATTAAATTTGTTTAAGAAACCTTTTTATTAAATTATCTTTATGTTTACTCATATTAAATGATTTTAAGTAATGTAAAATTATCGAACAAAAATAAAGTGCATAACAAGTAACAAACTAACGTTTTCAGTGTGAATACCCCTAACGAAAAATCAATGTTAAACCTTGACATCAAACCCCATAAAAAATCGAATTTGTAGATCAATATCAATGACATGTTTTTAATTGCAATCACAAACAAACGACTACTCGAAATCAAGTGCCAACTTTTTTGGCCAAAAAAACCTAAAAATTCGATTAAGCGAAAAAACAGTGTAAAAAAAACAATTGAAATAAATTCTAAAAAGTGAAATAATAATTTATTTTTATATCATTTTCAAACTCTTATTTTATAAGTTTTTTTTTTCACGAATTTCTGTTGGAACTTAACTTTTCCTCAATTTATATCATATGTTAAAATAACCAAGGAGAACTTTAAGTTTTAAAGCAATTGCAACAAATTTAAAAGTGGTCTCTTAATAACCTGACTGCCTGTTATTTTCATCCTCTGTGAAACCATTGACTGCATCACTAACATCAGCGTTTATTTGGCAGCAGCAGTAGCGATATTTTTATCTTTGCCAACAACGCACACACAAATGAAATGAAAATTACTAGAAAAAGTTAGTATTTGACATTTGCATTTGTATTTGCGTTATAACAATTAAGTTTCCATTCTTAATATGGTGCGCCAAGCTATGTGCATGCATTTTAGCGTACTTCCTGCCTATCCTGCGCAGTCTCATTCATCTCTAGGTGGCAAACCTCTTGGCTTCAATACGGTCTCCAGCAAATTTGGACCTGGTTGATTTTTAGGTCTGGGTGTTGGTGTCAACGATCTGGTGTGAGGCAAAGATTCCTCCTTTTTCATAATACTTGAGGTGGCAGCACGACGTGCGCGCATTTTTTCCTCAACTCTGCTAGGCACCATAAAGCAATTGGATTCGCGATATATTGGCTTACGGCGATCGTTCCAGGGAAATACCCATTGAATTGGCTGAAAGTCGCGCTTCCAGGGCTTACCTGAAAAATGCAGAAAGAATTTGATTTTAATAAATAGTACGCAAGGAATAATAAAAAATGCATTCAAATATTCACGTGGTTTGAACCAATAGTCGCAGGTCCAGTCTTCTTCACCATCATCATCAATCTCCCTGCAGTAGCGGCAACATACAAAAAACTCAAATGATTTCAAATCTCTTCCAAAACGACTCTTAACTTACCCTCTAACATAGACGCGAACATAATGACGCGACTTTCGGAATATTTCTAAGGCTTCGTTGAAAGTCAACTCAAGTGCTGGAGTATCATTGATTTGTGTGATTTCATCACCTATGCGCATACCAGCGCGTTTCGCCAAACCCGTTGGTCGTACATTTATAATGGTTAATGGTTCGAATTGATCGGAGCCGCCGCTAACCTCAATGCCCCACATGGTATCCACGAAACTCATGATTCTGCGATCAGTTTCCACAGTATAGGTCATGCGTAACTCATACTCGACATTGTCGAAGGCATCCGAAGTGTATTTGGGAATTTTAATTTTTGAATCGATCATGCTAAGTATCAGTAAAGAAAACAAAATATATAAAAAAAGAACATTATTCATTTGGAGCTGTATATAACACGTACCTGCTATTGTTTTTTCTTAAGCCTGTCTTGAATGTTTGGGTGCGTTTAAATTTTCTTTCAAAACTCAGCGGATCGATTCAACAGTAAAAAAATACACACTACTTGCTAGTGATTCGCTTGTTGTGCCTACTTGTTTACTACTGACGTTGACACGACTTGACAACAATTCGAATTAAATTCAATTAAGTCAATTCGGCCATTTTCCCCAGTATTTATACAACCGTATTTCGTTGGTTTTCATGGTCAGATCGATCGATTTGAAGTTTGCAATGTCGCTGCAACGTCATCATGATCACGGTTTTTTATCTGCTATAACAATTGCCAAAAATTTGTTGAATGAGATGCACTAGATGCACCATTAGTCGTCATCGATGATCAAGGTCAATTCTGTTTTTTATAGTTTGCATATATCGCTCATTTTGTACAATACTGTCACAACTCAAAATTTGAAATTTCGAACAAAACCATTTTAAACAGCTCATAACTCGAATAATAAAATAAAAATTGTGCTATAAAAATGAATAATAGGAAGTTAGGTATGGTTGTTATATAATTTATATCTCTGATAACTATGATTTTGTTACGATGGTAACCAGTATCAACATTTTTTCATGCTTTAATTTTTGATTTGTGACAGTCTTGCACAAAATGAGCGATATGTATATGCTTCATTTGATTACAAAAGTGAAGGCAAAATCATTGTAATACATCGTGTAACCACAGAACTACATTTTGTGGGAGGTGATTTGTAACAAGCCGCATTTATTCATTGAGTTTGTGATCCACGAGGCGATCCTTAGACTATTTTATTTTTAATTTTGTGACAAAACTTTCTGGCGCTAAAATATTTATTTTTATGATATAATAATGTCATTTCTTTTCTCAACCGCTATATACCGGGAATTCCGAAAGATATATTAGGGCAGGTATGCAGTTATTATGAAGCAAAATAAATGTTTTGACCGGTGACTCAAGTTTATTTTATAATATATGTCCCTGCTCTTTTCAATCTCAAAAGATAAGCACAAAATAAACTAAAAAAATAAGAAATGAGGCGTTTGGAGTTAAGGCAAATTTCATAGTTTAATATTTACAAGCTATTATTATCTCCCCTCTCTTAACTGTTTCATAGAAAAGCTTTTGTCTCACTCAACGAAAAAAGAAAAATAAAAAGAATATGCATTGATTTGCAATGCCTATATAACTTCTAAGAAGGTTTTGGTGTTTTCAATTTGTAAATTTTACAAAACAGTATTTTTTTTTTTGTGTCAGGAGTGTTATGCTTTATTTTATTTGCTTTAATCTTTATTTAAGTTATTGATATGCCGTTGAAGTTGAACTTTAAAGTGTTTATTAAAATTTAATCAGCAATTTATGGTAGGTAAAGATTATAATCTTTACATAATAATTATTATGTCAAGAGTGTTGTCTATGGCTTTGCGGTTTTAAGACCCTGTGCGAGTTGATCTAAATACGACCTAAACTAAATTATGTCGATAAAACAGTGCTTCCTAAATAATTTAGGCAGATTCCGAGCTACCTAAATGCTTACTTACAAAGAAAGTTCTGCCGCTATGAGGATCGAACTCACGACCAACATGTGTAGGTTATAGAATTGTTGTCTACAAGCCAGCAAAGAATCAACAAGCCAAACTAGCTTTTTGTCTCTTATTCGAAAATCATATATTTTGAAGAAAATTTGATATTGATGAAATTAAAATTCTTAGTTTCTTAAGACAAAGGTAAATATTTTTGTTTTAAATATAAATTTAAGGCTATTCGCAAAATCGCCCAAAGAAAAATTTAAAAAAAAAAAAATTAAAAATCACCAAATCTTTTTCCATACGAATTTGGGTGTGATATGAAAAAACACAAAAAAAAAATTGAGTGATTTAGCATTTTTGCTGGGTATAATTCAGTTTTTAGCTTTTGGGCGAAAGTCTTGGACATAATTTCTGTTTTTGTTTTTGGGTGATTTTTCGTTTTTTTTTTTTGGGTGATCTTTCGTTTTCAGTATTTGACAAAAAACGTCAATAAGTGTTCTTCTTTTGTTTTTCTTGTTATTTCTTGTAATATTGGAGTGATTTTTACCTTGTACGAAATTTTTTATAGATTTTTAAGCATGAGATCATTAAAAATTAAAATGAATTACATTTTTTAATTTAAATGATTTAATTAAAATGAACTTAAATAAAAAAAAAAATTAAAAATGCGCTTTGAAAATGCTCATTTCGTACAAGGGAACACAATCCTCGTGTAAAAAATTGGGCGATTTTTAATTTTTTTTGGGTCAATTTTCGTTTTTGGGTTATATTACCAAAAATTGTTGGGTTTTTTTTCATTTTCTTGGTTGAAATTTCGTTTTGGGCGATTTTTCATTAATTTTTGGGGCATTTTTCATCGGGTGATTTTTATTTATTTTTTTTTTTTTGGGTGATTTTATTTTGGACGATTTTGCGGAGAGTCTAATATAATTATAACTAAGAAAATTTTAAATTTTCAAAACAAAAACTGGCGGTTTTTTATTTTAAAATGGATTTTGTTCTGAGTGTTTGATCTGGGAACTTTCCTATCATCTAAGGAGTCAAACCTATTTAAATGAATTTAAATTTAGATATGATATCGTTAGACAATGTGCGTAAAAAAAAACTTGAAAATGGCTTATTACTACCTCTACACTTTCGCTGTTTTCATCACTATTTTCACCGACACACAATGCTCCGTCAGTGGACAAAAATCAAAAAAGTTAGTAACGCCGAATTCAACAATATTGGTCTCATTTTAAAGCTAAAAAAAAAAAAAAAAAAAAACGAAATTGGTCATTTCAGCCCTTGAAAGGACTTTGACCGAACTTCTTATGATCAAATGTGTTGTGTGTGATGTGAAATGTTTGCACACAAATGATCGAGAACTGGACCTACATGTTTAACGCCGACTCCGAACGGCTTATGTTCTCATGAAGCTTTTCATCGCAGTTTTTACTCTCTGAGGTTTGCCATTGTCTGCAGAGAGGTGGAGGCCGAACAGAGAAATTAATTCAATTGAAAAAATTTTCTGTGTCAAATGGAGGATTCGAACCTGGGTTCTCTGGCGTAAGAGTCACACACTCTACCCACTACGCCACGGCCGCCACCACATTTTAAAGGTTAAAGTCGAAATAAGAAGGAATTCCAAATTCCTTAGTATATATATATACATATATATCAATTTTTTTTTGGTACAGCTGTTCGAAGTTGACGAATATGATATTGAAATAATTAAACATGAATTTAGCGCTCGTGTTTTTAAGATAATTTGGCAAAATTACATTTTTGGTTTCAACTATGTAATGTAGAACATTTTATATAAAGAAATAACTCAGTTAAATGAATTATTAGAGTTTTTTTTTAATTTATGAAATTGAAAAAGTTTTAGGAGATGGCAAACATGGAGGTATTCATTTTGGAAAAATATGAAAATTGGGCAATTTCTGGAGTCCGGGGAAAATTAGTTCCTGAAAGTCCGCGAAATGTCATTGCTGTTTCTGTAACAATATACCTTACTTTATCCGAAAAAACCAAAAACTCTTCCGACTTTTTCCGATTCTTGAAAATATTAAATTTTTTCTAAGCGTCCAAAACGCAGTTTTTTTTCCTAATATTGCATTTTTAGTAGTGCACGCAAATCAAAATAAGTAGAATTGTTATTGTAAATTTTTTTTAATTGCTTGCATATATTTCTTTTTGCTTATATTGTTATGCCCCACCCAATTTTTATGCATTTCGCCATCAAAAATTACCTACAAAATCTTAGACTCCCACGTGTGTGAGGCATTTAATAGTTAGTGAGGCCATCTGAACTCTTTTTACTCGTTTAACTTACCGTTTGATTTTATAAAAACAAAATTTACAAGTGTAGTCTACCCACTGAACCATAAGCGAAGGTTTTGAGTAAGGTGAGAGTTTTGCGAACGTTTTTGGTTAGAATTTTTTTTTTTAATTTTTTCTTTTTTATTTTGTCGCTTTAAAGTGCTTGTTATAAAAGATTAAATTCGTGAAAGCTTTTCCCATAAAGAAAAATTGTGCATATTTTGCGAAATTCATTAAAAACTTATTTTGAGTCGAAAATGAATCATTTTTGTAGGTAATTTTGTAGGTATTTCAGTAGGTAAGACTTCCTTGTAAACGAACCACTTTTTGTTCATAAATGAGTTCGGAAATGAATCATTTATGTTTCTTTTTTGCATTCTGAAATGAGTTCAAAAAAGAATAATTTTTTTTATCATATACGTAGGAAACAATTTCTCATAAACGAACCATTTTTTGTTCATAAATGAGTTCACTAATGAATCATAAATGTTACTCTTTATATTCTAAAATCAGGTAAATAAAGGAACTTAAAATGAAAATGTTAACCTTCGTACAAACGTCATATGAACTTTTTTACTAGTGCGAGATGGATGTACTGCTACACATATAAAAATTTTCAACATTTCTATCAAAAATTAAAATCAAGCCCAAATAGAATGAAAACCACGAAAACATTCCAAGCAAAAATGTAATCAAATAAATTCCCCCCAATTAATAACTTAACTATTTTATATATTTCATATATAATTTCCCCTTTGAAACATCAATCTCATGAAAAACACAATGCGTGAATTCCAGCCCAGGTATATTAATTCTATTAACCCAATGATTAATATGATCTCTAATTTTAGTAATAATCATTTCTTCTTTAACAAAATATCGATATGTAATTATAAATAGTAGTATGCAATAATAAAATTTATAATTCAAAAAGGTTATTTTTTTAACTCATTATTGAACAAAAAAAGGTTTGTTTTTGAGAGGCAATTCAGTCCAAAGATTGATACAAAAAGGGTTCAATTTCGTTTCGGTTTCGAGTGCCGAAAGAGAACTTTTGTATGGTTAATTTTTGAACTCATTTCCGAAGAAAAAAACAGTTTGTTTCTGAGAGGCATTTTCGTCCGGCGATTGATTAAAAAAGGGTTAATTTCCGAGTGCCGAAAAATAACTTTTATGGTTCTTTTTTTAACTTATTTCCGAACAAAAAAGAGGATAATTTATGGTTCTTTTTTAACTCATTTGCGAACAAAATAATGTTTGTTTTTGAGAGGCATTTTAGCCCGACGAATTATTTAAAAAGAGTTCTTTTATGAGTGCCGAAAATGAACGTTTCTACCCGAAAAGGTTCATAAATGAATTCAAAAACGGTAGTTTTGGTTCACTGGGTAACTTCGGTTAACAAGCGCGATTAAAGTGGTTATAATTAGAGTGAAAATAATGTCTTTTAAAATTTTAAATAGTGAATTGGTTGGCCTGCGGATTTCCACAGAAACTAATAAAAGAATTGGGCCTATTCGGCGAAATCTGTTATTCTGTTACGAATTTTCTGTTATCATTCATAAAAGATGTCTGCCATAAAAGATCTGTTAAAATTTGTATTCAGGATTTCGAACTTTTATGGCATCCTGTTATCAATCTTCGAAAACAAAAATCTATTACAATTCCGTTAACTTCTGCGAAAGTTCACATAGCTAAGAAAAAAGCATAAATTGCAATGCAGAGTGAAAAAAGTAAGTTAATCATTTAAATAATTGTATATTATCAATTAACATTTGTTAAAGGAAAACGCGAGAAAAAAGTCTAAATAGAGTTTTATTGCTCTAATTTAGAAAAAACCGCAGTGCCGGCGAGGAGGAAACACTGCGACGCATCAGTGCAAAGATGCGTCGTGGCAAGAGTTGGCTGGTAGCCTTAACTCAACTGGTGATGTGTACTATCATGCGACAAGTGGAAAACGGTAAGGCTTCTGTTTATATTGTGAGTACATATTTGCTCATGAATGATTTATTATCAGGTGTTTGATAAACTGCGCTTGGAGAAAGGCGAGTTCGGTTTACTATTTAGGCGTTACTCCATCAAAGTGGTCCGATGGAGTTTCTTCTATTTAAAACTTGCCCTTAAGGCGACTGTTCCGGGTTGAGGCGTGTTTTTAAAGGCGACTTTTAAAGGCTTATTTATAAAAAACTATAGCAGATATTTATAAAAACTTTTTTATTATATTAATGAAGTATTCAGGAATACGAAAAATTATTTTTTTAAAAAAATGCATGTACATGTAAGCCTACAGGAGGCGTTGCAAATTGATGTAAGAAAAAAAATTACATTTCCGGTGGGACAAATAAAGTTAATTTAAAGACCAAACTCTTGTGATCGCCGTGGCCCGAATTTTAATTTTTTGATTTTAAAAAAAATTTTAGAGTTTAAAGTTGAAAGCCCGAAAATTATGACATTTTATGGTCAAAATCATTGATTTTTTTCCTTGTGAATGAAAAAATCAAAATCGGGCCACGTTAATGCCAAGAGTTAGGCCTTTAAATTAACCACAAACATTTTTTCAGATGACCCGATATGGATTTATTTGTCCCACCGGAGTTTTCGGACGCCAATTTCCAACACCACCTGTGGGCTTACATGTACATGAATTCTTTAAAAAATTGTTTTTTGTGTTCTTGAAAACTTGATTAAAAAAATAAAAAAGTTTTTATAAATATCTGCAGTAGTTTTTTTTTTTAATCAGCCTTTAAAAGTCGCCTTTAAAAACACGCCTCAACCCGGAACATTCGCCATAAAACACACACACATATTTATTAAATGTGTAATCTTACATTTGCCTCCTTTTCGAGCCATTCTTAAAGAAATTCTTAAATAAACATCCATTTTTCACACCAAAATGTTTACTTTCTAAGAATTTGTTACGATAAAAGGCATAAAAATGTATCTGTTATTCTGTTGTCATTCAAAACAGATTTCATAGCAGATTTTGCCATGCCGAATACCAATTTAAGGTTTTGTAAAAGATTTTTTGACAGTTCGAAAAATCTGCTATGATTCATAACAGATTTCATAAAAGATTGTTTTTGAGAGCTCATAAAGTTGTATGGGAAATCACAACAGAATAACAGAACTTTTTCATAACAGATTGTGCCGAATAGGCCCAAATATCTGTAATATATTCTTTTATTATGTCAAAAATCGGAGACCGAGAATTCGAATCAAAGTTGTTGCGGTCTAAGGTTTACAAATTTCATAGCCAAATGATCGCAAATTGGAGAGATTCTGCTTAAAAAAAGAAAGACTGGAAGCTTTGCACTCTTCTTGGCTACAGTGGACAATGTTTTCTATGGAAGAGGAAGATATTGATAACGTAAGAGAATCATATTAGTACTATGTAATGCAAATATCTCTAACTATTCTCATTTATAGCAGCGTAGCACGAGCACAGGGAAACGCGGCAGACCTGAAGTTAATTAAGTTCGTAAGCTTCAAGAAGAATAAAAATGCGTAGAGTAGAGAAATTATTAAATGAACGCGATGCTGATGATATAACCTTCGCTTTTGAGAACATAAAATCTAAGAGCAGCACCACTCTGAATGCAAAAAAACCTTGGAGCCAAGTAAAGCTCTTGCCTTATACCTAGATTTAAATTTGTCGGAAGCAAAATATAAGTACTGCGGAAAGTTTTGAACAACTTACATCACGATTGTTTCCCCAGCCTGCATACCTTGCGAGGTTTAAAAAAGGAACTAATTCCTGATATTACTGCAACAGAGATATCAGCACAAGTTTGTTTGAAGCATTTAATGCGAGTCACAGTGAAGAGCATCTTTAGTCTCTGTTCAAGTATGGAGTTTGGTGAGAAGACGAGAAGACACGAACAAAGACCTTTTACGGCACCTTCTTCTGTCATCGGATCCTTTAATTGCCAGTTAAAGAAATATTACAAGAAAAAAAGAAATCCGAAGACAAATTAATCGATTATTATGTTTTGAAACCAGGAACTCAGGTTGAAGCCAATGAGGACTTGTATTCGTCAATAGTAAATCCTTCCGAGTGTTCTTCCGAAGAAAGTTCCGAAAGCGAAAATTAAAATGAAATCATTTTTGTGATTAATTTATTTTAATTAGTGAATAAATAAATGGAATAAAAAGAAAAAAATTTTATAAATTCACTAGAAATTTCAGTCTGAAAATAAAGAAAACTGCCATTGGCTAATATTTGGCCAGTATTTGGAGCTGCATAATTTTAAACTTTCTCCAGTTTTTGCATTTTTGATAAATGATTTGACCTCAGGCGTATTTATAATTTGAGATTTATGCAAAATTTGTCGGATTTTTTAGCACATATGCAAAATTTTCTCATACCAATCATATGCAACCCAAACTCCTGTAAAACCGTTCAAAAATGCTCATTTTTGAAAAACTATGACATTCACAAAAAAACTGACTTCATTTTTTAAATCACCGTACTCATTTTAATTTAAAAACGAAGTTTCATTTCAATCGGACCACTATTCTATTTTTGCCCATCATTTGTATGGAGAGTCAAAAAATCCCGAAAAACGGAGAAAATACCGCCACCTGGCATTGCTCTTCAATAGTAAGTAAAATAATAACTCTAAAGTGTCTTTCTATCTTATCTCAAATATTATCTATGCTAAATAACCAAATATTATCTCTTAGTGCATATAAAAGCTATAATAAAAATATTTCTGCTAGTTAAGTTATCTACTTTAGCTACGTACATCTATTAAATTTAATGTGAAATTTTATTTTAATTAAAAACTGTTAGTTTGTTATTTGGTATACTTGTTTGTCAGACATAATTTGCAGGTAATTGAACTGAAAGCTGATCTGTTCTCAACGAGTTTCTGTTCTTGCTTTTTTATTCTATATACAAATTGTATTCTATATACAAAAAAATTATCGCATGCGATACATAAATGAGTGCAGTCGAAAAGTGAGAGTATCTTGAGAAAAAAAAAATATCTCTGAAGGCAAGTAAACACGCTCCATAACAAAAACCATAACATTAAAATTAAAAATAACTTGCTCGATCTAAGTCAACAACACTTTTTAGTCGTTAATTTTTTTTAGTTTCTTTTTGACTTTTGTACAGAATAGTTCGTTCAATAGCCTAAGGTTTGTGTGCTCGAGGGTTTGTTTTCTTCAACAAGTGTTGAATTATTTAAATTTTTTTTTCTCTCGATATTGTTACTCTATCAAAATGGGTGGGTTGAGTCGAGCTGGTGCGTCATCGCGCTGTAGTACTGCTCAGTATTTAGTGTGGAAAATCTAAGCAGATTTTTTTTCTGTTCTATGTTAAGGCGCGTAAAATGGTTTTGTCTTGTATGTATCTCAAAGATCGCGTCATTTGGGTTAATTATTACATATATACTTGTGCTGTTTTCATGTGGAAATGTGTTTAAAAGCAGTGTGTTTGTTTTTTAAAAATGGTGTTTTATTAACATATTAACGACGTATCTTAAGCGATGACAAAAATGCTATCAAAATTCTTCTACAAAAATACAGTTTGGAGGTGTTAAATATATACTTACATGTATATCACTAGAGTTAGAGATTTGTGGAAATTTTCATTCAAAGATTTATGAAAATATTAGAGATTATTTACCTAGATATATTAGAGAATACTATAAAGGCGACTGAATATGAACAGTTTTTTTTTGTCGTCACTAATTTAAAAAAAATTGTTAAAGAATAGGCAGTGAGGAATTGCTGACCGAAGTGAAAACTCAATGTATGTAAAACTTAAAGTTATGATATAACAGTGCTTCTTTTAATTTTGAAATTAATTGAAGTATCAAATCATTCATATATAAATCATTTTATTCTATTCCAAAAAGTATGCCCTAGACTTAGGATAACTAAAGTAACAAATAAATATACTTGTTTGGAATTTCTGTAAGTATTGTGTAAAAACCTCATCGGTCGTCGTTTTGTATCAAGAAGTACTGAGTTTTTTGATTGTTGCGCATAGTCAAACCTAATGCTTCATTCAAAAATTTAGTTAGTAGTAGATTTTTATCATCGGCAAATTTTCGTCAAATTTTTCGCTAAATCTTTTTTCGAGTATTTAGAATATTTAGAACCTTCTCTTATAAATGAGTAAATGAATAAATGAGTTGTCTATTTTGTTTGTAGCAATTCTTTAAAAAATTAATTTTAAAGAATTACATATGTGAGCTTAATGCCAAGTAATTCCATGAAGCAACAGGTTACCACAACAACAATGTTCTTTACAGAACAACCACCAACAGATTAGACAGCTGTTTCGTTGGTCGCTACACCAACTCATCAGTAATCTTCTGTGGCTCATGCAGTCCATTAACTTAGAAAATCTTATAAGCACACCTTCTGCTTAAACCAAAGCGGAATTGCAGTTGTGTGCTTTCCAATTTAAAAAGCAATGTTTTTCTACTTCTTAGCACAAAGCAAAGATTCAAAAAATTGCGCTCTTTGTTTACTTCTTTTCACGATTCCATTCTTTGGCACCAACAATTCGTTGATATTAAACCATAGAAGGCGTGAGAAGTTTTTTTGAAAAAAAAGATGACTCATCTTATTTTCTGAGGTCGTACCAGTTTATACATGAGTACCAGTTAAACATGAAATGAGTTGTCTCCATTATTTTTTGCCCTTTAATATTTCTTATCAGTACACCTACGAGTACTCCCTATCTGCCATCCTTTTGGGGGTCGCCATATCTCTCCCGAATCGATCCACAGAGGGCTCAAATATAGAAACGGGTCCTATTATTTTTTGCCCTTCAACATTTCTTCTGAACTCAGCTATCCCCTATGTGCCACCCTTCTGGGTATCTTCATGCAATAAACACAAAAACTGTCGATTATAGTTGATTTCTCTCTCAAATTGAT
The DNA here is from genome assembly GCA_914767935.1 of Coremacera marginata. Taxonomy (NCBI): domain Eukaryota; kingdom Metazoa; phylum Arthropoda; class Insecta; order Diptera; family Sciomyzidae; genus Coremacera; species Coremacera marginata. Next base: position 234,335,091 of record OU612043.1, on the reverse strand, counting down.
CTCAAGAGGGTTCATATATATAAGTTTGTCTTATTATTATTTGCCCTTCTATACTTTTCACAGCGCACCTACCCCCTATCTGCCAGCTTTTTGGTGGTCGTCATACAAAAAACACAAAACCTGTCGATTATATCTCAAATCTCTCAAGAATTGATCCATATAGCGCTCAAATATAGAAGTTGGCCCTATTATTTTTTGCCCTTTAACATTTCTTCTAGACACACCCAATCGCAATCAGTCACCCTTCTGGGGGTCCCCATACAAAAAACACAAAAACTGTCGATTATAGTTCATATCTCTCCTTCTAGATATGAACTATAGATAAGGGAGAGATTTACTTCTAGAGGGGTCAAATATATGTGCTGGCCCAGATATTTTCCCCCTTTCTGTCACCCTTCTGGCGGTCCTAATACAAAAAAACACAAAAATGTTGTCAGGCTTTTGCTTGCTTGTTAGCTGAATTAGAAATACGGATATAAACAGTGCCAACGTTAACAGTGATGACATTAACATTGGTGACGATATAACATTGTTGACGTGATGTGATCAACTAAGAGCTAAAAAGTGATCAACGCACCTAAAGAAATTTTCACTTCAAAAATGTAATTGAGTAACAAGTCTTTTTCTTCCTTCTTTGGAAATTCTTTGTAGAAAATTGAAATATGAAGTAGCTTCCCTGTAGGAAAATCAACTAATTTAAAAGTAGTTGATAAAGTAGTTTTTTGTCAACCACAACTAGTTGAAATTCTGACTTTTTTCCATAGAACGAACTAACATATTTTGAATGGTGACGTCCGCTAAATAAGTCAATTGACTTTCGTCTGCATATATTTTGAACTACTTGTTAAATTAGTTATATTTAAATTATTTTTTTAATTACTTTAAAATAATTAATTGAAAACTATTACTGATGGTGTAAAGTTAATAATATTTGATGAAATAACATGGTTAAATATATATAAACTTGTAATCTAATAAAAATTTGCAATAAAAACATGTCGAAATCAGAGTAGTTGCCGCCTTAATATAATTCAATGTAGTTTATCAATCACTTGTTTTTAAGTAGTATTTCAATTACTTCATATATAATCCAATAAAAACTGTTTAGAATTAAAGTGGATGCGGCCTTAATATAATTTAAAGTAGTTCATATACTGGTTTATTTTAAACTAGTTTTTTAATTAGTTGTTTTTTAAAACAAGTTAGTTTGTTCCTTTAGGGTTATTATTGAAAAATAAAACTACACACACACATACAATCAAGACAACTTATTTTGTTGTTTAATTTAGTGCTTGGTATTAAATATACAGCAAACGCAATTTAATTTGAAATTAATTCAGGTTTTCTTGTTCCACCATATTTTGTCTTTTTTTTCGCTTACTATTTTAGGTTTTCTTGTTTTGTTTTTTTTTTTGCGTATACGTTTATTTACGTTTTGGAATGTCTAGCTTCACCTTGTTTTGTTTTACTATGCCAATAAAACAATAACATTGAATTTTGAATCTGTTGTGAAAACGTGATAATATTTTAAACAATTTTAAGTACGTTTTTGAAAAACTATTTAAGAAACATGTTAAAAATATTAGGTACAAATGAATGTTTTGGTATGTAGATGATTTTTTTGCTTTGAAGTTTTTAAAAAATAATGTACTATAAGTACTCAAAATCTGAGCACCCCTCCCCCCCCCCATATACTTAAATGTCTAGTGTTGATTTTGACTTAACTCAGAAAATATTTTGAAAAATATTTGTTAAGATAATAAAAGCTTCCGTTATCAGCTTTTCGTCATAAAACTTATAAATAGCATTGATGAGTTCATTATGCTTAATTCCATTTCTGTCCGATATCAATTTTGTTTTCTAATTAATGAGTGTTAAATTTTTATCACTGAACGTTAATGTTTTTTGTATTTAAGTGAAATATGTGAGCAGAAATTTCACACATGTGGCTATACTAAGCCTATGATTATTTATAAACTTTTTTTTTGCTGTATTGGCGTCTGGAAATTGTTTTGTTGTTGTTCAAATTTTATAAAATAGATATGGAGACCAATATTTTCGGCTTAGTTCTTTTGAAATATTTTGTAGCTATTCGTATTATTTCTCTTTTCTTCGATGTGACTTGAGGTTGGATTTTTATGTAGATTTGCATATTTTAATTGAGCATTAAAAGCGATTTCGGGCTAATACAGAAATGATTCTCACCAGAAAAAAAATTTGATTTACGCCTATTGAATACTAGCTGTAAAAGCTGTAAAAGGCGAATTTAATTAAGAACACTTTGGCCAATGTCGTCCTTAAATAAATTTATCTTTTGACATTGCCAGAAATCGAAGCGGGTGTTGCAGCTAGAATAAAACAAATAACTCTATACAATTGCGTGCATGTTAATAGGTTGCAGAAAAATCAATCTCGTTTAGAAGCAAAAGTCAACAATTCTTATCAATTTACTCACTTTTATATTTTCGAGGCTACAAGTAATTTTCAATAAAATTTTGAAGGGAATTTTTAACGAAATTAGGTTGTTTGAGTTAGTTTCTAAACTAAATAAATGTACGGAAAATTAGCTAATAGCGCATTAAATTACTTTATTATTAAAACCCTTTTTTGTATAACTGTTTTAACATTGCGGCTTTTTTGAGGCCTAAGAATAAGACTTAAGAAAAATTAACTATAAACTTATGCAAACCTATACATTGCCTTCGACTGTTTTAATCATTCTAAGTTCAAGATCAAGCTTAGAAAGTCCTTTCAATAAGAAATCTATCACATTTTATTTAGTTGTTGAATTAGCTATGTAATTACAGATTCATACAAGTAACTTGTATTATTTCTTCGCAACAAACTTTAAGAAATTTGCAATTTTTATTTTGAATATCGTTGATTTAAGCAGCTTTTTAAATTTTTAATTTAATTCACTCATTGACATTAGTAAATTCGAAATTTAATTTAATTTAATGTTCAAATTAATACTCACGTAGAAACTTGTCCAATTCTAGGCTCGAATTCACACCCTCGCGTTTTCAAGGAGAACGTGCTATCCATTGATCCACTGCCGATGCTTACATTATTTTAGCTTTGTTTGCTTGAACATCTAAAGCCATCAAGCAAAGAATCAATTAAATTTGTCTAAAAACTGATTTGTCACCTGATCCCTTTTATGCTTTATACAATAATTTTGTTAAATATTGACATTTGTGTCTTTTATAGTTTAAACATTTTTTTTTTTGATATAAAGCATCGAAAACTGTGTTTAGCTGGCACAAAACTTTTGTAAGTAAGCAACTTTTGGGATTAAGTTCTCCAATTTTTTTTTTTAACAAAAGTCAACTTGCAAAATCGGTGTACCTAATGGGTGGAAGCAGTTTTTTTGCTTTAGATTTTGTTTAGTAAAGATATTTCCAAGGCTAAGATCAGTAAAAGATGTACACCTGAAATAAAGTAGATATAGTAAAAAAGTGGAACTTTTTCTCTGACTCAGCGACAAGTTTTAACCTTGTCGATTACGTAAAATAATAGAAATTTAGGTGACAACCCTATCCACCATTTTGAATTTTAAAATTTTGACATCAGATTCGAAATCAGCGACCCCCTAAAGCAGTAAGATGATGTTTAAAACTCTTAAAAATAAATTTTATTTGGTGGCAACTCTATTCTAAAACAATTAAATAATTTTGAAATTCTTACAAAAAATTCGCACTAAGCTACCCATGCTACCTAGTGCTCGCCCCAGCCCCGAATTCGTAAAAATAAAAAAAATTCAGGTGGCCATCTTGAATTTTAAAATTCTGACATCAGATTCGAAACCAGCGACCACTGAAAAATATATTATTAGATAACAACTCTGTCTTCGAAGTTCAGGTGGCAGCCCTATCCACCGCCCTATACACCAAATTGAATTTTAAAACTGTGATATCAGATTCGAAATCAAATATGTTGTCAGAATTTCAAAATTACAAGGATTCGCAAAAATACAAAGAATATCGAGGTGGCAATCCTATCCAACCCTATCTTGAATTTTAAAATCCTAAAACAATGGGCCAGAACCAATCAAAAATCGCGCATAGCGCCAAAATTAAAAGTAGATTTTTTGTACATTTTCCAGCATTTTTGATTACCTACATATATGACGAACCTACCTGGAAGCCTCAAAACATTTTTTTATTATCGATACACCTTCAGCAAAGCTGATAAAAATACAAATTTGAATATTTTTTTTTAGTCCCATATAAAATACATAGTCGTTTTCACGAACTTTAATACAGCAGAAGATCTGAGTCCCGCAGAGTCCCGAGTTGTTCGAACGCGCAAATTATAACTCTTTTTTTATAGAATATACTCTGCAAATTCGCAGAGTTCGCAATACCTGCTATTGTAGCCTTGGCGGCTGTTTAAACTAACATACAATTTTCAATTTCAGCACATTCTACTAGTGAGGAGGTAATTTAAGTTTTGTCCTATTTTGACAGAACGAAAACTTCGTTCAAATTTTTTAATTTGTATCGTTTTCTCACCTGTTTTCATTTGTTGTTAGGTTTATTTCGAATTTACTTTTTTACTTTCAACTTTGAATTAATTTGTTTAATTATTATAAATTTTCAATTCATTATTTCTTTTAATTTGTATTTATGACAATAATTGTTGATTAATATTTTAATTTAATGTACGAAAAGTTTTAGCAAGAGCCTAAAAAGATCTATTCAACATTAAAATCTCTATTCAACTCCGACGAATTTCGAAGTTGTTATTAAATTTTTCATAATTTATCAAAATAGTTTGTTAACAATTGTTTCAACAGCTGATAACAAATAATTTATGTTCGCTTAAATAGAGCGTAAATGAACTCCAAAAACCCAAAAATACTCATTTCAGGACATAATCGACTAGATTTTATATAAAACTTTGCATACATACTCTATGCGCACTTTTTGATTTGCTCTGGTCCACTGTGCAATATTTTTAATTGTGAAATATTTTTACATTAACATATAATTTCATACTTCATAATAACATCTCAGCACAGAACTTACTCAGACTTCTTTTGCTCAGACTGGAACTTTTCCAGGCCTGAATTTTCCAGTTTAGTTTTCTAGGCTGAAATTTATATATAATTCAGTCCTTATTTTTACAAAGATGTATTATAAGCCAAAAATAAACAAAAAATCAGGCCTCCTTTTTTGAATTCGTATTTTAATTTAAAATATAATTTTATATTCTGACCAGAATCATAGACGAATATTTAAAAAAAGTAATAGGAAGTTTCAGGTCTGAAGAGGCGGACACTTGTATAAAAATCTCGGGGCTATTTTCAAGCAAAGGTCAGGCCTCGGTCACACCTGTCTTGCTTGAATTCCAGACTGATCACTCATTACATTTTCTGCTGGGATAATATTAGTTTTGTGTTTTTTTTTGTATATGTTAGGTGAACTTATTTAACTTGAATTTAAAATTCTTTCATACTTATCAATTTTTTTCTTTGATCTAATAAACATTTTTTTTTTAAATAATACTAACATTTTCAAAAAATTGTTTCGTTAATTTTTAAAAGTACCAATTTTTATATAAAAATTCTGCTTTAGTGCCATTTTGGTGAGCAATAAATCTGGCATTTCTAATGGTTTCATGGTCATTAATAATATCAATCAGTATTAATTTAGTATTTAAGACGTAAGCGTTTTATTCACATTACATTGATAGCTATCAGAGTTAATAATACTTGGAATGATACTTTTTTTTTTTATTTAATTTCAGTAACTGCCTCTAGTCAAAAGCATTCCTGGCACCAGCAACAATCTATGCGATCTTAACCAGTGACGTCACAAGCGCATTTGTTCTCAAGCTATTATTACTTCGCAAGTAATCCTCAAGTAGTCACTTCAACATGCGTAACCCGTTGTGGTTTATTTTCTGGTTGATAATATTTTTACTTATATCCATTTGGTTGGCATTCTTGTGTGCCTTCTTTTACATATTCGTCCACATTTTAGAGATTTGCTGTTCTGGATGCTCGGTAAGTAGCAAAAATATATTTTTCTGTCACAGTTACTGCAGAGCGGTAAAGGGCGTGTCAAACGTGTAATTTTTATATCAACAGAATGCTATTTAGATGGTATGATCTAACTGAAGATACTGCGTAAAATATACCTTAACTGAAAATACGAAAGAGTAAAAGAAAATTCTCTCATATTTGTCGCTCGCAAGATATAATAATAATGAGAGTTTAAATTACTATTTTATTGCATGCTAGAAACTTGACTACCCAGTGGTAAATGGCACACATATTTTGCATTTTATTTGAATTTATCCTTAAATATTCTTCACACAATTATATTTATCTAAATCTACGCATATACGATTGTAAATTTAGAGAAGGGTATGTAAGTGGAAAAGGATAAGCAAGGAATAAAAGAAAAAAAAAAAATTCAAAAAATCATAAAATGAAAAATGTGTGCTCGAATAGTTAAAACCGATTAAAAATAGTTGAATAGTCTGAATGATGGTGTTCGAAAAAGGCGAGTCTTTTTAAATTTTGTTAGTTTGTAATAAATCATATACTATGTCGCCACAGCCGCATACCATAAGCTGAGCTAGCCCTTTCAAACTTATAAATACTGTAGAGCGATATGTGCATAATGACTTTCCTTAAATTTGAGCCTAAAGTCCACAGGAAAACGTGAACGTAAAGAAACTAGAGATGAACAGCTGATTTTGACAACTAGCCCCATTTTTTCACCTTTTTATTTAGTTTTTCTCTGAGTCGGCCGTATCTTATATTTCTGCCATGCTTTTTTTTTGTTTTTTGTTTTTGCGTGTTCAACGCAAACGTATTTTGTTTCACTGCATATTTACCAAATTATTCAACTCTTGGCGTTTCTCAACACATCTTTGTCATTAATAGTTCTCAGGCAATCATAAGAAAAAGCTGGTTCGATGAAAAGCTCACTGATACTACGAAAACTGGAGAATGCAAAATATACGATTTCGAATGCAAATTATTTTTCTCCAATATCGGCAACTACCTGATCGAGAGTTAATCCTTACGATCAATGAATACTAATGGCATATGCAAGTTGTAGCAGAAATTGCTAACGACTAATATTGTTCGATGCTTTCGTGAAGGATACCATCACGGAAGGATTAGGAAGGAGTTGTTGTACTTTGGTCTAGTATAATTTCAAAACTTGACCCTCAAGCAAATAGGGAATTAACTAAAGTTAACTTATGAACTTTTGCAATGGTTATTTATTTATTTATTTATTTATTTATTTGTTTACAGTCTATGAAACAGAGTTCTTAAAGACTATGATCACCAAAAATGGAATATTAAAAACTAAAAGATATTATTTAACAAACGCTTCATAGCCTCCTTAGAGATAGCAAAATCAACTATACATCTTGAAGATATGTTATTAAAATCATTTTAAGCCCCATACATAGGTGAATTCAGAGCATAATTAGACTGGCATAGGCCTGAATAAAATATATTTGCATGGCGAAGTGTTCTACAAGGAACATTCAAGTTAATTAATGCCAATAGAGATGAACAATCTGTTTTACCAGTAAAGATATCAAAAATAAATAACATAGATAGCATTTTTATCCTTGTTTCAATAGTTTTCAAACGAAAAGATCACATCGAGCATTATATGACGGATTTGGAAGGTTATTGACAATTCCAATAGCCTCATCTATCAATTGTCGTATTGCACAGTCCTGCTGACGTAAAAAGATTTTGTCGCAAAATAGATTGTGCATTATTGCAAAGAAATAATTTTGTAGTTAAACCTCTTGCATCCTCTGATCAAACTGAAACCCAGTGCTTGTGGGTCATTATGTATAGCATTGGTGATTGTCACAGAATTGCAAACATTTCTAAGTTTCTTAGTGTTACATTCGTACATTTCGGCGTTCATTCAGTTTATTCTCAACACGTTTTAATATGAATTAGATAAACACTGATTGTTGGGCATCAATCTTGAGCAAGAATATCATATTTAAGAACCAAAAATATTTCTGCAATGTGTTGCTATTGATTACTCTGTTCGGAAATTTTATGTCTTTTTTTTTAAATTAAAGTAGAAGAGACAAAAAATGACACATGCATCGACGTTCCAAAACTATACGTCTAAGTGATATTTAGTATGGACTTTCAGTTTACATTAAATTTAGCATTTTCTAATATTAAGAGAAAGAAATTTTTTCAATATATGCCTTTGACATAGTGTTCTGTTCACAGACCTTTAAAAATTTTTTGTGATAAATATTTTTGCAAAATATGTATGCCCTCTAGCTCCCTTTCTTATGGATCTTTTTTGACCATTTTAATTAATTAATTTAAATTTTAAAATTCAAAATCATAGAATTATTTATTAAAAATAATTTTGAAAATTGTTTAACTAATTGCTAAGATCTGATCCCGAGAACATTCTAAGTACACAAAGGTTGCACCAATATACATTAGGGCTATAGCAGCAAAATCGTAATCTAAGAAAAATTCTAAGAAAAGGACTAAAGAAATGAGTTTAATCCTAAAATTTCGGAATTCAGGAAACATTATCGCATCATCATTATAAAAAATTTTGATTGTTTTTGGGCTGTTTGAAAGAAAAATTTGTAAACTTTTAAACTTGTTTTCATCCTAAAAAATTTTGGAATTTAAGTCAAATTTTGGAAAGTACATAGTTTTAAGAAAAATGTGATATACAAATCTTCTCGCTCAAATGTTTTAATCTTAGACCTATAGATTCTTTTGAAAATTTTATGACGAAGGGTGCAATGTTTTGTTGTTTACTTTATTATTCAGGATCCATAAGTCTATATATATATATATATGCCTATGACAAGCCTTCCTAAATAAAAATATTGTCTCGGCACAAGATAAGAATGTTGGATACATTCTGAGGGGAGGAACATATCTTGCCATGGGCTATTTTACCACTGGGTATTATCGTTTCTCTCTCTAAACTGCTAAAATTTCTTATCGCATGCTTTAAATAAATTCGACACGTATACGTTCGTTTCTCTCTGCTCTCTCCCATTAATTTTTAGACTGTTTTTTTTATCTAGTCTTGCTGACACTTCTTATCTCTATTTGAATATGTTTAAATATTATATGCTAACAAATATTTACACTATTTGTTTTATTTGGACTGCATAACGTTTAAGAATTTATAAGTAATTGTTTAGATACTTTTTTTTGCAATATTTTAAAAATATGACGCACTCTTCATCATTTTGCAAATATTATGTGTATATCTGCATTATTAATATATATTTTAACTTTTCAGGATATATCAGCATTGTTACTACGCGGTATCCAGTTTCCAGCATATTGTGCCAAAGCTATGTTGGACAGCAAGTCACCATTTTAATAAACAATTTTTTTTTTAATTCTACGTAAATAAGTATAATGCTGCAATAAGTTTTTTAATAATATAATTTTATATAATTTACAAGAATAAATATCGTGTTTTAATGAAAGCGGATTTGAGGAGACAGAGGGAATTCTTTACAGAATTGAACCTAAAATTATTAGATTGCTGAATTCATACGTGGTCGTACACGTTCTTCTGATGAACAACTTTCAGATCGACCAAAAGCGTTAGGAACTGAAGAAATGATCAACAAAATTAATGATGTTGTATTAGACCAGAGCTGCCAGGACGCGGGATTTTTCCCGTTTTTCGCGATTTTTGGGCTAAAACGGGATGGCGGGAAAAATAGTGATCAAAACGGGGAAAGTGTAGAGCTAGTAATAAGCCATTTTCAAAAATTTTTTAACGACCTTATCGTACGAAAATATATAATTTTTTAATTAAAATTCATTAACATAGGTATATAGTTATATTATATAATAATACCAGACGATATATAGCATATAATAAATCGGGGATTGGCTAAAGCGGACCACAGTGGGTCCCTCTTCGTCCCCATTGGACTAAGGATGCTACCGCTCGGAGCCCTCATACGTGAGTATGCTCCTTACATAAGCATCCTTTGACACCTCAAGCATATCCTTGTAGGTCAGTTGACCAATCTCGGCTTCGCCAAAAAATGGACGTCCCAGAATGGTCAATCTTATGCTCGCCAGCGCCGGACACTGGCACAGATTGTGTGCTGCTGTTTTCGGCTCCTCTAGGCATAACCTACACGCATCGTCCTCGGTCATCTTCCTGAGATGGTACATGTGACCAGTACAGTAAGCCAGCTTAAAGTACTTCGATTGTATTGGATAACTTTTGCTGCCTCACTACCAGACCACTTCACGGCCGCCTTCGATTGCCTGCAATTAACAGCTTCTTCCCACCTTGTACGGTGTTCCGAGTCTGTCTATTGCTTAATAAGGCCTGCCACCATGTTGTCGCCTATGACGATACTGGTTCTGGTCCACAGAACTCTTCTGCTAATCCTTTTCTAGCTAAAGAATCAACATTTTTATTCTGTTCTTACCAGAATGTCCTCTCACCCACATAAGTGTGAGCTCATTTATCTGAGCGCACCTATTGAGTTTGGTAAGACATTCTATGGTCAACCTGGAAGTGATGTCTGTACGTTGCATTCACCTAATCACCGACTGATTGTCAAGGGCAATGACAATTTGATGACACAACCAGGAGTGTCACGACACAACTGAAGAGAAAGATGACATCTATAAAGCACAACTAGGAGGCAATTTTCGTAATCTGTCAGAGATTTCATATGGGTCGTGATGCTTTCACCGGTAAGTATGATGATAAACACATCCCTTCTAAGTTAAATAAATGCATAAATTAATGCAATAATTGATTCATTATTACCTACAAAATAAGAAACAAAGTAATATAAAAAAATAATACAAAAAAGGTTTTTAAGTCACTTCTCACAAAAAAACATTTATTAATCATCATAAAAAACAAACAACCGCAAAGAATATTTTTTATTTATTTAAAACAGAAGTCGCTGCAAAAAATTGTCCAAAAAAGATAATGAGCTCTATTGGTAAAATTGATTGATGGTTTAATGAACAGCAATGGCATCAATCAGTATCAATTTAATCAGCTAGTTAATCAGTTAATGATGCTTGGAATAATAATGTTCTTCTTAGTTTAATTTCAGTTACTGCCTTTGTGACCTGGTACCAGTAACAATCTATGCAATCTTAATCAGTGACGACACAAGCGTACTCATTCTCAAGCTCTTATTACTTCGCACGTAATCCACAAGCAATCACTTTAGCATGCGTAACCCGTGTTGGTTTCTTTTATGGCTCCTGATCTTCTTAATTATATCAATTTGGTTGGCATTTTTGTGTGCCTTCTTTTATATAATCGTTCACATTTTTGAGATTTGTTGCTCTGGATGCGCGGTAAGTAGCAAAAGTATATTTTTGTCGTACAGACATCACAAAGCGGTAAAGGGTGCGTCATGTGGATCACTTTAATGTCATCAGAATGCTAAATAGACGGTATGATATAATTAATGATATTGCATAAAATCATGGCAGAATTGTAAGATAGGCTCAGACTGATATAAAAAGGGTGCTGCATGTCAAAATCATCTGTTTGAATTTTGGTTTTCTAATTGTTTTTATTGCCTTTATTGTTTGACGGTTATGACCCTCACAGCTTTATCGTTGCAAAAATTGTCGACAGTGCAGCCATTCTAAAGTGAGCCTACCTTATAATTGCATCGTGGCATAAAATATGCTAAACTCAAAATATGAAAAAGTCAAAGAAAGTTGTCATTTTTGTCGCTCGCAAGATATAACAATGAGAGTAAATAATAATTTTAGTGCAAGAATTGATACAAAAAACAAGTTAGTATAGAAAGTTCTTTTGGCGAACGTAAATGTCAAAAATAATATAAAAATAAAAATTAAAAAGGCTAAAGACAATTATGTTCGCCGTGCGTGAAAAAATAGCCAGCTTGAACCATGGTTGAATTATAAGGTTGTCGCAATGGTGAGAGCGAGTACCCATATTAGCCAAATCAAAGTTGACAGTTCATAAAAAAACTGCAAATGGTCTCTTTTTTTTACCAGTTTTTCTTTCGTATTCATTCGAAATATTGGCTGATTTTGACAATTATGGGTACTGAGAAGAGAGTGCAATCAGCCCTGCGACAACCTAATAACTCAACCATGCATGCAACATGTTATAAATTAATGAGGGGAATCTAATCTCTTACTTGACTTATTTATTAGGTATGTTAACGCAAGGTATATTTAACAAGGTAGTGTCGTCTCGGAGCGGTGGGTACCGCAGCTTTCAAACACATAGAATATCATAATCTGCAAATTTTGTTATTTGTTTTGCTTTTATTCGTAAAAACCTGGTTTTGACAGGTGCGGTACCCAGCACAAGAGAGAATTTTAACTACTAACACTACCTTGTCTTATTCTACCATGATGTTAACGTACTCATGGCAGAATTATAAGGTAATGTCATAACGGAGAGGAATGGAGTAGAAAGCGGAATAAAGCTACATTGATGTCAAAATCAGCTGTTCACCGCGAATTTCTTTATGCTCACGTTTCGCAGTTGTTTTTAGATTAAAACTGTTACAGTTTTTTTTTGCAATTTTAAGACTTCTTTCACATTTTATAGTTTTTATTACACTTTTTATATAATATTTTCACTCAAATTAGCACAAATTTAATACCCGCGACCGCACTGTTTGCAACTTGGAAACATAAAATATTTTGTTCATTTGCAATTTCTACGAAATTCGTCGTTTTGACATTAATATTGCTTCTCATTATCCACTCTTCGTTGACGCGTGAGAGCACTTAGTATCATGGGCCTACCTTATCATTGTATCATGAACGTACTCACTTCAAGTAGAGGTTCGAGAAATAGAGAGTAGTTTGATTATTTGTCAAAATAAGAAAATTAGTCAAAAAGTACGGAAACGACTTCAAGTAAGTTTCAAGCAAAACAGTTGTTTTCAGAATTAAATAAAAATTAAATTGGCTGGTTGGCTTTTTTTTAAAATAAATTGGAAAATTAGAAGATGATTTTCAGATGAGCTGGAAGCATCAAATAGTAAAATTAAAAGATCATCATTTCAATTTGCGTTAATTTTGCTTATTTTAACCGTATTTTTTTTTTATTTTCTTACGAAAAGTATACATTTTTCGTAAACAACACAACACAACACAACACAACACAACACAACACAACACAACACAACACAACACAACACAACACAACACAACACAACACAACACAACACAACACAACACAACACAACACAACACAACACAACACAACACAACACAACACAACACAACACAACACAACACAACACAACACAACACAACACAACACAACACAACACAACACAACACAACACAACACAACACAACACAACACAACACAACACAACACAACACAACACAACACAACACAACACAACACAACACAACACAACACAACACAACACAACACAACACAACACAACACAACACAACACAACACAACACAACACAACACAACACAACACAACACAACACAACACAACACAACACAACACAACACAACACAACACAACACAACACAACACAACACAACACAACACAACACAACACAACACAACACAACACAACACAACACAACACAACACAACACAACACAACACAACACAACACAACACAACACAACACAACACAACACAACACAACACAACACAACACAACACAACACAACACAACACAACACAACACAACACAACACAACACAACACAACACAACACAACACAACACAACACAACACAACACAACACAACACAACACAACACAACACAACACAACACAACACAACACAACACAACACAACACAACACAACACAACACAACACAACACAACACAACACAACACAACACAACACAACACAACACAACACAACACAACACAACACAACACAACACAACACAACACAACACAACACAACACAACACAACACAACACAACACAACACAACACAACACAACACAACACAACACAACACAACACAACACAACACAACACAACACAACACAACACAACACAACACAACACAACACAACACAACACAACACAACACAACACAACACAACACAACACAACACAACACAACACAACACAACACAACACAACACAACACAACACAACACAACACAACACAACACAACACAACACAACACAACACAACACAACACAACACAACACAACACAACACAACACAACACAACACAACACAACACAACACAACACAACACAACACAACACAACACAACACAACACAACACAACACAACACAACACAACACAACACAACACAACACAACACAACACAACACAACACAACACAACACAACACAACACAACACAACACAACACAACACAACACAACACAACACAACACAACACAACACAACACAACACAACACAACACAACACAACACAACACAACACAACACAACACAACACAACACAACACAACACAACACAACACAACACAACACAACACAACACAACACAACACAACACAACACAACACAACACAACACAACACAACACAACACAACACAACACAACACAACACAACACAACACAACACAACACAACACAACACAACACAACACAACACAACACAACACAACACAACACAACACAACACAACACAACACAACACAACACAACACAACACAACACAACACAACACAACACAACACAACACAACACAACACAACACAACACAACACAACACAACACAACACAACACAACACAACACAACACAACACAACACAACACAACACAACACAACACAACACAACACAACACAACACAACACAACACAACACAACACAACACAACACAACACAACACAACACAACACAACACAACACAACACAACACAACACAACACAACACAACACAACACAACACAACACAACACAACACAACACAACACAACACAACACAACACAACACAACACAACACAACACAACACAACACAACACAACACAACACAACACAACACAACACAACACAACACAACACAACACAACACAACACAACACAACACAACACAACACAACACAACACAACACAACACAACACAACACAACACAACACAACACAACACAACACAACACAACACAACACAACACAACACAACACAACACAACACAACACAACACAACACAACACAACACAACACAACACAACACAACACAACACAACACAACACAACACAACACAACACAACACAACACAACACAACACAACACAACACAACACAACACAACACAACACAACACAACACACCACAACACAACACAACACAACACAACACAACACAACACAACACAACACAACACAACACAACACAACACAACACAACACAACACAACACAACACAACACAACACAACACAACACAACACAACACAACACAACACAACACAACACAACACAACACAACACAACACAACACAACACAACACAACACAACACAACACAACACAACACAACACAACACAACACAACACAACACAACACAACACAACACAACACAACACAACACAACACAACACAACACAACACAACACAACACAACACAACACAACACAACACAACACAACACAACACAACACAACACAACACAACACAACACAACACAACACAACACAACACAACACAACACAACACAACACAACACAACACAACACAACACAACACAACACAACACAACACAACACAACACAACACAACACAACACAACACAACACAACACAACACAACACAACACAACACAACACAACACAACACAACACAACACAACACAACACAACACAACACAACACAACACAACACAACACAACACAACACAACACAACACAACACAACACAACACAACACAACACAACACAACACAACACAACACAACACAACACAACACAACACAACACAACACAACACAACACAACACAACACAACACAACAATACAATACAATACAATACAATACAATACAATACAATACAATACAATACAATACAATACAATACAATACAATACAATACAATACAATACAATACAAAACAATACAATACAATACAATACAATACAATACAATACAATACAATACAATACAATACAATACAATACAACACAACACAACACAACACAACACAACACAACACAACACAACACAATATATGAATTTATGAATATATGAGAATATATGAATATATGATTAAAATAATACAAATGAGACTATTAAAATGAAAATTTGATATTATTCTTAAGAAAAATTGACAATGATGTTAACTTATTTGAAAAAGCAAAAAGTTGTAATTTGCAATAAAAATTTTAAAAAAATCGAATTGCAAAATTGATTCATAAATAAAATGTGTAATTCACATTCAATTTTAAAAAATTCATTAATAATACAGTTCAATTATTCATTTCAGAATAATGAAGTAATTCTTTTATTCATATGAAAGCTATTCACAAAGAATACAAATCACAAAGAATTTCAGAATTTTAAATTATTCTATTTTAACCGACTTCAAAAAGGAGGAGGTTCTCAAGTTCGTCGGTTTCTCTGTTTTTTTTTTATTTTTTTTATTTTTTTTTTTTAAATGTATGTACATCGATACTCCTAAACCATGTGCCTGATTGTCATAATTTTTGGGGAACAGATAGATATCATAAGCATGGATGTGCCTACTAGATACTACTGTGTCTCGAATAATATTGACACTAGGGTACTACAATTTAGTGTAGGATAGGCACAATTATTACAAATTACGGGCAAGAAAATGGGCGTAATTCGACAAATGGGCGTGACAATATAGAAAAACAGTGTATCTTGAATAATTTTGAGACTAGAGTACTGCAATTTAGTATAGGGGTAGGCATTATTATTACAAATTATAGTCAAGAAAATGGGCATTATTTGAGAAATGGGCGTGGAAATATTAGAAAAAGAGTATATCTCGAATAATATTGATACTATGGTACTGCAATTTGGTATAGGGGTAGGCATTAATAGTAATAATTACGGTGAAGAAAGTGGGCGGCTTTCGACTACTGCGCTTGGCAATATTAGAAAAACAGTGTATCTTGAATAATATTGACACTAGGGCACTGAAATTTATTGTAGTACAGGGGTAGGCAGAATTATTAAAAATTATGGTCAATAAAGTAGGCGTTATTCAATAAATGGGCGTGGCAATACTAGATAAACACTATCGCAGTTAATATTGACGCTGGGGTACTGAAATAAAGTACAGGGCTAGGCACAATTATTGGAAATAACGCTCAAGAAAGTGGGCGCTTAATTAACAAAGGGGCGTGGCAATATTACAAAAACACTATATATCGAATAATATTGACACTAGGGTAATAAAACTCGTTACAAGAATGGGTATAATAATTTCAAAACATGTGACATCTAATTTAAATTTAAGAGGCAGATATTTGAAATAACCAACAAACTTTCAGAATTTAATAGAACAAATTTTTTCGGAACAATTGTATTTATGTTGTTTATACACTTTTTTCGAAAATTTATCATATTCTCTAAAAAGGAAGAAATAAAAATTTTTTTAAAAAAAAAACAACCGACTACAAAATCACTACAAAGTAAAAATAATTATAAAAATACTTTTCCTTTTAATTTCTTGGTCATATTTGATAATTTATTTAAACATATTATTACATATGAAATCTTATTATCTTAATTTTTTTTCTTATATGTTTTATTATCACAAACATATTAATTTCTTGATGAATACAAATGCTTTGAAGTTGGCGCTTCTGATTAAAAGTCTGATTATATTAGCGCCGACCTTTCATGTTTCATGTGTTGTCGATGGAAGGGAATTTTTAGCATTTTGTGCGTGATCATCGAAAAACACATCACCCAGCACTGAAGCGGAGCAACTTTGCAAAAGAATTAATTATTTCCTATCGGGCTTAGATAGGTTCTTTTGAAATGTTTTGAAGAAATTGACGCACTCTTTTGTAACCGCATCATTTCACAAATATTCTAATTTCACTTGTATCGTAAATAAAAAAAATTTATATTATTATTTATAAATTTCAGGGATTTGCAAATTTATTGCTAAAGGGCGTACAGTTTCCAGGCTATTGCATGCAGGCTATGATTGAATGCAGATCTCTTTGTTAAGGAATTGTTATGTTAATGAATAATTATGCTGCAATCAAAGACTTTTTACAATATAATTTTATAGTCTTTACAAGAAGTTTAAATATAACGGTTTTTTTTTTATCACAGTAAAACAAATGAATCTTTTTCTGCATTCATTAACGTAATCTTTTCGGGCAAAACACATGAAGCAGCTAAAGTTGACTTTCATAAAATATTATTTTAGGTAAATAATGTTTAAGACAAGAAATTCACTTTTGTTTATGGGTGTGAATTTCCAGGAACAAATTAAGTTTATTTGAGCTGATTAAATAGTTCGAGATGAAATAGTTCGATCCCTGGAATCATTGATTTGCGTACTCGTATTCTACAAAAAATTCTAAAAATAATATCTTCCTAAAAAAACTGGTTCTGCTTATATTTCAGGGTTACTTTAGCGTTAAAAGTTAAAATATATATTAGTTCAAAAATACTGAATAATAATCAACGTCACGACTTAAAAAGATTCTTATCTGACAAAAATATGTAAAATAAAATAAAATCGCATTATAAATAGGAAGGTATACATAAAAAGAAATAAAAAAAAAATATTTTTTTAATTGTTTTGGTTAACCTCTTTTTCAAGCCATTCTAAAGGAGTGCTTATAGCATGCCTCTTTAAAGCAGGGAGAGCGGAAGGCCTGGAAAATTTGGCCATTTCATATAAAATAGTATATGGGCTTGGATATGAGCGTGCAAGGACTACGAAATCCATTCGAAGCTCCGCTAGTAGCGCTTCGAAGACCTGCTTTTGCCCACTGGGATCATTTAGCATTAAATATCGTCGCAAATGCAACATAAAATACGATCGATGCAAGTCGTGTGCCGATAAACGCATCAACATTTGTAACTGTGTAGGCACGGTAAAATAAACTTAAACAAGTATGCGCGGTAGCATAAGGTCAGAGCTTCTGACCACGAAGCGAAGTTTCAGTGGTCCTAACTGCGGTTGAAATTTTGAGCTTTTTTTTTAAATTAAAAATATTTACGATCATATTTAATACAGGCAGTTTTTGTGTTTTTAAGAAAAATTGAAAATAAATTATATAAATAAAGCCCAAATTATGCAGGATGTCCCGCAATTGAGTGCAACTTTTTACGGAGCTGAAAGGTTATGTTGAGCTGAGCAAAAAATCGTATGGGAGGGGGGGGGGGAGGTCTATTTACACATTCTTAGGAGCAAAAGGGTTCATTTATATTTCACGACTTTGATTCGCGTTATTGTTTCTAGCAGAAAAACTAACTCACAATCTGATAACTCATTTTAAAGGCAATGAAATCATCTGTCCAACTGTATATCAACAAACCCCACCAACTTAACCGTTACCAATCTGTGATCGTGTGAAGAAGAAATCAATCGGTTGAAACTATCAAATTTCAACTTTGAGTGCAAATTTCTCATAATTTTGCGTAATAAATGAAATTTTTTTTTAGATCAATTTTGTAATCTATTTAATTTTCTTTTCAATGACACGAAAAACATTAACTTTGAGTGCAAATTTCTCATAATTTTGCGTAATAAATGAAATTTTTTTTTAGATCAATTTTGTAATCTATTTAATTTTCTTTTCAATGACATATCTTTAAAAATAAAAAAGTTTGCTGTACTAAAAAAATTGTACTTATTAGAAAATAATGATAAATAATGACATTACAATTAGTTGTGCAGTAGATAATAGCATTGGTTTTTAATAAGTATAATTTTTTTAGTACAGCCAACTTTTTTATTTTTTAAGATATGTTTATGTTTGATAAGATATTGTTTATATGAAAGAAAATTGAATAAATAAAAAAATTGGTTTTAAAAAAAAATTCATTTATTATGCGAAATTCTGAGAAATTTGCACTCAAAGTTGAAATTTGGTAGTTAAACCCAATTGATTTCATCTTTACACGAGCACAGCTCGGTAACGGTTAAGTCGTTGGGGTTTGTTGATATACCGTTAGAAAGATGATTTTATTGCCTTTGCAATGAGTTATTAAAATAAGTTTTATGCAGGTTTGTTTTCTTGCTAGAAACAATAACGTAAATCAAAGTCGTCAAATATTAATTAACCCTGTAGCTTGTAAGAACGTGCAAATAGACCCCCCTCTCATACGATTTTTTGCTCAGCTCGACATAACTTTTCACCTCCGTAAATAGTTGCACTGAATTGCGGGACACCGTGTATAATCGATTGATGATTATTTTGTATAAGCAATAAATTCTTTTTGGCATCAATCCTATAAAATAAATTCGAAGATCTATATTATGCTTGCTTTCAGGTTTGTTCGTGTTTTGTTCGCTTTGATACAAGTTCAGCTTACAGTCGAATTGTACGCGGTTCGATGCGAGTACGGAAAGGGAAAAGTGTATTATTCCCGACACAGGTTTTGCGACAAATTTTTTTTTTTTAATATTTATAAATAAAAATATAATTAACAAAAATTAAAACAGCAAGATCTGTCGTCTGTGCTATGAGGATCGAGCCTGACATGACTTAAGTCATCAAATTAAAATAAAAAAATCCACTTGATAACCAATTGTGTCACGAAAGTAAAAAAAAAAACTGCGATCAAATTCTGTACGTGAATATTGAAGTTTTCAGTAACTGTTAATAAACAAAATTGACAATTGATATTTGCCATGATATCGCCTTGTCGAAAATACTAGTTGGCTTTAAGAAAAAAAGACAGTTCTTGAACTACTACTGGTATGAAGGCAGACTGCTTTTCTTAAAAAGCAGTTTTCTTAAAATTTGGTTGCACTGAAGGAGGGAATGTTAATAAAATAAAGTAGCAATCTTCCCAGAAATTTCATTTTTGGCCACACACATATCTGGATGGAGGGTTGAAGCCCCAAAATCTCCTTGGCTACGGGCCTGCTGTAGATGCATATATATCGCGTATAGTAATTAATTCAGGATATACGGGGTGGCAGCACTAAAACCGACCAACACACATCATAAACAACAAAACAGTTGCAACAATAGCAACAACACATATCTGCATAAACATTGGCGCTGCACACAATAAACAACAGCAAACAACAATAACAAAGTCCGAAAGCTTTCCGGTTCAGCTTACAAGCACACAAATATAGGTAGGTACATAATTATCTGTAGTTATTGAAAAGAAAAGCGGCCAAGTCAAGAAATAGCGGCTAGCAAGGATATAAAAACTGTTGTGAAAAAGCTTTATAATTGCCGATTTCCGGCGACCGGCAAGAACTGTTATACGCTCTAGTAAAGCTTTGCGCTAAAATAAAAACAAATCAAAAGAGTCGTTTATTCGATAGCCAGCGTAGCACTATAACGAGTTCTCTTCAACATCCCGGATGGCATTCAAACGCGAGCATTCGCACGTTAAACTCTGGTCCGTTTGAGTGCAGCATAAATATTGTCGTTTTTCAATGTGTGTGTGTGTGTGTTGTTTGAAACAAAATTTGTTGGTTCAACTGCTATAAATAATTAAGTGAAAATAAACAAACATTTTAAAAACCTAAAAAGTGACAGATTGAGGTGTTTTGAGTTGAAGTATTTGCAACGTGTTTGTTTACTTGTTTGTTTGTTTTTGTTTTTTTTTTTTTTAGAAGCAAACATATGTATGTTAGTGGAAATGTGCCTGAGTGTTTGTGTGTCGGCGGTGTTAATTTATTTGTATGATTTTGTAATTGTGTACACATTGGCAGCGCGCTTTACAATAACTAGTGCTGCGACTGCTGCTGTCGCAATTGTTGTTGTTATTTTTATCTCTTATTGGAGAAGAGACAAATGAATATTGAAAAATTACATAGCATGCTTTGCGGCGCAAGGCCCAGCCGATTTAGTTGATTTGTTTCTCATAGCTCGTTGTTTCTCACTCTTGTTCTTCTACACTTGCCATTGCCTTTTGTTGGGCTAACAAGACTGGCTGATATTTTACGCAGTTGAGCAAGAAAATTATTTTCTCTCTCTTTCTATTGGTTTTTTTTTTCATTTTTGTCTCATGCTCAATGCTAACATATGGCGTGGCGTGCCGCACAAAACATAATCTAAAGAATGAGCTATTTACTTTAGCCTAAATAGTTGTTGTTTTTTTTTGCTTCTTAATCTTTGTTTCTTTTTCTTTCTCCTCATATTCGTCACACGAATCATGATTTGTTTTGATTTATGCAGTTGTTTTTTTTTTTTTTTGGGTGTACGATTACTTTAATAAGCACAGCTGAAACACGCCATAGAGGTGGAATGTTTTTGTTTGTTTTTTTTTTTTTTTTGCTTTATAAAATTAAACTGAAATGAGACGAGAGAATAAAAAATTATGACTAACTGCGAATATTAATCGTATTTTTAAATAAGTTTTGCAAAATTTTCTTGAGACATATAACGATAATATAGTAAAATATTTTTAATAGCGAAGATATTTGATTTTTATTGAGGTATCATATACTGACCAGACGTACTATGGCAAACTTGCGAAAAAAAGTCTGTTTTTCAACGTGAAAAATGTAAGTCAAATTGAAATGTTCAATTAAACAATATTTTCACATATTAAGAAAGAAGTTGCCGATTTTATCAAAAAATCCACCAAAGTCATGCAATATTTGAGTTTTAAAATGTTTAGTTATAGCCTTAAATTTAAGGCAGTATTCTAGTGTAGGATTTTAATAAAATTAATTTTTTTTTTGCATATTTTTAAAGATTGCACCTTTAAAAATATATGATTTAAAGGAATTTTTAAAATATCAACTATTTACGGAGTAATAGCTTTTTTAGCGAAGCCTGTAACTTTGACTTTGACTCTGTAACCAGAGCTGGTTTGTAATTGAACGTTTCGATTCCTCAGGAATGGAATTGGAAAAAATTATCAATTCCATTACAGAAATTGTAATTGGTAATTGAACGTTTCAATTCCCCAGTAATGGAGTTAGGAAAAAATGGTGAATTCCATTACTGGAATTGTAATTGGTAATTGAACCTTTCAATTTCTAAGGAATTTAAATTTTCAATTCCATTACAGGAATTGAAATTCGAGGTTATTGTAATCCAATTACAAATATAATTGAGGTTATTGTTATCCAATTACAATTACAGTAACCTCCAATTACAATTCCTGTAATGAAATTGAAAATTTTAATTCCTGAGGAATTGAGCTATGAAATTTGACGATAACTTACATCGCGCAACTTACAGATAACATTTGAATTGCTTTGCAAAGTAATCAGCTAAATTTTTTGTTAACCCTCACCCTCGTTTTACATTGATTGATTGACATTAATAAAAATAAATATAATATTTATAGATACATAAAATATTTTTTAATATTGAACTTCAAAACGAATTCCAATAATACAGTAGATTTGCAAAAGCTCTTGAGAGTAATCTTAATCAAAACTTAATTTAGAGACGGAGCTCCACATTCGCAGAAATTTGACATCCGCAACCATATTTTAGACATTTCAATATACGCTGTTTAAAATTTTATACCATGTAAAATTTAATAAAAAGCACACCTATTTTTCGAAATTTTGAACAAATACACTAACTTTTAATATGGCCTCTTAGTTTTTACTTGACAAAATCAAATGAATACTCCCCCTACCTTCCATACAAAATGACGCTATCAAAATGGAAAAACCTTCATTAATATTACAAAAATTTATGTACTGACTTGATATTTTATACATTACTTACTTACTTACTTACTTACTTAGGTGGCCGTAACAACCCGTGTCCGGGTTTCGGCCGACGTCATCAGCTCTCGCCAGGCGCCACAGCTTTGCACGCGCCTTCCCCAATCGGATACACCAAGTGCGGTTAGGGCTTCCTCAGCCTGGTCCATCCATCGGAGGCATGGTCTCCCTCGTCGTCGTTGACCAGCGACCCTCGCCTCGAGCACCTTTTTCGCTGGAGCTTCGTCGTCCATACGATGGACATGACCCAGCCAGCGTAGTCGCTGCACAGTTATACGCCGAACTACGTCAATGTCTTCGTAGAGCTCATACAGCTCGTGGTTCATTCGGATGCGATAGTCATCGCCGACTCGAACAGGACCGAAGATTTTGCGAAGAACTTTTCTCTCGAACACCCCCAGAGCGGCTGCGTCAGTTTGCGAAACTACCCATGTCTTAGCGCCATAAAGCAGCACAGGTAGAACGAGCGTCTTGTAGAGTGTTAGTTTTGTCGATCGGGAGAGGGCTCTGGATCTTAGTTGCTTACTGAGCCCGTAGTAGCACCTATTAGCAATTATTGTTCTTCGCTTTATCTCCAGGCTGATTTTGTTGTTGGTATTAATGGCGGTGCCAAGGTAAACGAACTCCTTGACTTCTTCAAAGTTATAGCTGCCGGATGAAACGTGGGAGTCTAAACGCCGCACTCCCTTGTTTGTAGACAGCATATACTTTGTTTTTCCCTCAATTATCGTCAAACCCACTTTAGCTGATTCCTTTTCGATAGCGGCGAAAGCAGCAGTAACATCTCTCTTGGTTCTGCCGACAATATCAATATCATCAGCGTACGCAAGGAGCTGGACGCCTTTGTAGAAAATGGTGCCATTACGATGCACACCGGCCTTTCGTACGATCCTCTCCATGATGATGTTGAAGAGATCGCAAGACAGTGGATCACTTTGCCTGAAACCTCTTACCTTGACGGAGCTGCGTGTGTTGCTCAGCGTCATTCTGCAAAGTCTAATCAGTTTTGCAGGTATACCGAACTCAGACATTGTTGCGTATAGGCACATTATAGCACTTTATACATAAGCTGTGATTAAACCAATGGCTGCCAACCTTTAGTAACAAGATGCCACACTGGAACAACTCGTTACCCCAATGACAAAATCTCCCTCTCAAAACTAGGGATTGGTTTTATGACTAACCAAAATGTATGAACTTTGTTTGATATATGCTTTAAAGTTATGATGGTTCATTAATCCTCACCCTTACCTTATTAATACCATTTTTAAACTTTACTTGTACGTTCAGAATAAGTTTGTCTTTATTCATATATAATTTAAAAAATGTTAGCGGATTCCTTTACGATATACATGATCCTTAAGATCATATGAGTTGCTGTAATTTCTTTACAACACTACTTTAAAAAGTGATTTTAAATAAGACAAAACACACCCTCCAAATTTTATCAGTATATTGAAAATAGATGAAACTAAAAATATAAAAAGTTGCGACAGTAAAGTTGAGACATCCTTCATAAATTCATATTTTAAAAGTGTAATATGTGCAAAGCAGCAGTTGTCTATGCATTGAGGAGCAATTAAATAAGAAATGATGAAATTTGAAATATTTTAAATGCTTTCAAATACAAGGTGATCAAAATCGAAAAAAACTAAATATTTTTGCAAGATTTTGAGTAATATTAATAACGTATGCGGTATAAAATGTGGACAAATTTAAAAACGGTATTAAAAAAAAAACTAGTGTATATAATTTGGTAAATTTTATTTTAAATGAAACATATAAATTTATAGTTAATACAGAAAAAAATTGCGCCCAATGAGTGCGGAATTGCGGCATTTTAGAGACTCTTTTGCCATTGGATCTGTAAATACCGATGTTGGCACTTTGATAAGCGCCGTTTTTATTTTGGTTATCAAATTTTTCGTAGTTTTGGGCCGACATTTATTGGCATATATTCTCCAATTAAGATAAGCCCAAAAGTGTTCGATTGGACGAAGTTGCGGCAAGTTGGGAGGGTTATTATTCTTATGTATATAAGGTATCGGAGCCTATCCATACCTTCTAAGCTCTGTTGACAGTAATGGCTTGATGCAAGGTCAGGCTAAAACAGTATATTTTTATCGTTGTGACTGCTTCTTAAAAAGTCAGCTACTTTTAGCAAACAGAAGTTGACATACCGTTCACCATTAACGGCTAAGCCTGACTCAAAAACAAAAAACTGGCTCAGACATACCCAAAACACTTATTGCGAGTCACAATAAGACTTTTTTTGGTAACTTACAATGTTCCAAATATTTCACATTCACTTCTATCATACTTGCTTGTTGCGGTAAAAAATGTGCTTTCCTTGAGACTCATTACCATCGAATGTGAAATATGACTCGTCATCCATAATGCAAAAAATATTTTTAACCAAATTTGTCAAACGTACTTTTTGGACACATTTTTGAGCTTCCGACACCATTGGCTTACTTTTTCGTGACCCTTTTTGGATTCCCATTGATAGCAGATACTTCTTCTCTGCTTTGCCATCACATTGAAAATTTTTCTCCAACTCTCTGTACGATTTTACCACTCTTCCATCAGTTTTTGTGCTAGAAACAATAACGTGAATCAAGGTCGGGAAATATTAATCAATCCTGTAGCTCCTAAGAATGCGAAAATAGACCCCCCCCCCCCTTCCATACGATTTTGTTCACAGCTCGACATAACATTTCACCTCCATAAATTGTTGCACTCAATTGCGGGACACCCTGTATATATTGATATAGACAACAACACAAGCATTTACGATTCTTGATTTATATAAAGGTTTATATGTAGTAGCGCTGCTTTTTTTTAATACCAAGTATAAACTAATATAATAACCTATTCATCGCTTCTTCATATTGCAACGTCTAATTTTCTCAGGCATTAGGTGGACAAAGCGACGGAGTCTGCCAGCAGACTGAAGCTACTTTAGCGCAAGCATTTATATACGTATGCATTGCTTGTAAAGCTCTGAGAAATTCATAAAACGATTCTATTCAA
This sequence comes from Coremacera marginata, assembly GCA_914767935.1. Classification (NCBI taxonomy): domain Eukaryota; kingdom Metazoa; phylum Arthropoda; class Insecta; order Diptera; family Sciomyzidae; genus Coremacera; species Coremacera marginata. The sequence goes on along the minus strand of OU612043.1, from coordinate 234,308,231 downwards.
GAAACAACACGATGTTGCGTTCGAGATTTCGGCACGAACTAAAGCAACAAGCATAGGAACGTCAGCAGCAACTGAATCATCAATGCATTTTTTCTCATACAAAAATGTGAATTGTTCTTCTTTTCTTTTGTTACCTTTTGTGGCTTTATTAAAGAAGTGGCAAAATCCAAAGTTCACAAAGTTCTCACATTTTGACAAACATTTTATCTTTGTACGATGAATATTAAAGGTTGTATAAGGCCCTAAAGTGTCCCCCAAAAAACGTTGGATGGCTTTGAAAAAATTTGTGAAAATACCCCCATACAAACCGAGCTGTAAGACGTAATTCTACGTCAAAACGTAAATGCTTAAGGCAGTACTCTAGTATAGAGGGAAACATTTTTGGACGTTTTTTAGAATTCAATAAGAAAAAACTAAAAATATTTTTAGTATTAATTTTTTTTCATATAACTATTAATATTTCAATAAAATAAAAAAAATTTTTAAAAAAATATTAAAAATTGCAAAAATGACAGGCTGGAAAGTGGGGAAAGGGGGGGGGGTGGTGCTAAAAAATGGTGCCTCCATCTTGACACAATTTTAAGCCTTCCAGTCATATGAAAAAGTTTCTTAATTAGTCGCTATATCAGTAAAATCGCTATATCCGAGAGTAAGGAAAGAAAAATATTTTTTTTTTTCGCGAAATGGTGACTGTTTGAAAAAACGAAGTAATTTTTTGGCCTTATTTTCAAAGTTTGAAATTTTTTCAAAACATTAAAAAACAAAATTTTACATATTTCTAGTTCGGTTCATAGAGAGATATGGGCAGTCCACCGAGAAAAGTCCACCGTGACACAAAAATTAAAAGTTATTAAAAACTTATTATTTAATATTATCTTAAAGAAACATTTTTATTTAATTAAGTTAAGCAATTTAAATATAAATTCATTTACCATGCTAATCAAATCGTCTGCACTGTTTCACAAATGTAATTTTTCTCTTTAGTTAATGTTTTGTAAATGTTTCGTAAAGTTTTTGTTTTAGTAAAAATGGAAGGCATTGGCTAAAAATAATGAAAAATGGTTGAGGCAAGGAGAGGCAGAATATATTAAATTTGTTTTTTAATAACTAAATCACATAATTACTTAATTACCTAATTACTTAATTACCCAAATGAATTACAATGGTAAAAATGTCACGTAACGCCATGTCACGTAACGTTTCATACTAAGCCCAATAACAAAAATTTCTCGTTTTTTTGTTTTTAAATCTGATTACTTTGAAAATAAACTTATACTATTTCAAATCCTTCTAAAAAAAGTTTTATACAAAAACTCTTGCCAATTCACAGAACTTATTAATTTTGTGATCCAAGTCAAAAACCACTTCTATTTTTTGTCACGTAACGTATCATTTTTGGTGGCTTCTCTCTAAGGGTCGACCTTTTGACAACTCTTAGGTTTTACACCTTGTATAGTGTGCTTAGTTAGCTATTGGGAAATCAAAATAAGGAACTTGTAGGCTAAATTTTTCATTCTTTTTTCACTCATTAAAGTCATACGATCGTCACGTGCGCCACCACGGAAATGCCCATACATAAAAAAGGCCCACACCAAATATTGGCACCATGAAATAAGCCCCAAAAAATTTCCATATTAACGTATTTCATTACACTGCGTTACAAAAATGATCTTTTGTTCTGTCTATAGGGCGGATTTTTATGCAAATGCATATTTTATCTTAACCTCACATAGGCTTCGGACAAAGGCAGAAATGCTTCTTGCTAAAAACTAATACGATTAGCACTATAAATGTTTTGCATATTTTACATATTCTGAATATTTTGCATATTTTGTATATTTTGCATATATTTTGCATTTTAAATGCATATTTTGCATTGATGCTATTAAAATTACTTCATGAGTTTAAGTTAGTTTATCCTACATCTAAAGAGCTTGTCCTCCTTAGATTAAGGAAATATTCTCAGACTTAGGATACAAATTTACTTAGGCTAAGGAAAGCGCTATCTTTAAATATAGGATATGATGACTTTAGTGCAATTTTGTTCCCATATTTTCCTCGAAATAAGGAAATTTTCCTAGATTTTAGTATGTATTTTTTTTAGTGTTCTTAAAATTGTTAATAACCGGTTAATAACATTTGGCTAAAACCATTATTTGAGACAAACTACAATCGGAAAACACTAAAATTGCCTCTTTTTCTATACATTTTTATTTCTCGAGTTCGAATTATTTCGCAACTTGTGAAATTATTTTTTCCAGAGCAGTGACCTAGAATAATAATTTAAACTAGTAATACCGTGTGGCGTTAAAATGCCAAAATAAAAATATCTAGTGACATGTAATTTTGTTTTAAAATTGAGGACTTTATTTACCTTTGAACCAAGGATTTCATAGAAACTTTCAGTTATTCCTTATTAAAGCATTATAAAATAAATCTATTACGTATTTTTAGGCATTATAAAGAAATTTAGTTGGATTTCATAGAGAATTGTTTTAACTTTTTTTTTAAAAAAAACAATATTTAAGAAAAAATAAGACGTTATTGCACATCTTTCTTTGAAAGAAAGACCTTTCAATTAGTATAGATTTGATAGTCATCACAAAAAAATGCGCTTGCGTAATAATAATATGGATAGATAGTCAAACAATATTTCAGAAATCAATATTTAATATTAAAAAAATCATTGAAAATTATTTGTTATTTGGAAAAATGTCACCAATTTGTTTACATATGATAATTATCATTTATTATAATAAGTTTGTAATTTATATATGTTAAAAAAATAATTATTATAATTAATAATAAGCAACGAAGAGCTTAAATCATTTGTTCAGAATGAGTCAAATCATCAAAAATGTACACCGAGGGATATATGTGTTAAAATTAAATGAAATTGTGTTCATATTAAACAAATATGTTTTTGAAATAGAGCTTTAAACAATTTCACTTAAGCTAAACACAAATGTTTGTAAAGTAAAATTTAAAACAAAAGCTTTTGTTTTCAAAACAATGTTTAAATTTAAATATACTTTGAATATAAACATTTTCAGTTTAAAAACATTTAATTAAAAATAAAATCTAAAACAAAAGTTTTTATATTAAAAACAAATATTTTAAGCCCCAATTTTTTCGATGCCATTTTTTTAATTTTTTCGCGTTTTTGACGTCAGATTCGTGACCAGCGACCCCTGGAACGCCTCGAATTCTAAATCTAAACTCCATTCGATGACGTTTGTTATATTGGGGGTTGAAATATTGAAATATGTTTTGTATTAAAATAATTAATTAGTTTTTGTTTCATCTCACCTTTAAATTTTGTAAGTCCAATTAAAAAATATTTTCAAACAATCAAATGGTTTTTCAGCTTGGTCTCAATTGTCTGCTTAATGAGTCTACTACACATAATTTTTTAATTCAATCTCAAATAGCGACAAATTTTTTGTTATAAAAAAGAATTAATAAGAGAAAATTGTAAGAAAAAGTGAACATATGAAATAAGAATTATAAAAAAAAATTAAACACACTTGTTTTAAATTTTGTTCTGTAGAAAGACAAACGCGTTAAATTTATATTTTAAAATTTTTTGTTTAATTTTAAAGTATGTTTTTTTTTCTCAGTGTACTTAGAGAGAATATCGCAAACGCATTTTTTACAAGTTTTGTAGTTACCGACCCAAAACGACATCGGCCCATCAGGCATTCTCCAGATCCTCCAGTATGGCTAGTCCGCCACTGCATAGAATACATACATTCGGAGCACCGACCAAGATTTACCAGCGGGTATTTAAAGTATGAAAAGCTTTAGCTTTGAGTAAGAGCACGCAAGCTACGCGTATTGGAACATGCAAAGCTTTTGTGAGCGCCTCAACATATGGTGTGCTTGTGTGTGTGTGTGTGTGTGTATGTGTGTATGCTTGAGTATAACAGTTTTTCGCCGATTGAAGCTGTGCCGTGTGAAGCTGCTGCTCCGACGAACTTTGTGGACTGGACATTTAGCTAAGGACTGATTTTTTTTTTTTTCAACATAACGAACTTTAAAGATGTTCGTTATGCGGGTCTTGAAATCAGTTTAGTTAGAGCCGTCGTCGTGACACATACAACTTTGGGCAAACCGTTGCGTTGCATTTACAGTGGTTTTTACAACTGGGTTAGAAGGATAATTAAATGTATCAGTAATTGAAATAAAAAAAAAAAATTGAAATAAAATAAAAATTTAAATAAACAGTGAATTAATTAAAATATATATATATTAAAGCGCATTAAAAAGGAATAAAGCCAATTCGATAAAGTATAAACAAAGCATGAAAAAATAAACAAAAATTACAGTTAAATTATTGTGCAAAAAGCTTGATGTAACAGTGAGTAAAACTTTGTGAAAACAATGAAGTGTTTCAATTAAATCAAGATATAAGAAAAATAAGACAAACTTTAAAGATTTTAGAAAATATAATATTTGATTTTTGAATCTTTCGCAAAAAAAAGTAGCAGTTTTGTCAAGATATAAACTGCGCCATCAAATTGCCAGCGAGAAGAACAAAAAAAGAAAAAAAATTGAACGTAAGTTTTTTTTAACATTCTCACAATAAGTTTTTAATTTTTTTTTCTGTTATGTTTGTGCTTTTTTTTTTTTTTAAGTTTTTTTCGCTGTTGTGTTTGTCATTATTTTTTTATCCTGTTTTCACTAGGTCGTTCTTAAGTAAGTATAACAGCTTTTTTCTTATTTATTTGCCACAATTTCTACTACTTTGTCGTCGTCGTTTTTGCATTTAACGATTTTTGATGGGCACCGTGATCCGTGAAGACTAAAAACGCCATCGTTGTTGATGCCACTGCTGCTCATCATGCGACCGTATATCTTCGAGCCGACAAAGCATGCGACGAAGAACCACCAATTCCATTCACCTGCTTCGCTTTTCCATCTAACGAAGAATGTTTTTCCAATTTTTTTTTTTTTTTTTTTTGTTTTCACGTGTGAAGCGCTGTGTGCGGTGCGGTGCGGTGAGAGGTGCATCTTATAAATTCATAATTCATACAAGTATGTATGTGTGTGTGTGTGTGTCAGGCAAACCTTAGAAGGTAACTTCTAGCTGTCTTTAAGTCGTTCGGGCGCTCAGCCGCCTTCTTGCTTCGTCTGTCGTCTTCTCTAGCGTATGTAGAACGAAACATTTAATATTCTGATGAAAAGGCATTTTTATATGGTACACATTAAGGTACACTTCGAAAAGTACTTTGCAGGATGTTCCTTACGCATGCATGAATGTATGTGTATTTCCACAAACATACAAGTGCTTGTTTATGTGTGGCTATGTATGTGTCTTTAACAAGGTGGAATTGTATTTTTATCTGTTCTTGTTTTCGTGTCAGTGTTTGTGTCGATTTTCTTGCCTTTTTATGTGCCTCAACTATGAAGAAGCAGCCGAAGGATATCTGTATGTCTGTTTGTCTGTTTTTGTTTATTTATATGTAGCAGTTTTTTTAATGCAGAATGTGTATTTTGGCGTTTATACGTAGTGTTTGATTTTAATTTGGTTAATTTTTTTTTTTTTTTTTTAGTTCCTTCCAAGCCTTAGCTTATAGTTGACTGAAGTTGTTCAGGCCTGCCAACAGTTAAGTGTGTCGAAATAATTAAATATTGTATTTCAACTTGAATGCAGTTAAAAAACCAAATTGCACAGACAATGTACGAGCAAATTATTTAATCACATCCGCCCTTGGCTCCTCTTCATTCTTTGGATTAAATTGAGGTATTCGTCAAATGTGGCGTAGTATTGGGATCTGTGTCAAAGTAGAAAATCGCTTAATATAAAAGTGAAAAGACACAGTTTCGCTAGTATCGTAAGTGTAGACGTAGAGTTCTTTCTTTGTTCTGGTCCATTTATATGTTTGTTAAATAACAATATAACTCAATGTTATATATAAAAATGGAAAAATAAATATTCGGAAAAATATGATTTTATTATTTTTTCTGCAGTAAAGAACTTATACTATATATATTTTAAATTTTATTGAAAATTTGAATTTTACGAAACAAAATATATTTTTATTATGGAATAAGTGTAATAGTAATATAATAAATGAACCGAGTTTAATATGATATTAAAAAACTAAATTGAGATTTCATAGTAATACAATTTTTTGTACCTAAATACTGGCTCTGTAGCTACATACATCTGTATTATACAGTGGCTCACAGCTTATTTTATGCAGTACTATTTATATTTTCAACTTAAAGGCTCTATTGCAACAAAACTAACAGAAATATAAAAAAAAAAAAATTTGGCTCCACTTGGAGAAGCGAGAAGTCTATTATAGCAGAACGTATTTATTTATTGTCAAAATATTCATTTAAATAGCTTAAGGGAGTATTCCTGGTTGGAAGGCAGTTTTTGGACCCTTTTTCAAAAACTTCTCATTTGAAAACGCAAAGAGTTATTTAAATTCTGTTTTTTTATTGTATTAAGAACATAATAAATGAAATAAAATTTTTTTTTTCCTTTGTACGAGGGCTGTTCAAAAAGTTGTCGGCCTTCAAAGTTCGGCCTTCGGATAACTCGACTTCGGATCATCTGAAATGGAAAAAGTAACAATCATAATTTTGCGATTATTTTTTACAAAATGGCGGTCATTGAAAAATAAAAAACCGATTTTGGGTCTTTTTTTTGTAGTTTAGTGTACAAAAAAATATAGTAAAAAATTGTTTAAATTGTGATTGAGGTAGAGACTAGAAAAGTAACAATTTTGCGTCGATTGCACTTTGTTTCATCAAAATCGGCTTAGAACTACGGGCGCAATCTGGGCCGCAAGCTCGAAAAACGTGGTTCCGGAAAAACGCGTTTAAGTTTGAAGTTATTTTTTTGTGTCAAAAAAAAAATTGAAATGAAAAATTTGAGCATGCAGTTTTGGCATGCAAATTTGACAATTTTGTGTCGATTGCACTTAATTTCATAAAAATCGGTTCAGTAGAACCCGAGAAAAGTGACTTCGAAGTTAAAAAACGTGATATTGAAAAAACTCAAAGAAAATTTTAGGCAATAAAACATTTTTTTTTTTTTTGTGAAATACTTACATATATCAATCTGCAATGCCAGCCCCATAAAGAACTCCTTCCTCTTCTTCAAAAAATGAGGACTCAGCGGCTCTATGTGCTCTTCGGGCAGTTCTACCTTCTTTTGATGTGGCCATAGCTCTGGCCTCGGACCTTTTCAAACGTTCATCGTTCCGAGACATGGCGAAATCATATGTGGCGTTGCCAATCGGAATTATTTGAAGTATTGGCAAAAAACCTTCGATAAATATGACAGTTGCAATATAATTGACAATCTCAATAGTGCGTGCGCCGGTGTGCATATGCTTCGGTGCGAATGACCACAGCACTGCGTTGAAAGATTCGTTGCTGTTTTGAGTTTCGGAGCCAAGGCATCTGTTCAACAAATCATTGGCTGACAGTGCTTCGTAAATTGGTTTGATTGCTTCCTGGACTCTCTGATTTAGTGGTGCATACGTATGCTTGAAGCTGTCGATTGTCCCTTCTGCTACCGCTTTTTGCCAGGCGCACCTGCTCGACGCACCGGTCGGACAGTTTTGTTGGTGTGGAGCTTCATCAGTCGAGATGTTGTGCAAAAACGTTGCCCAAACAGCCTTCTTCATGTCAGCAACCGACTCTGGATGACAACGAATAGCGAAGCCATAATATGTTGTTAGTTCAGAGATGACTTTATCTGTGAGTTTGCCTGCACCCTTGCCGCCAATGCCTCTGTTCTCATTTTTGGCCTTGCGGAGTCTGGTGCCCGTTCTTTTTTGCACGTGCGATATACATTCTTTTTTTTCGACGATTGGGTCGCCATCGTACGGATCGTCGTCTATAATAGCTTTGAATGTTTTTGAGTCGCCATCGCCGATATACATGCAGTATTTTACGCCTACTGACGAGCGCTACTTAGTACGGAAAATAAGGGCTAATCCCAAATTGTTAGCTCTTAAACTGGTCACTGAAGTCGAAAATGGGTTGGACGAATCATGTAGTGATGAAACTGTTCGAATAGTACTGCATGAACATAACTTCATTGGCCGAGTAACTTAAAAGATGCCATTTATCAGCAAAAAAAAAAAAAACTAATCCTAATTTCGTTCACTACTCAACATATTTCGAAGACATCTGACTACCGGAACAGTGTTATTTTCGCAGACGAATCAAAATATAATATATTTGGCTCAGATGGTATGATCTCATGTTTGGCGCAAGCCGAATATTGAACTTCAAAAAGAAAAACCAAAAGCCACAGTAAAGCATGGCGGTGGTAGTGTGATGGTTTGGGCCTGTATGTCTGCAGCGGGTGTTGGAAATGCAGTATTTATTGACAATAATATAAACCAAATTATGTACATTGATATATTAAAAAAGAATTTCGGAATACACAATTCCGAAAAATTGGGAATCCGCCACACTTGCCGTCTCTATCAGGATAACGATCCTAAGCACAAATCAGAAATTATGCAGTCCTAGTTAATATGGAACTGTCCGCACGTAATGACACCACCTGCTCAGAGTCCTGACTTAAATGTCATAGAGAATTTTTGGGCAACGTTGGAAAACAATAACCGAAATCATTCGATATTAAGCAAAGAACAGCAATTTTGAAAGAATGGAGCAAAATCGTACCGGAAACAACATTAAAGTCAAAGGCTATCGCATTAAGTACTAAGATCTAAAATAAATACACAAAAAAGTGTTTTTTTAAGAAGTATCCTCAGTGCATAAAATAAGCTGTTACATGAAATTAAGCAGTATTTTTTGTTATCTTAGTTTTAAGTTATTTTAATGTTTTTTTGCTCAATAAACGAAGTTAAATGGTTAAACAAGACTACTTGAACTTATAAATAAAGCCACATTTTTTTTTTATATTCCTGTTAGTTTCGTTGTTATAGAGCCTTAAAGTTGAAAGTATGCACTGCATAAAATAAACTGTGAGCCACTGTATATTGTATTAAACTGGTTTGAAGATTAAAAAAAACAATAACAATCGACAAAAACGCAAGCAACTGTTATGTAAATTCTATAAATATATGTTGATAAGAACAACAACGAAAACACATTCTTAAAACAATTAGTTTCAACAAACGAAACGATCTTGAGTTCGTGATTTTGGCACGAACCAAACACATAACCATAACAACAACAACATAAGCAGCTATTGGGCATTTTATGCATGATTTTTCTCATATGAAAATGTAAATTTTTCATCTTAGATTTTGCTATTTTGTGACTTTATTAACCCATTAAAGCCTGCCCATAGATCGGCTCGTACGATTTTGATGCAATTCTGTAATATGTGTCCGGAGGACCATAGAAGTTGAAAGAAAAAATAAAAAAATTTTACCTGAGCGCACACCTGAGATATGACATGGGTGAGGTTACTGGTGAAATTTCCAGGAATGTCGAAAAATCGCTGTCGCTTTTTTTTACTTCCATAGAAGGCACCTTAGGCTATCTGGAAAAGGTGCGCGTTTTCAGCACTTTTCCTGAGCAATTTGCCACAGAAAAAAACTCAGACTTTCGCCTGTGATGTTTCACCTGTCAAACTAAAGGTAAACTGCGGAAAATTAGTCAGTTCCATTTTTTTGTGTATTTAGACCCATTTTTTTTCTTTATTATAAAAAAAAAATTACCGCAATAACTCTCATTTAGGCTGCGCTAGAATTTTTTAAGTTTTGACACTTTCTTGGGTATTTAATTACCCATTAGGCAGTAATGAGTTAAAGAAGTTACAAAACCCAAACTTATATATTCTTTCGCCATATAAATCATATTTTGCCATATAATTTATGTCTGTACGATGAATAGTAAAGGCTGTAGGTATACCCCAAAAAGTGAACAAAACGTTGCATATGCTTGAAAAAATTTGAGAAAAAGACGCCCATACAAACTGTGCTGCAATACGTAATTCTATGTAAAAATATAAAATTTATGCTCTTGATATTTTTTTGACAATATTGTTGATTGAACATTTTTTAATTAAATCTCTTTCCATACGAGTACTCACTCCAAGTAGCTTCTACTTATTTCATATGTCCATATAGATAGCAGCGCAACCAAAGGGGGGATTTTGGGGCTTAAGACCCCCAAAACTATTGTTGCAAATAAAAAAAGAATACAATTAAAGTGACTCACACGAAAAGTAATCACAATTCTTTATCAAACTTTAAGCAAAAACCCATTAGCAAAAGGAAGTTTGTGAAATTTGAGTTTCTTGTTAATTTTTAATAATATACGAATATTTAATATAAAAGTGCATAAACTATGGAAAAACAACACTGCAATGACGCCACCCATTGAATGACCAACTGGGGTGAAAAGGCGTTTAGTTCCCTAGATAGAGCTTTCCAATAAGTTCGTCATAAAACGTCGCTGTGGTTGAAGTACTAATAATTTATTATTAAATTATCACACATGTAATTTGTTACTTCACAATATAATATTGTATAGAATTTATTTATTATACTCTAAGCATATAGCCAACAAAATAAAAATTGATTTGGCACTAATCAACAATTGACTCTCTCTCTGCCAGAATTTTTTGACAAGCGTTTGATTTATCTCAAACCTAAGAGTTAGGTTTTAAAGATATGGGGAGATTCTTATTGTGTTCAAATACTAGGGCTGTTCCCGTAATTTTTGGACTAAAAATGGTAAAACTGTTAAAAGCGTGCGAATAAAAAAAAAATCTCTCAAAAGTAGAGCAAACCACAAAAAAGTACGGGAACGCTTTCGAACTAAAATTGTGTAAACTGTCAAATAAAGTCGTTGCTGACTTGATGTGAGGCATCGGCAGCGCAGACGGCACGCTAGAGGTTTTTAACAATGTCGAAATTAACTCTCAAATTTACATTTATATTAAGTTTTTACACAATTTATCATTCTTCCATCCAAAATTTTTCCATTCTAAGAGTTTTTATTTACTTCAAAAAACTTTTGATATTTTGCAATTTCTTTGCTTATTTGTGAACAGCTGATTTAAGCAGTTTGACGCTTTTACCATTTTTGCCACAAGAAATTTCTCGGACTAAATCTTGCAACTTTTGACAGGGAGGTGATATTTTTTACTCTCTCAATTGCACTCTTTTTTACCATTTTTTCAAGTACGGGAACGCTTCTCGGACTAAAACCTGCAAAACTGGTAAATTGGACTAAAACTTTAGGGTACGGCAACATACCCACTATTTCCTAAAAATCGCTGAATATGACGCTTTAGAAGCTTTTGCGTAACTACTTAATTGGATTTTATCAAGATGATTTGGAAGGAGATTTTAATGATTTAAAAAATTAAACTGAATGTTTGGTATAAAGTTAGAAATAAAACTAACGATGAAAGAAGAAACAAACGACGAAGAAAGACTGTGTTTTGAGCCTTAGAACAGTGCAATAAAGAAATATTCTCTAATATATTTAATTTACCAATCATTCTTGTAACTCTTCCAGTCACTTCGTGTGAAAATGAGCGAAAATTTTGAGTACTTCGCCGACTCAAAACTTATTTAAGAAGCACGATGTTGCAAGATAGATTAAACAGTCTCACATTGCTTTATCTGTACAGAGGGTTTTTTTTTGTTAATCTTAATCACAATAATACTGTGACTAACGTTTTTTTTTCTGTTAAAAGCCAACAATTGATCGCAATTTTTCTAAATTTTTAATAATTTTCTAATACAAATAAAACACTTTTTATAAATAATAATTTTTTAATAATTTTCTAATACAAATAAAACACTTTTTATAAAAATATTTTTAGTAATCATTATGTATGTTATCATTTTGGTGAAATTTTGGTGAATGGTTTGTTTGTTAACTTTACCATACTCCCAAAAGTTGCAATTTACTACTGTAAGGTGAAGCAGTTGAATAGTAAGATGTTGTTAGCCTTGGCTGAAATTTCTACTAGGAACAATTAGAGCAAAAATCGGACTCACTAGTTTTTTTTTTTTATATGTAAGTCCAACATATTATAAAACTCCCCCAAAAAAAATCCAGGTTGCGCGCCTGCATATACATATTTCATTATATCGCCACACAAACTAATTGACTTTATGATGCCATTGCACATAAAAAATCAAGGCCTCATAGACGTCATCATTGTTTCATATATAAATTTAAAATATTTAACCACATCTAAAGACACATCCCAACAAAATACAATTTATATGATGTTTGAAAACTTATTATATTCACCTGAATACATTAAAAAAAAGGTCGTAAAATAATTGTGCAATAGAGCGAGGATATAATTACGACCGTATCATATATAAATTAATGACACTATTATTTTTCGTACTATAAAATAATTATTTCGCTAGTTAAAAAGATTTACGTTGCTGTTACTTCTAAGACTTAATTAGTTGTTGCTTTTGACTCATAAGATGCTTTGGAAGTTTAAATAATTCTTTCGCTTATTACGTTACTCTTGATCGTTGTGTGACTCTTGTCACTATTGACCACTAGGTATTGGGTGTTGATGAAATCAGTGCTCGGTTTTTAATTACATATATTCTGTCGGAAAAATATGTGTGATTTATTGTTTTTTTTTAATGTCAACTGTTGCCTTCAGAGATTTGCCAGAGCAGCAAATTTAGTTAATTAATACAAGAACATAGTAGAAATTCTAAGAAGCTTTATCTGCGGTCTTTAATTTGGGATTCCACAAATATTTGGACTCTAGCAATAGCCATCTGTGAGATGGAATGGTTTGAAATAAACTCTAAAAATCGAGTTTTTTACAAATATATTGACACCAGCCAATATATTTGCAAAAAAAAAAAAGTTATAAAAAATCAAATTGTCAGAAATAAAAGCAATGTAAATGTTCTTCCAATCTGCTTCATTACATTTTTAATTTTTGCAGTGGGACCAAAGATAATGCGGATTTTCACTAATTTTTCAACTTTTTTTTTATATTATTTTCACTAAAATCACATCAATTGTTTATTGATGATAAACTAAAGTTTAAGTTGAAGAATTAAATTGTATTAAATAACAAAAAATGAACACTATGTGTGACAATTTATTTGACAAAAAGTAATATGGCAAAGAAAAAAAAAATTCAATTTGAATTTTTGTGAAATCCGCATTATCTTTGGTTCGACTGCAAAAATTTAAGATCTTTTGATGCAGATTGAAGGAACTTTTTCATTACTATTCTTTCTGACAGCTTGTTTTTTTTTTAACTACCAAACCAAGCAATATTTTCATACAAAACTCGATTTTAAGAGTTACAAACCATTCCAGCTCACGGATGGCTATCGCCAGTGTCAATCATAATTTTTGTGGTATAATCATAACTAAGCCAAGGTTTATTTTGAGGAACAGAGCCGAACAACTTTTTTATGAAGTGAAACTTTTATAGACGCGTATACAACAATACGGCGAGCTAGATGGGGGGGTAAAACCAATGTAGCTAAATAGTTCTTATGAAAACAACAACACAGCAATTCGCCGCATTAGTTGTATAAGAACGAAAAAATTACTATTTAAATTAAAACTTTTGTATGTATTTGCTTCCACTGAGGATTGAACACAGTACGTTTGTATCTATAGCCAGTTGCTCTAACCACTCGGCCACGTTGACATATTCAATTAAGTAGCTCATACTAAGGTCAAATCAACAATCAGTATTTTTCTCTTTATTTAATGATTGAATTGAGTCTTTCGTTCAATACTCTGACAGTACAGTACGGTCTAAAAATTTGAATTTGAACGTAGCTTTTTTTTTCAGAACGTTAGCATACTTTTAGGCATTTCTCAAATTGAATTTTGATAAATTCAGATTGATTGCATTGATTGATTTGGAAACAGCACATGAAAATTTGTAATCTAAAATTTGTTTTATTCCTAGATCTGTGAATTTCCACATAAATATCGTATCTTTCATATAATTCAAATGTAGTTTTTAACTCGCATTTATATCGAAATAAAAAAATATTCGCATGATGCGGTATTTTAACATACTGGCTACATGATCTTCCATTACCAACTCAGCTGTCAGGTTACGTACGATATGTTGGTCGAAACTAAAACATAAGAAGGATATGTTACTAAAATATTGTGCCGAAAATAAACACTTGTCAATGCATATGTAACCCACCCGGCGAAAGTTCGTTTGCAATGATCTTTTATCAAAGAAAAATTTCGTCTTTTTCCCTGATTGGCGATCAAAAATCGAAAGTAATTTCATAGCATTGTTATCCAGTGTTCTAGTAATAATAAAATTTAGCCTGAAAGTGCCAAAAAGTTATCGAAAATTATCCACCTTACAGTAAAAAAGTTGAAAATATAATTATCTTCGCATTTGTGTTGAAAAATAATTCGCTTTGGAATTGTAAACGAATAATTTTTCGAAACATAAGCAAACCTTCGTTTACGAAGTAACCGTTATGTCCTCAAAACGTAATTTTTTCAAAGCGTAATCGACTATGTTATCATCGCGAACTATTCGTAAATTTTTAAATTTTCAATATCGAAGTCGGATTTTATGCCGTGTGGGAAATAGCAGAATTTTTGTGATAATGTTGAAGTTTCTTCTATATATACATGTCTGCATCTTTTAGTATTAAATATCGTCGCAAATGCAACTTTAAATACGATGCAAAAATTGAAAATAAATTATATAAATAATGCCCAAATTATTATCAATCCTATTATCAGTCTTATGGAATAAATTTCAGGTTTGTTCGTATTTTGTTCGCTTTGATGCAAGGTAGGCAATGGTGCGATGGTGGCACGTTCAACTTGTAGTCGAATTGTACGCGGTTCAATGCAAGTATGGAAAGGGAAAAGTTCATTATTCCCGACACAGGTTTTTCGACAAATTTTTTCTTTTTAATATTTATAAATAAAAATATAATTAACAAGAAAATAAAACAGTAAGATCTGTCGTCTGTGCTATGAGTATCGAGTCTGAGATGACTTAAGTCAACAAATTAAAATAAAAAATTCTCTTGATAACCAACTGTGTCACGAAAGTAAAAAAAAAACTGCGATCTAATTCTGTACGTGAATACTGAACTTTTCGGTAACTGTCCATAAACAAAATTGACAATTGATATTTCCCATGATATCAGTAAAAAAAGACAGTACCTGAACTACTACTGGTATGAAGGCAGACTGCTTTTTAACCATTTGGCTGCACTGAAGGAGGAAATTTTAATAAGATATATTAGCAATCTTCCCAGAAATTCAATTTGTGGGTAAAGTTTCACTTCTACCGTGCACAAATTTTTTTCTATGGAGCGTGAGGAGCCTTATTATATATTAGAGAGGAGTAATTTTGTTTCCATGCTGGTAACATCTAGTTTCGGATTCTACATGAAATTCTTAGGAAAAACTCCCTGTGACCACATAACTCCGATGGAATTTTTCCCAGCAAAAAGTCGTTTATAGATTTCCATATCAAAGAAAATTTTTTGAAGAAAATTTTTTTTTTTTCATAGCACTGTACTGACAAAAATGCGCATCAATTTACAGGGGCTACGGATAGCCAAAAAAATGGTAATCCGGTGGTTTTCAGGGTCGCTCACAATAAATTTATGGGCAAACATTTTGAAATTGAAAATGGCAGCTTCGGAAATGCGGAGATGACCATTGTGATTTCTATATTATTGGCTTTTTGAAAACCAAATTTCGTAGTGAAAATTTTGATATACTATAAAAAGCCGGATAAATTTTTCCTCTATCAAATCAGGTTAAGGTGTTACAGACAAAACGATAAATTGACTTTAGCCGGTTAAAACTTTTTAACAACTTTTAAATAGGAAAAAAATCGGTCTCGGATTTGGATTTTGCGTGCTAAAATTTTAAGGAAACAATTTGCGTATTTCCTAAGAGTCAACTTGAAATCTGACTACACCGAGAAAAAAAGCAATAGGTAAATCACCTAAGTCAGCTTAGGTAAGGAGAATTGTATGGGAATTAGAAACTTATGCTTATTCACCTAAGCAATTTATTGTTTAATACATCGCTTAGAAAGCACATACTTCGATACCTTGCCAAAAAAAAAAATATTTGATTCACCTAAGCCCAAAATCCAAAAATACAAAATTAAAAAACAACTAGCATGGATGGCTTAAGCATAGTTTTGAGCTATTTTCTGCAAAAAGAAAGAACACAGATGCGTCGTTAGACACACGAGAGAAGGATAGATTTGATAATTTAATGTTTTTTTTTTTTTGTAATAAAATCACGTTCAAATTCAACTAGTAAGGAGAGCTTCGGCAGGTTACCGAAGCTAAAATACCCCCCGCGGCCATATTGAAGTATATCCGAAGTCTCTACCTACGACATAAACGATGACATTCAGTTTTATATATTAACGAAAGTTTTCCTATTTTGATGTCGTCACTTGGGCACGTCACAAGTGGCCTACGTCACAAGTAGGCGTGGTTTTTATCCGATTTTGCCATATATCAGAGAGATGGTTCATATTATATATCAATGGTAAAGTGCAAAATTTCAAGACATTTCATTAATTTTTGTGGATTTTTAAGAGATTTAACGTTTAAAATAAAGCCCATTTGTATGGGAGGTAGGCGTGGTTTTCATTTGATTTTGCCAAATATCATAGTGGTGGTCTATGTTATTAATCAAAGCCTATAGCAAAATTTCAAGACATTTCTTTAATTTGAGCAGATTTTTAAAAGATTTTACTTTTAAAATAAAGGCTCTTTGTATGAGAGGTAGGCGTGGTTTTCATCTGATTTTTCCAAAATTCATAGCCAGGCTTAAAGCTGAAGACATTTCTTTAATTTTTGTGTATTTTAAAGGCATTTTACGGTTAATATAAAGTCACTTTGTATGGGATGTAGGCGTGGTTTTAATCCGATTTCGCCCATTTTCGAACTTGATCTTCCTTTTTTAAAAGTAAACTCATATTTTGAGTTTCATCGCGATAGCTTTAAAATTGCGGCTGCAATCGTGTCGACAGACGGACAGACAGACGGACACACAGAAATCGACTCAGGAGATGATGCTGATCAAAAATATATATATTTTTCTATACCTGCCACGCCTCTTTCTTGGCGTTACAAACGGAATGACAAAGTTAATATATAATATATAAAAATAACATAAAGTAAATTAAAAAACACACTTTAATATTCGCACCAGTAAATTTTATAGCATTTCATTAACAAAAAGAAAAGAAAAAAAAAAAAATTTCTTTGCCCGCCGTGCGGATTCGAACCTGGAACTTTTAGTGCCAGTCCATCGCTCTACCCACTGATCCAAGCAGCCTTGCTACTACATAACTGCAGCTATGTTAACAGATGCTGTATTAACAGATGCAGTGTGTCTTTTAATAGATCTTTTAATAGATTTTTGTGTTATGCTGCAGCATAGTTTCAGTTGTAATTAATAATCACTCTGCGTAACGAAGGAGTTTGGCTCAATGCGTAGTGTAGTGAGTTCATATACAGAGACATCGGTTGGTATAGATTCGAATCTCAACGGCATGCGAAGGTAACATTTTTGTATTTGATTTTTAATTTAATATAATGTTCTTGTTATAATAGACGTCAAGCTGCAAGAAAAGCATAAAAAAAAGAAAAATTTTTGTTGTTGCCGATTTCAGTCAAGCAAATCAAAGAAAGAGGCCGGCGGCTTCAAAAAAAGGAAACCAAAAAAACCAAAACTCGAAAAAAAGTTATACTCGTTAATTTTTGAAATTCAATTTTTTTTGAAAAAGTAGAGTATAAAAAATTACCAAATACTTGGTTAATTTATCACCCAATTAAAAATTGGCAAGTCAACATGTAAAACTTAGGCGTTTTGATGAAGTACTTGGAAGGCTGAAAACTGCCAAAGCCATCTTATAAATTATACTAGGCTTTTTTAACATAAGCTTTTTTCTCTGTGTACGATACGCAAGTTATTTAGCTCTCGACTATAAAAATCAAAGTTATTCAAATAAAACGAATCAATCAA
The DNA here is from genome assembly GCA_914767935.1 of Coremacera marginata. NCBI lineage: Eukaryota > Metazoa > Arthropoda > Insecta > Diptera > Sciomyzidae > Coremacera > Coremacera marginata. The sequence continues at coordinate 234,290,264 of OU612043.1, read as the reverse complement.
ATTGTTTCAAACTCATTCCAAAAGTGTTGTATATGTGAGTTACAAAACTGAAAAACTGAGTGCTACTGAAAACTATACAAACTTTGATAAAAATCAAATTTTTTCGCGATAAAATAAGTGAAAACAAAGATTAAATATAAATAAAACACTATGGATCAGTCAAGATTGAATAATTTTCTAGGACACGACGCTTTAGTATTCGGCATGGCAGCGAAAATATCAGCAATCTTATAACCTACAAATGCTGATATTTTAAGATAGTTTTTGTTTTTTTGCTGAAGCGCGCTAAGGCTACCCTATAGGAACAAACTAACTTGTTTTTAAAAACAACTAATTAAAAAACTAATTTAAAATAAACCAGTATATGAACTACTTTTAATTATATTAAGGCGGCAACTACTCTGATGTTGACATCCCTGTAGGAAAATCAACTAATTTAAAAGTAGTTGATAAAGTAGTTTTTTGTCAACCACAACTAGTTGAAATTCTGACTTTTTCCATAGAACGAACTAACTTATTTTGTATGGTGATGTCCGCTAAATAAGTCAATTGACTTTCGTCTGCATATATTTTCAACTATTTGTTAAATTAGTTACATTTAAATTATTTTTTTAATTGCTTTTAAATAACCAATTGAAAACTATTACTGATGGCGTAAAGTTAATAATATTTGATGAAATAACATGGTTAAATATATATAAGCTTGTAATCTAATAAAAGTTTGCAATTAAAACATGTCAAATCAGAGTAGTTGCCGCCTTAATATAATTAAAAGTAGTTCATATACTGGTTTATTTTAAATTAGTTTTTTAATTAGTTGTTTTTAAAAAGAAGTTAGTTTGTTCCTATAGGGATGTTTTAATTGCAAATTTTTATTAGATTACAAATTTATATATATTTAACCATGTTATTTCATCAAATATTATTAACTTTAGGCCATCAGTAATAATTTTCAATTGGTTATTTGAAAGCAATTAAAAAAATAATTTAAATGTAACTAATTTAACAAGTAGTTGAAAATATATCCAGACGAAAGTCAATTGACTTATTTAGCGGACATCACCATACAAAATAAGTTAGTTCGTTCTATGGAAAAAAGTCAGAATTTCAACTAGTTGTGGTTGACAAAAAACTACTTTATCAACTACTTTTAAATTAGTTGATTTTCCTACAGGGTAATCACATACTCGTATGTTGTTCTTATAATACATTCAGGAATGAAGTTGCACAAAATATAACTGAAATATGGAAAAAATTGAAAAATGTAGAGTGCAGTGAAAACATTGCGATATTGATTTCAATTTTTCGCTTTCCCTGAAATTAATTATAAAAATCCTTTAAAACAACCTCAACATGCATGGCAACCTGATACAAACTATAAACCATTCTATTGTGTTCAATCACTGTCAAGGATAATTATATATTTTTATCTTTTTTCGCATAAAATTCGAAAATTAATGTCCTCTTTAAGGACTAGCCACACAAAGTCGAATAGAGCAGGCGAAAAAGTTAAAAAATTAATCATGAAATCGATTTCGTTTCGCTTCATAGCAACAAGGATCACATGGATGGATATTGTATATAGTATAAATGTGAAGGCAACACAGAGACGATGGGCGGGCTTAACTGCTAGCTAGTAGTTTTGAGTGCAGTGCAGTGTGTTGTTGGATTTTGTTGAAAAACTAGCACAACTGTAGTTGGAGCTGCACTGCTTCTTTGCTAGTGCGATTTGTTACTGGATCCTTTCGTGCAAAAAAAAAAAAAAATATTTCTTATTTTTTACTTGTATTGCATTGCATAGTTGTGTGAGTGTGAGTGTGCTTGTGAGTTATAGCTGTAGGGTTGACAGTGTTGAAAGTGTTGAAGCGTTCATTGCAGCTGCTTTATTGCATTTGCACCACGTGCTTGGATTTGATTAGAAAGATTGTATTTGACTGTCACTTTTATTGCCTGGTTTTGTTGATTTTTATTTTCTTTTTTTCCAATAAACTCAATTAAATTTTTCTGTTTAATTTTTGTACTGTTCACTTAATAGCTTATAAGTTTTGCATCACTTTGACTCTGTGTGATCCAATCATTGAGTTTATGAATGAAAATGATCAAACAATCTTTACAGCTTTGACCACAAATGAGACAACAAAAGATTAGCCACAGACATTAAGTGCATTCTCCGAAAGGCTTTTGTAAATTTTTTTCAACGGTTTACTTACACGTCTATAATCCACAATTTTTGCGTGCACACAAACGCACGCACAACATATCGCGCCACATTAATCCAATTAATTTAACGATTTGTGCGAATAAACTTGATTTCGCATCAAAATCAAACGACAAAAGCGGCAATTGAGCTCTTGGCTGCCGCGTAGTTTTTGGATTTTTTTTCTTTTTATTGACCTCTTCAATCCTCTGGTGAGCCATCATCCTCTAACGAACAATGCACTGACTGGCATGGCACTTTGCAGCAGCACCAACAATGCACCACTTGCACAAACACATACACACACACACACACACACACACACACACACACACACACACACACACACACACACACACACACATACGCACACACTCAGAGAACAATGGCGAACGAGCTGTTTCAGTTGATTTCAACGAGATGTGGGAACGTGGAAGTGTTTTGTTGATGCTGCATCGCACTGCAAGTGCAATAATTTTCAATTTACAAATAAATGTCATCACTTGTGCGCGTATCTGTATGCATGAGTGAATGTGTGCATATGTGTATTACTGTCCGTTCGACTGCAATATCCCTAATAATGTACCATTTCATTTGGCTGCTGATATAATTTTATACACAGAACACGCTCATTTGACCGAGTTTATGCGGAAGTGTTGGCATAAATGTGGCTATCATTGCTTGTTATTGCCTTTTTATTCTTCGATTGCATTTTAAATTACATCATAAATAAAATCTGCAAATCGATTGTTGGAAAATATAATTATCTTCATTCGTTCAAAATGAGGAATGAGTCTTTAGCAGATTCTTGCTTTTAATTGGAAAAAAAAAAAAACTAGTAAGGAATGGAGCGTACTGAAGTATATCCGAAGTCGACGAGTATATATCGACGTCTATAAAATTTGTATTTATAATCTGCAAAAATATTTGCGTCATACGCTTAATTTAATTTTACCCTTAGCTGCCACATAGAGTAATTTGTATGCAAAGTAAAATGCCACACCCATTTTTCTAGTATAAAGTCTCCACATTTTACCGAAGAATATATGCATGGGTTGGATAAACGACGTGGGCGGAACTTGGGTACATAAAGACGCGATGTCATTCAGTTTTATATATTTACGAAAGTTTTTCAATTTTGATGACGTCACTTTATATTGAAGGTAGGCGTGATTTTCATCCGATTTTGACAAATAGCAAAGAGTGGCTTATGTTAAATATCAAAGTTTGTATGCAAAACTTCAAAACATTTCTGTTATTTTTGCAGATTTTTAAGCGATTTAACGTTTTCAATAAAGCCACTTTGTATAGGAGGTAGGCGTGGTTTTCATCCGATTTTGCCAAATATCATAGCGATAGTCTATATTATATATTAAAGCCTATGTGCAAAATTCCAAGACATTTCTGCAATTTGAGAAGATTTTGAAGGGATTTTACGGTTAATGTTAAGCTTCTTTGTAAGGGAGGTAGGCGTGGTTTTTATCCAATTTTTCCACATTTCATTGTCAGGATTTATATTAAAGACCAAAGCTTATATGCAAAATTTCAAGGTATTTCATTAATGTTTGTTGATTTTGAAGAGATGTTACGGTTAAAATAAAGTCACTTTGTATGGGAGGTAGGCGTGGTTTTCATCCAATTTGGCTCATACACGAACCTGATCTTCCTTTTTTAAAAAGAAGCTTATATTTTGAATTTCATTGTGATGACTTTAAAATTACGGCTGTAATCGTGTCGACAGGCGGACAGACGGACAAACGAAAATCGACTCAGGAGGTGACGCTGATCAAAAATATTTATACTTTTCTATACCTGCCACGCCTCCTTATTGGCATTACAAACGGAATGACAAAGTTAATATACCCCTTACGCAGTATGCGTTGGGGTATAAAAATCCATAACTGGATGCCAGAATATTAGTTTCCAACATCGTATAGTGAGCTGTAGCACTATGCTTAAAAGTGTAAAGTACGCTGACGGCTTTTCAAGTCTTGCGTCCAGGCATTCCATTCGAAAATTAGATTTTTTCTAGCTTAAACGTACTCAAAACGTTTTGGTATATGTGCGCTTATTGTGATATTTACAGTGATTTTAAAATTGGTATGATCAATTTACTTCGACTTTTGATGATGAAGCCACCACACCCACTACGTGATGACCGCCCAACAATGTCTGCTGTGCCAGAAAACATTGATGCTGTGCGTGAACTGTTGGAAACAGACCGGCATGTGACATATCGTCAGATAGAGTTATTCTTGGGCATTAGTGGGTCTAGCATATATATTTAATTTTACCTGAGCATCAGGAAAATTTGTTGTATTGATCATCTTGGAGAATACTTTGAAAAGCAATAAAAAAACCATTGATTAACCATTGATTAACCACTGTTCAACACTTAAAAGGCAGCCCAGGTAGTTATTTTAAAAAATTTTATGAATTGGTTAAAATAAGTTATTTATTAATATCTTATTTATTAATATAAGAGCGAAATAAATAACTTTCGCTTCGGCAGCCAATTTTTCATCTTCGACCCCCCATTTAGGTTTATTCTCCGTGTATAGAAGGCTCGTTCAATAAATCTATATGTGCACTTGATACTACCATGTATATCTTCTATTTATATGTATAAAATCAGAGGTGCTCAGAGTCCAAGTGGCGACCACTATTTTCCCTTGGGGGAAAAAAAAATACAAAAAATACCGGGAAATTTGAATTAAGGGAGTATTCCTGGTTGGCAAAAATTTAAAAAATTTTTTTTTTGCATATTTTTATTGCTTGGATATTTGAGAATATCGTACTAAAAGGGTTTTTTGAAATTCGAAATACTTTAGGAGATATGGTCTTTTTTGTTCAGCAATGTTTTCGCCAAAATGCGATTTGCTTAATTTGGCTACTTTTTGAATGCAACGGTTTGAAGCAACCACCGAATTTCGTTCAACGCGTGCTTTAGCAGGTAATAACTTGTTTGTATACGCATATTACAAATAAATTTTAAAAATAAATTTTAGAGCTTAGGTATTCGAATGTTGGCAGCGTTTAGTTCACTTTGAATTCAGTTATAAACCGGACGCGCGCGCGCATACAGTTTTGAAAAGGACAGTTTTAAAATAAACTGTAAACACAAATACAGATAAAAATTTTTGTTTGTGCTAAAGACAAAGGATAGAAAAAGTAATAGAAATAAAAGAAACACTGGTAGCAATCGAGAAACTCGTCCCTTGAAACGGCAGTTTCGTGGTAACCAACACGATAGAGATAATGAATTCACAAGTACATCGGCAAAAAAATTTAAAAATAGTGAAAACGAAGACATAGGCATTGACAACAAAATGGAGAATTGCATTTTGGAGTTTTATACAGTTTTCTCAAAGAACGTTTGAAAAGGTCCGAAGCCAGAGCTCTGGCCGCATCAAAAGAAGGTAGAACTGCCCGATGAGCACAAAGAGCCGCTGAGCCCTCAGTTTTTGAAGAAGAGGAAGAGTTCTTTATGGGGCTGGCATTGCAGATTGATATATGTAAGTATTTCACAAAAAAAAAAATCTTTTATTGCCTAAAATTTTCTTTGAGTTTTTTCAAAATCACGTTTTTGAACTACGAAGTCACTTTTCTCCGGTTCTACTGAACCGATTTTGATGAAACCAAGTGCAATCGACGCAGAATTGTCAAATTTCTGCATGCTCAAATTTTTCATTGAAATCTTTTTTTTGATGCAAAACAATAACTTCAAACCGAAACGCGTTTATCTCGAAACCACGTTTTTCGAGCTTGCTTCCCAGATTGCGCCCGTAGTTCTGAACCAATTTTGATGAACAAAGTGCAATCGACGCAAAATTGTCACCATTCTAGTCTCTACCTCAATCACAATTTTAAGCAATTATTTACTATTTTTTTTTTACACTATACTACAAAAAAAAAGACATAAAATCGGTTCTTCATTTTTCAATGACCGCCATTTTGCAAAAAATAATTGCAAAATCATGATTGAGGTAGGAACCAGAATTACATCTGTTCTGAATCCAACGCCGTTTTTCCATTTCAGATGATCCGAAGTCGATTTATCCAGGCCGCAAGCAGCATATCTTTTTTTTCGACGCCCAACTTTGAAGGCCGACAACTTTTTGAACAGTTTTCGAACAAAGGAAAAAAATTTTCATTTAATTTAATATGTTCTTAATACAATAAAAAAACAGAATTTAAATAACTCTTTGCGTTTTCTAATGAGAAGTTTTAAAAAAGGGCCCAAAAACAGCCTTCCAACCAGGAATACTCCCTTAAATTTTTGGGGATTCCGATAGGGATAAATGTTTTTATATTCAAGGTGGTCCTTCTGTCGCTGATATCTGTACCAAATTACACGTCAAAATATTCATTAGTGTTTGAGTTACGCGTGCTTTTGTAAATAGCTAAAAATTAATTTTTCGTTTTTAATAATATCTGAAACTATTCAACAATGAAGTTCCATTAAATTTTGTGAGCGGAATAAAATTTTTGCTGCCGAAACGTTGAAAATGTTGCAGCAGACCTTCGGTGAGCAAGCCTCTATCGAAATAAGAGTTTATGAGTGGAACAAAATGTTCAAACAGGGTCGCGAAAGCGTTGAAGACGAGACACGGCCAGGACGATCATCAACATCAACTGATGAATTGGTGCTCCAAAGTCGTTGATTGACAGTCCGAGATCTTTCTGACCTTGTTGGAATATCGGAAGGATCAGTGAAAATTATTTTGAGTGACCGTTTGGGTCTCAGATAAGTGAAATTTTGATTGGTGCCAAAAACGCTCAATTTCATCGAAAAACAGCGCCGCGTTGATGTGTACGAAACAATGCATTCCGACTATCAAGCCAAAATAAAACGCATCATAACTGGAGATGTACCGCTTACGACCCGGAAACAGCCAATCAATCGGTTGAATACCGTGCCAAAGATGAGCCGACACCGAAAAAAACACGAAAATCAAGGTCATGTTGACAGTTTTCTTCGATTATGATGGTGTAGTGCATTACGAATAACAAAGAATACTACTTGGGTGTTATGCGTCATTTGCGTAATTTTCTGCGTCAAAAAAGACTGGATTTGTGGAGAGGCAATTCTTGGTTTTTGCATCACGATAATGCACCATCTCACACTGCATTCGCCTGACTTAGCACCATGTGACAATTCACTAAACTTAAGAGACCGCTCCTTGGACACCGTTTTAAATATTTTCTCCCAGGAGTTATAATAGGGATTTTTCCGTTTTTAAGATATCAGACAAAGACATCTAATTTTTTTTTTATTTTACACCCATGAAAATTGATGGTTAATGAACAAATTTGCATTAAAAATTTCCAAAAAGTACTTGAACTTTTTTTTAAAATTGGAAACTATTTTTTACAACTCGCGGGAAAAAATTTTTCACGATTGGGGTGATTATGACCACATAGACTTGGGGCATCACATCAAAAATTCATGTGGTATTTTATCGAGTACAGCAATTTTATGAAAAAATGGAGCTTGTTCACTTTGATTTCAAAGTAATCTGGGATATAGATAAGGTTCCAACTACGCTTGCTAGTTACGGAGAAAGACTTTTACGCACAATATGTCAATATAATACTTCAGGCATTATAAGTGTTTAATGTACTATACTTAAATAATTTATTTACTTACTTACATAGGTGGCCATAACAACCCGCGTTCGGGTTTCTGCCGAGCTCATCAGCTCTCGCCAGGTACCTCTGCTTTGCGCGCGCCTTCTCCAATCGGATACAGCAAGTGCGCTTAGGGCTTCCCTGGCCTGGTCCATCCATTGGAGGCATGGCCTCCCTCTTCGTCGTTAACCAACGCCCCTTGCCTCGAGCACCTTTTTCGCTGGAGCTTCGTCGTCCATACGATGGACATGACCCAGCCAGCGTAGTTGCTGCACAGTTATACGCTGAACTACGTCAATGTTTTCGTAGAGCTCATACAGCTCGTGGTTCATTCAGATGCGATAGTCATCGTCGACTCGAATAGGGCCGAAGATTTTGCGAAGAACTTTTCTCTCGAACACCCCCAGAGCAGCTGCGTCAGTTTGCGAAACTACCCATGCCTCAGCGCCATAAGAAAGTGAAGGTAGAACGAGCGTCTTGTAGAGTGTTAGTTTTGTCGATCGAGAGAGGGCTATGGAACTTAGTTGCTTTCTGAGTCCGTAGTAGCACCTATTAGCAATTGTTGTTCTTCGCTTTATCTCCAGGCTGACATCGTTGTTGTTGTTAATGGCGGTGCCAAGGTACATGAACTCCTTGACTACTTCAAAGTTATAGCTGACGGATGAAACGTGGGTGTCTAGATGCCGCGCTCCCCTGTTTGTAGACAGCATATACTTTGTTTTACTCTCGCTTATCGTCAAACCCACTTTGGCTGATTCCTTTTCGATAGCAGTGAAAGCAGCGGTAACATCTCTCTTGGTACTGCCAACAATATCAATATCATCAGCGTGCACAAGGAGCTGTACACCTTTGTAGAAAATGGTGGTATTACGATGCACACCGGCCTTTCGTACGATCCCCTACATGATGATGTTGCAGAAATCGCAAGACAGTAGATCGCCTTGACTGAAACCTCTTTCGGTATTGACGATTTCGGAGAGGTCATTTCCTACTTTGACGGAGCTGCATGTGTTGCTCAACGTCATCCTGCAAAGTCTACTCAATTTTGCAGGTATATCGAACTCAGACATTGTTACGTATAGGCAATCCCTTCTCGGGCTATCGAACGCAGCTTTGTAATCGACAAAGTAATGATATGTGTCAATTTGATTTTCGTGGGTTTTTTTCAGGATTGTCGTAGCGTGCAAATCTGGTCTATGGTGGACTTTCCAGGTCGAAAGCCACACTGATAAGGTCCAATCAGTGTTTTTGTAATCGGCCTTAATCTTTCACACAGTGCGCTTGAGAGAACCTTATATGCGATGGAAATAAGACTGATATCTCAATAGTTGGCGCAGATTGTTGGGTCTCCTTTTTTAAGTATAAGGCAAAGTACGCTGAGATTCCAATCGTTTGGCATGCTTTCCGCATATTTTGCTGATTAGCTGATGCATGCGCCTTATCAATTCATTGCCGCCGGTTTTAAACAATTCAGCTGACAGGCCGCCAGCACCCGCTGCTTTTTTGTTTTAGAGTCGTTGGATAGCAACTCGAACCTCTTCATGGTTAGGTGGTGGTACTTCCACTCCGTCATCGTTGATTGGTGGTGCCGAACTGCGCTCTCCGTGGGCAGCATTGGTGGACTCATCGCCTGTAAGTAAGCTGGAGAAGTGCTGTCTCCACAATCTCAGCACACATTGTGTATCCGTATTCAGATCTCCATTTTCGTCTCTACAAGCACCGGGCTTGAAACCTTGGGTTAGACGCTTAACCTGTTGATAGAATTTTCGTGCATCCTTCTTGCCCTGGTATACCTCTAGTTCCTCACGCTCACGCTTTTCCTGCTCTCTTTTCTTGCGTCTTGCGATAGTTTTCTAGCACGGCTCGCGTTGCAGCTGACTGCAGCGTTTTTCTATAAGCGGCGTTTTTTACTGCTGTCGCGATGCTACACTGCTGATCGTACCATTGGTTCCGAGGTTACGGGCGCCGAAAACCAATTACTTCTTCAGCGGTAGCGCGCATGGAGTGACATTTATGCGCCCAAAGTCCGCCGGGGTCGTTGGGTCCAGAGGTTGGTTGGTTGAGCTTAACCGAGAGTTGAGCGGAGTAGGCCTCGGTAGTCTGTTGTAATTGCACCTTAGCGACATCTAGCTTTCTTTGCATTCCTGTGCGTATGTTATTCGCATTGCATAATCGCTTGCGGATCTTGGCTGCAACAAGATAGTCGTCGGAGTCAATATTGAGCCCTCGAAATGTACGTACATCTAGCATGCCTTCCGTCGATTACAACATAATCAATTTGGTTTCGAGTTTTTTGATCCGAAGACAGCCAGGTGGCTTTGTGGATGTCAAGGTGCTTAAATCTGGTGCTACTAACTATAATGTTTCGCGCCGCGGCGAAGTCGATCAGTCTTAGGACGTTGTTCGTGGAGGTCTCATATAGACTGAGCTGACCGACAGTGGGGCCAAAGATGCCTTCCCTTCCGACTTTCGCATTAAAATTGCCGAGGACTATTTTGACGTCATGGACCGGAAGGCGGGCGTATACGTTCTCAAGACTACCGTAGAAAGCGTTCTTGACGGCTTCGTCCTTGTCCTCTGTCGGGGCGTGCGCGCAAATAAAGCTGATGAAGAAAAATTTTGCCTTGATGCGGATCGTGGCCAATCTTTCGTTCACAGGTGTGAACCGGGAAACAAGGTGGCGTAGTTTCCGGCTAACGACGAATCCACATCCGAGTTCGTGCTCTTCCGCATGGCAGCTGTAGTAGATATTGCAGTGTGCTTTTTTGGATGGCCTAGATGGCGGTGATGTCTGCCTTTATTGTTTTGAGGGATTTCGTCAGTTGGATAATGGCGCCTTCCCTATAAAGGGTCCGGACATCCCAGGTGCATACTCGTAAATCATTGTCAGTTTTTCGATTGCGGTTGGGTTCTAATTCGGTGCTGGTTTAGTTTTCATTGGGCAGTAGTAATGTGGCGGGACCCAAACCCTGCTCAAATTAGCCGTCAAAATAACGGATGCCAGTTTGCCGTTGCCCAGGGAACACCACGAAGAGGTTTGAGTCGACTTAAGACGATCTCGACATGGACAATGCTGGCTTCGCCAGGTTGAGGCAGTCAGACACGTTGCCATGTGAAGGTTCGCCCTCTGTTCCTTAAATTACATATTTAGAAATCAGTTTTATAATTTGTTTAATTGTATTTATTAATATTTAATTAATTTTCAACATCTCAAGCCATTTATTTATTTATGTATGATATTAATTTATTAAAAGAGGATTGCTCAAAAAACTTAATTTTTTAATAATATATAAAAAGTTATTTCTTTTCAAAAAGATGTCGGCCGATGATTTTGAGCTAAAATTTTGAACAGCGTTGTAAACAGGAGTTCCTTCGGAAAATACATTTTTTCATTTATACTACATTCACATTCAGAGCTAAATGCGCATTTACGAAATCGAATGTATTTTCTCTTTTATTTTGTTAAACTCGCATTTAGCTCTCAGTGTGAACGTACTCAGTTCAAGCTCACCGTGGTGAGACATGGTTTCGACAATTTAAAAGTTAATATAACAATGTGAAACGCATTCAGTGCTTTGGTAGACCATTGGCAGAAGCAATACATGTGCCACAAGAACAATTAGCAGACGTTTACAAGCAATGGGAAAGATCAATAAACTCGATAAGTGGGTCCTACACGATTTGAATGAACGTCAAATGGAAAATTACAAAGTCACATTTGAAATGCTGCTTCAACGCCACGAAAGGAAATCATTTTTGCATGGTACAGTGACGGGTGGCAAGAAATGGATTTATTTAGAAAACCCGAAGCGATAAAAATTGTGGCTTTCACCTGGCTGAGCCGGTCCTTCAACACCAAGGCCAAGTCGCTTCTAGACTAGAGGGACCAGAACGATATTACTTTGTTATTTTGTTATACAGCAACGTGCTGTCTCACACTGCAAAACTGGTGAAAAAAAGCTTGAAATCGCTTTGATGGGATATTCTTCTGCACCCGACGTCCTCACCTGACTTGGTGCCATCTGATTAACAGCTCTTTACATCAATGTGGTGGCGGCCGTGGTATACTGGTTGAGGTTCGCGGCTTGTATGCGATGTAACCCAGGTTCGAACACCATCTGACACAGAAAATTTTCGGCCGTCACCTCTCTGCAGACAATGGCAAACTTCAGAGTGTAAAAACTGCCATTAAAAGCTTTTTGAGAACAGAAGTCGTTCGGAGTTGGCATAAAATTTGTAGGTGCAGTTCTCGATCATTTGTGTTCAAACATTTCACAACACAAGTGATTATAAGAAGTTTGGCCAAAGTCCTTTTAAGGGATGAAGTGGCTATTCCGTTTTTTTACTTTTTTTTTTTGAACGCGCTCGCAGAGCAGCAGCTCGGCAATTTCGAGGAAGTTGGACGAGGAAGGAAGATGGACGATATGTGAAGCAGTCGATGGCCAATATTTTGAATAAAAAAAAATAGTTTTGCTAGAAATAAGTTTTACGTATTTTTGTTACCAAAAAACCGGAAAAACTTAATACATACACCTAGTATATTATTTAGTACAATGATTTTGCTTTTGCTTAAAAAAGTGGGCGAGATGAAAAAGGCGGGCGTGTCATTTTAGTTTCGAACTCCTTCTACACCGTTTATCGTATTTCAAACGGTTTGGGATCGAAATTATTCTGATACATAATTTCTTTGACAAGTTTCATAATTTTTTTGTCATTTACAAAATTGTTCTTTACAATATTCCAAAATCACACAATTTACCTTTACAAAGTACACTTTAACGAAATAAATAAATAAAAGAATATATATTGTACAATTTCGTAAAATGATAATTTCGTAAAGGCGTAATTCTGCCAAAGGGTAATTTTTAGAAAAGGGGATTTTAGTAATGGGTCAACATCGAAAATGGGAATTTTGTGAGGGAAACCTTTGTCAAGGACAATTTTCGAAAGGGAATTTCGACCCGTTCCATTTCAACTAAATTTCGCACGCATATTCTAAAGTATAATGAGCAGTTGTTAGTCTAGATTTCAAAAAAATTTTGCACATAAATTCTTTGGCATAATGAGCAGTCCGTAGTTTAGAAAATTGGGCGAGATTAGACAAGGGCAATGGGTTCAAATCCTAGCAAGAGGTTTTCGAACAATACTTTTGAAATTCACTGAACTCCCTGATTATGGAAAATTTAAATTAAGCAAAAATTAATTCATTATATTTGTAAATACTAAGATCAGTATCGACCGATGCCATAAATCAAAATGTGCCAATTATGCAAATATACAATCGGATAATATTAACTTTGAAAGATAACCACTCTTGGTAGGTAAAGGTAAAAAGCAGGGTGGATCAAGTTTTTTGGATGAGAAAAAAGCAAAAGGCGTATAGCAAAAATAAATTCACGCAAAATTCTGAAAAAACTTCCGCAAGAAATTAGGGGTCTAACATTAAAAACTAGCTTCCAGCTTCCAGTGACATAAAAAGAGACAAAATAAAATATATATTTATAAAATGTTTACTGATATTTAAAAAAAATTGTTTATATATTAAAAAAAGTTTTTGATTGTTCAATGACATTCAAAATTTAAGTTTTTGGGTAGATTTAAAAAAAATATTCTAAAATTTGACTTGAAAATATGAAGCAGAACTAAGTCCAACATTAATGAAAAATGTCGTATTTTACCTATAAAACAGTATTTCTTAATAAAACGACACTGTTTTTAAAATTTTCCAAGTACGAAGTCTTAAGTCTCTCGGCGGAAGCCCTGTCTTGATTTTAGACCCATAGTTTCTTGGGAAAGTTTTCATAGAATTCTTCGTAGATCACGTTTTTGCTTTACAACTTTTGACAAAAACAATTGACCTACACTATTAAAGAGTCCTAAAATAAAATCAGAAAAAAGGAGAAGAATGGAGAAAAAGATAATTAAAATTGAATACTATTTCTATTAAAGGAAAAGGTTTATTTTACGGGAAATGTCTGTTAAGAAAAGTGAAGAAGTGAAATGAAGAAGATGCAAGTATAAAATGTGGTCAATTGAGCTCCGCGTTAGGCATAGCATAAAAATAGTTTTTTACTAATTAATTAAAATGTTTAAGTTTTTATTTTAAAAAATTAAAAACAATTATTCTGCAGACCGTTTTTATAAATATTTCAATAAAATACTTTTTTATGTTTCATGCCGCTATCGAAAATACATAACCAATGGTTATTAAATAACAGCTACATCGGTGAATAAATACTTGCAGTGTATCTTTTGAAAGCATTTTATTAAAAAATATTTTTATAAGTTTTGTTGATGTTTTCTTTTTGTTTTTTTTTTTATATATAATAGCTACTGTTGATATTTTCGTTGTATTTACAGATTTGGTTTTAGTTGTTGTAACTGTCACATACAAATACTGCTTGCGACAATGATTTATCATTCTACAGTTTAACAACAATTTAGAATAGTTAGTGGTGAGTGAAAAAAAATTAAAAAAAAAAATACATATATCTCACGCTCCCCCAAAAGTAACACCTACGCTAACCAGAGAAACAACAACCGTATGAATTTAATAATCCTCCATGGTATGTAGAAAAACAACAATAACAACAACAACAACAACAACAACAACATCAACATAGTCACTAAAGTGTTAAATTAGTCGTTTAGTTTAGTTGAGTCAACATAGTAAAAAAAAAAACCAGAGAACGCGCAAGCCTGGTGGCAGGTGTTGCGGAGGTGCTGACCGTAAATTGTGGTTTGGTTCCGGCAAACTAAATACATAAATCACAATAAGGCGGCAAAGTAAAACGAAATAAATGTTGTAATTTTGTTTTTTTTTGTGGTCGTAGACAAACAAATCAAGTCGAATCGAATTCAAGCCGCACCATCAATGGGGTGTATTGGAAACAGTTTAATTAAATCAATTTCAAAAACCTATTGCATTGGTCACTTTCTTAAAATTGTTTATATATCATGTATCTTTTTTGTTATTACTTAGAATAAAAAAAGATGTTGTTTTTACATTGCAACAAAATATATTGAGGCAGGCAAATAATACAAAACAATACAAAGTAGGAGTTGCTTGCAGCTTTATCGACGTGTTCATATTTTTCGATATATTTTCCATCATTTACGTGTGTCTGTTGAACATTTTTATTTTATCAGCTACAAAAGCTGAAGTTAAACAGCAACATACTTATTTAGGTACAGCGTGAACTCAGTTCGACTCTTAAATCTACATGGGGAAAAAATTCTCTCTCTCCCCCTCATATCACTATTTGACAGTGGTATCTATTGAGTTGTTAGGGCAAACATGTGACCTTATTACATAGACGCCGCAGACTTAATCATAATGCTGGGATACACTGTATCATGCAAGCGATAGTTATATCATAAAAAAGTGTTTGACATAAGTATCCATCATAATCGGCCTGCGCTTGCATCTAAGGCATCTAAGTATGCTTTCAAGCTGAGATTAAATTCAGTGACGCTATAAAATTATTTAGCTATATGGGTACATAAGTGTTTATGAGGGTGTATGTATTTAATGGAGATAATGTAGTGTCACTAATAAAATACTTTAAGAGGCATAAGAGGCATATGATTGAAGTGAACGCATAATATTTAATAATTTAATAATTTGATTTCAACGCTCCGCCTTTTGTTCTCAACTGAATAAACTCAACTTATAAAATTTGAATTAATACTTCAATTAAAAATTTATACACAATTGATTAAAAAAAAAAATTACAGTACATTTTGAATCAGGTGGCGATACTATTTTTACTCAATATTAAGGTTAAAATTCAAACTCGAGTTTGTCAACACAATATAAACTACAAGAAGCTAAATACAAGATACAAGATACAAGATACAAGATACAAGATACAAGATACAAGATACAAGATACAAGACACAAGATACAAGATACAAGATACAAGATACAAGATACAAGATACAAGATACAAGATACAAGATACAAGATACAAGATACAAGATACAAGATACAAGATACAAGATACAAGATACAATATACAAGATACAAGATACAAGATAGAAGATACAAGATACAAGATACAAGATACAAGATACAAGATACAAGATACAAGATACAAGATACAAGATACAAGATACAAGATACAAGATACAAGATACAAGATACAAGATACAAGATACAAGATACAAGATTCAAGATACAAGATACAAGATACAAGATACGAGATACAAGATACAAGATACAAGATACAAGATACAAGATACAAGATACAAGATACAAGATACAAGATACAAGATACAAGATACAAGATACAAGATACAAGATACAAGATACAAGATACAAGATACAAGATACAAGATACAAGATACAAGATACAAGATACAAGATACAAGATACAAGATACAAGATACAAGATACAAGATACAAGATACAAGATACAAGATACAAGATACAAGATACAAGATACAAGATACAAGATACAAGATACAAGATACAAGATACAAGATACAAGATACAAGATACAAGATACAATATACAAGATACAAGATACAAGATACAAGATACAAGATACAAGATACAAGATACAAGATACAAGATACAAGATACAAGATACAAGATACAAGATACAAGATACAAGATACAATATACAAGATACAAGATACAAGATACAAGATACAAGATACAAGATACAAGATACAAGATACAAGATACAAGATACAAGATACAAGATACAAGATACAAGATACAAGATACAAGATACAATATACAAGATACAAGATACAAGATACAAGATACAAGATACAAGATACAAGATACAAGATACAAGATACAAGATACAAGATACAAGATACAAGATACAAGATACAAGATACAAGATACAAGATACAAGATACAAGATACAAGATACAAGATACAAGATACAAGATACAAGATACAAGATACAAGATACAAGATAAAAGATACAAGATACAAGATACAAGATACAAGATACAAGATACAAGATACAAGATACAAGATACAAGATACAAGATACAAGATACAAGATACAAGATACAAGATACAAGATACAAGATACAAGATACAAGATACAAGATACAAGATACAAGATACAAGATACAAGATACAAGATACAAGATACAAGATACAAGATACAAGATATAAGATACAAGATACAAAATACAAGATACAAGATACAAGATACAAGATACAAGATACAAGATACAAGATACAAGATACAAGATACAAGATACAAGATACAAGATACAAGATACAAGATACAAGATACAAGATACAAGATACAAGATACAAGATACAAGATACAAGATACAAGATACAAGATACAAGATACAAGATACAAGATACAAGATACAAGATACAAGATATAAGATACAAGATACAAAATACAAGATACAAGATACAAGATACAAGATACAAGATACAAGATACAAGATACAAGATACAAGATACAAGATACAAGATACAAGATACAAGATACAAGATACAAGATACAAGATACGAGATACAAGATACAAGATACAAGATACAAGATACAAGATACAAGATACAAGATACAAGATACAAGATACAAGATACAAGATACAAGATACAAGATACAAGATACAAGATACAAGATACAAGATACAAGATACAAGATACAAGATACAAGATACAAGATACAAGATACAAGATACAAGATACAAGATACAAGATACAAGATACAAGATACAAGATACAAGATACAAGATACAAGATACAAGATACAAGATACAAGATACAAGATACAAGATACAAGATACAAGATACAAGATACAAGATACAAGATACAAGATACAAGATACAAGATACAAGATACAAGATACAAGATACAAGATACAAGAAACAAGATACAAGATACAAGATACAAGATACAAGATACAAGATACAAGATACAAGATACAAGATACAAGATACAAGATACAAGATACAAGATACAAGATACAAAATGCAATATATAGGTACAAGATACAATATACATGACACATTTTGTTTTTGTAAAGTGCCATTGTAGCCAAGTACCAATCTACTCTAGCTGACCCCCTGACTTGTTTGGGTTCACTGATTTCTGGCCAATTATAAGAGTACTTTTTATAAGCTTTTATTTTTAAGCTGAAATTAAGCATTCATATGTTAGCCCGGTGACAATGCAATATTATGTTAAAATTTATTGCCATACCCTCGTGCACCGCCCACAAATCAATAAAAATGCTTTATCACCAAAACTACTTTGCCGATTCAGCTGAAATTTTGGCAGTAAATTTCCCTCAAGTAAAAGATTTGGTTTAGGAAAATAAGCGTGCCTTAAGCTTTCTTTATATTTTGATATTATGTGACTTTATTAAAGAAGTGCTGAAATTCAAAGTTAAATATTCTTTTATTCGCCATGTAACTGAAATGTTTGCATATATTTTATCGTTGTGCGATGAATATTAAAGGCTGTATGCATACGCACGAAAGTAATCCAAAACGTTGCATGTACTTGAAAAAATGTACAAAAAAGAACATCATACAAATCGCGTTGTAAGACGTAATTATACATCAAAATGTTTTGTTATACAAAAAAAGTATTTTTCCATCTGCTGTTATCTTTTATAAAGAAAAGGGAAAATTTTTGCGTGAACCAATTTTTTTCCATTATTGCATATATGTATATATATATATTTCATTGCATTTTATGGTCTATATAATTATCAGTGCATCAATTTTCGCAATCGTTATCGTCATCATCATCATCAGTATAATGCCATCAATTGCTGTACTTTTGCAAATTTTTTAATATTTCTACTGAATTGATGATTTATATGTATCGATTTAATGCGTAATCTTATGCGCTTCCGTTTCCGGTCACATAGGCGTCAGAAATAAGGTAATAAGCACACAGCACACCCACACACATGCATCTACATATAGATGCAAGCACGCTTACACAAACATACTCACAGTCGCATACGTTAAACAAAAACATACTCACAGTCGCATACGTTAAACAAACAAATGCGAACCGTTTTACGATTGCGTTTCTTTCGTGCTCTTGTTTGGATTTTTTTTTTTTTTACTGGTACGTCCAGTCTAACACACCCCCCAACGCATGCAATAAACGAAGATTTGTTTGAGTGTGCGTGCGTGAGTGTTTGTTTGTGTACCGCTGCCTGAGCGGTACTTAGAGGATATTTTCATTTTCAATACAACAAATCGATAAGGAAAATAAAAACAGTAAAATTAAAACGTAAGAAAACAACAATAAATAGCAGTGGATATACGCAATAATGAAAGAGATAGCAATAAATGGAAGCAAGACAAAGAAAAAAAAATGTATAAACACACAACAATGCATAAGACAAGGCGAAGATCTTCGCTAAGAAAGTTTTGAATCTTTGGTCTGGATGCTTGGTTGGGCTGGTTTGGGATGAGGTTTTTGTTTCTGTGGCCTTTTGTTTGTGCAATGCTTATTGTTATTGTTGTTTTTTTTAGTTGTACGTTGTTGTCGTTGTTGTTGCTGCCAAGCATTATGCTGCATGTCATCAAAATACAATGATGAGGTTAAATGTACGCAGTAAAAGCGTTCCTACTTCCTCCTTTTCTACTCATTTTCCCAGTTCCTACACTTATTTTGGTTTCGCAAATCTTTCCAAAGCGAGCAACTAAATGATGGTGTTTGTGTGTGTTAGTGTTTTTATATATATTCTTTGTGTGTTTTTATTTTTATAGTTTTATGACATTTTTACTGTTGTTGTTATTGTAGTTGACGAAACTCTCGCAACTATTTTGTTGTTTTTTTTTACATTCAATTCACTAAGTTTTCTATTCAATTTATCAATATCGAATCATATAGTTTAATACATTGTATTTGTACCACCAAGATATTTAACAATATCTTAAATTTATGCTTCCTTTATTGGCGAGAAAAATTCAATATATCTTTCTTTCCGAAAAAATTCTTATTTTGCATAACTTGAAGTATGAAATCATATTTTATGCGACATATTATTAGAGCTGGGTCGAAAAGTATTCATTACAATTCAATTCCTTGGAATTAGGACTTGGTAATTGGACATCTCAATTCCTCAGTAATGTAATTGGAAAAATTCAAAGCTGAAAAATTTTTATAAAAAGATTAACAGTGGTTCTTGTGGTGAATTGAATGATTTTTTTCAGTTATAGTAACAAATTTTTATAAGAGCTGGAATACCCGGCGCACAATGGTTCCAAATCGAATTACGAATCTCACGAATCGCTGATCTTGAATCTGAAGTCAAAAATACGAAATTCAAAATGGCGGCTTAAAAATGGCAGCAGCAAAGCAATTTGAATTTATTGTCTTGGAAGTTTCGGTGTCGCATGAACATTAGGCCATGAACATTAGGCTGGGCCGATATTTTTTTATTAATTTTAATACGAAATAGTTATCAAAAGTAGCGTATTTTAGCGCCGATTTAAAATACGCTTACCATTTTTGAAATGAATATAACTTTTGGCCTTCTACCAGAGCTTTTCAGGTATTTTATAAAGTAAATATATATTTATAAAATTTGTAAATATAATAGGAAAATTTCACACATATTTTGAGTCACAAAATTCAATAATTAACATAAAAAGCATAGCTTTTGCATAATTCGATATGTTTTGTTTTCGAGGCGTATGAGTTATTTCTTTTTAATATCATGGTTTCTTTTGTTTAATTAGGTTTATTGTATTGAGTTTTAAGCAAGGATAATTTTTATGTGATGATTTTTGTACTAAACGATCTAAAAGTATTAAGAAAGTTTAGCAAATAGACAAATAAAAAAAGATAAGCAAATAAGAGAAGTTTCAGGCATAAAAGCTCTGGTAGAGGGCCAAATGTTATATGGAATTAAAAAATGTTTAGCTTATCATGAAACTACGTAAAAATACGCAACTTTTAGTTCCTATTGCGTTTCGAAAAAACAAAACAAAAAATATCCATATAATTACATTATATTACAACTACATCCAGCAATAATTATATAGATATATATATATATATAAAATCAACGTTAAGCTCATTGAGTATGTTTAATAACAATACAAATAAATAAAGATAAAAATAAATGCGAAAACACAGTACTACTTAACATAAAACGACGATTGAGGCGGTTTTTGCTCGATACTTACAAAAATTCCAATCAAATATTTTTGCTTCTTACTTTAGGTAGCATTCTAAGTCTAGTGCATCCTTTTTGGAATATAATGAAATTTTGAAATACGAATGATATGATAGAACATTTGATATATTAAATTGAAAAATAATGAATACATTGTTACTACATAGCTTTAAGTTTTCACTTCTATATTTCTTTTTTTTATTTTATCAATGCTGCCAAGCAACCAACCTTGTGCCTTTAGCTCTAGGCAGTGGTAGTCTGGTCCCCCCAGGCTCCTGTTTTATTCCTAATTTCTCACTCCCTTAAAAAAAAAACATTGCTGAAGTGCTTGTTTGTAATGCTTATTTTTGCCTGTCATAATCTTGTTAAAACTGAATAAATGTTTTATTTCATTTTAATGAAGCTGACCTCGGTTAATATTTTATTTTATTTTATTTTATTTTATGTCGCTTGTGTTGCTGCTCCTGCTACTGTTGCCACTGTCGCAACATGACACGAACACACACTTGCTTAGCACATACACACAAATTCAGTGCTAAGACAAGCAAGTGAAATAATATATAAAAAAGCAAATATATCAAAAAAATGTAGGTATAAATATATATTGCAATGACAAGCAAAAAAGTGAAAGCAAAAAATTAAACAAAAAGTCGCTCAAAAGTAGTAGCAACGAGTAAAACTCAAGTATTTTGCTTTTACATTTTTTGTGCATCCGCATTTTTGTCTTATATTGTGTTGTTGTGTTTACTTTTATTTCATCTGCATATTTTTTAAATTCGCTTTCTTTTGTTTCTGCTCACTCACGGCGATAAAATAAAACGGCATAAATATGGTAAGAAAAAAAAAAAATATAAAAATACAAAAACTTCTCAACCATATGTAGTGTTTTTCTTCTTTATTTTTGGTTTTGGCTGGTTGGCAGAAAGGATTTCTTTGTGCTAGCACGACGTTGATGGGCGCGTGGATGCTTTTCGGGTAACTGGCTTTTGGGCTCCCAAGACATGTCGAGTTCATCAAATGGCCGCCATTTTTGTTTTATTGCATAACGATTTGCATATTTTTTTATTTTTCTTTTGCTGTTTGCCTTAATATCCTTGAGCCTTTCATAAATACACTCACTGCGCTGGATTTGTCTGTGGCACTTATTCTACTGCAGATAGCAGATACATATACAGCTACTGTTACTGTTACAGATTCAGTTTCAGATTTGTTCAGTTTTGTATGTTTTCCAGCTATTGTTGTTGTAGTTCATTTGTTTTCATTGCTGCTCAAGACCTGCGGCAGGGTTTTCGTCCATACAAATGAACGAAGCAAGCGGGCTCAGCCTGCGCACCAGTAAAATTCTTTGTTTACTTTGTCCGTCTTTATTCTACCTACGTTTTTATAAAATTGTTTTGAAAGCTTCTTGCTTTGTTTGCTTTAAATTGCTTTTTATCAGCTAGTGACATGTGACATTGGTGAATTCTGAGTAAATAAGTTATGTGAATCAGAATGGTTGGTGAAGCAAAAGAAGCAGCAGCAGTATTGAGTTCACTGCTAGAACAGGAATAATGATGCGCTGCTTCTAGACCCTTTGTCGTTTGTACAAAGAATTTGGTAATTTTAGTTTTCTTGTAATTCTTTATTTAGTCAGGACTATTTAGGCAGATTGTAAATGTTTTGCACGTGTAGCTGTCAACTAATGACGGACAGAACAGCGTGTAAAAATACCTTTGAACACCATGACGTATGAGCGATAATTATTTGTTCTTAATTTTACTAAGTATTGGTACAAAATATATTCATTATTATTTCACTTTTGTGTTGGTATTCCAATGTGTGCACATTAAATGAAGTAATATTAAAGACCATTACATGCCAAATTGTTAGAAACTGTAAAAATTATTCAAGCACACTTCACGGCGTATGAGTAATTTAATTAAAATTTTTTAATTATCAGTTGTCACAAAGGACTTCAACAGAAAAGCTCAAGCTTTTGTAGCAGAAAAGCTCACAATCATAAAAGCTAAGCAGAAAATTTGTAAGAAAAATAATACAAAAAAATTCATCTCTTGCCTATTAGAAACAAATGAGAGAGAACTTCTAAAATAGTTGATGATAGATGCTCATAGACTTCCAACGCTTGTATACAATTCTTTATTACTTTTGCTCGGGCATGGCCACTAAAACACTGATGATAGCTTCCTTACAAAGTAAGCAGGCATTGGAGTATGTATGTTGCCAAGGCCAACTATATAGAAACATTTTCATTTACAGTTATTTATGCTTCGCTCAATGTAAATAAAAAATTGTATTAATATTTTTCAAAACTCCAAAAATCCGAATCCAATTAAAAAAAAAACCCAAGATACCAGTAAAAAAAATAAGGACATGAAAATATTTCCAAACCAAATCGTTTATTTTTAAAATAATTCTTGAATGTTCTTTTTTGTTTTTTAAATAATCGAAAAAGACATTAGCAGAATTCATTGAATTTTATTATCGAATTAATTTTGAAAACTAAATTTTCGACAATTTTTGGAGAAGTGTTCCAAATAGAGAATTTTTCACTATCTTTCAAAAATATGATTGCGAAAATTAACTCAAAAAAAAACAGACACAGTTTCGATAGTATCGTAAGTGTGGAAAGTAAGCATATGTAGATATAAGTTGATATTACGAATCCCGTTATACGGAAAAAAAACTTCGCATAGAACCAAATTTTTGTGCACAAGTTGGAGACTTAAGTGCTCTTACATATTATAAAATTATGTCCGAATGGATAAAATCTTTAATAATTCGCTTCGCGTGAAATATCTCAAGTTTTTTGTAATTTTGTGGAAAATGTATTTTCTAGAGTATCCTACTTTTCAAATTTAAAAAAATATTATAGTTAGCAGATTATTCAAACTTCATTGTTGATCGTATAAATTTGATATATTGATTGATATATGAAAATTTTAATATTAGACATATAATATCGGAAATGACTTAGAGAATATTAACATAAAGACATAAGAAAAATACTTTAAAACAAATATTTTCTCAAAAAATCCTAAAAAAATAGTCCTAAAGCTTACAAATTGCATACAATATGTCAACCTAATAATCTAGAATACAATTTCTGATATATTTTTTCTTTTTTTTTATTCCGGACTCTTTTTGAACATTGAAGTTCTTATAGTTAATATAAATATAATGATTGTAGCCTTTATAAGCATAGTAATGTTTCCTTGGGCCAAACAATTTATCATAGCTCAAGTAAATTTTTTAAAATTATGTATGTAAATAGATAAATAAATGTAAATAGATACTTTGGTTCTTCAAGTAAATAAACATTATCTCAAATTAAAAAAAAAAATATATATATGAAGTTTTGATTTTAAAAGTCTCATTTGTAATATTTCTCCAAAGTTTCTGGTCTCCATCGGGCTTGACTTCCGAAAGCCCATTCTTGCTTCCCCTTGCATGAGCCAGTTGTAATGTATTTTTTACTAGCAGGCCACAGTGGTTCGCGGCTTTGCTACGGACGCTTTCTTTTATCAATAAAGAGCTTTAACGCGTTTTTTTCCACTAACAAAAACTTTTGAACGCCATTCAAACGAGCACAGTGTGACATCAACCTTTAAGACAATGCATGTCAAACGAAATAAAAAACGTTTTTTGCTTTTGTTTTGTTTTGCTTTGCAGCTCAGCACGTATCTCTCTTTTCGCCTTGCGCGTGGCTCATCTGTTTTTTTATGTTATGTTGTGCTGTGCTGACTGAGCGGAAAAAGAGAAGAGTAGAGAACAATACGGAGTTTATTGAAATTCTCGCAACATAAACACGTGGAAAGAAAACGATCAAGCAATTCGTGGCATCGGTTAGGATGTCTTTAAAAAATTATTACTTTAACTAAACGTACTTATTTTTAAAATTTTGAAATAAAAATAACTCTATGCTGTGCTGTAGCACAAATATGAAATTTTAAAACTTATTTCATAAAAATCGACCTAGAACTTTTGGAGTTTACCTGGAAACAAAAGATTATACTTCAATTTTTTGTTATAGTTTAGATATAGATATAGATATAGATTTAGATATAGATATAGATAAAGATATAGATATAGATATAGATATAGATATAGATATAGATATAGATATAGATATAGATATAGATATAGATATAGATATAGATATAGATATAGATATAGATATAGATATAGATATAGATATAGATATAGATATAGATATAGATATAGATATAGATATAGATATAGATATAGATATAGATATAGATATAGATATAGATATAGATATAGATATAGATATAGATATAGATATAGATATAGATATAGATATAGATATAGATATAGATATAGATATATATATATATATAGATATAGATATAGATATAGATATAGATATAGATATAGATATAGATATAGATATAGATATAGATATAGATATAGATATAGATATAGATATAGATATAGATATAGATATAGATATAGATATAGATATAGATATAGATATAGATATAGATATAGATATAGATATAGATATAGATATAGATATAGATATAGATATAGATATAGATATAGATATAGATATAGATATAGATATAGATATAGATATAGATATAGATATAGATATAGATATAGATATAGATATAGATATAGATATAGATATAGATATAGATATAGATATAGATATAGATATAGATATAGATATAGATATAGATATAGATATAGATATAGATATAGATATAGATATAGATATAGATATAGATATAGATATAGATATAGATATAGATATAGATATAGATATAGATATAGATATAGATATAGATATAGATATAGATATAGATATAGATATAGATATAGATATAGATATAGATATAGATATAGATATAGATATAGATATAGATATAGATATAGATATAGATATAGATATAGATATAGATATAGATATAGATATAGATATAGATATAGATATAGATATAGATATAGATATAGATATAGATATAGATATAGATATAGATATAGATATAGATATAGATATAGATATAGATATAGATGTAACTCGTATTATCCTCACATTCATTTCTGATATAATTTTTGTGGCTCCCAGAACTTACGCCCGATGAACTTATACCCGATGAAAAAAAAGCACGAATTTGAAACGGCAGTTGAGCCTGAAAGAAGGAAATAATGCCCGGATGGTTTAGAAATAAAACACGAAAAAAATGGAAATACTTGCGAAATTTTCAGCAGTTTTTCGGGCTTTATTTCCAAATTTTTCGGCCATAATTTCCGCGATCCAGATTCAATGCAAGTTTATCAAAATATAAAATAACGGATTCGAGGGGCAAAATAATGTGCTCCTGTGAATATATCTGCAAAGATTTTCTTCTTTCTATTTGTTTTGATGTTATTCCTTGAGCAAGGGGTCCATGGACATTATATCCGGATAAGGTCCTAATGGTGTTTTTTTATGGTGAAATGATTTGCCCTTTTACGGAATGTTGTTTTTTAATTTTCTTACAAAT
This sequence comes from Coremacera marginata, assembly GCA_914767935.1. Lineage (NCBI taxonomy): Eukaryota > Metazoa > Arthropoda > Insecta > Diptera > Sciomyzidae > Coremacera > Coremacera marginata. Next base: position 234,263,786 of record OU612043.1, on the reverse strand, counting down.
TTTTTTTTCAGTCCTAAATTCCAAGCTTATTTTTCAGGCCTTCTTTCTTTTCAAACATTTGGAAAAATGACCCGAAATTTATTGGCTCAAGCACCCGATAAAATGACCTAAACGCCAGAAATTTCGGGCATTTTTTCCTATGAATTAATGCCTGATTTTGTATGAAACATTTCGGGCTTGTTTGCCATTTTTTTTTTGTACGTAAGTTCATCGAGCGTACGTTCTGGGAGCCCTTTTTGATATATTTTTTAATCTTTTTTTGAGGCAGTTGTTGTACATGCTCAGTATATTAACAATTTTACCAGAACATATTTCAAGTATGTACTTACGAGTACACATTATCCAGTTTTTACCCATTTTCTATGTAATTCTGATGATTATTTTGATGATTTTTTATCCATTTATAGACTTCTGTAATATTTCAACTGTAAAAGTATTGATATCTGATGCAGCTCTTTAGGTATATTTCTTCTTATATTTAAAATTTTGTTTCTGACCTAAAAAAAAAACCTGAAAAAAAAGCTGAAATTCTAAATGCTTATGCAATTGACTTTATACAAATTTTATGTTTTGATATGCCAAGTTAATCAAATTATGACCAGGTTATGCAATGATTTATCTTTAGTTTGAGGCAAAGCCACATCCTTGCTTGCATCCTTTTTGAAGCAAATACATTATGGCGAGTATGTTTTGTGCAATGATGTCATCGATGGAAACTCATATTGGCAAATAAAAAATAGTTGCAATTCTATTTTTAATGTATGTATCTGTGCCGTAAATACTGTACGGCAGTGTGCAAATACAAAAAAAATTTAAAAAAGCCAGCTTTAATTAAAAATAGCGTTCACTATAGCGATGAAATGTCAAAAGCTGTTAATTTGCTTTTGGTGTCATGACGTTTATGTGAATACTCGTTAACTTATTTTGGCAGTTTGTTGACTGACAGCTTAGTTAGAGTCGTCAGGCTGTTAGCGTTAGCGACTTTATGACGCATGCAAGCGTTTTTTTTTAGATTGCTTGCTTTTAATTAAGCTGATGTTTGAGTGCTAATATTTATTGTTTTTTAACAATTTTTTTTATTACAACAGACGTCTAATGACGTCATGACATATATTTTTTTTTTTACCCATTTTTGCAATAACTGCAATATGCATTGAAAAAAAGTAAAGATTTTATTTTTGGCAGCAGCTCTGAGCTAGATTGTTCGTTATGTTTTTTGTATGTTTTAGTGTGTACAGCGAATGAAACTAGAGCACTGTGTAAATGAAGGAAAAACAATCATGCCGTTTTGTATTTTTTTTTGTATTTAAAAATTTTATTTTTATATATTCTATGACAGCAAATTGCGACATCTGCCTGCTGAATATGTTCTAAATGTCGACTAATAAAAAAGCAAAAACTTTGACACTGACATCAATTTCAAATGCAAATTTAATCTTTGGCAATCATAAAAATAAATTCGATAGAAACACAAAAAAATTGTTAAAAAAAAAACATAGCTACCATCTATTGAGTTACATTTATAGTATAGTGACCATTTGCAATAAAAAACGGTAGATAAAAGATTAAGCTAACATTTGTATGGTTAAAAATTATTTTATAATGATTTTTAAGGGCTATTAAAATTGTTACATAACGCCTAAATAACACTGTACAATAATTTCCTTTGTTTGCGAAAATTACAAACTTCCATCAATGCATGCTGGTAGAAGAGAAATAAAATTTATATTTAAAGTGGTGTTTGAAAAGCTTGAATCAATGTTTTCGGTGTTCAAGGTTCAAAAAGTTTAAAAAAATAATACAAATGAGACTTTTGATATTTCAAAAGAGATATTCAGATAATGATGTAAATTTACTTGAAGAGGCAAAAGTTATCATATTAATGCAAATTTAAAAACAATTGAGCTGAGCAATGCTAAATTGTTTGGCAAAAGTTAAGTTTAACTTTGTTTTAAAGATCACAATCATTATATTTGAACTAACTATAAGAAGTTTTCAAAAATAAGTACTCATTTTGACTATGGTTTTCAATGCTCAAATAGTCTCTAATATCCACAAAGAAGAAAAAAAGATATTTATCACCCTTCGCGCTATGCTACGCTTTACTGTATTTTGTAGTACAGCGCCCTCTGGGGTTCAAGATAAAGCAAAATGCATAGCGCCAAAAGTCTCACCGCACCCCAAAACCACTTATAAAAATCATACTTATCGGATGAGTTGTTTTGAGATTTTTGCGGTATTTGTACAACAGCGCCCTCTGGTTTTCTAGATAGAATAAAAAAAATAACACCAAAGCCCTTTCCATACTCGATATCAAATAAATGAGCAGTTTTTGAGTGTTTCACGATTTCTTAAGTGATTTGAACTAAAGCACTATCTGGTGTTTAAGATAGCGCAGAAAAAAAAGTCCAAGATACCCACCGTATCCGAAAACTAATTTGTACAAATTTTCACGCAAATCGGATGTACAGCTAGGAATTTTTCGAGATATTTAAAACATTTGTACTGCAGTGCCCTCTGGTGTTCAATATAGAATAAAATAGATAAGTCATAAAAACTACCGTACCCGAAAACCCCTGAATACAAATATTCATGTAAACCGGATGATTGGTTTCGGAGATAAATTATAATAAAAAAATTCGTGGAACCCGATCGCAGCGCCACCTACCGGGTCCAATTGCAAATCTGAACCATCCAGGGATCCACTTAAATGCGCACAAAAAATTTCATCAAAATCGGTGCAGCAGTTTAGGAACAGTTTAATAACATACACACGTACAAATATACACACGTACGTGCAAAAGAGATAACGCCAAAACAGTTGCCGTACACGAAAATCCTTTAATAAAATTTTTCATCCAAATCCGATGAGCGGCTTTCTACTTTTTCAAGATTTCTTAAGAAATTTGTTAGCGCCCTCTGGTCTTCAATATAGTACAAAAAAGATCAGTTCAAAACAGTCACCATAACAGAAAACCCCTATATACCAATTTTCATGAAAATCGGATAAACAGCTTAGAAGTTTTTTGAAATATTTGTACACAGCGCCCTCTGGTGTTCAAGATAGAACAGAGTAGATACGTCATGAAAAACTCACGGTATCCGAAAACCTATATATACCAATTTTCATGTAAATCGGATGCACGGCTTAGGAGTTTTTCGAAGTTTTTTAAAATATTTGTACTACAGCGCCCTCTGGTGCTCAAGATAGAACAGAGTAGATAAATCATAAAAACTCACCGTATCCGAAACGGTAAACCTTTATACACAAATTTTCATACAAATCGGATGAACGGTTTCGAAGATAAGCTAGAAAAAAAATTCCTCAAACCCGATCGCAGCGCCTCCTACCGGGTCCAACCTTTTATACTGAATAAAAAGCAGCCTATATATTGACCGGGGGTATAAGGAACCTAGATGTCAAGTTTCATTTAAATCCATCCAGTGGTTTTCGCGTGATGCTCTAACAGACAGACAGACAGACAGACAAACATTTTAAAAATGCGATTTTTGGACTCAGCGTCTTTCAAAATGTCCATCGCAAAAAAGAATTTCCAAAAAATAATTTCATGTACAGATTTTTTTTTTCACAATTTTATATATAGATTAGTCTCGGTTTCCACTCGTCAAGTCTGACTGTCAAATTTTTGACATTCCCTTTTAAACTTGACGATTCAGTTTACACACATCAAGACTTGACGATCAAGTCCAAAAGAATAATTAAGAGGTACACATAAAAAAGATCCATGTGTGCAAGTGAAATAGAAGCGCTAAAATAACGGAAGACCGAAAGTGCAAAGCATAATGTCAAAAACTTGAAGGTACATTCAAGTTTGTGCTTTACCATTCCCTTATGTTCCTCTTTCCTTCAAACTCGACTTGATTTCAAGAAAACGTGACGTGTGGAAAGGGAACCAAGAAACGAAGAGAATAAGAGCACGATGCTTTACTAACACCAGCAGGTAGCAAATAAAGCAATAAAAAATTACAAAAATGTCAGTGTTCATACCCTGAATATTTAGCGAATATTTTTTTATTCGTTCGTTCGTAGAAAAGAGAGGTTTTTTTGTATGGGGACCCAAAGAAGGGTGGCAGATAGGGGGTAGTTGTGTGCAGAAGAAATGTTGAGGGGCAAAAAATAATAGGACCAACTCATATATTTGACCCCACTAGGAGTTCAGCTACTGCCGATATAAGCTTTTTTCGACAGTGTTTGTGTTTTTGTTTGGATGGTAGCGAACAAAGCAACAAAAAATAAAAAAATAACACAAATATTGCCTTAAGAATAACAAAAAGATTATTGCAGGGAAAACCCAACATATTAACTCTTACTCAGGTCACTGCAGCAGATACCTGAGTATTCGTGTAGTTTATCAAGTGCTCAGAGAAAAAACTGAAACAATGCGTAGATCGCAAGCTCACCTCAGAGAACAGAGAAGAGAACAGAGAACAAATAAAAAGCTATTCTCTTGCGCTACACGACCTGTTGTTTACATTTATTCGCTTGCAGCTTTGCTTGCAGTGACTGCTACTGCAGAGGATCCGGGTAGTATATTCACTTGATAAATATATTCATGCAGGGGTCTATTATCTAACATATAGCTTGTGTCGCTATGTATTACCTCCATCCATGAATATTAACATGGGGATGTCATAGGAAATGTAATATATTCCTTACTACATAACACAGTTATTGAAGAATTCTAATATTACTCGGTAATGCATCGATGTTTTATGAAATATCGATGTACTTGTCGATGCATCGAATCAAAGAAATATTTTGAATTTCACAAGAATTCTCAATTCAACAGTATAGTAGCGCAAAAAGAGCAGAAAGAGTGGCTCACATATTACCTCTTCCCTAACCTTGGTATGCATGATTTCTTCTATATTATTTACAATAAATAATTCTTCAAAGAAAAATAATATGCAACCCTCATTTTCCTTCTGGGATACTAAAGCTAGAGAAAACAAAAATATTCCAACAACAACAATGCAAACAAGAACGATGCATTGTTGCATGCTGTAAATTGCGAAAATGTAATTTCAGGTAAACATGTTTCATACTTGGATGACCCAGGACGCAGGACACATTGCACAGAATGGGTGTGTGTGTGTGTGTGTATGTGGGAGCAGTTTTCAAACATGTCATTTCCAGCTGTTAGTCGCAAATCTAGTCATACTTATACACGCAGTAGTAGGCTTTGTGTCTCTGTGTGTGTGTTTGTCCAAGTGTTCAATTATTTTCAACAAGCCTTTGAATGCTCAGTTTATGTCCTTTAATCAGAGGATATTTGATTTTGTGTGGGATCGTGTGTGTGTGTGTTTATGTGATGCATGTGCTTGGTGTCTGACCAACACCAGCATGTTACAGGACGTCCTCCTTTCTGTGCACTACACATGCAGTTGCTGCACTTAACTAGTTTTCCTAAGGTTGCTTTCGGTTTAACTGACAGGTGGTATGAGGGTGGGCGGGCAAATTTCAAATTATTGCTGCGTACATTTGCATTGTAGGCTAAAAAGGCATTAACTTAAATTTTCTTTGAGTTGAAAACACATTCCGTCTACTTGACTGCCTTTTATATTTGTATTTTCACCCAATTTGAGAATAAAAACTAAATTATATTAAGATTAGTTTAAGAAATAGTTTTACAATTTAAGTTTATTGATTTTTACTTTAAATTTAATTTTAGTTATAGGCAAGAAAGCTGAGAAATGTAAAAAAATAGGCAGTGAGAGGACTGCCGACCGAAGTGAAAACTTAAAGCTATGAAATCGGTGTTTTTTTTAATTTTTCAATTTGTGTATCAAATCATTCATATTTCAATAATTTCATTATATTTCGAAAAAGGAAACAATCATAAAGTAACAAACAAAATTGTTTGATTGGAATTCACGTAAGTATCGTGTAAAAACTGTATTGATTGTAGTTTTGTATTTATTAGTACTGAGTTTTCGATTTTTGGACATACTTGTCCAATTTAGAAATTAGATAGATCTAATTTTCTATCGCTTAGAAATTATTCTAGAATTTTATGGCAGTAAACAGGTAATAAAAGTTTTATTTTGCATATTAATCCCTCGTGCCACACCCTAACAAATGCCTGAGCAACATCTTAAAAAAATCACACAACAGTATTTTTTTTCTTCATAAGCTTTCCTTATTTCATTCGTAATACGATGCACTTGCTCGATAGTACCATGTTTTTTCCGAAAGCTAAATTGGTGGCTTGGTATAGTTCTTGTTTGTTCCATATATGGCTCTAACTTAGTGAGCAGTAATTTTTCAAAAATTTTTGAAAATATAGGTAGTAAACTTATTGGTCTGTAAGAGGATGTTTAGGTTGGATCTTTTTCAGGTTTTTGGGTCATGGATCATGGTTGGAAATTTTCCAAAACATTGGGAAGTAACCAATCCTCAATATTGCATTAAATATATGTGCTAATATTTTAATAGCAATACTTGGAGACTCTTTTATTATTTTGCTTTCCTTGTATTAAGTTCTGTTTTAATAATTTTGTCAATATCCTCGACTTTCACTTTTAATGGACTTTACCTCGGTCGAGTAGGTAAGTTAGGAATTTCGAAACTATTACTGGGTAGATTTGGTTGAAACACACATTTTAAGTGCTCAGCAGAAGCAAGGACTTTTTCTTCATCACTTCTCGCCAATCTTCCATTTTTTTGCATTCTTTTGGAATCTTTATATTTTTATTTGCGTTCCATAGAGAATAATTGGTGGCTTCTGTTGGACTTAACTTTTGCCTATATAGCTTTAAATTTTTTTTCTTATTCCGTATTTAGTAATTCTTTTAGTCTTTTGACAGCTTGTGTTGTAGGAGATGTGAAAACACCAGTGCATACTCGTACAGCTAGTACTGTAGAAAATATTGCTGCTGTTCGCGATAGTGTGGCTGAAGAGCCGTCCACCTCAACTCGTCGTCGTGACCAACAATTGCACCTCTCACGCTCGCCGTTGATGAACATTATGCATAAAGACTTGCATTTACACGCTTACAAGGTGCAATTGACTCAAGAACTAAAGCCTCTTGACCATTTCAAGCGGCGTCAATGGTTAGAATGGTGGCAAGAAATGGCAACAGTGGATGGATGACCAATTTTCGAAGAAAATCATCTTCAGTGATGAGTCACATTTTCACCTCAGTGGACTCGTCAATAAGCAGAATTGCCGCATTTGGGCGAATGATAATCCAAGAGTGATTGTCGAAAAACCAGTGCTCCCACAATGAGTGACTGTTTGGTGCGGTTTATGGGCTGGCGGCATCATCGGGACTTATTTTTTCCAAAATGAGGCCGGTCAGGCAGTTACTGTGAATGGTGTTCGCTATCGTGAGATGATAACGAACTTTTTATGGCCCGAATTGGAAGATATGAATGTGGACGATATGTGGTTTCAACAGGACGGTGCCACTTGCCACACAGCAAACGAAACAATGGCTCTTTTGCGCGACAAATTCAATGGCCGTGTTATCTCACGTGGTGGCGATGTCAATTGGCCGCCAAGATCATGTGATTTGACACTGTTGGACTTCTTTCTTTGGGGTTATTTGAAAGAAAAGGTGTACGTCTATAAGCCAGTAACAATGCAAGAGCTAAAGGATGAGATAATTCGGCACATTAACCGGCATAGAACCTCACTTATGCCTCAGCGTCATCGAAAATTTGGACCATCGGATGGAGGTGTGCCGCCGAGGTCGCGGCGGCCATTTGGCCGATATTTTGTTCCATACATAACTAAACCATACCAATATTATCATAATAAAAAGAAATGACAATAATTTCTTAAATAGTTTGTGTTTTATTCAAAATCAACATCGGCCCTCAAAATTTAACCACCCTTTATAACAAATTGCACTCAAAAATAATAAATATAAAAATTTTAAGTTGTATGCAATAGGTATGTATGCAACATATGCAAGTTGTATGCAAGTTGTATTCAAGATGTATGTTACATTCAACATATGCAAGTTGTATGCAACGTATGCAAGTAGCATGTAACGTATGCAAGATATGTGCAATGTATTCAAGCTATATGCAACGTATTCATGATATGTGCAATATGCAGAATGAATGCAATATACAGAATATTTGCCATTGCATAAAAATCCGCAGTCTAATTATCAGCCCTGACCTATATTCATTCTACATGTTATTTATAAAAATTCCTACTTTTATTTCACACAAAAACCATAAAAAAATTTTGAAGAGTTATAAATGGAAACCACTTTGGAAATGTTCGAAAAACATCAATTAAAAATTGCATCCGAACAAATTGCATTCAATAAACAGCAATGCTTTAAATAGATAAAAACTTTTCCACATCCCATCATTGGCAATTCTGATATGTAGCTGATGTTTTAATTACTCACTCTTTGTAATGTCATTCATTACGCCCTGATTGCAGTAGTCATTGGGTTTGCCATGGAAATAGGAACGCATCTGCAGCAGCAGCAACAAGATGGAAAAAAATAATGAATAAAAAAAAAAAAACGAATGAGCAGCAATCTATGCTGTATAGCTGATCGCTTTAATTGACATCGCATCAATTACTTCATCAGTAATTGAAAATGATGAAGATGATGATGATGATGATGATGCCATGATTTGCTGTAATGAGCTGCAATTAGTTGAAAGCAAAATTTAATAATACCAAGCGGAAGCATTTAACTCATTGACTGCAACTGCCAGCGTAGAAAAAAAAAACACCTAGTCTTCGATGTAGTTGCAGAAAATTTGCATTTATTTGTTAACGAAATAATTCTTGAATAAAATAATTGAATAATTCATGGCAATCAAATAGAACTGTCGGTTGTAGCACTTGCTCCACCTTGTTATTTTCGATTTTATTACCTTTCGTATTTTGTCGTTCGTTACTCGTCGCCTCATCTTTTGCACAGTCTTAAAACATCAGCTGCTATAGCAGGTAAGAAGTAGAATAAAGAAAAAACTTGCGCGCCTTGATTATTGATTTCCGTTTTATTGCCAACCCAATGGTGCTCACACCCTGGCCCCTACAAGCACTGCTAAGGAAACAATATCATCGCCAACATCAACTTCAGGCCACCTCAGTCCTTAACGAGCGAACGTCCTCCCCTCACATATTGGGTGATATCATCAAGGACACGTTTTGTAGGCACTTTATAGGCAAACAAACGAAAGCAAAACTGAACGGGACGGACGCACGACAACGACAATAACGGTTTGACTGAAGGATCCAAGAACGGCGGCGACAGCGCTGAAGAATTGTTTAATAGGCAGCTAAGTTTAATGGGCGCCACATAGTGTAGTCGTAGTTGTTGTAGGTGTGTGTTTTTATTTGTTTTTTTTTTTTTTAGACATTTTTGGTTGCATGGTTGGCGCCAAATTTATTTATCGACATTGAAATGTTAAAAGGTCACTGCAATTTTGGCGAGGTCATAGAAGAAACTTTGGCGAAGGATAACTCGGTTTGGCAAAAAGTTGTAAATAATATATAATTCAAGAAAATGTACTGGAAAGTAAAGGTTAAAATGAAGTTTTTAAAAAATGCAGCTTTAATAATTAATTTCATTCATTAATTATAATTTTAATCCAGCAACGTACAGCAGAGAACATGCTCAAAAAGCTGCAAAGGCTAGCGTGCATTGGTATCACAGGGGCAATGCAAACGTGCCCAACTGAAGCTCTCGGTGTAATAACTGGACTTCCTTCGTTAACGATTGTTATCGAAAAAGAGGCATTACTTAGTGCAATAAGAATGGAGGGTACACATAGAGAATTATATCCACTGCCGCAACCGAATTGGTGCCCTACCGACTTAGTCGATTGTTGATAACTTTTAAAAAGTAATCACCACAACTATGTACTTTCCCGTAGCCTTGACTGTGGCATTCCGTTGTAAGCACTGCGCTCACGGTTTTATGAACGAACCCTTTTATCCATTCAACTTATATTCAGTTAAATGAACGATCTTGTAAATTGCTTTGACCTAAAATCAATTGTGTGAACGGAGAAGTAAGTTATTGGAACCTACATTCGATTCTATGAATGGACCTGTTATCCGTTTTGACTCCCACTCGGTTGTATGAACCGACCTGTCAATTGTTTTGACTAAAATTTGGTTATTTTGACTAACCCATTGATCGTTTCGACATCCACACGGTTATTGACTGTAGGTAATTTTGTAGGGTAAACAATCTATTTATATGTTCACAATAAACGTTTTTCTAAAAATAAAATCACACAATATAAAACGGATATTGTTTTATTTTATAAAAAATAAAATATCATCAAAAACATTACAGTACTTGAAATGAACATTACAAATATAAAATAATATAGAAAAAAAGAACATTTCATTACATTGGCTGACTTCAGAAACGCATTTTTTATAAAAATTTTTCGTGTTTTGGTTATTTCGTAAAAGGATGAACCGTCAAGTGTGCCTAATATGTAATATGTCTTATCTTCAAAAGAATTGCACATATTTTTATGGTTAATAGCACTTTTTATGGTTGATAAAACAAACACTTTCAAATCGCGACGCCCAGGAAATTGCAATCGTACCGAGTTCCTAAATGCATTTATGCAAAGCATCAGTGACCTCTTTCTTTGAACTGGTGCTAAGCAGATTCACCGAAACTGCGAAACTGAAACGTGATTAAAAATTATAACCTAGTTGCGCAGTTTTGGAGAATCAACTAAGCACCAATTAATAGAAAGTCACTGATGCTTTGCATAAATGCATTTAGAAACTCAGCCTTTCTTTATGCATATATAGGTAGAAAGCAATTTTATTTAACTTACCTACTGATTGTTCCTCTAACAAACTATTGAACAAAACGACAAACACTACAAAAATTCCGTCTGGACACGTTGAACAACATTGAGAAATGAAATGCAAGCGGCTTGCGATCAAGGTCGGCTTACGCAACTTCGTGTTTGTGAACGTATGTCTGTTTCACTCAATAAGTCGGATGGTTTGACAAACTTGTAGTTGCAAGGTTGGCTGTTGAGATTGATGCAACTAAAGGGAGCGGTTGATTTAATAAAATTTAAAACTCGATTGCATCGTAAAAATAATGCTATTGACATATCTTACAATGTGGTTGTTACACTGACTAGTATTGTTCGCTTGTTTGCAATAGCTTCAAGTTAGTTATTTCAGACACATTACGTTCCTTGTAATGGTAACGGGAGTTGAAATAAGCAACTAACATGCAATATTTTCATTTCAACTAAACACACATTTGGAAATGAGCTGCGAAGGAACGATCATTCGCGCCAACTAACAATCAGTTGTGCTTATTTCATTCCAGTTACATTAACTAAATATCAGTTGTAGCAATTTTCTTCCGATTACCGCAATTAATATTCATTTCCCGCAACCTTATGCCTTTAAATGAATTTTCTGAGTGTATAGATGATTACAAGCTAGGGGATTTTAAGGGACACATGAAGATACTTCAAAGATGACCCATTTCTAAAAATTCCAGATAGGAAACTGAAAAAGCTAAACTCCTCAAAGCGGTATTGGATTGTTCTACCCAACAGGCAACTATGGAGGAGTGACAGCTTCACAGCTGATCCTGGCTCACAGTTATGGTTTACTGACGGGTCTAAATTAGAAAACGGTGAAACGGGAGCTGGGGTCTACGGTCCCAAATTCCAAAAAGCTCTTCCAATGGGCCATACTCCAACCATATTCCAAGCGGGGATATACGCCATCGAGGTATGTGCTCGGGAATGTCTCCGTAGAAAATCTATGGAGGCACATATTTACATATTTTCTGACAGTCAAGCGGCACTAAAGTCCTTACAGTCTTATTAGCTCAAATCGAGACTAAGCTCTGATTGCGTCGAAGTCCTGGGACAAGACAACAAAGTTGAATTGTGATGGGTACCAGGGCACGAAGGTTTCGAAGACAACGAAAGAGCTGACTGCCTTGACAAAAGAAGGGCATCACGATCTCTTATCGGAGCACATTCAGTGTGAATCCCCGGCAATCTGCAGCTTAAGACTTTCTCACTTTGGGGGGGAGGGGCAACAGTGCCTCTTTCAAAAATATGGGACACTAAGCCAGAAACAGTGCTGAAATTCATAAAAAGCCTAAATCTGGAAAGCTAAACCATGGGCATGCACAATAGATCCTATAGGACGCGGTGCGCATGGGCCCACTTCAAACACCAACAACAACAATTATGTAGAAATCATTCCACAAAAACTAATGAAGCCAGATGATGATACAAATTACGAATAAAAGAGTTTTACGAGATTTTAGAATACTAATGATAACAAGAGAAAGGAAGAAAAAACTAGATAAGTTTTTAAAGACGAGAAAATAAGAAGTTGTAATACTTTATAGATCAAATAGTTTAATAAAGATACAAAAATTTATGACAAACTAAGAAATAAAATTCAAGGAAGGAACTACAAGCAGTTTAAGATAGGAATGGGACTAAAATTCTTAGTTGTAACTTTAATTTGTGTAAGCACTAACACGAAGAAGACACGAAAGAAACCAAAAAATTCGAGGTCATTATTATGAAAAAGCAAAAATTAAATTCAATATAATATGGATTAGATAATTTTGTGAGCGATGGTAACTCTCCAATGAGCAGAGAAACATGCTTCGTTCATAGTTCCATGCTTAAGAAAGAAGCATGTTTCCCTGTTCCGTGCATGTTTCACTTAACGTCTTTTTCGCTTTCTAAATTCTGTTAACATTCTGGATGTCTTCATTAATGATATTGTTAATATGAGAGCTTTTTAAAAAAGTGAAGCCAAAAAGAGCAAATTGAGTCATTTGCTACAAGGGCTACTGTAAAAGATTCAACGCTTTCCTAGGAAATGATAAAGGTTAATTTTTGTTGTATTCGACATTATATGGGCTGAATGCATGTTGTGCTTCAAGAATTAAACCAATCGTCACATTTAACTTTTAACATTTAGCTCTATAGTACTTTCAGTGCCTTCCAAACGTTTTGTATTGTACCTTGACGCAGATAACAAAGGATCCTTCTGAAGCACTGTTAGAAACACATCTATATAAAGGGTGGTTAAATTTTAAGGGCCGACGTTGCTTTTGAATAAAATACAAATTATTTAGGAAATTATTGTTATTTATTTTTATTATGAGAATATTGGTATGGTTGAATTGTGTATGGAACCAAATATCAGCCAAATGGCCGCCGTGACCTCGGCGGCACACCTCCATCCGATGGTTCAAATTTTCGATGACGCTGAGACATAAGTGAGGTTCTATGCCATTAATGTGCCGAATTATCTCATTCTTTAGCTCTTGAATTGTTGCTGGCTTATCGACGTACACCTTTTCTTTCAAATAACCCCTAAGAAAGAAGTCCAACGGTTTCAAATTACATGATCTTGGCGGTGAGATAACACAGCCATTGAATTTGTCGCGCAAAAGAGCCATTGTTTCGTTAGCTGTGTGGCAAGTGGCCCCGTTCTGTTGAGACCACATATCGTCCACATCCATATCTTCCAATTCGAGCCATAAAAAGTTCGTTATCATCTCACGATAGCGAACACCATTCCCAGTAACTGCCTGATGGCTCTTCAGCCACACTATCGTGAACAGCAGCAATATTTTCTGCAGTACGAGCTGTACGAGCATGCACTGGTGTTTTCACATCTCCTACAGACCCGGTTTGCTCAAATTTTTGCACGATTTTTCCGGTTGTACGTGTACATTTGAACGATTAAATTGACCGAAAAAATCACGAAGTGCACGATATGCATTTTGATTTGAACACCCATTTTCAAAATAAGCCTGAATAACTTTAACGCCTTGTTCGATTATGTATCTTTCCATGGTTCAAATTGAGTTAGTCTGAAATTGGGAAATGTCAAATGAAATGCAGAAAAAAACTTGAGGTTTAGGTGTGGTTCACATTCAACATTGGCCCTTAAAATTTAACCACCCTTTATAAATAGGGCAAAGGCAAAACAGTTCAGTACCATTTTCTCCTGTATTCCCCAAACGATTTTGATGATTTTTTTTTTTAATGAATCAGAGTAAGGAGAAGCACCGAAAAATATTTAAAGAAAAATGTTAGCTGGAATACCCAGCGTTGCTCGGGAGTGGTATGGTACTCTAGTAAAAATAAAATGTTCTGCCTACTGTATAATCTGCTTACTTACTCTTTCATGTTTTCACACGAACTAGCCTCTTAATCATTTTATTTTAAATGCCAGGCACACAATCTCAGACAAAAATACTTACGTACACTCACTACCGCTGATTTTACTTTAAAATAACAGAAAAGAATATAAAAAAAAATAACAACAAATAAACTGCAAACCAAGATTTAATTTCTAGGTGGCTACAAAATATGCAGCCATCATTATTTCAAAGGTCAAGTGACAATAAAATTGGTATTAGGAACATTTCAAATATTGACTGCCATAAAACAAAAGATTCCGTTGCCAGACAAAGAAACGCAAAGGCAAGCCAAACAAAAACACAACAAAAAAAGGGGTTTGGCTTCAAAGCCAAAGAAAGTCAGAAGAAGCGCGCAGCAACTCACAAGGTTGCAAGAGTTTTAACACCAGCACAAAAGCCAGTTTGTAGCAGATTGTAAGTCTAGCAAACACACTCCACTCGAGCCCATCTTACTCAGACCTCTAAATAATCATCATGGTTCACACAAACACACACACACACACTACAGCCTAGCAAAGGAAAGCCATTCACTGAGGTGACGAACAACTCAATCCAGGAAAAATGTGTTTTGTGGCTTTTGTAGCTTAATTGATGAATAAAGCGGGACTGTGCTGGGCAGAGCGGGCAGAGGGAGCAGAGAAAGAAAAAAAAAAATTTTATTGGCAACTCGTTCGTGGCGGCATTAGCAGAGAATTGGCAAGGCGTGTGAAGTGGAGTAGCTGGTATGACTTGGGCGCTGAAAATTAGTTATTTATTTCTAAAGGAGGCTGACTAAGTCGAATATTTGCCACTCCTTTAGACTTTCGTCGATACCCACCCTTAAAATCGACACTTTGTTAAAACTCAATTATGTTTTTGGTTGTTTTTAGTTGTAGTTGTAGTTGTAGCTTTTGTAAAGAACCGCAAGAAAACCTGAATGAAAAGTAAATAAAATCAAATATTTGTGTTAGAAATTCGGTAATGCAACCTTAAAAAGATTCGTGGTTTAAGTTTAAGATAAAAGAAATACAGAAAAAAACTATGTTTTTAGTAAAAATGTTATTTTACTAAATTTTCCTTTCAAGCATATATTCCCACAACCAGCCAATATTTCAAAGGCAAATGCCCTAAACATAATTTGACATAAAAATTAAGCAAGGATTGTTAACATAAATCCTAGCGAAAAAATAAAATGGGAAAATGTAATTAGTTACAGCTTTTCATGTGCGCACAATACGATTCATTGATTTGTTCAATGATGCGAAAAATTTAAAGAAGAATGCTTTAAGCGGAATCATGTCAGAACAGTGGCTTCATTCATCTTCAGTCTGTCCAGTTCAATGTTGACAGCTACGTGATGAACGTACTAATAGCCAGCACTTGAGTACCGACATTCAAGCATCGGGTGTCCTTCAAGACTGCAGCAGTAGAAATAAGTTATGAACGTTTGCTTTGGTTTAATGTGGCACAAGCAACAGACGTAACAGCAGTAGAAATGGAAGAAGTAGTAGAAGCAAGCAATAAGGAAATTTTTCAAAAGTTAAAGATATTAAATTATTTTTGAAAATCTAACACTCAACCCAAATGAAATTGCATTTTGATTGCATGGTTGTGTCGTTAGCAACACACACACAAACACACTCGCTCTAACATATACAGCCGTACATAATCTTTTCATCGTGATATGCATGCATTTTTTGTTTGTGTTGTTGTAGTTGTAGTTGTTGTTGAAGAAAATGCAGCGTGAACGTGAGGAATTATTATGCACGAAAGTGTCAACTAATGGTTTTCCGTCATGCAAAAATTTTAAGTCACTGCAAGAAGCCGAAATGTGCTGTTCACCCTGATCGAGTGTATGTGTGTGTCTTAGAAAGAGTGCGGCAGGACCTACAAAGGATGTTAGCCATTAACAAAAGTCTAAGACTACTTGCGCAAAATCATGCATTGAATTTAATTTTTGTTGCTTTTATTACATTTTTACTGGCTGTAATGGAGCAAGGGAACAACGTGATGTTGCAGTTAATGTTTGCGTTAACCAAGGAGTTGAAACTGCTGGGTCACAATAAAATCTTGAATTTCCATTTAAAAAGAAAATAAAAAACAAAAATTCTCAATTAAAGAATATTGTGACTTTGCTAAATAAATTAAATCTAAAAATTTTTTATGAAGGTGCTCGAAGTAGGTCACATATACTGTTAAAATATAAAAATTACTATCAAATACCCGCTACTTCGACTGCGATAAAGATATTAAACACCATTTAGAAATTTTAAATCTTAAAATCCAAGTATTTATTCCAAATGGAACCTTTGTGCTAAACAAGTATAGATTTTTGTTCAAGAAGTTCACAAAACTGGAAAGAGTTTCAATGACACACTTAGTTCCACAAATAATTAAATTGGAATCTCCTTGCTAGAGAACCAAAGATGTCTCCAAACAGTTCACAAAACTCAAAAAGGCTTCTAAAATTAAAACAGTTGTAATAAAGTTGTAATGGAAACTTATCACCAAAAATCTAGGCGCGTATCATTCCATGTATGACAGAAGGAAGTCTAACTAACTTCTATTGAAGAATATAACTAACAATTCAACTTTTATAAAGCTTCTATAAAGCTTCTTGGAAAATCGTTTGGCGAACTTTTTGAAGTCAGCTCTCGTATGAAACAAACCCGAAACTGCTCCAGCCAGAAGTAAAATTCGTGCTGCTTGAAAGCTTTCTATGCTTCGGTAAGCACCTTACCCTATAAAAAAACTGCTTGGAAGCTTACTAAGCTTCGAAAAGGTGCCTTTGAAACTCACATTAATGAAAATTTGCTCTCACATTAAGAGCTTCGCTCTTATAAATATTGTATAAGCTATTTGTGAGCTGTTTGAACTTTAATGTGATGCTTGGATAGAACCTTTACAAAATAACCAAATGAGATAAAAAAACAAAATAAAAAACAATACTATAGTGGCTTGGAATATTTTTCTTTGCAATGGGAATTACATTTGCCATCCTCCATTGCTCAGGAAAAGTTGAAGACGTAATAGCGTAATTGAATAAATGTGTAAGTGTCGAAACAATAGAAGGAAGAAAAAGTTTTACGAACATAAGGTTGACATTGCCATTCCCCATTGCATTTAACTTAACAGACAGAATTGCGTATCAATTCATATCGGAAATGACCTCGTTAAGGTACTTCTAGCAATCCAAGCAACACAAGCTCCTTCACAAAAATGTGAAACTTGCTTTCACAAATAAGCACTTTTCAAGAAAGAAAAATATTTCCGCTCACAAGTTTAAACACGCTTTCCGTTCACAAAACACTAATGTCTACACACGTAATATCGAAATTATATCAAAGTAGACAATATCCAAAAGAAGTGATATTGAATTGCAAACTTCTAAGAATATCGCAAATGGAACCAGTTGGAAGTTAAATTGTAAGTTGGGAGTGATAAATATTTTATACATACTAAAGTTGGAATTTTTTTTAACATCATTTTTGTTAAAGCTATTCCTTGGATCATTTAAAAATAAAAAAATATTTTAAAGTTTTCCTCTCAGGGCAAACTTTAAATCCGCCTCATGTTAAAGAAGAAGGAAAATTTAGAAAACAATCTATTTCAAATGCATGCATTGCAATTCTCATTCGCCATCTCTTTCGCTCTCACTCTCTCTCTCTCTCTCCCTTGTGCCTCAATTTATTACCACAATCGCATTATATCATTGCTCAGCTTAATGCAATCCTTTTATCAACACGAAACATCCGTCCGCCCACAAGTGAGAAGCCGCAAAAGGCAAGCAGCAGCAACTGTAATAGCAGAAAATGAAAAATACATTTTCCACACAATTTTCACAACCCAGCAGAAAATCCCAGCAGAGAATAAAAAATAAAACAGAAAAAAGTTAGACAAAAAAAAAAAAAAAAAAAATACAAATCCAGCATACTAAAGAATAACATTATCCCGGCAATGTTTTTTGAACAACTCACAACTCAAACCAAGTGACCATAAAAACGCTTCAGAGATGGATGTAGACAACAAAGAAAGCATGGATGTGACAATAAATGCAAGAAAAGAACATTAAACATTAATAATGTGTACAAACTAAAAACACTTAAACAGAGAAAGTTAATTAAATAAGTGGCATATCTAAGAGGACAACAAGGACAAACATGTAGAAAAAGCACAACTAGTAGATATGAACAAAAATCTGGCAAAGCACTATTTTTCTAACATATTTGAATATACAAATATATCAAGTTGGAATTGAAGCATGTTAAAAGTTAAAAGCAGATGCAAACAGTTGTTTACCATATTAATGGTTACTTATTTCAATATTCGTCCTGAAAAAAAAGATAAGCGTAGGTTTTCGGTAACTGTTTGAAACTCTTGGCAGCAATCAATGTTACTTAAAAATAAACTTATTTTTACGCCCACAACAGTACAAAACTTTTACTTATACCAAATAACATTTGAACTTTTTTCTTTATTATGGATTCCTGCAAGTTTCTTTGTGAAAAGTTTGTTTTTGTTTTATTTTAAGTCAGGAAAGCTTTTAAAATATTTGAAAAAAAGAAAAAAATATTAAAATATTCGATGTTTTTTTTTTGTCTATGTTCCGCTTGTCCTTGAAGTTTTGCTTTGTTGCCACTTATTATTGTAGTTGTTTTGCACAAACCTACGTGTATATATATATATATATATATATATACAACAGGCATTAGGGATGACAATCGAGATTTCCATTATGTTGGCATTTAACGCCCCTTAACAAGCTCGAAAGAACACACACACACACACACACATACAAAAAAATATTATTTGTTGAAAAAGTCTTTCAGCCGGCCTGTCTGTCTTTCTGTCCGTCTTTCCGGAAATTGCTTTGACCTTTAGTCGTATGAAACGCTTAAGTGCTGCAGTAATAAAATCTTAATAAAAATGAATAAAAAATATGTTACAAATCATCAACGGATGAATATAGCAGTAATTACTCTTTAACCTTTGACCCAAATTTACACTGACAAAAGCAGTGATTTCTTAAGCCAGAGTTTTTGGAAGTGATGAGTGCTGTTCAACAAAATTATTTAAAGATTTGCTTAGAAATTTGCCGCAGAAAATCTTAATACTGTAAAGGTCCTAAGGAATATTCAGCTTAACTTGATTGAATGAAAAGATGGTGTAGATATAATAATAATAAAAATAACTTATTAATCCAACACAGGCCCGTAGAAAATAATGAATGCAAAACTTTTCATATTTATATTGACGTACAAAACGCTTTGAAGTTTTCAATAAATTAGATATCTACTCAAAAAAAAAAAAAAAAAAAAAAAATCAAAAAAAAAAAAGTCAAATAAATAGAACATAGTTTTTTGTTTTCATTTTTGAAGGATAAATTAATGTATTTAAAAGTTTTAAATCTATATATATATAAAAATAAGTTGCATTGTGTATGAAATTGATGTTCTCTGTAATGCATGAACCGATTTTGTTTCTGAAAATTTTCCATAAAAGGTGACGTCAATACGAAAGTTTTTATGTATAAACGGTCTTTGTATGTGTACGAGTTCATGACCCTGTAGGAAAATCAACTAATTTAAAATTAGTTGAAAAAGCAGTTTTTTGTCAACCACAACTAGTTGAAATTCTGACTTTTTTCCATAGAACGAACTAACATATTTTGTATGGTGATGTCCGCTAAATAAGTCAATTGACTTTCGTCTGCATATATTTTCAACTAATTGTTAAACTAGTTAAATTTAAATTATTTTTTTATTTACTTTAAAATAACCAATTGAAAATTATTACTGATGGCCTAAATATAATATTTGATGAAATAACATGGTTAAACATATATAAACTTGTAATATAATAAAAATTTGCAATTAAAACATGTCAAAATGAGAGTAGTTGCCGCCTTAATATAATTCAAAGTAGTTCATATACTGGTTTATTTTAAATTAGTTTTTTAATTAGTTGTTTTTAAAAACAAGTTAGTTTGTTCCTATAGGGTAACTTGTTTTTAAAAACAACTAATTAAAAAACTAATTTAAAATAAACCAGTATATGAAGTACTTTGAATTATATTGAGGCGGCATCCACTTCAATTCTAAAAAGTTTTTATTGCATTATATATGAAGTAATTCAAATACTACTTAAAAACAAGTAATTTATAAACTACTTTGAATTATATTAAGGCGGCAACTACTCTGATTTTGACATGTTTTAATTGCAAATTATTATTAGATTACAAGTTTATATATATTTAACCATGTTATTTCATCAAATATTATTAATTTTAGGCCATCAGTAATAGTTTTCAATTGGTTATTTTAAAGTAATTAAAAAAATAACTTAAATATAACTAATTTAACAAGTAGTTGAAAATATATGCAGGCGAAAGTCAATTGACTTATTTAGCGGACATCACCATACAAAATATGTTAGTTCGTTCTATGTTGTGGTTGACAAAAAACTACTTTTTCAACTACTTTTAAATTAGTTGATTTTCCTACAGGGTGGAGTATATGGGGAAATATTTGCAAATTCGTATATCTCGGTACATATGGGTACTACGTTATTGGAATTTGGTAAAGATGTGGGTAGGATAATTTTCAAAGACAGTAGAAAAATTGGGCGGAATAAGTCAGAGGGGCGTGGCACTATAAATAAATAACTATGTCTCGGTAAACATGGAAGCCAGGGTATTGGAATAAAATAGCAAGAAATACTCAAGAGATTTTAACGCAAAAACGGCAATCGATGTTATTTTATTAAAAAAAAAATTTTAAAAGCCACTCCACTATATTGAAAAAACAGAGTAACACGAGAACGGATCAGCCGATTTGAACGAAAAAGGTATCAAATTGTTTTGTATTAGATTTAGATGAGAAAAACAAAATTTTCCATGCCTACTATCTAAGCCTACTATCATTGAAAAAAAAAAAAAATTAGAAGTGGACATCGATTTGAACAAAATATGAATCAAACAATTCTGATTGCATTTAGATGACACTATTTAGAAACGTTCACAATATAGAACAATATAACAAGAAGAGAACGGCTTAATCGATTTGCAGTTTGCAGATTTACACTTTACCAAGTCTGTCTGCCCTGCTCATATTATTTAAAAAAAACACAATAATACGTACACAGCCGAGCCGATTTCAGCAAAAATTAAATCAATTAAGTCTGTGTGTCATTGCGATTACATCCCAGCAAAGAAGTGCTTCCAAAAGAAAGTAGAGTGGAAGGGAAAGTATTGAATTCCATCCCTTCCACTTTAATACCCAGAAAGCATTCTTTCAACATATACATGTAATTGGGTCATTCTCCAGAAGTGCTTCCAGAATGTTTTCAAAGGAAGATTTCTTTGAGGCATTCTATGAAAAAAGTGATCGTTGCTATCAGCCGACCTAAGACTTTTGTTGAGTATAATCTATCTATATACATAAAAATTAATGTATTTATGTATGTAGGCGTGTATGTCAGATACACGAATATCTATACGATATCTATACGATACGACACGATAAACTCCGAAACCGCTAAACCAATTTTTATGAAATTTTCAGGGAAACTGTAGCAAACTCTCGAAAGTGTTTTGAGTTTGATGCCGATCAAACCAATGGGCAGGCATTAGACAAGAGCATGCCACCATCTCACTTTGGAGTTATAGGCCCAGCCTCGGAATTCGGTATTTGAATAAAGAAAAAACTGCTCTTTATTAATAAATTAAATTGAATTAAATTGCAAATTTCAATTTTGGCCTTTTTGCAATATACGCGTTATTGCAAGTGGCTGATACGCGGTATTACACTCGCAACGACGATATATTGTTCTTTCCTTGCCTCAATCATTTCATTATTATCTTGAGCCTACACCTTGTATTTTTAATAAAACAAAAACATTTACAAAAACTACATTTGTGAAACAGTGAAGGTAATTTGATCATCATGGTAAATAAATTAATGTATAAATTGCTTAAATAAATAAAATTTAAATGTTTCTCCGAGATAATTTTTTCTAAAATCATAAGTTTTTAATAACTTTTCATTTTTCACCTGTGGTTCCATTTTCTGGATTTGCCAATATGTAAGCCTGTTAAAAAGTATAAATAAATAATAAAAAAAAAATTTTAAATTTTGCTTTTTTTTTGCCCTTTAAAGTAAACAGTACCTTAAAAAAGAAATAAAAAAAAAAACTGGGGTTACGTCGTCAGAATTTTCGACGGTAGCGTTAGCTTCTTAGCATTAAATACAAAAATGTTAAATTAAATATATTATTTATTGAAAGAAAAAGCATGCACACACTTTTAAGATTATACAATTATATTTTTTTTTGTAAGCGTTAGTTGTGAAGTTGTTAATGGGAGTGAAATGAAAATTTTACAAAAGCGTCAGTTGAGATTATTTTTTCTATAAACTTTGCATTTGCGCTTTGCGAAAAACCAAAAACCTGTACAAACAACAACAATATAAGCTGCTCTCGGTGGTCAGCACATTTTCTAATCCGCTTACGCAACAAAAAGTGAATGGAAACGCAATAAAAAACAACCTTCACTAGACGATGCACAGTGGGCCAGAGAAAATTAAAAAGCGCGCATACGAGTAGCTTATGTATGCAAAGTTTTATTTTAGGATTATTAGTTTTTACTTTAGGATTATGTCCTAAAATGAGTAATTTTAGGTTTTTGGAGTCCATTTACGCTCTATTTGATGCGAACAAAAATTATTAGTTGTCATCTGTTGAAACAATTGTCTGTTGAATCTGTTGAAACATAAAAAAAAGTCATAAAACCATTTACTTCAATGGAACTTTATTTTTTATTCATAAATATTATTGAATGCCTAAGCTATGTATACATACGTTTAAATTTTCAAGTTTTGTATGTTATTAATCATCTGCCATTGAGTCATTACAACAACATTATCATCACATTTCTTTTAGTAATCAAAACTATTTTTAATATCATCATCTTCGTCATTATCTTCTGTAGCACAATTGAGGAGCTCCGCTGGTGTTTTAATGCAAAACTTGAAATTTTTTCCTTAACAGCATTCTTTTGGAATATATTAAGGGATCAGTAGTGATTAAACATCTATTGAAAATGTTTTCATTCGTTTTCTTCCTACTACATTTTTCAGCAAAATCCTCCCTGAAGCGTTTAAAGACCTTGTTTCAAGCATTTTGAGCCTCTTCGGTCAATTGACCTATTGGCAACAATGCTTGAGAGACTATTTCAGGTCTTTGTATAATATATTTATGCAGCGTTGGAGGCATATTATAGCATGGATATTTTTGAACAAACAATCTGGCAGTACTCAAAGCAAACTCACGAAAATGTTGTACTTCAATTTCATGTTCACTTGAAATGGCAATCATCAACATATGTACTCTCTAGTTTTTATTTCAACATTAATTTTTTTAATTTCTGATGAAAAAAAAAAAATAAAATAAATCTTTGTGGAAATATTGCTGTTTCTTAGCCGTTCTGCAGAATAAACAATTTATTTATCCTCTCATTGAATGCTTTCATATTTTCAGCGGAAACTCGTGTTCGTACTCTTTTCTTCTCTTTCAGAAATTTGAACTTTTCTTGGAGCAGACGAGAGATCTGCAACGAGTGATTCATACTTTGAGTATATTTATCGTATACCCCTAATTTCTCTGTACTTATATGCATGCATACTCTTGAAAATATTCATCGTACCCATAAATACTCAACTCATTTTCGTAGAATTGAATATAAATCATAGGCATACTCTTGAAAAAGAGATTGTTAGGAGTATGAGTATCATAAATACTTTGGATGCAAATGATCTTTGAGTGACTCTTCGCTGCTGCGGCACAACGCTGGCATGACGCACAACGTTGTTTGAGAAAGTACCCAGCCGGAAATTTAATATAATGTCAATGTCGCCAATAGTTCTATAATAAGTATATATTAGGGCTCTCGATTTTTTTCGAGCTTTGTTCGAGCGAACACTAGGTAAAAATGGGTCGCTGAATCCGAACACAAATAGACGGGGTCTATCTGCCCCCATTTTTCAAATTGTTAAGGGGACCCGAAACACGTGTTTGGCTTACAATTTCAGTTAAAGTAGACACTAAAACACGCGTTTCGACGTCACCTCCTAAATATGTGATAAATGGGGATGATAGACCCCTTCCTCCCTTAGAAAGGGTCTATCATCCCTCCCTTAGAAAGCCCCAAAAAATGCTTTATTTTTACATATTTTGCTTCCCCTTCGAGATATAGCAGTTTTTCTTCTTTTTTCGAAGATTTTTCGAGGATTTTACGAGGTTTTTTCGATATCTTTCGATTTTATGTTGTTCCATATCTCGAAGGGGAAGCATTTTTTAGACACATAAATAAGGGGGCTTATCTACCCCCCATTCTCCATATTTTTAGGGAGGGGCCGAAACACGTGTTTGACTTACAATTTCACTTACAGTTTGCCCCCTAAAAATATGGAAAATGGGGGATGATAGCCCCCTCTATTTGAGCGCCTCAGAAATGCTTTGCATCTTAGAAATCGCCAAAAAATGGTTAATTTTTACCTATTTTGCTTCCCCTTCGAGATATGGCACTTTTTCTATTTTTTCGAAGATTTTTCGAAGATTTTTCGATTTTATGTTGTTCCATATAAGTTATGTGGATATTTTCCATGACTCTAAATACTTTATGAGTATCAGAGATTCATTGAACACATAGAACAAAACTATTTAAAGTATTGAAGCGAAGCTTTTTACTCCTCGTTCTGTGATTTGCTTGGAGTGATATCTGAAAAATTTTCGACAGATTTTTTCTTGGGAATTTGATGGGTTCTTTGTTGCTAGCGCTTATTACAACAAGAAATTTAATACTTTAATATTAAATAATAAAAATATTTTTCGGCCCGCCCGTGGGGATCGAACCCACGTTCTCTTAAATGAGAGTTAAACACGCTATCCACCAGGCCACAAGTACTTGATAGAAACAGTTGTTAATTCAATATTAATTATAACAGAAGTTATGCTGCAGTAGATCGTCACCATCTATCAATAGATAGAGGATTGTGTATTTGCTATGCTACAACTAACAAAAATTTACTTTAATTTGCCACAAGGTGTCTCCAGCATCGGTGTGTTTGTATTGTGAATGCGTTTGTGGTGTTGTTGGCACGAAGAAAATTAGCAATGCCCACAAGTGCGTTGACAAGTGCGTTTTTAAGTATCAAAAAAATAGATGATATCAATAAGTATGGAATTAACAAACGCATGCATGACATCGGCAAGGATCTAAAATGTTTGTTAAATTTTTGTTTCGTGTGCGTTCTTTAATATATATTTAATATATATTTTTATTCTCGTTCTGTGATTTGCTTGGAATGAAATCTGAGAAATTTTCGACAGATTTTTTCGCTAGGTAGTACGCTGTTGAAGGAAAAAATTTGTTCAGTGCAGCCAAGTTCACAATCATGTGTGGAGAGTCACTGGCATTATATGCCCGTATATGTAATTGGCGTGGAAATTTGACATTCAACAATAAAAAAATAAGCAGTAAATATGTTTTCTGTATATAAGTAATTTATTTTATGTTGTTTTAAATTTTTGTGTTTAAAAGTTAATTTATTAAAAATAAAAATTTATTTAGCTATCAAATCTATGTAACTGCGAAAAAGCTTCGCTTCTCTCGTGTGTCCAACGACGCACCTGTGTTTTTTTTTAATATTCAAACGATTTAGATTCTCTTGTACGCAGACTCTCACGTACTTCATGTGCCTTGCACGCATGCTTGTGAGAGCAGATGGGTTGCAGTTCTCTGGAGCAGACTACCGAAATTTCATAAAAGTATAGACGAAGAACGAATATGGTTCTAGTTCCTAAAGGGTAGTAGGGAATTGTTTAAGACAGATCGATTTAATTATTTTTAACACGATCATGTTATACACGAAAAACAAATACGATGAACAGAAATAATTATTTTGAACGCACTAATCTACAGAATAGTAACAATCCAAAATATTGTCTATTTGAGATTCCTGAAAAGCTATAAGGATTGAGTTATGTTAATATTCCTTTGAAGGTGCAATATATGAAAATTCAGCATATTTACGAATATGAACACAGAACGCAGAATACTTTAGCACATCAATAAACAAGTACCAGCTCCGCCACTAGGTGCTAACGTTTATAATTTTATTAAAAACAAAACAGAACAAAAATAAAACAACAACAACAGCAATATTTACTTGATGTATAGATGCTAAAAAAAAAATTAAAATAAACAACAACAAAAAAAGTAACATTAACTTGCTGCATATATTTGCAGTTTCCTTTCTTTTTTAAGTACTTGCATATATTGAGTTGAATGTTTTTAATGACTTTATTCAAAGTTTGCCTGTAACTATTATATTCTGAAAACTTTTGTGTTAAATTAAATTATTAGTCAAAACGACTGTATTCAAGGTGTTCACATTCGAAGTTATTTTATTCCGAAGTTAAAGAGTTAAATATTATAAAATCTGTTTTGTTTGTATTTCAAGCTATGATCAAGGCAAATTATGAAATTCATTAATCGCGATAAATGAATTTAAAAGCAATTATTACTTGTTAAATGACTTAATTCAATTAAAAAAAGGACTGATTCCTAGTGTTCATATCTAAAATAACTCAAATTGTTTATTAAATATTAAATCTACGAGTGTTTTACTCGCATTTCAAACAATAAACAAGATAAACTATAAAAGGCATAACTAGCAATAATAATGCATTCAGAACTATGCAAATATTCAACTTCTCTTGTTATGAAATGTTTGAATTTTTTGAATTTCTTGTTTGAATTCTTTTGATTCTAAACAACACAATTAGAATTAATATACTAGTCATGCATGCTATACGACGACTGTGAACGCTTTATCAAACTGCCAAAAAGTATGCTCGTAAAGTTTACCCTCTCTGTTTAAGTGCGGTGAATTTTTGTTGTTATGGAAACCTTTCGTTTCATCGGTTTTACTCTTCATCTAATTCGCTGTGTTGTTACACTAAAGAAATGTGTCGCAATCATCAAAAGCAATAAGTTTTCAATGGGATTTTTATTTGTTAAGTTAGTCAATGTTTGCGTTGCACAAAATCTCTTTCTGAATGCAAAATATTAATTTTATTTTTTATGCCATACAGTTGGCAAATTAAATTTTTTAAAAATTTTCAAATCTTTTGGTAAATACCTACTTACTTGTCTGCAAGAAAAACATGCTGAAGATGAAGCTGTAGCATTTGGAATGCATCCAATGTGCTTCACAGCAGAAATAATAAAGAGCTACTTAGAATTTATATTTTGGAACAAGTCCAGAAATAGCCATTGAAAAACAACAGCACATTTTCAACTACTATACATATGTAGATGATTAGCAAGTACACAATTACAAATACAAACAAACAAACAAACAAACAAACAAACAAACAAACAAGCAAACAACTTTATGCAAACTTGTAAATGTTGTTTCTAGGCTTACATTTGAAAGCTAAACTCATATTTTCTTTTTTGCTTTTTATTTGCAGACTCTACATCAGCAAGCAAAACAAAAACAACTACGAGTGGGAAAGAAAACTTGTACAAAAGTGGAGCAAAATAGAGGAAAAACGAAAAAGTGCAACAACTGAAAGCCACTCTACACTCAGAAAGAAATAAGTCTGATTCTAGAAAAAGTGGCAAAAAAAAAAAAAAAATAAAACTAGGTTACAGCACAAACGAGTGAGTGCGCTAGACAGTGAGTGAATGAAAGAAAGATAGTAGCATGACTTGCAGCAGCGGATAACGAAGGATAATCGTAGCCAAACACTTAAAATAGCGAAAGCACAAACATAAGAAAAAAGCAAAAAAATACTAAAACATTAAAAAATAAAGCCAAGAGATATGCGAAGCATTTTGAAAGTAGCTGAATAAATAAGAAAAACACGTTGTCTACGCTTGCAATGCGGTTAAATCCTCGACTGTCGTGCAAAGGATACAGCTACAGATACAACAAATACAAGTAGCTGAACGTCCTGATGTGCTGCAATTTTTCTCACAAGCCCCGGCACGACTTGAGCTCATACAACATATAAAGCCACGTAACTATAAAGCCACGTAACGCAACATAGTTACGTGTCAGATACGTACATACGTTTGTTGTTGTTGTTGTTGTTAACAAGTGTTGACAATACTGGCAATGTTGCACGGGCGTTGCATGCAACGACATAATCGGTGTTTGTCGTTGTTGTTTTAGTTACAGTATAGCGCACATAGATACCCGGCTACTCTGTTGCTACTGTGAGATACACTTTGCTGCAGAAGAACTCATCCAGAAGATTAATTTAAGCCATCAGTACTCGTTCGGTTCGTTATTTCTTTGTTTCTCGAGTGCGTGCAACATTCGTTCGCAAGTGTTTGCTTTTTTTTTTTTTTTTGTGTTGTTATCCTTGTTGTTTGTATTTTTGTTGACTAGCAGCGAACGGGAACGCGTACAACTAGTGTCAGTCAGGGGTCAAACTTAAGTGGTTGTTGTAGTGGAAGCGGAAGTGAGGGAAGCAGGCTTAAAGTGTGACGCACGCAGTGCAAGTCAAGCAGCAAACAGCTGCTACTGCTGTTGCAACTAGGGCGAAGTAGTGCAAACAGTGCTTGTGGTTAGCTAAATACACTCTGCAGATACACAATCACACATAGATACGGCCTACTTTCGTGCAGTGTGCCCGCCTGTTGACCCAGCTAAAGTGTAGTGAGTGAGTGGGTGACGTCATTAGTCCGTGTTGCCACAAACGTCGGTAGTTTGATTGTTCGTTTCGCTCCTGCTGCTGAAACCGCGCGTTATAGACATTTGGCATCGCCGTCCAAAAGCCATGGCTCGTTCGTCCTTTGCGTCGCCTCTTACGCTGTCGACCGATCTCGGTTGCGGTCTCTTCACCATCTTCATGTTGTTGCTGCGAATGTCTTCGGTATATGGCGTCATCGATCGACTTGTTGTACAGACCACAAGTGGTCCGGTGCGCGGTCGTTCGATAACGGTGCAGGGTCGTGAGGTGCACGTGTACTCGGGCATTCCGTATGCAAAGTCGCCCGTTGATGATTTACGATTTCGCAAGCCGGTGCCAGCGGAGCCATGGCATGGCGTCCTGGATGCGACACGCTTGCCTGCTACCTGCGTGCAAGAACGGTAAGTTTGTGTGCAGCTTTTGAGTGCTGTACAATTATTTCTATCTTTGAAAAATATATTTATTTTGTTTTTTTGCTTAAGTGTTGTTTTTTTTTTACGAGTACCGTCTGTTTTTCACACACGAATTAATATCCAAAAACTTATTGCTAACTTAAAAACAAGTAAATCTTTTCAACCATAAATTATTATATGTATGTATGAATTTGCTGTACATATATGCAGCGTCAAATCCAACACACATACAGCCACTTGGGCAACATGTGTGTATTCCAACTAGGGATGCCAATACCACTTTTAGCGATCCCGGAATAATTGGGATTGAAAATCTGAAACCCGGTATCCCGGGACTATTTCGGTATGGAAAAATTAAAAAAAAAAAAATGAAATGGCCATTTCAGCCCTTGAAAGGACTTTGACCGAGCTTCTTATGATCAATTGTGTTGTGTGTGATGTGAAATGTTTGCACACAAATGATCGAGGAACTGGATCTACATGTTTTACGCCGATTCCGAACGGCTTATGTTCTCAAGAAGCTTTTCATGGCAGTTTTTACTCTCTGAGGTTTGCCATTGTCTGCAGAGAGGTGACGGCCGAACAGAAAAATTAATTCAATTGAAAACATTTTCTGTGTCAGATGGAGGATTCGAACCTGGGTTCTCTGGCGTAAGAGTCACACACTCTACCCACTACGCCACGGCCGCCAAATTAAATTAAGTAATAATTGTATGTTTTTTAACAAATTTTTGTTATAATTTATGAGTTGAAATAAAAGTATTCAATACAAATTCATAAATAGGGTGCGCCATATTTTATGTCGGTATGTGACTATAAAATATCTAAAAAAACACAAGCGATTTCTAACCGGTCAAATCTGGATATTTGGGTGGCCAGTCTATATCGCTATTTTTTGACATCACACGTCCAAGCTTGCAGAAATAGTATTGTTTAATTTACAATGTGACATTACGTACCGTGTTGTTAAAACCAGTTACTGTCCAGACCTTTTTCACACATTTGTGGGCAGACATAATGAGCCAACATTTAGCTATATCGATTCATATCGACAGTTTTGCATTCTCTGAAGAAAAATGGCTTTGCGCAAGCCCCGGCCCAAACAACCACTTTTTGGTCATGCAATGGTTTTCCATGGATCTCTTTATTCTATATTCCCCAAAAGCCGCAGTTTTGCTTGTTAATTGCGCCAGAGAGTATGAAATAGGCCTTGCCGGTTATCAACACGCGAGCGACTGTTTTGCAATATTCCTTGACTCATTTGCGTTTATAAGCAAACAAATGCGAATCATCTTTCACGCTAAAATGCTGAGCGCGGCGACGATACGGCCCATGTGGGTTCTCATCAACATTTTCTCTTACCGCTTCAATCAGATATTGGAACATCTTAGGCGTTGATAAATGGCATGTGAACGATCCCTGGCTAACCGGGTAGTTTGAATTAACCCGAATAGTTTCGGATACTTCGGGTATTTTCGGGTACTTCGGGATATTTGGAGCTACCCGTGTAGTTTCAAACTTTCGAGCTACCGGGGTAGTGAAGCTGCTTAAGGCGAATTTATGTTGCGCGATTGCTGCTTGTGACTAGTTTCGGTTTATTTTCATTTTTGTTTTTTTTTTTTTTTGGGATGGGAAGAGTGTGATGAAGAGCGAGAAAAAGATGAAGAGAAAGAAAACATAGAACTCGCGTCGAATTTTAATATAAAGGGAGACATAGTGTTGTTAGTAGCTCGTAATATTTTGTTACGAATTTGGCACAACACGTGCACCCGGGTATTCGAACAATGCTCAAAAAAAAAAAAGAAATCGAGGACAGCACTCTCTCTCTCTCATTTCTCTTCCAGATGTGTTTACTTTTCGCATCACATACAGTTACACAGAAAACTATACGTACCCCTTACAAATACTACGTGCAAATGAAAATTTTCTTTTTCTGAAAAATGTAAGAAATGCATACCAAAAAAATAAACAAGAGCAGAGTATTTAATCCGTGATTCAAATGCAAAATAAAATATTTCAATATTATATAAAACACAAAAAATCAATTTCACAGCACAGAAAAGTATTCGTACTCTAGAAGAAAATGTACCTACTTAATGTTAGCTCAAATAAATATTTACAGTGTTTCTGTTGTTTAATTAATATTTATTCGGACCTCCCTCTACATCTACTACTGCAATTAATCGATTGTTCATGGAAAATATGAGTTTTTTTGTTGTTTTAACAGTTATTTGGTTCACTCACGCTCCAAAGTATCTCCCAGATTCTGTTTGTTGCTTAATGTTTTTTTATGTATGCGGCATTCTAATTCACCTAATTCACTAAAGCGAATGAATTTGTTTCGGCATGTTATAAAGCAACTATTCTTTTACAATATGTTATGTGTGCTTTTGGTCATTGCCCTGTTGGAAATACCAAGCACCACTCAGATTCAACTTGCTTGCGGATTCTTTCAAACTGCTTTTCAAGATGTTCTAATAAACAAACCGGTCCATATTTGTTTCCACAAACTGTAGATTTCCGACTCCATTCGTCGACATACAGCTCCATACCATCACCGAACCTTCGACATGCTTCACAGTTGGAGGAAGGCTTTTCGGTTGCAATTCTTTATTCGCATTGCGCCATATTATTTGCTTGCAGTTCGCAGCCGAATAAATTGTACTTACTCTTATCACTGAAGAACTTATTGGTCCAGAAATCTGCCGATATGTCGGTATACTGTAGTGCAAATTCGAGTCACTTCTTTTTGTTAATTTAGCAGATGAATAGTTTTATATTCGGCATTCAGCTATGAATTCCGTTATCTCTTAAAACATTTCGCGAACTATTTCGGAATACACATTAACACTGTGGTTAGTTTTCGAGATATTTCGAAGTTCTATAGCTGTTGTTTTTGGATTTTTAGCCTCAACACATCTAATATACCACCTTGTTCAAAAAGAAAGGTTCATTTATTGAAAAAAATTAAAGTACAAGTTTATTCATCCAAATCAATATTGTCGCCTTCAAAGTAGTCCCAGTCGGCTGCAACGCACTTATGGCCGCGCTTGATTCAGTCACAGAAAACTTTTTGGAACACGGTTTTTGGTATGGCCTTCAGAGCGTTCACCGATTTTCCCTGACCTCTTCTTTACTGGTGAAACGCGTTCATCGAAGCGGTTTTTTGACTCGATTGAACAGGAAAAAATCACACGGAGCCAGGTCAGGTGAATTTGCCGGCTGCTGGATGGTTATCGTGTTGTTTTTGGCCGAAAAGTCACGAATAAGATGAGTATTGTACGATAGTGCATTATTGTGGTGCAAAATCCATGATTTGTTTTGCCACAACTGTGGTCTTTTTTGGCGAATTGCTTCACGTAAACGTCTCATAACTCCCAAATAATACTGTTTATTAACCGTTTGACCATCTGGCATAAATTCATGGTGAACTACACCATTGTAGTCCATGAAAACAGTGAGCATCGCCTTCTTTTTTGACTGAAAACGACGTAGTTTCTTCGGTCTCGGTTCGTCTGGCGACCGCCATTCACTCGCCTGATGCCTGGTTTGCGTGTCATGCCATACTCGTATACCCATGTCTCATCACCCGTAATGATGGATTCGATGAATGATTCGTCGTTTTCGACCATTTCCAGCATGTTGTTCGCGATAGCAACTCGGCCTCTTTTTTGCATGAAATTGAGTTCTTTCAATACCAACTTCGCAGCGCCACGTCTCAAGCCCAATTCATTCTTCAAAATGTTCTGAATGGATCCAATCGAAATGCCGACGTAATCTGCTATCTCTCTAATCGTCAATTTGTGATTTTTGACAAACATTTCTTTGATTTTTTTCAACGTTTTCTTCGGTAGTCGAACACGATGGCCGCCCGGTACGAGGGTCATCTTCTACTTCGTCTTGGCCACTCACAAATCGGTTAAACCACTTGTTTGCCTTCTGATACGATAGAGCAGAGTCACCGTAGCATTTCACCAATATTTTACGGGTATCGGCGCAGTTCAAACCATTTTTCACACAAAATTTGATACTAACTCGTTGCTCAATTTTTTCTTCCATCGTAAAAATCGAAGACACGAAAAAAGTTGTTGTAAACAAAACACTGTCACTTTACCAAATGTCAACGAGAAACGCTGATATTTGTCAGCCTTGTCATAGACGCATGTGGCAACCTACTTAAAAAAAAATGTTCGAATCGGACAGTTAAGTCCGGTTCACGGTGTGAATGAACCTTTCTTTTTGAACAAGGTGGTATTGCTTAACTTTTTGAGATATTTTAGGTAGGCGACCACTTCCAGCTTTGCCAGCTAACAATATTGATTCAGAATTGTTTTTTTATTATTGTTTGCACTTTTGGCTTAGCACGGCCAATACTTTTTGCAATAGAGTTCAAAGAATTTCTCTCTTTTTTTTAATGTTATTATTTGCTCTCGCACTTTATGACAAACTTCCTTTGTATTTGGACACATTTTTACTAAATAAATTTTATTTTACGGATGAGCGCAAACTTTTTCAATCGAAAAGCAAATGCATATAGCAAAAGCAGGTTCATTTTCATATATTTTTTTTTTTTTAATCATGCGAAATTTGAAAAAATGTCGCTAATTCCTTTGTATTGTACATATACTTATCTGTGCTGCAATATGCGTTTCATTTGTTAATTAACGTGACAATTTGTTGTTTGTTTGAACAGATCTGACATTGCACATGTAAATACGTAGTTGGTTTAGATTAGAAATGTAAAGTTTGTTTAAAACTGCATATTAAGGGGGGTACGTATACTTTTCTGTCTGATTGTATATAATTAGAAATAGTCGAAATTACCCAATGTACCAAACGGATGCGTTTCGAATTCGAAACGAACTCACTTCTTCGTACATTTTACCCGAAACAGATTGCGTTTCGGATCCGTCACTGACCCGTTTTCGTATGAAATTCCTCTCAAAAGCGCGAATCGCTTTTTTCATTTTTACGGATCCGTTTCGAACTCAGAACGGACTTCATATACGAATTTGAGACGGATTCCTTTTTTCAAAACAACGCGAATTCGAAACGTTTTTTTAAATAATACGGATTCAAAACGGATTTATGCTGAATGCTTAATTTTTCATTGTAATAAGTTTGTAATTAAAGAATTAATGTAATAATTAAAATCTGTAAAAGAGTCACATGTAACTTGTACACTCATGATAATTATTTAAAAATTTTGACAAGTAGTTTTATTCGATTTGAAGGAGAGTTTGAGGAGCAAGCGCCTAATGATATAAAAAAGTTATTTGTAACGGATTCAAAACGGATCGGCATCCGTTTTTGTGCACATTATGTACATATCGATGGTTTAGCTCCCAAAAGTGAGAAGTGAAAAATTTGAAATGATTTCAATACATTTTAGTACAAAATATTAATTTTAACCTTGTACTGATCAGCTTCCAATGAGATTTTACTTACAACAATTTTAGACAATATAGATTATAACCTGACGGGTTGAAAAATGTAGTTAATCCATTTTCGCCAAAAAGATCACTGATTACTTTTGTGCACTTTACCATCGATATGTAATAGATGCTAAATGTAACTGGGAGGAGGCATTCTATTTCAGTGTACTTTGAATGTTTCAATCAGTGTACAGATTTTCTTTTGCAAATCGCAGAGGCGCGTGCTTGTGCAGCACAGTGCACTATTATTTCAATTTTTTGTTCTAAATTCTATATCTTTTGAACAGCTTAAGATTTTTCAACCTTGTTGTTTTTATTTTGCATATAATTCCGCTGTATATCAGAGACTTGCAGCGAATCGTTTTTTATGATTCTAAATCACTCGTCAAAAACCGAGTGCGAGTGCGTGCGGTTGCGCACAACAACAACCACTTCTACGCGAAGCATTCTCATAACAGCGATGAGCGACGAGTGCCGCTGCTTTCACTCATCGCTGGTTAGAAAGACTGCTGAATAATAAGCATGAGCATGAAAGACTGCTGAATAATAAGCAACCTCAATGACTCTAGAGTCATTGACTGATTTGTGTGCACTTCAGTATTGGCGTGCGTTTTCCTTGATTTACTTTTGTTTTGTGTTTTACGTGTTGATTAAGATAAATAGCCAGCTTCTAAGTTGGGGATCGCTAATACAAAGAATCAAATTGTAGCAAAATTGCTTTATACTTGTATGTTGTCTATTATTAGTTTCTTGTTGTTGTTATTATATTGTCTTTATTCTATTTTTCAACTCACTTTCACACTTGCAATGATGAATTGCTGAGACCTTTATGTTTAGGGATGCCATAAGGAAAGTGGCAATCCAAAATAAACGGAATCAATAATATTTTCACAATTTTTCACTAATTTCTATCAATAATATATATATAAATATATTTTTAATACTATTTAAAGATTTATTTTCATACATTTGCCCAGTCCACTAGTATTATATGTATATAATAATAAATTTATATATTATATGTATAATAAAATATGTCAGCGGTAACACTGTATGCGATTTTCCTTAATGACTCTGGAATCATAAGAAATGACTCTTGAATCATTGGAATCATTGAGCGGCATTCTTATGAGCGATGACTGAAAGCAGCGGCACTCGTCGCTCATCGCTGTTATGAGGATGCTTCGCGTGGAAGTGGTGGTTGTTGTACGCAACCGCACGCAGTCGCATTCGGTTTTTGATGGATGATTTAAAGCCATTCGTTCGAATCATGGACTCGTTGCAGTTCTCCGCTGTATATTTATCAAATAAAAATTAAAAGAACTTTTGAGGGTTATTTGATAGGCTGATTGTTTTTTTATTTTTTTTTTTCATTTCTTTTATTTTTTGCATTTCCTTATGCCACAGTGATGATATAAGAGGGTATCATGGCATGAATGATATTATGAGCATCATCATTGAATCTGAATTTTGATTTTTGAAGCGAAGCTTCTTGTGCGCATCGTTCTGTGATTTGCTTGAGTGAAATCTCAAAACCGACACTTTTTTTTCGACATAGTTTTCTTATAAATTTATGGTTTCTTTGTTGCTTGCACTTATTACAACAAGTAAATGTAATATCAAATATTAAAATCGCTTCTTGGTTCGCCGTCGTGATCGAACTCGCACCGCACCGATTAAGAATTCTATACACTACCCCCAAATCCAAAAACCTTTGCTACGCAGAGTTTTTGATTCATTATTAAGTGTAACAGAAACTATATTGCACTAGATTGTGGATGTGAATGCATTTGTGCTGTTGTTGGTATAATGTTTTTTTTTGTTATTGCCTAGCGCGAAGAAAAACACCGATGCTAGTGACATCTTGTAGCAACCCTATAGGAACAAACTAACTTGTTTTTAAAAACAACTAATTAAAAAACTATTTTAAAATAAACTAGTATATGAACTACTTTGAATTATATTAAGGCGGCAACTATTCTGATTTTGACATGTTTTAATTGCAAATTTTTATAAGATTACATATATATTTAACCATTTTATTTCATCAAATATTATTAACTTTAGGCTTCACTAACATTTTGTTTCCAAAAGACATATTTTTTTATTTACGACATTGAGCTGCAAGACAGACGTGGTAAGCACACTTTAAAACTGATAGACTGCCTCAAAACCCTGTGAAACGATTCAAAATTCCTTATTATTTAAGATATTCAAATTACAAACTGGTGGAGTTTAGCAAATATTGGACAATTTGGACTCTGTACGGAAATTGATGCATTGCTTAACCATTCAGCAAACACCTCATCACTTCAGTAGTAAAGACGCACGCCTTTCCCTACGTAGCGTCGAGTCTGCTCTATCACTTCATTGCGATTGACACTTAAAATAAGCACTAAGCAAAATATCGGTATGTCCATCGACCATGATTGACTACGACAAAAAACTACTTTTTCAACTACTTTTAAATTAGTTGTTTTTTCTACAGGGAAGCAGAAGCAACATTTTTGTTAGTATTTGTTGGATATGTAGAATAGCCAATACACAATCCTTTTAATAGATAGATTATTGTGATCTGCTGCAACATATCATAAGTTATACTTTATATTGAATCAACAACTCTGCGTAACAAAGGATTTTTAATTGGTGTTTAGTGTATAGAACTCTCAATCGTTTGGGTACAAATTCTATCCCCACGGCGGACCAAGATATATTTTTAATATTTAATTTTACATATTCTTTTTGTAATAGAAGCAAGCAAAAAGAAAACATCAATCCTAAGAAAGCAGTGTCGGAATAACGAAATGTAATAAAGTTTTTTGCTGTGAATATTAACGTGTGTTTTTTAATTTACTTCATGGTATTTAAAATTTTTGAATTTAAAAGTGAATTTATTAAAAAGAAAAGTCAAATAAACTATGAAATCTATGAATCTGCAAAAACTTCGCTTAATCAACATGTGTTCAACGACGTACCTATGTTTTTCTATCAGTTTTCATTGTGTGACGCAGCCTATAATTTTTATTTCTGACTTCTCTTCGGTTACCTTTCCTATTGGAAAGAAGCAATATTTTGTTATTTCCTTTCCATGACAAAATGAATTTTGAAGAGTTGCAGTAAGATTTCTCCTTCTACAATATAAATTTTTATATAAAATTTGTGTATATCAGAAATTTCTCGAGGCACTCGTATCCATTTGTATGCAAAAGTTACACAAGAGTTAACTTACAATTGAAGGAACTACTTTAAAAATTATAGTGTTGTTTTTCAACATAATGTCAATTTCATCAGAACGTTTTGTTCGTATATTATTACAAACTAGTATAAAACCCCGTCCTACGATGGGTTGAATGCATTAACGCTCAAACTGTTATTATTTTTTGCCATCATTACAGTGCTTTTACAACATGCTGTTCTAAAAAATGTTCAGCCTGAAAGTTTGCACATACATAAAAGGCAAGCTTGTCACTGATAATTATTATCTGTGCATACTTGCAGGCTGAACATATTTCACTACAGCACATGTTGGGAAAAAACTGTAATAATCGCAAAAAATAATTACAGTTTGGGTGATATTAGGTGCATAGCATTGTGCTTACCTTTTATATATTAAGATATAATCCGCTAATATTACGCAACATTCTGATTTTATATTTGTTAGGGAAATAGTTTAAAATTGCAATTAAATGCTATTAAAGTTCGAAAAACATAATTAATCCATTAACAAAAGTGTTAAACCATGCTGCACTAAACCTTAATATAGAGGATAACACTCAATAAATGTTCATTGATTGCCTTCCTCGATCTCTTCATTGATTGCCTCAAAGAAATTCTCTTTGAATAAATTGTAAAAGCACTTCTGGAGAAGAATATGGAATAAATTCCATTTATATATATTTGAACAAAGTGCCTCAAGACTATGAAAATTAATTTTCCTTTCACTTTACCTTTTTTTGGAAGCACTTTCTTTGCTCCTACAGGGGTAGACATTTTTGAAAAAATTTCAATACAAATTGCAAATTTTCAATACAAATTGTATTCAATTTTAATACTTGCCGAATATATATACAAATTTGCATTAAAATTTAATAGCCAATTCTTATTGAATTTTAATACTAATTTTGGTTTAAGTTTCAATGTTAAACTTTTATACACTTTTATACCATAACTTTAAATTATCTCTCATTGAACGTTTCGAACTCAAGTCATCATTGAAATGAAAGTAAACGTTGTTTGTGCTCCGCAATCAAATAAAAAATTGTCTACACAAATTGTAGTATAAAGCTTTGCTTAACGAAAAAGTAACTTTGAATTATAATACTTCTGAATCTTAAAAATCTGAAAATAAATACGAAAGGTATTGAAATATAACGCAACATGGCTTTACATTAAAATATAATATTTACCTTAGCATTAAATTTATTTCAAATAGTATAAAATATCGTTGTTATTTGAACTATATTAAAATTAAAATCAAAATCTATTTAAAAATTTTGTATTCTGTTAAATAGTAATAAATTTAATACTTTTTGAATTAAAAATCCTTGTAATACTTCGCTTGTATTAAACTTTTTTCTATTAAAGGATTTCTAGCCGTGTTTTTTTTTAATTTGATTAGATAAATAAGAATTTTTTAAATTTGGAAATCCCAGGATCCCGGAATTAAAATACGTCAAAATCGTTCGGGATCATGGGATTGCCTTCCCTAATCAAACCTAAAAAAAAATCCGCAAGGCAAATGCATCCCCGCACGGTTGCGGCTTTTTTTTTCTCTACCCACTTTTATGACGTTATTCGCATCATTACTGCGGCAGGATTATTTTTTATTTATATATTATTTTTTTTCTCCAAAAATGCATTAAATCGTCTATGCTTGCATGCACGGTATTTGAGTTAGTGTGTGTATGCCTGTGTGTTTTGTGCATACATTCACATTCACATACATACACTCACATGCGGCACACAAGCGTTTTCAATAAGTTTTAAAGCAGATTCTTTATTGAGTTATAGTATTTTGACGTTCAAGTGCTTTGTTTGCGTGCTGAATGCTAACAGTTTGTTTTGAAGAAATAAAGAGTTTATTTGATTATTTTTTGATGTTTTCCAAAAATAGGGTAACAATATTTCATAACTCTGTGGAATGGGTAAAATTTGCTCTTATATTTAATTCCTTGACTTAATCTCTTAAAAAAAAAAATGTATTTTCGACTTCAACTAGGGACCGAAAATAACAGTTATTTTCGAAATTTCAAATCAAACAGTCAGACGGAAAAAATTAGTCTATTCGATATTATAAAATAGCATTGTTGTGCATGCTAGGCAAGGTATAATAATCTTAAAAGGTTTGAATTCTTCTGATTTTTATAAAAAAGGCAACAAATAAGAGTTATTTTTTGACAAATCTTAAAAAAAAAAACGAAATGCCTCAGCCCTTGAAAGGACTTTGACCAAGCTTCTTATGATCAAAGATCTTATGATTAAGATATTATTTCGATATTTCTAGATCTTAATAAGATCTGTCCGATTAAAAATAACAGGTAAAATTTGACTTTTATTTTTTCGATCAAACATGTAAGTTAAAATCTGATTTTTATTTTTTTTTTCATCAAAAATAAAAGTTAAATTTGACTTTTATTCTTTCGGTCGAAAATGACAGTTAAAATTTTACTTTTATTTTTCTAATCAAAAATTAAAGCTAAAATTTGACTTTTCAAAGTTTTCTTGAGTTATGCTAAAATATGTTATGAAATCTCCTTCAATTTTTATAATAACGGTTTATCTCGAGAACCAGAGTCAATTCAAATAATGCAAATTATAGACTTAGATCTTTATCAACATATGTACCAAAATTGACTAACAAACCCCATGCAGCAGTATCAGTGTTGCCTTCTATTATTTATCTCATTGTGACCATCATAAGATAAAAAAATATTATAATATTTAACTGCATTTAATGAAAATCTTCAAAACAGCTAGATCAATATTCTGAATGCAGGTTTCTGGAATGAAGTGCCAATTTTGCAATTATTTCTTTTAATCTTGCCAAGCACAAGCTTAACCACAATTTTGTGTACTCTACCAAATTAATTTTCATATCTTTCCTAGTGCATGGCTTGAGTGACAAAAGCAACTTTCAGCTCTCCAGACACATAAATTAAGTTGTGTAAAGTTTTAATTGCACCATAATTTACCGGTTTCTGCAGCCTTTATATAAGGCATCTGAACAAAATGAACACACAAAACATAACGTAGCCGTAGATAAACGACACATTGTCCGTTTTACATATTAATAACAATTAAATTCAACTTGGTTGGTCACACTAATTACAAGAGCCATTAGCATATTTTACTGGTAAGGTCCATCGCAGTACGACTCTACTCGACTCTAGGTTCGATTTAATGTGGAAGGAAATGTTGCAAAGGATAACGGAAATGAAATAATTATTGAAGTAATTTTTGATAGTTTGAAATTGTTGAGTGGTTAACTGTTAGTTGGTCAGTCTTATGAGAATGGCATAATGCGGTTGAACAATGTAAGTCTCGTGTACATAAATCACATACTTAAGTTTGGGCAAACAGAGGCAAGAATTGATTGGTAAGACGCAAGGCAGCCAGTGTTAAAGTTGCCATGTATACGAATATTAATAAGAATATAAAAATTCCTATGAACATGAATATGAATATGAATATGAATATGAATATGAATATGAATATGAATATGAATATGAATATGAATATGAATATGAATATGAATATGAATATGAATATGAATATGAATATGAATATGAATATGAATATGAATATGAATATGAATATGAATATGAATATGAATATGAATATGAATATGAATATGAATATGTATATGTATATGAATATGAATATGAATATGAATATGAATATGAATATGAATATGAATATGAATATGAATATGAATATGAATATGAATATGAATATGAATACGAATATGAATATGAATATGAATATGAATATGAATATGAATATGAATATGAATATGAATATGAATATGAATATGAATATGAATATGAATATGAATATGAATATGAATATGAATATGAATATGAATATGAATATGAATATGAATATGAATATGAATATGAATATGAATATGAATATGAATATGAATATGAATATGAATATGAATATGAATATGAATATGAATATGAATATGAATATGAATATGAATATGAATATGAATATGAATATGAATATGAATATGAATATGAATATGAATATGAATATGAATATGAATATGAATATGAATATGAATATGAATATGAATATGAATATGAATATGAATAAGAATATGAATATGAATATGAATATGAATATGAATATGAATATGAATATGAATATCAATATCAATATGAATATGAATATGAATATGAATATGAATATGAATATGAATATGAATATGAATATGAATATGAATATGAATATGAATATGAATATGAATATGAATATGAATATGAATATGAATATGAATATGAATATGGATATGAATATGAATATGAATATGAATATGGATATGAATATGAATATGTATATGAATATGAATATGAATATGAATATGAATATGAATATGAATATGAATATGAATATGAATATGAATATGAATATGAATATGAATATGAATATGGATATGAATATGAATATGGATATGAATATGTATATGAATATGAATATGAATATGAATATGAATATGAATATAAATATTCATATGAATATGAATATGAATATGAATATGAATATGAATATGAATATGAATATGAATATGAATATGAATATGAATATGAATATGAATATGAATATGAATATGAATATGAATATGAATATGAATATGAATATGAATATGAATATGAATATGAATATGAATATGAATATGAATATGAATATGAATATGAATATGAATATGAATATGAATATGAATATGAATATGAATATGAATATGAATATGAATATGAATATGAATATGAATATGAATATGAATATGAATATGAATATGAATATGAATATGAATATGAATATGAATATGAATATGAATATGAATATGAATATGAATATGAATATGAATATGAATATGAATATGAATATGAATATGAATATGAATATGAATATGAATATGAATATGAATATGAATATGAATATGAATATGAATATGAATATGAATATGAATATGAATATGAATATGAATAT
This sequence comes from Coremacera marginata, assembly GCA_914767935.1. Classification (NCBI taxonomy): domain Eukaryota; kingdom Metazoa; phylum Arthropoda; class Insecta; order Diptera; family Sciomyzidae; genus Coremacera; species Coremacera marginata. The sequence goes on along the minus strand of OU612043.1, from coordinate 234,220,795 downwards.
GAATATGAATATGAATATGAATATGAATATGAATATGAATATGAATATGAATATGAATATGAATATGAATATGAATATGAATATGAATATGAATATGAATATGAATATGAATATGAATATGAATATGAATATGAATATGAATATGAATATGAATATGAATATGAATATGAATATGAATATGAATATGAATATGAATATGAATATGAATATGAATATGAATATGAATATGAATATGAATATGAATATGAATATGAATATGAATATGAATATGAATATGAATATGAATATGAATATGAATATGAATATGAATATGAATATGAATATGAATATGAATATGAATATGAATATGAATATGAATATGAATATGAATATGAATATGAATATGAATATGAATATGAATATGAATATGAATATGAATATGAATATGAATATGAATATGAATATGAATATGAATATGAATATGAATATGAATATGAATATGAATATGAATATGAATATGAATATGAATAATATGAATATGAATATGAATATGAATATGAATATGAATATGAATATGAATATGAATATGAATATGAATATGAATATGAATATGAATATGAATATGAATATGAATATGAATATGAATATGAATATGAATATGATATGAATATGAATATGAATATGAATATGGATATGAATATGAATATGAATATGAATATGAATATGAATATGAATATGAATATGAATATGAATATGAATATGAATATGAATATGAATATGAATATGAATATGAATATGAATATGAATATGAATATGAATATGAATATGAATATGAATATGAATATGAATATGAATATGAATATGAATATGAATATGAATATGAATATGAATATGAATATGATATGAATATGAATATGAATATGAATATGAATATGAATATGAATATGAATATGAATATGAATATGAATATGAATATGAATATGAATATGAATATGAATATGAATATGAATATGAATATGAATATGAATATGAATATGAATATGAATATGAATATGAATATGAATATGAATATGAATATGAATATGAATATGAATATGAATATGAATATGAATATGAATATGAATATGAATATGAATATGAATATGAATATGAATATGAATATGAATATGAATATGAATATGAATATGAATATGAATATGAATATGAATATGAATATGAATATGAATATGAATGAATATGAATATGAATATGAATATGAATATGAATATGAATATGAATATGAATATGAATATGAATATGAATATGAATATGAATATGAATATGAATATGAATATGAATATGAATATGAATATGAATATGAATATGAATATGAATATGAATATGAATATGAATATGAATATGAATATGAATATGAATATGAATATGAATATGAATATGAATATGAATATGAATATGAATATGAATATGAATATGAATATGAATATGAATATGAATATGAATATGAATATGAATATGAATATGAATATGAATATGAATATGATATGAATATGAATATGAATATGAATATGAATATGAATATGAATATGAATATGAATATGAATATGAATATGAATATGAATATGAATATGAATATGAATATGAATATGAATATGAATATGAATATGAATATGAATATGAATATGAATATGAATATGAATATGAATATGAATATGAATATGAATATGAATATGAATATGAATATGAATATGAATATGAATATGAATATGAATATGAATATGAATATGAATATGAATATGAATATGAATATGAATATGAATATGAATATGAATATGAATATGAATATGAATATGAATATGAATATGAATATGAATATGAATATGAATATGAATATGAATATGAATGTGAATATGAATATGAATATGAATGTGAATATGAATGTGAATATGAATATGAATATGAATATGAATATGAATATGAATATGAATATGAATATGAATATGAATATGAATATGAATATGAATATGAATATGAATATGAATATGAATGAATATGAATATGAATATGAATATGAATATGAATATGAATATGAATATGAATATGAATATGAATATGAATATGAATATGAATATGAATATGAATATGAATATGAATATGAATATGAATATGAATATGAATATGAATATGAATATGAATATGAATATGAATATGAATATGAATATGAATATGAATATGAATATGAATATGAATATGAATATGAATATGAATATGAATATGAATATGAATATGAATATGAATATGAATATGAATATGAATATGAATATGAATATGAATATGAATATGAATATGAATATGAATATGAATATAAATATCAACATGAATATAAATATGATTATTAATGTGAATAAGGATAAGAGAATGCGAATAAGAGAATAAGGATAAAAATAGAAAAAAGAAAACAATTTTGAATAAGAACAAGGTTAGGATTAAGAATACAAATTGTATTCGATACTAGCAGGACCCAGTTGTTCGTGGCTTCGCTACGGACGTTCCAGCAACCATAGTTTTTTATTTGTGGACGGTGAAAGAAGGTGTGGCAATAATTTTTTCCGTAAATCATCTCGTGTTCGAAAACAATTTACTGCCAAAATTTCAGCGAAAGCGGTTCAGTCTTATTGATTTGATTTTGATTTATTACTTATTGATTTCTAAAAAGTGGGCGTAATTATTGCCACAACCACTCCCATTATTAGTGCTACCACTCCCATTTTTAGTTCAGTTGCCGACGGTGAGCATACAATCTTAATTACCAAATTTCAGTCTTATACGACCAAAACCGTCTGAAATATATCATTTTTATTGATTTGTGGGCGGTAAAAGTGGGCGTGGAAACCCAGTTTTGGCGCAATTGTCGAAAGTAACCATACAAACTAAATTACAAAATTTTAGTCTCAAACAATAGAAACAGTCTGAAATATTGCATTTTTATTGATTTGTGGGCGGTCAAATGGGGCGTGGTTAAAGCGTGGTTAAAGGTACGCAAAAACCTAATATAGAACGTTAGTAATACACCTTGTAAGTTTGAGCGAAATCCGATGAGCCGTTTAGATTTGTGTTAAAGTCAAACACACAAACAAATAAACAAACAAACAGAAAATTATTTTTATTAATATAGATGATAAATATGATTTTTATATATATTTTATCTAACATATAAGATTTTTTTAAGATATTCTAAATGCTTGCTTTTTTCTCTGTTAAGGTATGAATACTTTCCTGGTTTCACTGGCGAAGAGATTTGGAATCCCAACACAAATGTGTCGGAGGACTGCCTTTATATAAATATTTGGGCACCAGCAAAGGCACGTCTGAGGCATGGGCGTGGTGCTAATGGTGGCGAGGTGAGTACAAAAGCGCAAATGAAATTCCTTAAATGTGAAATATGCCCATCTCTGTCTTTACAGCATGCTGGCAAGGGCGACACTGACCATCTCATACACAATGGCCAGTCGCAGAATATCTCCAATGGCCTGCCTATGCTTATTTGGATTTATGGCGGTGGCTTTATGACCGGTTCGGCAACACTTGACATCTACAATGCGGATATCATGTCGGCAGTGGGCAACGTGATTGTGGCTTCCTTTCAGTATCGTGTCGGCGCATTTGGCTTTTTGCATTTGTCGCCAGTGATGCCTGGTTTCGAAGAAGAAGCTCCCGGCAATGTGGGTCTATGGGATCAAGCGTTAGCTATACGCTGGCTAAAGGATAATGCTAGATCGTTTGGTGGCAATCCTGATTGGTTGACTTTGTTTGGCGAATCGGCTGGATCAAGTTCGGTGAATGCGCAACTCGTATCGCCGGCCACGAAAGGTATCGTTAAACGTGGCATGATGCAATCGGGCACCATGAATGCGCCTTGGAGTCACATGACCTCGGAGAAGGCAGTGGAGATAGGCAAGGCACTGATTAACGATTGCAACTGTAATGCTTCGCTGTTAGCGGTAAGTTGACAACATGACGAGTTGCTTTCTAACTCTTGGTCACTTTTTGTTTCATCTTCCTTCTTTACTACAGGAAAATCCACAGGCTGTTATGTCCTGCATGCGCTCGGTCGATGCCAAAACCATTTCGGTGCAGCAATGGAACTCGTATTCAGGCATTTTAAGTTTTCCCTCTGCACCAACCATAGATGGCGCATTTCTGCCAGCCGATCCCATGACACTGATGAAAACGGCAGATCTCAGGGGCTATGATATAATGATGGGCAATGTGCGAGATGAGGGTGAGTTAGAATTTTGATGAGTTGACATTTTTATAAAGCCAGATAAAATTAAGTGAAATCTGCTTAAGCAGCTTCTAGCTGTTTATTGCAATTTTTGCTGACAGCTGCATTTTATTCCTCCATACTTCGCTATTTCTCTTTAATAGCTAGCTGCGACATTAAAAAAGGAATTAAATTTTCTTCTTCTTCAACTTCTTCTTCCAAGCAATGAAAGTTTATCTCTACTTAGCAAGTTGGCAGCTTTTCTTGAGAACTTTAATGGCGCTCACATAAAATCCTATTACTTAAATAAACTCAGCAGCCGCTGTTGCAGCAAAATGTCAAGAAGTAGTTAAACTTTGGCCTCATAAAAAAAAAAAAACTAAAAAACGACAAGCCAACAAGATAAAAAAAAACTAAGCTGCTGGCAGTATCCGCAGCAGCCTGACGACATCATGCAGCTCTGACCTAGTATCGAAAAAGGCAATCGAATTTTTTTCAGTGCACTTTTTCGATTACTTTTTTTTCCATTGTAGCATGCAGCTGATGTCAGAGCCAGTGCACTTAAAAAAAATAAAAACACAAAACCAACAACATTATTAACTCATTCAAGAGCAGCAGCTATAGGACGAACTTTGTTTTTACCACAAGTGCACCATTTTGTGCTTCTGGTCCTTTTGTAGTACTCTGCACTCTATTTTTTACTGTTTATTGTGTACCACTTGAGTTGTACATGAAGGAAAGAAACATTTTGATGTAGTTTTTATTAAAATAAGTTGTCGAAAATAAAGTTTTGGCAATCTTTTAAATGGCATGACATGCAAAAAAAAAAAAAAAACAAAAATAAAAAGTATTTGAAAACAAGTCAACTTTTTAAGTTTCTTCTCACCACTTAAGTGATTTTTGCGGCTATAAAGAGCAGTTTGGAAAAATGTTGTATTGTAGATTGAGTGTAAACTCACATATCGCATTTTAAAATTACTTAAATATATCAAACGGAGCGTGGAAAACGTGAAGAATTATTTGAAAAAAAAAAATAACTCATAATTTTCTGCTTGGTCTAAGAAATGTTGCAATGCTTGTTTGGTGCCTTGGTAATCAAGTGGTAGCGGGAATACGTGCCACCAGATTCTTATTCCGGCCAGAAGTTGTTCCTACACCAGGCTCGTAGGCATTAGAGGCTTTCGCGGTTTAAGCGCCCTTTAGCTTCCAGAAAGTATGAACAAATAATACAAGAGATAGTATTAAAATAAAAATTTGTTATTTTTTTTTTTAGAAAATTTTTGATACTAATCTTATATATTAATACGCAAACATCAAATGTTGTCGTACGCTTTTTTAGTATTTATTTTAGAATAAGGTCAATGAAATCAATAGATGTGCTCAATCATGTTAGATTTTAAGATGATGTCCTTTGACACGAAATATAAACGTGACTCGAAAGTTTGTAAGGTATCTCAGGACTAGGAAGAGGTAGAATGGTGAATGAGGTATCGGATGAAAGGTCTGGCTGCACAATATGATTGGATTTAAGATTGATGACCTTCGACCTGAAATATTAGCGTAAAAAAGCATTTATTAAATAAAAGCTGAACTGTTAGTGATTGAAGAACATGATGTAAGAGAGAGTTTTAAACATTAATAAGGTGTACAAAAAATATTTCAAACATTTTTCATCATCTCTTATGGTTACCCTACATTAAGCATTTATTTATAGCAAGTTATGGTAGCAAGTGTGAATAAAAACTGCTTACAAATATTAAATCTAGAAAATTCCTGTTATTTTGACATCAAAATTATTGTGATATCTCAAAAACTATAGATGTTCTCAGTACAACGTTTTTGGCATGAAAAGTCGTTGGTTGTGAAAAATAAGGGTATACGGAAATTTTTGTGCTAATATTTTTCACGGATATCATGCTAAGAAAATTCCCGTTATTATGACATCAAAATTATTGAGATATCTCGAAAACTGTAGATTTTAATACGATCAAGGTAATTGTCTCAGAATGAGAAGAAAACAATTAAAAATTTCAACAATTAAAGTTTTGACTTTGCAAGCAAATATCTTAGCCATTTTTCAATCGATTTTCATCAAATTTTCTTTGACTAAAAGTTAAATTAAATAGCTTTCGCCATTTTTCAATCGATTTTCATCAAATTTTCTTTGACTAAAAGTTAAATTAAATAGCTTTCGATAAATGGATAAAGGTTTACCATTATTCCACTAATTCAAATTTTTATGTGGTTTTGAAAAACCTCTAAAATATTAAATTTTTGCTCAAAAAATAGACCAAACATTTATTTGTTCTGTTTTTTTCTTTGTAATTTTCTTTTTTCACACTCTTTCATATGACATATCATTTATTTGCAAAAACTGCTCCATTTTGACACATAATTCAATTAAGGCCTTTTCCACACGGAGAAACGGAAAAGTAACCCAACTGCAACACAACTGCTTAGAAAGTTGCAAGCCACTGCAATTCCAAACATTATTGCAGCATGCATTTAGATGAGCAAGTCACGCACAACGCAACATTGATCTCTCATTGCAGCTTATAGTTCAATAAGCAGCGATATTTCTCTACTTCTTCTTTAACAAATATAAATTTGTTAACTGCTCGCTCATTGCTGCTTCCTGTATTCAAAATAAAAAAACATAAAACACAATTTTTCTGAATTTAATTGATACTTTTCTCAACTTGAAGTACCACGCAATTGTTTTAAATTATCAAGAAAAACACAATTGCAGCAATTTTTGTTGCATAAAACTTATCGCACACGTGCTGCCAAGTAGTTGTATGAAAGTTGCTTCATCTGAATTTTCCAGTATACTTACATGGGCTAGCAACATTTGTTGATGTTTCGTTGTTTTTCAATTGCTCCGTGTGGAAAAGGCCTAAGTGTTTTTATCATAGAAAACCATGAGCTAATAATAATAATAATAATAATGATGATGATGATGATGATGATGATGATGATAACGATGCTGATAATGATAATGATAATGATAATGAGAATATGATGATGATGCTGATGATGATGAGGATGATGATGATGCTGATGATGATGATAGTGATAATAATAATAATAATAATAATAATAATAATAATAATAATAATAATAATAATAATAATAATAATAATAATAATAATATTAAAAATAATAATAATAATAATAATAATAATAAATATAACAAATAATAATAATATAATAATAATAATAATAATAATAATAATAATAATAATAATAATAATAATAATAATAATAATAATAATAATAATAATAATAATAATAATAATAATAATAATAATAATAATAATAATAATAATAATAATAATAATAATAATAATAATAATAATAATAATAATAATAATAATAATAATAATAATAATAATAATAATAATAATAATAATAATAATAATAATAATAATAATAATAATAATAATAATAATAATAATAATAATAATAATAATAATAATATAAGAATAATAATATTAAAAATAATAATAATAATAATAATAATAATAATAATAATAAATATAATAATAATAATAATAATAATAATAATAATAATAATAATAATAATAATAATTATAATAATAATAATAATAATAATAATAATAATAATAATAATAATAATAATAATAATAATAATAATAATAAATATAATAATAATAATAATAATAATAATAATAATAATAATAATAATAATAATAATAATAATAATAATAATAATAATAATAATAATAATTATAATAATAATAATAATAATAATAATAATAATAATAATAATAATAATAATAATAATAATAATAATAATAATAATAATAATAATAATAATAATAATAATAATAATAATAATAATAATAATAATAATAATAATAATAATAATAATAATAATAATAATAATAATAATAATAATAATAATAATAATAATAATAAAAATAATAATAATAATAATAATAATATAATAATAATAATAATAATAATAATAATAATAATAATAATAATAATAATAATAATAATAATAATAATAATAATAATAATAATAATAATAATAATAATAATAATAATAATAATAATAATAATAATAATAATAATAATAATAATAATAATAATAATAATAATAATAATAATAATAATAATAATAATAATAATAATAATAATAATAATAATAATAATTCGGAACATGAAGAATAAATTCAAAAATGAGCGACTTTTATTAGTATCCATATACAGCCGTGGACGCATAAATAGCATAAAAATATATGCAGGGTGTTTCACATAAATTTAAATAAACTACATAGAGGAAAACAAGAATTTATTTCATGGTATTTGAGTTTAAACATTAAAAACTTAAAATCACTAGTAACTTTGTAATTACGAATTAAAAATTAGAGAATTAATGAAAAGTCTGAAATTGCTCCTTAGCTGAGGTGGACGTATAAATAGCACAATTTGGATTCTTAAAAAAAGTTATAGCGATTTATTTTTATTTTACAATGAGCTTACGAATATGCTTACTTGGCACTATATCCCGAATTGTCCAAAACAGCCCTACACCTTCGTCCCATACTCTCCACAAGCTTCCTGATCCTATCCTTCGGAATAGAGTACCAAGCCTCTTCATCCACTCCATAACTCATATTAATTTCGAAAATTTTGGTTGCTTATGCTGACCTTCACATCATCCCATAACTTTTCTATGGGATTGAAGTATGGGCTTTGTGCCGGCCAATTCAAAATATTAATTTTTTCCTTTTTTAGCCAAATCAATCACAACCTTTGCTGTGTGTTTTGGGCCATTGTCGTGCATAAAAGTCCACCTAATAGGCATGTTCTCAAATGCAAATGGTTCCATCTGGTTATTAAGAATAGCTAAATACATATTTTTGTCCATTATTCCTGGTATATGAAAAATTGGCTCAACGCCGTGCCAGGAAAAAGTTCCCCAAGCCATTAAATTCCCTCCTCCATACTTAAATGATTTTTTTGAATACTTCGGATTCAACTCTTGGCGTTTGGGACGCCGAACAAAAGTATTTCCATCTGGTCTAACCCTATTCAATTTAGTTTCGTCAGTCCAGAGCACGTTCTTTCAAAATTGGTCTTCTCTATTCACATGGGCCCTTGCAAACGCTAAACGATCCATTAAATTTTTTTAATAAAGATAAGCTCCATGTAGTCTCCTAGATATTAGTTTTCTGGAAACATTAAGGTTATTTTTTTCATTTATTTTCCTCATAATTTGCTTTGCTGACTTGAAAGGATCAGCCTTACTTTTGCGAACTATAAGTCTATCAGTAGAAGCAGTGGTTTTACGCAGTCTAGGATTGCGCGGCTTCTTCTCGAAATTATTCGAACCATTTGATGTAACCAGCTTGAGTGCATTATAGACCATTTTTCGCAAAATTTTGAGAATATCAGCGATTTCAGATGGTTTTTTGCCTTATCGACTTAGTTTGTGAATTATAGACCTTTTTTCCGTAGTGCAATGTTTGCCCACTCGACCCATTTTATTTAGAATCGGCGAAATTAACTGAATAAAACTCTAAAATTTTTACAAACATCCGATCTTTTTAACTTTTATTCACCAACTAACATGTGTGCTATTTATATGACCACGACAGATCGTACATGCCTAAACAGAAAGAGATGGCCTGAGCAAATAAAAGTAAGTAACGGTACATCTCTCTCGGAGTTTTAAACAACGTTACACTGGAATCACAAAAAATGATAACTACAATTAATGAATGCATTATTAGGTTTAAACGAAACGTTTAAAAAATAAGTTGACATCTATGGTATTTACTTATGTGTCCATGGCTGTATATCCATACCATTCAATAATACCAATTTTAGAGTAGATTTTGCGGAAAGTTTGCTCAGAATGTTTTCGAAGCGCATCTAGAAGTGAAGTTTTGAAAAAAATCTTCTTCATGTTGCTCTCTGAACCCATTTACAAGACGACCCCATTATTATTTCGGATCTTATTTTAAAAATTTTATACTAAATCATTAAAGGATATTCTTAATGGCACATTTTTTTCGTGTTACATTATTATTCATCTATAAGTATGATATGCTTTGATGTAACATAAGTAAAGTATTGTTTTCGATGAACATGAATTTGAAAGGCTTCTATAGAGTTTAATACCTTTTAAAAAAGTTTCAATATCAAAGAAAATTAAATAAACAGAGCTACAGTTTGTTTATCTAAAAGACAAACATTTAAGTAGCAACTAATTAATTTGATTTTGGCCATATTTCTTTTTTCAACCGGCTTTATGATTTAAAAGTTGAGTTATCGTAATTAAAAAATCATGCTCGGCTTGTCTTGCTGCAGTATCGTACCCACCCGCCTTCATCACCTCTTACAAAATAAAGAATTCGGTAAGCATTTTTTTCTTTCAAATTTTTTTGTGTCTTTCTCACAAGACGTTCTTTTCGTGCTTGTTTATACTTAAGGGTCTGTGTGCTTGTTTGTGTTTGTTATTTTGTTTTTTTGTTTTCTTTTCTAATCATGTTTTTGCTATTCCTTGAAATTTTGTTATAGTCAGAAATGTGCTTCAACCTAAGAAGACAAAAAAAAAAAAAAACAAAGAAAAAACAACAACAAAGAAACAAATAACAAAGAAAAATTAAATATAAAAGCTGTTAAGGTTAAACAAAAATTTCGTGTACTTTATTTCTGATTTCTTCACTCTCTCACTATCTCTCTTCCTTTCTCTTATATTTACTTTCTTGAGCATTTGTAACGCGCAAGAGCTACTTTTTATATTGGGTTTTGTTTGTATTACAACAAAACTTAAAACAAAAGCTTACCATTGTGCTTTTATCAACCGTTAGTTGTTATAAGCACCTTAAAATGACAGATTCACGTATAACAGATTGAAGAATGTTTCTCGCTCTTGTTTGTTAGCCGAATATTTTTTGCTCTTTGCCTAACGTGTTTTGTGGCTCTTCTCTAGGCCGTAATTTTTATCGTCAAAGCGTGTGTGTGAGTTCAAGGTCATTTACTATTTACAACAATAAAACAGAATTCGCTTTTTTTTCTTTCTACATTTCGAAGCGTAAAAATTTTGAAATTTAAGTTCCAAATACGCAGCAAATTCAGGCGACTTACAAAGTATGGCAGTAAGAAAAAGAGAGAGAGAGAGAGATATACAGAGAGACAGAGAGAAATGGAAAGAGCTAAAAACAAAGCAGAGAGTCTTTTCGACCCGTTGAGCCGCATAGAATACAATAAAATACCTTTGCCAGGACTCACTATGTTTTATTTTTTTTATATATATTTTGTCTTCTAGCTTTCTTGCTTTTGTAGTTTCCCCATCTGATTCTAGTGACTTACAATAGCGCAAAGAGTAAAAAAAACCAATACGTATAAAAAGTAACAACAATCACCGCAACTTCGTTAACAAAGACAACACGTAAGAAATAAAACAGCTGCTTTTATGGTGTTATTCTTTTGTTTTGTTCACTACTTGCCTTGGTTTCTGCAACGCTGCTTGTGCATTTACACCAGTGAGTGTGCAAGTGTGTGTGTGTGTGTGTGTGCTACCACTTGTGTTGGTGTAAGCATTAATATTTCAAACTTTTTTCACACAAATACATGATTCGCTGGTATGTTGATACTATTTTTTAATAGTTTAATAACAGCTGCCAGGGTATACGCGAAATATCACACTCAGCGAACAAACGGCTTAAGTGGACAAAACTTGCAGAGCTATTTTTAAGTTGCAGTCATGAATAGCATTGAGACTTAAAAAAAAATGTAGAATAGTTAAGAACCTTTTTCTTATTATTGTGTTATTGTATTGTATTATTGTATTATTTTCTTATTATTGTATTCAATCAAATTTGAGCTCAAAGCGGCATTTCAGCTACTTTGATAACAAGATTTAAAGTTAAAATTAAAGACCACCTGACGTATGCGTAATATTTGATTGCATATAAAATAGTTAATCATACGCCATGATTAACAAAGGTTAAGCGGTTGTCAATAAAAGAAAACGTCGCACAGTGATTGCGTTCATACAAATTTGGAAATAAAAATAAGAAGTGCTCCTATATTAATGAAATACACTTTGTAAGTTTAAGCTATCTAAGAAAAATACCAAAAATGGTTGAAATCAGTCAGTCCTTAGGGGTACCTCATTTGGACCTATATCAAATTTTCACATAATTTTGTATGGTAGGTAAGCACAAACAATTACCAATCTTAATGAAATTTGGTCGGAAGGTTAAAAGTATAAAGTGATAGACGTAAACACAAAACGGTTTAAATCGATTCGTTTTTAGGGGTACCTCCCTTGAGCCTATATTAATTTTTTACATGATTTTGTATGGGAGGTACATAAAAAAGTTCACCGATCTTAACGAAACTTGGTCAGAAGTTTACAATAAAAGAGTAATAGATGTGTATTTAAAATGTTTGAAATTCGTCAGTCCCTTCCTGAAACCTGTATTCATTTTTTACTTTGTATAGGACGTAGATAGAAAAGTGGACCACTCCTTATTTAGAGGTATTTTCAAGATATATTTTTTTTTTTGTTAAATAGTGAAATTTTTTACATATTTATGTTATTTATCTTTTGATAAATCTACGGATGCAATACCATTCAATTTTCAGTTGTAACAATTTTGAAATTGAAGCTAAAACTAGTATGTGTCACGACAAATTTTTTATGAACTATTTTGAATTTTTTGTTTATTTTGTGTATCTTTTTGCTTATGTGTCTTTTATTTATATTTATTTTTACTTTAAACAAAAGGATTTTTTATCATTATTTTTCCCCTTATAGTTGTTCTGTCCCCCAAATAAAAAATACATCCTATGCCTCTGATTGTTGTTTGTTATTTTTTCCTTACCCTTATAACGCTTAAAAGAAACAATAATAAAAAAAACAATAACTCGATAAGATTCCAAGTAATTTATAAATTTAGAGGTATGTATATTAAGGTGGGTCACCAAAAAAAGTTTGGCTTGTTACCGACTTTTTTGAAAGATCCTATTCAGAGGATTTCAGACCAGAAAAAATTTTTTTTTGAAGTGGTCTACATTAACAACCAAAATGGTCTTTTTGTTATAACTCGGTTATTTGATGTCCGATTTTAAAAAAAAAGTATATTTTTAGAAAGATCTTAAAAATGCTAACAATCCGTAGTCAGAGGTCTTTGACCCTTGAGGTCATCTTCAATAAAATAATTCAGTTTTTAACTTTTTTTGCACTACGACCCCCAAAACTTTGCCCATTTTATATTTTGTAATTAAAGTTCATAAAAAATCAATAGGTCCGTGTGAAGAAATTTTTAAAATCCACTCCATTCAATCCATTTTTGAGCTCAAAAATTAAATTTTAAGCGCGTGTAACTTTTTTTCCTATTAGTGGAATTAAAAAATTTCTTCACACGGACCTATTGATTTTTTATGAACTTTAATTACAAAATATAAAATGGGCAAAGTTTTGGGGGTCGTAGTGCAAAAAAAGTTAAAAACTGAATTATTTTATTGAAGATGACCTCAAAGGTCAATAACTTTTGACTACGAATTGTTAGCATTTTTAAGATCTTTCTAAAAATATACTTTTTTTCAAAATCGGACATCAAATAACCGAGTTATAACAAAAAGACCATTTTGGTTGTTAATGTAGACCACTTAAAAAAAAATTTTTTTCTGATCTGAAATCCTCTCAATAGGATCTTTCAAAAAAGTCGGTAACAAATCAAATTTTTTTTCTTCCATAGGGGTCGACCCGCCCTAATGTATATTCTATATCGATTTTTGCAAAAAGGTGGAACAAAGCGTCTTTAAGATAAATATCCAAGGTTATCAATTAAGAAAAACATCGCCATTAAAAATTTTCATGATATTAGTAAATGCCTATCCAAATTTGAAAAATTTGTCGTTTAAGGTTGGTTTTTTTTTTTGTTTTTGGTTTTTTCAAAATTCACACAATTCTATTATTTTTTTTTTTTACAAAAATTCTTTCGAAAGAGGAACAGAGTCTTTCCTTTCAAGCTTTTTTTTTAATTTTTATTTTTAATTAAAAATTTATTTTTAGCATAATTTTTTTTCTGTGAGTATCAAGAACACATCGGTTACAACCTTAAAAAGTAAGATAAGCCTACATTTCTTATTTCTAAATAAAAATATTTTTGATTTATCTTCGTAGAAGTATTATCTTTCGAAAGATACCAAATTTGTGCAATTCCAAGAGCAAACATTTTTTTATTTATTTCCACTGCGCAAAGCACTGTGCATCGTTAGTCAAAAAAAATTAGTTAACAAGCTACACATAATTCAATTATGTCATCAAATTAAAAAAACCTGCCATATGGGAGTCCACTTCCTATATGCAAAAAAAAAAAAATTAAAAAAAAAATTAACTAAAGTTGGAAAAAATTTGAGTTGTAGCTGATCTTCTAGTATGTTACAGTACGTGTGAAAAGTATACATTTAAAAAAAAAAAATTTTATATTACGGCCAATTAATAATTAATTAATTAAAACTTTCAAATTCCGATTTCCTCACGACTTTATATTTTAAGCGAAGTATCATTTAGTAAAAAAATTTAAAAAAATCTGTCAACCAATTGCTGAGATTTAACGCTAATAACATTTTGCGGAAAAATTTGCAGAAAAGCAGCTTCTCTTGCTCGCTTCAAATAAGTTGTATATTTAAAGCTGAATGAATTTCTTTTAATTGAAAGTCAAAAAATTTACTACAAATAGAAATGTTATCATGAGTACAAAAAAACAAGACTTAATACTATATGTTTGTTAATTTAAATAAGCGCTTCTCTAAGTTTTAGTTTAAGTTTCCATCGATCATTTTTTAATTTTTCTTTTCATGCATTCTTAAGAAGTATACACTCAAAAATTTTCGTGAGTAAATATTACTAATAGCTGCGTTCATTCTACGAATTTTATTCATGCCTTTCAGCCACATTGGTACATATTACGAATATTTTATTCGTATTCGTAAAAAAACATTCGTATATTGCACAAATAATAATATCGTTACATTTACGCATGCTCCTTATATCATTCGTACAGTGTACAGTGCAATTCTTATATTGTGCGAACATTATTGTAATATTTACTAATACTCTTTTTATTTAGTCGTGCAATATACAAATGAATTCGTATATTTTAAGGTGCGATCAGTATATTGTACGAATATTATTGTAATATTTACCAATTCTCTTGCTATTCATTCGCTCATTATACGGGGCATTTCGTTTAATGCTTTCAAAAATATAGCGGCATCCACTGAGTCTTGGTTTAGTCTAAAAAAAAATTTTTTAATAAAGAATTGCTGCTAAAAATATCGATTTAACTGCTAACTTATTGTTTCATTGCACTTACCATTTACGAAATACCGGCAACGCAATTGATTGCTTATTAATCCATAGTAACATGACTCAAAAAGTTTTGTGTGTAAATATTACTAATAACTGCATAATTATTACATTAAGTAGAAAAAATTAAAATTAAACTTAACCTGAAAGCATTTAGTAGAGACAAAGAATAGGTAAAGTTTAAAGATGCAATGGGAAAAGTTATGGAAATGATAAAATAGTATAAACTTAGACATACGTAGAGCAGCTACTCTATTCATTTTCGATGACGTCATCAGGAGCCGATGAGATTTTGGGAGTTCAGCTTCATTGTTGATTTTAATGCAATCACCATTCTTAGATAGCCTGAATAAACACACCCACGAATTGTAAAAGCATTGAAAATATTTTTTCTACGCTTGCATGCGATCACTGCTTGTAGAAGTTTTCTTGCGCCGATAGAGAGTCTGTCGTGCAAGTACCCATTGTCATCAGAGTCCAGTCCCGTATCTCTGAGGTTATTTGCTCTTTTCATTCGCCTTCGATAGCCACCAAAAGCTTTCAGATCACCATTCGATCGGAAGAAGAGTAAAACTTGACTCGGAAGATATCGTTTATCTTACCTTTAGGCAGGTAATTTTAACTTAAACTCTTTTAAAACGCGTAACATTTCATGGCAATCCTGATACATCACTTTATTACTTAATCTATTAATTGCAATCCTGCCACTTCATCACTTTATGCCCGACACAAAACATTACACAATTTATATTAAAAAAAATGGAACTATAAATTTTTCAATCATTAATATAAGCATTCAACTGTTGTTTACTTTCTTAAGGGGGTCTTCCCAATGAGCAACTTTTTTTTTCGAGTTTTTTTTTGCATTTATTTATAGCTTGGAATATTAGTTGTGAATATGCCCCTAAAAGGATTTTTAGAAATTCGAAATACTTTAGAAGATACAGCCTTTTTTGTGAAGCAAGGTCTTCGTCAAAATGAGCTATTTTTTTTCGACTCATTTTCGAACGAAGCGGCATAAAGTAACCACCGAATTCCGTTGAAAATGTTTATTGTTAGGTAAAAACGTGTTTGCACACATATTCATACAAACATACGAATACACATTTCTGCTTATTTTAGGGGTTGAAGCATTTTTTGAGTCCAGGTGTTCAACTGAAAGCATCATTTAGTTCAGTTTGTATCGAGTTGAGCAACAGACGCGTGCGCTTCAGTGAACGGAAAAGTAAATTTTTCATAAATTTATTGTGATTTTTGTAAAATGGATCGGAAAAGTAATAAAAAAAAACACCCAAGTGAGCGTCAGAATCGTGCTAAAAAACGCGGGTTTAATGGAAATCAGCATCTTAGACCAGAGGATTCTGAATATACCAGAACATCGGCCAAGAAATTCAAGAATAACGAAGACGACGAAGTATCAATCAAAAACAATTTGAAGTATTGCATTCTCGAGTTCTGTTCTGTGTTTACCACGTTGTCAGCGTTGGTAATTTGTGCCTCATGCAATCAAAAAATTGAGTTCTCAGAAGCCTCACCAAATGGAGTTGGATTTAAAATCGCTTTGAACTGCGCCTGCCAACGCACAACATATATTCCTTCGTCACCTATGATCGGAAAATCATATGAAATTAATCGACGCTTGGTTGTTGCCATGCGGCTTTTAGGGATTGGGCCAAAAGGTATAACCATGTTTTGTGGCCTCATGGACCTCGGACAAAGTTTGTCCAACAATCTGTACTATACTATCCTACAAAATTTGTACGTTGCTGGAAAAGCCATGTACGAACATGTCATTTCAAAAGCTATTGGAGAAGAAAAAGAGGCTATGATCGAAGCGAATCCAGAGTGCGATCCCACTTTATTTACTGTGTCGGGGGATGGGACTTGGACGAAGCGTGGCTTTGCTTCCCTTTATGGTGTCGCAACTTTGATTGCCAAGCATACCAAAAAAATTGTTGACACTGTCGTAAAATCTCGTCTGTGTAACAGCTGCAAATATTGGGAAGCCAAGAAGGAAGAAGAGCCAGAGGCTTACCAAATTTGGCTTGATACTCATGACGAAGAATGCACCATAAACCATGAAGGAAGCTCTGGGAAAATGGAGGTGGACGCTGTAATAGAGATGTTCTCCAGGTCGTTTGAAACACACGGCATAAAATATGTAAAGTATATCGGCGATGGTGATTCGCAGACCTTCAAAGGTGTATTAGATGTCGACCCCTATGACGGTGACCCTATAGTGTAAAAGAAAGAATGCATTGGGCATGTGCAGAAGCGAATGGGCACGCGACTTCGAAAAATAAAAAAAGAAAATAAGGGCATTGGAGGCAAAGGTGCGGGCAAGCTCACCGACAAATTAATATCCGAGTTGACCACATATTATGGCCTTGCGATCCGCCGTCATCCTGACTCCGTGGAGGATATGAAAAAGGAAATTTGGGCCACTTTTTACCATAAGTGCTCCACCAATGATAAACCGCAACACCAAAATTGCCCCACCGGTGCGTCAAGCTGGTGCGCATGGCAGAAAGCAGCTGCTGAAGGTACGTTAGATAGCTTTCACCACACGTATGCACCTCTCGACAAGAAGGTGATGGAGGTAATAAAACCAGCTTACGAAGCGCTGTCGGCAGATAATTTGCTTGAAAGATGCCTTGGATCTGAAACTCAGAATTCCAATGAGTCCTACAATTCTGTTCTTTGGTCACTTTCGCCCAAACACATCAACTCAGGCGCACGCACCATCGAAGTGGCCAATTTCATTGCAACGTGCCTCTTCAACGACGGTTTTATACCCATACTTAAAATTATGGGTTTGATGGGTATTGCGATTGGCAAAAACGCATACGAATACGCACTATCTCGCAATGAAGACAGATTGAACCGATCAGAGACTCGAGCTGCGGCATCATCAAAAGCTGGCAGAACGGCTCGCAGAGCAGAGAGGGCAGCAGAAAGCAGTTTCTACGAAAAAGAGGAAGGTGGCCTGTATGGAGCTGGCATCGCCGACTAATATTTGTAAGTAAAACTTGTCAGCTCTTTAAAACTGCATATAAACATTTTTGATTTTTTTTTTTTTTTCCAAAAAAATTACTTCAAACTTTAAACGCGTTTATCTCGAACCCACGTTTTTCGAACTGGCGGCCATGATATCTCCAGTTCAACTGAACCGATTTTCAGGAAACAAAATGGAATCGACGCAGAATTGTCACCATTCTCGGGTGAACCTCGACCATAATTTTAAAAAATTTTTTACTATTTTTTTTTACACTAAACTACAAAAAAAAAAACCCGAAATTGAAATTTTTTTTTTGAATGGCCGCCAGTTTGTCAAAAAAATCACAAAATTAAGCTTGAGGTTCACCCGAGAATTACATCTATACTGATTATAACCCCGTTTTTTTTTTTCATTTCAGACGCTCCGGAGACCCGGAATCGTGGCCGCCGTGACGACACCTTTTTTTCACCACCAACTTTGAAGTCTCATTACTTTTTGAACAGCCCACGTATCGAGGCACAAAAAAATTTTTTTATTTACTTTGAACCTTTTGTAATACAATAAATAAAAAAAGTTTTCAATTATTCTTTGCGTTTTCAAATAAGAATTTTTTTAAAAAGGGTCCAAAAAACGGGGTTTGAATGAGAAGACCGCCTTAAAACTGTGCTTTATTGCATAAGGTGCGTTTCATATATATAACGCCACTTCGAAATTTTAAATATTTTTTGTTTTGCGAATTTGGTCATCTATGCACAGCAACAATAGTGAGTAAGACCAAAGTCTATTCTAATAACGGTACATTGTTTATTGCTAAATATTACTTTTAATGCTGTTTCATATTTATAAAGTCACTTGCAATTATTTCTTTTGCTGCGTTTGCAGTGTAGAGAATAATAAAATTGTGTAGTTAGTTTTCAAGACCTTAACAATAGAAAAAAATTTTGACCGGAATAGCTCGTGCAACCCAACATACTTGCGAAAAAATGGGAAAAATAAAAATTCTTAAAGAAGAAGGCTATGGAATTCAGGAAATCGGGCGTAGAATTAATCGCAGCCATAGAGTGATTCAACATTTTTTTAACAAACCTCAAAATTACGGCATAACAAAATGTTCGGGCAAAAAAAAATAGTCTTACCGCGATCAGCGGAAAATAATCCGAACTGCGAGCAACACTACACACAGTTTAAAAGAGTTGCGGAGTTTTGTTGCTGAAAAAGTTTCCCGAACACCGGTATGGAGTGTGCCACATCAGTGTAAACATATCCGTAGTGAACTTATGAAGTGGGTTTCTGCTCTTGCTAGCAAACATAAGAGAACGAGCTTGGAATTTGCACGAAAGAACATAGGAACAAATTGACTACCAGTCAGCTTTTCAATAATGTTTTAAAAAAGGGTCCCACGTTGAAGTTTAATTTTGACATGTCATTTTTCCGATGAGAAAAAATGGAATCTTGATGGCCAGGATGGACATACGCCGCGAACCACTTCCGTTTTCAAAAAGAATTTTGGGTGGAGCGAAAGTGATGGTGTGGGGTAGTTTTTCTGAAATTGAAAGTTCAAGCATGAAAAGCGTTGACTACACTCGTGTGCTGGAGAGCAGTTTGACTCCACTTTTGGAAAAAAACGGACAGACACAACTAATTTTCCAGCAAGATAATGCGGCACTCCACGTAAATCGAGATGGTTTCAGGCCAATAACATTGATTTATTGGAGTAGCCGGTGTACTCTTCAGATTGTAATCCCATCGAGAATTTATGGGATTATACGACAGGTGTATAAAAATAACAGACAATTTGGCAACGTGAAAGAACGGAAATCAGTAATTTCCGAAGAATGGAGTAAAATTGATTCAAACACATTAAGGCGGTCTTCTCATTCAAAACCCGTTTTTTGGACCCTTTTTAAAAAAATTCTTATTTGAAAACGCAAAGAATAATTGAAAACTTTATTATTTATTGTTTTCCAAAAGGTTCAAAGTAAATAAAAAAATTTTTTTTGCATCGATACGTGGGCTGTTCAAAAAGTAATGAGACTTCAAAGTTGGTGGTGAAAAAAAAAGGTGTCGTCACGGCGGCCACGATTCCGGGTCTCCGGAGTGTCTGAAATGAAAAAAAAACGGGGTTATAATCAGTATAGATGTAATTCTCGGGTGAACCTCAAGCTTAATTTTGTGATTTTTTTTGACAAAATGGCGGCCATTCAAAAAAAAAATTTCAATTTCGGGTTTTTTTTTTGTAGTTTAGTGTAAAAAAAAATTGTAAAAAATTTTTTAAAATTATGGTCGAGGTTCACCCGAGAATGGTGACAATTCTGCGTCGATTCCATTTTGTTTCATGAAAATCGGTTCAGTTGAACTGGAGATATCATGGCCGCCAGTTCGAAAAACGTGTGTTCGAGATAAACGCGTTTAAAGTTTGAAGTAATTTTTTTGGGGAAAAAAAAAAAAAATCAAAAATGTTTAAATGCAGTTTTAAAGAGCTGACAATTTTTACTTACAAATATTAGTCGGCGATGCCAGCTCCATACAGGCCACCTTCCCCTTTTTCGTAGAAACTGCTTTCTGCTGCCCTCTCTGCTCTGCGAGCCGTTCTGCCAGCTTTTGATGATGCCGCAGCTCGAGTCTCTGATCGGTTCAATCTGTCTTCATTGCGAGATAGTGCGTATTCGTATGCGTTTTTGCCAATCGCAATACCCATCAAACCCATAATTTTAAGTATGGGTATAAAACCGTCGTTGAAGAGACACGTTGCAATGAAATTGGCCACTTCGATGGTGCGTGCGCCTGAGTTGATGTGTTTGGGCGAAAGTGACCAAAGAACAGAATTGTAGGACTCATTGGAATTCTGAGTTTCAGATCCAAGGCATCTTTCAAGCAAATTATCTACCGACAGCGCTTCGTAAGCTGGTTTTATTACCTCCATCACCTTCTTGTCCATCAGACCTTGCTTCACAAAAAAGGCTGTATCTTCTAAAGTATTTCGAATTTCTAAAAATCCTTTTAGGGGCATATTCACAACTACCCAAGCTATAAATAAATGCAAAAAAAAGTTGAAAAAAAAGTTGCTCAATGAGAAGACCCCCTTAAAAAAATGAATTGCAAGTATGCCAAATCGCATTTACAATATTATTGGAGCCAATGAAACAGTAATTTAATATATATTTTTTTTATAAATTCAATAAAAATCGTTTTTACTAAAAATTTTTAAATGGCGTTATAAATATGAGACAGCATCAAAAGCAATAAACAATGTACCGTTATTAGAAAAGAGTTCACTTTTGCTCACTATTGTTGTTGTGCATAGATGACCAAATTCGCAAAACATTATCTATTGTTTAAACTGGCCGTTACAAAAATATTTCAAATTTCGCAGTGGCGTTATATTTATGAAACATACCTTATAACATAAGTTTTTCGATAGCGATTAAAAAACACGTCCGTCCGAATCGAAGAAAAATGTTGTTGTTATTTTTTCGTTTCGGTTGCCAATTTATTTTCAACTCTACTAATGCTTCGTACATTCTACGAATAATGCGTACGGTTAATCTACGAATGAATTTTTTCTACTAATATTAGTTTTACTTCGTAAATAGTACAAATTCATTTGTAAATACTACGAATGAAACGAACGAATTTACTAAGTTATTCGTATGAGAAATTTACGAGTGCTATTATTTATATGTACACAATAATTCGTACAATGCACTTATACGAATTGTTCTATTTTTTTTTTCGAATATAATTAGTATATGCAACGAATAAATTCGTGAATATTACCACATGCATTAGCAATTTTTCACGAATGAATTCGTAAAGATATTACGATACGAATACTTCGTTTATTGTACGAATTTTTGTGCAATGCACAAATATTTTTGCCACGAATATCATTCGTAGCCATTTTACTAATAAATTTTTTGAGTGCATTTTTAATAATTTTGCACATTGTAAAATTTTCCTCTAAAAATTAAAGTAGAAACTGGAAGATACTTTATTTTCCTCATTCAAAGTTGTTAAGCATATATACATATATAATATGTAACATATATCCTTACAACTGTAACCAAAGCTTACATACTTATCTGGTTACATCTATGCAAGAGGTAAGAAGTTGTAGTTGTTTTTCCTGTAGTCAGTATCTCTCGTGTAGTGATTGTTACTAGCATTGCTTTTGTTCTTATTATTATACTAAAATTGTAAAGATTGAATTACAACTCTTTACCAAAAATAACAAAATTAAATTTACAGCTACAGGATATATGGTATCTGTGGTAAGCATTTTATATTTTCTGTCTCTTTTGCCCTTAAATATTTTTTCACTCCTTTTGCTTTCATACTTTACTGTTTATGTACAAATATAAATTTATGAAAATCCATATGATGTGCCTCAGTGAGTAAGTTGTTAGTAATGTGTGTGTGTGTGTGTGTGTGCTATTGGAGTGTGTGTGTGTTAGGTCGCTTGTTTGTGGCTAAAATTTTATTTATTTTGTCTGCAGCGGCAAAATTGTACAGTTACACAAGTAGAAAAACAAATACAAATACAACAGCTGACAATGAGCAAAACCAACAACCATAACACCATCAACAACAACAACTTCTATGGATATGTTTTTTTTTTTTTTTGTGGTCTTTTGTATTATTTCTCTATGCTTTTGTTTACTTCTCGTATTTCTCGTATCCTTGAAAAGACTGTGTGTATTAAAGCACCTGTCTTAAAGTTTTTTTGTCTACACATTTTCAAAGTTTGCCAAAGTTTGCATACTTCTTCTTGGTTTGTTCTCAGAGGATGGCTTGAAAAGTTTTGAGGTAGTTTAGGGATCTCGAAACAGTTGGAAAGTATTTGTTCATAATTTAATCGATATATAAAAGTAAAAAGTAGGAAAAAAAAAACACTTGAGCTGTTTGCGGCAAGTTCCAATAAATTTAAAAAAAAAATTTAAATTTTGATTTGACAAAAATGTTTTGAAATTTACTGAAACATTTTCTTTGCTCAGATTTTTCATAGGATTTGTTTTTTATTATTTTCATAGCGAAAGGTTTTCACTGGCAGCCCTGTAGTCGGCAATAGTTAACGATGCACGAATGCAAACGACTTTAACGAGCTTTTAATAACTTACACATGCTATGTTTTTCTAAAGTCTCAACTCGTTTTTTCGCTTAACATTTAATTTAAATTCTCGTGAACGAAGGAAACTAATTCGTGTCGGAAGCTTAGAATATGTTTAGAAAAAAGTTTTTTTTTTTTGCAAAACCACTTTTTAATAGGTATTTGTTTTTATGGCATATTTGTTCAATTTGCATATTGCGTGTTGCAAGACGTAATTTTTGCAAATGAATTTTGAGTTTTCAAATTTGAATAAATTTTTGTTTACACTAACTTTTAGTGAGAGCACGAAATTTAACAAAAACAAAAACCAAAGCAAAAAAAAAAAAAAGAAAAAAATCGTTAAAATCAAAAGAAATTGCTTTCTGGGGAAAATTAAGTAACACAAATAAGCTCTAGGTCATTGTTGAGAGTATTTAAGTGTTTATGTCGTTTAATATCGATATTACTTTTAATATAACACTTATGTTTCGTCTTGTATTAAAATTTAGTTAACATTGAAACATGTTAGTAATAACGTTCTAAATATCTGCAGGTCGGATACAAATTGATGAAGATATGGGGATACAGGGCAGTAGCTACAGAAATTGTGCTTCTAGAACTAACAAATTTTTTTCAAAATTAGAAAACGGTAAAATAAAAATAAAAATAAAAACTTTTAGGGGGGAGGCGTGAGTTTTGAGTTAAATTTTTTTTTAATTATTTTAAGAGGTGATTTTGGGAAATTTTAAAAATTTAAAAAAAAAATTTTTTTTTTTTTATATAAAAAGTTACGACGATAGATTTGCTTCAAATAGACAAACTATTTGCTAATAGGTGCTACTACGGGCTCAGTAAGCAACTAAGTTTCAGAGCCCTCTCTCGATCGACAAAATTAACACTCTACAAGATGCTCGTTCTACCTGTGCTGCCTTATGGCGCTAAGGCATGGGTACCAGGGATGATATTGACTTAGTTGGAAAAGGACCAGGATTCAAACAAAAATTGGGCCAATTTGAAGTTAAAAGGGCGTTTTGTTTTAAAAAGTGGCAATTCAATATTGAAGTCTTTCTATTTGGTAACACGGTCATGCCATGGTCTCACAAATAGCACACTTTTTAATAATCTCAACAAGTCCAGTTTATTTTCGGCAAAAAAAAAGTCGAAATTTCAAATTTATAGTCTTATTTTGTATTCCTAACGAAGCATTCAACGATCGATGGCTATGTGAACGATGTTGAATTCAAGCGGAAATATGTATTTCGAACGAAGCTTATCGTTGGCTCATTCGTCAAGCTTTTCTTTATATGTACACTCAAACTGTTATACACAAGCAGTTGTCAAATGTGGCACTGCCATATCAAACACTAGGGAAGTTTTCTGTATTTTGTCAGAGATGTTTTTAATATGTTGCTTCGTTTCTTATATGTTGGCAGTGCTTTTTGGTTTTGTCCGGTTTGTGTATTCAATAAATAAACTTTGAGCAATTAAGAGGTTTGCGGACTTGCTTTTCATTATTTTTGTTTTCAGTGATTGTGTGTTTGCTTGTGACATAACAATATAAAATGTATGCAGCTATTGCAGTTTTTATTTTTATTTTATGTATTTCAAGTGCTTCACAGCCTTCAAACACTGTATATATTTATATATTTCATAATTTATTTACCTTTAGGTTCAGAATTTTTAATTTTTTAACCATTCTTTTAACGTTTGCAACCACAACGATAGCATAAAAGTGTTCGTTTGATTTTGACATTTGGATTCGTTGTTTCAGTGCTCGTTAGAAATACATATTGCAAATATTTAACTGTACTACGGCATCGTTCGTTGGCTGATCAGCTGTTATCGTTGTTTGATTCTGTTCGAATTACAAATTTCAAAAACACGAACGAACACTGTTTTGAACGAAACGATTGATCAGATAGGAATACAAAATGAAGCCATTACAGTTTTGGGAAATCAAAAAAAACTTTAACTTTTTCGTGTTTTATTTCGTTTGTGCCGTTTAAGCCGAACATGGAAGGCAGTTCTTGGTTGATCACAAAAATAGCACAGTCTAATTTAAGGTTAATATACGTGTACATTTTTCAAATTCTTTTTTATAAAGTACCTTTTATGTACAATAAGCTGTTAAAATTTAAAAAAAAAAATTATAACTCCTTGAATCTAAAAAATATTTTTTAAAAAAGCTGCTTTTATTTGCTGCTGTTACACGTATATTATACCTCAAATGATTAAATTAAATCACTCTCCATCTTAATAATGTTTAAGGTGATTCTTTCAAGTACATTTTATTTTATGTATTATTTGTGTAAAAATTTTTTAAGCCAAAATGTGACAAACATTTTTAGAATATAGTGTATTTCCGCAAAAAAATTTTTAGCAAACAATTGCAAAGGATTTCTACATAACACCGCAAATCGGTTATATCCACCTTTAAATAGCAGTAGAATGTTAGAAATTAATGAGCAATTTAATGTAGACTCTTCTCCGTTAAGACTTGTAAGAAGACAAATCAATGAAGCGGGACGAAATTGAGTAGAAAAAATCAATTCCTGTCAAAAAATGTATTGAGGCATGGCTTAATTTAACAAAAAATAGTTTCAAAATAATTACAATTTTAGAATAAATAATTTTGCAAGAAGAAAATTAAGTCAAATTACATCTGATAATGTGACAAAACAATCGCCAAGAAATAAGTTTAAAATTTTCCACCAAAACTTCATTAGGGTGTAGAGAGATGGTACTGGCCTGATTTTCTTAGTGTTGATATTGAATTTATAACAAAATGGATTAATTTGTATGTATATTAAGGCATTGTCAGGGCTTGAAAAACAAACTACATTTGTAGTTGAGATTACTAAAAAGTATGATTTTTATGTGAACATGTCTGTATATAACGGAACTTATTTTAATGAGAACATTTAAAAAGGCGATAGGAAATATAGACTTTAAATAAAAATCACCCAAAATTTTTCCATACAAAATTCGGTAAATTTTCGTTTAGAAACAGTCAAAAAAAAAAATTATGCGGTTTTGCACGTTTTTGGGCGAAATTTGGTTTTTTGGTTTGGCTATTTGCCATATGAAAATAACCTACTTTTTTAGAACTAAATTTAACTTTTTGTTTTTGAAATGTTTATTCTAACTATTGCAATCACTTGATCATCATGTTTTTAAAAAGTTAAAAGTTTTTCCTTAAAATCGGTCACCGTCCTGCGGTAGTCACACCTTTTGATAATTTCTTTCTCCAGATATTTTCATTCATTTAATAAATTAATAAAGCACTCCGACACCGCAAGATTGCATTTTAGGCAACTTTTAAAAAATGTTGGGCATATTTTTATTTTTATTGGGTATTTTTTTTTAGTTTTTCTTTCATTTTTTTTTTTTTGGTAATATTTCGATTTAGTGATTTTTAAATTTATTTTTTGTGCGATTTTTCTGTGGACGATACTTCCTACCTCCATTTCCTACTTCCAAATTTAAAATTTTGTAGAACGATGGCATAGTACACAAATGTTGTCAACAGACATTATCCATTAAACTTTTCTTGTTAAAAATTGCTTACATTTTTTCAAAAGGGCCTAAAAGGACTTAAAATGGCCTCGGGGCTTTTACAATTAAAAAGGGCTCAAAAAAGCCCTAAAAGCCCGCAAATATCATTCCTGATGGGTACTTTCGCAAACTGACGCAGCTGCTCTGGGGGTGTTCGAGTTCTTAGCAAAATCTTCGGTTCTGTTCGAGTCGGCGATGACTATCGCATCCGAATGAACCACGAGCTGTATGAGCTCTACGAAGACATTGACGTAGTTCGGCGTATAACTGTGCGGCGACTACGCTGGCTGGGTCATGTCCATCGTATGGACGACGAAGCTATAAACGAAAAAGGTGCTCGAGGCGAGGGAGACCATGCCTCCGATGGATGGACCAGGCCGAGGAAGCCATAATCGCACTTGGTGTATCCGATTGGAGAAGGCGTGTGCAAAGTAGAGGCGCCTGGCGAGAGCTGATGAGGTCAGCCGAAACCCGGACACGGGTTGTTACGGCCACCTAAGTAAGTAAGTAAGTAGATGGTTACGGTTCGAAGGTAACCACTCACAAATCAATTAAAATGCTATATTTCATATAAACGCGGGGTGAAGCGAAGCGCGCTAGGTATAAACTAGTTTTTATATAACGAATTTTTAAATTTCGAGAGTGCAAAAATCAGGAACTAATAAAAGAGCTCTTCACACACATTTCTGACATCAGAATGTAAGCGAAATACTTGTTATGTATCCACTAAATCGATTTAAGAAATAATAAAAATAATTTAAGGAAAACGCCACATAATACAGCTAATTCACGCCACTTGAAGGAATATAATACAAAATTTCTATATTCATGTAATTACTTATATTCAATTGTGCCAAACTCTTTTTTTTATTGCAACAATTAATTCAAATTAACGCACAAAAACGTAATATAAAAAAAAAAACGAACATTTAAAATCAACCTACTTGGCACCGCTTCCTTAAAAACATCGATCTCATCAACAACACAAACATCTACCACAACACAGCAGCTTAAACGCCAAACCAAATGCGTTCAGCTACATCAAGGAGCAACTCACTTTCATGCTGGCGCTCAACGGTATGGCTTTAGCTGCGTGTTGTTATAATTTGCATAATTGTTTGTTGTTATAGAAGGTACAAAAAAAAAAAAAAAAAAAAAAAAATAAAGAATAAATAAAATAAAATCGCGAACAAGTTAAAAGTTAACGACTTGTTCATGGCTATGCATAATTTTAGGCGCTGTAAAAAAAGTTTCCGCAGAACATTACAGTTAATAAAAGCAAAACGGAAAATAATGCGACTATAATGATGAGTAAACATAGTTAACAAGATATATTATTAAATTATTAAATAGCTATGAAATATTATGACGTACATTATTGTGCTCTACTTGAAGGTTAAGAATATTCTATCTAAGTTCTTGAAAATTAATAAATTTTTTTATGCGAAATCATTATCTTAACGACTCTCTCCAGCTCTCAAGTCAAGCATAATTTTCATATAAAAAAATAATTTTTTATGTTTTAAAAATCACTTGAAAGTGAGTCGAACACGCAAGAAATTTTGTTTTTACACTACTTTTTTCGATGAAAAACGAACAGGGAAATATTGTGAATGTCAAGAAATACACTGTGGAACAAATTCAGGTTAGCAAAAGTTAGGTCGTTTCTGAGAGTGAGTTGTGAAAATAGAGGCTAAATTAGAGATTTTAATTAAATTAAAAATAAAGTCAGTTCGAATTTTTTTTTTAATCGACCTTCGAACTTTGCAGTCAAATGCCGATTTTCAGCATATTGTTTATATGGTTTTTTGGCTATAACTCGTCGACTAATTGATATTTTTTCAATCTGTAAAAGCCAAATTATTGCCAGAGACCTGTGCAACAATTAAAATTTTTAAAAAAATTGATTTAGAATCCAACATTTTCCAACATTTTTTGTGGTGCTTATGAAGTAAAATGTTGGAAAAATTATTTTTTTTCATGCTTTTTTAAAAATATTTTCCAGAAACTAAGTCTTTTTTACTTTCTGTTTGATTTATAATATGCTTCTGAGTTTCTTCAATAAATTTCATTTGAAAAGAAAACAATCATAGTACAAAACTTGTGTTTTCCAGCTTAATATTAATTGACTACTCATTTTTTATGTACCAATTTTGTTCAGTGTTGGTTTTGAAGAAACATTGAAAAAGAAATTATAAAAATATGGAAAAAAATATAATTTTGAAATGTTAGTTATTAAAAATTTTAAGTAAAAAAATTAAATAAATTAAATTAATGATTTGGCCAGTTGCCGTTTAGCAGGCGGCTGTGGATCTACATCACTGCTCTCTCTAAATCTTGGTCATCGTCATCATCATCAGAAAGGTGGATAATTTCGTCCAACAGATATTCTGGAATTTCATCTTTGTCCTTCCCTTCTTCCTCTTTCTCCTCGTCTTCCTTTTCTTCAAAGGTGTTTTTATACCACCAACAAACTTCCGCGAGTATTGCATCTGGAGAATTCTTTCCTCTGTACCTGAAACGAAAATAGTTTTCAATCGTTAACATTTTTAAATTGTGCACTATGACAAAGATATTAGAAAAATCTAGGAATTCAAAATATGCACACTCTATAGTTACCTTATTTCAAATGGAAGCGCAGTTTGGTAATAACGTTCGCCTTGCTCATCAGATTCAGTTGAGGGAGTTGATCAAGATGCTGATGCAAGAGATGAATTTTGTACGACATATTAACCCCAATTTCATCGAAAGCTGCCAACATGTTTGCAATAGATTGCCTGTAGTTGTCTTTGCGTTCTTTACCCAAAAGTCCAAAAAATCTTGACGACTCATTAGTTTCCGTATATCGGGACCATTAACAACCCCTTCCTGAATTTGGCGTTACTTAGGCTTAGGAAAATGTCTTTTAAGCGGTTGAATACTGCTGGTCTTTTTGCGATACATTTAAAAAAATGTTTAGCAATGCCAAGTTTAGTGTGGAGCAACGGCAACAAAATTTTCATTTCAGGAACAAAACTTTCGTGTAGCCTATTGTCTTTAGGTCATTTCCGTCCAATGCGACTATTCCAGTTATGCTATTTGTACTGGTTTCTTCCTTTAATCCGTATCGTGAATCCCAATCACACAAAAAACACGGATATTTTGGACGGCCAGATGCTGTTAAGCCTGTAATCAATGAAACTATTTTGAGGTCGCAGCAAATGCGCCACTGGTGTTCGTTATATTTGACTTCTTCCAGAATGTGTTTCAAATTATCGAAATTTTCACTAGTCTCAGTGCTATACGCAATCGGAACAAAAGGCATTCTATTTGTCTTGTGCAAAAGCACAACTTTTAAGCTGATTAGTGAACTATCGATGAATAAACGCCAATCATCTTTTTTATAGGTTAACCCTATCGTCTCCATTAACTTTTCAATATCGTTGCAATAGGCGAAATTTTTTGCATCATTCACATTGAAGAACTTTTCTAACTCTTTTTGGCGTTTTCGATATGCTGTACCAAAGTGGTACCTTTCGCCAGCAAATTATTTCCTTTCAAAAATTAAGCAAGACATTAGTTCTGATTTTTTCTGAGTCAAACACAAATTTTGCAACAATTCCATCCAATTGGTTTTGTATGACTACGATGGGGTCCTTTGATATTTCATAGGATGTACCTTTACCAGGGTCGTATTCTGAGAAGAAATCCATGGATGTAGCAGCGGCGGTTGTAGTACTGATATCTGTTTGAAGATCAATACTTCGGTATGTTGATACTGGAACGAATTCTGAGTGCGGTAATGGTAATTGGGCACTTGGCACTGCTACATAAGTTTTATTCTTTGCTTTCCTTCTATTCGAAGTTTTATTTTAGTTGACACATCCATATCAATTTTCTTCTTGATGCGGGCTGTTGTCTAACCACATCATTGGTATACCAAAAGGCATAGCCTTCTTTTTTTCACTTTTCCATTGCATAAGAGTTGAATAGCAATTAAAGCAAACTTTTTTAGGGGCATAGTTTACGTCAGTGATAAACTCTTGCAAGAAATATTGTTTATAGGCTTCCAAAAAAAAACTCACTCGCATTGCCACATTTTTCATCGCTTGCTATGAAACGTCCACAAACATTACAAAAATGGTCCATTTTACATTTTGGTTCCGACATTTTTAGTACAATATATATTATTCAATGTTTTCTTTGTTATTTTTACGAAACCGATCCACTTAACTTAAATCACTCACAAAATGAAATAAGTTCCAAAAACATTAATAGCGACTTTTATCACGACCGAGCGAAAATTAAAAGACATCAGCTTCGGCTGAGTTTCGAGTCTTAACTGAATCTTTAATTTTGAAATAAGTTCGCTTGTACGAAATAAAAAAAAATCGCTACCTGTGCGGTGGTTGAAAACAAAAAAGTTGTTTTACTAATTCCTAATTCTTGGAACTTCCCTTTTTAATTACTTCTAGCTAAATCGCTATTTATTTAATGGTTTTGGGATTTTTAACGCAAATTATCGACTAAGACCATTTTCTTTTCAAATGAAATTTATTGAAGAAACTGAGAAGCATATTATAGATCAAACAGAAAGCAAAAAAGACTTAGTTTTGTGGAAAATATTTTCAAAAAGCATGAACAAAAAATAATTTTTCCAACATTTTGCTTCATAAGCACCACAAAAATTTTCTAAATCAATTTTTTTAATTTTAATTGTTAATTGTTGCACAGGTCTTTAGCAAAATTTGGCTTTTACAGATTGAAAAAATATCAATTAGTCGACGAGTTATAGCCAAACAACCATATAAACAATATGCTGAAAATCGGCATTTAACTGCAAAGTTCGAAGGTCGATTAAAAAAAAAATTCGAACTAACATAAACAAGCGCCGCAATACGGGTCTTCTAATTTAGCCTCTATTTTCATCCCTCACTCTCAGAATCGACCTAACTTTTGCTAACCTGAATTTGTTCACAGTGATATTCTAATATAAATAATAAACTCGTAATGCGTTTCGATTGTAATGGATTTTGAGTCGATTTAATTTTTTATAATAGTCTATACACCGGTTCGACAAAATTTTATATATTGTGCAATTTTGTTAAAGGATTCTTTATATATTTTTTTGTACATTTTTGCATGATAGTCCAACTTTTGTTTTGGTGTGTTTCAAAGTCTTCCGAACTTTGCAGGTATACCGAACTCAGACATTGTTGCGTATAGTCAATCCCTTCTCGGGCTATCGGGTGTGTGTCTATTTGAATTTCGTGGGTTTTCTCTAGAATTTGACATAGCGTGAAAATCTGGTCTATGGTGGTCTTTCCAGGTCGTAAGATAAATCTTTTTGTAATCGTCTTTAATCTTGAGAGAGAATAAGGCTTGAGAGAACCTTATATGCAATGGAAATAAGTCTGATACCTGGATAGTTGGCGCAGATTGTTGGGTCTCCTTTCTTAAGCATAGGTACGCTGAGATTCCAATTGTCTGGCATGCTTTCCGCTAGCCATATTTTGCTGATGAGCTGATGCATGCGCCTTATCAGTTCATCGCCGCCGGTTTTAAACAATTCAGCTGACAGGCCGTCAGCACCCGCTGCTTTATTGTTTTTGAGTCGTTGGATAGCAACGCAAACCTCTTCATGGCTAGGAGTTAATACTTCCACTCCGTCATCATTAATTGGTAGTGCTGAACTGCGCTCTCCATGGGTGGCATAGGTGTGATCGTCGCCAGTAAGTAAATTGGAAAAGTGCTGTCTGCACAATCTCAGCGCACACTGCATATCTGTAACCAGTTCGCCATTTTGATCTTTACAAGTGGATGCTCCGGGCTTGAAACCTTGGGTTACACGCTTAACCTCTTGATGGAATTTTTGTGCATTATTCTAGCCCAGGTATACCTCTAGTTCCTCAAGCTTACACTTTTTCTACTCTCTCTTCTTGCGTCTGAAAAGGCGTCTCTCTTCCTTCCTCTTTTCGAGGTAGTTTTCTCGCGCGGCTCGCGTAGCAGCTGACTGCGACACTCCTGATCGTACCATTGGTTTCGAGGTTGCGGGCACCGGAAACCAATACCTTCTTCAGCGGCAGCGCGCATGGAGTGGCATATATGCGCCCAAAGTCCGCCGGGGTAGTCGGGTCCACAGGTTGGTTGGTTGAGCTGAACCGAGAGTTGAGCGGAGTAGACCTCGGCAGTCCATTGTAATTGCAGCTTTGCGACATCTAGCTTTCGTTGCATTCCTGTGCGTATGTTTCATTGCATAATCGCATGCGGATCTTGGCTGCAACAAGATAATGGTCGGATTCAATGTTGACCCCCCGAAATGTACGCACATCTAGAACACTAGAGGCATGCCCTCCGTCGATTACAACATGATCAATTTGGTTTCGCGTTTTTTGATCCGGGGACAGCCAAGTGGCCTTGTGCTTGTGTGTGACAGAGGTACTTAAATCTGACCGTTGTTCGTGGAGGTCTTATGAAGACTGATCCGACCGACAGTGGGGCCAAAGATGCCTTCCCTTCCGACTTTCGCATTAAACCGACGAATAGTCGCCGACGACTATTTGCACGTCATGAACCGGAAGGTGGTCGTATACGTCCTAAAAACTAGCGTAGAAAGTGTCCTTGACGGCTTCGTCCTTTTCCTCCGTCGGGGCGTGCGCGCAAATAAGGCTGATGAAGAAAAATTTTGCCTTGATGCGAATCGTGGCCAATCTTTTGTTCACAGGTGTGAACCGGAAAACAACGTGGCGTAGTTTCCGGCTAACGACGAATCCACATCCGAATTCGTGGCTCCCCTCATGGCAGCTGTAGTAGATATCGCAGTGTGCTTGTTTAGAGCAACCTTGCCCTTTCCATAGCATTTCCTGGATGGCGGTGATGTCTGCTTTTATTCTTTTGAGGGCTTCTGCCAGTTGGATAACGGCACCTTCCCTATAAAGGGTCCGGACATTCCAGGTGCATATCCGTAAATCATTTTTTTGTTTACGGTGGTCGTCAACGTAATTGGAGTTCTTATCCGAGGCTGGTTTAGTTTTCATTGGTCAGTACTAATGTGGCAGGACCCAAACCCTGCGCACATTTCATGTTTAAGGCCCACGGAGCGACCCGCCGCTCAAATTAGCCGTCAAACTAACGGCTGCCAGTTTGCCTTTGCCCAGGGAACACCACGAGGAGGTTTGAGTCGACTTGGATGTATAATGCTGGCCACGCCAGGTTGAGGCAGTCAGACATGTTGCCATGTGAAGGTTCGCCCCCCTGTTCCCCATCTCAAAATAATATTAAATATAAAAATGAAAGAAGTACCTTTTATTATTGACCTTTAAGAATAGCTGTATAGTTCTGATGCAGTTAATTAATGCTTTCATTAACTCAAGGTTAATTAAATGCATGTTGATGGCATGTGCCTGGAACGTGGAAAAACAACAATAGAAAGATTAAATAATTGAAAAATAGCCAAAGTGTTGTTCTAATGGTTATTCTTCTTCTAAACAAGCTCTAGCGGCAGTAGCAGCAGCAGCAGCTGTGTTGTAGTTGTTGCTGCAGTTGCTGTTTGCCGTCCTTGACATGCCTTTGGATGCCGTAGGCACACTCTTTTTGGCACATGAATGCATGTTATTCTGTTTGTTCTTCATCTTCTTTGTCTTGTGTTGTTTTGGTTTAGTTGTTTTTATTTAAGTTGAAAACGACCTCGCTGACTGTGTTGTGAAAGATGACTGAAGTGTACCTACTGAGCAGCACATCATCAAAGCCTTAAGCGTTTCTTACCTTTGCTCCTCTTCTTTTTTTTCTGAAATCTATTAATTTAACCGCAGCGCACCTTAAACACTAAAGGCATCAAGCAAACTTGACCCACTACATCCTTCTTTCCATTCATCCATTCTCCTTTCGCAATATTAATTTAGTTTCGACCATTTCATAGCGTCTTCCTTCGTCCATCTTGGTTAGCTTGTGGCTAACTTATGGTTTATGCATGTTTGTTTTAGCTAAACGAAAGAACGAGAAGATGTTTGAAATTTCTTCTGCAGAGCTTTACTCTAATAAATATTCAAGTAAAGAAGAATGAGTTTCTTCATCCATCTTGGCACTTTTGTTGATGGTCTTTTGTTTTTTTTTTTTGTTTTTTTTTTTTTGCTTTTGCTTTGTTTGAACTACTTTAATGACTTGATTAAGTTATGTTGGTCACGCATACGTACAACAACAACAAATAAGAACATGCGAATGCTTAGCTGGTTCTACTTTCTTTGAGCTGAGCCCTACATGGCCCACTGCTGTTTGTGTGTGTGTGTGTATGTGTTCTGGTTAGTATTTATATGCTTGCAAAAGTTTTAGTTATTAAATGAGTTCCAATGAATTATGAACTCAACCTGAATTGTTATAAAAACGCCGCCACAATGAAGTTGGTTAAATTAAATGGCATCATAAAAGTATATTATAATCAATAAACGCTTATTTTTAATATTTCCGGTGACAACATTTTTTGCTACGAAGCAGTGGTTAGGAAGAAGAATTAAATATGATGTAAGACTTTAGAAATTGAAATTTTTTTAAAAATGGTCCGGCAGGATAAGTAGGTCAAACAACTTTCAAAAGTTTCAAAACTATAGTATTAATAAAAGTTTGATATTACTCAATGCGTTCTATTACAAAATTTATCATTAGATGTCTTTTACAGTCTGCCTTTTAAATTTCATGAATTAAGTTATACTATACGTGTAACAACAGAAAAAAAACTGCTGTTTTCAAAAAAAATTTTTAGATACAAAAAGTTATTTCGTTTTTTTTTTTTTTAAATTTGTACAGGTTATTGTACATAAAAAATATTTTATAAAAATTTGTTTTTTTTTTTTGAAAATAATTTTCTGGCTTTTATATAGAGGGCACTGAAAATGACATTGAAAAAAAAAGACATCCAAAGCGATTGCATTGATATGGCTTTTCCCATGTACATATCGGAAACAAAAGTATTAAAAGTAATTTTGAAGTATAGACCATTAATTTGGCATTCCCCCTGCACACGACCACGGAGGGTTTTTTCAAAATTATGGCGAAATTTGAAGTAAAAAGTTAAAAAAAGTGATAGATTTTCGTGCGCTTATTTATCTAAAAATAAAAAGAAGGTACTTGAATTTAGGGGGGATGCTTGTAAGACACTTGTGTCATTCGCCATATAACTGATATTTTGGCAAATATTTTATCTTCGTATGATGATTATTAATCCTGTAGGCATACCCCAAAAAGTGATCCATAAATTTACATGTGCTTGAAAAGATAGGGGGGGGGGGGAAAAGTTCCCTTATATAAATCGCGCTGTAAGACGTAATTCTTGGTCAAAAAGGATAGAATGGTATCATTAAATTAAAATACACCGACTTACATATGCGAACTTATTTTACTGGGGTGACGTATTTTTACCATATAAGAATAGGAAATAGAAAACACGTTAATGGAAGACATACAAAAAAAGAAAAACAATTTTTGTTTTTCCTCTTAAATAAAAAGTAAGAATTAATCAA
Organism: Coremacera marginata; assembly: GCA_914767935.1. Classification (NCBI taxonomy): domain Eukaryota; kingdom Metazoa; phylum Arthropoda; class Insecta; order Diptera; family Sciomyzidae; genus Coremacera; species Coremacera marginata. The sequence goes on along the minus strand of OU612043.1, from coordinate 234,184,063 downwards.
GTGTTTAACTCTTTATCAAAATTCCTGAACGGTTTCTAAAGAATGCTTTGAAAAATAATAAAATTTTCTTACACATTTATATTTTATTTCCAGATTTTTCCATTTTTAGTGTGAAATAATGTGTCCGAAAAATATGCACGACGATGATTTTATTTTTTATTTTAAACAGATTTTTTTTATAAAATTAAAAAGTTTACAGACTTCCCAAAAATCTATTTAAATGAAGTTTAAATTAGAGGTGATATATTTTAGTTCTATAAGGTGGTTGACAAAAAAACAAAAAAAATCTAAGAATGGGTTATTTCTGCATCTATATTTCTATTATTTTGGCTAATATTTTTCCCACCATTCCGTGTCAGTTAAAAAATTCCAAAAAATGGAGAAAATTATGTCAACTGGCAAATCCACTTTAATATGCTTTGTGAAAGAAATAATTTTAATGCTGTTTCATATGAGAGCGAACCTCTAAACTGCTTCAAACAAGCTTTATAGAAGCTTTTCACAAGTGTTTTTCAGAAAGGGGTAATGTTCCTCACAATAGCTTCTTTACAGTTTAATTATAAGTTGAGCAGAGTTTTTTTTTAACGTCTCAACGGTGTCTTGAATCAGAAAATATAAAAACGCCAGTGCACAGTTTACTTCGACGTAAGCAGAGTTAAGCCTAAAAATACTTGTGAAAAAGTGTTTTCTATTTCCTTCGTAACTCTAATGGGGATCTCTTTTATAAGTAATTAAAACTTTTTTATCCTTTTTTATCCTTAACTAAACGATATTAATTGTTTGCTTGATCTCAATATACCATACCTAAGCGTAATGTTATTGTTATGTCAAAACCATCTTTCAATTTTGGTTGTAATAAATGTTCACTTTTAAGCTAAGCTTATCATTTTTAGCTTATAGAAACTGAAATTAGAAAAAAAAACTGTTTATTTAAGTTACTCAATGATTCCCTTCTCTCTTCTAGGAACTTATTTTCTGTTGTATGATTTCATCGATTACTTTGATAAAGATGAGGCTACAGCTTTGCCACGTGACAAATATTTAGAAATCATGAATAATATTTTTGGCAAAGCAACACAAGCGGAAAGAGAAGCAATTATATTTCAGGTGAGTTTAAATACATATATATTGGTCAATATATGTGAGAGCAAAATATTTGCTATAAAATAATAATATTAATAAATGTGAGAATGATTTAGGAGGTATATTATAATTTCTTATATAATTTGTTATGTGTATTAGAATGATATGTATGTGTATATAATTATATGTGTATTAGAATTACATTAGAATAATAATTAAAATAATCAAAAATATTAATATTTCGAAATATCCTTGTTGGTTGAAGAGTTTCTCTTTTTCGGAATAATATCTTGCATAAACTTTTTTGATTACTTAAATAAATTCCACGGATATTCAAATTTAAGATATTGCCAATTAACTCGTAAACTGAGCACACAGGGAATTTAAAGCAGTTAAATAAAATTGCCATTTTTTTGACACATCCTTCCCACGCCACATCACACTTCAGTGTATTGCAGGATGTTTGTATATTAATTGCGATGCTGCGACAAAAAACGAATGTAAATAAAAACATTTTGTTCAATGACTGTGACATTTGCCTTAAGCAAGCGCCAATTGTATATTTTGTGCAGCATACAATTTTATCACTTTGGCCTCCTCCCCTATAAAGGATGATGCTGCATGGTTTCGCACAAAACTGTATCCGGTTTAAAATGCAGGTTCAGGATATTAAAAGAAAATTAAATACAAATATTCGTTACTTTGATTGAAAATTCAAATAATTCTTGTTTAATTTATCAACACTGAAAGACATTCGTAAAACCTCCGAGTTTCATTGCATACCAGGAAAAATATTTTTAAATTATAAATTGTTTTTTCAAATTCAGACCTGCATCATAAAGATGAAGAATAGACATGTGCTTCATTGGCAGATGACTGGACTTCAGCATGACGTCAAGCTTATCAAACTATCTTCGTACGTAAATTAGATGTGTCTGAAATGCATTTTCTTTGTGAAATTGATGCGCTTCTTAAGCATCATCTTTAGAACACATAACCATAGATCTTGTATGGAAACGTTTCTGACAGTTATGAATGCGTCAGCGAAACACATTTCCATAGTTATGTAAATGCATGATGTTAAGCTTACGTTAGAGATAATAATAAAATATTGGCGATGATAAGTTGCTGATTTCGCAATTCATGTCACACGAAATGTGATATTTTTGTGATAGCATGTCTAGTATTTTAGACATTTGTTGCTTATTCATTTAACACGCCAATACATGAAGCCACGGGCACATTTAAGAAAAAGTGATACCAAGGCATGTTCAAAAAAATTAAAATTAACTGTACAATTTCTTTGTTAGTTTGGTAGTCAAATAGTCCAAGCTTAGTGCTCCATTGTCAAAATGAATTAAAAAAAAAACAAAATATATATTAATAATGGAATAATTTTCTAAATATGTATATTTTGATTTATGCTGGACAATTTTTTAAAAAATAAAAAAATATTTTTTTTGAAATAAATTTCTTAAAAAAAAAAATCAAAAAAATCCTTGTTTTTTTGATGACAAAAATAGTTAACTAATTTTGTTGTTAGGCTAAAACAAAAATTTTCTAATTAATTTTATGTCATATGAAAGGAAATAAAAATAAAAATTTTGAATTAAATTTTTTTTTTTCCTACAAACACAAGTTTTGTGACATTTTTTCCGAAAACCTTAAATATCTTTGACCTTTTTTGAAAGGAGACTTATAAATGCTCAGGTCTACGGTACGGTTGAAATCATTTTTGTCAAAGTCTTCAGAAAAACGACCAACATATTAACACTAAGCACAGATATTAGCATCGAAGGTCAAATCTTTGAATTTCTGATGGTTCTTTCAGACAAAAAATTTTGTATGGATATCGTCTCATGTTGTCATAAGACAATAATAATATTGACGATTCATAATATTCGTCTTAGTACTGTTAAAATAATCAACAACAAAATTAAAATAACATTTATTTCAACAAATAAGATGTCATCATGTGCAGCTCTTGAATACCTTTCATTTAATATCAATTTTTTATATGTTTTTATGGAAACTAGTGAAGTTATGGAGCAAAAATTAAATTTCTGCTATTTTTGAAACATAATTTTGAAATTGAGCACACATAAAAAAATAAGTCAACCTCAGATTTTTGTCCTCTATCACTTTGGTGCGATCTATTTTTTAATTTTACTTTACATACTTTTTTTTAACCAATAAAGATCGCTAACACGTTTTTTTTACTCCAACAACATTTTTTGAACGCCGTTAAAACGATCACGTTGTGACATCAGCCCTTAACACAATGCATGTCCAACGAAAAAAACACTTTTTTTTCTTTTGTTTTGTTTTGTCTTGCCGCTCACTACTGTATCCCTCTTTTCGCCTTGCGCGTGGCTCATCTGGTTTTTGTGCTGTGCTGTGCTAGCTGAGCAGAAAAAGAAAAGAGAAGAAAACAACAAAGAGTTTATTGAAATTATCGCAACACAAGCACGTGAAACGACGACGATCAAGCAATTCGTGGCATCGGGGATGATTTCTTAAAAAACTTAATACTTTAATTAAACGAACTTATTAATTTCGAAATAAAAATACCCCTATGCTGTGCTGTAGCACAAATATGACATTTTAAAACTTATTTCATAAAAATCGACCCAGTACTTTTGGAGTTTACTTGGAAACAAAAATTTCCTCTTTAATTTTATATAATAGTATAGATATAGATAAAGATATAGATATAGATATAGATATAGATATAGATATAGATATAGATATAGATATAGATATAGATATAGATATAGATATAGATATAGATATAGATATAGATATAGATATAGATATAGATATAGATATAGATATAGATATAGATATAGATATAGATATAGATATAGATATAGATATAGATATAGATATAGATATAGATATAGATATAGATATAGATATAGATATAGATATAGATATAGATATAGATATAGATATAGATATAGATATAGATATAGATATAGATATAGATATAGATATAGATATAGATATAGATATAGATATAGATATAGATATAGATATAGATATAGATATAGATATAGATATAGATATAGATATAGATATAGATATAGATATAGATATAGATATAGATATAGATATAGATATAGATATAGATATAGATATAGATATAGATATAGATATAGATATAGATATAGATATAGATATAGATATAGATATAGATATAGATATAGATATAGATATAGATATAGATATAGATATAGATATAGATATAGATATAGATATAGATATAGATATAGATATAGATATAGATATAGATATAGATATAGATATAGATATAGATATAGATATAGATATAGATATAGATATAGATATAGATATAGATATAGATATAGATATAGATATAGATATAGATATAGATATAGATATAGATATAGATATAGATATAGATATAGATATAGATATAGATATAGATATAGATATAGATATAGATATAGATATAGATGTAGATATAGATATAGATGTAGATATAGATATAGATATAGATATAGATATAGATATAGATATAGATATAGATATAGATATAGATATAGATATAGATATAGATATAGATATAGATATAGATATAGATATAGATATAGATATAGATATAGATATAGATATAGATATAGATATAGATATAGATATAGATAAAGAAGTATAGATGAAACAATAATATATTTTTAAATTCACAGACACAATTTTATTTTGTTCATCAATTATATTCTGCATTTATTAATTATATTTCAATTATATTTTTAAGTCAAATTGTTATATACAATCCAAAAGACTATAACAAACAAGCACAATAGTATACAGTAGGAATTAATATTATAGGTCCTCTACAATCACATATCTTTTCTTGGAAATGAAATTTGTGGATTAGCTGAGAAACTTGAAGATAAAAACATAAATTGAATAATATTATTTTTGGCTACTGATGAGCAAATGATTGAAAATATTGTAGCTTATACACGTTGTTTATTTCAACTATATTGTGATGTGCACTTACAAAGGGGCGTTTCGCAAACTTGTTAATCATGAATTGATTTTCTGTTTCTGATGATAGTTTTGTCATTTCCGCGGTTTTCCCCAGCTGAGATGCATTTCAATGAATTTCTAAATATTCAATGTGTGGCTTTTAATTTGATCCTTTGGGTAAACATAAATTTTCATTAATTTCAAATTAAATATTAGTGTGTGTTGTGCGTATGTGGCTAAAATGTGGTTTACCATGATTGCATGAAATAGTAGTTCAAATGCCGTGTGACATGTGTTTTCTGAAATAATTTAATTATACAGTTATTTTGATTATATTATTCAAACTACAAATAAAGATGACATGTTCTATTTGCAGTATACTAGTTGGGAGGGCAATCCAGGATATCAGAATCAACAGCAAATTGGACGTGCCGTAGGTGATCACTTCTTTACATGTCCAACAAATGAATACGCTCAGGCGCTGGCAGAACGGGGCGCTTCAGTGCATTACTATTATTTTACACATGTGAGTATGAAAAATACCTGTTTAAAATATATATGAAAAAAAAATTACAGCTCAAGTTTTTTAAAAACAGTTAGAAATGTTACGATATCATTAAAAATTTGCCAACTTTTGACACTTGCCTATTCCTGTGACTTGAGTCAATTTCAATTAAGCCATGTTGCAGTTGATAAGCCATTAATTATTCTCATGCATTTACTATACAAGCACAACCCGATAGCTGACGAAGCTAATGCAGTTTTTATATGTAGTGTAAACAAGCGTTAGATACTCTGAAAAATTCAACTTTGAACTTTTTAGCGCAAATATGTTGACATGTGGAGTAGGGGAGGTGTGGTTAATGATGTCAAAATAACCTAACTAGTACAGACGTTTAAAACTTTAAGCATGAGTTCGAAAAAAAAGTTCATATTAGCGAAGAAATATTCTGAGAAGTATTACCACCTGAAATAAAATTATCAACATTACTTTTTTATGTATGTAACAATTTTTAAAACGATTCGTTTAATTTTTGACCTTGGCGACTCGTCAAACTCAGACTCAGATTTATGTAGGTCATTCTGACCTACAATGGTTTTCATATTTATCAAACATCAATTAAAATTAAAAAAACTTGTGAATTACAAATCGACTGCTGACCTGATTTCGTGACTAAAAAATTTCGACTAAAGATTTCGTTTTTTTTTAATGGACATATTTATATGTTTATATGATATTTCCATTAAAAACGTGAAAAGTGTTTTGGAGTTACTAGGTTAAGTCAGAGAGCAATAGAAATATACAAAGTTACAAGAATATTATTTTTGGTACAAACACTAACGACTAGTGTCTAGATATACCAATAAATATTGTGGAGGGGGATGGTTCATTAACGAATCGCTTATGAATCGTTTTTTTTGATTGTTTTCGAATAGTTTCATTGCGACTTCATCAGAGGCTTAAAAAAAGGCTTGATGCTTAAAAAAAAGCACAAATATAACTTTCTTAATATATAAGATATCTTTATAAAATTTTTTTTACATATTTTTAAGTCACTTTTAATAAAAAAAAAATCGATTCTGGGATGCCTCTAAATGTATCGCCGGCCTTAAATGGATATTTCTTCGTTTTCATAAATGTTACAAGTAATAAAAAATTTTTTCACAAATTTTAATAATATTTCACATTTATTTTTTTACTAGCTTAAACCCGCCGCTATAACAATCTGCGCAAGTTATAGAGGTATCAGTCTTATTTCCATCGCATATAAGGTTCTCTCAAGCGTACTATGTGAAAGATTAAAGCCGATTACAAAAACACTGATTGGACCTTATCAGTGTGGCTTTCGACCTGGTAAGTCCACCATAGACCAGATTTTCACGCTACGACAAATCCTGGAGAAAACCCACGAAAATCAAATTGACACACACCATCTCTTTGTCGATTTTAAAGCTGCGTTTGATAGCCCGAGAAGGGATTGCCTATGCGCAACAATTTCTGTGTTCGGTATACTGCAAAGTTGATCAAACTTTGCAGAATGACGTTGAGCAACACACGCAGCTCCGTCAAGGTAGGAAATGAACTCTCCGAAACCTTCAATACCGAAAGAGGTTTCAGGCAAGGCGATCCACTGTCTTGCGATCTCTTCAATATCATCATGGAGGGGATCGTACGAAAGGCCGGTGTGCATCGTAATGGCACCATTTTCTATAAAGGTGTCCAGCTCCTTGCGTACGCTGATGATATTGATATTGTCGGCAGAACCAAGAGAGATGTTACTGCTGCTTTCGCCGCTATCGAAAAGGAATCAGCCAAAGTGGGTTTGACGATAAATGAGGGCAAAACAAAATATATGCTGTCTACAAACAAGGGAGCTCGGCGTTTAGACTCCCACGTTTCATCCGGCAGCTATAACTTTGAAGTAGTCAAGGAGTTCGTTTACCTTGGCACCGCCATTAATACCAAAAACGAAATCAGCCTGGAGATAAAGCGAAGAACAATAATTGCTAATAGGTGCTACTACGGGCTCAGTAAGCAACTAAGTTCCAGAGCCCTCTCTCGATCGACAAAACTAACACTCTACAAGACGCTCGTTCTACCTGTGCTGCTTTATGGCCCTGAGGCATGGGTAGTTTCGCAAACTGACGCAGCCGCTCTGGGGGTGTTCGAGATAAAAGTTCTTCGCAAAATCTTCGGTCCTGTTCGAGTCGGCGATGACTATCGCATCCGAATGAACCACGAGCTGTATGAGCTCTACGATAACATTGACGTAGTTCGGCGTATAACTGTGCAGCGACTACGCTGGCTGGGTCATGTCTATCGTATGAACGACGAAGCTCCAGCGAAAAAGGTGCTCGAGGCGAGGGTCGCTGGTCAACGACGACGAGGGAGACCATGCCTCCGATGGATGGACCAGGCTGAGGAAGCCCTAACCGCACTTGGTGTATCCGATTGGAGAAGGCGCGCGCAAAGCAGAGGCGCCTGGCGAGAGCTGATGAGGTCGGTTGAAACCCGGACACGGGTTGTTACGACCAACTAAGTAAGTAAGTAAACCCGCCGCTTCGCCGGGTTTTCAAAAAGTTTTCATTCAAAAATTGATAGTGGGTAGGCTTGATTTTTCGCTACCAAAACGATTTTTTATTGTTTAAGTAATACTACAAATTATTAACCTTAAGATTGTTATATCATCTGATAGGAAATCGAAAACCTAAATTTTGGATTTAATTTTTTTTACAACAAAAACAACTTTTATCCAATTTTTTGGCTTAAACTAAAAATTTTTGAACATTTTTTAAAAAAATTTTTAAAAATATTAATACTTTGGTTTAGTAAGAATTTCAACTTATGTTTGAAGGATATTTTAACAAACAACATTTTTCAAAAAAAATTATTGAAATCCATTGCAAACTGACTGAAATATTTGCCTTCAAAGCTAAAAGTGTGAATTTCAAGTCGTTTTTCTCTCATTCTCAGCTTATAATTAATACTAAAAAGATCTGGTACTAAAATTTTTCACAGTTTTCAAACTACATACATGATTTTGGTATCAAATTGAAGGAAATTTAAAAGCGTTTATTGATTTTGTTCTCGTTTAACCGAAGTGCAATTTAATTCATTAGGGCCGAAAGAAAACCATAAAAAACAGACATTTTTAGACTTGAAGCAACATTTTGGTGAAAACTATGTATGTCATTGAGCAGAAATAAGTTATTATTGCATGCTAATTTTACTTTTTTTAAAAAACTGGCACTAAAACTTTTAAAATATTATGCAGTATTTAATGAAAATTCGAAACGCATATGTTTCCATATAGTAACATTGGTTTTAATGGGTTAAAATAAAGTATCCTATTGCACTCTCTGCTGACCTATAAATATGTGTACAAAATTTTATAAAAATCTGAGTTGTCGTTTAAACGTGATGAGTGAACATAAAAAGTGGCTACAGATTTATTAATAGTATAGATATAGATATAGATATCAATAATTTTAGCGTATAATTTTTTGAAAGTTTCCGTATAAAAAATCATAACGAAAAACTCTCGAATTCGAATTCGTAAAAGCGAATCCGAAGTCTCGTATGCGTCTCAAATTTTAAATGAATCCGACTACTTTTTGGTGTTAATTGGGTAAAAGCACGAAACAAAAAAAAAAAAAAAAAATCAGTATATCTGTGTCGATAAGCAATAACAGCCTAAGCCTGATTTGTACGTTTCGAGAAATCGTGCTGCAAAGTTTTCAATCGATAAGTTCTGAATGAAATCTTCCTTGCTTTTTTTATCATACCTTTGGTTAGGATTATGTTAGAAGCTCTAGGTTTTGTATGTATATGATGATATACTCATAGAATAAGACTCATAAGTCGACTTAAGCGATTTTTGCTTAAGGCCACTGATATTTTGACGTTGCTTTCTTGGCCAAACTTTTAATTATTCGAACAAGTTATTATATAAGCAAACAAAAACGCACATATTTATAAAAACTCACTCGCTCACAGCCACGTTAGCTGAAACACGTGACCGCAAAACTGTTATACTTATAGCCAGCTGCAGGCCCGTATCCAAGGGGGAATATTTAGGTGTTAAAACCCCCCCTTAGGGTCGAGAAAGTATGAAATAATAACGCATATGATACTATTACATTCAGAATATAATCTTTTTTTAAGAAAATTTTTAACGCAAATTTAAGAAACTTCACTTAAACCATGAAAAGTTTCACTTTGTTTATTAAAGTCATAATCATCATATTTGAATTCAACAACAGGAAGTTTGTATATTAACATTTGTTTGAATGGATTTTTTTTAAATTTTGAAAAGCTGGAAAATGCAAACAATACATGAATCACGAAATTCAACACATTAAGTCGTATTCCCCGCGAAGCGGATGACTAAAATAATTTGCCCATTCTATTTTATTACTTTCTTGGTATATAGGACATTCTAAATCTACAACTTGTCACAACAATTTAGGCCTGTGCAAAGTCTTTTCCAAATAACAGGCTTCAGAAAATCACCTAAGATCTAAATATGATTTTTTCGAAAAAAAAATTTGTAAAGAAGTATAATGTTATTGTTATTGGGATGGTTTTATCAGTCATGATACCAAATCTTAATGATAAAATGGAACATTTCAATTTTTAAAGATTTTAAAATATTTTCTTTTGAATATAAGTCAAATTGTCGACATCGTTTTCAAAAAGAGTTCTAATTTGGCCTTTAACGGTAATAGGTTAAAGGACCTTAGGACCTTTAAAGGTCCATATACTTGTACACAAGCTAGAAATCATTAGAGACGTAAGGTAGCCAAAAAGATACCAAATATCAAGACTATAATATCTTGGTTCTCCTGTTTATAAAAGTGTTATTGAAATTTTGTGATGGTTATTTTTACTTTTCGACAATTAAACGACAATTTAAAAATCTCAAATTGGACAATTTCTCAAAAAATTAAAGATAAAAATCAAAAACTTAGTAGTTGCCATCTCTCTTATGACCATTTACAAACAGGCATATTCACGAATAGTTTTAATAGAAAACGGTTTTGCTTGGAAAATTTCCATATCCTTGCTTTTTATTTTTTACTGGTATCTACTTACATATTTATTTATCAAAACCCCCCTAAGGTAAATCCTGTCTTCGGGCCTAGCCTGCTGTCATTAATAAAAAAAAAAAAAACCCAAATACCTTCTACGAATCGATACACGTATCTAAAACGGAGCCGTACAGTTGCTATTGAAATCAAGTTCGAATTCAATTATTTTGCAACAAATTCTGTTATATATAATCCGGCAATTGTCGACAGCTATGTGTGTTTAAATAAAGAATAGACCCTCATCTACTGCAGTTGTTGATTGGAAAGGTATGAATTATGAATTAAGGTCGAACATGCATAACATTAGGCTGTTAAGATGGCTCAAAATAAATCGGTGGGATTGTTTAGGGACAATAAAATGTACATAAATTATGAGTTACTATTTATATAATAATGGATTGTTTATATAATAATGGACGGCGCACAGTGGAACGCATTCATACAAAATGTGGACATTGATAGTAAACCTTGCCGTAATGCAATGTAATTTCGGATATATTACTTTTAGAATAGTATAATGTTAAAATTGTAGAAATGGATAAAATGAGTTAAAGCTAAAAATTAGTTCTCTCTCCCTTATAACTTATTTTCTTAAAGTTTCATAATTGAGTGATAAATAGTTGTAAAGTAATACAATTTTATATACAGAATACTTGAAACAAAAGAATATTATGGAGAAGGAATGTTCCAAATCCGCAAAAAAAACACGCTCATCTTCTATACTATGTAGTGATCTAAACATCAATAATCACTCTAATGAGACGTTATAAGTTATCGACGTTAGGGTTTTATGTTGTAGATGAGACTATAACCACGCGATACTGCAACAATTTTACTCCTACTTTACTTGATTATTTTATTGTTTCAGATCCTTCACTAGTTTCTCTTTCGATCAACTTTATTTTATATCTGATCATGATTTAATATTTTTAAGCTCGTTAAATGTAAGTCTATCTTGTAATGCAACTACTAATAATTTTCCTTACCGTGACTTTAAAAATATTTACTTTCAGTCCCTATACATCGATGTGTCTATGTTATCTTTCAATGAATGCTGGTTCAGAATAATGTAAATGATAAACATAGTTCTCTTTTAGCTCCGATTAAATATCTTTTAATAAACATTTACCGCTACGTAGTATAACCGTGAAAAGTGTGTCTTGTCCTTGGTTTACCCAGAACGTCTTCATTAGTATATAAAAAAAAGAAATAAACTTCATAAAATATGGAAAAATAGACCATCATCCGAAAACTGGGAGTTTTTTAAGACAGACCAAAACACACCATTTCTCTTAAAAATTCAATCCATCTCTTAATTCCAAAACATTGTGGAACAATATAAAAAGACTTGGGATGTGTAATGAAAATAGTACCGAATATAATGAAGATCCGGAACTTCTTAATCATTTTTTTATTGACACCTTTGCTGCTTCTAATGAAGGCTTGCGTCCCTGTGATGGTATGACCATGCAACAGTCTTTTAAGTTTGAGACGGTAATTGAATTTGATGTTGGAAACTGTGTTATAAAGATAAAGTCAAATGCAGTTGCTGAAAATGGCATTTCCATAAAATTCTTTAAGCTTTTACTCCCCCACATAATAAGCCCTGTTACACGCAGAGAAAAAAAAAAGTTGATCGCCTATTTGCAGTAAGCGAACTTCGTTTATCGTGCTTGGAAACGTTTTTTGCAAACGTTTTAACAGTTACGAGAAACGGAAAAAGTTGCGGAAAACGGGTTATTTAGTTGCAGGAAAAGAATTTCGTTTGCTATACGAGGGGTGCCTTTTATATTTCGGGATTAGAGAACAAAAACAAATATTAATCATCGAAAATCACTTTATTGTTTTACAAAATATTCTCCATTAAGATCTTTGAACTGCATGCGTTTGAACCAATTGTCGAAGCACTTTTGCCACTCTGATTGAGGTATCTCCAAAACATGCATTCTGAATGCCGCAACCGCTTCTTCGGGCGTCGAAAATCGTTGTCCACGCAGTTTATTCTTCACGGTTGGGAATAAAAAGAAGTCATTCGGTGCCAAGTCAGGACTATACGGCGGATGACCCATCAAATCGATGTCTTGGGTGCTCAAAAATGCAGTTGTTTGAGCCGATGTGTGAGAGCTCGCATTGTCGTGGTGAAGAGTGATCCGTCTTCGGCGGTTGGTTTTCCTGATTTCTTGGAAGACAACTGGCAAACAAATGGTTGTGTACCACTCAGAGTTGACTGTTCTGCGTTGTTCTAGTGGTACGGTTGCGACATGTCCATATTTTCCGAAAAAACAGGCGACCATTTGCTTGGATGTGCTTCGTGCGCGAACAACTTTTGTTGGATTTGGCTCATCTTGAAACACCCATACAGTCGACTGCTGTTTACTTTCGGGCTCATACGCGTAAATCCACGATTCATCACCTGTCACGATGTCATAGACGTGTTTCGAAGCACCGCGATCGTATTTTTTGAGCATTTCCTTCGACCAATCGACATGAGCCTTTTTTTGAGCGATTGACAAATTGTGTGGGATCCAACGCGAACAAATTTTTTTGACAGTCAAATGTTTATGCAATATTGAATGTATGCTGGTCCCACTTATGCCTAAGGTTGCCTCAATCTCACGATAGGTAACATGACGATCTTGCAATATCAGTTCGCGCACAGCATCAATGGTTTTCGGAACAACAGCTGATTTCGGACGACCTTCACGAAATTCGTCTTGGAGTGAACTACGACCACGATTGAATTCACCATACCATCGATAAACACTGGTCCTTGATGGAGCTTCATCGCCAAAAATTGAATTGAGTTCATCCATGCACTGTTGCTGTGTTAATTCACGTCGAAAGTTGTAAAAAATAATCGCACGAAAATGTTCACGATTTAATTCCATTTTTAGACCGAGATGAATCTTTTAAGTTACTATAAACAACACAAATAGCGCTCGTATGTCAAAACGTTCTGAGTACGTATAAGCCAACAAATGTCAAACTTTGCGATAGAGCTTTCAGTTGACAGATTGCAACACCAGGGTTGCCAAATTCCGAAATATAAAAGGCACCCTACGTAATCGCGTGCAACTTTTTAATTGCGGCGAATAAAGAATTTGTGTGTTGCATATCTATTTCTATTCAATTTTTATTTCAATTAAATTCAATTCAATTCAATTTCTAATAAAACCAAACAAAAAAACGAAAAACAAATTTGTGTCAGCTGGGGACTCGAACCTAGGCTATTTCGCATACAAATCAAGCACCTTAACCACTATGCCACGGCCACTACAAAAATCTGGTGGAAAATTTTCGTTTTTATCGGGCTTCTGTCGACCTTCTGTCCATGACAAATGTTTAACTTTTGCCATAAACGAAAAAAAATTGTGTAACTTTACTTCAACACAATTGAACTTCAAGCAGCAGCACTGGGCGAATATTAGCCGACTGAAAATGCAATTGACGGTGGTGCAACACGTTAAGCAGAGCGCGCTGTAAACCAGACATCGACGAGTCCGGGTTCGAATTCCAATGATTGAAGTTAGATAAATATCAATTACTTCAAATCATATTGGATTTATGTGTTAGAAGAAATGCTTATTTGAATATTAAAATTCAATAAAAATGCTATATTTAGAAAAGCGAATTGCGTTGCTATTTTTTTTTATTTTTTCGATATTTTTGCTATTTTTTCGTTAGTTACAACTGAATATTCGCTTGCAGCTACTACAGCTCGCAAACGAAGTATAATAGGCTAATTTTTCAGTTGCGCTAAACGAAAAATTTCTCTGCGTGTACGTACATCATAAATCACTGTTTTATAACATCTTTGTGGAAAAGTGTGGAAAATTGCCATCGTTCGACCTATAGCGAAAAAAACAAAATCCATCTGGTTCTAATGATTACAGGCCGATCAGTATACTGTCGCCTTTATCGAAAATATGTGAGAAAATATTTGCTTGAAAAAAAAACATTTATCGAGGTATCAGTCTGGTTTTAGAGCAAGGCATGTGTGTTCTTCAGCCGTAGCTATGGTGTTTGATAATATTCGACCTGAATATTATGCTATGCTCTATGACCTTACTCTGCTTGCTTGATTTTTCCAAGGCTTTTGATAAAGTCGATCATAATTTTTTGTGTCAAAAGCTTAAGTTTCTTTTTGGTTTCTGTGACAGAGCGGATTATCTTATGTATAGCTATTTGTGTAATAGAAAGCAAAGAGAGTCTTATAAACCAGGCATAAGTGGTGTTCCACAAGGCTCAATACTGGGTCCCCTATTATTTTCTATGTTCATTAACGACATCTTTAGTGTATGCAGGCATTCAGATGTTCATGCTTATGCGGACGATGTCCAGCTATACCTGTCTCGGCGAACTGGTCTCACTGCTGGTCTTTGTTATCGTTTCAATGAAGATCTCAGAAACATAAACAAGTCGGCTAAATTTAATGGGTTTCAACGAAATTCTGCAAAATCTTATGTCCCACCTACCACCTTGTTCAAAAAGAAAGGTTAATTTACACTGTGAACCGGACTTAACTGTCCGATTCGAAAGTTTTTAGTAGGTTGCCACATGTATCTATGACAAGGCTGCCAAATATCAGCGTCTCTCGTTGACATTTGGTAAAGCGACAGTGTTTTGTTTACAACAACTTTTTTCGTGTCTTTGATTTTTACGATGGAAGAAAAAATTGTGCAACGAGTTTGTATAAAATTTTGTCTGAAAAATGGTTTCAACGGCGCCGATACGCGTAAAATGTTGGGGAAATGTTACGGTGACTCTGCTCTATCGTATCAGAAGGCAAACAAGTGGTTTATCGATTTGTGAGTGGCAAAGACGAAGTAGTAGACGACCCTCGTACCGGGCGGCCATAGTGTTCGACTACCGTAGAAAACGTTGAAAAAAATCAAAGAAATGTTGGTCAAAATTCGCAAATTGACGATTAGAGAGATAGCAGAGGACGTCGGCATTTCAATTGGATCCGTTGAAAACATTTTGAAGAATGAGTTGGGCTTGAGACGCACCACGATAATGCACCATCGCACAATGCTCATTTTATTCGTGACTTTTTGGCCAAAAACAACACGATAACCATCGAGCAGCCGGCAAATTCACCTGACCAGGCTCCGTGTGATTTTTTTCTGTTCGATCAAGTCAAAAAACCGCTTCGAGGAACGCGTTTCGCCAGCAAAGAAAAGGTCATGGAAAAATCGGTGAACGCTCTGAAGGCCATACTAAAAACCGTGTTCCAGAAAGGTTTCCGTTACTGGATCAAGCGCTGGCATAAGTGCGTTGCAGCCAACGGGGACAACTTTGAAGGCGACAACATTGATTTGGATGAATAAACTCGTACTTTAATTTTTTCAATAAATGAACCTTCTTTTTGAACAAGTTGGTATATGTAAGAGTACAATTGGTGTTTATGATGTCCTTGATCTGTTTATTGGAAACAGCAAACTGACTGTACTGCATAAAATAGTAATTCTAGGTTACTATATTAATTCTTCTCTGTCCTGTGTAGACCATTTGAACAGTGTTGTGCAAAAAATGTATTATGTCCTACGTAACTTGGGAATGTCTGCTAGTGTTACTCCAGCTAAAATTAAACGTGGATTGGTTATACAACTGATTATTATTATTATTTATTTGAATGCTAAGCACATATGGTTTTATAGCAATTAATATTAGACAAAATAAATATGATAAAATTAATTTATGTAGTAAATTAAATTTAGGTATAGAGCGGTATACCTATAATAACTTATTCAGAGATAAGTGTATAGCAAACTTGACTCATCTTCCCAGCTAAAAATTCAACTTGCATTTAATTACGCCACGCGCTATGTGTACGGTCTGCGTAAATATGATCATGTGTCTCGTTTCCGAAATGCAATACTTGGATGCGACATAGTAGCTTATCTCAATGCCAGATATTGTATGTACCTGCATAAACTGATCTATGAGAAAACACCCTGCTATATGTATGAAAATCTTCAGTTTTGTGTATCTAGAAGAAGTCAAGTTTTCATAGTTCCGAGGCTGAACTCATTAAACTCTTTCAACCTACTTTTCATCAACGCCATTAGGTTGTGGAATGGTTTGCCGCGACGGCTTAGGGGAATCACTGCGAGAGGTCTTTTTAGGCAATTAGTTTTTTCCGTTTTTCTCTACTCCATAGTTTCTTTACTCTCTCTGTCTCTTACTTAAGTCAATACTGTCGTACAATTAAGGATAATATTTAACGTTCTTGTATTAAATCTGTTGTTATAATTCTTAACTTCACTTAACTTAACTTTACTTAACTTAACTTAACTTAACTTAACTTAACTGAACTTAACTTAAATAAAATTAATATTAGGCTAAGCTAATTTTATATTGTACTATAAAAGAGCTTGCTCTGACTGTACTTATGATTTCTTAAATAAATAAAAATATATAAAAAAAATATAAAATATGTAGGGACATAAATACTCTTACAACATTGAACGCACCCATTCCAGTAGAAAAGTTGAACATACCCCGTTATCACCACATGGCTTATGAAATATAAACTGTAAAGCATTAGTCTGTGCCGGGAATTCAAAATTGTTTCATCTTTTAGCATGGAGTGGGCAGATAAGGTTAACTGTTTTAGTTATTAAACGTAACTTGCTGTTATTAACAGGTCATTTACTAAGTCCGTAGGATAAGTAAGGAAAAAAAAATTTTGACAACACTCGATTATATTATCCAAAATAGTTGCCTTCGAGAGCGATACAACGAGTATAGCGATTTTCCAACTTTTCGATACCACTTTTATAGTACGATTTCTCTTTCTCGTCAAAATAGGCCTCAGTTTCAGCGATTACTTCATTACTGGACTTGAATTTCTATCCAGCAAGCATTCTCTTGAGATCTGAAAACAGGAAAAAGTCGCTGAGGGATAAATCTGCAGAATACGGTGGGTGGGTAAGCAATTCGAAGCCCAATTCATTTAATTTTGCCATCGTTTTCATCGAGTTGTGACACGGTGCATTGTCTTGGTGAAACAACACTTTTTTCTTTTGCAAATATGGCCGTTTCTTGGTGATTTCAGCCTTCAATCGATCTAAAAGTGCACAGTAATAGTCGCTGTTGATGGTGGTTCCTTTTTGGAGATAGTCGATGAATATTATTCCTTTCGCATCCTAAAATACAGACGCCACCACCTTACAAGTCGACTGTTGGGTCTTTGCTCGCTTTGGATTCGGTTCGTCGACTGCTGTTCACTCAGCTGACTGTCTCTTGGATTCTGGTGTGTAATAGTGAGGCCATAGTGAACGTATTCGATTTTATGGCGGTTTAACAGCGCCAAACACTCCTCTGCAGCATCAATTCATTGTTGTTTTTAGTCAACTGTGAGCTCACGCGGCACCCACTTTGCACAGATCTTTCGCATACCCAAATGTTCGTGTAATATGGTAAAAACACTACCATCTGATATCTTTACTATGTCAGCTAGCTCGTGCACCTTCAATTTGCGATCGTTCATAGCCAATTTGTGGATTTTTTTGATGTTTTGTGGAATAACTGTCTGATTTGGGCGCCCACTACGCTGGTACGACCACGTTTAAATTCAGCAATCCACTTTTCTATCATTTGTCTTGATCGAGCAGAGTCCGGATAATTTTTATCAAGCCATTGTTTGGTTTCCACTGTATTTTTTTCATCAAAAAGCAATGCTTTATCAAAACTCACGAAATTCGAAATACAATTTTTTCCAGTTGCACACAAAATGCTATAACTCACGAATCAATTGTCAGATTGTTGTCAAATTTTTATACGTATCGTTTGTAGGTTGGTACTGAATAAAAATCATATGGAAAAAAAATCTAGTAACGCCATCTATGTGGCATCCTATGGACTTTTTGAACGTACTGTTAATTATTAAAAACCAAGTTGTGGCATACAGGTTGAGGTGCTTGCCTTGTAAGCGAGGAACTCCAGGTTCGAGTCCGCGACTGGCGCATTGTTTTTCTTTTTTTTATAAAACTTTATAAAATTTTCCTAATGTTCAAATCGTAAGGCTTTTTTTAACTTTCAAATTTGTTATCTATTTTTTTTTTAACACTATAATGTGCTTCTATAACAATTTTAATTGGCAAAACTTTCCCTTACTTTCTGTCCCTTTACGCAACAGTTACTGTTTTTTTTTCGCATGCTTGGATTAATTGCCACCTCTTTAGCCTGTATCCAGCAATCCACTTTTCTGTCATTTGTCTTGATCGAGCAGAGTCCGGATAATTTTTATCAAGCCATTGTTTGGTTTCCACTGTATTTTTTTCATCAAAAAGCAATGCTTTATCAAAACTCACGAAATTCGAAATTCAATTTTTTCCAGTTGCACACAAAATCAAAGTTGTCAGATTGTTGTCAACTTTTTATACGTATCGTTTGTAGGTTGGTACTGAATAAAAATCATATGGAAAAAAAATCTAGTAACGCCATCTATGTGTCATCCTATGGACTTTTTGAACGTACTGTTAATTATTAAAAAACCAAGTTTTTTAATTGTGTTGTGGCGTACAGGTTGAGGTGTTTGCCTTGTAAGCGAGGAACTCCAGGTTCGAGTCCGCGACTGGCGCATTGTTTTTCTTTTTTTTATAAAACTTTAGAAAATGTTCCTAACATTAGAAAATGTTCAAATTTGTTATCTATTTTTTTTTTAACACTATAATGTGCTTCAACAACAATTTTAATTGGCAAAACTTTCCCTTACTTTCTGTCCCTTTACGCAACAGTTACTGTTTTTTTTCGCATGCTTGGATTAATTGCCACCTCTTTAGCCTGTATCCTGTCTGACACCTCACGCACACTAGTGATGTCTGTTTTATATTGTTTATTTTTTTTATGTGATGTAATGCAATGATAGTGTTGAATTGCACGACTTGATTATAAATTAATGAAATAAAAAAAAGTGAATATTTTTTTATTACTTTTTATAAAATTATCGCTAGTGCTGTAATTATCAGCAATCAGTTCAGTTAGCAAATAGTTTGTTCAATTAATAAACTTTATTCATGCTAATTAGATGCGTTTTGTATTGGTGTGATGAAGGAGCATGTTTATGGAAATATTCAATTATTTTCAGGATGGATGTGTCATCATTTTTAATTTATACAAAACTCATTTATTTTTTTCATATTTTTAAAGAAGGTTTCAATCAACAGATCGTTGTACGGGGATTCATGTGCTCTACGTGCAAAAAACACATTTTGAGTGAAGTGAAGTTTTTTAAGACAATATATACCTGCATAATTTGACCAGCTGGCTGTTTCATTACTGGGATTCAAATAAATTTATGATCCTTGGACACAAATTCACAACTCTTTGGCCAGTAAGTTTCACTGGCATAGCCAACGAACTTTGATTGCTCATTAGAACAATTATCGCTTTGATAAATAATCGATAAACATAACATAAAACTAGTAAGGATGGAGGTTCGGTAGGGTACCGAAACTAAAATATCCCCCCGTATCCCCCGTAAGTATATTCGAAGTATTTAGTCACGACATACACGATGACATTCAGTTTTGTATATTAACGAAAGTTTTCCTATTTTGATGACGTCATTTTGTATGGGAAGTAGGCGTGATTTTGATCCAATTTTGACAAATATCATAAAATGGTTCAAATTATTTATCAAAGCTAAAGTGCAAAAATTCCAAGTCTTTTCTTTAATTTTTGTGGATTTTTAAGGGACTTTACGCTTAAAATAAAGCCAATTTGTATGGGAGGTAGGTGTGGTTTTCATCCGATTTTGCCATATATCATAGCGATGGTTTATATTAAACTAGCTGAATACCCGGTGTTACTCGGGGGTTGGTATAAATATTTTTGAACTCATTTGTCGTTTTGAAAATACTTTTCACAAATCGCATAGAAGGCTCTTTGCTGTCCTTTGTAAATTCCAAACAATGGCAGGTGCCTTGCGAGTATGAGAATCGCATAGAAGGCCCTTGATAAAAATAAAACATTTTGAAATTTTGATTTTTTTACACTTTTTTCGATTTTTTTTCTCTTTTTTTTTTTTAAAACCCGAACTGAAAAAATACCTTTCCAACAAAGTATAAATCATCAAAATCGGTTCGGCCGATCTCGAGTTATGGGATTACATCGCATTCGGACACTTTCTTTTATATATATAGATAGATATCAAAGCATATGTGTAAAATTTCAAGAGATTTCTTTAATTTTAGCAGATTTTTAAGAGATTTTACGAATAAAATAAAGCCACTTTGTATGGGAAGTTGGTGTGGTTTTCATCCGATTTTGCCATATATCATGGAGATGGTTTATATTAAATATCAAAGCTTATGTGCAAAATTTTAAAACATTTCTTTAATTTTTAAAGATTTTTAAGAGATTTTACGTATAAAATAAAGCCAATTTGTATGGGAGGTAGGCGTGGTTTTCATCCAAATTTTTCAAATTTCATAGCCAGAAAGAACCGTGCCAAATTTCAAGGCATTTCTTTAATTTTTGTAGATTTTGTAGATTTTATAGATATTTTACGTTTAAAATAACGTCACTTTGTGTGGAAGGTAGGCGTTGTTTTCATACGATTTGGCCCATTTTCGAACCGTTTAATTCGGTTGAAGAATATTTCGTTTTTACTTCTTTTAAAATATCGAAATAAAAGCAAAAAAATATCATTATTTTCGATGTTCTTCATTCAGAAATGTAGAGCATTTTACGTTTTGAGTTGATGTCAAGCTCATGCTTAGAGAAAAGATTTTTAGGATAAACCAAATATTCTTAATTAATAAAAAATTTTCTTATTATTAATATTATAATTAAAATAAATTTTACATTAAATAAAATTTTGAAAAAAATTCGATCAAACTTCAAAATAAATTTATTACTTTATCTATAGTCTGGACTATTCTCACACAAAATGAAATTGAAATTTTTGACTATTCAGTTTGAACATCACTGCCATTCAGATTGAATGTATTTTAATACACATAATGGCCGCATTCAGCGCAGTCAACTGTTGTGAACTAATATTGTAGCGATACCTTAGTGAGCAATGTTTTTCTCTGAATGTGTTGTTACTCTTAGCGTCAGAAAGTTGTCAAAATTTAGAGTTTAGAGCAGAGATGGGCACACCACACAACGACATTATGTCAACGTATATGTGACGCACTCAGCTTGCTACACTGAAAGCTGCGGTTGTGCAGGAAAAGTAAAAAACAAATAAAAATTCCAGTAGACAAGTATTATTCACATAAATAATATGTATGTACAAATAATAATATATGTAAATTCACAGAATCAGCGAAACTTTGCTTTAATTTGATAAATAACTGCCTGTCAAATCCTCATTCATAATTTTATCAAATTTTGAATGAACTATTTTATAATACCTTTTTGCGTTGTCTTTTCGATTACCAGCAATTTTTTATGGAAATTAATTTTTTTATGTGAAAAAACTTTTATGTGTTTTAAATTTTGAACTTTCAAATTTCATATCAATATTATTCTTGTTTTATCAGTGTACCCTAAGCAGAGAAGTTCATAAAAAATTACATAAAATAGCGAAAAAGATGAACGCGTTGTTGCCTGCTTGAAGTTTCGTAGCATACTGATCTCTGCTGATCGATGCTGACTGCTGTAGAGCTCGAAGAGAACCAAAGCGAATGGCGAATGACGGGCCTCTCTCGACGAAAACCACTGAGAACCAGGGATGATATTGGTTTAGTTGTAAAAGGGCCAAAATTCATACAAAAAAAGGGCCATTTTGACATTAATAGGGCTTTTAGTTTTAAAAAGTGGAATTTAAAGAATATTGAAAACTTCCTATTTTTATATACGGCCATGGTCATATAAAATGCACACTTTTTATTAACCTCAACAAGTCCAGTTTATTTCACATTTTACTGAAAAATATCTGTTTTTTATGAAAAAAAAAAAAATAAATTTTGAATAAAAAGTTTCAAAAAATCAAAAAAAAAATTGTTTAGCTTGAGTTGTTTTAGCCTAAGTATGGAAACTCTTATTCACTAAACAAGGAATCCCTCTCCATCTATAATAAAAAATTGTGGGTGAAGTGTTATAGTTTAAGGTGATTCTTTCAAGTAGATATTATTTCACTCATTGCCTGCAAAAATCAAACTGATGCCAAAAATAATCTATAAAGGTTCAATCCTAGATTGGATAAATAAAAATAAAATTTGCAAAGTATTTCCACAGAAACCAGCTAGATGGATACATATTTAAATAGTTGTAGAATGTCAGAAATTAATGAGCAATTTAATATAGACTCTCCGTTGGGACTTGTAAGTAGATAAATCAATGATGCGGGGCGAAGTGAACTTCTATCAAATAATATTTTGAGGCATGGGTGAATTTAACAAAAAAAAAAAAAAAAAAACAAATTTCGTAAATAACCTACAATTTTAAAATATAGAATTTTAGAACAAGAAATTAAGTAAAACACATTGTCAACAATTTTTCATCACCTATAATGCCAAGAAATAAACTTTAAATATGACATCAAAATTGTCCATTAGGATGTAGACCGACTTTATTTTACTACCGTGGAGTCCGACCATTGATCAGAATGGATGATAAAATTAATTAATATGTATATTAAGGCGTTGTCAGTACTACGATGGTGACTTCAGGATTCGTTCTTTTATAAACTAACATAAACGTGTGAAACAAACCAAACATGTTCAAATTACTATATACATAAAACACAACTTATTTGACTGAGGAAAATATAAAAGGCGGTAGGAAATATCGCCATTAAATAATATACAACGAATAATCAAAAAAATAAAATGAAAGATCACCCAAGGTTTTCCATACAAAATTTGGTAAAATTTTATGTGAAAAATGCCCAAGACAAATTTTGCACATTTTTGGGCAAAATTTTGCTTTAAGGGGGTCTTCTAATTGAGCAACATTTTTTTTCAACTTTTATTTTTTGCATTTATTTATAGCTTGGGTAGTTGTGAATATGCCCGTAAAAGAATTTTTAGAAATTCGAAATACTTTAGAAGATACAGCCTTTTTTGTGAAGCAAGGTCTGATGGACAAGAAGGTGATGGAGGTAATAAAACCAGCTTACGAAGCGCTGACGGCAGATAATTTGCTTGAAAGATGCCTTGGATCTGAAACTCAGAATTCCAATGAGTCCTACAATTCTGTTCTTTGGTCACTTTCGCCCAAACACATCAACTCAGGCGCACGCACCATCGAAGTGGCCAATTTCATTGCAACGTGCCTCTTCAACGACGGATTTATACCCATACTTAAAATTATGGGTTTGATGGGTATTGCGATTGGCAAAAACGCATACGAATACGCACTATCTCGCAATGAAGACAGATTGGACCGATCAGAGACTCGAGCTGCGGCATCATCAAAAGCTGGCAGAACGGCTAGCAGAGCAGAGAGGGCAGCAGAAAGCAGTTTCTACGAAAAAGAGGAAGGTGGCCTGTATGGAGCTGGCATCGCCGACTAATATTTGTAAGTAAAAATTGTCAGCTCTTTAAAACTGCATTTAAACATTTTTGATTTTTTTTTTTTTTTCCCAAAAAAATTACTTCAAACTTTAAACGCGTTTATCTCGTTTACCCACGTTTTTCGAACTGGCGGCCATGATATCTCCAGTTCAACTGAACCGATTTTCATGAAACAAAATGGAATCGACGCAGAATTGTCACCATTCTCGGGTGAACCTCGACCATAATTTAAAAAAATTTTTTACTATTTTTTTTTTACAATAAACTACAAAAAAAAAACCCCGAAATTGAAATTTTTTTTTGAATGGCCGCCATTTTGTCAAAAAAAAATCACAAAATTAAGCTTGAGGTTCACCCGAGAATTACATCTATACTGATTATAACCCCGTTTTTTTTTTCATTTCAGACGCTCCGGAGACCCGGAATCGTGGCCGCCGTGACGACACCTTTTTTTTTCCCCACCAACTTTGAAGTCTCATTACTTTTTGAACAGCCCACGTATCGAGGCAACAAATTTTTTTTATTTACTTTGAACTTTTTGTAATACAATAAATAAAAAAAGTTTTCAATTATTCTTTGCGTTTTCAAATAAGAATTTTTTTAAAAAGGGTCCAAAAAACGGGTTTTGAATGAGAAGACCGCCTTAAGGGTATTTGCTGTACAAAAATAACCAAATTTTTTTTGGGCGAAATTTTACTTATTGTTTTTGAGGGATAGTTCACATTGACTAGTAATGAAATGATTATTATAACTATTTTTTATTCTTTATCACTCGATCATCATGTTCTTTTAAAAAGTTTCAAATTATTAACTAAAATCGCGCACGGAGCACCCCCCGCCCCGACATTGTCATACTTTTTCATAAAAACTAATAAATAATATTATTCTTTCCAAAGATATTTTTATTTATTTAATACATCAAAGAGAGCTTGCAATCATTTGTTTGTCATCGTCGTCTACACAAACAGCAATATTTTCAATTTGGAAGCAATAATATTTCTGAAGACGAATTTTGATATAGCGCAGTATTACAAATTTCAATCAAAACCATATTTCCCTCCTTACAATACCATGGCTACTTACGGTTGTCTTATCTCATTTTTGTCAAGCCCTTCGACGCCGCAGGATTGCATTTTGGCCCATTATTCGAAAATTTTCAGGCATTTTTTTGTGTGGCCATTTGCCCTTAATTTTTCTTTTAGGTGGTTTTTCATTTAGTTTTTTAGTCGAGTTTTCTTTGGAAGATATTTTCTACGGCCAATTTGGGCTTGTCATCACTTCAATAAAAATTTAAAACTTTTCTTTTCAAAAATTGCGATAATTTTTTTCTGACAAAACAAACAAAAAGGGCCCAAAACGAATAGGAAGGGCCTGGGGGCTTTTGAAATTGGAAAGGGCTCAAAAAAGCCCTAAAAGCCCTCAAATATCATCCGTGCTGAGAACCCGTTCAGAATAGGAGCAGTTGTCGGATCAGCGGTGCTTTTCGGTGTGAAATTTTTAAGAACATTTTTTCATATTTTGTTTTAAAATTACATGAATGCAACACAGTCACACAAAACGAAACGTCATCTCATGAGAAAAACTTAGAAAATAACACTGAACCCAGCTAAATCTTAGCAAAAATATGGCAACACTTACCGGGGATGATATTGGCTTAGTTCAAGAAGGGCCAAAATTCATACAAAAATAGGGCCATTTTGACATTAATGGGGCTTTTAGCTTTAAAAAGTGGTAATCAATATTGAATTCTTTCTATTTGAATATACGGCCATGATCACACAAATAGTACACTTTAATAATCTTAACAAGCCCAGTTAATTTTACATTTTGCTAAAAAATGTAAGATTTTTAATAAAAAAAAATTATTTTCGAATTTCGGAAAATTTTAAAAAAAATCTGAACTTTTTTATGTGTTTTGTTTCTTTCTAAGTTGGTCACAAAAATAGCTGAAATCAAAAATTGTGCTTGAAAGTGATATTGTTTCGGGTGATTCATTCAAATAGATTTTATTTCACGCGATTTTCTTTTTGCAAAAGCCAAAAAGAACCCAAAAATAATCTAAAGAAAAAGTGTATTTCTATGAAAAACTTTTTTTTTTAAAAAAACATTAGCTTGATAAGATAAATTTCGACAGAAAACCGGAAAATCCAGCCAACCTCACACCTGGTAAATCCATTTTAAAATAGTCGTATACGCAGAGAAATTTTTCGTTTGGTGCAACTGAAAAATTAGCTAATTATACTTCAGTTGCGAGCAGTAGGAGCTGCAAACGAATATTCAGTTGTAACTAACGAAAAAATATCGAAAAAATAAAAAAAAATAGCACGCAATTCGCTTTACTAAAAATAGCATTTTTATTGAATTTTAATATCAAAATTTTTATTTTATTATAAACATTTCTTCTAACACATAAATCCAATTATATATTGGAATAATGGATTAATATCTTACTTCAATCATTGGAAATCGAACCTGGACTCGTCGATGTTTAGTTTACTGCGCGCTCTGCTTAACGTGTTGCACCACTGTTAATTGAATTTTCAGTCGGCTAATATTCGCCTAGTGCTGCTGCTTGGAGTTCATTTGTATTGAAGTAAAGTTACACAATTTTATTTCGTTTATGGCAAAAGTTAAACATTTGTCATGGACAGAAGGTCGACAGAAGCCCGACAAAAACGAAAATTTTCCACCAGATATTTGTGGTGCCCGTGGCATAGTGGTTAAGGTGCTTGATTTGTATGCGAAACAGCCTAGGTTCGAGTCCCCAGCTGACACAAATTTGTTTTTCATTTTTTTGTTTGGTTTTATTAGAAATTGAATTGAATTGAGTTGAATTGAAATAGAAATTGAATAGAAATAGAAATGCAACAAACAAATTCTTTATTTGCCGCAATCAAAAACTTGCACGCGCTTATAACAAACGAAATTCTTTTCCTGCAACTAAATAACCCGTTTTCCGTAACTTTTTCTGTTTCTCGTAACTGTTGAAACGTTTGCAAAAAACGTTTCCTAGCACGATAAACGAAGTTCGTTTACTGCAAATTGGCGATAAACGTTTTTTTTCTCTGATTGTAGAATGTCAGAAATTGATGATAAAATTAATGCAGACTCTCCGTAAAGACTTTTAAGAAGACAAATCAATAAAACAGGACGAAATGGAGCCTTAAAAATTGAATCCTCCCAAAAATAAATAAGTATTGAGGCATGGCTAAGTTCAACAAAAAATTGTTTAATAATGACCTTCAATATTAAAATATAGAATTTTGTAACAAGACTATTAGTAAAATCACATCAGATAAGATGACAAAACAATTTTCCATCGCCTATAATGCCAAAAAATTAATTGTAGATACATGGTACTGACCTCATTTTCTTAGTGAAAAGTTTGACCGCTGGTCAGCATTGAATTTAAAATTTCCTATGAAAATTTTTTTATGAATATATGTAAAATTGACCAACAAATTTTTTAATTTTTGGGCGAAATATTGTCTTTTGCATTTCGGCTATTTTACATAGAAAAAAATAACACACACAATATCTTTGAACTAAATTGAATTTTTTGCTTGTGGGTAATAGATCATATTGATTACTAGTGAAATGGTAATTATGGCGCTACGAAATATCACACAAAAGAAAACTTTGCAAAAAAAAAAAAAAGAAATGTCACCCAAATGAAAAATTACCCAAAACTGAATGAAAAATGGTCCAAAACGGTAAAACGAAAATTCACAAACGTAAAAACGTAAAAAAGTCAAACATTTTTGGAAAAATTGTCTAAAAACAAAATTTCACCCAAGAAAAATGAAAAATCACCCAATTCTTTTTTAACTTTTCATAAGAAAAATCTCCCAAATTTGAATAGAAAAATATTAGGTGGATTCTCAGTTTTTTTTTTTTTGCGATTTTTTTTTGTGTGATTTTTGATCTTTTTAATTATTATCAATCGATCATCATGCTTTTGTTCTTTAAAAATTTGTCAGATCGCCCATGACCTCGCGCCCCCGACCCGTGGATGTCGTATTTTTTCATAACTAATGAAAATGCTTTTCTTTCTCTAGTTATTTCCATTTATTTAATAAACCAAACAGAGCCTACAATTATTTGTTCATCGTCGTCTTTACCAAAAATATTTTATTCAATTTGGAAGCAAAAACCTTTATGACGACGGATTTCGATATAGCGAAGCATTATAAAGTTCAAACAAAACCATTTTCCCTCCTCACAATACCATGGGTGGTGTGTGGCTGCTTCAATTTATTCTTGTTCAATTCATTCTCATTCTTGCGAAGCATTGCGACGCCGCAGGTTTGCAGTTTGGTTAATTTTTCCATAATTTTTTCATAATTTTTTCATTTTAATTGGTTGCATTTTTTTTTTGTAATTTTTCATTGATTTTTGGATAATGTTTCGTTTGAATGAGTTTCCATTTCATTTGCTGGTTGATTGGTCTACCGCCAATTAAAAATCACTTTAATTAAAATGTAAAATTTTTTTTATACCGATGCCATAGTACACAAATGTTGTTAAAATATATGTATTAACCAGTAAACTTTTCTTTTCATAAAATGCGATTATAATCCTAAAATTAATATAATGCCTAAAATTAATAAGAAGGGCCTCGGGGCCTTTAAAAATGAAAAGTGCCCAAGAAAACCCTAAAAGCCCCCAAATATCATATCTGCCACTAATAGAGAGGTCCGCCAGCCGTCGGAGAAAAAATAAAATAGATTCTATTCTGGCGACTTAATTTTTGGCGTCTGCATACATTTTCATGTATTTTGGACTCGTATGCGTATACAGAAATGTGACGTCATTGCTCAAATTTGAGCTTCGTGCCCATGCCTGGTTTAGTTTAAAAGTTTTTGTGTTCAGGTAGCATAGAATTGTTGCGTCTATTAAATGGCGTCTGCTACCTGATCAGTTTTAGTGCGCGGTCCTATAATTCTGTGGCGACAAGGAATAACGACTAAACTCAAAATATCGTAAAAAAGCGATATGGTTTTTTCTTTATTGCCAATCTTTGGAAGTACTGAGAAGTCAATTTTTTGCATAGAATAGATAACCACTTATGTCTGCACCTATTTCGTTGATTTAACGGTTCATATATTTCCGAAAAAAGGTCGTAGTTAGTACTATTAAAATATCGTTTTTTACGATATTTTGAGTTTAGTCGTTATTCCTTGTCGCCACAGAATTGTACCATTCAGTGAATTTTTACTTACTGTTGCCAATTATTGGCTCCGCTGAATGCGGCAATTTTTCAATGAACATAAAAATCATTACAATAGTTGTCATACATTAAATGACAATGTTGACATACAATCCGAATCAGCAATTAGGAAATTTCAGTGAATTTTCTTGCTAGAAGTACTTTAAAATCTATTGTATGTTATATGTCTATTTAAAGTTCATTCGGAAAATTCATCCCATGTTAAAATTTTGCATACTAATTATATGGGTAACAATGTGTTAATCAAGGTCTTCACTGTTGCAAAAAGATACTGTTCTGTTGCCTCTTCCGTGACTGATTGGCCAACTTAATTGCTGCTCTGGTTATTTTGTATTGAATTGTAACGCTTTATGTGCAATACCAAGTGCATCAAAAATGAATCCAAGTGGGAAACAACTTGTTGACATTTAAAGACTTTTTTTTTACACACATTTCCGCCAATTCGTTGGGCCATGTTTCCGTTTGAGCAACAATAAGTTGCAGCACACATTGTGTTGTTGGCAGCACAACAACTGATAACTTATAATGAGCTCTATTCACTGAGCTGCCAAGCTGTTGAAAATTGATGTGCTAAAGTTTTTAGTATGGCATGAAAAATTAAAATGGCGATTTTTAATTTACACCTCCCCTTCCCCTACCCTGAATCCGGAACAAAACTTTTACCTACTGCTGCTGCTGTCTCTCCAAAGTTGGTTTGTTAAGGACGTGCGTTCGCTAGTCGTGGTGCAAGCAACTTTGCTACATTTGTTGCATAATTTATTGCTGCTGTAGTTTAATAGAGAAAAAAAAAAATAGGAAGCAGAAAAACAGGACAAAAGAAGATGATGAAGAGCACCATGAGCAGAGCATGAAGAATTAGGTGCATCCATGCTTCACCAAGCATTGTTATGGTTTACATTATTATTTAATTATGACTTTGGCACATGATAAGGATAATCCTTGATTTTATAGCCTGCAGCGCATTGAGTAAAACTATTTAATTAATACAATCTCGTCATTATCCTTGAGCCAAAACTATCTGTGTGTCGGTGTATATCAGTGTGTCTTTGGAATGCTATGTAAGTGAATATTTACAGCGTTATAAGTGCACTCGAGAGAATTTTTTATGGAATTTCATAGATAGGACGAAGCAAAAGCCTTGTTGTTGTTGTCATAAAATATTTACACGTTTATAATTTGTCTGTATAGCGTTTATGTAAACTATGCGAGCAGAGAAGTTTTAGGCATACAGACAGTCACTTAAATATGACAGTAATACAATACAAAGTAAAGCAGAGTCAAAGAAATTCGAAGAATTCAGAACTTTTAATATTTTGAAAAGATGCCTTTTTGTAAAAGTAGGGAACTGCTATGTTTTGTATGCCAAAAAATTGATAAAAAATATTGGTTTGCAGAAAATCAATATTTTCCAAATTTTTTCGTGCATACATAGCAAGTAATTTTTGGTTATTTAATAAATTAACCATGTGCTGCATTGTATCCGATGTGTGCATTCTTGTTTCATATTGGAAAGGAATTTAAACGTATGCTTTAATTAATATAAGGACGCATTAGATTTACTAATAAAATTTTTTGAAATTTACAAATTGTGCTGTGATGTGCTGCAATTGTGCTGAAGTGTACCAAGAAAGATTTTGAGAAAATCAACTATTTAAGAAATTTGAGAGAGTAAAGCACTGTCAAAATGGCTAAAAAGCGAATTTAAATTGTAGTTAACCGGACTTAAGTCAAGATTTTCCATGAGGATAGAGGGGTTGCGACAAAAAAAATCTATAAATACAGTCGAACTTCCATAACTCGAATCGCCATTATCCCAAAAAAAAAAAACTTGGACTTACGGAGACTTCGAGTTAAAGAAATTTTTTTTTTGTTGAAATAAAAAAACTCAATTGCCGGTTTAGAGTGGTATCCCTGTAGGAAAATCAACTAATTTAAAAGTGGTTGATAAAGTAGTTTTTTGTCAACCACAACTAGTTGAAATTCTGACTTTTTCCCATAGAACGAACTAACATATTTCGTATGGTGATGTCCGCTAAATAAGTCAATTGACTTTCGTCTGCATATATTTTTAACTACTTGTTAAATTAGTTCAATTTAAATTAGTTTTTAACTACTTTCAAATAACCAATTGAAAACTATTACTGATGGCCTAAAGTTACTATTTGATGAAATAAAATGGTTAAATATATATAAACTTGTAATCTAATAAAAATTTGCAATTAAAACATGTCACAATCAGAGTACTTGCCGCCTTAATAAAATTCAAAGTAGTCTATCAATCTCTTGTTTTTAAGTAGTATTTCAATTATTTCATATATAATGCAAATAAAACTATTTACAATTGAAGTGGATGCCGCCTTAATATAATTCAAAGTAGTTCATATACTGGCTTATTTTAAACTAGCTTAAACCCGCCGCTTCGCCGGGTTTTCAAAAAGTTTTCATTCAAAAATTGATAGTGGGTAGGCTTGATTTTTCGCTACCAAAACGATTTTTTATTGTTTAAGTAATACTACAAATTATTAACCTTAAGATTGTTATATCATCTGATAGGAAATCGAAAACCTAAATTTTGGATTTAATTTTTTTTACAACAAAAACAACTTTTATCCAATTTTTTGGCTTAAACTAAAAATTTTTGAACATTTTTTAAAAAAATTTTTAAAAATATTAATACTTTGGTTTAGTAAAAATTTCAACTTATGTTTGAAGGATATTTTAACAAACAACATTTTTCAAAAAAATTATTGAAATCCATTACAAACTGACTGAAATATTTGCCTTCAAAGCTAAAAGTGTGAATTTCAAGTCGTTTTTCTCTCATTCTCAGCTTATAATTAATACTAAAAAGATCTGGTACTAAAATTTTTCACAGTTTTCAAACTACATACATGATTTTGGTATCAAATTGAAGTAAATTTAAAAGCGTTTATTGATTTTGTTCTCGTTTAACCGAAGTGCAATTTAATCCATTAGGGCCGAAAGAAAACCATAAAAAACAGACATTTTTAGACTTGAAGCAACATTTTGGTGAAAACTATGTATGCCATTGAGCAGAAATAAGTTATTATTGCATGCTAATTTTACTTTTTTTAAAAAACTGGCACTAAAACTTTTGAAATATTATGCAGTATTTAATGAAAATTCGAGACGCATATGTTTCCATATAGTAACATTGGTTGTTAATGGGTTAAAATAAAGTATCCTATTGCACTCTCTGCTGACCTATAAATATGTGTAGAAAATTTTATAAAAATCTGAGTTGTCGTTTAAACGTGATGAGTGAACATAAAAAGTGGCTACAGATTTATTAATAGT
This sequence comes from Coremacera marginata, assembly GCA_914767935.1. Taxonomy (NCBI): domain Eukaryota; kingdom Metazoa; phylum Arthropoda; class Insecta; order Diptera; family Sciomyzidae; genus Coremacera; species Coremacera marginata. The sequence goes on along the minus strand of OU612043.1, from coordinate 234,151,366 downwards.
ATAGATTCGGTTTTTAACTAGTTGTTTTTAAAAACAAGTTAGTTTGTTCCTATAGGGATATTAAATGATTAATATGTAATTTTTATTTAAAACTTAAATAAAAACTTAAGTTAATAAAAAACTTAAAAATTACAGAACACTATAATAAGTTACTTACAGGGTAGTGAAATATTCTGAAATTAACACTTTTTTTGTGTTATTTTCAGTAAAAAATGCCTCTAATTTATTCAAAGCCTTATAGTGCTCATCAGTTGTAGTGTCATTCGTTTGCAAATATATACTCAATGTTTGGAAAGCATTTGCGATATCATTACTGGAAGGCTGGTGAAAAGTTTCTGCCACCGAACCCTCGCCTTCACTATCCGTTCCGCTTAAGATTGGATCATCTAATTCAGGGCAGTAATGCTCAACAATATCATCATCTGTAGGAAAGCCAGTTGTGCAAACGTCATTATCTACTTCAATATAATCCTGAAGAGTAGCGATGCAAGTTATTTTATTTGCTTTCAACCATGCTTCGTAATCAGCTTCAATTACGTTTTGATATTCATCAATATTATACAAAAAACTAAGAGGTATGTCATCTTCCTCTGCCCATTCAGAATATTGACCGAATCCGGCTTTTTTTTTCAATAAAAGTTAATTATCAATAAAAAAATTAATTATCAATAAACAATAAATTTTTTCGGCCAGTACTTTGAAAGCGCTTATCCAAATTTACAACCTATTCTTCAAAGTATTGGCCAGTCATCTAGGCCTTGAAGCTTGCTTTATAATCTACGGGTAACGACTTAAAACTACGAAAACATCGCGGTTTAGCGATCTTTACCAATCAATAAAATTTTAAGTTTTTCCGAATTATCCATGTTTGCTTCCAGCATTAACGTAACCCGCTGCTTGCTATTTTTGCCTCCGTGGCATTTCTGGTTTTTAAACGTCAATGTCTTGTCTGGCAAACATTTAAAAAACAACCCTGATTCATCCGCATTAAAAACATCCCGTTCACAGTAGTTTTTTAATAAATTCGGCAGAACGTTTTTTTTCCCATTTTTCGCATTCCACTTCACTAACGTCATTGCTTTCACCGCAAGCTCTTTTATATCCCACAGCATGTCTAAAATAAAAAAAGCCCACAAATTATTGTAAGTGCCGTCAATTGAACGTTTTCTTCAATACCTCTGCTTCCATTTATGAAGCCAACCTGTGCTAGCCATAAAATGATCATCGGCAAAGCGCTTTGCAAACTCCATTGCCTTCTCCTTTAATATTCCTCCAGATATAGGCATGTTTTGATGTCTAGCTGCTGTAAACCAATCGTGGACTGATTTATCGATGTTTTGAAATACTGGGGTTTTATTCCTTTTGCTACCCAGACGAAATCCAGATTTAAGCGACGTGATAATTGATTCCTTATTCTTAGAAATCGTTGACACCGTACTGGCTGGAATACCACATTTTACAGCTGCTTCCTTTTTCTTTAATCCACCCTCTACTTCTTTCAATAGTTTATACTTTTCTTCAATGGACAAACATTTTAAGACACGTTTAGTTTCCATGATAATTAAAAAATGCGAACTTATTTCCCAGTATCATCAAATGCGACTGACGTTTGTGCAGAGAACCGACACATACGAAAACAAAACAAAGGATTTAATGAATAAAGAGGGATTTCCCCGAATAAAAAAACGGTTGAAAGCAAATAAGCAAGCAAATAACATCTTCCTAGAAAAATGTAGAGCGAAGGAGAGAAAGCATACTACTACGAGTTATAGAAAGAGAGAAAGCACATTACTTCGAGTTATAGAACTTATATGTATGTATTTTTGGTCGAGTTATGGAGAACTTCGAGTTATGGAAGTTCGAGTTAAGGAAGAAAAATTGTAAGTTATTTACTCTCTTAATGCTACTGCCAACCCATTTAGTTCGAGTTAGAGAAACTTCGAGTTAAGGAAGTTCGAGTTATGGAAGTTCGACTGTATTATTTAGTTGACTAGATATGGTCCAAATGGAGAATATCCAAGCGCCTAAAAATATATAATTGCAAAAATTAGCACAAAAAATGAAAAGATTATACAAGATTTTACTAATACGTATACAAAAATAATACTTGAAAATTAAAATTATTAAAAATGCGAAGAACACACAAAATTTATTGATTTTTATATAAATATTAAATTTTTAAACCAAAAAAAAAAAAAAAAAAATTTGAATAAAAACTTTCTAGCGTTTTCTTGCAGTTTATTAGAATGGAAATAAAAATTTACAATGAAATTAAATATTTAATATATTAAAATTAAATGAATTAAATATTTTAAATTAGTTCCAAGGTGTTGAAGTTATGAATTAAGATTTAACATTTATGGGACATTTCGTCTAAAGAGGCCAACCCAAAAATTTTGTCGTTTAGAATTTATTTCTTTTTGACTATTTTACACTTATATTGGTTTTTTAGATTCTGGCTCTGCGCGAAGCCGGGTCATGTTTTATGTAAAATCATAAGAAGCCAAAATATGACTTTTTTTAAAGTATGATTTTGTCGATTCACATTATATTCAAAAGGGAAAATTTAAAATTATTCAAAATATAATTTTGTAAAATTCGACATGTATCAAATTTATCGAGTAATTAAAAGGGTTTTCTTAAAAAAGGTCGAAGTTCAAAAAAATTAAGTGTACAACTTTTTTATAAATATTCGATACAATTCTGAAAAAACATCTAATTACAGATAAGAATCACTGCATATTTAATGGAGTTAGTAGTTTATGATCTACTAACAAGAAAATTTTCGCTTTTATTTCAATTTTTCTTAAAAAGGCGTATGTACTATTTTTCATACTACTCGCATCTTATGGGGGTAGAGGATTCATTCCAAAAAGCCTTTCCTTGGTTACGGGCCTGTAGCCAGGTGCTTTTTTAGCTTCAAGGTGAAACTTAAAAAAAAATTATTTTAATCTTGGCCTTGACCTAGTGGATTTTGACCTAGTTTTCTTCCGATTTTAAGACAAAAAATTTTAGAGTTAATATTCAAAATAATCCTTCAAATGCTACTTTTTTACACATAGAAACATATTCTGACGAAATATTAGCTGGTTGCCTCAAAACTCATGCCTTGAGCTGAGAATAAACATGGCAGGTATTTCGCAAATTATGTTTTTACGTTCCTTAAATTTGCCAAGATGTCAGTTTGGAAACCTTGCTTCAAAATATTGCAACAAAATTTGAGTACATTACAGCACAATGTCAGAATTTCTAAAATATGTATTTTTGCTTTTAAAATTTTAAAATATCGTAACTCTTGTACATAATTACAAGCAAAGGTCACCAGGTGTCACTCACCGATTTGAATGATTTTCGGATATATGATAGAGGACAAAAATCTAAGGTTGACGTATTTTTTGTTATACGTGCTCAATCGATGATTTAGGGTTTCAAAATGCCGTTTCAAGATCAGCGGATATTTCGTTTTTTCGCCATAGTTTAACTATTTTCGATGAAAACATATATATATTTGGTATCAAACGAAAGGTATTTCAAATTAGTGCAATAAGATGGTGTTAGTTTTTAGAAATAGGTTGTATTGCTATTTTGTTGTTGAAATTTTTAACAGTATTTAATCGATATCATGAACAGCCCATACTCGAAATTGTCTCATTTTCATTAATGTTTAGTTTCAGGATATTTTAAATGTTACCTTTATTTTTGTTTGTTGTAATGTTAACCTTTTTATATAAAATTTTTTTTTATTGAAAAATGCAGTAATTTCTTTACAAATAAAATTTTTTTATAGATAATGATCACATTATGAGTAACAACAAATTTTTTTTTTGTCGAATTTTCCGTATGTATACATATTTAATCCGATATGTTAATATTTAATAGTGCTTCCACACAAACTGTGTGCTTCTTACTTGCTTGGCCGAGCAATGAAAAAAAAATCATCCGAAATTTAAAGATATGGTTGTCTCTTTTGTTAAAAACCTCAATAAAATTACTTCATAAAAGCTGTTTCAGCAATACGGTTTACGTAAAAGTTGTTTTTGTTGAAAAAATAATTTAATTTAAAAATTGCATTTTAAATTTCCTTTCACATGGCATAGTATTTATTAGCAAAAGTTGTTTCAGTCTTACACAAAAATTTCAACGTTAGATTTTTGTCCTCTATCACATATCCGAAAATCATTCAAATAGGCGATTGATACCTGGGGACCTTTCTTTGTTAGTGTATCGCCATGTTTTTTCGAACTTAACTCTTTAAAGCTATTTTTTTGGTAAAATTCAAGTCTCTGAATCCTCATCATTTGCTTTTTCTATAATAAAAAATGTGATTAAATCAGGACAGACCAAACATATTCAAATTTTAAAAAAATTTCAATAAAGCTTGAAAATTTTATTTTGTTCTTTTAAGAAAATTTTCAGAATTGTTGATACGCCAACTGTGCACAAAGGCGATGATATGCATGTATTTTATTTATGGTACATTGTAGCACAGTTTGTGCACATCGCAGCACAATTGTCGAATTTCTAAAAATGTTTTTCTGGTAAAATTAGGAAATAGGGTATTTTTTAAAATTTCTTTACAAAATTTAGGCACAACTTTCAAAATTCTAAAATATATAAATTTTTGCTGATAAAAATTTGCAAAAATTGTAATTATTTTACGAAAGTAGATACAATATGTAGGTTCTGGCGCAGGTGGCGTTGGGGTGCAGGCATGACGTCATCGCCTTGCGCCACCGCGCCACCTGCGCCAGAACCTACATATTGTATCTACTTACGGCGTACTGCAGCACAGTTTGAGCCCATAATAGCACATTATGTTTTTTTGTTAAAACATATGAATGCGATGTTAGCTTCATACATTCAATCACTTTTTTTTTAATAAATAAAATCACTTCACACATATTTAATTTTCGATATCCAAAACAGCCTTTAAAAAACTTTCAGTTTTTTTCAAGGCTCCTGCTACTGCTTTAACTTGTGCTTTCGAAAAATCGAACAGACGCAGCATAAGCAGAAGCAGAAAATTTGTTTGAATAGTTAGCAAAGTGCTTCGGCACTCGACAACTTCGGCAGTCTATCGTTTTGATTGACTGAAACTGTTCGCCTAATCGAAAGTCGAAGCAGTAGTAGTTGTTCAACTTTCGTAAGTCGAATCAGCATAAGTTTTTCAACAGTCGTAGCAGACTGTTTTGCGCTTATGAGTTTTGCTTATTATTTCTAACTTTTGTTTGATCACTCAATTTATTAAATTTTTCCAATTTTGTTATGATTATGATTGCATTATTACTATAATTGTGCATGGGTTAGAAAGAATAAGCAGAAATTCTAAGCGCAAATCAGTCAGTTACGACTGTTGTAAAACTTATGCTGCTTCGACTTACGAAAGTTCAACAACTGCTTCTGCTTCGATTTTTTTTCAACAGTTTCAGTCAATCAAAACGACGACTGCCGAGGATGTCGACTGCCGAAGCACTTTGCAAACTATTCAAACTAGTTTACTGCTTCTGCTTATGCTGCGACTGTTCGAGTTTTCGCAAAGCACAAGTTGAAGCAGTGGAATGCTTTGAAGTTATGAAAGCAGTTAGTGCTTAAAAAAGCAATAATTTTACGACTTTTGCTATTTTGACTGCAGCAATTTAATCACTGATCCAAAAGCTTACAATTATAATTTCAGTTTGAGTAATTTTTAATAAATTCCGTATATAAATGCAGTATATAAAAAATTTCACTGCATAGCTCAACAGACAGTTCTATATAATTCCTTATTTTCGGCACATTTTTCCCCTCTGAAGTTTCATCAAAATCTTCCGACATTCCAGCATTCCGAACTGAAATTTCAAACAATATAGGATGAGCATTTCTTGTCAAGTCGATATTCGAGAGCTTGTTTAAGTAAAGTTTAGCCTCACATTTTTGGTTAGAATACAAAAACTACTGCTGCATAAAAGTTTAATTGACTCTCTGACATATAGACTAACATATAGACCGACATACAGCCAGTCAGACAGTCGCACAGGCAGTCAGTTGCTGTTATACGAAGTAACAGTAGCACAGCAAGAGGTACAACAATAAAACAGCTTCTTAGTTTTGACATTCGAGCGAATTTTGGCAAGTTGAGGACTAATGAGACGGCACCAGGAACTGTATCGATAGACTTGGAACGAGCTGAAATGTAAAGTTGTTGTAATAGTTTTTTTTTTTTACTTTTGTACACTTACTCATTGGACTTGAACATAAATTTTCACTTAAATGGAATAAAATGTCAGATGTCGAAAATTAAGCAGAATACTTTCAAGGCAAATCAATACTGGCCGCAAGGGCAGATCATGCAAGTTGGTGTGTGTGTGTGATTTTTTGTGCATGTATGTGTTCTCGAAATAACTTTTAAACATACTTTAATGTTGGAAAATTAACTGAAAAGTATGTCGAATATTTTTTTCCACATGCGCAACACACATGCACAAAATTTTTATAAATTTTTCAACACTTTATATCAAAAACTAGCAAATAAAATTTTGCCATTTCTACAATCTGTTTGTCCTGACATTCTTGGCACATTGATAACTAGTTGGCAAACTTATCTTGATTATACCACATACTGCACTTTTCTGCGGAATGTTGACAAGGAATCTGTACTTTTATTCAAGCTCACATTGGTAATCAGCCACTTGTATTAATTTTTATTTACAAAAAAATATTTCCCCCACTCTTGATAGCATTGTTGGCAACAAATTCTAATTCTGATTATTTTACCTTTTTAATATTCTTTTTTTTTTTTTTTTAGAGAACCAGCACTTCGTTGTGGGGCGAATGGATGGGCGTATTGCATGGTGATGAGATCGAGTACTTCTTTGGCCAACCGTTGAACACATCGCTGCAGTATCGTCAAGTGGAACGCGAACTTGGTAAAAGAATGCTTAACTCAGTTATTGAGTTCGCTAAAACGGGGTAAGTATTTGTTTGCTGCTTTCGATTCATATTTTTGTTGAGTGACTTGCATTGACGTCTGAAATGTGGTTGATGGGTGTTATTAAATGCGACCTAAATTATACAATTTTTTTTTAAGAATACAATTAGCAAAGATTTAGTCGGCGTTACACAGGCTTAACATAAATTCGTTTAAATTTTTTTAAAAATGTTTGACTGAATATGAACTTTATAAAACTAAGGCAAAAATTTAATGAAAATTAAATTGCGGCATTATTTTTTATTCTATAGTTAGTTTTTAGAAATTCTTAAAAATATAAATCTTTAAGAACTACATATGTGAGCTTTATGCCAAGTAATTCATGAAAAAACAGGTCGCCACAACAACAATGTTCTTTACAGAACAACCACCAGCAGATTAGACAGCTATTTCGTTGGTTGCTACACCAACACTTCAGTAATCTTCTGTGGTCATGCAGTCCATTAACTTTGAAAGTCTTATAAGCACACCTTCTGCTAAAACCAAAGCGGAATTACAGTTGAGTGTATTTCAATTTAAAAAGCAATGTTTTTCTACTTCTTTGCACAAAGCAAAGGTTAAAAAAATTGACTACATTAATTCTGCAAAGACTTGCGATCTTTGTTTACTTCTTCTAGACTAGTGACTGCTCATTATTCCAAAGAATATGTGTAGAAAATTTATAAGAGTCGGACAAAGGCTTTGACAGGAGTTCGTTTAAAATTAAAGTGGCACTCCCCTGTCTAATTTCGCCAAAAATTTTTAGACTAATCACTGCTCATTATTCCAAAGAATATATTTGCAAGCTTTGGTTAAAGTCAGAAAAACGGTGTAGAAGGAGTTCCATTAACCCTATTCACGCCACGCTGTGTCTTTGGGTCACTATTCAATTTCAAACTAATTTTACTGATTTAAAACATGTTTTAAAGTAAAATAAGTTAAATGTATTTTAATATTGGTCACTCTGTTTCTGTTATATACAGTTAATTTTTTTTTTATGATTTGACAATATTTACTTAATACACCAAAATATTTAACGACGGTTAACAATAAAAAAAAGACGACGATATTACTGCTACCTTGCGAAAAAGGACCTTCTAAAAGGATCTTCTAAGCAATGCTGTGGTATTTGTCAGAAACCCGTTTGTAATGAGCATTCACAGAAAAGTCTGATTTGCCTAACATGTATAAATAAGAAGTTAAGTTAAAATCGCCACATTATTTATATAAAATTTTTTTATATTTCCAATTAAGCAAATGATTTATCTATTTATGTATTTTGAATAAGTGTTGCTAAGTCACATATATTAAATTACTTTCCTTTTTTCAATAAAATAAAGCAACTCTATGTATTTTGTGTTAGTGTCTCTTAGTCACACCGTGATAGTGTACGTTATTCAGATAGCTTTGCAGTAATAGGGCTAAAATCAAGGTTTCACGCCCCCTGTCTAATCCCGCCCACTTTTATAATAATTAAATTAATTATAATGTAAAATTAGGTTAATATCGGACAAATAGTATCTAATCCCGCCCACTTTTGTAGGCTTGAAACTTCTCATTATACTAAAGAATATATGTGCGAAATTTGGTTGAAATTGGAGAAACGGTGTAGATGGAAATAGATAAGAAATAAAGTGCCACGTCCTCTGCCTATTACCGCCAATTTTTATAATCTACGGACTGATCCTTAGTAATATGTATACAAAATTTGTTTCAAGTCGGACAAACGGTGTAGAGAGAGAATCCCACCCAATTTTGTAGGCTTAAAACTTCTCATTTTACCAAAGAATATAAGTGCGAAATTTCTCTGAAATCGAAGAAACGGTGCAGATGGTGCTAATTTAAGAATAAAGTGCCACGCATCTTGCCTAGTACCGTCCAATCTTATAAACTTAAGACTACTCAAATTACCAACGATTATATGTGCAAAATTTGATTGTAGTCCGACACACAGTGTAACAGAAGTTCGATTAAAAGTAGGAGTGGTTTTTATTCGATTTTTCCAAATATCATAGAGATGGTTCATATTATATATCAAAGCTTATAAGCAAAATTTCAAAACATTTCTTTGATTTTTGCAGATTTTTAAGAGATTTTACGTTTAAAATAAAGCCAATTTGTATGAAAGGTAGGCGAGGTTTTCATCCGGCTTTGGTCATTTTGGAAATTGATCTTAATTTTTTTTAAAAAGAAGCTAACATATTGAATTTCATCGCGATAACACGGAATTCGACTCAGGTTGAGATGCTGATGAAAAATATATATATAATTTTCTATACCTGCCACTCCTCCTTATTGGCGTTACAAACGGAATGACAAAATTAATATGCCCCTTACGCAAGACGCGATGGGGTATAAATCTTAGAGCCCTGCATGAATATATTCCTCAAGTGAATATACCCGCATTCTCTGCTGTAGCAGTCACTGCAAGCACAGCTGCAAGCAAATAAATGTAAACAACAGGTCGTGTAGCGCATGGCAAAATTATAAGGTAGGGCCGACTCGGAGAGCAATGAAGTAGAAAGCAGAATATAGCGGGCTAGATGTCAAAATCAGCTGTTTATCTGGAGTTTATTTATGTTCATGTTTCGCAGTTGAGCTTAGGTTAAAATTTTTACAAGTTTTTTTTTGGCAATTTAAGACTTCTTTCACATTTTATAGTTGTTATTACACTGTTTTAATAATATTTTCACTCAAATTATCACAAATTTAACACACGCGACCGCACTATTTCCAACTTGGAAATATAAAATATTTTCTTCATTTGCAATTCTTAGGAAATCCGTCGTTTTGACAATAAACCAACATTCTCATTATCCACTATTCGTTGACGCGTGAGGACACTGAGCCAACCGGCCCAACCTTATAATTCTGTCATGGTGTAGCGCAAGACAATAACTTTTTACGTGTTCTCTGTTCTCTTTTCATACACTCTTGCACTGAGGTGAGCTTGCGATCTACGCGTTAATTCAGTTATTTCTCTGAGCACTTAATAAACTACACGAATACTCAGGTATCTGCTGCAGTGACCTGAATAAGAGTTAATTTGTTGGGTTTCCCCCGCAATGAGCTTTTTTTTTATTCTTAATGCATATTTGTGTTATTTTTTGTTGTTTTATTCGCTACCTTCCATACAAAAAACACAAACACTGTCGAAAATAGCTTATATCGGCCGTAGCTGAACACCTAGAGTGGTCAAATATATGAGTTTGTCCTATTCATTATTGCACCTCAATATTTTTCCCGAACACACCTACCCCCTATCTACCACCCTTCTTTGGGTCCCAATACAAAAAACATATATTTTCTATGAATGAACGAATAAAAAAATATTCGCTAAATATTTTTTATTGCTTTATTTGATACCTGCTGCATAGAGTATAAATTATTATCTAGAGATTGCATCAACTCTGCTAAATCTCTGGCATGTGTTAACAGAGGTTAGCAGAGCTTTTTTTCTTCATGTTTTTAAGTGAAATAACTCTGTTAACACATTCCAGAGATTTAGCAGAGTTGATGCAATCTCTAGATAATAATTTACACTCTATGCCTGCTGGTGTTAGTAAATTCTCATGCTCTTATTCTCTTTGTTTCTTCCCTGTAGGAAAATCAACTAATTTAAAAGTAGTTGATAAAGTAGCTTTTAGTCAACTACAACTAGTTGAAATTCTGACTTTTTTCCATAGAACGAACTAACATATTTTGTATGATGATGTCCGCTAAATAAGTCAATTGACCTTCGTCTGCATATATTTTCATCTACTTGTTAAATTAGTTATATTTCAATAATTTTTTTAATTATTTTAAAATAACCAATTGAAAACTATTACTGATGGCCTAAAGTTAATAATATTTGATGAAATTATATGGTTAAATATATATAAACTTGTAATCTAATAAAAATTTGCAATTAAAACATGTCAAAATCAGAGTAGTTGCCGCCTTAATATAATTCAAAGTAGTTTATCAGTAGTATTCCAATTACTTCATGTATAATGCAATAAAAATTATTTAGAATTGAATTCGATGCCGCCTTAATATAATTCAAAGTAGTTCATAAACTGGTTTATTTTAAATTAGGTTTTTAATTAGTTGTTTTTAAAAACAAGTTAGTTTGTTCCTATAGGGTTATATCTGAATAAAACAAAGAGAGTGTATGAGCAGGTATGAGCAAAGCAGAAAAGATATAGAGGAAATTTTTTACTCTATAGCAAGAAAATATATTCAGTGAGGCGAAAAAGCAAACTCATGCAGGGCTCTAATAAATATGTATTAAATAAGTATTCGCCATAATTTTGTTTGCTGGGAGTACATGGAGAGGTTGACGACTTTGCTACACTGTCGAAAAGTTAATGTGCTATAATAAGTAATCACAAGCAATCTGCATAAGCTTTGACACAAACCATGTGGTAGCTTTGTTAGGAAAGCTGCTTATAGCAAACGAGTTCATAAGAAAAGCTTTATACATAAAAGCTTTAAATTTCAACTTAATACATTTCAAATGTGCTCAACAACAAACTGTTGGCTAACATGAACTTTTCAACTTATGTGGCGTTATAAACAAGCTTTCTGTAAAGTTTTAATTTTACTTCACACACTCTTTCAGAAATCCATCACCAGATGGCGAGGATTGGCCAAATTTTTCCAAGGAAGACCCAGTCTATTATACCTTCAGCTCTGATGACAAAATCGAAAAATTACAACGTGGACCGCTGGCAGCACGTTGTTCTTTCTGGAACGAATATCTGCCGAAAGTTCGAAGTTGGGCAGGTAAGTGAAGAAGCTGCTTTTTTATGATGATGCTTATCCTAGAACTTCCTTGAGTAACTTTGTTATTGTATATCTATGTTTGTTTAACACCAATAACAACATTAGTGCACGCCATACACTTGCACACACACACACACACACCCACAAAATAGCAGAACTAATCAGTTAAGTAGATGTTGTGAGGAACAGTAAAAATAATAATAAAAGGAAAAAAAAAAAGAAACAAAAATCTATTTGATGTTTGAATGATAGTATCGCGCATTGAAATCTTCAAATCTTGTTGGTCTTTGATGGCTTTCGCTCAACTACACCTAAAATGTATGCCTAAGAAAATAAAAAGGAAGTCATTTGAAGTGTTTGTCAATGCGTTGAATAGAGCCTCAAGGTATTCGAGTGTCAAACATTAGCCAAATTCGTTAAAATAATGTTTATTAAAAAGTACAGCATTGTTTTTGTCTGGTATTGCAAGTTATGGAGTATTCCAAGAAGTCTATTTTTAAATATTTAACCAAAACAAAAGCTATAAAACCAAATTATAAATTATAAAAAAACCGATTAAGTTTCCTTAAAATGTGCTTAAATAATTTTTACTTGAAATATAGCTGAAATTTTTTTTAAAAATGAAATTGAATATTATTATTGAGAATTTAAGATAATGAAGTTATATTTTGCAGTTTTAATAAATTTGCAGAAATAATTTATCATTTTTTTTTTCTTTAATTGACATGCATATTGTTGTATTCATTAGAATAAATATATTTTCATTCAATTAAATTATAAGCAAATACAAGTAATGTCGTTTTGTATTATAATAAAATATTTTATAACAGCACATCGCTTCAAGCCAATTCTTTATAAATCCGATCCGAATTCACAAGAACAAAAACGACGAAATAAAACCAAATCAAAGAAACTAGTGACTTTAGCTAAATTTAGCTTCAAATTAGCAAAAGTTGAATATGTATTTAAAAAATCTAAATAAATTAAAAACTTAATTTATACAAATCAAATAAAAAAGAGAGAAAGAAAGGAACAAAAAGCAAGAAACAACCTCAACTTGTTTTGTAAAAAAAAAGCTATGAATTAATAGCTACGAAAGTCGATTGACTCATGGTCAGATTAATGCTGACGCTGTTTGCTAAACATAATTCAGAGATTTAAAACCGGGCCTGCCTTTAGCTTTTATTGTGAAAGTTGCAATGTTGATAAGTTATAAATGAGCTGTTTGAATTAGATTTATTTCTGTGTCATTTCTGGAAAATTCTCTATAAATCAAAGTTAACCCCAAATACATGAATCCTAAAGGTTAAGGAAATGATATTAATTTTCATTTGTAGATGTAAATGAACTCTCTTCTATGCGATATACGACTGAGTCATTATAGTTTGAATTTGAAAAAAAGTTGCACAAATTTTAAAAGAAAGCATATTTTAGAGTAAAACTTGAGTGCTTTGTATTTCGTATGATGATTATTAACCTATTAATGGTGTAATAAACTAAATTATTTTTCAGCTTTTTCATAGGTCATCGCCATGATTCAACTGCGGGCGCATAACTTAGAGATCTCTTTTAAATTTAAGAACTAAAGAATAAAGCACGTTTAATTTTTAAATTATTTTTTGGATTAAAAATTTAATTTAAGCTCCCACCCATCACAATAGGTACTTTTTAGCATTTTTTATTAGTTCCCTTTAAGAGCTTACGACTCGTCTAGTCGGAAAACTTCAAATATCTGAAAATTTTAAAAAAAAGGGTCTGATGATCAGACTCTGATCAAAAGACACATTTCCACTTATGGAAATATTATTCTGAAAAATACTTTGAAGTTGCCCTGGATAGTTAACTAATCGATCTGGAATCTACAAATAACCTTAACTTTAAAAATAATCCACTTCCTTCTTTAAGCCTTGTAACAAATGTGTGGGGCTGCGTAATAAGTAGAGTTTGCCAAATGTCTTTTATTTAACGGGACGCCCCGTACTATTGTCCCGTACTTTAAAATTTTAATTGCCTTTAGTTTTCGAACGCGTATCCATATATTTATCTTAATATGATGCCTCTAGAAAAGTAGACGCAATTTTTGTGTAATTTACAGTTGTCGGAAGAAACAAATTGTTTACGTAGTCCTGCAAAATAGTTACAAAATATAAGCGATAGCCACGAGTTTTCACTATGAAGGAGTGCTTACGATTAACAGTATTTTGTTGAGTATGAAATCTTTGTAATGGAGCAGGTATACGAGCATTGCCACGCTGACAATTGCATGGAAGACAGATGTTACTCAAAATCATGCGACTAAATAAAATAAGGGACCGCGTTTTTGACGTTCATATAACATATATCCTAAGAAAATTATAATTTGTGTGTATAACTCATAAGTACTCATATAATAATATAATACAGGGCTGTCCATATTCGAAGCGCCCATTTCAAAAAATCGATTGTAGTGCGGCTTGTGTGTGGTGGCGCGCCGTCTTGTTGAAACCAATAGTGCCTGATACGCTTTCGACGAACGATTGGCATGAAAAAATTGTTTATCATATCGCGATAACGCTCCTGATTGACAGTAACTCTGTGGCCATTATCATCTTCGAAAAAAGAACGGCCCAATGAGCATTTTAGCACAAGCGCCGCACCAAACAGTGACTTTTGCATCGTGAAGAGGTACCTCTTGAATCTCTTGTGGATTTTCAGTTTCATACAAACGATAAATTGTTTTCTTGGAAGGCGCACTTTTCACTTTATTTATTTTTTTGAAAGCACGTTGAGTTTTTACTGTAGACTTGTTTTGTTGAATGTAAATTTCAACAATTTTAGAGCGTTTGCGTGGCGTGTACTGTTCCATTGTAAACATTTGCTTGAAATGACGCTTCAAACGCGGTATGTCATTAGTCGATTTGGCATCACTGCGGAAAGTTGCAGTGTTGCCAGATGGGCGCTTCGAATATTGACAACCCTGTAATAATTTTTTCAATTGTTTAAACCGCTTATCACGCAAATGGCGCAACTTATGAAAAAAAGTGTTAAGACATTTTTGTAGATAGTCGGATGATCTACAAGTTTTGTCTATTTTTACTGTAAAACTTACCGTTTAGCTGGAAAACGCGAAAAACCTATTTTTGCAAAAGGGAATCGATGTCGACTTTTCACAATTCATTTATAATAGTATTCTGAACATTTATACCAATTTTTAGCTCTATAGGAATTTTTGTTACCTTACGCCGCCTATTTGAAGGACTAACTAGACTGGACTAATAAATAGTAGAATCCGGATATAACGACTTCGCTTTTAACGACTAACCGTTTTTATCGACCACGATGTAAACTCAAGTTTGGTTTCATAGCTCAGTACTAGGAAAACATATGCGTTTAGTACGACTCCAGTTTTAGCAACCATCTGCTTATAGCGACCTATTTTGTAGATAATTCGTCCGGTTAGAACGACGCGCAGAGTGTCTGAAGCTCGGAAGGCTGCGGAAACGCTTGATGTGTTTATTCAAACTATCTTTGATGATGGTGTTATGAAAACTAGGCTGTCGGGCATTCACAATGCTGTACGAAGTTCTTACTATCGAACAAAAATTAATCAACAACAAACTCGAATTACAGACTTTCCACGTTAGTAACTACATATTTATTTGCATAGAATGTATGTTTTTAATGCGGAATATTTAAGTAACATGAAAGTTTTATGTAATTGGTGATTAATGTTTTATTTACCTAAATGGAAACTTATCTAACTTATCTTAACATATACCAACAAATACAAACATACTAAAAACCAAGCTAATTTTATTCGTCCGTTTTGTGCGTCGTCCGTTTAGTATGACATAGTTTCGCCGGCACCTTGGAGGTCTTTATATCCGGATTCTACTGTATGTATAAAAAATTTCTTCTTTCGTACGTCTTTACTTTGAGTATTGATGTGCTGTAATTTGGTTTTCGACCAATTGATTTCGTACAAAATTTTGCATGACAAGACTTTGTGAGAACAACAACAAAAATGTTTGAGAATTCAGAAAGAAATTGAGAAAAAGTCAAAACACGGGGTGGAGGCAGACCCGTAGCCAGGATTTACCTAAGGGGGGGGATTTTGATAAAAAAGTATATAAGTAGATACCAGTAAAAAGCTAAACGCAAGGATATGAAAATTTTTCTTAACAAATCCGTTTTCTTTTTAGACTGCTCGTGAATATGTCCGTTTTTAAATGACCATTCGAGAGATGACAACAGTTTATTGAATTTTTTTATCAAATTAATTTTTAGTACTAAGTTTTCGGTTTTTGCATATGGTTTTTTGACAAAATAGTCCTAATTGAGAATTTTTAATTGCCATTTCCTCATAAAAAATTCAATATATATTATTATTACTTATATACAAGTACTATATAATTTATTTAATTAAAATTTTTTGAGCAGTGGAATCGACTGCGATAAAAGTCATATTTAAATCTCAGGTTATTTTTCAACAGCCGTAATTCGAAAACTGGTTTTTGCACAGCACCAATATCTTATTCCCAATATATTATTTAAGTTATCGCATCAAAATTTAAGCTATTTGCAAATTAAAAAATTAAAAATACATTTTTTGAATTTCCAACTTGTTTATTTAATTTTTTAACATAATAAAAAATAATTTTACAAATGCCGAAGTTAAAAAAAAATTGTAATTGTTAGTTTTTCTTATGAGAATTTGGTAACATGATTAAAAAATCATCACATCTCCTTAGAATTGGACGGTAAAAAATGTTTTAAAAAAATTTATATTGAGCATTTTTTCGAAAAAATAGAATATTTAGATTTTAGGTGATTTTTCAAAACTTGTAATTTGGAAAAGACTTCGCGCAGGGCTAAATTTTTGTGGCAAGTTTGAGATTTTAGATGTCTTATATACCAAGAAAACAACAAAATAGAATGGGCAAACTTTTTAGTCATCCACTTTACGTGGAATACCCCATAATTTGTTAAATTTCGTGGTTAATTTTTTTTGCATTTATTAGCTATTGAAAATGAAAACAAAAAATGGATTCAAACAAATGCTTTCTCAAAGGTTGGACCCAAAACCTTAGGCCTTCATAAGCTTAGAAATTGCATAAAAAGTGTCAACTTTATTCTTTAAAGTCTATGAAATTATATTCGTTCTAGGTATAATTTCAAATATACATTTTTCCGGATATCAGGGTCTTTTTGAGCATCAAAATCCACAATTCCTTCATATGGATATTATAAAACAGTTCTTTAAAATACAAGCTCCTTGCAGCTCAATTCCAATACAATGATTATGCCTTTAAAAGCAAAGTTAATCTTTTTTTGGCCAGACAAGTTTTTCATTAATTAAGCGAAGTTTTTTAAATTGGCTTTGCAAATGTTTAAACTTTTGCATCTTCAAGTACATTAACATCATTATCTCAGTTAATCTTAAAAAAATTACATTTTTGAATTTGATAATCTCGTTTGTGTTATTTTTTCATACTTTCTGCACCCTAAGGGGGGTGGAAGGGTTTGAATACCTAAAACCCCCCTTGGCTACGGGCCTGGGAGAACGTGTTAAATTTTATTGCAGGGTTAATTTTTTTGCCCTCTAATAGAAAATTCATGTATAAACATATCTCCATACAATTGACCCATTCTATTACACTTTGAGCTTTATACCAAATACTACATGTTCATGAATTAACAGGTTGCTGCAACAACAAAGTTCTTTACAGAACAAGCCGACGGCAAACTAGGCTGATATTATGTTGGACGCTACACCAATTAATGAGTAATAATCTGTGTCTTTTCCAGCCAACCTGCTTTGAAAAACTGTATATTAAACTGAAAACTAAAATATGTTTTAGATAAAAAAGAAAAAATAAAATTCTTCCTGCCACTTATTTTATTTATTTATTTTTATATAAACAATGAGTACAAATAAGAACTAGTTCTTTTACAGTTCAATGGATAAAAGCAATTAAAAACAGTTAAAAAGAAATAACAACAGATTTTCAATTAAAATTAAATAGAATTAGAGCTTTAAAAACTGATAAAAATATAATGAGTACTTATAGCTATGAACAGTATG
The DNA here is from genome assembly GCA_914767935.1 of Coremacera marginata. Classification (NCBI taxonomy): domain Eukaryota; kingdom Metazoa; phylum Arthropoda; class Insecta; order Diptera; family Sciomyzidae; genus Coremacera; species Coremacera marginata. The sequence continues at coordinate 234,133,586 of OU612043.1, read as the reverse complement.
CAAAAAAAGTAGTATAAACATTAGCTTAGAACTATAAATGGGGGGGATAAATTAAAAATGGGGGGGAGGGGGGGGGGAAGCGGAAGAAAAGAGAAAATCAGAGAATAGACTGCCTAAAAATTTCTCTCTGCGTAATTATTCTAAGTCGACGAGGCAGCTCGCTACATAGTCTTACGGCATTAATGAAAAAAAGATGAGAACTAGCTAGAGAGCTATGCCTGGGAATGATTAATAAATTACATCTTCTCGATATGCTGAACTGTAATTTTACATAAAGGTAATGAGGAGTTTTAGTATGTTTAATTTTGTGGAGATAAATGCAGTTCCTTGCATTTAAGTAGCCAGACAAACTACAACCAAGAATAGCATTTCTAAAACTTGACAGTCGGTCAAATTTATTTAAGCCATACACAAAGCGAGTAGCATAATTATACGCAATATTAAGTTTCAACATAGAGGACGAATCTAGTTTACTGTATACTACCTCCGAGTAAGTTATTACAGGCAAAACAAGTTGCTTCACTAGTAGTTTTTTAACTTCAAGAGTACAACAATTAGCAGACATTCTTAGATTACGTAGGATAAAATAAACTTTTTGGACTACAGTGTTTACATGATCTTTACAAGACAAGGACGAATTTATACTAAAACCAAGGTTAACAATTTTCGACACAACATTAAGCTTGGTAGAACCAATGTATAGCTCAGGGATAACTTCAAGGATTTGCTTATTCTTACAGATTGGTAGAACATAAGATTTGGCTGCATTGAGTTGAAGTCCATTGTTACAAGCCCAGTGATATATGTTTCTTAAATCTTCATTTAGTTTACCAGTGAGACTATCTACGAGCCCGATGTTGCTGGAGAGATAAAGTTGTATATCGTCGGCATATGCATGCATAGATGAATAATTGCAGACAGTAAATATGTCATTAATGAAGATAGAAAATAACAATGGGCCAAGAATCGAGCCTTGAGGAACTCCACTTGAAACAGGCTTATGTAGAGAGAACATTTGGCCAACTTTAACTCTTTGCTGTCTATTTGACAAATAGCAAGATATAAGACTTACTGCACTGTTAGAAAATCCAAAAAGTTGCCTTAGTTTCTGACATAGATAAGTATGACTAACTTTGTCAAAAGCCTTGGAAAAGTCCAACAAGCAAAGTAGAGACAAAGATCCAGCGTCATAATCAGGTCGGATGTCATCAAGTATTTTAACAACTGCGGAAGCACACCCATGCCCTACTCGAAAACCAGACTGATAAGAAGACAGGAGATTATTAGCCTGCAAGAATGCATTGATTTGATGACTCATAATTTTTTCGCATACTTTAGATAAAGGCGAAAGTATGCTTATTGGTCTGAAATCAGAAGGTCCAGACGGGTTTGGCTTTTTTGCCACCGGCAAAACAATAGCAGTTTTCCAAATTTCAGGGAAAGAGGAGGATATAAGGCAATGATTTATTACATGTGTCAGTGGACTTATGATATGAGGCAGCAAAATTTTTAAAAATTTGATGGGAATACCATCACCACCCACTGCATTAAAACTTATTCGCATCAAACAATAACCGACATCAATTTCATTAACAGGTATAAATTCAAACAAATCCAGAACAGATGAACCTGGAATGTGAGACAGGGTATTATTAGACGGCGCGGTATTACTAACAAAGTAGTCACTTGAAAATATTTTCATAACAATTTTATTTTTCGAGAAAGTGCTAACCGAAAGCGTACCATTTATTTAGGTCCCATTTAGAAGAAATACACAGACCTGCTTTAATTTACGACTACTAGTATATTAATTTACGACATTATAAAAGAAGGTTATTCAAAATTAAACTTTATAAAGTCAAAACTTTTATTAGCCATAACGTCGCCCGTTCATGCAATGCTATTGAATGCAGACGTCAAAAAGTCTGGCTTTATCGCTGAACGAATTCAGAGAAACCAAGATTTAGCACACAGATTTTTATTTATCTTTCTAATTTTGTGGTTTTAAGTTGAAATACTAGTATTATGGCAGGCAATTAAAAAAAAAAAATATATATATATATATATCTGACACATTAGCTTGCGATACAAAAATTAAAGAAACGTTAGTAGCATTCGAATATACAACAACAATTCGAAACAGTTTTCAATAAGTTATTGAAATATAGCAGTGATAATTTGTATTGTTGTTGTTGCTATTTGCAAAAGATGTTTAAGATATGCAAACAAAAAAAAAAAAAAAAAAAACACAACGCTAAATTAATAAAGCCAATCAAAGCAATAAATTAACTAGGAGTAGATTTGATGTCGTAACAACGGTTAAAAAGCAGGTGTAAAAAGTGGATATGAAAAGATGAAACCAAGCAACTTGAACAACATTTATAAGAGATCAGATAAGATTAACGATTCGGCATAAATTAAAGTCAATCTAAAACCAATTCGCATAAAAGTTTTTGCAGATGAAAAGATCTTCACTAATTAATGGTTTCAGAAATGAACAATAAAAAGTAAAGAATAGTAATAAAATAAGAAAAAAAAAAATGACTCAGAAGTGGCCAATCAAATTTTAACTAAGAAAATAAAAAAAAAACTCTAAGGAGTACACAAAAGCACACTTTCCTTAAAAAAAAATTATCTAAAAATAAAAACAAAAACAATATAAATAATTTAAGTGGAAGGTGGAGAAAGATTTGTTTAGTTTTTTTTTTTTTTTTACCACAGTCTTGTGCTTTCTCTAACAGACAGTGGCCAATGTGACCCTCTTATGTATTTCCATATCTATTGATAACACTAATCATTCCCGCTTTTATGGTGCTGATCACCGTGCTCGTTAATTTTGTTTTTTTTTTTTTTTAACAAACTAAAAGGTTTTGATTAATTATAAATTCGTGTGTTAATCTTTTAAATAAGACTTTACGTTATAGTAATTAATTAAAATTGAAAACATGTTTTAAGTAGAAGCAAAAGAAAGTTTTTTTTTTGTGTAATCATATTATAATTGCAACTTTGGGTTCGTTGTTTTAATTTAAATAAAAAGCAATGCTGAATCCTAATAATACAGGGCCTCTTAAATTACTATAGCTAGAAGGATATTGGCGTTCAGAGAAGATTATAAATTAAAGTTATATGATACTCGTACCGATTTTGAGCTTAAGATATCATTGAACATTAGACTGCGCAGAAAAAAGTCAAACCCCTTCTTTTTCCAAGCTAACCACATTGAAACTAAAAAAAATTCCTAAAATTTTGACTAACAATTTTGACACTTAGAGGTCGCTCAAGTTCGTTTTGCATCTGAGACCACTTCTATGAAAATGACAGGGTTAAAAACTGGCCGTTCGTAATTTCTTGATGCTTTTTTTTCCTTCAAAGGGGTAAATCTATGGATATTAAAGCAATGATTATCATGAATTTGGTTATTTGGAAAAAATCACTAAAAGAGATTATTATTTTAATATTCCGCATTGAAGGCCCATACCTTTGCCCATACCTTTGCAGAAGATTTCAGTCATTTGAACAAATCGGTCTAGAGCTAAAGGGAAATTGAAGAAGAAGAAAATGAGAGGGGTCAGGTAGGTTAGGTTAGGTAGGGGCGGCAGCGGGTGTAAATGAAATACATACACCAGCTCACTTATACCAGATAGGTCCATTGTGATACCGCTGCACACAGGCTTTTATTAATAATCGAACCAACTTGAGCTTTTGATGAACCCTTTTAGATGCCTGACATCAGTCGTTGACAGGTCGTCAAGCTCATGAAAGAGCACAGAAGATGGGAGATGGTTTCTGTCTCTTCCTCGTCCCAGCAGCTTCTACAGAAGTCATTTGAGATAACTCCTAACCTGTAGGCATGTCTGCCTATCAAGCAGTGCCCTGTGATGACAGCACTATTGTGGCTAGTTCTGGTCTTGCCAGCGAGAGGAGGGCTCTCGATCGCCCGAGATCTAGTGTCGGCCAGATAAGCCTTGATGCTCTGCATGTCGAGAGCTCAGCCCACCTAGTGTTGTTACTGATTAGCAGCTTGAGAGTCGCTAACGGGATGCCCAGTGGATTCACCATGAATAGTGGCGCTTGTGTCCCATTTCTAGCGAGCTCATCTGCCTTTTCATTACCTTTTATGCCTTTATGCCCAGGTACCCATATTAGGTTGATGCTGAAATAATTCGACATTTCCCCTAATGAAGCACGGCATTCTTTGGCTACTTTAGAGTTTGTGGCTACTTGTTCCAACGATTTTCAGAGACTATCAGAGATAATATGAATTTCCCGTTTAGAGACAACGTTTTTTGAAAGCCATGATGCAACCTCCCCTATTGCCATCAATTCGAAACACACTACAGTGGTCAGGAAGCCTACGAGCCAGAGATATTCCAAGCTCTTTTGAGACGACCCCATACCCGACCTTGTCGTTTAATTTTGATCCATCTGTATAGAAATATAGACACCCTCGTTTCCATGGTGCACCATTGACCCAGTATGTTCTAGGCGGAATAAGCGTACCATACCTTCCTTCGAAGGAAACCGAGGGCTTGCAGTAATCAGTTCTTGATGGAATGAAGTTGAAGTTGTTAAGTATGGATGAGTGACCCGTTGTCATACTTTTCCATACTCCCAGTTCTCTTAGTCTTATCGCCGAACAGGCTGCTGTCTGTTTGGCAACCAGGGCTGCAGTCGGTGTTGTTCTCAGAGCACCGCTGATGCATATAGATGCCATTCTAAGAGGGGTCGGTTCATCTGTAACCCTTTACATCCAGATATACATATAACTCAAGAAATGCAGAGAATCTTCCAAAAATCTATGGAATATTGGTAATTTGATGCGTGGCTCAAAAACAAGATATTGTCTGATGATTTCAAGTGCCAGAGAGAGTTCATTGAAGATGTTGAAAACATGTTACCTTTAAATAAAATTAAAAGCAAACAAAAATTTCGTCTCAATTAATACAGAAAAATTCTTGCTTCTTGCGCTGAGAGATACATTTGGCCCCCTCGATTTTCTCATATTACCACCGTATGAACAAAGACTTGGCCTTCTTAATCTGATGCCTCATTGTCTGATCTGTCACAATCTGATCTCATTGTCAAGAAGAACGTTGATGAGTACATGTTTTACATTTGACATAATTACTGGTGTTACAGACATCGAATATTTTTCCGGTAAGTTCACATTTAATGACCCAGTAAGACAAACCAGGCATACACGTCTATTAAAGGAATGAACGACTGATATTCATCTTCCATTTCTAAACTCACATTAACCGGATCCTTTCCAATTCCTTATTGCCTTCTTAGATCTCTCTCCCATTTATATATTATATATATATTAGGTATGGGTATAGCCGCTCTTTTTGTCTTCCTCTTCTTTTCTTTTTAACATTATTTTTTAAATCATGTCAATCCGGTGGGCGGAGTATGCCCACTTCAAAAAAACAAAAAAGGAAATGGCCTTGAAAGAACTTTGACCGAGCTTCTTATGATGAATTGTGTGATGTGTGTTGTGAAATGCTTGAACACAAATGATCGAGAACTGGACCTACTTGTTTTTTGCCGACTCCAAACGGCTTATGCTCTCAAGAAGCTTTTCATGGCAATTTTTACTCTCTGAATAAAAAATTAATTAAATTGAAAAAACTTTCTGTGTCAGATGGGATTCGAACCTGGGTTCTCTGACGTATGAGCCACTCTACTCACTACGGCACGGCCGCCACTTAGAGCGTCAAATAAACAAAAAGAAAAAAAAAAGTAGGCAGGGGGGGGACTGCCGACCGAAGTAAAAACTTAAAGCTGTAAAATAACATGGCTGTTATAAATTCTCGCAGTAGCTAGAGTCGGCAAATCAGACGCGTTCTACTTTTTTTATCAATTTTATCAAGTTATGCGTTATTTATTTATTTATTTATTTATTTATTTATTGACCAACCAAGGCAATTTACTTATTTTAACAGGTTTTTTATTTATTTACTTATTCTAACAGGCTTTTTTTTATTTTTTTTTTCTTTATTCTCCCCTTTCCTTGTTTTGGTGTTCGAAGATGTTCAATTCGAAGTGGGCGTAATCCGCCCACCTAAATGACATTATTTCATGAACACGTCAAAAAGGAAAGGAAAGAAGAAAGAAAAGTAAAAGTAAAAGTAAAAGTTACTTACATACTAGAAAAGAGGAGAGTTCAGAGGTTGGGTAAATTAGGCAGAGAAAAAGACTTGTATAGAGATCGCTTGAATGAGAATTTGGACATGGAAGGTGAGTAGTGGCCGGATATAGTATTAAATTTTCTACAGCAACGGTTGATGGGTTCATTATTTGCATATGCAGTATGATGCTGATATTCAGTTAACAGCCGAGTATGCCTTGTACGTCTTAACGGGTCATTGAGAGTAATCTTGTTAGAGATATATTCGCAGTTAGTTACACCGCTCAGAACATCGAAAGTAAAGCATGTATCCAATACCGTTCTTCTTGTTGATAGCGGTATCAAATTTAATAGGGTGAGTCTGTGTTCATATGGTGGAAGGCTTCCATAATCGCGGGGGTTATAAGTTTCTCTCAGAGCGAATAGTAAGAATTGTTTTTGAATGGATTCGATTCTATCACAATGGGATCCAAAAACTGGATTCCAAATTATGCAGCCATATTCGAGTATTGGGCGCACTAGTGCACAGTACAGGGATGTAGTGACCCATACATTCTTGAATTCATATGCTCGTCTTTTAATAAAACCGAGCAGTTTACTGGCCCTGGATACAATCTTATCGTAGTGTAAATTAAAGCGCAGTTTAATGTCCAAGACCACTCCAAGATCAACTATATAATTGACCCTGTTAAGTTCATTACCATTGAGGCGGTATTTGTGATTTATAACTTGGTTTCTACGAGAAAAACTTATCACACTACACTTATTTACATTGAGGTAGAGTTTGTTTTGGGTACACCAGGTCTCAAGAGATGAGAGGTTTAACTGTAAGAAATTGACATCTTCCTGCGATTTAATTACGTGGTACAATTTTAAGTCGTCCGCATACATAAGATGTAGAATATCCTTCAACACTATGGACAAGTCGGATATGAAGATATTAAAGAGAAGAGGACCAAGGTGACTACCTTGCGGTACTCCAGAGGAGACCTCAATTTTCTTCGACACAATTCCTTGAAATTTAACATATTGGGATCTACCATGGAGATAAGTTGATAGCCAACTAAGTAAAGATCCAGAGAAACCAAATTTTTCTAATTTATGTATTAAGATACCGTGATCAACACGATCAAAAGCTTTACTGAAATCAGTGTAAATGGCATCTATTAGGTAGCCGTTCTCCATCTTGCATAAAACGTCAGAAACCATTATCATGAGGTTAGTGGTTGTGGATCTTCCTTTTCGAAACCCGTGCTGCTGCTCGTTTAGTCTCGGGTTGATAAGGCATGTTAGCTTTTCGCAAATAATTTTTTCAAATAGCTTTGGGATGGCCGACAAAATTGCTATGCCTCTGTAGTTTTCAACTGAGTTTTTTTGACCGTTTTTGTATATTGGTATTAGGTGGGACGTTTTCCAATATGAGGGAAACACTCCAAGAGAGAGTGATTTGTTAAGTATAATGTATAGTGGCACAAGTAGTTGGTCTAAGCATCGCACCAATAACTTTGGGGGAATTAGGTCTGGTCCAGGTCCCTTGGACCTGGACTTGAATGTATATAAAATACTATTGTTTAATGTTTATGTATGGGCATTTCCGTGGTGGCGCACGTGACGATCGTACGAGTTTAATGAGCGAAGAAAGAATGGAAAATTTAACATACAAGTTCCTTATTTTGATTTCCAATAGCTTACTAAGCACACTATACAAGGTGTAAAACCTAAGAGTTATCAAAAGTTCGGCTCGTAGATAGAAGCCAACAAAAATGATACGTTAAGTGACAAAAAATAGAAGTGGTTTTTGACTTGGATCACAAAATTAGTAAAATTCTGTAAATTGGCAAGAGTTTTTGTATAAAACTTTTTTTAGAAGGATTTGATAGTTCATATAGTTCATTTTCAAAGTAATCAAATTTAAAAACCTTTTCCCGTTTTGATTTATTGTGCTTAGTATGAAACGTTATGTGACATGGCGTTACGTGACATTTTTTCCATTGTAAATCATTTGGGTAATTAGGTAATTAAGTAATTATGTGATTTAGTTATTAAAAAACAATTTTAATATATTCTGCCTCTTCTTGCCTCAACCATTTTTCATTATTTTTAGACAATGCATTCCATTTTTACTAAAACAAAAACGTCTACGAAACTTTTACAAAACATTAACTAAAAAGAAAAATTACATTTGTGAAACAGTGCAGACGATTTGATCATCATGGCAAATGAATTTATATTCAAATTGCTTAAATCAATAGAATAAAAATATTTCTCTAAGATAATATCATTAAATAATAATTAAATAATAACTGTTAATTTTCGTGTCACGGTCTACTTTTCGGCGGAAATGCCCATATAATATATTTCTAACACAATTACTTTGGTTGGGTAAGCGAAAAGTGGCTCGGTAATCGGTTGGTAATCGTTTCGGTAATTGGTAATCGGTTGGTATTAGCTTCGGTAATCGGGGTGTAATGGCTTCTGTAATCGATAATCGGTTGGTTATAGCTTCGGGAATCGGTTGGTAATCGCTTCGGTGATTGGTAATCGCTTCGGTAATTGGTAATCGGTTAGTAATCGCTTCGGTAATCGGTTGATAAAGCTTTGGTAATTGGTAATCGGTTGGTAATCAATTCGGTAATCGGTAATTAGTTCGGTAATCGGTTGGTGCTCGCTTTGGTAGTCGGCAAAAAGTTTGATAATCGCTTCGATAATCGGTTGGTAATCCCTTCGGTAATCTCTTCGGCAATAAGTAATCGGTTGGTAATCGCTTTGGTAATCGCTTCGGTAGTTGGTTCGGTTATCGGTCGGTAATCGGTAAAGGGTTGGTAATCGCTTCGGTAATCGGCAACCGATTAGTAATCGTTTCGGTAATTGGTAATCGGTTGGTTATCGCTTTGGTAATCGGTTGGTAATTTCTTCAGTAATCGGTTGTTAATCGCTTCGATAATTGGTTTGGTATTCGGTTAGTAATCGCCTCGGTAATCGGTAATTGGTTCGGTAATTGGTTCGGTAATCGGTTTGGTAATCGCTTCGGTATTCAGCTTGGTCGATGCTAGGTTATCCCTTAAAAGGAATGCTATTCAGTAATAATTTCTGTTTCCCTAACAGCGTGATGATATTGCTAACAGCGTGATGATATCGCGAATGTATAGATTTGCTCTCTACCAAGAAATGTTCAAAGCGCCTAAAGAAGTTTTCACTAAAAGCTCAGTATGCTGCAGAAACAAAAACAAAATTCCTATAAGAAGCACATTTAATTTTTTGAATTTTGACTCTACACCAAAATTTCGCGTGTAGAATTATATGCCCAAAAGTTTTCGTTCCTTCAGCATACTAAGCTTAAGCTTATTATTTCTTGTTTTTTGGGCTTGTAATTCTACACGGGAAATTTTGGTGTAGAGTCAAAATTTTTTGTGGAGAAAAGGCACTTAATTAACTAAATGAATTTGTTTAACAACAAATTTAACAACAACACATACTTACTGCTTTTTTTATTGCTGAATGCCAAAATTCCGCGGCAATTAAATGTACGTTAATATAAACGCCAGCAAAATTCGGACATTTTAGCTCTCCACACATGTTTGCGAACTTGGCTACACTGAACAAATATTTCCTTCAACAGCGTATTACCTAGCGAAAAAAATTCCGCTGCCTGTTCGCTGTCAAAAAACTCAATGTACTTTTTGTAGGAATTTGGTTTTCGTTTCTACAGCATACTGAGCTTTAAAAAAAAAAACAAGGAAAGGGGGAGAAGGAAAAAAAACCTGTTAATGTAAGCAAAACCTGTTAAGAATAAATTTATTAATCAAAATCGGTTAGAATAAGCAAATTGCATTGCCTTGTTTGGCTAATAAATGAGCCTATATATTTGAAAGTGGAATAAGTCCATTTTTGTATAGCATCGTTGGCCAAGCAATATCGCGTATCCGCCATTTGCACATACACACACACACAGTGATAGTAAAATTCTACAGGAGTGCAGAAAAACTGCTTTCTTTTAAACTATTGAATGGATTTTCAACTAAACTAAAAACATTTATTGAAATTAGATACTTGCTTTGTTCTGAAATCAGCATTAATGCAAAATGCACCCTTTACTATTTAAATCAAATTGAATTAAAATCCACATTTCAATTTAGGCCTTTTTGCATTATAAGCAGTATTGCAAGTGGCTAATACGCGGTATTGCACGCCCAATGACGATATCTGGAGATGTTTAAACATTTTCCTTCTAACATGTAAAGAAATAAATACACTGTGAGAAATAATCGTTCAAAAGTGTGCACATTATTTTCAATACACTGTTTATTACTTAAATCTCTGTTACCTCAGTTAATCTCACATTTTGTAATGTACAAAATATAACAAAAATTCCTCTATTGATTTTCATAAAAAAAATTTTGAAAAAGCTCTGATATTTTTCACTTTTATCCTGTCTAATGCCTTAATACTGGTTGTTCCGAATAACATGTGGGTGGATTTTACCGAGTCACTTTTTCAAAATAATTTTTTTTAACCCGTTTCTTGTTTATAACATAAAAAGTTTTGATTAATTTGTGCGCATTGGTAACCCTTACATTAGTTTCAGAACTACTGCTATAGACACGTGCCTGTATCTAGCTCTGATTAATGAACTACTCGTGTTGTGCTCGTTGACATTGATTAATAATTGCACTGGTTTTAGAAATAAAATAAATAAAAATACAACCCAAAAAAAAAACGTTGATCGCCACCAGCCTCGGGTTAAAGATGATTTCAAACTCAGTTCTTGGATATAGTTTTTTGATCTCCTTTTTTATGACTTTTGTGGTTATCAATGATGTTGCTGAGTCGAGTTCGTTGCAAATACAGCGCCTAACTGTCTGCCGTGCCTGGTGCTACTTTCGGAATCAGTTTTTTCTTTCTTTTATTTTTGTTATATTTTTAATCTGCTAATCCAGTGGAAAATGTTCAAAAGTAATTATATGCTAATTTTATGATTAAGTGGTGAATTTTAATTTATGAGGTTTCTTTAACCATTCATTAACATAAATCATTAACAAGTTTAACATATAAAATGGCGAAAAATGGAGCCGCAAAGAATGGTTGACATCGTCTTTGGTTTTACTGCAGTGACTAATAAAGAAAGGTGACTGACTGTTTATATTCGTTCAGGTTGTCTTTAAGGGACCATTAAACTTTACACGGCAAAAAAAAAATTTTTTTTTTTTTAAAGCTACTCGTTATTTTAGGCAATTGTTTTTTTTTATTACAACTCTTGGTAAAGAGTTTGTGAAATGAACATATGAACACATAAAATATGCGGTTAGCACCATAGTTCAGAGCTCGTTCATTTGAAAAAAAAAAAAAAAAAAAATTAAGAATTTAGTTTCTGCCAACACGTTTTGTGCTTTCAATTGAAGATTTAAGAAAAATTCTGATTTTTAGCAAAATGCTTGGTGGTTCAACCAAGTTGAAGTTCGTACCGTTTTTGGACTAAAAACATCAAGTCGCTATGTGTTATACAAGCAAAAGTATTTATTTATATATTTGAAAAAAAAAAAAATTCGAACGAACTAAAGTACCTTTTTTGTTTGCTTAACAAGTATGTAAAACTTGGCAGAGATCCTTGGCATAGTTCTCGAGTAATCTGGCTCTATGGTACCTTTTGCGAAGTGACTAACTCCTTTTAAGTTCACGAATATTTTAATAAAAAAATAGACTTAAAAAAAAATGCACGTATATCGGTGGTTTGAAAGTTTACGTCTAAGAAGGATTGCCAGATGGTTGGAACCTTTATCGGGAAATTTGTCACTGAATATTGGAAATTGTTTGGTGCTATCAAGCACTGAACCCAAAACGTACAAAAAATCAAAGAAAAAATAAGGCCCATTGTGATATCAGAGGTTAATTTTCTCTACCTATTGAAACTATCTTGAGCTGTTAACAAAGCTAATGATTCGATAAACCGAAGATTCTGAGATACAATTTAGATCACTGTACCAGTGCTGGGCAAGTGCAGAAAAGATATGCTATGGATTCTTCCTTCCCTTCGTCTTTATAATTTCTTCAGAAGTCATTGTAGGTGATTTTCAATCTTCGGATGTGATTACCAATTAGGCAGTGACCTGTTAAGACACCTATCAAAGTACTGATTTGATCTGTTCTCAAGAAACTTGTTTTTTTTTTTGAGCGTTTTAAGGTATGTGTTGACCAAACATGACGCGATGTATGGGTTGTTCTTGCCGTTAACCGCCTTTTACTGGTTTTTTTTTAGTGATAGCTCATTTATATGTGGTGAGAGGTATACCAGTTGAAAACTGTTTGATGGTATCGGTATCGGTGCGAGCGAGTTCGTCTGCTTTGCAGTTTTCTATAAAGTCTCTATATACGGGAATCCAACATAGGAATATTTTGAGCTGGTCTGTTTTCTCATTTAGAGTTCTACGGCAACTAAGGAGTGTTAAAGAGCTATTATGTGAATATTCATAGATGATATCTCGTTTTTATAAAACCAAGTAACTGCTTGTGACAACTGTGTATAGGCAGTGGGTAATATTTCACTGTAATCCACACTTGTTACCCATTGCCTTTTTGCAAGAGTAGAGGGCCATATTGGCTTTTTTGGCTTTCTCAAACAGATCTGGTTTTCAGTTTAATTTCCCATCCAGGATGAAACCCAGATCGATATTTTGCTTGATCTGAGATGCTTAGTCTAGCGTTTCCCAGTTTTGCAGGACTGATTATTGGCAAACCTACAGCTGAGAAATATTTTAAATGGATTGTAATTTAACACTAAATTTACTAAAATAAAGAGTATGAAAACTTTCAACTATTTATGCATTGTTGTGTTGGCACACATAGAGTAAAATTTTATAAAAAATATTTTTTCCTTTTTAATGTGTCTTTTTGACCCCACTTAAGAAAATTTTAAAAAGAACCCTTCAAAGCAACTGTAGAGACTTGAAATATTTTATGAAAATGTTCTTTGCAAAATTCGGCTGGTTGCTGTGCCATGCCGAACCGAGATGGAAAGCTGAAAAACGCTGCGTGGACTTGTGGTCTCTTTACTGGGATGGGCCCTCTGGGAGTCTCACGCTGGCTGTGGTTTGTGTACATTAGACATCTGCAAGAATACATTCGAACGCCTCTTCAAAACATTGGCTTGAAACACGTATACTTACACTCTATCATTGTCAACAACCAACTACAAGAGAGAGCAACACAAAACAAAAGCAAAACACTCAAGTACTGTACTCAAAACTTATGTATCTTTGATATGAAATTTGCTCGCGTACTTGTGCTCGTATACCAAGTACACAGGGTAGAACAGAAACACATCATGTATAAGCAGAAGTTTATGCGCTGCTGACACAACATGTTGATGTACCTTTGCTTGCATGTTCTTAAAAGTTTACAACTATACAAGGCAAAAATGTATGCATATGTTTATTAATTTAAACGTTTTAAATAAATTATTTTTATTAATGTATATAAGTTAGATTAAATAAAAGAATGCGAAAATAATTCATACAAATATCAGGAGAAATAAAATTAAATTTTTTAAACTTCAATACTTTTGAAAGAAAGTGAATAAACTAAAAAAACATTAAGTAATCTTTTTTAGACATGATTTTTAAGCATGATCTACATATATAACAATGACTGGTGTACTTGTTATACTGTATACTTGTTATGGTTTGAAAAAACAGTAAAGTAGTCTGCAGAAATCTTAATATATAAGAGATCTGGATAATCTCGTCTCTACCAGTAGATGACAAATGAAGGTACTTAAACTACTGGTAGTCGAATGTGGTACTATAAAGGGCAGTATGGAATTCTTATTGCATACTGTTTTTCCAGAATAGGTCACAGGGTGTTGCTTTTGTGTTTATGTAAGTGACATTCAGTATGTGTTTGCTTTTCTCGGGGTCTGTATAAGATTATTATAAGAACTATTGACTTCAAAGCCTTTGGACCCAGAGAAATTAAGCCATAACGGCAGAGGTCCTCTATACACATAAAATGGATTTTAGTACCAACCGAGCAGGCAGCTCAAAGCGACTGGCTGGCACTACGCGCATTTAAGATTATTTCATATGATTGTATGTGCAGCGTATTTCAGCTTTCCTTCTCGGTTCGGATCGGCACAGCAACCAGAGAGAGAAATAAAGTAACTGCTTTATTTTGTATAGCGAAAACACAAACCAACGACATGTATGACACGGGAAGCAATACTTTTTTGTATACAAAATTCTATTGCTTCTCGTGTTTTGCTAGTCGTTGGTTTGCGTTTTCGATTTTCAAAATGAGGCTGTAAGTTTTGAATTACTTATTTAAAAAAAAAATCCCTTAAAGCATGCAGTGAATATTTCTTCAAATGATGCACAATGAGTATCTTTTCAGAAAGAGGGGGGAAAAGTAATTATTACGTCAGCTTTAGTAAATAAAATGTAAAATGTGAAATAATTTCATGTTTAATAACTTTTTATGTAAAAAACAGTTTCCTCTGCAAGGTTCCCTGTTATTTTTTTAACCTGTTCCCAGCAAAAGCGCTTCCAAAAGAAGGTAAAGTAGAAGTATTGAATTACACCGCTTCCACTTTTATACCCAGAAGGCATTCTTTTAACATATGCATGGCATTCGAAGATGCGATTGCCTTAGTCATCTCCAGAAGGCCTCGAGAAACTCTTCAAAGGCAAATTTTTTTGAGTTATTCAATGAAAGGATGGAAGCCATTTGTTGAGTTTAATGCAATGTTTTAGGAGCAGCAAAAATAAATTCAGTATTTTTGCATGAAACTTAAGGTTTCATTTAGCATAGTTAGAATGATCCGGTTTGCTCGATAACTTGTTGCAATTTATAATGTAATTCTTATATGACTTCTCTCATAGAAACTTTCGTCTCTATTGGCAAAAAACTAGGACAGCCGATTTTCACGAGCTTTTCTTGTTGCGAATGCTTTACCACCAAAATCATTCGCCATAGACAGGAACAGGTGGTAATGACTTGGTGTCAGGTCCAGAGTATAAAGTGAATGCATAAGAACATTCCAACAAAGCTTTCGGAACTTCTGGCAAGCCACTTTGCATCAGTGTGGCCCGTCGTTGTCCTGCTGGAGCACAATGCACAATGGAGCACAATTATTGGCCAAAGCTGGCCGCTTCTGTGCGAATGCTTCCTTCAGACGATCAAATTTTTGACAGTACAGTCACGAATTAAGAATTTGGTCGTAGATGAGCTGCTCATAGTAGATGATTTCGTGGCAATCCCGCACTGCAAAACTTTCCAGACCGTCAATCCACCTTTTGCGCCAACTTACCGTAATTTTGTCGTACCCGTTTTCCATGATGATGAAAATATTTTTTGCGTTAGCTCATGTGGCACCCAAACTTCGAGCTTCTTTTTTGTATCCAGCCGTATTCAAGTAGTTTCAAGCGATTTTATGTGCAATGCTAAGCTACTTTTAGAGCATGGGTCATTTTTGATATCAAAATTACCGGAACGGAATCGACGAAAACAACATTGCGCATGATTGGCTGTTACAATATCAAAACCATCAATAATATTCACATTTTCAGCCACCTGACTTGCATTGTCGCCTTTATCGAAGAAAATATCTAAATATGGTAGGGCGTTTTTCTCTTTGCTGGTGTCCATCTTTGACGCGCTCTCAAACAAAACTGAGTCAAGTAATCTTAAAATTGTCTGAGATGTGTTTTTAGTAAAAAATCATACTACTCTAACGCCATCTAGTGTAACCCGATCACAGTTCCACAACGCGAGATACAGGTTACTAAAGCCCTCTTTTGGGGAAATAATGTATTTCTTTTTACTACACCTGATGTAATTAAATGCTATCAGCAATGTTTTCTAGCAGTAGTTCATGAGAAAGCCTTTTGAATGCTTTGCCCATGAAGGATAAGAAAAAGCACAATTGGATCTATGTTAAGTGTTCTGGAAGCAGTGTCCCTAAGAATGCTTAAGAATTTGTATTAAAAACTTTGCTGAGTTCTTGAGATGGCGAATGCCATTATTGTAACAAAATATTAATGAAGTATGAGAATAGGTGAAAGTTAATGCCGAGGATAGGTATTAGACATCTGCACGAATACATCCGAACGATTCTTCAAAACATTTGTTTGACACACGTGTACTTACACTCACTCTATCATTGTCAACAACCAACTGGGAGTGAGTACACTACAAAACAAAAATAAAACATTCAAGTACTGTACTCAAAACCGAAATATTTTCAATATGAAATTTCCTCGCGTATTTGTGCTCGTATACCAAGTACATGTATATAAGTTAGATTAAATAAAAGAATGTGAAAATAGTTCATACAAACCTTAACAAGAATAAAATTAAATATTTTAAACTTTAATACTTTTAAGAGAAAGTGAATAAAATAAACTAAAAACAAAGTAAACTTTTTTAGACATGATTTTTTAACTTCTTCTTCATATCTAGTTCAAGCGGTACAGCAAAATCTACTTGGTGTACTTGCTATGTTTTGAGAAGATGAAGTAGTCTGGAGGTAAATAGCTATGCAACTAACCCAAAGTTGTGTACACTCTGTTAAGATCCTACCGGATGTTGTACACTACTCGCTTCAGAATGTGTTAGATTTGAAAGTACTGTACACAAGTTTGAAAGGTACTAAAAAATGTGGTACAGTACGAAAGTGTGCACTTTGCTGCAGGCAAAACAAATGTATTCATGCAGATGTGTAATAGGTATTAATACGGACTTTGAATGTGACAGCGTATTAAGACTTAGAAAACTCCATCAGAGTATGGTAAGCTAAACAAATATTTATCTAAGTACATACATGTTTAGCAAATTAAAATAAAAATATTTCAAAGCAAGATTTCTCAAAACAACTTAACTTAACTTAACTTAACTTAACTTAACTTAACTTAACTTAACTTAACTTAACTTAACTTAACTTAACTTAACTAAACTTAACTAAACTTAACTTAAATTAACTTAACTTAACTTAACTTAACTTAACTTAACTTAACTTAACTTAACTTAACTTAACTTAACTTAACTTAACTTAACTTAACTTAACTTAACTTAACTTAACTTAACTTAACTTAACTTAACTTAACTTAACTTAACATAACTTAACTTAACTTAACTTAACTTAACTTAACTTAACTTAACTTAACTTAACTTAACTTAACTTAACTTAACTTAACTTAACTTAACTTAACTTAACTTAACTTAACTTAACATAGCTTAACTTAACTTAACATAGCTTAACTTAACTTAACTTAACTTAACTTTAACATGAGAACTAAACTTAACTTAACTTAACTTAACTTAACTTAACTTAACTTAACTTAACTTAACTTAACTTAACTTAACTTAACTTAACTTAACTTAACTTAACTTAACTTAACTTAACTTAACTTAACTTAACTTAACTTAACTTAACTTAACTTAACTTAACTTAACTTAACTTAACTTAACTTAACTTAACTTAACTTAACTTAACTTAACTTAACTTAACTTAACTTAACTTAACTTAACTTAACTTAACTTAACTTAACTTAACTTAACTTAACTTAACTTAACTTAACTTAACTTAACGTTACTTAATTTTTTTTAACTTAACTTAACTTTACTTAACTTAACTTAACTTAACTTAACTTAACTTAACTCAACTTAACTTAACTTAACTTAAGTTAACTTTACTTAACTTAACTTAACATGAGAACTAAACTTAACTTAACTTAACTTAACTTAACTTAACTTAACTTAACTTGACTTAACTTAACTTAACTTAACTTAACTTAACTTAACTCAACTTAACTTAACTTAACTTAACTTAACTTAACTTAACTTAACTTAACTTAACTTAACTTAACTTAACTTAACTTAACTTAACTTTACTAAACTTAACTTAACTTAATTTAACTTAACTTAACTTAACTTAACTTAACTTAACTTAACTTAACTTAACTTAACTTAACTTAACTTAACTTAACTTAACTTAACTTAACTTAACTTAACTTAACTTAACTTAACTTAACTTAACTTAACTTAACTTAACTTAACTTAACTTAACTTAACTTAACTTAACTTAACTTAACTTAACTTAACTTAACTTAACTTAACTTAACTTAACTTAACTTAACTTAACTTAACTTAACTTAACTTAACTTAACTTAACTTAACTTAACTTAACTTAACTTAACTTAACTTAACTTAACTTAACTTAACTTAACTTAACTTAACTTAACTCAACTTAACTTAACTTAACTTAAGTTAACTTAACTTAACTTAACTTAACATGAGAACTAAACTTAACTTAACTTAACTTAACTTAACTTAACTTAACTTAACTTAACTTAACTTAACTTAACTTAACTTAACTTAACTTAACTTAACATAACTTAACTTAACTTAACTTAACTTAACTCAAGTTAACTTAACTTAACTTAAGATAACTTTACTTAACTTAACTTAACATGAGAACTAAACTTAACTTAACTTAACTTAACTTAACTTAACTTAACTTAACTTGACTTAACTTAACTTAACTTAACTTAACTTAACTTAACTTAACTTTACTTAACTTAACTTAACTTAACTTAACATAACTTAACTTAACTTAACTTAACTTAACTTAACTTAACTTAACTTAACTTAACTTAACTTAACTTAACTTAACTTAACTTAACTTAACTTGACTTAACTTAACTTAACTTAACTTAACTTAACTTAACTTAACTCAACTTAACTTAACTTAACTTAACTTAACTTAACTTGACTTAACTTAACTTAACTTAACTTAACTTAACTTAACTTAACTTAACTTAACTTAACTTGACTTAACTTAACTTAACTTAACTTAACTTAACTTAACTTAACTCAAGTTAACTTAACTTAACTTAAGATAACTTTACTTAACTTAACTTAACATGAGAACTAAACTTAACTTAACTTAACTTAACTTAACTTGACTTAACTTAACTTAACTTAACTTAACTTAACTTAACTTAACTTAACTTAACTTAACTCAACTTAACTTAACTTAACTTAACTTAACTTAACTTAACTTAACTTAACTTAACTTAACTTAACTTAACTTAACTTAACTTAACTTAACTTAACTTGACTTAACTTAACTTAACTTAACTTAACTTAACTTAACTTAACTCAAGTTAACTTAACTTAACTTAAGATAACTTTACTTAACTTAACTTAACATGAGAACTAAACTTAACTTAACTTAACTTAACTTAACTTGACTTAACTTAACTTAACTTAACTTAACTTAACTTAACTTAACTCAACTTAACTTAACTTAACTTAACTTAACTTAACTTGACTTAACTTAACTTAACTTAACTTAACTTAACTTAACTTAACTTTACTTAACTTAACTTAACTTGACTTAACTTAACTTAACTTAACTTAACTTAACTTAACTTAACTTAACTTAACTTAACTTAACTTAACTTAACTCAACTTAACTTAACTTAACTTAACTTAACTTAACTTAACTTAACTTAACTTAACTTAACTTAACTTAACTTAACTTAACTTAACTTAACTTAACTTAACTTGACTTAACTTAACTTAACTTAACTTAACTTAACTTAACTTAACTTTACTTAACTTAACTTAACTTAACTTAACATAACTTAACTTAACTTAACTTAACTTAACTTAACTTAACTTAACTTAACTTAACTTAACTTAACTTAACTTTACTTAACTTAACTTAACTTAACTTAACTTAACTTAACTTAACTTAACTTAACTTAACTTAACTTAACTTAACTTAACTTAACTTAACTTAACTCAACTTAACTTAACTTAATTTAACTTAACTTAACTTAACTTAACATAGCTTAACTTAACTTAACTTAACTTAACTTAACTTAAATTAACTTTAACATGAGAACTAAACTTAACTTAACTTAACTTAACTTAACTTAACTTAACTTAACTTTACTTAACTTAACTTAACTTAACTTAACTTAACTTAACTTAACTTAACTTAACTTAACTTAACTTTACTAAACTTAACTTAATTTAACTTAACTTAACTTAACTTAACTTAACTTAACTTAACTTAACTTAACTTAACTTAACTTAACTTAACTTAACTTAACTTAACTTAACTTAACTTAACTTAACTTAACTTAACTTAACTTAACTTAACTTAACTTAACTTAACTTAACTTAACTTAACTTAACTTAACTTAACTTAACTTAACTTAACTTAACTTAACTTGACTTAACTTAACTTAACTTAACTTAACTTAACTTAACTTAACTCAACTTAACTTAACTTAACTTAAGTTAACTTAACTTAACTTAACTTAACATGAGAACTAAACTTAACTTAACTTAACTTAACTTAACTTAACTTAACTTAACTTAACTTAACTTAACTTAACTTAACTTAACTTAACTTAACTTAACTTAACTTAACTTAACTTAACTTAACTTAACTTAACTTAACTTAACTTAACTTAACATAACTTAACTTAACTTAACTTAACTTAACTTAACTTAACTTAACTTAACTTAACTTAACTTAACTTAACTTAACTTAACTTAACTTAACTTAACTTAACTTAACTTAACTTAACTTTAACATGAGAACTAAACTTAACTTAACTTAACTTAACTTAACTTAACTTAACTTAACTTAACTTAACTTAACTTAACTTAACTTAACTTAACTTAACTTAACTTAACTTAACTTAACTTAACATAACTTAACTTAACTTAACTTAACATGAGAACTAAACTTAACTTAACTTAACTTAACTTAACTTAACTTAACTTAACTTAACTTAACTTAACTTAACTCAAGTTAACTTAACTTAACTTAAGTTAACTTTACTTAACTTAACTTAACATGAGAACTAAACTTAACTTAACTTAACTTAACTTAACTTAACTTAACTTAACTTGACTTAACTTAACTTAACTTAACTTAACTTAACTTAACTTAACTTAACTTAACTTTACTTAACTTAACTTAACTTAACTTAACTTAACTTAACTTAACTTAACTTAACTTTACTTAACTTAACTTAACTTAACTTAACTTAACTTAACTTAACTTAACTTAACTTAACTTTACTTAACTTAACTCAACTTAACTTAACTTAATTTAACTTAACTTAACTTAACTTAACTTAACTTAACTTAACTTAACTTAACTTAACTTAACTTAACTTAACTTAACTTAACTTAACTTAACTTAACTTAACTTAACTTAACTTAACTTTAACTTAACTTAACTTAACTTAATTTAACTTAACTTAACTTTATTTGTTAAGCTCTTATTGTTTATCGACACTGATACATATTTTTTTGGCAGTGTCAAAGAAGTTGTCAAAGGTAACGTGTTTTCGATTTATTCAATTTATGTTCAAATTGAAATAGAATATTTGTTCAATTGACAACAGCTGCAAAACTTTTAACATAAAAAGTATCTTAAATAGCTTGTTAAAGTACAAATAGCTTGATTTTCGGGGCGATAATTATTGAGATTGAGATTAATTGAACCGATATTGTTGTGTAGATTTAATCTTCACACCAGAACAAGAATTAATTTTGGTCAACTTTTTGAGCAAAATGTCAAATGATCATAATTAGGAATCAAATATATGACACCCAATTAACCGAAAGACACGTGTCTTTTTTTTGTGTACATTGTTAACAACTAATTTAAATAACTTTATCGACAGGTTTGAAGTTTTTGTACAAGTAATGATTAACTTGATTTGAGAAACACAGCAACAGTGGGAAAAACAACAACTAAATTCACAGTAAAAGAGCTCAAAAAAAAAAAAAAAAACAGTTGCATGAGATAGCAACGAAATAAGCATAAAAAAAATATTCAAATAGCGAACTTAACCTGCGGCCATGAAGTGTGTCATTTTTACAAAATGAATTGCTTACGTATAAATTGCTCTTAAACGTAAAAAATATTTAAATTTGCAAAATTATAAAATAAAAATAGCGAAGTATAACCGAAAAATTATAAAAAACAACGGCAAAAGCTAAACATAGCCAATAAGCGCGCGCATTTTTTGGTGCGCTTTTAGATACGTTAGCTTTTTTTTTCTACCATCCAATGGCACTTTGATGCTCATTAAATGTACAAGTGTGGCAACATTATTATAGAATGTGCAATAAAAGTGCTCTTTATGCTATCGATTTAATGAACTTCAATTAATGAGTTTTGTGCCATAATTATCGAAATGAACTTGATATGCTTAACGATCGATCGACAAAAAGTTAATTAAACTTGAACTTTTAACAACTGTTATGTGCAGAAAATGGCAACAGCTGGAGAAAGCACAAGAGCACAAAAAGTAAATAATGTTAAATAACATTTTATGCTTGTTTTAAGCAGATTTTTAAAATGTTTCTATTATTATTAAAAAAAAATATATATATATATATAAACATTTGGATTAACACAAAATTTTCTGTTTGCGTTCAAGTGGCAACAGCAGCAGTTATGAAAAAGTTTTTGAATATTTATTACAACAAAAATATATCGAAACTGCCTCTGCCATTTAACATATCCACACTGTTTCACTTGTATGAGTCTGTGTAACGGGTATGTGATGGGCACACATACGTCTATTTATGTCAATACACAAAACAAAGATTTCTGCCCAATTTTTATGTTTTTACCATAGAAAAATTAATGAGAATCGTTAATCCAAAAGTTATTTTTAACAGACTTGTAAAAATTTCCATGACACGCTAATATGCAAATATAGAAAGGTTTAAATTGTCATGAATGTTTGTTGCCACCAGTGTCGTCATCTAATAAGCACGAACCCAAACTGGTATAACTCCAACTTTTGCCAAAGAAGCTACTCGAAGTTTGACAAAAAGTTTAGTTTAACTAATGCTAGAATTTATCTTGCTAATGTGCTTTGATTTAACAATGCCAAAGTTGTGAAACCGGTGTGCACATCCTGCACATTTTATGTTACTCAGCAAATTTACTTCAAACAGAATAATCTTGAAAAATACAACTACCAAACCCAGGATCAAATTTTTAAATAGTCAAATTTTGATCTTTACTTTTAAATGAGGACGTATTATAACTCAACGAAGTTGACTAGATTCAAATAAATTTTTTTTTCTTATAACGTATTACATATAACGTAAAGGGTCCGCCATCTAACGTTTTTTTTTTAACTAGTGCATATTTCGTGAATGGTAACACTTAGCACATGTCTGATTTGACAGATAATTAGTTTTATCCTTCCGCAGAACGAATATGGTTGTGTATACGCTTGAACAACGCTGGGAAATATAGCCTGCGATCGACTTACAGAAGATGCCGATTTTGCCAAAAAATCATATTTTCAGATGAAGCTCATTTTGATCTTGGCGGGTATATAAACAAGCAAAATTGTCGCATTTGGGGCACAGAAAACCCGCATGCATACATTGAAAAGCCGATGCACCCAAAATGAGTCACTGTTTGGTGCGGATTTTGGTCCAGAGGCATAATTGGGCCATTTTTCTTCGAAAATGATCAAAGAGTGGCCGTTACAGTCAATGGCCATCGTTATCGGGTCATGTTGAACGAATTTTTGTTCACAAAAATTGAAGAGGAGGATATTGGCAACATTTGGTTTCAACAGGACGGCGCTACGTGCCACACAGCCGAAGCTACACTCGATGTTTTGCGCCCTGTTTTTGAAGATCGCATTATCAGCCGCAGAGCTGATGTCGTTTGGCCACCTCGGAGCTGCGATTTGACACCGTTGGACTATTATTTGTGGAGTACTCTCAAAGATAAGTGTTACGCCGACAAGCCAGAGACAATTGACGCTTTAAAGGACAATATTCGTGAAGCCATTGGTGAAATACAGCTGCACACAATCGATAATGTGCTTAAAAATTGGACCGATCGTGTAGGCTACTGCATGGACAGTCGAGGCAGCCATTTGAATGAAATTATTTTCCCATTATTAACCGGAAGGATTGTACATTCAAATAAAAAAAGAAATTTGAGAAAATATTCAGTAGTTCTTTTTTTTGCATTTTCAAAAAAAAAAAAAACTTATTTGGCGGACCCTTTATTATTCATATTTCATTTGAACCATGTAGTTTGCCTTAAGGGCCGCCGGGAGTTTTTCGAAGAAAAAAGACTCCATTTTAAAACTTTTTTCTTGAAGCTCTGTTTTGTTTTAGAACAAACATTTTTTTACATTAATAAAGTATAAATAATGAGAATTTGTCCCTGACATTTTGGTCGAAAAATGTTCGTCGATAAGGTAGAAAGTGCAATGCCGCGAAGATATCATGTGTGCGACATCATATCTTCACCGATTTTAAGCAGAATACATCGGTTTCAAGCAGAACTGAAAAAATCCTAAATCCAAGTTTGAATGATGCTGAGTGAATAAAGCAAAAAAAAAAAAAAAGAAATAAAAAATTTTAAAAGGCTTAGCCTACTTTATTAAAAAATTTTGAAATAAGCATGAAAATATGATTATTTTTGAAGGCGGCAATAATTATGATGATGAGCCGTTTTTAACCCTCATAGGTGAATAATACACTTCAAACACATTGAAATGAATCTTAATAAAATTCCTATATGATACAGTTTAGGGTTCACAAAAAAGTAAATCACTTAAACACATTACGGAGACACCACTATAAAAAAGATTGGATCAGAGATTTAGGGTGGGGCCGCGGTCCGCTGGGTTTCCCCGTGGCTACGCCACATGAATAGACGTCTTAATATTTCTTCAAATATTTCTTCAAATGATTTTTAAAATTTTCATGTTGAGTGGCAAAATGTTCATCTCGAATTTTAAGTGGATACTGTTATAAACTTTGACAAACTTAAATTTAATTCGAAATTAATTTGTTTTATATAACGGCACACAGAGCACTTTTTTGGCCTGAAATTTGCCTAAAACGTAGTTAAATCTAATTTCGAATGCCCCAATTTTATAAATGTAAGTTTTGTTTTTCTACTACATACGTAAGAAGTTATATGCTTCAAAAGTTCAAACTTTTTCTTTATCTTAAAGTGAAAAAAATTATTTTTTTTTTCAATTTTGAATTTTCAAATTTTGAATTTTCCCACAAACCTTTAAAGGTTTTTTCATTTAGTTTTTTTTTTTTTTTTACAAATCATGTTTAATATTATTTTTGTTTTTGACAAGTTTACAATAAATTAAATCCTAAAACCTTTTTTGTAGCCAATTTTCTACTTTCGGTAAACTTTTAAAATTTGGAATCCAAAGTATTCAGAATGGCATATAAGTTTTCAAATTTAGAATAAAGTCGATACAAAGTTTTATGAAGAAGACACATTGAATTTTTAGATTACTAAGAATATATGAAGATGCTCGCAGAAATTGGTACTGGTATAAAATGAAATTTCCGATAAATTTAAACGGAAATTCGTATTGCAGCTAGGCAAAAGTATCAACGGAAACATATGAAAAAATTTGAGCGGTCACTCTATAATTTCGTTCAATCAATTTTCATTACTAACCTCATTTCAGAGTTAAAAATTTATGCTCTCTGAATAGAGCAACATGTGCTTATATTCAATATTAGGTAAATATTGCTAATATTAGACTTTAAAGTATATACTAAAACTTCTGTAAATTTTTAAATTAACACTTTGATGCATTACAACAATTAAACTAATCACTACTTCATAGACTTGTTTTATATTTAATTAACCAAAATATCGCTCATATAACTAAATATCCGAATATAACAATAATATGCAAGTTTTAATTTTTTCTGTCCAAACCTTTGTATGGGAATGCCTCATAGTGCGGCGCACAGTGAGGTTTTGGCGGAAAAAATCAATTTTCCGACCAGTCTATTTTTTTACTATGGTCATACAGACGTTAAAGAGAAATGTTTAATTATGAAGAATCCATTAATGTTTTCCTTAATTTTTTTTTTTTTTTTATAAGAAAAAATTTTTTAAAGTCATAGGCCGATATAAGCAAAAAATTGATTTACATTTTTATGCAACTTAGCAGTGTATTTGAGTAAACAAAACTTTGTTACTAGCAAATTATTATAAACTATTGTAAAAGTATACTTAATTGTCATTATTTAACTTAAAAATTTTGTATATTACATGAATATTTTAAAAGTTATCAGTTTATCAAAATTGGTTCACACAACTTTTTTTTGTCTGTTTTCTATGGAAAATATAAATTAAGCTCGGTCTTTCTCGGTCATCTGATTATGATATTATGAAATCTGAGAATTTTCTCTTTAAATATATGTAAAAAAAAGGTGGTACATGTTTGCGGCTGCCGAACAAAATTTTGAAAATTCGGATATAGGTCATAAGAATTTCAATACAAATTAGCAATGTAATATGCATGTAAATAAAAAGAAATGGTGCATACTTTTAGGCTTTAATTATTTTAGTGACTGTTATTAAAACCAAAGCGACAGCAATTAGAAAGTAGAGAGTAGTGTTATTCACTACTGAGTTTTTGTTGAGTGAGTTGTTTTAATAAAACTTCAATACGTAAAAATTATTGTGTTTTCAATTTTTGTGTTATATGCAAGTGCTCTTACATACATAGTCTATTTGAACTTATATGCCAAACTTTATTGGTATACGACTACTACCTCTAAGTGCTATGCAAATATCGTATGAAAAGTATGGAAGGTATTCACTAGGGCGGGTCGATTTAAAAATCGCTCAAGGCTCTGTGAAAATCGTGTTCTGGGGATCAAAATAAGAAACTTTGCCGAAGGAACCATACCTCTAAAACGAATTCTGATGTCGCCCAATTTGGGTCGAACTTTTGGTTAGGGGCAAATTTTGAAAAATCCCACTTTGACCCATTTAGAGTGCTCCAACTGAGTCCAAATGTATGACCGACCCCCACTAACTTTGGAGGCCTGACCCACCCATGCCAGTGGTACACCCCCTGGAACCCCCTGGGGGTTCCCCATACAAACATTTCAAAAAATCGCCAGTTTCGGCACTTTACATGAAAAAATCAGCGAAATGCCTATGTTTTTTTCTTTTTGGAGTTTTTTTTCTCTTTAGAAATTTATTCAACCCTTTTACAAAATGAAGGTATCACTGTGACACAATTGCAAATCAGAAAATTGCTTACTATACACCCATACTAAAAGTCCACCGTGACACGAAAATGAAAAGTTATTAAAAAATTATTATTTAATAATATTATCCTGGAGAAACATTTTAATTTTATTGATTTAAGCAATTTGAACATAAACTCATTTACTTTGATGATCAAATCGTCTCTGCACTGTTTCACAAATGTAATTTTTCTATTTAGTAAATGTTCAGTAAATGTTTCGCAAATGATTTAGTTTTGATAAAAATGGAAGGCATTGGCTAAAAATAATAGAAAATGGTTGAGGCAAGGAGAGACAGAATATATTAAATTTGTTTTTTGATTACTAAATTACAAAATTACTTAATTACCTTATTACTTAACTACCCAATTGAATTACAGTGGAAATTTAAGTAACGTAACGCAAGTAACGTCACGTCAGATGACTAATAACACCTACTTACTTACTTACTTACTTAGGTGGCCGTAACAACCCCCGTCCGGGTTTCGGCCGACATCATCAGCTCTCGCCAGGCGCCTCTGCTTTGCGCGCACCTTCTCCAATCGGATACACCAAGTGCGGTTAGGGCTTTCTCAGCCTGGTCCATCCATCGGAGGCATGGTCTCCTTCGTCGTCGTTGATACTAAAAACGCCTAATAACAAAAAAACAAAAAAACGAGTAAACATTTTAAATTTGATTACTTGGAAAATATATACAATACAAATATATTATTTCAAAACCTTCTAAAAAAGGTTTAATACAAAAATTCTTGCTGAATTTGCAGAGTTTTGCAAATTTTGTAATCCAAGTCGAAGACTACTTTTTTGTAACGTCACGCCAGAGCATAATTTTGCTTATATCTTTAAATCTTTAGGATCGATTATTGTAATTCTTTTACTTAATAAAGTGCTACGTAAGTACAACGCTAATATAAAAAACTATTTTAAAAATTTGACTTTTTCATTCTATTTTTAAGATGTTTTCGTACAAATCGTACGTAACGCCAGTTTGGAAATGCGTATATATATTTCAGTTTCTTGAGGTAGTTGTTTTGATATAAATTCAATACGAAAAAATATATAGCGTTTTAAATTTTTGTGTAACATGGGAGGTAGGCGTGGTTGTGGGCAGATTTAAACATTTATTTTTTTAAAAACTTCTAATAGAGGTTATTTTAGCTTATGTACCAAATTTCATCGATCTACGATGACTCCATCTATTTTTTATCAAACTTTGTTTGGGACCACTGTGCGGCGTCCCAACCCGGGACCTCCATATGAAATTTTCCAACCTGTTACTTGCTTAATTGCTTAATACTTATTTTGATGACCAAATAGAATATCTCTTTCAAATAATAGAGTCTTAACCGTGGATCTCGATTTTGAGTTCCCAAATTTGTCAAATGGATTTGAGTTAAGGGCCTCCGGGAGTTTTTTGAAGAAAAAAAAAAAAACATCTATTCTAAAAATTTATTGAAGCTGTATTTTATTTTAGGCCAAAAATTTATTTTCATTAGTAAATTATAACTAATCAAGATTTATCTCTGATATTTTTGGTTCGTCTAAAAACAAAAAATTTTTTTCGGTTAATAGAGAGTTTTTGGGCGTTTAATCGTTGATATTTAAAAAAATAATTTGAAAAAAATGGAAGAAAATAAGAAGAAAGAAAAGAAGAAAGAAAGAAAGAAGCGTAGAGAAAAAATTTTCATTTTTTGTGTACAAAATTGCGTTTGTTTATTCAGTAAAAAAGGTTGGATCCGGTAGGGGGCGCTGCGATCGGGTTTCAGGCATTCTTTTTTTTAGCTTATCTCCGAAACCGTTCATCCGATTTTTATGAAAATTTGTGTATAGAGGTTTTCGGATACGATGAGTTTTTATAATTTATCTAGTCTGTTCTATCTTGAGCACTAGAGGGCGCTGTAGTAGAAATATTTTAAAAAACTTCGAAAAACTCCTAAGCCGTGCATCCGATTTACATGAAAATTGGTATATAGAGGTTTTCGAATACGGTGAGTTTTCATGACTTATCTACTCTGTTCTATCTTGAACACCAGAGGGCGCTGTAGTAGAAATATTTTAAAAAACGTCAAAAAACTCCTAAGTCGCTTATCCGATTTGCATGGAAGTTGGTATATAGAGGTTTTCGGAAACGGTGAATTTTTATGACTTAAAAACTAGGTTCTGTCTTGAACACCAGAGGGCGCTGTAGTACAAATATTTAAAAAAAGGCAAAAAGTCCAAACCGCTCATCCGACTTACATGCAATTTTGTATGTAGAAGTTCTCGGACACGCTGAGTTTTTTTGACTTATCTACTCTTTTCTCTCTCGAACACCAGAGGTCGCTGTAGTAAAAATATTTTCAAAAACCTCGAAAAACTCCGAATTGCATGAAAATTGGAAAATAGGAGTTTTCTGATACGGTGAGTGTTTTGGCAATTATCTTTTTTGTGCTATCTTGAAAACCAGAGGGCGCTTTAGTACAAATCTTAGGAAATCGTGCAAAACTCCAAAACGTCTCATTCGATTTGGATGAAAATTTGTAAATAGCGATTGTCGAGTACGGCAAGGGTCTTAGTGCTATCTTTTTTGCTCTTTCTCGAAACTAGAGAGCGCTATTGTCCAATTTGTACGTGTGTATGTTATTAAACTGTTCCTTAACGGCTGCACTGATTTTGCTGACATTATTTGTGTGTGTTTGAGTGGATCCCTGGATGGTTCAGATTCGCAATTGGACCCGGTATGCGGCGCTGCGATCGGATTCCACAAATTTTGTTGTTATAGTTTGTCTCCGAAATCATTCACACGATTTACATGAAAATTTGTATATAGGGGTTTTTGGGTACGGTAGTTTTTATGACTTATCTATTTTGTTCTATATTGAACACCAGAAGGCACTGCAGTACAAATGTTTTAAAAATCTAAAAAAAATTCCTAGCTGTACATCTAATTTGCGTGAACATTTGTACATAGGAGTTTTCGGATACGGTGGGTATCTTGGACTTTATTTTCTGCGCCATCTTAAACACCAGATGGTGCTGTAGTACAAATCACTTAAGAAATCTTGAAACATTTAAAAACCGCTTATTCGATGTAGATAAAAATTTGTATATCGGATATATAGGATTTTATTATCGAGTATGGAAAGGGCTTTGGCGTTATTTTTTTATTCTATCTCGAAAGCCAGAGGGCGCTGTTGTACAAATACCACAAAAAACTCAAAACAACTCATCCGATAGGTATGATTTTTATAAGTGGTTTTCGGGTGCGGTGAGTCTTTTCTATATCTTGAACCCCAGAGGGCAATGTACTACAAAATACAGTAAGGCGTAGCAAAACGCGAAGAGTGATAAATATCTTCTCTTTTTCTTCTTTATGTGTATTTACATTCCACTTTCTTTTTCGCAAATCAGGACAGTTGATGCCGAATTCTGTGGTATTTGAATACGCATCAACACATGCGCAAGTCAGTGGCGTCGTAAGTTGGAGTTGTTTTGACATTTTAATTTCTATTTTCAATGCTTGTTTAATTTTTTCCAGTTTCCTCGCGAACTGCCAAAAATTTTTTTTGCTCTGATTTTTTTTTTCAAAAATGTGCAATCTATCGAATACAATATAAAACTTGAAAACATATTTTTGCAAGCGATCGGCGGCATGCACACTCAAATCACGATTTCCCTAACTGTTTCTCATAATTTTCAGATGTTGAAGCTGCATTTTGCTCATTTCGCCGAAGTTACCGGTTTGAAAGATGCACACAAAATTCCTTCTAAAGTTTGTGAAAAATTTGTTCGAAGCGACGAATGATATCGAAAATTTATTATATCAACTCCCGAGTTAAGCCGGGTATTCAGCTAGTATATAATAAATTCATTTGATGTGGTTGAATTATGCGACATTTTGTTTCTATGTTGCCCCAATGTGCGATATTCAATTCTAAATTTTAAATCGATACCAAAGGCGTTACTTAAAGAAAACTTAAATTAAAAGTAAAAAAACCCTGAAAAAGTTTTTTGACTTCTTTCATCGGCTTTGCTTTAAATTTGTATAGTAAAACAATTGAATGAATTTAAATAAAAAAAAAAAACAAAAAATTAATAAAAAATTCATAACAGAGGCATAAAATCGCAAAAGTTGTTGATAAGAGTTCTCATAATATGTTTTTTTTTACAAATTTATCTCCAAAAAAAAAATCTTCAAATTAAAAATAAACGATTCTTATCAATTTGACTGGTTTTTTTTGCCAAACAAAGCAAATTAGAAGATACATAAATTTTAAAAAAAAACTTGAATGAATTTAGATATCAACGCAGCTAAAAAGGTGCGGTCAAGTAGCTAAAAAGAAAAAAAAAAGCAAAATAATCCATTAAAATACAAAATAAACATTGATACATTAAAATTAGAATAAATACCGCAAAAAAATTATGACATAGATAATTGCAATATATTATTAAGTACTGATTTAATTACAATTCACTTAAAGGAATTGATTTCCCAAATTTTGTTACAAAAAATTGTTTTAGTTGAATAAATTAAAAACTTGTTCTTGGTCTTGAAGTCTTGGTCTAGTTTTTTTTTTGTGACTTGCACCAACAACTACGAAGCGACTTTCTAAAAAATTCATTTTTTATTTTTGTAAAAAGTTAACGACATTATAAAATAAAGGTTGACATAAAAGACAATTGCTGAATAGCTTTTTTATTCTAAATACTACTAATGAACTAATTTGGCTATAGTCATCTGAAATAAAGAACTTGAATTAGCTGTTGCTAAGCCTAATATTGGGTAGCTTTAAACATATATACTAGTATCCAATCGCTTCCGCAGGGGGAAAAGGAAGGGGCAGTTGTCCCCCTAGGTCTTCACAAAAGGAAAAAAAACAATCTTATAAAGTATGTTTATTTAGACGTGTATAACTTAAAGTTGAAATAAAAAAAGGTGTTTATATACTTTTTAAAACTTTCAAAATAGATTTTTTTAGAAAAATAACTTTGTCATTGCTGTTTAAATATGATTTCGGACATGTGGGCGTCGCGGTTGGCTCGGATGTGGCACATTCTTGAAGCCCCATTTTCGACTACTTCTTCACTTCCGTATCTCGGTAATGATTCGCATAATCTTCCAATTCGACCAAAGTTGCTGGTTTGTTCGCATAAACGAATGACTTCACAAAGCCCCATAGAAAATAATCCAAAGGCGTTAAATCGCACGAACTTGGTAGCTGCTCCACTTCGAGATATAACACGCTGTATGGCAATTGGCGCTGTTTTGGAAAAACATGTCTATAATAAGCATCCCTCTCAATTTGGGGCACAAAATAATCGTTAATCATGACTATTTTCATTCTTAAAGATGTAAGAATCAATGACATCACCGTCCTAAAAGCGCAACAAACAGCAATTTTCTGTGTATGTAATGGTGCCTCGAGAATCTCTTGTAGATTTTCTTCACTTCCAATGCGGTAATTTTGCTTATTCACATTCCCATTGTCAATGTAAAAATGAGCCTCATCACTAAACATAATATTGCGATAAAACAGTGTTTTTTTTTTGCACCCTATAAATGCGAAAGCTTTGAGTTTTTTTTTTTTTAGACTTAACCAGCACTCAGGGGATGCCCCCTATAAATGCGAAAGTATTGTGTTGATTCGGAAGACGGGTGATAGTTAGTTGAAAGATGAAAAAAAGAGAAAAGTATCGGTGAAGAGTTGTTTTAAATTTACACAGCTGGAAACTGTTCTACTGTGAGACCGAAGAACAAATTATCTGGGTAATGCGATGTTATATTGGGCAAAGAAGCAATGAGGGATGGGCTTGGAGAGCTGCTCGAGTGGACCTAGGAAACACACGAGCTGATGGCATCGAGCCATGTATCTCCCTTGAACACTTCCCATGATAGTGCCTGCACAGTAGGCTCAGGCTCCCAACATAGCGTCGAAGCCCAAGAGAGCTAAGAGAAGATGAAATATTTTCATCTCCTATCAAATATATCGCACAACATTGAGTTCGATCCAGAAGCTCGAAATATGATCTTCAAGCCCCTGTCCAAATATGCGAATTGTACTCCATTTTCGGTCTAATATATGAGGTGATATATAGATCACGTAAAACTCAGATGAAGTTAAACCCTCCAACTAACTATCACCCGTCTTCCGAATCAACACAATGCTTTCGCATTTATAGGAGGCATCCCCTGAGTTCTGGTTAAGTCTTAAAAAAAAAAAGTGAAGTTTTTCTTGAACCGTTTTTAAAATCCTAGGCACTTGGCAGCTTCTTTCGACACATCGAAATTGTGATCATTCCAACGGAGTTCTGATTGTATCGATTGTATCATATTCAGGGGTGCTAAGGTACAGTTTAATTGTATGTGGGTTAACAGACAACACTGTGTCTTGCTTGTATTAAACTCTACTCTATTAGCAAGATCCCATTCGGATATTTTTTTCAAGTTATTGAAAAGTGTGGCGTTCATAATTTGCCTTTTTCCCTCAATCTTCAAAGAATCAGGGCGTTTTTTGAAGGAATATGAATGACAAATGCTGCTGTCGTCCGCAAATGAATGAACTGAGTTGTAGGTCAACGACAGAAGGTCGTAGATAAAAACCAACAACAAAGTTGGCGATAGGGCTGAACCCTGCGGTACTCCAGCATTGATGGCCTGCTCATTTAATGAAATTCTGTCGAAAACAACACGGATACTGCGGTCCTTACGGAAACACGTGATCCACCGAGCAAAGTTACCACCGACACCATATGGAATTAGTTTCGACACGAACGCTTTATGGCACACTCGGTCAAACGCCTTTGAAATATCCAGACCAACAACAGAGCAACAACATGACATGACTCACATTTTTCTGTGAGGGAAGCCATCCGGTCAACAGCAGAGCGGACCCTACAAAAACCATACTGGCGATAACTAAGCAATTTGTTGTGCTCCAGATAGTTCATTAGGTTAAAGTTAATTACGCACTCAATAACTTTAGCGAGCGTGGAGCATATCGCTATGGGCCGGTAGTTTGCAGGATTCATGGCATCGTCCTTTTTTGGTACTGGCTGGACATTAACAAACTTCCAACAAGATGGAAATACTTCTGTCCTGTAAGAGTTGTTGAAAAGGTTGCGCAAAGGCCGAGACAGTGTAGTGTAGCTGATTGACACTGAAGCAAGCACTCGCTATGATTGCTATGTTTTACTGTTACTTCACTGTTAAGCACTGTCTGTTACTGTAGCAAAAAGCATTTCAACTGACGAAGTGCTTGTTTCGTTGCTGAGCTGTAACATGGAACTTGTGTATGCGATGTCGACGTTACAGTGAAATGCAGTGCACTGTATTACTGTACAGTAGTGAAGTGTTGCAAATGAAATGTTTTGTGCAGCTCTTTAATGTGTATAATATGTGTATAATAAGTCATTAAAATTAATCGCTCGAATGTACAATTATGTCAAGCGTAAAATGGACGTAGCGCACGAAACCATTCCTGTAGCGGAATTCTCAAACGTCTTAACGACAATTGTCGCTATCGTTAACTAGAGAAAACAATAATTTTCTATGAATGTGGGACGCACAATGACCGCTAACGACAACAATTATTATCGTTAACTTTTTGGGAATTCAGCTACTGAACTTGTTCTGCTGTTAGTCTATTCATGATAAAATCGCAAACCAAACTGAGCTCAAGTGACAATAGTATTGCAAGATCTGACCAATTTATGACAGTTATCATACATAGTAAATCCATGTCGAAAAATGGAACCTCTAAAAAACACCAGTACCCTTAAACCATTACAAAATATAGTATTATTGACAATAACAACTTGAACCTTAATATAAACATCGAATAATTTATATAAAACATTAGGGTCTCTTTTGCCCATTAAACTTTTTAATTGTACACTGCTGTTAGAATGAATTCACTTAAACACTGTTTTTATTAAGAAAAATCATGGAAATATTTTTGGGAAATCTGTATATAGCCCCTGGATGCTTTTTTATGTATTTACTATGAAAAAAAGTTGAGTATTTCGGATAAAATCAGTGATTTTGTTTAAATATTTTTTCATCCTTTCATAAAGTTCTTTGGGGCAGTCATGTTTGAAGTGATTCCTAAGTAGTTTTTATTAAATCAATTAAATCAGTCTATTTGTATGATTAACAAGATGAAAATATAAATATATATGAGCTTTTACAATTTTGCAGTACTTAGATTTGCTTAAGGTAAGTAAAAGTTTAGACCATGAGAAGAAGAAACATTTGCACTTTAATCGCACAACCCATTCTTAATTTCTTTATTATTGTTTGCTTTAATTTGCCATTATGCTTGTTAACTTTGCCATAATTTTACTTAACAAACATATATTTTAATCTCAATAGCACAAAAATGACACTATTGCAAAATACCAAAAAAACGGTGACGGAGAAAACAGTATAAAGAGAAATGATTTAGTTTTTTTAGCATAGAAATAAGAAAGAGTTATACCCAACGTTGTAGGTAGATATTTAATAAGAGGGGTGTATGTTTATAAAGAAAAAAACAAAAATACATTCTGCCAAATATGTACCCGGAATTGGTTAATTAAATACAAGATATTTATTACTTATTCAAATTAACATATTGTATCGCCTTTAAAGTAGGCCCCTTCCGAAATAATACATAAAACATTTTTCAGACACATTTTTCGGAAACGACTTCAGTTCTCGCCACGCATTCTATTTTATGCCATCTGAATGGACTAAAAACGAGTGCCTCGAAGTTGTAATATCAGTTTTGGAAAGTGAATAAAGTCGGTGAATAAATAAATCCGGAGCCATATCAGGTGAAAACGGTGGTTGTTGGAAGATATTTGTTGAGTTTTTGGCCAGAAATTCGTTCACAGTGATAGCCTTGTAAAAAGAAAATTCATGTTATTTAGATTGTAAGCACATTAATTTCTAACCTCGTTAAATGATTGCTGGCTTCACTACGATATTAATAATAAACTTAGTTCACTTGTTGAATCTATTAAATATCTATTCGAGAAACATGTTTTCTTGTGTCTGGTTAATATAAGTAATGAGTCTTGCCATCGTTTACAGAGCATGTTCTAAATGGTATAAAAAAAAAAAGAAAAAACTTCGGAAATTATGGAGGAAAAACCTAGCTCAACCCATTGGGAAGCCTATAGAATTCCAAGGAATGAGTCCGTTTTTATAATCAGACAGGCTAAATCACGCTATTTTGAGGCCAAACAAAACTCTCCCTTCGAGCCAAAAAGCTATGGAACAACATTAAAAAACTTGTGGTTTGCAATTGACTCTATTGCTACCCCCCTTAACAATACTTTCCTCCCCTGTAGTCTATTTGCAGCAGTCTCCCCTGTAGTCTCCCCTGTAGTCTCATTTGCAGCAGCTAATGAGATTGATGTTGGCAAATGTCTCATGCAAATTAAATCAAATGCAATAGGTGTGAATGGAATTCCTATAAAGTTTTTGAAACTTATACTGTCACAGATAATCAGTCCTCTAATACATATTATCAATGCATGTTTCTTGTCATCATCATTTCCTGATTTGTGGAAAGTTTCTATTGCCCTACCGGTAGTGAAGATGTCAAATCCATCTGGTCCCAATGATTTTAGACTTATAAGCATCTAACCGCCGTTGTCAAAAATGTGTGAAAAACTTATGGCTGGACAAATCAATAAACATCTATTTGAAAAAAAACTATTGTCACATTTTCAAATCAGGTTTTCGGGCTATACATGGGTGTTATTCAGCAGTTGTTAAGGTTATCGATGATATACGATCAGAATATAAAGATGATTCTAAGGTGCTTATCAAAATTATACGACACCAAAAAAATTTTATTATACATTCTCGGCAACTCTTTGTTGATTACAGTTAGAAGAAAGCTTACACACAGAATGAGAGAACAAACT
This sequence comes from Coremacera marginata, assembly GCA_914767935.1. NCBI lineage: Eukaryota > Metazoa > Arthropoda > Insecta > Diptera > Sciomyzidae > Coremacera > Coremacera marginata. The sequence continues at coordinate 234,096,466 of OU612043.1, read as the reverse complement.
GTAATACTTCAAACAAAGTATCTTTATGAGCTCTAATCACTGATTTGAAGGAGTACCGTAAGTTAAAGTTAAAAAGCACTCCTTTCTGCTTAACTGCAATCGTATCAAAACTATACGACAGTCATTTAAAAGTTTATCAATAGAGAGGTCGCGTCGTTGTCAGTCTGAATATAAACATCAATTGTGATTCCCAGAACTTGTTGATTAAAATACCGTGCGGAACTTTGCTTTCCAAAGAAGAAAGGGGCAAAATTATAGCATATAATCACCATGTGAGCGAATGATTATTGAGAAACCCAGAATTCACCCACATCTTGGGCCCAACTTGCAAGCAATCAGTTTCAAAAATTACGGTTTGTCGAGTCTTAAACAGTTCAAAGCAATTGTTAGATCCATAATATATAAAGCTGTATATTTCTCGACGAACTGAACTCTCTGATGATCTCTGCTGTTGAATGAATGAAGATCTCAGCAGCATTTATGGGTGGGCCAGTAGCAATGGTCTTCAACTAAATGCACCCAAGTCGTATGTGCTTCCGATTTGTAGAAATAAGTCTATTATAAATGATATCCCCGACCTATTTATTGGAACAAGCAAATCAGAGAACTGCAATGAGTCTATGATTTGAAAGAATGACTATAAATCATCCTTCAAAAAACCAAATGCGAGTGCGTGCGGTTGCGTACAACAGCCACCACTTCCACGCGAAGCATCCTCATAACAGCGATGAGTGACGAGTGCCGGTTTCACTCGTCGCTCATAAGAATGCCGCTCAATGATTCTAATGATTCTAGAGTCATTCCTTATGATTTTAAAAATTCCTTTTTTTAAAAATTCATAACTCAGTCAAAAACAAACATTTTTCCAAATTTTTTTTATTATTGTAGAGAATTGAACAAATTACAAGAAAAAAAAATTCAAAAAATATATTTTTCACTCCAACATGGTTTTATAGAGCTCCAAACTGGCGGCAGAGAAAAAAACGGGGCCTCGTGGTTGCAGCGCTGGGAGTTGCAAAAATTGTCCGATCTGGAAAAAAAATGACTTTTTTAAATCTTAACAAAATTGGTTATCGTATGACACGAGCTTTTTTTGTTCCAAATTTGAAAGTGTGTTTTTTCGAAAAAAATATTGACTAAAAATTCAAAAAAAAAAAAATTTTAAATAAAGTTCATGTCATACGATAGCGAATCAAGTTTAAAAAAATAAAAAATTTCGTCAAAAAATGAACCCGCTAGTGCCGCAACCAGTACGAAAACCATGGTTTCGAGATAAACGCGTTCAAAGTTTGTGAACAAAGAAAAAAAGGTTACCTTCAATCTGCCATGCCTCCTTCGTACTGTATGTCTTCGTTATCTTGTGTTGTGCTGTTTCTTATAGTTTTTTGCAATCGTTTAGCAATTCGGGCTTCACCCTTTACGCTTCAAGTAGGTACGAAATAACATCCACCAAAAGTCAGGTAGCAAGTAAAACAAGTATATACCAGCTGCCGTACCTAGGTAGCGCAAAAATTAAAAATGCGCTCTCACTAATCCGGCTGTTACTTTTGAACCCGTACGAATTTTTCCATGAAATTTTTTTCTTAGAATCTTAAGAATATTTACTAAAATACAAAATCATTAAAAAAAAAATTTCAAAAACTGCCAATGTTAGTAACCCCTTAAAATATAAATACATACATAAAAAATTATTGATTTTCATATTAACATATTTTCAACAAAAACAACTTGGTTTAAAGGGCAGGTTTAGTTAACATTTATAATTAACATTCTATTAAAATAAACGCATGCCAATACTGAAGTGCACGCAAATCATTCAATGACTCTAAGAGTCATTGAGGGTGCTTAGAATCATATGCTTAGAATTAAGCAGTCTTTCTAATGAGCGATGAGTGAAAGCAGCGACACTCGTCGCTCATCGCTGTTATGAGAATGCTTCGCGTCGAAGTGGTTGTTGTTATGAGCAACCGCACGCACTCGCACTCGGTTTTTGACGAGTGATTTAGAATCGTAAAGAAACTATTCGTTGCAGGTATCTGAAGCAAATTAACTGTTGTGTCAGAAAATTGTGAATCTTGCTTTGAATTAATGTGGAATAATTATTCATTGTCTTGTGTTGATAATGCTAATAGTGTAGTCAAAAAAGTTTATTATGTCCTACCTAATATAAGAATGTCTGCTAGTGTTAGACCTGTTGAAATAGAGAGTAAGTTGGTGATACAACTGATTTTACCCGTGATATACTGTAAATATGACTTTCAGAAATGCAATTCTTGGGTGCGACCTAACTACTCAATATGTTAATGTAAGAAACTGCATATATGTACCTACAAAAGGTCATTCACAAAAAAACGCCTCTTTATCTGTATGAAAATCTTAAATTTTGCTTGTCTAAAAGAGGTCATATTTTGATTGTACCTAGGCATAATGCACTAAACACCTCCCCGCTTGTTTTTCATTAGCGTCATTCGATTGTTGAATGATCTGCCTCGAAGACTGAGAGAAATCGTTGTGAGAGCAATTTTTAGACTGTCTATTCTAACTTTTTTCTCTATGTTACTTCTTATCAATAAACTACTTTTATTGATAAAAATCAAAATAAACTTTTGATATATAATTTTAGGCTAAATAGATTAAGTCTTTAAATTATTTTAGTTATCTTGCATTGGTTGTTATAATTAAAACAAATTTTGAACTATAATAGAACATCGTTCTAATGTAGTAACGCTAAGCTTTAAATTAAAGATAAATTTAAATTAAAAATTTAAGCTAAAAAGAAATTAAATTTAAATTAAGACTTAAATTAAAAATAAATAACAAAGTACAAATTAATAAATTGAATTAAAAATTAATTACAAATTAAAAGCAAAAACATGTTTTAATAAATTTAAATAGATATTAGAAAACTGAAATCATCTTCTATTTGCTCCTCGAATAGTGGTTCTCATTTGGAGAAAGAGGGTACACTAGTATACTGGGTTAAAGATACATGTAGATATATATAATGGGTTAATAATTTATACAGGGTTGGCCAGCAATGATTACTTTCGTAAAAAATTACTGATTACAATTAATCATACGCAATACAATTAATCAATTAATTAATTAATGCAGTGATTTTTTTAAGAAATCAGTAATCAGTGATTAATTAAAGTAATCAACAATCGTTTTCCAGTAATCAATGAATTATTTTGATTAAGAAATTTATCAGCATTTACTAACCTTTTTTTTAAAATTTTTTATATACTTTTTCTTTATATATTTATTTAATAACAAAATCAAACAACACAAAAAAAATTAATTTCAAGTTCAACGGATGAACCCCCTTAACTTATGTAACCTAACTAATGTGACTTTTCTGTTAAAATAATTTATATTAAGTGATTCAACTGTGTTCATAGTGAAACCGAGACAAGCAAATTAAAGAAAAGGTTTCTAGTACCTATATTATTATTACGCAAGCGCATTTTTTGTGATGACTATCAAATCTATACTGTAGACGCGATTTTCATAAATAGGATAGCAATTGCAAGGGGTTGCTCTGTAGATGTGCAATATTTTTTTGTTAGATATTGTGTATTTTTTAAAAAAAGCTAAAACAATTTTCTATGAAAATATCAAATTTCTTTGTGATGCCTAAAAGTATGTGATAGATTTTTATTAATATGCTATGATAAGTAATAACTGGGCTACTTAACAATAGAAACATAGAAAGTTTCTACGAAATTCTGGGTTCAAAGGTAAAAATAATCCTTAATATAAAAATAAAATTTCCTATCACTAGATATTTTTTATTTTGGCGTTGATACGCCACACGGAATTACTAGTTTTTCAAAATAAGAAAACACTTAAATTATTACGTGAACTTACTTTTTGTATCTGAATATTATCAGCCTTATTCAATACATTTTATTAAACAATCGTTCAACGCTTGTTTAGTTACGCACTGTTTAAGGCTTTACGCATCCTCTACGCAACCTTGCTTAAATTGTTATTCATAATTAAAACTCATAATTAAAATTAAAAATGAATTAAAATTTTCTTAATTAAATAATTCTTAATTTAAATTAAAATCTAAACAATTGAAAATCTTTTACAAAAGTTAAGAACTCCTGTACATTTGCCAATCTGTTACTGACAAAAGTATTAAAAAGGTCGGATATGAAGCATGTCTATAATAATTTATCATAAACATTAACCTTATTCGAAAAGACGACAAAAAAATTTAGGTTCAATTTACACAGCCCTTAAACGCAAATTTCGGAGTTTAGCAGACCTATTTTTGAAAATTTACAATAGTAAATAGAGCCCTGCATGAGTATGCTCTTCGCCTACCTGAATATATTCGCTTGCTATAGACTAATAAAAGTTTCCTGTATCGCTTTTCTACTTTGCTCAAACCTGTTCTTACACTCTTTTTGTTTTATACAGATATAAGAAACGAAGAGAATAAGAGCACGATGCTTTACTAACACCACCAGGTAGCAAATAAAGCAATAAAAAATAACAGAAATATCAGTGTTCATACCATGAATATTTAGCGAATATTTGCATTAATTGACTATGCACTAAGAATAAAATAAAGCTTATTGCGGGAAAAACCTTCATATTAACTCTTATTCAGGCCAATGCAGCAGATTCCTGAGTATTCGTGTAGTTTATTAAGTGCTCAAAGAAAATACTGAAACAACGCGCAGCTCGCAGGCTCGGCTCAGTGCAAGAGTGTATTAAAAAAAAGAGAACAGAGAACAAATAAAAAGTTATTCTCTTGCGCAGATTCAACCTGTGCCACACGACCTGCTGTTTACATTTATTCGCTTGCAGTGAGTGCTACAGCAGAGAAGCAAGGTGTATATTCGCTTGGTGACTATATTCATGCAGGGCTCTAATAGTAAACCAGTACTTTAGGTATCAGTCTTATTTCCATCGCATATAAGGTTCTCTCAAGCGGACTGTGTGAATGATTAAAGCCAATTACAAAAACACTGATTGGACCTTATCAGTGTGGCTTTCGACCTAGAAAATCCACCATACCCAGATTTTCACGCTACTACAAATTCTGGAAAAAAACTCACGAAAACCAAATTGACACACATCATCTATTTGCCGATTTTAAAGCTGCGTTCGATAGTCCGAGAAGGGATTGCCTATAACCAACAATGACTGAGTTCGGTATACCTTAGTTGATTAGAAGTTGATTAGACTTTGCAGAATGACGTTGAGCAACACATGCAGCTCCGTCAAGGTAGGAAATGACCTCTCCGAAACCTTGAATACCGAAAGAGGTTTCAGACAAGGCGATCCACTCTCTTGCGATCTTCAACATCATCTTGGAGGAGATCGTATGAAAGACTGGTGTGCATCGTAATGCCACCATTTTCTACTAAGGTGCCCAGCTGCTTGCGTACGCTGATGATATTGACATTGTTGGCAGTACCAAGGGAGATGTTACCGCTGTTTCACTGCAATCGAAAAGGAATCAGTCAAAGTGGGTTTGACGATAAATGAGGGTAAAACAAAGTATATGCTGTCTACAAACAAGGGAGCGCGGCGTTTAGACTCCCATGTTTCATCCGGCAGCTATTACTTTGGAGTAGTCAAGGATTTGTATACCTTGGCACCGCCATTAATACTAACAACGAAGTCAGTATATCGGATATAGCATTTGATTATCGAGTATGGAAAGGGCTTTGGCGTTATTTTTTTATTCTATCTCGAAAACAAGAGGGCGCTGTTGTACAAATACCACAAAAAACTCAAAACAACTCATCCGATAAGTATGATTTTTATAAGTGGTTTTCGGGTGCGGTGAGTCTTTTGGCGCTATGTATTTTGCTATATCTTGAACCCCAGATGGCGCTGTACTACAAAATACAGTAAAGCGTAGCAAAGCGCGAAGGGTGATAAATATCTTCTTTTCTTCTTTATGTGTATTTATATTCCACTTCTTTTTTCGCAAATCATTTCAATTTCTATTTTCAAAGCTTATTTAATTTATGTCCAGTTTCCTCGCGAATTGCCAAAAATTCATTTTTGCTCCGATTTTTTTTTTTTTTTTTAAATATGCAATCTGTCGCATACAATATAAAACTTGAAAATATATTTTTGAAGGCGATCGGCGGCACGCGCACACAGAAATCATGATTTCCCCAACATTTTCTCATAATTTCCAGATTTTGAAGCTGCATTTTGTTCATTTCGCCGAAGTTACCGGTTTGAAAGATGCATACAAAATTCCTTCTAAAGTTTGTGAAAAGTTTTTTTCAAATCGACGAATGAATTCGAAAATTATTTATATCAACTCCGGAGTTAAGCCGGGCATTCAGCTAGTATTTTAATAAACATATTTGAAAATTCCGTACAAATTTTTTATGAAGATAAAAGTTCAAAAAGAATAGAGTTCATCAGATAGATTTAGGCTTGATTTAAAAGTATAAATGTGTCTTATCTCTATATTGTAAAGAGCAAGCCTGTTGTTTCTTACAAATAGTAGTATGAAATTTAGCAAATAGATAATAAGGGTATTCATGCAAAGTGGCAAACATATATTGGGCAATTAGTAATTTTTATCAGGTAGGTTGCATGAACGTATCCTTAAATCGATTGTGCATTTGCAACATATATGTCAGCTGTTAGGCAAAATTTTTACAAAACATTAAACAACTGGCCCAGACAGAGGGAAAAAATTAAATTTGTGAGATTATATCAACAAAATACAGTATCTGAATTACTTTAATTAGAGTTATTGAATTTTTACCTCTGACATTTCGAATTATTTGCTTTCTGAGAAACAGCTAACAAAATAAAATCAGCTGATTGCTGGTATAAGTTTGTCAGATCGATTGCTCACCTATATCGTAGAGCAAATATATTTGGTTTGTGCAAAGCTTCTACATACATTTCAGCAAAAGGCTGATCAACTTATACGGCTTATACCATTTAATATTTAAAATCAATATATTTTCAAAGCAAACCAGCAGATGCAGAAGGACTGTTTTTCCTGTTGTTGGTGGTATCTGTTTCACGATTATGATTTTATGTCATGGCAACATAAAAATTTGTCTGATTAATCTTGAAATATTTAAACGCGATAAATATTTACTTTTTTTCTGATTAGAACAATATTTTTATTAGGTAGGTTGATTTCCTTAACTAGATATGATACCAAAAAAAAAAAAAAAAACAAAACAGAATTCAAGTTAAAGTATTGAAATATCTATATAATAATAAAGATACATATATACTTGTCCGAATATATAAAAATATCACTACAAATACAGAACAAACAATGTGAAATTTTTTTTTGAAATGTTATAATTTCTAACATTTACGAAGTCGTTATCCAAGCATAGGGATACCCAGATATATCCGTATTTGACTGAAAAATATCTCTTGTAAATATGATCATTATTGTAAAGATTTCGGTATGACTTCAATGTAAAAGTTTTAATAGATATTTTATAAATTATACACAAAAAAGCTATAGCTTTTATTACAATTGTATTGTATAACACGCAAAGGAAATATATGAGGAACCCCATTCTAGCTTTGCTGGGTATATAAAAAGATCTTTAAATATCAAATACAAAAAGAGATTATTTTTTATTTTTATATTTATTGCTTACAACTTTACTTTTGCAATGAATTCGTATGCATTATTTATTTATTTTAAGAATTTGCTCATAATTGTCATCATCGTCATAGTCGTTAGCTTAAATGAATGTAGAAATTTTACACCTATGGAATTTAAAATAACTTTCTTTTTCCCTTTCTACCCACTTTAGGTTCTGATTGCGAGGACAAAAATGGCAACATGATGCAGTCTTCATCAGCAACTAACTTGGATGGTGATCACACAACAAAACAGGCTACTCTCTTGTTGCTGACACTGGCACTATACTCTGCTATCATGTCGATAGCAACTTTGAATTAAGTATTTGCGCCAGATATGGTCATTTTACGAGTTCATAAGATATAAGAATGCTTTTGGTTTTACACTTTTTTTATTTTATTTTATTTTTTTTTTTTATAGAACATCAAGTTTTATGTAGTCTAAAGATGAGTTAACAATTCGGCACGATTTTGTGATTTTTATAAAATTGTAGTATAAAACAACACTACTTTTTCACAAAATTTAAACATATCAATGCGTAGCATCTGCATATTTAAGCAGTCATAACTTGAAGATCCGTTTTATTGGAACAAAACAAAAAAAAAAAAAACCTTGACAAGAGTTTTGTAGACGCAAAGCACTGCTGTAACCATAACAACACAATCCAAAAACTTGCAAAAGTAAACTTTTTAAAAAAACCTTGCAGAGAATTCTTGTTGATTTTCTGCAACACTCGTATTAGAACAATTTTGTAAGCCTAAATTTTAGAAAATCAAAAAAAAAAAAAAATTAAACAAAATATTTAACAAATCAACCGAGAAATCATGCTTAAAGTGAACCCAAACATCTTGTGAATACCATGCTATTCGGTGCCGTACAGCACTGATCTTACGCGGTATATAACATTCTCGAATAATTTTGTAATTTTTGCACACAAAAAAAAAAAAAAAAATAAAAAATTTGATATTAATTGATAAAATTGGAAATAAATAGAAATTTAACTGAAATCTTTTTCACACAAAAACAAAATTAGAAACAAAAAATTAAACAAATACCAAACTTTTTTACGACGACGTTTAATGAAACTAGTGAAAAGCTACACTTTAATGAAAACAAAAATGAAAACTTTTTTGTATTGAAACATTTTAAGATTTAAATGCGTATAGAACGAAATTTTATACATAAATTCAGACAAACAAACATGTATCCACATTGATATTGATATTTTAAAGATATGTATATTGAAAAAAAAAAAATTGGTAAAACTTTTATAGAATTATAGTTAAAAGAACAAAAACAAACAAATAAAAAAAAAACAAAACAAAAATATAAACGTACCCTTTCTTGTGGCCCAAAGCGATGCAAAGTGGTGAGTTTTTTTTTTAAATAATTTTTTAAAGAATCGATGAATATATACAAAAATGCTTACATAGTGCTAAAAGTTTATACATAAATCTTATTCATTTACCAACACATTCATACACTATCGTACGTTTATTTTATAAACCGCACATTCTATATTTTTATTCGCACACAATTTAAAAAAATTTTGCTTTATCACATTTAATTTTTGTCTAATTTTTAAGTTATTTAAGAAATAGTTTTTGCTTTTCATTTATAAAAAAGAACTAAAGTATGATAAGAAAAAAAAAACTCTATGTTGTAAAAAAAAAATACTTATGGTTAGCATATAACGGTTATATAAAAATCAGCCCTAATAATAATTGTGATCTGAACAAGTATATTCTATACACTAACAATATATAAAATAAAAAAAAAAAAAAAATAAAAACTCCCATATACCGTATCTTATATCGTATAAAGACTAGTAGCAAATATATAATAAATCATATTTAAGGTAAAAAATAAAAATTTTCGACTACTTGAAAATCTTAAAAAAAAATCATTACAACGTGTTTTTATTTTATTCTCTTCGACACTCATGTTTTTTAATTTAAGCACTGCTGCAGGCTCCGTGGCATTTCATTGCACCTGATCATTTTATTATTTTGATTTTTTTTTTTTTTTTTTTTTGGTTTCGAAACACTGGTAAAGAAAGGACATTTTTGATCATACTGATTTAAATTTTGAATTCGAATTTAGAGAAAAAAAGGTCTGTATGGTAAAATTACTGTTATAAAGTAATTGTCCACAATTAAGTTGATATAACGTATTTTTAGTTGAAATATATAAAGCTTTTAACAGAAATTGACGTGATACTGCTCAAGAGCATATAAAGTGCATTTCAAGTTGTCCAACCCAATTTCAGATTATTCGAGAAATCGGGTTTTTATAAAATTTCCGAATATTCATTTAAATTAAAAGTCAGCTCAAACGATATTTTCGAATACTTTTAAATGCACAAATTTTTTCAAAATAAAAGTGTTACTTATAAAAAGAATAGAAAAAGCTTTCATTGAGATAGCGTGGAATTTTTAATATTACTTAGTTGGTTTTGGACAATGCAAAGATACATAAAATGGAAAGAGTTCGTGCTACAATATCAAATACCGAGCTACATCTAAAATATCTATCTCTTTACCCCCCAATGCTGAATCCTTTTGGAAAATGCTTTTCAAAGATTAAAATATATGCACGTTAGTTGAAGTGAACCAGGATCAAAAACTGCAAACCATTATTGAAAGTAGTGTACGTCGTATTATAGCCAACGATTCTGTCAACTACATTACAGACATGATGATTTTATTGATTTCAAAAGCTGCCTTTCCACAAATTTTGACTTAATACTTAATAATAATAACAACTTATATGCTAAATAAATTAATAAAATTAAATATAAAGCCCCATGTGGCTTGGGGCTTTCGGGATTTGGTTTAATTTGATTTGCGTTTGGGTAAATTTCACTTGCGTTTGGGTTAAACTGATTTGCTCTTGGGTTTAATAAATGTGCGAATGCTTTATATAAAATCGCAAAAAATTGTTGAACAAAGACTATAAGAAAGGTATTAAATAACTCTCCTCTGTTAGAGGTTATTTTTAAATCAACAGGTTAAAAGTTATCCAGCTGAAGTTAAATGAAAAAAAAAAATCCTTATCATTATGATTTCATTTCAAATGAAAGTCTTAAAATTAGGTCAAAACATAGTAGTTATAAATATCATTAAAAATTATTTGAATTTGTGCTCTGAAAATGGTCTCAGCAAGTACGTCTAGATTGAAAATTAAGATAGAGTTTTTAATTTGAAGTGCTTTCATAAAAAATTCGACACGAAAGTTTCGATATGAAAGCTAAAAAAATAAATGTTTTCAGAAAAGCTTATTTCACCGAGACAAAATCATCAAAAAATATAAGCAGCAAACATTTTTTTAACACTTTTGAAGTATTCCTTAGTTAATTCGTTGAAATAGTAAAAAAACGTAAGCAGTAAACATTTTAATTTTTATTTTTGTTTTTTATTTTTTTTTTTTTTATAAAAAAAATTGTTTCTGATCATAATTTAGAAATTTAGCAGTTAACAGATTTAACCATTAATAACTTATATGACACCATTTGAAATGATGACTAAAGTCGCTTTATTAAAAATCCCATATTTGATTTTTTTTTTTATGGCAGTTTTGATTATTTCTTATAAAATTCCCTCGAATTTGAACTTCCAATAAAATTAACAAAAAACAAATGCTGTGAGTGAAAACAAGTAATAATGCGACCAATATACAATTTATTCGTCTGGTATAAATCAATGAATGCGGCCGAATTTAAAAAAAATTATTTATTTTTTCTTTTTTTTTCTAATAGCCTAATATTCTTAAATTTCTCTACAAATTATGGTTCAAAAGTATATATTTAAAATTTTTTATTTAAAACAAGCTAACCCGGCAGACTTTGTTTTGCCCTTTCTGGTAGATGGCGTATCGGTTTGCAAATGTACAACCGATTTATACAACCGTGCCCTCTGGTGTTAAAGTTAAAACAAAATAGATATTATCAAGCCCCTTGCCGTTCCTGAAAACACATATATAAAAATTTTCGTGCCAACAGAATGATCCGCTTAGTAGTTTTTAGCGGTTTACCCAATGGCAGCACCACCTACGGGGTCCAATTGTGAATCAAAATAATCAAGGGACCCTCTCAAATACACAAATCGCACTCCATCTACAAAACAGGCACAACTCAAAATTTAAAAAGTTTTACTTTTTAATGTTAAACTAATCGTCGTGATTACCTCCATCAACTATCAAAATTGTTCACACCTCTTCAAAAAAATCATTTTGTCTCTTTGTTTTGTATGGAGTCCGTTGAAAAAAAGGGTTTTTTTGCTTCTCCTGAAAATTTTAAAATTTTGAGTTGTGTCTCTTTTGTAGATAGTGTGCGAAATGTTCAGTCGTTTACGAGGAGTTCAGAAAAAATAGCCCCTTGCAATTTTGGTTTTTCATAATTTTTACACTTTACCGGCTGAGTTTTCCGACGTACGTGGTATGGAATGGCAAAGTACACAAAAAAAAAAAAAAATCACAAGAATATCGGTTTCTTCGTTTTTAAGTTACGGAAATATATTTTACGACTTTCTTTGGTTTATATAGTTTATTACTTTCTCTTTTACAATTCTTTTATAAGTTTTTTATAAATCTTTTACAAGCCTTTTTTACAATTGTACAAGCATGTAGTTTAATATAAATTTGTATGTTTAATACAATACTTAAAATAATTTTTCATATTCATATACTTTATGCATGGAACACATTGATGACGGCAACGGCTCTACGGCACACGGCAAAAGAGAGAAATGTAGTCATATCGATGGCTGCTTAATTATATTGACAGCGACGCAACAAAAAGCTTTTCTACCACACGCAAAGCCAAATTATTAAAGGGACATGACACCTTCAAAACAATTTTTTTTGAATGTTTATAAATTAAAAAAAAAGATATCCTTTTAAAAAATTACATATTTATTTTGAGGTAAAAAACTACACAAAAAATTGTTTTCTGGACTTAATCACATATATGGCTACTCGATTTTTTTTAAGCAAACATCAAAAAATCATTGTAGGCATGATTGCGACACACTGAAACACCTGATAAAAACAACAAAAACACGGAGTCTTACTCAACATCAAAACCACCATGGAATAAACTAAAAAAAAAATAACGAAATGGCGGCGTTTATTCGAAAATGATCATCTTTTTGGGGCCAAAATCGGTCAAAAACTCAAAAACTATATTACCGATCTTTCTGTCCGTAGTTCATTTCATGCATTAACAAGTGCAAAACAACATATTAAAATTTCAGTACGATCACTGGAGTTGTTTTTATATTATCACGCCCGCAATGATTTTTTAAAGTTTCTTTTAAAAAATTTCAGTACCCACATATGTGGTTAAAAAAATTAAAAATTTTTTTGTGTAATTTCCCTACCTCAAGGAAGTGTGTCGCTTGTCAAAATAGAAACATTTCTATGCAGACGACATCATCAAGAGCAACAACGCCGTTGAGACCTATTCACCAAACGCACCTCCATAAGAAATACTTAAAAAGAACGTAAAACAAATTTGACAGATGGCGTTACGTCATTGCCGTCGTCAGAGTGTTCCATGCATAAGAGTACCTTCATTATGTTTACTCTAAAAAATGATTGAAAGTTGTACTACAATAAACGATGTAAAATTTGATGCACTATTGGTGGTTTTCCAAAATAAACACTCTTCACAGCTGGTTTTTCTATTTTCTTTCTTTTTTTCACTGCTTCAGAGCAAGATATATTCAACATGGTAGATTTGTCTCGGAGCGGTGGGTACCGCAGCTGTCAAATACATGGTATATCATAATTTGGAAGTTTTGTTTTTTGTTTTGCTTTTGACACGTGCTGCATCCACCGCAACAGAGAATTTCAACTTCCACTTCTACCATGTTGAAAAAAAATAACGAAATGTCACTATCTGCCCTAGAAAGGACTTTGACCGAGCTTCTTATGACCAATTCTGTTGTGTGTGTTGTGAAATGTTTGAACACAAATGATCGAGAACTGGACCTAAAAGTTATATGCCGACTCCGAATGGCTTATATTTTCAAGAAGCTTTTCATGGCAGTTTTTACTCTCTGAGGCTTGCCATTGTCTGCAGAGAGGTGACGGGCGAACAGAAAAATTAATTCGATTGAAAAAATTGTTCTATTTCGGGTGGGCCTGATTGAATCAGGGTTCTCTCGCGTATGGGCAACGCACTCTACCCACTGCATCACGGCAGCTACAATATGTGTATAAGATATATTCTACCATGTTGAGTTCTATAATGTCGAATATATCTTAATTCAGAGTGTTTTCTCTCAGATAGTGAGAGAAGCGTCAACTGATTGAGATAACTTCGTGCGTGTGATCGTGTACGTGTTTCGACTCTCGAATGAATCCGTGGGACTACGTGAACATCGCTACTACAATTTTCCACATTTGTGCTTGTGTTAGTAGCGCTCTCGCTCTCAGCACTGCCAAAAACTGTTCTGCATAAAATAATTATTTTGACTCGTTTTTTCTTCATTCCGTTGTCAAAATTTTCTAAAAATTAACAATAATTTTCTACAATAGGAAGCAAACGGCAGCATATGAAGCATAGAAAAGAAATTAACAAAAAATTGGCAGCTGATTAAGAGAACTTCATATGAAGTCCTCGAGTCTAACCCCCCCCCTTGGACTAAGGGAATATCACTGGTCTATAATCAAGCGCCTTCCAGTGAGCAAAAATTAAATTTACTGTACATCTAAGTCATGTGTGCTTGTCAACCCATGCACAACTGATTTTTTTGTTTGTGATCTCTTTGAGTTTGACTATCACAGCTGACGTCATAGCAATGGCTGACATGCCCAAGGTGAAATCTGTATTTCGTGAACATGAATCAAAAAAAGAGTCGAATCATTAAACAAAACATTCACTGATCTCTGCAGACACAATCCATCCAAAATCTTTTGCTTCTCCCCCATGATTGAGTCGGCTTTCACTTAAATCAGCTGTACAAATGAGTACCTTTCACTTAAGTTGCGCTCACAGTTGCCAAAAATTAATACATTAAAATATTAGTATATTAAAACATTACAATGAACTGTGAATTGCCCAATTATATATACTTATTAGATGGAATACCCGACGAAGCTTGGGGTGGTGTAGCATTTAGGGTGAATATAATGTATGGAAAAAATAGTGTCCCGCCCACTGTCTAATACCGCCCACTTTTGCTCATTATACCAAAGAATATATGTGCAAAATTTGGTTGAAGTCGAACAAATGGTGTAAGAGCAGTTTGCTTCGAATTGAATTGAGACGCCCTCTTGCCTAATTCTGCCCACTTCTCTATTCTAAAAACTGCTCATTATACCAAAGAATATATGTGCAAAATTTGGTTGAAGTCCGACAAACTGTGGAGGAGCTTTTGGGGTACATGCAGACATGATTATATTCAAATGAAAGGTAAAAGTAGGCGTGGCAACATTTACATATATATAATGACCGCCACTTAGTCAAATATAAACCTACACACCAAATATAACTATCAAAACATGTGCAACTCAGGAATTATAATGTTTTCTGAGAAGTGAACGTAGTTGTAGTTCGACCACGCCCATTTTTAGTGCAGTTGCCGAGAGTAACCATACGAAATAAATTACAAAATTGTAATCCAATACAACCACATTTTTTCTGAAATATAGCAGATTTATTGATTTGTGGGCGGTAATAGGGGGTGTGGCAATTTTTTTTCTATTTATTATTCGAGATATAAATATTGATAATAGATGTTGTAAATGTGGTGCCCTGAGGTGTTACCGTTCCTGAGATCTTAACAGACACCAACGCGCACGAACAATTTGGACCCCCGAAAATAGACCCCTCCTATCTTACGATTTTTTGCTCAGCTCAACATAACCTTTCACCTCCCTAAATAGTTGCACTCAATTGCGGGACACCCTGTATATGGATGAATACCACTTCATTTTAACGGATACTTAAACATTCCGTATTTACATCAATTTCAAAAGAATTTTTAAGCATCTTTATATTTTTTACCATCTCTAATAGCTTTGTTCTGAAAATGCGATAACAATTAATTGCTTCCTAAAATTTTTCACCGGCCACAAAAAATTACTACCCATAAATTGACATTAAAAACAAATATTGATGGGTTTTACATATTCCAGTCAATATCATGTTGAATTTGTTTTTGAATTCAACTTTTTAAAACATAATTTTATGAAAATTTGAAAGAATACTTAGTTCACACATAAAAAAAAAAATTTTTCTGTCACTTCCATGTTTATAGGTGACGATTTTTATCATATTTTAAGCTAAATCAATCTATTGTTTCTTTGGACAAAATTGTTAACATATATTTAGATTGAGACCGTTAGTCGTTAGACCGTTAGAAGGCACAAAAAAAAAAAAATTCAAGCCATTTTTTTAGAATAAAAGTTAAAATAAATATTGTATAAAACAGTTGATTCGAAAAAATACCAATACTTCTCAGAGATCTATATTCTATAGCAAGAACATTTCATTTGGATTGAGAAACAACGTGTAAGAAAATTAAGCCCAACAAAAACAATGATAATTTTATTTTTTCAAAAGGATGAGTTCTAGAAAAATATAAAATTTTAAAACTATCCTATAATCTAGGAAGACAAATCTATTAAAATTAATTTAAATTAACAAATTTTTGTTCGACAAGGTGGTTCAAGAAAATTTTGAAATTGGTCTATTACTAGCTCTACGGTTTCCCCGTTTTGATCAGTATTTTCCCGTCATCCCATTTTAGTCAAAAAATTAAAAAAAAAAAAAAAAAAAATCGGGGAAAATCCCGCCACCTGGCAGTTATGTATCTCACTACAATAATTGTAGGAAATCTATTGCAAATTTGTTAGTATTTATAGTATTAAAAAAAAATTACCTCATGTATTGGCCCGGGTTGAGAATTATGAAGGTCTGTTAGACACGAAGAATGGAAATCGTTTTAGTGCTTCGTATTTGAAGACAGATTTGAGCTGAAATTTACTTTGGTCTGCTTGATGAAAGTTTATAAATATCATTTTAAATGTTTGTTCTTAAACGTCCTTAAATTGATTTAAAAGAAAATTCTTAAAAAAGTATGTTGGGGACCCAAATTAAAATATTGTATGAATTGGCTAAAATAGATCATATCTCAATTTTTTTTTTTTTTTAAAACTCCGAATTAGTTATTGCTTAATTTTTTGCAACAAGTCTAGTTTAATAAATCCACTTAAATTTCAGAATGTTTTTTCGTACAAGGCTTGGCAGAATCATAATTGTAGCATGCATACAAGGTAGCATTTTTCCGTAGATTATTATGGAAATTAAAAAAAATTACCACCCTTGTGGCCTAAGCAATCCCTTGAAATTCAGCAGGTTCATTAAAGTAGACTTAACCCAATTTTTTTTTTTTTTTTTTTTAACTGAGCTAATTAGTTAATAGATACGGTAAATATATTAATTTTTGAAAAGAAAGTGTTCAACTATAGGTACAATTTTTATAGAACTTTTTTTTATTGAAAACGTTTTTTTAGAAAGTGTTTAGAGTTTTTCATAGAATGCATGTCAATTTTTCAGAATTTTTGAAGAAATTTTTGAGAATGAACACTTTTTTTTTCTTTGTAACTTTTTCCAAAGGTTGATCGTTTTTGAGTAAAAAATTATTTTATTTATCCAGTCATTTTATCGTTCTACGCGCCATACAAGATCTGCCATTTTGAAATTAATTTTTCGATATGCATAACTTTTGAGTTTTACTTACAATTGCAGAATTACAATTAAGTAACTATTTGTTGCTGATCCCCTTAATTGACACATTGTTGAGGTAAGAGTAAAATTGTGACGTTTAAGGCTGACTACAAAAAAATCCATTACTTTGCGTATTTTTTTTTTGTTTTTTTTTTGTTAAAACTTATTTTAGATGAAAATTTTCCATTTCAGATATTTTTACGGAAATATAGTTGTGCATCTAACCTTGATCCTTTAAGCATATTAAATTTAACGATATTTGTTAAAACTGCTTCATATCTTTATCGTTTTAATATCCTAATTTTGCAATTTAAAGATGCTGTTAACAAACTTTTCATCTTGCGTGCTGATTTCCTAGCATCTCTTTGAAAAATTTTGAAAGCTTGGCTATACAAGATTAGAGCACATTGAGCACATTGAGAACTTTCAATTACCAGTCATATTTATGTTTTTGATAAAATTCTTCTTATGCATCCACAAAAAAAAAAAAAAAAAAAAAAAAATATACCATTTTATTAACTTCCACAGCAAAACAATATCATAACAATTTCATATTTTGCAATTTTTTATCACAAGCATAACATAAGAAAAAAAAAATAAACAAACTACTATGCATAAAAAATCATTTATGTACAATTTTAAAAACTTAACGGCTGTAGTATAGTCCAAAGTCAGCGTATAGCTATAAAAAAAAGATATCGTTTATAGTAATAAAATGTTAGTTCATAATAAAAAACGTTGCAAATAAACTAAAATTCTATGAAAAAAAAACAGCATAAACTGAAACTAACATGCATACATATCAGTATCTAAAATAAAAATTTACACTTAAAGTTACATTTATGTAATGTACATACAATAAAGATACACAAAATGGGTACATAAAATTAAAGAAAAAAATACTTTATTGTATTTGTATGAACATTTATGTGCATGTATATGAAAACATTTGGGCATTTATAGCAAATGCTTTAAGCTATGTTTGTATCCAGTAGATAAATGTACAATATATAATATACAGATAACTAAAGTCTATTGAAATAAATGTCAACATTTTAAGAATGTGTTAACTTTAAAAAATAAGCTATTATTCAAGCAAACTAAAGCATGAATTAGTTTGTAATATATTTATACATATATTAAATATATATACAAGTACATTTAATGAAATATATAAATTTAAGTATTTAAACAAAAAATGCATATCAATACATATATATATTATATATAAATGGAATAAAAAAAACTAAATATTATAAATAAAACTGCACAAACATACAAATATGTTTTCAAAAAAATTGTGTCGTTATGTTAATGTGCGCCTATATCTGATATACATACCTATAGATAATTATATTATATTAGCCCAAAATTAAACAAAAAAAAAAAAAACTTATACACTTCATAAGCAGGCCTGTAAAAACAAAAAAAAAAAAAAAAAATAAAATAATAAGACATAAATATGAGTTAAAAACAGAACTACACTATAATATAAGAAAATAACAGTTACTGCAATTAGTAAAATTTTTAATTATTAAAAATTCTAAAAACAATACATTTGTATAAAACAAAGAAATACATTTTAAGAACATAATTATTAGTCTACATAACTGCGCGATGTTCGCTGCTAATAATAAATATTATTTGAGCATTGCTTAAGATAAAACTTATATTAAAGCACATTGTAGAGTTGCCAACTGCTGAATTGGGCATTTGTATTACCCAGCAGGTGCTGCTTATGATTCTAGGAAACCAAATAATTATCTTGGTTTTTTTTTTTTTAAAAAAATGATAATTTCTATAAAAAGTATTATCAAAAGTATACCAGAAAAGCACAGAGAACTCTTTTTTGCACTCTGGTTTCTGTTTAAGTAAAAAAAATTATCTTTTGCTCTAGAGGAAAGCGTAAAATATAAAGAATTCTAATACAGAAAATAAATACATTATTAACGTTAGCATAGACAAAACTAAAGACATAGCAACTAGGCGATTATTCATTACACTAAGCTTACAATTTTAGAAATGTAAATGTTTGTAAATTAATCTAGCGAAAATTATAAAAAAAAAAAATTTGCATTAATTGCACTTTGGGCTGATGTACAATAATAATTGTTTATAATTTGTGTTACAAATAGTATAAAATAAAATTACATACATTTCATATCGTGGTGTCCTTGACAATTATCAGTCAAAATTTTCAAAACTACAATTTGATTGAATATATTATTTTAAATAAATTAAAGAAAAATTATTAATGAAATTGTTTAAAAACAAAAATTTAAAACAAAAACATTTTATTAGATTTTATGAAAAATAACACAAAAATTGATGTATTGCATATTAGAAATTTAATACACAAAGAAAGCTACAATCAATATTAATATTAAGTCAATATTAAGTATTGACCTCAAATATTTAGTAGTGGATTTATTGATATTTTCTCTAAATGATTTAATAAATTTTTACAAAAATTATTACTGTCGCCAATTTATACTATTTTTTTTTTTTTTTTAACATAAATAATAATTCTATTCTAGCCCACTGTGCAGCAGTGCTGAAAATAATTTTTAAACTTAAAAATAAAAGAAATTTTAATCTTAAAAAAGATCATACAATTTATATTTTTATACAAAAAAGAATGATAATATTTCATCTAAGCTTCGAATAACACTTGAATACAAACCAAATATTTATTAAATAATGCTACTTTAATAAACAATAATTATAAAAATAATATACATATACAAAAAAAAATTATATATAAAAAGCCTCCATTTTATAGTTTTTTTCTAATACGCATATATAAGATAGTCGATATATTTTCTAAGTTTTCTTTTAATGAAATATTTTTGTCAATTTTAAAGGTTTTTGGCTCAAGCCACAGAATTTGACAAAATTCATATTTCTCCTTACAAGAGCAAAGTGTTGGCTTCGCGCAAGTCTACCTTGTCATTTTTTTTTTGTTTTTTTTTCCCTGCAACAATATATCATATATTTCAATCGCTAAAATTTTGCATTTTTTACTACTACACTTTTAACTACTTTTTTATTTTATTTTTATATGCTTCCTCACTTCATAATAACATTTAAAAACCTCGCAACTACGTTTTTTGTTGTCGCCTCTGCCTTTGCCTTTACATTAAAATTTTTTAAATTAAAAAGTTTTATGAAATTAAAAAAAAAATCTATACCTAAACAAAAAAAAAAACAAGAACTTACAAACCTTAGAAAACCCATTAAGTAACGTTTCACATACTACTATAGTAATTTATGTAGTTAATAGAGTTTTAGTATCTATGTTAAGGTACTGTTTTTATAAATAAAGTAAGATTTAAAATAGAATATTTCCGAAAAATAGTACGGTATGCATTAAATAAGTTTCTAATGATTGCAGATTTACTGTTAGAGGCATATAATAGTTAATAAGTTTATGATTTTGGAATAATAAGTCAGATCATGCACTTTGTTTTTTCAGCGAATAGAAATGTAGTTTTTTATTTTAAAGTTTTTACGAGTTATTGGTTTAATAGAGTAGACTATTTAAAGCGATATATACTTTTTGATTAAAAATTAGTTTTTCCATTTTTGTAAAAATGCAAGCAATGCTTTCAAAGAATCACATGGCTTTAAACTTTTTTTAATTAAAACTACCAATAGTATGTTGCTGCACCCTGCAACTATATTCAAAAATAATAAGTGCGTTCAAATCTTTTTGTAGACCCTTAGTTTAACACCACGCTCATTGTTCAATGCCCGTTCCAGTATCCCAGTAGCAGGACATCATCAAATAGTAACTTCTTTCTTAGTTTCAATGTTCTGTGTCTTTTACTTCCATAGCTATTCTGTATAGAAAACTTGATTTGTATAGGCAGAGCCACGCCCCGCTTTGCAATGCCCGTGCCAGTTTTTCAGTTCCAAGCTCCAACCGACGTTTGGTTTCAAAGCTATTCGATATCAAAAATTTTAACTGTATGGGCGGTGCCACGCCGCCTTGTCCAATGCTCACTCAATTTTACCAGTCGAATGGCACGACTAATTAATAAGCTAGTAACCGAGTTTCATTCACGTGTGACATAGAGTTCGAAAGTTATACCTAAAGTTTGGGTTGCTTAAGAGTACCATGCCCCACGTCCAACGCACATAAAATAACACCAGTGGATCGGCACGTATAAATTCTAGTTAAGTACCGAATTCCGAGGCGGTGCAACCTATAATTCCAAAGCTATTCTATATTGCAAATATGTGTTGTATGAAAGGTGCTACGCTCACTTGTTTATATATATGTATATAGCAGGCCCGTAGCCAGGATTTACCTTAGGGGGAGTTTTAAAAAAAAAAATCTGTAAGTAGATACAAATAAAAATGAAAAGCAAGAATATGGAAATTTTTCAAAGCAAAACCGTTTTCTTTTGAGACAATTCGTGAATATTTAATATTTAAGTTAGAATATTTAAGAGTTTATTGAATTTTTTTATCAACTTAATTTTGAGTATTAAGTATTAGATTTTTGCCTTAATTTTTTGAGAAATGGTCCAAATTGAAAAATTTAATTGTCGTTTAAAAAGTATAATTCGGAAAAAAAAGGCATACAAAGTAAAAATAACTATCGAAAAATTTCACTTATATTTTTATAAACAAGCGAACCAAAAACTATAATCTTTAGATTTGGTTTCATTTTGGCTACCTTACGCCTCTATATATCCCTAGTTGTGTACAAGTACTTGAAGCTGTTCGAAGGCTTGTCCGAGTTATCGTCAATGACCAAAATATTACTTTTCTCGAAAACGATTTCGACAATTTGACTTATATTTAAATCTTTAAAAATGGAACTGTTAAATTTCTCATTCAAATTTTTATATCACGACTGATAAAACCATTCAATTCCCAAAAGCTATAATATTATATTTTTTTATAAAATTTTTTGAGCAGAGGTTTAAAGTCCGATAAAAGTCATATTTAAAATTCAGATTATTTTTCAAGATACGTAGTTCAAAAATTGGTCTTTGCACAGAGTTAATATCTTATAGCCAATATATTTTTTGAGTTATCACATCAAAATAAGACTTTTTTTTAAAAATCATTACTCAGCTGGATAAATTTTTATAAAAAGAACAAAACTAAAATTTCTTTGGATATTTAAGAGTTTATTTAGCCGTGGATTTAAATAACAATTATTTGTAAAATAGAAAAATAATATCAAAAATAAAATTTTTTTCAACTTCCGAAATTTATAAAAATCCCGAAGTTTAAAATAATTGTTCATTTTTCTTATGAAATTTGGTAACATGATTAAAAAAATCATCAAATCTCCATAAAATTGGATTCTATAAAATATTTTAACATTGTTTTTTATTGCAAATTGTTTTAGTCACCCGCCTTACGTGGAATACCCCTTAATATTTACAGTTCTTCAAACAGCGGGGGTGTGAACACCTAAATCTCCCCCCTTGGCTACGGGTCTGGTATATAGATGGACGGTGACAGTGGGCATTGTAACATTTATCCATATAGTAATATCCGCTTAGATCCATAGCACCTAAATGCCAAGTTTCACTATCAAGACATGTGCAACTCAGGAATTTTAATGATTTCTGAAACATCAATTATTTTTAGATTTTCATACAAAAATACTTTTAAAATTTCCGACCTTTTCGGTTGATTTTTCAAAAATTTTCTTCTTGTTCTAACAATTGCGAACAGATGAAAAAGAATCAGCAAAATCGGCCTAGATTTTATATGCTTTACTTAAGGTCTCAAAAGAAAACTCGGTTTACATTACCATTATCTTTAATCTGGAAACAATGTGTCGAAGATGATAAATTTCCGGTGTAATAAAATAAACTCAACTTTTTTAGTCAAACTCGTCAACATAGTCTCCTCCAAGTGCAATATAATCATTCCAGCGCTTATTTAACATTTCGATATCATTTTTGTAGAAGGTTTTATCTTTGGCTTCAAAAAAAAAAAAAGCGTTTGTTTCGGGCAACACCTCCTCATTCAAGGCAAATCTCTTTCCAGCAAGCATTTTTTTTTAGTTTTGCGAACAGAAAAATGTTGCTGGGAGCTAAATCTGGGGAAAAGTGTGGGTGCTGAAGCAACTCATGCAATTTTGTCATCATAGCCAAAGACTTGTGACACAGTGCATTGTCCTGGTGAAAGGTCACTTTCTTTCATTGCATATGTGGCCATTTCTTCGAAAATTCCTTGTTCAACTGACCCAGTGCAACCACGTAGCAATCGCCATTGAATGTCGTGCTTTTCTTAAGGAAGTCGATAAACAAAATACCGTATGCATTCCAAAATACGGCTGCCGTAACCTTGCCAGAACTCTCTTGCGTTTTTGGCCGCTTTGGGCGAGGTTCACCGGCTGTTGTCCATTTTGATGTCTTATGGTGGATCCAAGTTTCGGCCATCCATCCATACGTATCGATTCAAACTTCACTTAACTGTTTAGAGTGTCAGCTATCTCCTGCAACGTCACTTTACAATTTGTTATGGTTTGCCAAAACGATTTTGTAGAATTTTTTGATGTTTTCCGGTATAACCACCTATTTGGGTGGATCCTATAAAATCAAGGTACATAACTCCAACTCCAATTAAATTAACAATAATAATTCACTGAACTTAGTGAGTCTCATTTGCACCTTGGAAAGATGAAGCAATAGCAACTTTACACAAAACTTTATTACATATCTGGAATTGCTTGAGATGAAATTAATGGACCAGTGGGTCCAAATAGGATACTTTCTAGCGCTTTAGTTTGAGTTGACTTTAGCGCCCTTGTTATGCGGATCGCTGTCTGCCGCTGTGTTTTCTCCAGGTATCTGAGATACATTGATTTTTCCACAGCCGGTCACCACACGAATATTCCGTAGAGTAGAATTGGGGGAAATACCATTTCGTAGATCCAGTGCATCAGAGAGCGTGCTGCCCAGCGCCTTTTTGGATGCGTATAGAGCAAATATGCCCATGTAGTTGCCCGATTGGCCCGCGTGGCCCTTCATACAAATTTTTTGCTATCTTAAATTTGTTTTTGTCTAATAAGCCAAAAACAAACCACACTCGTTCATTGTTCAGCTCATTTTCCAACGCGCTTTACAAAAACAAACGACTGCAAATACAATATAAGAACAGCACACTCGACGATGTTGATGTTTTAGCTGATTGTCCCGTTTTTTGTGTGTGGAATGATTTTTACATGAAAATGTTATATTTTTTTTATTTTAATAGAAATAAAGTCTTGTCGCAGTGCACTAGCAAATAAAATTCTGTGTATTGTATTGTTATTTTGTTTTTTTTTATTTCTTTGTGTTATCAAAGAAATAAATTTTGATGGAATGATTCTTAATATATAATTATTAAAATTAATTTTCTAACTCTTAATCACGTAATATTTAAAAAACTTTTTCAGAAATGTACCTTTAGACCACATTTATTTTTCTATTTATATGTATATGAAACAGTAAATACTCAAAATTTTTAAATTTCTAGGAGAAGCAAAAAACTAATTTATTTTTGAGGGACCTCCATACAAAACAATGAGACAACATTTTTTTTTAAGATTATAGAGAAATAAGATGTGTAAAAAATCTTGACAGTTAAATGAATCATCTTCTTTTTAAAACTACGAATTGTTTTAGATAAAGAAGTAAAAATTTGTAAATTTTGAGTTGTGAATGTTTTGTATTTAGAGTGGATTATAATAAATCTAAACCACCTCTTCTTACAGTGTACTTTTTGTTTTGTTTTGTTTTTTTTATAAACGCAACGGTTTATAACCTTTTGTGTTTGATATTTTGTTTTTTAAAGCATTGGCCCGTGTTTAGAATTTATTGGGCTCCACTGGTATACAGCATTGGTGGCTTTCTCTACCTTCCCGACAACATTGATTCTTCATTTCAGTTTACTGTCCAGGCCGACTCCTAGATATTTCGTGTGATTCTTCGGGATGAGTTGTATATTGTTTATTTTTGGTGCTATCCACGGCGGTATCATGTACTTTTTCGTAAGCAAAACCAAACCTGTTTTCTCAACGTTGATGCTTAGACCGACTGAGTTTATCCAACTGATCACCACTTTGAGTATATGCGCTCCATTATTGAGCTTGTTGTTGGCAGACATTCTCAACTATAATTATTGTTAGATCATCTGCATAAGCAATATCTTTGAGGCACTTTTTTAAAAGTTTTTGAGTAGTTCATTAACGACTAGGTTGCATAGTAGGGGCAATAGGACCCTGCCCCCCACCATGGGGTGTTGCCCACTGAACTTTCCTCTTCATTACAGTAGTGCTCCGCTCGACTTTAACCCGTCAACAATTTAATAAATTGTCCATCCAAAGGTCAATTGCTGCAGCTGTAACTATTATAGGTAGACCATTAAGAATTACTGCAGTTGATGCATTGTTAAATGCGTGATGGAGGGCTTTTTTTATGGATGCTATAAGGGAATATAGTGTCATCTCAACCGATTTCCCTTTAGTATATGCGCTTTGGTTAGTAGTTACTGGAAAAAATTTTAATTATGTATTTGTAGCGCACCTGTGTGTCAGAGTGGGAACTTATCGGCCGATGTGTTATATTTTGCCTCATGATTACGGTGACCATCCGTTCTGTTTTTAGCAGAGGTGTTCTGTTTTTAAGGCGTTTGTTCTGCGTATTTTTTTTTATTGGAAAATAACAAAAATGTTCTGTTTTTTGCAAATGTTCTGTTTTTTGTTCTGATTTCATGCGTCATGCAAATCAAAAAGTTTCTTTTAACCCTTTGCTGATAACCTCTTGCACATCAGTTGGCAGTTTCAACCATTCGACCGTGGAATATTGCAACAGACTCGTCGCATGCTTAGTGCAGTCGTTATATCGTGTAAAAGTCCCCTTACTTGTTATCGATATCAATAAGCAATCTCTATTAAACAGCTAATTATGCAAAGTAATAAACATGAAACTAAGTTTCAAAAAAATAAAAGTTTTTATAAACAAAATTTTGTTCTGTTTTTTCTATTAAAAATTATGGTCACCGTACTCATGATTCAAAATGAAGGAGTAAATTAAATAAATTTTTGGTACGCCTTGCAAGCTTCCTGGACAAAAGGTCTATCATAGAGTCCAAAATTGAATTTGAAGTTTTGACCGCCCTAAAACCAGGCAAAGTTGCGTTTAAAACTAGTTATTTAAGAGAAAATAAAATGTGCGTTTTGTGACTGCCTCAAAAGTTCCCATAAATCGCCCAATATGATTTATAAATGTTTTTTTTTATTTTTCTCATTTGTTTCTAACCGTTGTTCGATTCTGGCTTACTTTTAAGGGTCACACAATAAACCAGATTTTCCGTAGATGGATTTATATCTTTCGGATGATCTGTTGAAATAAACAAGATTACAGTTTTATATATAAAGGAAAGTTTTCCTATTTTTATGATGTCACTTTGTATGGGAGGTAGGCGTGATTTTGATCCGACTTTGCCTTATGGTATATCATACAGATGGGTCATATTATATATCTAAGCTAATGTGGAAAGTTTCAAGACATTTCTTTAATTTTTGTGGATTTTGAAGAGATTTTACGGTTAATATAAAGTCACTTTGTATGGGAGGTAGGCGTGGTTTTCATCCGATTCGGCCTATTTTCAACCTTGATCTTCCTTTTTTAAAAATAAACTTATATTTTGAATTTCATCGCGATAGCTTTAAAATTGCGGCTGTAATCGTGTCGACAGACGGACAGACAGACGGACACACGGAAATCGACTCAGGAGATGATGCTGATCAAAAATATATATATTTTTCTATACCTGTCACGCCTCCTCTTGGCGTTACAAACAATGGAATGACAAAGTTAATATACCTCTTACGCAGTACGCGTAGGGGCATAAATATATTAAAAAAAATAATCGTTCATTTGGACAAAAAATATTCGGGCACAGCAACAGTTTTGAACCGCTTGAATAAAAAATTATGCATAGTATGACAAGGCGCATACAAATTTTTTCTTTTCTAATTAAATTTTGTTCGACGCAACGAGATATAAAAAAATGTTCGAATTTAAGTTATTATTCAGTTCGAGGGAGTTTGAATCCGGAGGATATTTGCGAAATGAGTATTTTGTTCCTAGGAGGTAAAAAGTTCGTAGAAATAAAAAAATGCTTTCGGAGTTCACGATAAAGCTGATTATTCTATGATTTCATATTATTTTACATTTATTTTTTCTTTCGTTCTTGTAATCTGTAATCTGTCGTATATTAGTCATGCAATCTATTATTATATTTCATATTATAAATTTTAACAAAAAATTTACCCCGAAATATAAGTAAAACTACACCTTTTAAGGAAAGCATGAACGAACACAATTAAAGAATTTTCAACAAATGTTCAATGAGCGAACACAAGATAGAAGCGTTTAAGAATGTTCGACAAGTTAAGGGCCAACCACAATATACGAGTCGCTTTGTTCTTTTGAATGCATTTCAATGTTGTTACCCATAATAAACAAACGCAACTTTTCGAAGCTGAAGGAAACAATTTGACAATACGTTTTGTTCCATAAGAACAGAAATTTTAGCACCTTAACTTGTCAGACATTATTGAAGCTGCTATCGTTTCGTCCTTTTTTGGTCAAGCCTTTAGGCTTATGCAGCCCATTCTTTAACGAAATCATCAACACAAATTCGTCAATGCTGGCAGCGACCAGATGGCACAAAATCTGAAAACTACAAAAATTTTTATATGTTTTTTTTTTTTTTGTGAATATTTTTATAGTCAGTCTTTCTGGAAAGTGCTTTTTATGCCTTCTGTTAATAAACTAATATCTTTTTAATTGCATGTTAACACTTATCATAGTCTTTATTACTAAATTATTCGTTCATATACTAAATATTTTATTTTTTTTGTTTTAGTACAACTGTTTTTAAATACTTAAATTTTAATTTTAAAAAATTCAATAATAACCAGTTAAGTGTAAATAAGTATGTTAAATTAAATTGATTATAATTAGCTACTAGTGTTTACTATAGTATAAAGTATACAACTTAACAAGTGGGTGACAAAAAGTATCAATTATGAAGTATAAATTAAATTATAATTATTAAGTTATCTAGATATATCAGCTACGACATCTGATAATAAAACGAAACACAGCTAAAAACTAAAAATAATTTAAAAGAAAACTACACACACACAAAAACACACATACACTCACACACAGAAACATATACGTGCATAAAATAAAAGTGAAACGCTTATGTAAGGCATTGTTTATATAAATAAACTATCTAGATTAGTTATTTAATCAATAGATAAATAAAGAAAAAAAAACCTTCACTGGATTCAATAAATTGATATATAATGGTTTTTATGTATAAATATCAAAAACATATCACTTTATGGCCTATATTTATATATATATATACATATATATTAAAAAACAAAAAACCAAAAACATAACAAACACAAATGAATTTGGTAAATTTTTTTGAAAAGTTTGAAAAAAAAAAAATTAAATAAAAATAAACCAATGCAAGTGCTTGATGCGCAAAATTAGTAGCCGCACTTTTAACAACAGAAAAAAGCTACAGCAAAAAGTATCTGGCCAATTTTTAGAGTCGGGAACGTGTATTACACGCTTCTGCTCACTGCTTAGAAACAAGAATTTAAAATTGTGTTCGTATCGTTTAAAAATGAATTTGAACTCACATCTGCAAATTTTTATGTTCAATGCTTGAAAAAATCCTGTTTTTCAGCCAATTTTATATGCAGCTTCTTAACATTTGACTTTTCCCAAATGAACAGTTAAAAAATAATGAAATTTTTAGTAAATAGTTATTTATATGAATTATAATAGATGAACTGCAAAACAACAAAGCTAGCATATATAAAGCTTTATATATGTATGTATGTGTTTGTTCTTATATACATATAAAAATTAATGTACACATTTAGTGCTAATTAGATACAAAAATTAAACTAAAAAATAATTTAGCCGCATTTGTAGAAAATTATTGCTCGTTATACACTCAAAGCAAAACCAAAAGAACATAAATAAGTAAGCTTAATATATGTACTGAAGTTGCAAATAAGCTAGAAAATATTTTCAGTGAGTTAATCACAGCACACAGATAAACAAAAACCAACAAAAACAATAATAATAATTATCTTTGAAAATAATGCATTCTCCACAACTTTTGTGTGCATTAGAAACAAACAAACGCATGGCAATTTGTTGCGTCAGAAATTAATTTGCAAAAACAACAACAATACTCAAAATATTGATTATAGTTAAACAACTTAGAAGACGAAAAAAAAAACCAAAATAAATAAAGTTTTTATTTACATAAATCCAACTTATTTTATTTTGCTTTAGTGTTCAAAGCTAGAAAAACAGAAAAAAAAAATAAATAGAATAGAATTTGTCTGTAACACAGACAATAAAAATAAAGCAAACTGCAGCTAAATTAATTTATAAACTATATGCAAGAAGAACAAGAAATTATTTACTTTAAATCATAGTTAAAAACAAACAAAAAAAAAAAAACTTCGAAGCAAATAAATAAGACAGAAAACAAAAAACAAAACAAAATATTCAAGTAATATCAAAAAAAAATTGTAGGGAACATTTTATTGAATTGTAAACTCACACAACTATAACATATAAACTAAATGTGTAAAGAACACAAAATTATTATATAAAAAATAATATTGACAGCTAATTAAGGAGAAATTCAGATAATAAATAAAAATAATGTATTGGAATATTGCGTTTTATTTATGATATAAATGGTAACACACAAAAAAAATTTGATCAATTTTATTTTTAGCGAAAATTGATATTTCAAAATAAAAAATATTAAATAAGGCTTTCCAATTAGTGAAGGCTTTAATAAATTTACTACACGCAGAGAAATTTTTCGTTTAGCGCAACTGAAAAATTAGCCAATTATACTTCGTTTGCGAGCTGTAGTTGCGGCAAATCAGCGGCAATTTATTTATTTTATTTATTATTATTATTATTATTTGATATACCAGTGCTACAAGGTGAAAACCTTATGATAACAACCTAATTCAGTTGTAACTAACGAAAAAATGAAAAACGCAAATCGCTTTACTATTCAATATGATTTGAAGTTATTGATATTTATCTTACTTCAATCATTGGAATTCGAACCCGGACTTGTCGATGTCTGGTTTACTGCGCGCTCTGCTTAAAGTGTTGCACCACCGTCAATTGAATTTTCAGTCGTCTAATATTCGCCTAGTGCTGCTGCTTGGAGTTCATTTGTATTGAAGTAAAGTTACACAATTTTATTTCGTTTATGGCAAAAGTTAAACATTTGTCATGGACAGAAGCTCGACAGAAGCCTGACAAAAATGAAAAGTTTCCACCAGATTTTTGTAGAGGCCGTGGCATAGTGGTCAAGCACCTTGCTTGATTTGTATGCGAAACAGCCTAGGTTCTAGTACCCAGCTGACACAAATTTGTTTTTTGGTTTTTTTGTTTGGTTGTATTAGAAAACATATTGAATTGAATTGAATTAAAATAGAAATTAAATAGAAATAGAAATGCAACAAACAAATTCTTTATTTGCCGCAATTATAAAATTGCAAGCGCTTATAACAAACGAAATTCTTTTCCTGCAACTAAAAAACCCGTTTTCTGCAACTTTTTCCGTTTCTCGTAACTGTTAAAACGCTTGCAAATAACGTTTCCAAGCACTGTAAACGAAGTTCGTTTACTGCAAATTGGCGATAAACGTTTTTTTTTCTCTGCGTGTACTCGTAATAGAGCAACGATGGCGTATTATATGCGTACTATTTTTAGGAGTTTATTATATACCACAGAACTTTATTAAATGATAAATATATCATCTTAGTGCCTGTTCATAAATTACTTAACACGTTCAGCGGGGGAGTGGAGGGGGTCGAGGGAGCTTTTGTGACGAAGTGTGACATAGATGGGGTGCGAAATGTGACATAGATGGGAAGTGTGAAAATTTTCCAAAAACATGTTAAGTTATTCATAAACAGCCCCTTACAGAACATTCATTGAACACCTTTTAATAATTTTTTTTTATTTTTGTGTTTTTCGGTGACGAAATAGCGTTTTCACAAAATGGTGGACAGTCAAAGTTAATGTTTCGATTTGTCTAAAAAAATTGAACGATTATACACTACATTTTTATGTATTGAATAAGCTTGCAAACTTCTGAAAGATCGGTAAAGTAGTTTTCGAGTATGGCTTTGGCAGTTTTCAGCCTACCAAGTACTTCATCAGAACGCCTAAGTTTTACATGTTTACCAATTTTTAGTTGGGTGATAAATTAACCAAGTATTTGGTAATTTATACATTCTTTCAAAAGTAAAAATTGAATTTCAAGAATAGAACTTTTCCGGGGTTCGGTTTTTTTCTTTTCCTTTTTTTTGAAGCCTCCTCTCGATCTGTGATTTTTGCTTTGCTTGACTGAAATCGGCAGCTACACAAATTGTTCTTTTGTCAACCTACCATTTGTTTTTCTTGCGTTTAATATAACAATACCATTAAATTAAATTAAATTAAATATTAAATTTAAAAATTTTACCTTCGCCTGCCGTGGAGATTTGGACTCACACCCATCGATACCACCGATTAATAAGTCACTATACTATGCATATATATATACTATACTATACTATGCCAAACTCCTTCGTTACGCTGAATGATTGATTCAATATTAATTACAACTGAAGCTATGCTGCAGCATAACACATTAATATATTAATAGATTTTTGTTGTATGGCTATCAACAGAATACTGTGACATACTGTATTTGTTAATACAGCATCTGTTAATATAGCTGCAGTTATGTCAGCAACCATTCACAAGGCATTCTGGATCAGTGAGTAGAGCGAAGGACTGGCACCAAAAATTCCAGGTTTAATTCCGCACGGCGGGAAAAGAAATTATTTTTTCTTTTTTTTTTCTTTTCTTTTTGTTGATGAAATCTAATAAAATTTATTTAAAATTTACCTTATGTTGTTTTTAAATTTAAAAGATATTTTATTACAAAAAAAAAAAAATACCAATAAAAATAATCAAATCTATCATTCTCTCGTGTGTCTAACGACACACCTGTGTTTTTTTTTTTTTTTTTTTGCAGAAAATAGCTCAAAACTATGCTTAAGCCATACATGCTAGTTTTTTTTTGTAATTTGGATTTTGAGCTTAGGTGAATCAAATATTTTTTTTTGGCTGGGTATCGAAGTATGTGCTTTCAAAGCAAGGTATTAAACAATAAATTGTTTAGGTGAATAGCATAAGTTTATAATTCTCATACAATTCTCTTTACCCAAGCCGACTTAGGTGATTAAAGTATTGCTTTTTTTCTCGGTGTAGCAGTCGTCTATGCAATGGATTCTTCTCTTTCAATGCTTATGAATAGCTCAGTCAATTCTGTTCGGTTTGACTTTAAATTCTAAGCACGTATTTGCAAATACTAATACATTAAAACTATAAAAAAGAAAATTATCGTTGAAAATTCAAAGTTACAAGTGGGGGTAGCCCCTTAATACGTCTAAAAGAGTGCTCATCTGCAATGACACACATTATAAAAAAGAAGTAGAAAATACATCTACTTCGGTGCATAGAACGTAGTCCAATCATGGCAAAAGAATGCGTATAGATTATTTTTTGAATGATACATCAGGGTGACAACACGAAGATTTTTTTTTTTTGCGGCGTAATTTTTTGGAGTCAATTTAGATATATGGAATAATGACGTTTTAGTCTTTTAATTCAAATTTTTTGAATTGACTCTGGTTCTCGTGATAAGCCATTATTTTACCACTTAATCCACTCAGAGATTAAGATGTTTTTTATAATTATGTTATTTAATAATTCCTTGTGTTACTGATATTCATTTAAAAATGTTTGTCAAAATGAGATAACTCCCTGAATTGTGAATTAAACCAAAACTTGTCAATCGATTTTAATCAGATATGGCTTGTTTTATTTGTAACATATCTGTGCTTAAAATAAAAGATTAAAAAATAGCAATTTCAAAATTACGTATATGCGCAATTAAAATTTATGATTTGAGCGGGAGTTATTTAAAAAGGACAATTATAAAAAATGTTTACTGCTGCCTGAATTTAAATTACTCCGCCTGTAGAAAATGTTGTAAACGTTTGGCTCAAAATTCCCATAAGTTGCATTTAATCACATGGAAAGCACAAATACCCGGTGTGGCTCATACTTCATAGAACCCAGGTTCGAATCTTCCATCTGACAAACTCCGCCAGGTCTAGCTTGCGCCTGCCTGTCCCAAGCCAGGATACAGGAGGAGGGTTGTTTGTAGGATACGTCCTGCAAACGTAAAAACTGATAGGGCCAATCAAAAGCTCGGGTTGGCGCCCATCTTGGTAGCAGGTATATCGATATGAAACAAGCCTGCGAAGGTATAGCAATTGACCTTAAAACTTGTTAGTACGGGGACAGTCTTACCCGTCAAATGGGGTAGACCCTATCTATCCACCGCACTGAGACCTTAATTCGGCTGGTTAAAAAGATGTGAAGTGTTGGCATGCGTGCATCAAAATGTCGGCTCTTTGGCTTTCCGAAGTATTGCTGGTCAAGAGTTTGACTCGCACCCTCAAACTGGCACGGCAATCACTGAGGGAAGTGTTGAAATGGTTGTTTAACTAAGGGTTCTCATACTGAGCACGGCAGTCCCTGAGAACAATGGCCAATACTCTATGTCTGGATGGTGAAATCCGAACGGCCAGAGTAAGAGTGGCAATTGCAAAGGTCCTCTAGAGTAGGTATCAGTCATGTGCAATAGTTTCCAGCTGAGTCGGCAACTTCAAATTGTCATGAGCTCATTGAGCACGGTCATGAGTAAGAATGCACTTTTTCGTAATTGCATTTGTGTATTCTTGATCTTTTTGCGGGGATGTTGTGGATGCTCATTTGACGGGATCGAGTTGCCCAGATGACTGTCGTGGGCTGGCCCTTCGGGGAGTCTCGTACTGGTTGTGGTTGTGTGAATGCTACACAGGTCCAGATTCACCGGCGGGGTCGCGCAATGGTACGACCGGGCTGGCATATCTGTCTTAATATGCAAGAGATTGGGTAGGTCTCGTCTCCACCAGTAGATGGATGGAAGTACGTCGCTACGGAAGTCTAAGCTGGTACTGCTATTACGGGCAGTATGTAATTTATTACATAATGCTCCTAATCAGCAGGGCACTGGGTGATGCTTTGTGTTTGTGAAACAGCTTCCATCTTCCGTATGTTTTACTTGTTTAAAACAGAAACGGGTCCGTGTTGTGGTACAACACACACCGGTGGTCTGGTTGTCTGTTTCATGAACTATTACCCTAGGTTTTAGATAACCCAAGTTGCTTAAGCCTTGCGGCAGGTGCAGCTTGATAATCTTAAAGTCGTCTTCCATCTGACACAGAAAGTTTTTTCAATTGAATTCATTTTTCTTTTCGGCCGTCACCTCTCTGCAGACAATGGCAAACCTCACAGAGTAAAAAACTGCCATGAAATGCTTCTTGAGAACATAAACCGTTCGGAGTCGGCAAGATAATGGCCGTATTATGTAAAATGCAAGCGATCACGTCACTTGTGGTTTTTTTGTCTGGCAATACTTTTCATAAGATAATTTCAGTGAGAGAAAGAGTTTGCTTTACTTCATATGAAAATGGAATTGCCAGATAAAAAAACCCCAAGTGAGTGGAATAAATAAGTGGAGTTTTGTATTTAAGAAAAAATAGTATAAAATTCACTTCACAGTGATTGATTAAATTCTTATATTTAAGTGGAGTGAACTTAACCTTATAAAAAAGAGAAAAACTACTAAGTACTTAAATTGACTCCGAGTGTAAAAAAAAAACGCCCAAAGCTTTTAGCCAAATTTTTTTTAAGCCAAATTTTTGGGTTCATTTTTGGGTTCATTTTGCGTTCATTTTAGCACTTTGGGCGATTTTTTCTTGGGCGATTATTCGCACAGCCGAGTTAATTATTATACCTAAAATTAAGCTCGGAAAGTTGTTAACCCTTTTAATGTAATTGGCGATGTAATTGGCAGTTGCTATGGCTATAAATAATAGCTAGCAACAGTCTTTAAGAAAAGTTGCGATACACATACCAACGCATCCTTTCCATAAACGTAGTTTTCTCAACTTCAAATATGGTTTCTAGTTCCCACAAGAAAATGCACGACCCCACACATACGCAAACATATCGATGACAAAGTTGCATGAATTGGGCAACGTTGGAATAATGTGTCAGACAAGAAAGGAAAGGGTCTAGGTACTTTCCAATTGATCTAGTATAACACGTACAACAAATTTGGACCACAAAAAGCTCGGCCAAAGTATTTTCAACGGCTCAAATCGACATTTCGTTTTGTTTTTTTGTTTTTGAGTTGTATTTTTAAACAACAAATAAATATTATATTTATATAATATAAACAAAACTTGTTCTTAAGTCTCCGGCTTAAGAAAATGCCAAGCTTTTGAACTAGTTCATTAAACTACTGCATAAAAATGAAAATAATAATTTAATGTTTAGGATATTATAAATTTCTAAAATATCAAATTATATATTTTCATGCAACATTTAAAGCTTACTACAAATTCATTATTTAACTTATTTCGCATACAGTTGGTTTATCCCTGCTTTATTTTCCATTTTAAAAACTTTTACTATTAATTTATAAATACTCTGTTGAAATCAAATATATATATATATATACTCAAGAACATGTTATTTCACTCAATTCGAACAAGAAAACTACAACAATAATTTGTATACTTTATTACTTTATAATTTCTACAAGACGCACAGAACAAAATCGAACAAAAGATACAACAACAGTAACAACAACAGTAAATAAACAATACAAATGGGAAGAATAAATTTGCAACTCAACTGCTGAATAAACAAATAATTCATATTGCATCAATTCTATCATAAATTCTTATTCATCATTTATAATACAAAGCAACTTTTTCAGCTTGAGTGGCTGCTAAATACGGAAACTTTTAATGGTATGTCAGAAGGAGCGCAATTTATGTAAATGTGGGTGAGAGGAGTATGCGTTGTGGTTGATTGAGTGTCCTACCTAGTTTATTGACTAAGTTACACACTCTCAATAAATTTTTACTTTTATAGTAAAAGCAGTGGTGAAAAAATGCATAAATTTTTATACGAAAGTCGATAAAAAGCCGAAAATAAATTATATATGACCACTAAAGTTAGCAAAATTTTCAAGTTGAACTTGCCAGCTAAAACGATAAGCATCTGATTTATGTGGTTAAGACATATAAGAGGGATGTTTGGATTATTGCTGTTATTAATCGCCTCTCAGATTGCCACCAAAATGAAAACAGATGCTTCGTCGAATGGTGCTAACGGTAAAGATAATAAAAGCTGCTTTAGTTTTTATGACTGTCCAATAAGCATTTTGCTCCACAGTGGTGAGTGATC
Organism: Coremacera marginata; assembly: GCA_914767935.1. Lineage (NCBI taxonomy): Eukaryota > Metazoa > Arthropoda > Insecta > Diptera > Sciomyzidae > Coremacera > Coremacera marginata. The sequence continues at coordinate 234,059,658 of OU612043.1, read as the reverse complement.
ATAAAAATGCCACATAAATACTAAATACACAAGATAATTATGAAGTTTTAAATAACTACCTAGGTATATATATGCTTCCGGGATGTGCATTTTTGATGCACTATCGAAGTTGCCAGCTAGCTGCTACTCTTGGCGCGAACTAAGTAGCTCTTCAAGAAACGTGCGCCATATGCAAATAAGTGATACTGTTAATTGTATTGTTTTTTTCCCAGTACCTCGACTGCGTTGCACAGCGGGTGGCTGTTTATGCAATAGTTAATAATTACGTCAAACATTGCAGCATCCACATCGATGGTCATTAGACCGTTCGTTAATTGCTGCTGCTTAAGCACACTCAATGTTGGAGTTTTTTTTTGTTTATATCTTACCGCTGTTTGACGTTCTTCAATAATTTCATTCTGTGTAATTTACGTCTATTATGCATAATACTAAAAAAAAAACATGTTTTGTCTGTTAACCAAAGTGCTAGAATAAATTTTTTATTATCTGTTGGCAAAAAAAAACAAACAAGAATATTTCTATCTTTGCTAGCTGTAAACACAGTTGTTAAACACATCCAGTTATGGCAATAAGGAAAACGATTTACTATGCTAGGTCAAGTGCTTCTGGAGTGCAATGTTATGTACAGCTATCTATATAATATAAACTATAATAGTATCTTATTAGGTTGAGAATGGTTAGTATCATGACTGCCCTAAAACTAACTGCCCTAAACTTGTAACTGATCAAACGCCTGTGAAAAGCCTCAAAACCCTGTGAAACGATTAAAAATTCTTTATTATTTAAGATATTCAAATTACAAACTGGTAGTGTTTAGCAAACATTGCACAATTTGGACTCTGTACGGAAATTGATGCATTGATTAACCATTCAGCAAACACCTCATCACTTCATGATTTATGTATTTATGTATTTTTCAAAACAGTCAAATAAATGATCTCTTTGATGTATAGAAATTTAAAATTTTTATGCTTTTAAATTCATCTTCAGTAAGTGGAGTATTAAATGCTTTTCAATTGGTTATTTTAAAGTAACTAAAAAAAAAGTTTAAATATAACTAAATTAACAAGTAGTTGAAAATATATGCAGACGAAAGTCAATTGACTTATTTAGCGGACATCACCATACAAAATATGTTAGTTCGTTCTATGGAAAAAAGTCAGAATTTCAACTAGTTGTGGTTGACAAAAATTTACTTTTCAACTACTTTTAAATTAGTTGATTTTCCTACAGGGTGGTTTCAATAATCTTTAGCTCTTTAATAACATAGGGCAACACATAACATTTCATGATAAAAACGAAATCATATTATTTGTCAATATTTACTTACATTTTAAGTATTTATTCGTAGTATTAATGAATACAATACTAATATATACCCTATAGGAACAAACTAACTCGTTTTTAAAAACAACTAATTAAAAAACTAGTTTAAAATAAACCAGTATATGAACTACTTTGAATTATATTAAGCCGTCATCCACTTCAATTCTAAATTGTTTTTATTGCATTATACAGGGTGTCCCAGAATTAGAGTACTATAATGTGGGGGCTGATTCCTCGAGATGAGACGAGCAAAAAATCGTATAGGTGGGGGTAGTCGCAAATGCCCCCCTAGGGGGCTAGGAGGGAAAAACAAAAAAATAGGTGTCGTAACGTTTTAATCCATAGCTAACATATCTCTGCAACGATTAAAAAAAACATAACTTTTTGAAAAGAAAATTAAATTTGCTTTAAATTATTTTTGCAAAATTTTTCCATAAAGTCATAAACAAAAAATGTATAAGCACCTGAAGTCAAAAAATTGGTTTTTTTCTTTAAAAATTCAACTTTCAAGGCAATTTTCTCAGAAAAAAACCAAATGTTTTATTATTTTTTATGACGCAGTTTTTTTTCCTTGGTCAATTCTCTAAAAATTTTCTAAAACCGTAACAAAAAATAATGTCTGCGTACTCTGAGTTGGAAAACATTATAACTCTACGATCGGTGAAAGAATGTGTCGATTCAGGCATGTGATGCACTTAATAATGAGAAATTGCTTTTTTTTCTTAATTCCGTTAAATCTAACTGTTTTACTAGTTATTGTAAGCAACAAAAAAACAAAGTCGCCTTGCTTGCATTAAGTACCCCAGTGGGAGGAAAAAGTGGTAGAATCGGAAAATCGATATTATACGAAAAATATTATCTCTGAGGTATAAACAACGTATGATGGATTTTTAGAGAATTGACCAAGGAAAAAAACTGCGTCATAAAAAATAATAAAACATTTGGTTTTTTTCTGAGAAAATCGCCTTGAAAGTTGAATTTTTAGAGAAAAAAACCTATTTTTTGACTTCAGGTGCTTATACATTTTTTGTTTATGACTTTATGGAAAAATTTTGCGAAAGCAATTTAAAGCAAATTTAATTTTCTTTTCAAAAAAGTATGGTTTTTTTTAATCGTTGCAGAGATATGATAGCTATGGATGAAAACGTAACGACACCTAATTTTTAGTTTTTCCCTCCTAGCCCCCTAGGGGGGCATTTGCGACCACCCCACCCATACAATTTTTTGCTCGTCTCATCACGAGGAATCAGCCCCCACATTATAGTACTCTAAGTCTGGGACACCCTATATATAAGTCATTGAAATACTACTTACACACAAGTAATTGATAAACTACTTTGCATTATATTAAGGCGGCAACTACTCTGATTTTGACATCTTTTAATTGATAATTTTTATTAGATTACAAGTTTATATATATTTAAACATGTTATTTCATCAAATATTATTAACTTTAGACCATCAGTAATAGTTTTCAAATTGGTTATTTTAAAGTAATTAAAAAAATAATTCAAATATAACTAAGTAAACAAGTAGTTGAAAATATATGCAGACGAAAGTCAATTGACTTATTTAGCGGACATCACCATACAAAATATGTTAGTTCGTTCTATGGAAAAAAGTCAGAATTTCAACTAGTTGTGGTTGACAAAAATTTACTTTTCAACTACTTTTAAATTAGTTGATTTTCCTACAGGGTGGTTTCAATAATCTTTAGCTCTTTAATAACATAGGGCAACACATAACATTTCATGATAAAAACGAAATCATATTATTTGTCAATATTTACTTACATTTTAAGTATTTATTCGTAGTATTAATGAATACAATACTAATATATACCCTATAGGAACAAACTAACTCGTTTTTAAAAACAACTAATTAAAAAACTAGTTTAAAATAAACCAGTATATGAACTACTTTGAATTATATTAAGCCGTCATCCACTTCAATTCTAAATTGTTTTTATTGCATTATACAGGGTGTCCCAGAATTAGAGTACTATAATGTGGGGGCTGATTCCTCGAGATGAGACGAGCAAAAAATCGTATAGGTGGGGGTAGTCGCAAATGCCCCCCTAGGGGGCTAGGAGGGAAAAACAAAAAAATAGGTGTCGTAACGTTTTAATCCATAGCTAACATATCTCTGCAACGATTAAAAAAAACATAACTTTTTGAAAAGAAAATTAAATTTGCTTTAAATTATTTTTGCAAAATTTTTCCATAAAGTCATAAACAAAAAATGTATAAGCACCTGAAGTCAAAAAATTGGTTTTTTTCTTTAAAAATTCAACTTTCAAGGCAATTTTCTCAGAAAAAAACCAAATGTTTTATTATTTTTTATGACGCAGTTTTTTTTCCTTGGTCAATTCTCAAAAAATTTTCTAAAACCGTAACAAAAAATAATGTCTGCGTACTCTGAGTTGGAAAACATTATAACTCTACGATCGGTGAAAGAATGTGTCGATTCAGGCATGTGATGCACTTAATAATGAGAAATTGCTTTTTTTTCTTAATTCCGTTAAATCTAACTGTTTTACTAGTTATTGTAAGCAACAAAAAAACAAAGTCGCCTTGCTTGCATTAAGTACCCCAGTGGGAGGAAAAAGTGGTAGAATCGGAAAATCGATATTATACGAAAAATATTATCTCTGAGGTATAAACAACGTATGATGGATTTTTAGAGAATTGACCAAGGAAAAAAACTGCGTCATAAAAAATAATAAAACATTTGGTTTTTTTCTGAGAAAATCGCCTTGAAAGTTGAATTTTTAGAGAAAAAAACCTATTTTTTGACTTCAGGTGCTTATACATTTTTTGTTTATGACTTTATGGAAAAATTTTGCGAAAGCAATTTAAAGCAAATTTAATTTTCTTTTCAAAAAAGTATGGTTTTTTTTAATCGTTGCAGAGATATGATAGCTATGGATGAAAACGTAACGACACCTAATTTTTAGTTTTTCCCTCCTAGCCCCCTAGGGGGGCATTTGCGACCACCCCACCCATACAATTTTTTGCTCGTCTCATCACGAGGAATCAGCCCCCACATTATAGTACTCTAAGTCTGGGACACCCTATATATAAGTCATTGAAATACTACTTACACACAAGTAATTGATAAACTACTTTGCATTATATTAAGGCGGCAACTACTCTGATTTTGACATCTTTTAATTGATAATTTTTATTAGATTACAAGTTTATATATATTTAAACATGTTATTTCATCAAATATTATTAACTTTAGACCATCAGTAATAGTTTTCAAATTGGTTATTTTAAAGTAATTAAAAAAATAATTCAAATATAACTAAGTAAACAAGTAGTTGAAAATATATGCAGACGAAAGTCAATTGACTTATTTAGCGGACATCACCATACAAAATATGTTAGTTCGTTCTATGGAAAAAAGTCAGAATTTCAACTAGTTGTGGTTGACAAAAATCTACTTTTTCAACTACTTTTAAATTAGTTGATTTTCCTACAGGGTGGTTTCAATAATCTTTAGCTCTTTAATAACATAGGGCAACACATAACATTTCATATTAAAAACGAAATCATATTATTTGTCAACATCTTACATTTTAAGTATTTATTCGTAGTATTAATGAATACAATACTAATATATATGAAAATACATTTAAGAAATAGCTCATAATATTTATGTACACTGTGAAAATATAATTTCTGTGAATATTTACCTATATTTTAAGAATTTATTCATAATATTGCTGAATAAAATTAAAAAAAAAAAAAAAAACAACCGACTACAAAATCACTACAAAGTAAAAAATAATTGTAAAAATACTTTTCCTTTTAATTTTTTGGTCATATTTGATAATTTATTTAAACATATTATTATATATGAAATCTTAATATCTTAATTTTTTTCTTATTAGTTTTATTATCATAAATATATTAATTTCTTGATGAATACAAAAGCTTTTAAGGTTGGCGCTAAATAATCAGACTCTTAATCAGAAGCGCCAACTTCAAAGCTTCACAAACACTCGCATAACGAAACTCTTTATAAATTCGTATAAAAAGTGAAACTGTTCCGATATTTGCAGACAGCTCGATACAGTTATAAATTCGTCGGAATTTCGACAAAGTCGCCAACTATGCTTTGCTGGGTAAGCTTATTAGACCCAAAATTTTTGAAAAAGCATTCATTTGAGTGGGTTTTTAAAAGAATTTTTAAAAGAATAAAGTGACATGAACCACAAAATTTAACACATTATGGGGTATTCCACGTAAAGCGAATGACTAAAAAGTTTGTCAAAAAAACTATTTTATTATGTGGTTTTCTTGGTATATAAGACATCTAAAATTTCCAATTTGGCACAAAAATTTAGCCCAGTGCGAAGACTTTTCCAAATAACAGGTTTCGGAAAATCACGTAAAATCTAAATATGCTTTTTTCGAAAAAAAAAATTCTCTATAAAAAAAGTTTTTGTAAAACATTTTATACAGTCCAATTCTATAGTTATTTGTTGATTTTTTAGTCATGTTACCAAATTTTCATAGAAAAATTAACAATTACAGTTTTTTAAGCATTTTTATTTAAGTTGTTTTTTTAATTTAAGTTTTTTTAAAATCATTTTTAATATATTAAAAAATTACAAAACAATTTGTTTTAGTTTTTTTAATTTGCAAATAATACAAATATAAATCCACTACTGATTAAATTCTTAAATATCCAAAAAAAGTTGCTGTTTCATTCTTTTTATAAAAATTTATCTAGATGAGTAATTATTTTAATATTAACATGAACTTATTTTCATGTGATATATTATATAATAAATTGGGTATAAGATACTGGTGCTGTCCAAAAAGCAGCTATCGAATTACGGTTTTTGAAAAATAGTCTGAAATTTAAATATGACTTTATCGGAGTCGATTCCTCTGCTCACAAAATTTTATTAAAAAAAAAATATATATAGTAATTGTTATTGGAATTGAATCGTGATATAATGAAACTGTTAAATTTTTCAAGATGTTAAAATATATTCTTTTTAATTTATTTAAACTGTCGAAATCGTTTTCGAGAACAGTAATATTTTAGCCCTTAATGATAACTCGAACTAGGGTTCACACAGGTTCAAATAGTTGTACACAAGCTGGGGATCAAAAAAAGCGTAAGATAGCCAAAAAGAAACCAAATCTAAAAGTAAAATTTTTTTCTCCCGTTTATATGAAATGTCCATTAAAAATTGTGAATACAGCTTCACCAGCCGAACTTATTACAAAATGTTTGCATTTTTCATAGCTGATTTTTATTTTCATTTTAATAGACTGCAAGAAATCTAACCTATTTTTACCGTTCACATTAATAATGTTGAACTAGTAAAATTTTGTCCCACACATTTTTACTTTTTGTGCTAATTTTCGGAATAATACTTTTTTAAGGAAATTCAAAATTCTCAATTTGGACCATTTTTCAACAAACCATAGGCAAAAACCAAAAAGTTGGTACTCAAAATTGATTTGTAAAAAAAAAATCTCATCTCTCTTATGGTCATTTAAAAACAGGCATATTCACAAATAATCTTAAAAGAAAACGGATTTGCTTAAAAATTTTCATATCCTTTCTTTGAGGTTTTACTGGTATCTACTTATAAATTTTTTATCTCAACAACATTTTATCCCCCCCTAAGGTAAATCCTGGCTACGGTCCTGGTATTCACACATAATATGAATTTTTTCTTAAATTTTATAAAGCCGAACGGTTTATAATTTCTGAATCAAAGTTTTATGAACAAAATTCAAAAATATTATGTACAGATTTTTTTCTGTGCAGAAAATATGCAGTCAGGCCAAAGTTGTGGCATATGTACAGATTGCGCATTTCCTATTCTAGCACCGTGCAACGGCATATACTAGACATAGAGACAGTGTTGCCAACAGTTTAAAAAAAAGGCCAAATGAGTAAAAAAAAAAGGCTAAAAAAGGCTAAAAAAATTTAAAAAAAGGCTAAAGTAAAAAGCTAAAAATAAAAGGCTAAAAATCTGAAGAAAAAGGCAAAAAAATTTGGTGTTCTTAAATTCACATATATTTACATATTTAAAGGTACACATATATGTATAAAGTTAAATTAAATATAATATATTGTATATAATTATAAATAAACCTGAAGTTGAATGAACTTCCAGCGCAATAATATGACCCAACCCTTAGAGGTCTAATATTATATCCTCGAAATTATCCTCATCGTCCGATGAGTCATATTTTTCATAAACTGTCATGCGCTTTTCAAAAAATTTTAATAGGTCTTCTGATATTTCAAAGTCGTGACAGCATTTTTTAAGTCTTTTTAGTGAACATCTTGTCATTAAAAGTGCATTTAGAAAATGCAATTTTATTTTATTTCTTTGCTTAGTTTTAACAACGTTCATTGCGCTGAAAATTCGTTCAACTTCAGCGTTACTAAATGGCAAGACAAGAAAATTAAATACTAAATTAACCAAGTCGATGAAAGGATTATCATTACACGCGTTTTTAAATTGACGCACCTCTTTCCAAAATTCAAGTGTTGAATTTAATCGTATCCACTTGAAAGAGGATAGTTTTTGCCATTGTAGTTCAATATTTGTAATTTCTTCATCAGTATAGTTGTATTTTTCTTTGTCTATATGAGAAAATATATGTGATTTTACTCTTTTTAAAGAGTTTTGAACAGAAAAGAAGTCTATATTTTTTAATGTTTTGATATTCTTTGGTAAACGTTGACGCAACTGTTTGATAAGAGTAGTTACAAAATTCCGACATGTTTCACGAATTTCTTTTTCTGCATCAATATCAATAGTTTGGTTGATTTTCGATTTAATAAATTCCTCAAAATTATATGAAAAATGTGGTAATGAAATAAGAAAAGGTTCAATATTGGAACTTAAAGGATCAAATTCCTCGCAGCTATATGTAATTATATTACATAAATAAGATAGTAATGTATTCACTTCAGCAAAAAGTTTTGTTGGGTCAGCCGTATTGCTTTCAAACATTTTATTTATTATTTGAACTTCATTTAAAACTGGCTTTAGAAATTGGAGGTATGCTTGATTAGTATCAACATACAATTTTGACAAAAGCATTGCTTTATGGCATGACTCTTTAAGGCATCTATCTCAAAATGAGTTTTTAACTCAAGCCACTGATCACAAATTCTCTTGACTGCTGTTTCGATGGACAACCATCTTGTGTCGCAGGCTCTAACGATTTTCAATGGCTCGTGTCCATCGTTTATTGCGGAAAATAGTTTTGAATAAGAACTTTGCCTAGAAGCCGATTTTGAAAACCAATTGAAGGTTTCAGAAACTAAAAATTCTATTTCACTAGGTAGACTTTTAGAAGCGCTAGAAACGGCCAGTTGAATAGAATGACAAATGCATGGCACAAGTATTATGTTTGGGTTGTGTTTCTGTAAAATAGTTATCACGCCCCTATTTACACCGACCATTACGCTAGCGTTGTCTGTTCCAAGTCCTTTACAGTTTTTAATTTCAAGACCGAATTCTTTTAAGGTTTTAAAAATAGCTGAAACTATTCCGTCCGCAGTGCTATTTTCTAGCTCAACTAGTTTTAAAAATGTATTTATAATTTCCATACTATTTTCACTATAATATCGAATAACAATCCCTAAATACTTTTTGATGCTAACATCAGTTGACTCATCAATGATTAAGCTATATGAAGACAATCCGATATCTAATTGAAGCTATTTTTTAAAGAACTGAGACAAAATATTTTTTATAATCCCACTACATTTTGTCCTACCTAGGCGCAGCTCATCTGATAGTTTACTATCTGAAAACACACCTTTTTGCATGAGGGTCAGATGGTCGATCGCTCGAATTGAGGTATGACAAGCAGCGTATAACGCATTCTTCAGCTCTGCTATTTTCATGTTTTTGTTAGATGTTGACTTTATTAAAGGCAAAGAAGACACCGTTCCACTGGAAAAGGGCGCAATGGCTTTATTATGTTTTGCTGTTTTAGAGTGTGCAATAAGACCATCAAGTTTTGGTCTTAATTTGCAAAGGCAATATTTGCAACTCAAATAATTGTCTCCTTTTACAAGCCACATTTTTAAACGAGGATCAGCTAGCCAGCCATTTCGAGTTTTCTGCAAATACTTCCTGAAAGTAATTTGGTTAAAATAAAAAACGAACTACATAAAAAAAAATTAGCCATCCTACCTTTTCTTTGAACATGTGCTTCGTTCCTTCTCCGAATCGTTAGAACTGTGCTCACTGCTACTATGTTCGTTTAAAGCTTCTTCGGCTGAAGATTCGCATGCTGTATTTTTCCGTACTTTTTTGATGTACCTGCATGATTTTTTTATTGAAAATTTGTATTATTTAAACACAATGTTATTGCAAACAATTCTTTTTACTTACTTGTCCATTTTATATGTGTATTTTTAGTTTCACAAAAAAATCGTTACAAATAACGTTACAAGGAATTTGCGTTTGCATTCACAATAACGCAAGCATTCATACTGTGAACGGATCGATGCAAAAGGTTTGTTCGATTGTTAAATGGAATAAAGCCGACCACACACTTCCGACAATACACTGCTAATTTTACGTTGTTTTCGAAGTGCAAAATTAGAAAAATTAAAAAGCCACCAGGAGATAAAATCTTATAAAACAACATTCGAAATTAAAAGATAAAAAAAAACATTAAAATAACAAAGAGATTGAAGGAAAATAAAGATAATATTTCCTTTTATTTTCACAAAAAAGTCTAAAAAAGGCAAAGGCTAAACTCGATTTTTCAGGCTAAATGACAAAGAAAAAGGCTAAATCTAGCCTGAAAAAGGCTAACTTGGCAACACTGCATAGAGAATACCCTTATTGTTTTTTAATAAGCTCAAGAAATATTCCGAAAGTTCTCCCAAAAAACATTTTTAATACAAAATTAAAATTTTTTTGTTGTTTTAAAATTCATAAAACTTTTTTTAAATAAAAAAACAACCTACTACAAAATCACTACAAAGTAAAAAATAATTTTAAAAATACTTTTCCTTTTAATTACTTGGACATATTTTATAATTAATTTAAACTTATTATTATATATGAAATATTATTATTTTCTTATTTGTTTTGTTATCATAAATATATTAATTTCTTTTTGATTACAAAAGCTTTTAAGGTCGGCGCTAATACAACACTGTGGAACAAATTCAGGTTAGCAAAAGTTAGGTCGATTCTGAGAGTGAGGGGTGAAAATAGAGGCTAAATTAGAAGACCCGTATCGCGGCATTTGTTTATGTTAGTTCGAATTTTTATTTTAATCGACCTTCGAACTTTTCAGTCAAATGCCGATTTTCAGCATATTGTTTATATGGTTTTTTGGCTATAACTCGTACTATAACTCGTCGACTAATTGATATTTTTTCAATCTGTAAAAGCCAAATTATTGCTAGAGACCTGTGCAACAATTAAAATTAACAATTAAAGCAAAATGTTGGAAAAATTATTTTTTTTCATGCTTTTTGAAAATATTTTCCACAAAACTAAGTGTTTTTTGCTTTCTGTTTGATCTATAATACGCTTCTCAGTTTCTTCAATAAATTTCATTTCAAAAGAAAACAATCATAATACAACACTTGCGTTTTGCAGCTTAATATTAATTCACTTCTCATATTTTATGTATCAATTTTGTTCAGTGTTGGTTTTGAGGAAACATTGAAAAAGAAATTATAAAAATATGGAAGAAAATATAATTTTGAAATGCTAGTTATGAAAAGTTTTAAGTAAAAAAATTAAATAAATTAAATTAATGATTTATCCAGTTGCCGTTTAGCTAACGGCTGTGGATCAACATCACTGCTCTCTCTAATATCTTGGTCATCGTCATCATCATCAGAAAGGTGGATAATTTCGTCCAACAGATATTCTGGAATTTCATCTTTGTCTTCCCCTTCTTCCTCTTTCTCCTCGTCTTCCTTTTCTTCAAAGGTGTTTTTATACCACCAACAAATTTCAGCGAGTATTGCATCTGGAGATTTCTTTCCTCTGTACCAGAAACGAAAATAATCGTTTTCAATCGTTAACATTTTTAAATTGTGCACTCTGACAAAGATATTAGAAAAATCTAGTAATTCAAAATATGCACACTCTATAGTTACCTTACCTTACCGTATAGTTACCTGGCAGAAAATGCGCCACTGGTGTTCGTTATATTTGACTACTTCCAGAATGTGTTTCAAATTCTCGAAATTTTCACTAGTGTCAGTGCTATACGCAATCGGAACAGAAGGCATTCTATTTGTCTTGTGCAAAAGCACAACTTTTAAGCTGATTAGTGAACTATCGATGAATAAACACCAATCTTTTTTTTTATAGGTTAACCCTATCGTCTGTATTAACTTTTCAATATCGTTGCAATAAGCGAAATTGTTTTGCATCATTCACATTGAAGAACTTTTCTAACTCTTTTTGGCGTTTTCGATATGCTGTACCAAAGTGGTACCTTTCGACAGCAAATTATTTCCTTTCAAAAATGAAGCCATTAGTTCAGATTTTTTCTGAGTCAAACACAAATTTTGCAACAATTCCATCCAATTGGTTTTGTATGACTAGGATGGGGTCCTTTGATATTTCATAGGATGTACCTTTACCAGGGTCGTATTCTGAGAAGAAATCCATGGATGTAGCAGCGGCGGTTGTTGTACTGATATCTGTTTGAAGATCAATACTTCGGTATGTTGATACTGGAACGAATTCTGAGTGCGGTAATGGTAATTGGGCACTTGGCACTGCTACATAAGTTTTATTCTTTGCTTTCCTTCTATTCGAAGTTTTATTTTAGTTGACACATCCATAGCAATTTTCTTCTAGATGCGGGCTGTTGTCTAACCACATCATTGGTATACCAAAAGGCATAGCCTTCTTCTTTTCACTTTTCCATTGCATAAGAGTTGAATAGCAATTAAAGCAAACTTTTTTAGGGGCATAGTTTACGTCAGTGATAAACTCTTGCAAGAAATATTGTTTATAGGCTTCCAAAAAAATATCACCCGCATTGCCACATTTTTCATCGCTTGCTATGAAACGTCCACAAACATTACAAAAATGGTCCATTTTACATTTTGGTTCCGACATTTTTAATACAATATATATTATGCAATGTTTTCTTTGTAATTTTTATGAAACCGATGCACTTACCTTACCGAATACCGAATTTTATCACGACCGAGCGAAAATTAAAAGACATCAGCTTCGGCTGAGTTTCGAGTCTTAACTGAAACTTTATTTTTGAAATTAGTTCGCTTGTACGAAATAAAAAAAAAATCGCTACCTGTGCGGTGGTTGAAAACAAAAAAGTTGTTTTACTAATTCCTAATTCTTGGAACTTCCCTTTTTAATTACTTCTAGCTAAATCGCTATTTATTTAATGGTTTTGGGATTTTTAACGCAAATTATCGACTAAGACCATTTTCTTTTCAAATGAAATTTATTGGAGAAACTGAGAAGCATATTATAGATCAAACAGAAAGCAAAAAAGACTTAGTTTTGTGGAAAATATTTTCAAAAAGCATGAAAAAAAAATTATTTTTCCAACATTTTGCTTCATAAGCACCACAAAAATTTGCTAAATCAATTTTTTAAAAAATTTTAATTGTTGCACAGGTCTCTAGCAATAATTTGGCTATTACAGATTGAAAAAATATCAATTAGTCGACGAGTTATAGCCAAAAAACCATATAAACAGTATGCTGAAAATCGGCATTTGACTGCAAAGTTCGAAGGTCGATTAAAAAAAAAAATTCCAACTAACATAAACAAACGCCGCGATACGGGTCTTCTAATTTAGCCTCTATTTTCACCCCTCACTCTCGAATCGCACCTCCTAACTTTTGCTAACCTGAATTTGTTCCACAGTGTTATTTTAGCAATTATTTTAATTACGTAAAAGGTATCATCAATTTTATTTGCCATAAACAAGTGGCAACACTCAATCCGTATATTGTAGCCTGTCGAATTAGAAATATATTTAAGTTGGTGACAACGAAGCAGTGGACCTACCGGATATCCGGTATCCGGCCAAATCACTATCCGTTGCATCTCTACTGAATATTCTGAAAATAAAGCAAAAAACCAACAACAAGAACAATGCCTTGAATACATACGTGGCACAATAAGAAATAATCAACTAAAATCATATGAAAAAAAAAACAACATAGCTGGCAGCGCTGGCGTACAGACGCAAGTTAAAGTGAATGGCGAATTACAACACACATAAAATTTTAAAAGTTGTTGTAAATATTATTTGCGTTTAGGCCTATAGATTTGATTTCAATAAAATTTTTGAGTTAATAAACTTGAGTTTCATCATGTCCTAGTTTTAGAAGCGCAAAACTGTTTAATGAAAACTATACTGAAAACACCCATTTCTGAGTTCTGTTCCCGATAACACTTTGCGAACAAGATGCACCATGGAAACTTCGCTTGCTCGTCCAATAAACAATACAAATAAATATTTTTCAAATAATCAATTTCTTAACTTGTGAAGATGATTGAATATTCATTGTGTCAAATTGACACAAAAGGGACTCTTTTGTGTACGGAACAGAGGAAAAGATGAGGGCCAAAATATATAAATTATAAATATCAGTTCGTCAAAAATTAAATTGTCTTTATTTGAAGAAAAGAGTTCCTATTATTTTCAGGAGTCGGTTCTCGAAAACTCGTTTTATCGCCAAGGAGCTCAGATTGTTGAAGAACTAGAAGTTTTAGGGAGAAATTGACTTTAGATTCGTGATCAGCGCCCCCAAATAATTTTAAAATTGTTCAATATTCCAAATATTAAATTGAAAGTTGAAATTTTGCTGCACTCTGTAGTCACCTATAAGAAGTGAACTGGATTTAATCGCTCAATCATTTAATTAAACGATTTAGATTTTTATTTTATATGATAAAATTATATCAGATTTATTGCTTTGAACTGAAAACAAGTTTATTTAAAGAATATATCGAGATTGTTATGTATTGAAAACTTGTTAACGTAGCTTAACTTAACCAACGCCTTTATTAAACAGCCTACAGCATGAGTTGAGGCATTAAATACGATTAATTTTCTCAAGCAAGTGGAAGAAAAGCTCCAAAAACCCAAAACCGCTGAGTTGACAGCGCTGTTGGCTAATCTAAAAGCCACTCAACGCAATTCTGCTTCAAATCGCTACACAAGCCACAAAAAAAAAAAAAAAAAATGTACGTACAAATTCACTTAAGCTAAATACAAAATTAATCAACCAACACCGCAAAAAGGAGCAAAACATTCCATAATTTTAAGCATTTATCACCGCTTATTAAAACAAAGAGGTTAACGCTGCTCAAAGGGCCTCTTCAAAACTTAACTGTTGCTTAGGAACAGCAGCAGCATTCAAAGTTAAGAAAACATTCAGCAAATTTCAGCAGTTTTGAGCAAAAGAACAGAGAACGAAGAAAGGTAAAATAAAACTATATAAACCAACTTACTGCAAAATATCAACAAAGCTGTTGAATTATTAATAAGGATCAGCGGCGTTATTGCCGCAGCTACAACAAAGGCCAGCCTTGAAATCACGCGCTGCACTTAATTTAAGCGAAAACAACCGCCGCCCACCCTGTACCGCAAGCAACAAATTCATCAACTGGATTAAGATTTTTTGAGTTATGAGCGAAAATTTAACAGTGGAAAGCTTATTAATACCTGAAGTTATGAAGGTTTGCTGCGTGGAGGCAGCAATGTAGTCAGCAATGCGATGAGGGGGTGCGGGGAGAAACACTATAAGGCTTTTTTAGCATTAGAATGCTTAGAAATTAATTAGTGGATATAATAAATTTAAAATACTATAGAACATTTATCAGCTAGTTTCTTTGAAGGGTATTATTTTTGGGAGCGGTACGAAATTTCAAGAGACAAAATCTCCAAGTTACAAATTATACAAAGTCAAAATATCAAATTAGAAAAATCTCCAAAGAAAAAAATATCCAAAATCATAATACAAAAACGGGGAAAAAAACGAAATGGCCATTACAGTCTTTGAAAGGACTTTGACCTGGCTACTTATGATCAATTATGTTGTGCGTGTTGTGACATGTTTAAACACAAATGATCGAGAGCTGAACCTACAAGCTTTTGACATTTTTAATTTGAATATATTGTACTATGCAGCTTTTAGCTTTGCATATTTTGGCTTGGACATTTTTGTTTGAATATTTTGTAGTGGATATTTTGTACACAACCCATTATTTTTAATTTCTTGATAGTCACATTAAATTTGTAAATATATTTTTTTGTTAAAATGATATGATTATTGACTTTAATTTAATGCCACAAATATTTGTTACAATCTGAAATATTTCCCTAAGTTAAATAACTATCCCCTCTTGTCTAAGCCGCTGTGAGAACAAGTAACTGAAAGCCAGGAAATATTAATTATAATATAAATAGTAAGAAAAAAAATCTACCGAAAGGTAGACGTAGACAAATCCTTGCAAGCAACATTGTCTGAGCATTAGTTAAGATTACTGCTTCATCATCTTTTATGTGCTCAACAACATCGTCAACGTTATCATCATCATCATCATCACATTCAGCTGTGGATGTTGACAGTCTCAGGAGAGTTGGGCGGAAAAGCTACTGCTTTAAAATATCACAAATATTTTAAAGCTTCAATGAAGCAATGCAAATTGAGATAATTTTAACTTAAGCAATTATAAAATTATTTGAATTATTAGAACAAAAATTTTGTTGCCTTTTGTGCTCGTGCCACATTGAAAATATCATATTTTTGAAATAACGAATCATATTTTTTATTTTGCGCCTATATGTTGTTGTGATCGATTTTTTACTATTTTTTTTTTTTTTTTTTTGCTTTGAAAAGTCATCATTTATCATTAGAGCTGAAAAATTACTTTCTACATTCGATGAGTATTAAAAAATTGTCTCACACTTCCGCCTTTTAAGCTCATGTTCAAAGCCCAGTAATGTTCATCACACATCATCTCATTTATCAAAATGCAACACAGCACATCGCTTTGAAATCATAAATCATCATAATGTTTTTTTTTGCTTTTGACATTTCAATTGACCGCCATGTTGCTTTGTTGGCGCCCCTGCAGCACTACCGGCCTTTGGAGAATACATGCACACAGCACAGCCTAAAACATAGAAGTGCGGGCTCATACAAGCAATTAAAAGCTAGACGACAGTTGCTTCGTTTGTGAATCGCCAGTTAAAATCTTGGCAAATCATTTAATGATTCAATGCAGCCAGGGGGCATCATGAAAAATACCATCTACTATACAACAATAATATCTTCACCAGCGGCAACATCGTTATTAAATAATGTTATTCTTAACAATTAATGGGTTTCGAGTTTGAGTGACAGTATTTGTAGTGATGTATGTTATTTGTTTCCTGCTGGGGGAGATAAATTATTTTTAAGGGTGTAGCAATGCTGGTGTAGCGCTCTCAGCTGTGCGTTATGTTGTTGTTATCTAACATTTTGAGAACAGTGTTGCTGTCACTTTAAATCAAGTTCTTACTATAATACCGATAAGACAAACTTAAGGATAGCAGGCGCTGAAATTCACTCTATTTATATACCAAAATAGAGTGAATTTCACATTACTTTTCGAATAAGGATAATACAGACTTTGTACGAAAGTGAGAGGCACAGGCAGAAAAAAAATTTTGTAGGAACTTGTTTAAATTTTTTTATACAATAAATAAACAGTGGAGGATAATATCGAATCTATTTTTCGGCTGTTGATTTTTAATGTCCTCTGTTTTCACTTTCACGTCCCTGTGCATATTTTGGAAGATCCAGACCATTGCGCTTTTCTCTTCTAGTTTAATTCTAACACATGCTTAAAGTTTTTAAAGCGACGGAAATGGCCGTTTTTCTGAAGCGACAGATACCGGAAACATTGCCCTACACTGCCAAAAATTTCAGTTTAAATATTGAATTTTGAAAGCTGTTTTTGTATTTATGTCTTCTTTTAAAAACTTCAAAGTTTATTTCCAAAATATTTTAAGGTTTACTTTCGAGTGATTTAAATATTTCAAATATTGGGTTTTAGAAAAAAATCTCAAAATTATCATAAATTTGTGTATTGTTGAAATACACAAATATCCGTTATCCTAGAATTATTTCCTTAAAAATTAAAAAAAAAAAAATTACATTGCGCTCGAGAATATCAAGGCAACGTTTTTTTTTCAAATGCCTCCCACTCTCCCTTCAATCGTCAGATTATTCAAATGCACACTTTCGAGCATGTAATTAACCCAGCATACTTTAATCTGACGCGCTCGAGTATATCCAACTATCGATTTTTTTTACTATTCTGATCAGCGGCTCTACACTCGCTGCACTATATAGGGAGCTAAGGTTTGATAGAGGTACTCAACACGATGCAAGTTATCATGACCCATAAGTATCCCCTACAAAGACTATGTGACGAAGTGTGATATAGTGGGGGAAGGCCGGTGTCAAAAATTGGCCAACAACATGTTACGTAATTTGTGAACCGCTCCTAAATGACTGCCACCGTCATATAAACGAACATGTGTAAAGAACCATTTGTACTTATGAATTTTGGTGCTCAAAAATTCCCTGATATCTAGTAAAATATATACAGCTGCGGTAAGAATAATAGCACCAACACAAAAAGTTCTTTCTTTTATGAAGTAAAAATTAAATAAATCCCTTCGAACAACTTGTGAAGATCTCAATAAATACAATCAACTTCAGGAATGTAGTTAAAAAGGAATTACAAATTTTATTAGTTCTTTTTGGAAAATATTTCAGATTTTATAATATAACTTAAAAAATTTGCGGTAAAAAAAATTGCACTATTATTTCATTTTGCATTTAAAACCTAAAAAAACTGACAAAATTAAAGACTTTTTTTTAAGATTAAAGTTATAATGGTGAAAATAATGTAATGACCAAAATTAATATTTCGTCGCATGTCCTTTGTTGGCAATTACAGCTGCACAACGTCTTGTCATGGAATTGATCAAATCCTGGCACCTCTTGGTTGATATTTTGTTCCAGGAGTCTTGAACTGCAGCCCAAAGGGTTTGATTGTTGGTCGGTTTTGCAACAGAAACTGCTTTTTTGACATCAGTCCAGAGGTTCTCAATTGGATTGAGGTCGGGCGACTGCGCTGGCCAAGCCATGACATTCACCGAATGATCCTCAAACCACTTTTTAGCTTTCTTGCTGGTATGTTTGGGGTCATTGTCCTGCTGGAAGACCCACAATAACGGCATTTCTTCCTCTGCATAAGGCAGCATCACTTTATCCAATATATCAACATACACGTGTTGGTCCATGACGGTCCTAATCCAATGTATGGGACCAACTCCATACAAGGAAAAACATGCCCATATCATTATGCTTGAACCTCCATGCTTTACTGTTTTAGCAGTAAATTTAGGGTTGTATTCTGCATTAGGAGGTCTCCTAACGTAAGAACGAGAACCCCTGCCACCATAAATTACAATTTTACTCTCGTCTGTCCACAATATATTTCTCCACCTCTCTACTGGCCAGTTCAAATGTTGCTTTGCGAAGTTCAAACGCTTTGTTGCATGCTTAGCAGTTAAAAGAGGTACTTTTCTTGGGCTACATGCCTTTAAATTATGATCTCTAAGACGGCTACGAACAGTTTCAACACATGCTGCAATATTTAGTTCCGCTTTGAGCTCCGTAGCTGGTTTAAACGGCTCCTTCTTACTTTGCCGAATTAAGCGTTGGACGAGTAACGGCGACATAGCGTGCTTTCGTCCGCGAGTTTCAACTTTTGGTGCATAGATTATGGCATTACGAATCATTTTATTAGAACAGCCAACTGCATGTCTAACTTCTGCATAAGTTTTACCTCCTGCAATCATTCTTTGAATAATTTCGCGTTTTTCGGCACTGCAATGCTTTCCACGACCCATAGCTTTGTAAATAAGTTTAAACTTAAATTTTTTTTTATTTAAACCAATTCAACTAGAACAAACCGAAACACTTTGATGCTACCTTTTGAGAAGATGAACGCAAAATGGTGTTTTTCAACAGAAACGTAAGCGCAGTGCTATTATTTTTACCGTACGAATTCGTACTCCTCTCTCAAAATTGCTTAACATAAAAATAACGGTTAACATTTTGATACCAATGATCTTACTTTCAGAGAGTGAACACTCCGTGTAATATTATATTACAGTAGCGGCTAAACAAATTGCTTCAAATAAGTTTTATTTTAATAATAGCTGAACTGTTGTTTCCAGTGCTATTTTTTTTACCGGCACTGTATATGAATTTATACCTAGAACGAATTTTATAAATTCTAGAAAATTAAGTTGACATTTTTTATGCAATATCTAAGCTTATTTGACCCAGTATTTAAGAAAGCATTCTTTTGAATGAATTTTTTTTTTTTTAAATATTGAAAAGCTGTATAATGCAAAAACTACATGAACCACGAAATTTAACACATTAGATCGTATTCCACGTAAAGCGGATGACTAAAACAATTTGCATATTCTATTTTCTTACTTTCTTGGTAAATAGAGCATTTTAAATCTCCAACAGCAATTTAGGCCTGTGCGAAGACTTTTCAAAAGTACAGGCTAAAATCACTTAATATCCAAATTTTTTTTTCGAAAAAAAAATTCTCAATAAAAAATAATTTTAAAACATTTTTTAGAGTCCAATTCAATGAGGATTTAATGATTTTTGAAATCATGTTACAAAATTTTCATAAGAAAAATTAACAATTACACATTTTTAAACTCCGGTATTTTTAAAAACCATTTAGAAGTTGCAAAATATTTTATATATTATTTTTTTTTTTAATTTTCTATTTTGAAAATAATTTAAATTTAAGTCCACGACTGAGCAAATTTGTAAATACCCAAAAAAAAAAGAGTAACTGCTTAGTTCTTCTTATAAAAATTTATTCAGCTGAGTAATGGTTTTCAAACAAAAGTCTTATTATGATGTGATAACTCAAAATATGTATTGGCTATAAGATATTGGTTCTGTGCAAAGACCAGTTTCAAACTACGTGTTTTGAATCGACTTCTCGGAGTCGATTTCTCTGCTCAAAAATTTGATAAAGATACATAATGTTATTGTTATTGGGAATTGGATGGTTTAATCAGTCATGATATTAAATTTTTATGAGAGAATGGAACGTTTAAATTTTTTAAGATTTTAATATATTTTCTTTTGAATATAAGTCAAATTATCGAAATCGTTTTCGAGAAAAGTTATATTTTGGCCTTTAAAGATATCTCAAACTAGGCTACACACAGGTCAAAATACTTGTACACAAGCGAGTGATCCATAGAGGCGTAAGGTAGTCAAGAAGAAACCAAATCTAAAGACTATAATTTTTTGGTTCTCCTGTTTATAAAAGTATTAGTGAAATTTTAGTTATAGTTATAGATAGTTATTTTTACTTTTTGACAATTACACATTCTCAATTCGGAGCATTTCTCAAAAAATTAAAGACAAAAATCAAAAACTTAGTACTTGTCATCTCTCTTATGGTCATTTGAAAACAGAAATCGCCGCTTCCGTGAACGTAGAACTCGTCGCGGAATCGTTCTTAGCTCGTTATTGAATTGCATTTAAAAAACACAATTTTACGTGACAAGTTGTACGTTCACGGAAGCGGCGATTCGGCCCGAGGCATATTTACGAATAACGTACGAAGAAAACGGTTTTGCTTGGAAAAATTTCCATATCCTTGCTTTTTATTTTTGACTGGTATCTACTTACAGATTTTTTTTTATCAAAAGTTTCCCTCCCCTCTTCCCCCCCGCCCCCTAAGGTAAATCCTGGCTACGGGTCTGCACACATGTTCTTTTTTCAATCGATATAATTTAGATCAAAAAATAATTTTTTAATCTCATCGAAAAAATATCGATAAAATATAAATTATATTTCTGATCGGGAAAATAACGATCACAAAATTATTTTTATTTCTGATCGAGAAAATAACGATTAAGAAATAAGTTTTATTTCTTATTGAAAAAATAACGATCACAAATAATTTTTATTTCTGATCGAAAAATATAACGATCAGAAATAACTTTTATATCTGATCGCAAAAATAACGATCACAAAATGATTTTTATTTCTGATTGAAAAAATAACGATTAAAAAATAACTTTTATTTCTAATTGAAAAAATAACGATCACAAATAATTTTTATTTGTGATCGATAAAATAACGATAAAAAAATAACTTTTATTTTTATAAACTTTTATTTAACTTTCTTCGTTCGTATATGTGTATATATGTATATATGTATATACAGTGGGTGGCCAAATTATTAGGGACACTGCTCACTTTTATTAATTTTCTTGTTTTAAGCAACTGTTTGAGCTACCAAAGTAGTTTTTAAAGGTTTGTTTTATTTTTTATTGCTACTGGTATCATAATTATTGTTTTTGGTAAGTGGCAGCACTGGGAGCATGCTTCATTTGTTAATTATCTAATGTTTCTTCTTATTCGGTTATGATTTAAAAAAAGTGCGGTTTGCTGTATTGTCGTGTTTAACACAGCCTTATTATTTTTTCCAGCTTTCACGTCTTAAAAATTTAAAAAGTAAGTAATGGTTCTTATAACAATACTTTTTTAAAAGTTTTATCTGTGAATGTTAATTCTTAACGATTTGGTGCGAAAACTTTAAACTTCCTCCTTTGTAGAATGGGCAAGGCTTCGGACACTTCTCCAAGAAAATGTAGGGAAATCCACACGTTGCTAGTGCACTCCACACATTCACAGAGAGAGATAGCAACTATTGCAGGGGTTTCAAAGTCTGTTGTCAATCGAATTAAAATAAAAATTGATAAAAATGTAAATCTCGAAGCAGACCGTGTAGGAAAATGTGGCAGGAAAAGGGTTACAACTGCTCGTGCTGATCGAAGAATCAGAGACATCTGTTTAGAAAATCGGAAAAAGAGTGTTGCCAGTCTCACTACGATGATAAACAACGAAGGTGTAAAAGTTTCGGCCAGAACAGTCCGGAGGCGGTTAGCCAAAGAGAATCTGATAGGTCGTCGGCCCACCATAAAACCACGCCTAACCGAGGCTATGAAAAAGAAACGACTGCAATGGGCCAGACAACATCGATATATGACTGTGGCAGATTGGAGTCGAGTAAATACATTTTTCTTAAATAGTACGATGCATCATTAATGATTTTCTTTTGGTAATTGTAATCTTTTACAGGTGTGTTTCTCCGACGAGTCAACGTTTCAAATTTTGGTTGACAAAAGTTCTTTTGTCAGACGACGCCCTGGAGAAAAATACAATTCGGATTGCCTTGTGGAGAGGGTTAAACATCCGGTTAGTGTTATGGTGTGGTCTGTCATCTCAGCCAAAGGCATGGGACGCCTATTTATTTATTTATTTATTTATTTATTTCTTTGAAATTGATTATTCATTGTACAATAAGATTTCTCTTTTAATTAGTACAAATATGGTTAAGTATTAATAATGAGTTTGTGAGTTGAGTGAGAAAAATTATAATTCATCTTAACAACTAGAGATTAAAACAAAAATATATAAAAAAAAAAAAAAAAAATATAATGTAAATAATATTAATAATGAAAAGGTAACTAAAGTAAAGATTACATAATATTTAATTACCAGCAAAATAACTTCGAAATACAGAAAGACAGATGTAGGGAAAGAAAGATGTTAAGATACACAGAGAGTTGTTAAAAAGCAGAAGAAAGGTGTTCAAAGAGCCTTCGCTTGAATGTGTTCGCGCTGCATATGCGTTTAAGATAAATAGGTAGCGTATTCCAAAGATGTATCGCGTAGACAAAGAAATGTCGAGAAGTCAAGAGATACTTATGCCTGGGCAATATGAGCTGCTCTGTTCTTTGATTTCTACAAAACCTTAAAAGTTGAAATAAATAATCGGGCTCTTTTCTGTTTATGATTTTATGCAACAGTAGTAAAGTACGAAAATTTAACATATCGCTAAGGTAAAGTCCAGTTATTTTCTTTGAATCAGAAGATATATGGCAACGTCTATTAATACCAAAAACAAACCTAGCACAACTATTAAAAGCCACCGTCAAGTTTCTAAGTAAATCAAAATCTAACTTTGCAAACAATTCGCAACCATAGAAAATGATGGCAAAACAAATGATTTGACAAGCCTTAGTTTAACAGCAGTTGGCAAGTACTTGGTGGTAGGACTAAGTCCCCGTAGCGCTCCATAAATTTTAGAGATTACATTATTTATGTGGGTGTTCCATGTAAAATTGCTGTTTAAATATATGCCAAGATTTTTAATGCCTATACATCGTGGAAGGGACGATGAAACAAGACCAGTACAAACGAGTTCCCGGAAAAAAACTGCGTCATAAAAAATAATAAAACATTTTGTTTTTTTCTGAGAAAATTGCCTTGAAAGTTGAATTTTTAAAGAAAAAAACCTTTTTTTTTGACTTCAGGTGCTTATACATTTTTTGTTTATGACTTTATGGAAAAATTTTGCAAAAATAATTTAAAGCAAATTTAATTTTCTTTTCAAAAAGTTATGTTTTTTTTTAATCGTTGCAGAGATATGTTAGCTATGGATTAAAACGTTACGACACCTATTTTTTTGTTTTTCCCTCCTAGCCCCCTAGCGGGGCACTTGCGACCACCCCCACCTATACGATTTTTTGCTCGTCTCATCACGAGGAATCAGCCCCCACATTATAGTACTCTAAGTCTGGGACACCCTGTATGTATATATGTATATATGTATATATGTATATATGTATATATGTAAATATGTATATATGTATATATGTATATATGTATATATGTATATATGTATATATGTATATATGTATATATGTATATATGTATATATGTATATATGTATATATGTATATATGTATATATGTATATATGTATATATGTATATATGTATATATGTATATATGTATATATGTATATATGTATATATGTATATATGTATATATGTATATATGTATATATGTATATATGTATATATGTATATATGTATATATGTATATATGAATGCATGTACATACATATGTATGTATGTCCGCAAATCTTGCAAACGTTTTTTCGACAGCTTGTTGGTCTCCGATTAAGCTGAAAATTAGCATACATGTGTAAGCCCGGGGACAATGCAATATTATAAAAAAATGTTTTGCCACACCCCCTTTTACCGCCCACAAATCCATAAAAATGCTATATCAGATGAAATTTTGGTAGTAAATTTCCTTCAAGTAGAAAATGAGGTTTAAGGAAAAATTTGATCACACCCCCTTTTACCGCCCACAAATTAATATATCTCCAAAACTACCGGGCTGTTTCAGCTGAAATTTTGGAAGTAAATATCCTTCAAGTATTGCATGGGTTAGAAAAAAAATGTTGCCACACCCCCTTTTACCGCCCACAAATCAATAAAAATGCTATATCTCCAAAACTACTATACCGATTCAGCTGAAAATTTGGCAGCACATTTGCATCAAGTAGAGGATACGGGTTTAAATTTGGCCACACCTCCTATTCCCGCCCACAAATGAATAAAAATGCTATATCATAATAAAGTACATAATGCAATAAATAATGTAAATGGTATAAACAATGTTAATATGTACTGTTAAGGTTAATGGTCTAAACAACTACAATGCTATATGTAAGGCTTTCAAAATAAAAGATGTTCATAATAAGAACAGTAAAAAAGACTAAAAAGTAAAATATAATATAAACAAAAATTTTAAAAGAAATAAGCTTTTATTTAAAACCAAAACGTAAACTAAAAAGAAAAAAAATAAATTTCAGTGACATTTGTCATATATATATATATATATAGTAGGTTTATTCTAGATTTAGAAGAACCTCTCTCTTGGTTACCCATCATCATAATAATAACGTACGTAAACAGGTAAGTTCTAGGGATGTATATAAATTTAGAAACTTTGAAAATGTAAAATACATACTTAAAGATTCAATTCCATTGATATTAACTTGTATATTTTACATTTTGAAAATTTCTAAATTTATATGTGTCCCTAGAACTTACCTATTTCCGTACGCTTTTATTATGATGATGGGTAACCAAGAGAGAGGTTCTTTTGAATCTAGAATATACCTACTATATACATATAAGACAAATGTAACTGAAATTTATTTTTTTCTTTTTAGTTCACGTTTTGGTTTTACATAAAATCGTATTTTTAAAAAATTTTTTTTTTTTATATTTTTTTATTGAAAAATTAGCGATCAAAATAACATTTATTTCTGAACGAAAAAATATTCATTAAAAAATAATTGCTAAAAAATGATTGCTTTATAGCATTAATTGTTATTTGCGTTCCCTTATAAAAAATTTGGATGTTTTCATATACTTGAAATTGTATTTTTTTTTTTTTTTAAATATAACTAATTTAATTTCCTAAAACATTTGAGAAGGACTTTCTTTTGTAGCTTTGGATTAAGGGGCTCCAAATACACACTGTGAAAACAATTACATTTCTTAAAGTTTTGAACAAAAAAAAAAAAAAAAAAAAAAAGCAGTAGTAGAAAACGTAGTAGACAAATGTGTCTACGTATAAGGAAAAAGTATGATATTAAGGCAACTGATGTGTTCATTCGCTGCTTAGACGTCACATAACTGGATAACCTTTTCATATTTCATTTGGCACAGCAAAACTGACAACTCAATTTCGACAATTAGAAATTTTCTTCAACACAGTATTTTCTTTCCTACCAAGAGTAAAATATTTCATGGTACACAGCCCAAGTAACAAATTACTTTCCAAAGTAATGTATTACAACACTGTTCTTAATAATTTTATTGCTAATTCAAATGTTGGAAGAAATAAACTATAAAAACTTTGCTGAGCTCTGCACAAATCTTCATGAATATAAAATTAGAATTTTCTGATTTCTGGAGCGGAATTATTCAAGCAATTTTTAATTTGCTGAAACGTGTTTGTATTTAAATTTTTTTTTTATAAGCTTGAGAAGAATACTTAAAACATATTTTTGAATTTTATGCCGGTTTATATGTTGAAGGTTTTTATTTTGTTTCAAACCAAACAGAATATTTAAAAAAAAAACTGATTTTAATAGAAAATATTTTTTTATTTCATTTTCAGCATTTGCAGCTCGAGTATCTGATTTCGCTCAATTAGTCTTTATATACTTCAAAACGTGGTTAATCAGCGGATGAATCAAACGATAATGTTTGTGTTAATTAATCAAGACAAGCACACTTGTGGTCATTATGAAATTTATTCCAACAACGCATCTTCCCTACAACATAAAAGCCAAAAATGAAATCAAAAACAATATTTCTTCACAAAAAAAAAAAGGAAAAAAAAACAACCATAGAATATATTTATTATAGATGCCACCAAAGTGGCACACACACACACGTTGTCAGCTACGAAGGCATTTCGCAGTCTCAGCACATCAACAAATATCGCCATTTTGAAGTACATGTCATGTTGACGTCTGCTATGACGCACATACACACACACACACACTAACGTAGACACCAATTGAGGCAGAACAGTGGAATGAATAAAAATGTACAGCTTAAAAGTTTGAAGGAAGTGCAACAAATAAGCTAAAAATCGGTCAAGTTAATGCAGAGCAGGGCCACAATATGAATATGAACACATACATAGTTGCACGCACGGACATACACCCACAACCAACGGCGACGCATCGTATGAATTTTAATTAGATGCCGGCGAGTGGCTGTTGTTGAAGTCGCCGTCAGAGGATTTTGTGCGTGGAGTTCGAGTAACGCCATGAAAACAAAATCAACACCGTCTGACGATCGATCTGGAGATCGAAGAAAAAAAAAAAGATATGTGTAGAAGAAAAACGTGTCACCACTAGAAACACGCAATGAAACGAATTTATTTTATATTTATTTGTTTGTTCTTGTTTTTTTTTCTTTTCTAAATACATTTACAATCGAAATATTTTTAAATGTATTCAGTCACCAACGCCATCATTCATTATTCATGGCAGTGAGTCTTCCAAAGTGAACAATACGCAGTCAATGTCTGGCATTTCTTAAAAATTTTTATTATGAAAAAAATATATATATATGTATAAATGAAATTGAAATTCACAGACTTAAAGTGACTGCATTGCAGAGACATATTTATATAATACTCAAATATTTTCAAAATAATAAAACTAACATTCAATTCAACTTGCTTGTGTTTCTGTCACGAAAAAAATTCGCATAAAGTACTTTGTGAGGCACTCTCTGTTAATGTTTCTCTAGCTTACAAAAAAAATGATAATTTTGCAAGTGCGAATAAAAAGATTGGCAGGAATAAACTACGTAAGTATGAAACATTATTGTGAGCATATTATTTTACATTTTATTGCATGATATTTTAGATTTAGCCTCAGGTATACCTGAATTATGTTCGATTTGTTGTTTCTTCTTTTTCATCTCTGATAAGTTTTAAATCTTTAAAGTGTTTCTTAAAAATAAACTCATTAATTTCGGATTTATTTTGTGTGGTTTGTTTAGCTGCTATCTTAATTTATTGAGGCTTGAAGTTGTTTGGTCACACCTTTAATTTATATAGCTAGTTATTGTTTTCTCTGCTGATCAATTCTGATAATCAATATTAGATAACCGAAAAACTTGCAAAAAAATTGTTGTTTTAATAAACGATTTTATGTGTCAAATGGATATCTATAAAAACGTGAGTCATCATCTTGCTGCTGTTAAACATTAATCATTAAAAGTGGCAAAAACCTCTTTAAGAATGACATTTAATTTGTCGTTTAAATAGAGTCATAATATTTAACGGGATTAAGCAAGCATTATATTAGATGGTATATAATAAAAAAACCGAGTGCAGATGTTAAAAATCGAGTAAATATCCAGGATGTGCCATATTTTATATCGGTATGTAAACATTAAATAACTTTGGCATTTATCAGCTGTTTTGACTAGAGTAGGGAGTTTTTTGAAACGTAAATTTTAACCATGAATCACTTCACACCAAAAAAAAAAGCGCCAAAATAGAGACGCTGTATATTGAAAATAGTCGTTTAGTTGTGTCAACTCAACGTGCATATCGTCGAAAATATCGTGGCCAACATGCATCGTCTGACAACACTATTCGTCGTTTGGTGTCGAATTTTGCTTAGAATCGGACAGTGGGAGATCGTTCACATCAATGCCCTAGACGTTCAATGAACTGGTTGAAACGGTAAGAGAGTGTTGCCGAGAACTCACATGTGTCATATTGTCACTGCGCTCAGCATTTTGACGTCATCGGAACCACCTTGCGCCGCATTTTGAGGGATGATTTTCATTTATTTCCATATAAATTCTATGAAATTTCATAGATTTCACATTGCTAAGTACCTTTTATGGCAGTGATCTGCAGCAAGTTTCTTCTGTACAAAATCAAAATGGGAGATTGTTGGACCTAGTCTTTACTAACGCATATGAGGAAATGAAGGTTAGACCATGCAGTGATGCAGAAAATTTGTTAGCTAGCTCTGTTCACCATACAGCCTTAACGGTTGCTTTCTCTTCTTATAATAACTCCATTATAAGAATCTTATAATAACTCCATTGCGTACGATTACCTCAACGCCGATTACGAAAGCATAAAATGTTATCTTAATGCTCTAAACTGGAATTATATTCTTTCCAACTCAGACGTAGATAGCGCTGTCTCTAAATTTTATCAGCACATTTTTACAGCTATCGAAAGTTATGTGCCAAAAATAAAGAAAAAGAATAAGCTTTCAGAGCCATGGCTAGATAGAAATCTCAGATTTTTGAGGAATCAAAGAAATTAAATCCATAAACTTCTCAAAAACACTGATAATGTAAGCGATGAACTCAAGCTAAGGTATGACGAGCTATCAAAAGAGTTCTCTATCAAGTCAGAAGAAGCGTACAAGTTGTACACTAACCTTATCGGTGAGAAAATCATCTAAGAACCGAAAAAATTCTTTGGCTTTGTTAATTTGAAGCGTAAATCTAGCGGCTATCCATCGTCTATGTTTAAAGGTATTGTCAATTCGTCCAACCCTCATGAAATCAGCAACTTAAATGCGGATCATTTTAAGGAGGTCTTTTGTCAATCTACTACCTAATTTGAAGCCTCTTCTCCCAGCTCAAATATTGTGGTGGATAGTACAAATTTAACGCAGGAAGAGATTTCTAATGCCATAAAAGAACTGGATTTATTTAAGGGACCTGGACCGGACCTTATTCTTACAAGCTTCCTGGTGAGATGTTTAGACCAACCACTTCAAAAGCAATTCTCACTATACACGTTGAGAGACATGTACAACCCCCGTGATTATAATAGCCTTCCTTTATATGAATACAGACTCAGCCTTTTAAACTTGATGCCATTATCATCAAGAAGAACATTATTGGGCTCATGTTTCACATTCGATGTTATTAATGGTGCTATTGACAGTGAATATATTTCTAGTATGATAAGTCTCAACGAACCAATAAGACGTATACGTACTAGGCATACTCGGCTGTTAACTGAATATCAGCACCAAACTACATATCAGCAAACAATGAACCCATCAGTCGATACTGTAGAGAATTCAATAACGTTTCCGTATACTTCTCACCTTCCATGTCCAAATCCTTTTTCAAGCAAACCGTGTCTAAGTTCCCCGTTAACCAAAATGAACTCAGGCTTAAGTTAAATTACCTGTATATAAATAGTTACCCGTATGTATACCACATTTAAGCATGCCCTCTCTAAACTTGTTGGAAATAAGTACTATCCAAGTCTCTCTCTCTTCCTAGTTAACCCAGCCTTTTATCTTCTCTCTTTTCTTCTCCTCTTTCTAGTATGTTAGTACCTTTTACTCTTATTTTTAATTTTCTTTCTGCCCCTCCTTTTTGACGTGTTCGTGAAATCATGTCATTTAGGTGGGCGGATTACGCCCACTTCAATTCGTACATTTTCGAACACCAAAACAAGGAAAGGGGAGAAGAAATAAAATGAAAAAAATAAATTTAAATTAAAATAAGTAAATTGCCTTGTTTGGCCAATAAATAAATAGACCGTCCACGTCGTTTTGAATACAGCAAAACAGTCGCTCGAATGTTTGACAATGTACCTGATTTTTGCAAGCAAATTTTGATGACCGACGAGGTCACACTCTCTGGCGCTGTTAACAAGCAAAATTGCCACTTTTGCGTAACGGATGATCCATACGAGATTCATAAAATATTACTTAACATATTTTGTATAAATTTTTCTTGTGGATTAATTAATAAGTGTAAGGAATTTCATAATTCTTGCTATAATTCTGTATAAGACACTGACATTTTATAAGCGCTGATCATTGTGATTGATCAAGTGTTCATGATAAAGGACTACAAAGAAAAGAGCAGGTTTATGCAACAAAATCCATTTGTAGGCAATTATATAAGATTGCTTGCCTAACCCTCTGTCTGACAGACGTTCCGATTATCTTCGCACCGACGGCTGGTGCCTTGCCAGACCCTTATACATTTACATGCATTTATACGCGAATAGATGCTACTTACAGATACCTTTTTATAACAAGCAAATGTATTATTTTCATTCCTTACCTTTCTCATTCGTTTTGGCATATAATGAGCCACCTGTGTGAGGAAAATAAATCCAAAATCTATTCTAAATCGAAGAAAAAACATGTTTCTGTTTCTTGTGTTTTTGTTCTGTATATTGAATTATATAAAAATTGTGTTAATACGAATTTCTTATATCTTAAATTTTCTGAGAAATGCAAGCAAAACACATATACTCAATTTTTGAATGTTGTTGGCATAGTGGATTTGTGCAATTTTTTTTTTTTTTTTGCAAACTTCTCTCTCTTTCCTTTGAGTGTATCGGCACCACTGGTAGTTGCATTGAAAGTATTTACTAGAATAGTTATTAAAGCACCAAAAAACGATTCAAAAGCCAAACAACAAGTTAGAATCTTGATGATGTTGGGATTATTCATCCGATTTTCGAGGTTTGATAGAACCAATGTTTTGGCAAGCGTATAAAAAAATTGCGTCTGCCATCATTTTTACCGAGACCATCGACTTCCTTGCTAATGATCAAAGCAGCTAGTCCCATGACATCTAATATATTGCAGAAGAAAGCAAACGTCCATCGTCTAGTTGGCCGTTTTGTTGAAAAATGTGTGACCATTTGGTTCATGTTGAAATTACTTCTGGTTTGCGTGCTTCACCTTCACAATATTTCGAATTATGCACCGTTGATAGGAAATTCACAGCTTTGTTCTTTTTCGGCACAAAGCGGCGTGTATGATTCTTCTTTATTTCTTCGGGTAAACTTCTTTTGTTCGCTCGAATGGTGCCAACGTATGCGAGACCAATTTGAGATAGGCGCTTGTCTCCTTCCAGTGTTATAAGAAAATTGTCACCTACAATTGTTCGTCCGCTGTTATTTTACCGGTTTGCAAGTTGTAACAATACATTTTTGCCTTGGTTCACTTCACGCTCTTCTCCTTCATTTTTGCCCGTGTATAATTGGCCTTGCAATGGATATTTTGCCTTTGAGTCACATGCCCACCAAACTTTAATGCCGTATTTCGCTGGTTTCGATGGAATAAAATCGGGCATTTAGTCAATATGGAAACAGCTGCTCATCAACAGTTATATGTATTTTCATGCGGTTCATAGTTTTTTTGCGAAGTTTTCATTCATAAAGTTCCATATGTCTCGAATAGAAGCAGCTTTGTCGAGCCTTTGGCTCGTATCAAAACGGATATATCGTATCAATGAAATAAACCGTCTATACGACATGGCTGCTCGAAAAATTGGCAGAGCATCTGAACGCCACAAAAGAGATGCGTCTTGCATATTATTGTGTGAAACACCAGCCAATAATGCATAAGTATGCCAATAATGCATCAAGCTCAGTGCTGGTCAAATTAGTCCAAACTCTTAGAGTTGAATCGGGACTTGCTTGATTCCATTTTAGAGTCGCATCTCTTGCATATCGATTCGTTTCGGTGATAATGATGTATGAAATATTGAGCAAAAAAAATTTCTTGAATACGATCTTACATTCTTGAAACGCATGTAAGAGCTTCTCCTATTATTTTTTGCCCTTCAACAATTTTTCTGAACGCACCTATTCTCTATCTGCCACCCTTCTAGGGAAATGCAGGCAATAACAGCGCGCAACCCTTAACATTGCTAACATTAACAGTGCTGACATTAACAATTAAGATGATAAAACATTACTGACATCTACATTGCTTACGTTAACATTGCTGACTTTAACAGTGCTGACGCGAGTTCACAATTTTTACCAAAAAATGCTCAAAGCGCCGAAAGACGTTTTTACTTTAAAAAAGCATACTTTTTTCAAAATTTAAAGAATTAAAGCAAACAGGTAATTTTTTACTGAGAGCAACTTATTAAAAATGTATAAAATTTGAAGATTAAATTTATTTTAACACGCAATGCTGAAATTTCAACTTAAGCCTTCAAATATTTTCAAATACTTTCGAAAGGTCAAGCTTCTCCAAATATAATTGAAGGCCCTTAACTTTTTTTTTGGAATGTTTGCTGCAATAACTTGTGCATCACTAGCAACCTGATTAGCTTTTGAGATAAACAGTTTTTTTTTCCTATATAGGATAACAACTCACAGTGCGTCATCCAAAATTGTCAACATCAAACGGTGCTTAAGATTGATTGCTGTTTACCGTCGAAAGATCTTCCGTTCAATTAAATTTAATTTAATGGAACATGTTGACAGAGATTTTAAAATGACCTCAGTCGTTGGATAATTTTACAATAAATAGAGAGCTGATATTTTAATTCTCATTAAGTGTAAGAAATTCAATAATTTTTTTTGAAGCTCATTCAAGTCATTTTGATTCCATCAGTTCCAGTTATGAAGAATATAAACAATTATTCACGCTTTTAATGCGTACTAAGCAAAAGTCATAAATGTGTTTGACTGTCAATTTCTTTGAGCTTAACATGAGTAGACATTTATTAATTGACATAATTAATCTACTTGTGTCTTTATTTCATCACTTATAATGTTTAACTTTAAAACTATTGTATGACTGAAAATGAAGCAAAAAACTGATATGAGGAAACTTTGACAATTAATGTACAACATTTATCTATAAAGACCTAAAAATACGTAGGCGACTCTCAACAAACTGACAAATAACGTTGACATTATACTTCAAAATTCATTCATTGATTTTTTTCTTGAGATTTTTATTGATGTTAGTTTTAGACTTTAAGAGGAGGTCTTCCGAAAAATTCATAAAAAACAGGCAAAAGTTGATAATTTTCTTATTGGGTCAATAAAAACGCATTTGCGCGTATTTTTTAATTTATTTTTATATTTTTATGTATTAACCCACTAATGCTCAGGTCCGCCTGTAGGTGAGGTTCACGCCGATCAATATAAAACCGTGGAAAAATTTTCAAATTTTTTTTTTTTTAGAGTGTAGACGAATTTTCAAGTGTCTATCGCTAGGCGCTTACATGCTCCGTTTGAGAATTATTTTAATTTGAAATTACATTTCATCAGTTCAAAAAACTTGATTTTCTATGAATTAAAAACATTTTAACTGAAGTGAGATCGAAGTGAAAAAATATTGGTGAGTAGGAAATTGTTCATTACAGAAATCAGTGGAGCTCACGAAATTTTACAGAAGAGCAAATGATTTTTAAAAATCAAAATCAAATACATGATATTGCGCATCCATCGTAACTTTTGGCAATGAAAAAAAAAAAAACAAATCCTGTGTGCGCTAACACACAAGAACGGTATAATTAGTTGTTGTTGTTGTTTACGCGTTCAAAATTAGACGATCGTCAACAGCGGCTTGTGATGCTGTTATTTGCATTTTTTTTTTTGTAGATTTTGTTGTTGGTTTTTATGTTTGCTTTGGCTTTCGCATAAGCGCAAAGACAAAGCTCATGATAAGAAAAATTTGTATGGCGGGTAACGCGAGCAAGATGAGCTACTGGATGAGCATGTCTGACATAAATACTTGTTTTACTATTAAAAATCTAATTTACACCTTTCTATTTATTTATTGTTTTTATGCCCAAGTCCGCCTCTAGGCGAAGTCAACATTTTCACCTGCCACAATTGAACGAAGTATCTAAATGAAAAACGAACTTCAGATTCGTTTTTCCCTTCAATAAATTAGTCTAAACTGGTTTTTGGATCTCAAACACAAATGTGCCATTAGAGAGTTAAAGTTGGTATTATTCCTTAAAATATTAAAAGTTGGCTAAATTGTGGCTAAAATAGAGGCCCAAAATTAGTCAGTCAAAAAAAATCGACTACATAAAACTTTAAAAATGGAAAACTTTTATGGAACCTTACACTTTAAAAAAAAAAAAAAAAAAAATAACTACATTTTTTTGGAAGTTTTTGTTTATTTCGATTTTAAAAAATAGCTAATATTAAACTTTTTTATATCCAATAATAGGTCCCAAGAAAAAATTTAAACGGATAGGTTAAACCTATTACCTATCATTTTACGTGTATATTAAATGCATTCAGTTTCAAAAAACCGTGTTTCGAGTAAAACACCTTTAAAATTTTCCATTCTCTTTGTTTAATTTGTGCCGCCATGGCGGTCGTGACAACACTATGATCAATGTTATATTTTTAGCTGTAGAAACATTTGTAATGGGTGGATCGAAAAACCCTTTCTTGCAAACATTCTAAAGCCTTTCAAAAAATGACAACCTCTCGTAAAAATAAAAACTTTCATCACATTTTGAAAGATATATGTTTCGAGAAAATATTGCAATTTTTTTTATAAGAAAATATTCAGAAATAAGTGTGATACCGTAAATTTGCGAGAGGTCAAAAAAAAAAAGGATTTACCTGTGATGACTGCTGTTCGTTACTGGATCATTTGAAATAAAAAAAAAATGAAGGGATCATTTGCTAATAACATAACGCTTCGGATAGACGAAGGCATTGCAAAAATTTTGATTTTCCGAAAAATGTCGGATGTTGAAATTCAAAGTTTATTATTCGGCTAACATTTCAATAATATTTTAGAATTAAAAAAAAAAAAAATATTCGTCCAAACAAAAAATTATTCATCTATGCGAAGACCAATTAGGTAAAGAATAAGTGAAAAAGATTTTAAACCTATTGGTAAAGCCGTTGTCAAGTTACAGTGTTGGTCGACTGCTTATAATTTTGTTATGCTTCGAAATCAAAATTGACCTAATTATTAAAATAAAATTTCTTTAGTCGCATATACAGCAAATTGAAAGGGAAAATGAAACCGATGAAACGTTTCGCCGCACTTAATTCGCTGCACTCGCCAATCTGTGTGTCGAGCACAAAATGAAGCTACTGAGTAGTACTGAGCTAAAAGAGCTAGTGAGCTAAAAAAGTGATAATATCTCGAAGAGCTAAATTCTCTTTTGCAACTCTTTTTAATTTAGTGTTACATTTTGCGCATATATAGCACGAATGTATAACAGAAGCAAAACAGCGGTGGCCGCCTGGCAGGATGTTGCCTCACCACTCTCCTTGGCCTGGTTTTGACAATAGACTATAGCAGCGCACACGGAATACTTGGAATAAAACAAAAATGGCCATTTAAGCCCTTATAAGGACTTTGACCGAGCTTCTTATGATCAATTGTGTTGTGTGTGTTGTGAAATGTTTGAACACAAATGAAAGAGAACTGGACCTACATGTTTTATGCCGATTCCAAACGGCTTATGTTCTTAAGAAGCTTTACATGGCAGTTTTTATTCTCTGAGGTTTGCCATTGTCTGCAAAGAGGTAACGGCCGAATGCACAACTTAATTCAATTGAAAAATCTTTCTGTGTCAGGTGGGATTCGAACCAGGGTTCTCTGGCGTATGTGCTACACACTCTACCCACTGCACCACGGCCGCCACATGGAATACTTGGAATGGAATTGGTAAATTCATTCAAATTTTGACGTGCGGGAATTGTCGATTCAGCAAGTCAAGTGACAGTCAATGCTTTGCACTAATTTACATTTTTTTTTAATCTCTAGGGGCCTCTTCCTTCAGCCTTGGCAATGACTTTAATTGTATCGTTTATTTTTATTAAATTCCCTAAAATATTTGCAATTTATTTTAAAGTCCTTATTTAATTCATCAAGAACCATATCTGATAATTTTTCGAAAACTACGTAACAAAAAAAATTAAAAACCATGTTGATATTGATTTTTGGAACCAACGGTCGATTTGACGCAAGAATTACTTTAGTATATAACAACTTTCTTTGCCAAATATGGTGTAAGCTAGTGTTATAGTATAAATGAAAATAAAAATAGGCTGAAGTGGGGTGATGTGTAACACGTTTATTTTTTGTTTGCTTTAATAAAATTATTAAGAAATTGAATTTTTGATCGGATTTAAGGCCTATTCCTTGCAGAAGAATCTATTCGAAAATTTTCATGGCTGTTGAATATTTTGAGAAATGGATGAAGCAAAACAAAAATTTTAAGTATGGTTTTTTGGTCTTTGAAAATCGATGGGGTGATATTTAACACCAA
Source organism: Coremacera marginata (assembly GCA_914767935.1). NCBI lineage: Eukaryota > Metazoa > Arthropoda > Insecta > Diptera > Sciomyzidae > Coremacera > Coremacera marginata. The sequence continues at coordinate 234,022,775 of OU612043.1, read as the reverse complement.
CAAAATTTTGGTTAAAGGACTAGGAACTTTAATTTTTTAAGTTTTTTTTGAATTTTATGCATTTTTTTATTATGAATTTTATATATATGAAAGCTTTACTAAACGTTTTAAATGTAAAATGATTATTAGTTAGAAATATCCATATCGGAGTGACAATTCTCACAAATAAAATGGCTCACAAGAAATAAAAAGGCTTGCGTTTCTTGCATTCAAGTGAACTTTTGTGATTTAAATGTTTTGACAAAAAATCGCAACAAATAATGCAAAAATCTCGATATTTTTCTGATGACGACGAAGAGAGCGCCGGTTATGCGGCCGAGCAGCTGCAGCTTTCTTTGTGGATTGTTTGGTTTTCTTATTCATATTTTTTTTTTGCCACCTCCTGCAACTGTAAACGTTTCAGTGGCTTTGTAGGAACACAGCTTTTCATTGACTTCCTACCACGATTGGGTTTTGGTCTGGGATGAATAGTATGAGCTGTGCCGATCTCTTTTAATGTCGTTTATATGATTGCATTTCAGAGTTTGACGTTATTGCCTGTTTAATAGCAATTATAATGTGCAAGGTTGCGAACATCGTGAACGCCGGTGCAGACAGGCAGACAGATCAGATCCGAAAATACATTAGAGCAAAACACATTAGAGCATGCCATTGTTTCTGTATTGCTCCAATAAGAAATCTGCCTGTCTGTCTGAACCGGCGTTCATTATCCCAATGTAAGTCACACGCAGAGAAAAAAAAAAACGTTTATTGCCAATTTACAGTAAACGAAGTTCGTTTATTGTGCTTGGAAACGTTTTTTGCAAACGTTTCAGCAGTTACGAGAAACGGAAAAAGTTGCGGAAAACGGGTTATTTAGTTGCAGGAAAAGAATTTCGTTTGTTATAAGCGAGTGCAATTTTTTAATTGCGGCAAATATAGAATTTGTTTGTTGCATTTCTGTTTCTATTCAATTTCTATTTCAATTCAATTCAATTCAATTCAATTCAATTCAATTTCTAATAAAACCAAACAAAAAAACGAAAAACAAATTTGTGTCAGCTAGAACCTAGGACTAGAACCTAGGCTGTTCCGCATACAAATCAAGCACCTTTACCACTATGCCACGGCCTCCACAAAAATCTGGTGGAAAGTTTTCGTTTTTGTCGGCTTCTGTCGACCTTCTGTCCATGACAAATGTTTAACTTTTGCCATAAACGAAAAAAAATTGTGTTACTTTACTGCAATACAATTGAACTCCAAGCAGCAGCACTAGGCGAATATTAGCCGACTGAAAATGCAATTGACGGTGGTGCAACACGTTAAGAAGAGCCCGCAGTAAGCCGAACACCGACGAGTCCGAGTTCGAATTCCAATGATTGAAATATGATAAATATCAATTATTTCAAATCATATTGTATTTATGTGTTAGAAAAAATGTTTATAATAAAATAAAAATTTGAATATTAAAATTCAATAAAAATGCTATATTTAGTAAAGCGAATTGCGTTGCTATTTTTCTTTTTATTTTTTCGATATTTTCGCTATTCTTTCGTTAGTTACAACTGAATATTCGTTTGCAGCTACTACAGGTCGCAAACGAAGTATAATTGGCTAATTTTTCAGTTGCGCTAAAAGAAAAATTTCTCTGCGTGCACTTTTTTCTCATTGATGGAATCTTACTACAACGTGAAAAAATGTAAAAGCTTTTGCTTTATTTAAGGGGTTACATGACATTGGCAGTTTTTTTAAATCGAGCCGGATTAGTGAGAGCGCATTTTTAATTTTAGCGCTACCTACGTACGGCAGCTGGTATATACTTGTTTTATTTGCTACCTGACTTTTGGTGGTTGTTATTTCGTACCTACTTGAAGGGTGAAGCCCGAATTGCTAAACGATTGCAAAAAACTATAAGAAACAGCACAACACAAGATAACGAAGGCATACAGTACGAATCAGGCATGGCAGATTGAAGGTAACCTTTTTTTTCTTTGTTCACAAACTTTGAACGCGTTTATCTCGAAACCATGTTTTTCGTACTGGTTGCGGCACTAGTGGGGGTTAATTTTTTGACGAAATTTTTTTTTTTTGTATTTTTTTAAACTTGATTCGCTATCGTATGACACGAGCTTTTTTCAAATTTTTTTTTCGATTTTTTATGAATTTTTAAAGTCAATATTTTTTTCGAAAAAACACACTTTCAAATTTGGAACATCACCAAAAATTGAAAAAAAATTGAAAAAAAAGCTCGTGTCGTACGATAACCAATTTTGTTAAGATTTAAAATTTTTTTTCCAGATCGGACAATTTTTGCAACTCCCAGCGCTGCAACCACGAGGCCCCGTTTTTTTCTCTGCCGCCAGTTTAGAGCTCTATAAAACCATGTTGGAGTGAAAAATATATTTTTTTGAAATTTTTTTCTTGTAATTTTTCAATTCTCTACAATAATAAAAAATTTTTGAAAAAAATTTTTGTTTTTGACTGAGTTATTAATTTTTAAAAAAGGTCTGTTTTCTCTGCCGCGAATGTCATGCCCCCCCTTAAAGATATTAAACAATACCACATTTAAAATCAACTTCCTTTTAAAATCTGAAGAAAATTTTATTCGAAACGTAATTTCTTTTGTAAATTTTAAAAAAGTTTTTAACAAAAATTTTTTAACAAAAAACTCTAATGAAATGTATGCCTGCCTACTTCCAACTCTTATGAAAAACTAGATGCTGTCAAAAGAAACATATCACAGTTGTTGTTCATTCACTCATATGTTAACATTTTGTGGGAAAAATTGCCGTGTTACACATCACCCCATGGTACACATTACCCCACATCACGCTATAATTATACTATTTATATATAATAACTAAAGTTTTATGTTATGTGTTCATGTAACTCTAATAATTTTTCAATGATTAGTTACGAGTTATTAATTTAGAGTTATATAAACACATAAAATAAAACTTATGAAAAGAAATCGTAGTTAATTTACAAAATTTAATAATTTTCAAAAGTTGATTATGTATGCTCAATTCTTTAGTAAGCTTTTTCATGGAAAATGATCTAAAAAACTCCCTTTTTCAAGAATGATTTTTAAAAGTAATCGATTTTTCGTTAAAACTTTGTATACTTTTTATGTTGGTAAAAATATATTTTTGTGGTCAAAGACTACCCAACTCCTGGCTGCGGACTGGCACTACATCCTGGTTTGTTATTTTGCTGAAGACTCAATTCGAGATAGTTAATCTTTTTTTTCTTAACGCTTATAGTGGATAAAGACAACATGAAAATAGCAAAAATAAATATGACCGTGAATATTTTAGCACTTGAAAACATTCTTTTCCGAACTATACAAATAGTCACAAACAAAAAACAAGAGACCTTTGTTAACAGTAATAAAATTTTACACTCCTTGACATTTGTGACAGTAAAATAAATGCAGGCCATTGTGGCACTGTAAAATAAGTTATTTTTTTTCAGCTCTTTTCCAAGAGCTTAAATTGATAAAAATCCAAAAAGTAACACTCATCTTTTTAGGCAGCAAATTCATATCTTTTTGAGTGTATAAAAGCAATTAACGTCTACATAAAAACTTGCGTAAAATTGCGTGGGTGCTTGTCGCAAAATATTATTTGAAGTTCTGTATTTCAAGGTACACTATGAGTAAATTATGACTAAATTCCCTAATGTCGTATTTTTAAAGTGAAATTTAGTTAGAGTCTTAAATAAGTGCCGACTTCAGCTAAAATTCATTTGAACTTGAAGTAGAAAATATTTACACAGTAATTAGCGATTTTATATTGACCAATGTAAATAATATTTTTTGAATACATTTATAGCATCTAAGCAACAAAAGACATCAGTATTATTTGTGAGAATTAATTTTTCATTCATAAAATCATTATGGAGCTCTGAGAAAACTGTTCGCTTAATGCCCAGCAAAATATTCTTCAGAAATTTTTATTGCTCCACTGTAGCTACACAAAGTAGGTGCGGTCGCTTTTACTGTTATACGTTAAACATAAAAAAATACCAATAAATTATATATGTTTGCGTGCAAAAATTGAAAAACAAAACAAAAGCAAACTGAAAATAATGGCCGTAAAAACAAAAGACTTAAGTGACAAACTTGCTTGCTTCTTTGACGTTTTTTTTTTGTATGCATAAACTAATAAGCCATAAATAAAAATTTAAAGAAGCTACAGTGAATGATTTTAATCGTTAAAAATTTTTTTTTAGATACATTGTATTTGTTTTCGAAAAAAACAGTAAAAATTAAATTAAACCTGGTCTTTGTCTCATTACTAAGCAGTCTAACATCAGCCTTCCGAACAATTGCAGCTTTCAGACAGCTTTAGCTCCAGCTTGTTAATTTATCACATAGATTACTTCAAGTGATATGATAATGTGTTGGTACGTATAGAAACATGTTTCTCTACCTGTTTCTCAAAGTTTTTTGGTGACAACAAGCAAAAAGTGCTGCGTTCAATTCTTTCGAAACCAGTTGATATTAGAAAACAGTGAATCGCGCTTTAAGCCAACAGGTTAAATTAATGCTTTTTATTGTATTTAGCTGGGTTGTCTTTCCTTTTTTTTTTTTTTTTGGTTTGACTTAAAAGATTTTGCTTTTTGTTTCGTCTTGTTTTGTTTTGTCAGGCAATCACAATCGCTTTAAGAATCAGCTAAAGAAAGAGTTTTTGACTTTTTAAGCTGGTGCCTTGCTGTCTTCGCATAATATTAACTCTCATTTATTTGTGTTATTGTTGTTGTTGTTGTTGTTGTTATTTATTATCACACTAACAGTTACGCTATCTACTTTAATGCTGGGTCGTTGAACATGTTGTTGACATTTATTTTCTTTGAGGTTTTTTTCCCATTTTTTTTCTAGCATATAACAACAGTTCAATTTTTCCTTAATGTTAAGTAAATGAATACGACCAAAATTAGTGCCAAGTTTAAGGCTGTCTGAAATCTCTGATCTGACCAATTCAAGTTTTGGGCACAAAACCTGATTATCCGATCATGAATTGCGGTGTTTCTTATGAGTGCTTTGTTAGTTATTAGTTTTGAGCTTGTTTATTTAAACATTAATTTTAATATTTATTTAATTTGTGGCTTATAGTGTTGTTTCTGTTCTTAAAACGGAAATTGCTGTCTTATTGTGTTTGATTAACTACAAATGTGTTTTTTTTTTTTTTTTGAGCGAAGTTGTTTTCTGCTTTATTTATTTATGCATAGGTTATTCATTTAATGAAATACTAAAGTAATGGCTGTGACTGTAGAGAATTGGCAAGAATATAAATAACTAACTCAACTTTTTTATTTTTAATATAAAAGAAAAATAAAAGGGTGTCTTTTTATAAAAGTTTGAAAGTTGCAGAGTTTTTAGGAGCAAATCGAATATTTAGGCCTAACATTGCCTGTAGCTATGCAGCTTTGCCAATGATACATTAATAAGGTAGGGTAAGGAGATTCACCAAACCGACCTCGAATGTCAAAATGTGTTTTAGCATTGCCACATTTCTGTATTATTGCTGAATGTGGAACAAATAATAAGAAAGGGGATTATTTGTAGCATAAATGGGACAATTGACGACAATTGTATTTACAATGAAATAAATCACTGTTTTGTGATTTGAAAGCTTTGTATTCAGTAAATTATTATTGCTCATTAGTTGTTCTATTGCTTTTTGTGTTCTTAACTTTGCATACAAAAATTGTATTCTAATGTGCATTTTAAATCTAAAAAATATTTTTTTTACTGTCGTCTGACAAAGAAACTGTTTGAACATAAATCAAAAAATATGTGTTTAAAAATTTTAAAATGCTTTTATTTCATCTTTTTAGTTTTTTTTACCTAATCTGTTGGAACTTAAAAAAAACTCAAGTTTTCCAAGATGGCATAATTTTTTTTTTTGTTTTGACATTACTAAAAATGTTTATATTTTGTATACAGGGTGTCCCGCAATTGAGTGCAACTATTTACGGAGCTGAAAGGTTATGTCGAGCTGAGCAAAAAATTGTATGAGAGGGGGAGGGGGGGGGGGCGATTTTCACATTCTTAGGAGCTACAGGGTTAATTATTATTTCACGACTTTGGTTTACGTTATTCTTTCTAGCAGAAAAACTAACTAAGGCAATGAAATCACCTTTCCAACGGTATATCAACAAACCCCACCAACTTAACCGTTACCGAGCTGTGCTCGTGTGAACATGAAATCAATCGATTGAAACTACCAAATATCAACTTTGAGTGCAAATTTCTCAGAATTTCGCGTAATAAATGAAATTTTTTTTTTAGATCAATTTTGTAATTTATTCAATATTCTTTTCAATGACACCAAAAACAGAAACATATCTTTAAAAATAAAAAAGCGGGCTGTACTAAAAAAATTATACCCGCGTTCGTCTTAGTTGAGTGTATTAAAAACATTACTAGAAATGCATTAAATCTAGCATTTTCAAGAATTTACCTCGAAAATTAAAAAGCAAACATAACTTTAATGTTCTTTAACAGTAGGTGAAACCCGTTTTGTCAAAAATTCAGCCTCCTGCGGCAGCCGGTACTTTTTAAATCACTTTAATTGCGTGCAAAGTAAATAAAAAAACTCGGTTTGGTCGTCAACCGATATAAACAAAAACAATCAAATGTAAATGTTTACACCTCAAGAGATACACCCGCTTTTGCCAAACGTGATGATGATTACCATATAACTTCTGCTTTAGACATTAATATGCGTTAATATTATGTTTTTGCGCACAAGCGAATGGATTGAAGCTTTTTTTGTTATTTTAACGAAGCAGTGCTACTTGCGCGTGGACACGTTTTCTCACTAACAGCTGCCCACAACAGTGACGGATTCGGAAAAAAACCTTGGGGTAATGAGGGAAAAATATCAATGACGCATGTGTTCGGTTTGGCAAAAATTCGCAATTTACAACTCATAGTTTAAAGCAATACTTCTAAAAACAATTTTTCTAAAAACTTTTCATCTAAAACTTTGTCGGAAAAGACAAATTGTGTCTCCCTTAGCGAGTTGAATAAAAAACTAGTCAAATTCGCGGAGACTACATGACCGACTGCGAATATGGTTGATTTAATAAAATTTTCCAAATCTATCCCGCTTAAAAAAAAAAAGAAGAAAACATACAATCTCAATTTCAATTATGTGCAATAGAAAAAGCATATTCTTTTTAAGAGGTAAAAATATAAAAGCACTTTAAAATAAATATTTCTGTTGTCATGACTACAATATGGTCAGTGGATTTTCTACTAAAGTCCAAAAGTGTTTCTGAAAAGTGGTGGTAAGAGAATGAAGAATCGCGAAATTCCTGTCTAATATTTCAAAAACTAAGACAGGTCAAAGCAAAAACACTTATTTTATGTTTTTTTTTTTCTAGAGTCTCACATTTAATTATATAAAGGATATTAAAATTGGTTTTAAATCGGCTTGGTCAACCATTTGCATGCAATAAAAAATGTACTCCTACCATCCAACAACAACTAAAAACAATATTAATAGTTAATAAATAATACAATAAAAAAAAGTTAATGAATTATTACTAAAAATTATAATTTTTTTACTGATTCAAACTGAATCATATTTTACCCAAAACTCATTCGATTTTAAATTCTTTTTTTTTTAATTGTCTACTTAAAATTACTAAACCCTTCCGTTTTACTATGTCATCTGCGTCTACTTCGTTGGATGCGGTGGAAACAAAAACTACAAAAAAAAAAAAAAAATTGTGAATTTGCATAGCGCTGAAAACTGCAGAGTTAAGCTTTCGCAAATTCTAATGATAGCATTCCATACACCGGTAAATTTTACATATGAAATGGTTGACCGAAAAAAAAACGAAGTGGCTATTCCAGCCCTTGAAAGGACTTTTGACCGAGCTTCTTATGATCAATTGTGTGTCAGGTGGGATTCGAACTAGGGTTCTCTGGCGTATGGGCTACACACTCTACCCACTGCGCCACGGCCGCCACATGGTTGACCAAGTCGATTTAAGACGAAATTCAGTATCTTTTAAATAATCAAACATGAGACTATAAAAAATTCCAACAAAATGACAGTTGTTGCTTTGAGCTGTTTCAGTTTTTGAGATATTTAACTAAAATTTCGTGATTCTTCTTTCTTTTACCTCCACTTTTCATAATTTTTACATTACTATTAACATGGCAATACAGAACTAGATCGCGAAAGTTTTTTTTACTTTCATCATTTTATTTTTATTTGAAAATTTGACCCACCCAGCAGAAAACTCGCTCAGGCCTCTAATAGTCAGACTGAAATTTCTTAACATTATTCTGTTCAGATTTCAAGGCTGAAATTTATATATAATTCAGGCATCCTTTTTACAGACCCGTATTCTAAAATGAAATTCAATTTCAATTTCATATTTGAATTTGAAATAAAAATCATAGAAAAATTAGAAATCATAAATAAAAATTTAAAAAAAGTTATACCAAATTTCAGGTATGAAGAGGCAGATATTTGTATGAAAAATCAGGGGTGTTTTCAAGGAAAGGTCAGGCCTCGGTCATGCTGGTTACGCTTGAGCTCCAGCCTGATCAGGAATAACATTTACTGCAGGGCAGGTTCGATCCTAACAGCATAGACGGCAGACCGTTCTGTCTCATTTTTTTGTTATTTATATTTTTTATTTACAAATATTTAAAAGAAGAAATTGTCAAAAAACTTGTTAGGAATCTATTGCCTTTTTCCTGCTCCGTACTCGCATTGAACTACGCATCATACGGCTATAAGTTCAACAATCCACCATTGCACCATTGCCTCTCTTGTTTTAAAGCCAACCAAATATGAACAAAGCCAAAAGCAGGCATTGTATACATACTGAAGAAAATGTACTTTCTTTTTTTCAACTACACCCAAAACATATATATATATATATATATATATACGTATATATATACGTATATATCGATGGTTCAGCTCATGAAAGTGATTAGTGAAAAATTGAAAATATTGTTGAACGAATGTTGCTGATTTTGTTTTCAAATTTCAAACATTTGTGATGTTTGATTACTCCTTATCTTCAAACAAGAAAAAAAAAAAAATGTCGAAAAAAAAATTGCTTGGATCTTCAACGTTGAAAAATAAATGCTTCCTTTATAAAAATATTCCAAGGAAATTCCAAATCATCTGCTTTTTGATGTTTGATTACTACTAATCTTTTAAAAAAACTGTTTATGTATGTAGCTACAAACAAAAAAAAAAAAAAAACTTGTCGAAAAAAAAACTGCTTGACACACATGTTTGAAGACATTTAATTCTTTTACACATTTCAGTACAAAACAATTATTTTAGCCTTGTAACGATCATATTTCAATAAGATTGCACTTAATATAATTATGCACAATATAGATTATAACTTGACGATTTGAAAAATGCATTTAACCCATTTTCGACAAAAGAGCACTTATCACTTTTGTGTACTTAACATGTTTGACATGCCATTACGTCTTCTTTCATACTTTTTCGACGTTTAAACAAAGTTGGGCTGTTAAAATGACATTCGGCGTCACAAGACACCCTGATACTGAGGTATTCAAAAGAAAATTTATTGAAGGTAAAATTTATCACTTTTGCATTGTATGTAAAAAACAAATAAATTAACTTGCGCAGCTGATATTATGTGCATTTCATAATTTGCGATTTTCAAATTACATATTCTTACTTTCTTCTTCACATTGTTCGTAAGCAAAGAAATAAATTGAGTAATGGCTTGTTTAAAAACCTGCTACTTGTAAGATATAATAACATATCTTTAATGCCATTATCCCCTTCATTACGAATCACGAAACAGCACACTAACGATAAGCAAGACACAAGAAGAAATAGATTTTATTATAGAAAATATTATTGCTTCTCGTGTCTTGCCTATCGTTGGTGTGCTTTTTCGTGACACAAAATGAAGCTGTTAATCTGTTTTTAAAAATTTTTAATATTTATACAAAAACGTATGAGTTTATGAAATATTTAATAAATAGTTTTATGTATAGTAAGCATATGTAATTGTATATGCATAAAAAAACGAGAAATTTTGGGTTATTGTACTCTGTCTGTTATTTATTTTAATTCTTTGCAAAAAGGTTATATAATAGTAAGTAACTGATTTTCTAAATAATTATAAACTTCAATTTTTAAAAGAATCAGTAATATAATATTATTACTTCAAGAAGTCGGTAATATGTAAAAAGTAACATATTACTTTCCAAAGTAATATGTCACAATACTGGGTAAGTGTTATTAGATAGAAAATAAAAATTGTTGGACAAAATCATTATGACGCTTCTTTTTTGGGGCAATGTTATCAATTACGTCGTAAATATTAAGTTTTATGTCTCTATGAAAAAGTTTACTCTATGGTAAAGTTATTAAAAAAGAAACCATTTTGGTAGATTTTTGGTTCACTTACAAACAGAATGTATGGTACAAAAACCCCCTCACATTATTTTTCAAATTAGGGTGAGATTTGGCAAACTTTCTTTTATTATAGATGGGTGGAATGTAGTTTACGCTCCATCAGAGACGCTCCATCCCGATTGCGTTCATATTTTTACTTAGACGTGCAGTAGAATTATCAACAAAGTTAATTATACTTCTCTTTATATATCCTTAATTTTGATAAATAACCTCACCACAACGTTCGCTACATTCGTCTCGGCTGTTTTTTTTTTTTTTTCATTAACGTCATTAACTGTGAAACCTCGTAGGTTAAGAAGAGAAAGCAGTTGAAAAAGTAGTTTTAGGCACTATGTATTTTTTATCTTTCTTCACTACTTCTAAGTCACTTTACTTTATCTTACTCTATTGTACTATTCTCTAGTCTACAGTATCTTTAATTAATAACTAATTTATTTTTTTTTATTTATTTATATTTTTTTATATTATTTATTTATTTTACAATTTTGCATCATATAAGCTAGAATTATTTAAAATCATATATTAAGTTTTAATATTTTAATACATAAACATGAGCTTCTTATTTACAATTACATGTAATTATAGTTTGTATATTTGTATAATATAATTTTTTAAGCTAATGTTTATACCTTATAATGTTTATACCTTATATATAAAAGAACATTGTTCTTATTGCATCAATTTTAAAAAGTAATAAATAATAATAATTAAAAAAAATATTAAATAAATTTTTTTTGTACCGAGGTATTCTTTGTGTTAATCATTGATTCAAATAATTATGCTAAGCTGTAAACATAATTAGCGTCTTCTAATACAAATATAATATATAATTGGTTTAATTAATAATGGAGAACTAAGGGTAATAATACCCCTTTCCCTGGAAACCGCTCCTGGCCAACATTTAGAATTCTGGCGCTAAGGAAAAAAACAACCAAAAACGTATCTACCTGATTTTGGAATTATCCATGATTTCCCAGAAAAAAACCTGTTTATCTAATTTCTAATTTAAAAATCTAATTCAAAGAGATTTTTAACTCTTATTCTTACAAGATAATCGTATTTTATTGAAATTATTGTCTGTATAAATAATCCCTGCTGTTACCTATTAATAAATGGGTTTTTGTATGCTTTGTTAACAGCGAATGAATGGAACGCTTAGAATAAAAGCGAATTAAAGCGATATGAGGACAGGTTCAAATCCTGTCTTGAATAGATTCATATACTTTAATATTTTGTTAAAAACATGTGTCGACTAAATTATCTTCTCATAAAAAAATGTATTTATGATTTAGAATTGTTTTTTAATGGGCGGTTTAGTCTAGCCATGGGCGGCCATTTTATTCATTTTTTTTATTATAGGCATTTCATTTTTAAAATTTTTTAGCAATTCAATTTTGGGAATACTTTAGCCAAAAATTTTGCCATTTCATTATTATAATAAGTTGCTGTCGCCCCTTTTTTAAGGAAAAGTAAAGCTTAAGGTTATGTATGAGTTAACTATGGCTCGCCATTACTTACTTACTTACTTAAAAAATAAGCTGTTAAAATTTTATTGGATTGGCAGTATGAAACTGATCAGTGGCATAGATACAATATGGCAAAGGGAGCGGACAAGAAGAAGAGAAAATAATAGTTATATTTAAGAGTATTTTCTTATATAAATTAGAACAAAAATTAATATACATTTTTCAGCAGCTTTTTCTTAGCCAAAACTTTTATATTTTTTTTAAAATTTTTTTTTTTATTATTTTTTTTTTTGATAAAGGAAAGGCTTTTTTTAATTAAAAAAAAAAGTATTTTCTTTGTAAAATTTGTGTAGACAGTTTTTGAACAAATTCTTTTACAATAACAAACATTGAAACATTCTCCAATGTAGAATTTTGGGAATGCATTAAGAATGAATGCCTCAATATGACAATATTTTCAAAACATAAAAAAAGCAGTGGTGCTGATCTTAAAAAATGTGAATGAAATTTTTAGTGGCCAAAAAAATTAAAAATTTTTATTAAAGAGTTGGTAGAAAACTACACCTCATAGAATACAAACTCAAGATCTAAAAAATATGTTCTCAATATTTTTTTGTAGGACTAAACTGTTTTGAAGATAAAGTTGTTATATAACATGTCCGAATCACAAATTTATATTTTTCCACAGGGTATAACTTGAAAAAAAAGAATATGCAAATATTTCTAGTTTTTGAAGTACTATTGACATGCAAAGAATCAAATTTTTAAAAAATATGTGATTTCGAAAAACGTCCGATTTGGCATGGAATCACCGCAACATGAAAAATGCAATCATTATAAAAGTGAGATCAAAAAATTTTATTAATTAAATTAATTTTTAAAAAAACTATATTCTGATGTATATTTTTTGATTTTTGTTTTTAAGTAGGCCAACAGTAGGTTAACAGTATTTTATCAATGCTATCATTTTCGAGATAAATTTAGCTATTAATAACACACACTTTTTCAGGTAATTAATAAAAATTTTTTTCAGTGGATCCGGTGAAAATGCCAAGTCGAAAAAAGCCACTTATGTTCAAAGTGTTTTGCTCTGCTGTTCCTCAATTAAAAAAGATATTTATTCAAGGGGAGGTTCTCATGAAACTCGGTGAAGAAACTCGATTTTTTTTTTTAGTTTTCGATAGTTTATGATATCTAGTATGTTTCGAAAGCGGTTTGGCCGATAACGAATGCATAAAAAAGTAAACGCATAAGAAAGGAACCCATCTTTTTCACGAAAATTATGAGTATCTCATCAAGAGTATCTCATAAAATAGGAGTATCACACATCAATCTATTTGAAATGCATGCCTGTATTCCCTACCATACAGTGGTAAGAATAGTTATCTCAGGCACTACCAGATGTCGCTAAATGCACTGCATCGTTGTAAAAACGGAAGGCTTAAAACTCGAAAAAATCGTAAACCAAATCTTAAAATGTGTTTTCTGAAAAACCATGTTTTCTTAACTGGTCTCCACGATATGGCTTATGGAGAAAATCCATTGGTGTCCACGATATGTAGAACTACTTTATGGATTGATTTAAAACTTATTGGATCCTATACCTTAATTCAGATATATAAGCCAGTTTTTTTTTTATTTTTTTTTTTTTTTAACACTTTAAAGAGTGAAAATGTGGAAAAACGCTACTGAAAATTCGCATGGCCGCCATTTTTGTAATTCTCAAATATCTGTTGATAGTATAGGTATTACTAGGCTCCGATAATTATAATATAATTTATAAAACATTTTGGTTTTTTTATTTTTGAAGACATGAACGTGCTGTGGGATGGAGAATGTTTGGGTACCTTATTTTTCAACGTAAGGTTTGACGGCGTATTGGCGTATTGATACATTTCACTTTAATTCACCAATCAATAAATAACTGCCAAAAACTCGAGGTTTTCATGTACTTCATTCTATGAAAAAATAAAATCAGGAACATCACCGTGTTTTTCGACCTCTAGATGAGAACCTGCCTTTGATATATTTTTGATTTGCACGAGTTGTTTTAAGCATTTTTTTTCACCATCTGGTGTATTTAATAAATTTAATGAGCCTAAAAGCCTTTTTTATTCCAAAGACCGATTGATTTGATTTTGACCCCAAGATTTTGTGCACAAATTGCAGTGAAATAGGAGCTTACAATTGCTTTTGTAAAGTAAATATTTGCAATGTCAGTTTTTTAATATTCCGTGACAAACTGTTCGATAACGCGGAACGGGAAAAGCACTTCAATAACGGGACAATCGCGGCGAATCCCGACCACCTGACAACCCTATTACTGAATCGATCACATATTTCCCAGTGCATATTTTGATTGACTATTTTTATTGACCTACGGTTATGACCAATATATTGAGGTTTATTTTACTACCAGCCTTTTTACCCAGCTATTCGAATGTGCGATTTGGGTTTCCATCAAAAATTTTTTGTAATTCTTCAAAGTAATTTTGCAAAGTAGTTCTTCAAAGCAATTCTTCAAAGTAGTTCTTCAAAGAAATTCTTTTATCTCTTCGCTGTAAATAGTTGTTAAGCAAAAAACATAGAATTTTTGAAACGTACATCAGCTATTCCACAAAAAGCACTGCGAATTTGGTGATGTTGTTGCTGTTGGTTTTGTAGTTTTAGTTGCTATAGTTGCTGTTGTTCTTGTTTTTGGTTTTATTGGTGTTTCTGCTTTTTTTTTCGTTTTTTTTTAACCGCTGCACTGCACTACAGCTGTTATCAGAGCTGGGTCAAAAAGTATTCATTACTTTTCAATTCCAATTCCTTGGAATTAGGAATTGGTAATTGATCGTCTGAATTGAGAATTGAGCATCCACTTGTAGAGACGAAAATGGAGATCTGAATACGGATACACAGTGTGTGCTGAGATTGTGGAGACAGCACTTCTCCAATTAACTTACTGGCGACGATTCCACCAATGCCGCCTATGAAGAGCGCAGTTCAGTGCCACTAATCAACGATGACGGAGTGGAAGTATCACCACCTAGCGGTGAATAGATTCGAGTTGCTATCCAACGACTCAAAAACAAAAAAGCAGAGGGTGCTGACGGCCTGTCAGCTGAATTGTTTAAAACCGACGGTTATGAATTGATAAGGCGCATGCATCAGCTCATTAGCAAAACATGGCTAGCGTAAGGCATGCCCGACGATTGGAAGCTCAGCATACTTTGCCCTATACATAAGAATGGAGATCCAACAATCTGCGCCAACTATTGAGGTATCAGTCTTATTTCCATCGCATATAAGGTTCTCTCAAGCGTACTGAGTGAAAGATTAAAGCCGATTACAAAAACACTGATTGGACCTTATCAGTGCGGCTTTCGAGGAAACCCTAACCGCACTTGGTGTGTCCGATTGGAGAAGGCGCGCGCAAAGCCGAGGCGCCTGGCGAGAGCTGATGAGGCCGGCTGAAACCCGAAGACGGGCCACCAAAGTAAGTAAGTAAGTAAATACAAGGAATTGGAATTTAGGCGGAGTTTTTGGTTTAATTGGTGTTGTTGTTGGTTTTAATGTAATTGTTGTTTTTGGTGATTTTAATGCTTTTTTTTTGAGGTTTTGATGGTTTTGGTGCTTTTGTTTTTTTTTGTTTTTCTAAATTGCAATTGTTTTGGTGTTTTTGGTGTTGTGTTTGTTGTTTTTGGATTTTTGGTGTTTTTGATATTTTTGGGTTTTTTTTTTTTTTATTTTCTGCTGTTGTTCTTGTTTTTGGTGTTATTGGTGGTTCTTATTTTTTTTTTTTTTAGAGCTCTGCTTTTAGATCATTTGTAATAGAACATTTAGTGTAATTGTTGTTGCTGTTGTTTTGGTTTTGAGATATTTTGGGGTTTTTGCTGTATAGCTCTGCACCGAAGTTGTAAAGATAATTTGCTTTTTTTTTGTGTTTATTCAATGGTCGTCTTTTATTTCGCAGTTCAGCCAAAGGGGCATTTTTTTCGTGTTGCACAGTTTCATCAGCGAATGAAAGCATATTAAAGTGACCTAAGGACAGGAAAATGTACTGTCCTGAAGAAATTTATTCTCTCAACTGTTTTGCTTCACACTAAAGACAACTTATCTACTTATTAATGGCTGGATTTGTAATTTGTGGTGACGGACGTGACGTAGTGGGTACAGTATGTGACTCATAGGCCAGAGAACTCAGGTTAGAATCCTCCATTTGACGCAGAAAATTTTTTCAAATGAATTAATTTAGCTGTTCGGCCGTCACCTCTCTGCAGACAATGGCAAACCTCAGAGAGTAAAAAACTGCCATAAAAAGCTTCTTGAGAACATAAGCCGTTCGGAGTCGGCATAAAGCTGGTAGGTCCAGTTCTCAATCATTTATGTTCAAACATTTCGCAACACACATAACACAATAGGTCATAAGAAGCTCGGTCAAAGTCCTTTCAAGGGCTGAAATGGCCATTTCCTTTTTGATATTTTTTTTTCTTTTTTGATTGTTTTGAAATTATCTTTTTGAATGGATGAATTCATCTGATGTTATATTTTAATGTCAATCTCCAGCTGCAAAGCATTGCTTCAAATCCTTACTCCAATAATTTCTATTTTATTCACATCTTTATGCTTCAAATATTAATAATTTGCATTCAACAACTTTAAACACGCTTAATTAAATCTATTTCATTTAATTTGTT
The DNA here is from genome assembly GCA_914767935.1 of Coremacera marginata. Taxonomy (NCBI): domain Eukaryota; kingdom Metazoa; phylum Arthropoda; class Insecta; order Diptera; family Sciomyzidae; genus Coremacera; species Coremacera marginata. The sequence goes on along the minus strand of OU612043.1, from coordinate 234,006,200 downwards.
GCATTATATGCCATAAATTATGCAATCATTAATTTATTAATACACTCAAAACCAATTTAGTTTTTATTAAATCAAACAAACCGCATCAATTGATTGAAATAGTTAGAATGAAAAAAAAACCCTAACAAAAAAATCCATAAATAGTTGATATAATTAAATTAAATACTAATTTATGCAATCATTTATTGAGCTATTTTTTGTAATAATTGGCAGCGCCTAAAACCACAATACATATATTATGCGTTATGCAATGATGAGCTTTAATTATGGCCGCATAAAGTGTTCCCTACGGCTTCATAGTCTTAATTATATCAAGCTACGTAGGCACTAAATTCAATGAAGATACGCTACAAATATTACCCATACAATTATTTTCGAACTTGCCATTAGTTGGCAACCCTAACGCTGCTGTTTAAACTAATTGCAACTAATAAAACACTAAAAAATTGACACAATGAATCATTTTTATTGGCGTAATGAATGTTTGAATGAATTTACATTTTTGCTGATAACTGCCAGTGGCAATGAGTTCAATGAATTTGACCACAAACCGCAAATCAATTGATGAACTGATTAGTGCGTGTGAGTTTAAAATAAGTAAAAATTATTCATTTCCATTTTTCTGCTACAAATTCACACAAAATGAAAATAAGTCTTATCAGTTTGCATTTCATTGAACATAAACAGCGTTAAAAACAAAAACGTGTAATTCATAATTAAAGTCTGGCTTTAAATTTATGCGTTCATTTTACGATTATTTATAAAAAAAAAAAAAAATACATTAATAGAATAAGGCAGTGCGTATTGGAAAAGGTTAACCTCTAGTTCTAAATCCGATTGACTTATTAAGCTCTGCTACCTCGAGCCTAATTTATGTGTTCTATTGATAATTTTTTAATTAAATTTTATAATCGTTTAATTTAAGATGTATTAAAAATATGCAAGACAAGGAGATCAAAATTTCAGCAGCTTATAAAGATGTATATTTGTATTATAGTGAATAATGAACATCATTATTATAAGATTTGAAATTTCATAAAAACAAGTATAAAGGCTTGTCCTACGACGGGTCGGAAGCGTTTACGCTCAAGCTGTGATTTTTTTTTGCCATTATTAAAAAACTTTTACACCTAAGATACTTTCTTAAAAATTGTTCAGCCTGAAAGTGTGCACATACATAAAAGGCAAGCATGCTGCTCTGCCACTGATAAGTAATTTTCCGTGCAAACTTTATTAATTTATTTATTTACTTATTGGCCAAATAAGGCAATTTACTTATTCTAACTTAATTTAAATTTATTTTATTTTTATTTTATTTCATCTCCCCTTTCCTTGTTTTGGTGTTCGAAGATGTACGAATTGTAGTGGGCGTAATCCGCCCACCTAAATGACATGATTTCACGAACACGTCAAAAAGGAGGGGCAAAAGGTACTTACATACTAGAGAGTGGAGAAGATAAGAGAGAAGATAAAAGGCTGGGTTAACTAGGAAGAGAGAGACTGGGATAGTACTTAGTTAATTTTGGTTAACGAGGAACTTAGACAGGGTTTGCTTGAAAAAGGATTTGGACATGGAAGGTGAGAAGTATACGGAAACGTTATTGAATTCTCTACAGCATCGACTGATGGGTTCATTGTTTGCTGATATGTAGTTTGGTGTTGATATTCAGTTAACAGCCGAGTATGCCTAGTACGTATACGTCTTATTGGTTCGTTGAGACTTATCATACTAGAAATATATTCACTTTCAATAGCACCATTAATAACATCGAATGTGAAACATGAGCCCAATAATGTTCTTCTTGATGATAATGGCATCAAGTTTAAAAGGCTGAGTCTGTATTCATATGAAGGAAGGCTATTATAATCACGGGGGTTGTACATGTCTCTCAACGTGTATAGTAAGAATTGCTTTTGAATAGACTCGATTCTTTCGCTATGGGAATCGAAGGACGGACTCCAAATTATGCAGGCATATTCAAGTATTGGCACGCACAGTATAAGGATGTAGTGACCCAAATATTCTTGAATTAATTTGCTCGCCTTTTTATAAAACCAAGCTGTTTGCTGGCTCTGGACAAAATTTTGTCATAGTGCAAATTAAAGCGCATCTTGCAATCCAAGACTACTCCAAGATCCACTACATGATTAACTCTTTTAAGCTCGGTACTATTGAGGTGGTACGTTGTTGTTCTTACGAGAAAAACTTGTAACATTGCATTTATTGGCATTAAGATGCAGTTTATTTTGGATGTAAAAAATTTACATCTATCTCTGATTTGATAGTACATTTTTAAATCATCTGCATACATAAGGTGTGGGATATCGTTCAGGACTTCTGACAAGTCTGATATAAATATGTTAAAAAGAAGAGGACCAAGGTGGCTGCCTTGCGGAACTCCTGAGGAGACTGCAATTTTTTTTGACAAAATTCCTTGGAATTTAACATACTGGGATCTGCCGTCGAGATATGATTTTAGCCAACTTAGTATGGGTCCCTTAATACCGAATTTTTCTAATTTACATGTTAGCATGCTGTGATCAACTCTATCGAATGCTTTACTGAAATCTGTATAAACAGCATCTATTTGGTGCCCTTTTTCCATATTTATTAAAATATCCGATACCATGATCATGAGATTGGATGTTGTAGATCGTCCCTTACGGAAGCCGTGTTGCTGCTCATTTAGACGTGGGTTGATTATACTTGTTAGCTTATCACATATAATTTTTTTCAAAAAGTTTTGGAACGGCTGATAAAATTGCTATGCCTCTATAATTTTCAACAGATCTTTTATCTCCACTCTTGTAAATTGGTGTTAGTTGGGATGATTTCCAGTATGAAAGAAATGTCCCACAAGACAGTTTAAGTCTGAACAATTTTCAGGACAGCATATATGTTGAAAAAGCACTGTAGTAAGGGCTCTAAAATAATTACAGTTAGAGCGATATTAGGTGTGGAGCAGCATGCTTGCCTTTTATGTGTTGAAATTTGTTGTGATGTTTAACACTAAAAGACACACACGGGTACAAACGTACCCATTTGTAACTTTAGACTGCTGCATCTTCTTAACCACACCTTATAGCTTATTGAAGCTTCGGATCTAGGAAGAAGATATAACTATACGTCATTTAAATTTTAGTGGCCAATGGTCGAGGAGCTATATGCCTCCAAAGCTGACACCTGCGACTTTACACACCCGAGGTACGTTTGTACCCGCGTGCTGAAACAAAGTGGTTAATTATGAAGTGAAAACATTTTTTTTATTTAGATTAAGATTTAATTAATAAATTATTGCTTTTTTTTAACTACTGATAAAAAAAGCTTTATCTTGACTTAATTACTGATAATTTTTACAAAAAAGGCGCATGGTAGTATTTGTTGAATTTTGTGAGCGTATTGGTTTTTTTGCACGAACCAGCATATATGGAGTTTTTGTTGAATCGACATTTTTTGCCAGATATTTTTGATAGGAGGCATAAAATATTAACAAACTGTACCTTAAAATACTTGCTGATGCTTAAACTAACGATATAAATTAAAAAAGCATGAAGTATGCTTGAAAAAAACTCGAAAAACTCGAAATACTGTTAGTGGGTACATTTGTACCACGGGTGTGTATTCTCGTAGTATTTTTTGGGTGTGTCTTTTAGGGTTAAAAAATTGAAAAAAAGTTATACTTTTATAACCAAAAATTAGTTTTGAAAACAAGAACTATTCCCAGCTTAATATAATACCGAATAAAGTGGAACACAGTGAAATATTTTACATTTTAAAGCAAGGATATCACAACATTTCATATTTAGAAGAAGTTCTGAAGCCAAATTCTATTTCAATGTACCTTAAATATGTAGGAAAAAGTCTTATACTTTTTTTAATAGTTTTGCTTTTAAAAAGGTTATTTCTCCTTTTAGACGAATTTTGAAAACGAGACGAAAAGTTTGTTTACGCCATAAAAAAATATTCATAAAAAAATTAATAAATAAAATAGCGAAAAATCCTGTTTTTTTTTATAGTTTTGGAAGAAAACATTGAGAAATTTAGAATTACTGCAAAGAAAATTTAAGGCCGGCAATACATTTAGAAGAGAGTAAAAAAGAGTGATATTGAGGTAATGGTTTTATTAGAAAAAATTTGTTTAGAATTTTAATATTTTCAAATTTGGTAAAACATACATTTATGTTTAAAAAAAAATGTTTTTTTTTTTAAAACAAAGATGGCGCTGGCTAAAACGATTGCTGTAAAAAACCTCTTTTCGCATTGCGGGCATTTGGGCGACTGGCTCCTAGGTTGACCCGAAAAAATTTTTTAAATTTTAAAACGTAATGAAAATATCTTCAATCTGAATGAGACAGAATTTCAAAAAAAGTCTTTTTTCAAAATTTATACGTACTTGGAGGAAAAAATTGCATTTATTATTTATTTTTTGTTTCAAATTTTGAATGAAACGATTTTAAAATGCTATTTTAAAAATCAGTTTCATTCAGATAGGTAAAAATATTATCATAAAATTAGAAAAGTAAGAGACCAGAATCTTCCATATCAGTACTAGTAATTTTGCAAATATATGAAAAATGTATTGACGGCATGATTGACGGCACAGAAAAGAATAAAAGCGTCTGCAAGAAAATAGCTCTGCAGCTACAAAGCTGCTGTAGCTGTCAATTTGAAACAAGTTCAGGCAGTGTGAATGACCGTATTAAATGAAAAGCTCTTTTTGCCTAACATGTTAAATTAAGTCGATTTGAACATGTTACAAGCATACTTGTACAAATCGCCGATTCTAAATGTTATTCTGTGCATCACTTTGTTTGCCGGCGGCTAAAAATACGGACGTGAGCTACCAGACGCTCGCGAACTACCGGTTGAACACCACTGCTCTAAATGTATTGCCGGCCTTAAGCAAACATTTTTCTATATTTCGTCCAAAGAAAGTTTACTAAAATATTAAACCATTTGCAAGTTATGCATCTTTCACCACATATAAAAAAATCGAAGAAATCTTAGTGTGACCATTCTAAATCAACAAAATTTAAAATGCGTATTAAAAAAAACAGAGGCTAACTTTTCGAAACCCTTTGGCAAATCGTCTCTATGCAAAGTCTTTTACCATTGTTTTGGAATTTTCTGCGATCCCTGCGATGACCCTCAAATTGTTGCACAGTATAATATGGTATATCACAGTACTAAAAGTGTATTTAGTAAGCATTTTCTTTTCAACACACAATAAAAAAACGTTTTCACTGCACATTTGAAAACTCAAGAAATTTTTTCTGTATCATCTTTCGTGTGGCATCATTTCGATATTTGGCAACGTGGTAGCGTCCATTTGTGTTTGTTGGCAAAGTTGTGCGGATTGTTTTGTTGAGAAATTGTTAAGAAACACTAATAAAAACTTAAATTTATATTGCGTATTAATACCGTGAAATTTAAATTTGATAAGCAAATTTGTATTCCTTTAGCCTCTTGTTTTTTTGATGCGGCTGTATTTTTTTATTTCGATAATATTAAAAAAAGTGTCTGGAGTGATGAAGATTATAAATGTGAATTGAAGAAATGTGTACGCAAAAAAAAAAAAGCAGTGAAAATTTTCACAGAATTTTATTTTATGCAACTTGAGCAGCATAACTTGGAATACTTTGATCTGCTTGGCATAGCACCTCTATGGTCTTTGAGATGTATTGTAATTTGTATTTGGATGATATATTTGCAAATTTTATAAGAAACAAAGTGGAACTGATTGCTTTCACCAAAGTTTATAAAATGAATTCTTTCATTTTCGAAGGTAAACAAAGAGAAACTCGTAAAGGCAATAAAAATATTTTAATGAAATAAAATTCTCGTTGCAGCGCATTGCGGTGGAAGCTCTCACAGCTGATTTTTACATAGACTTTTTTAATATTAAGCCACATAATAATCATCATCAATCGAGACTTTTTTAATAAAACCAAGACAAAAATAAAAAGAATAAAAAAATACAATCGCATCTAAAACCAAGACTCCAAAGCAAGAACACGCATTTTTCTATTAATTTTTAATTTCACGGTATTAATACGCAATATAATCTTAATTGTTTCTTATCAATTACGCAACAAAACAATACGCACAACTTTGCCAACAAACTCCAATAGACGCTATTATGTTGCCAAATTTCGAAATGATGCCACGTGAAATTTGATAAAGAAAACTGTGCAATTCTTGAGTTTCTAAATGCGCACTGAGCAGATTTTAGATTAAAACCCATTTTTGTACAAAATTAAGATGAGAAGATATTGAAACAGGCCCGTAGCCAGGATTTACCTTAGGGGGGGGGGGGGGTTTTGATAAAAAAATAGATGCCAGTAATAACTGAAACAAAATTTATGAAAATTTTTTAGCAAATCCGTTTCTTTTTAAGACTGACTGCTTTTAAATGACCATTAGAGAGATGAGAAGAGTTTATTTAATTTTTTTGAAGCGAAGCTTTTTACGCCCCGTTCTGTGATTTGCTTGGAGTGAAATCTGAAAAATTTTCGACAGATTTTTTCTTAGAATTTTATATGGTTTCTTTGTTTCTGTGTTTTTTTACAAGACAATTTAATATAACAAATATAAAAAAAACACTTCTTCACCTGCCGTGGGGACTCGAACCCGCAAATCTTTGGTTGGGGGTTCTATACTCCATCCATTGAGCCAAACACCCTCCTTACGCAGATGCATTGATTCAGTATTAACTGCAACTGAAGTTATGTTGCAGCACATCCAATAACCTATTAATGTATTTGTGTGGTGTGGGTAGCTGCTTAGCCACTTGCTACAAGAATTGATTAATAGATTTTTATGGTTTGGGTAGCTGCTAAGCCGGTTGCTATCATCAGTGTTGTCACTTTTCCATAATTGTGGTAAGTCTAGCACTTTTTTGGTTTCCACTTTTATCACCCACTATTTGCATTTTTACAAAATCTATATATTTATATAAAAATTATTGCATTATAATTAAAATTTTAGAAATTTTATTGCACATATTTTATTTATTATAACATTTATTATTGTATTTTAGTACTGTATTAAGAACATTATGTGGGAATTATTTGCAATAAAGCTAATTCAGTGTGCAAAAACGTACTGTATGGTTTACCTCTTATGATTTGTTTTGTTGTAGGACTTTAGTCGAATTTTTCCTTAAGAAGAAAAATATATTCCAGTTTTTTTAAAATTTACCATTCATTTTATACTCAACCTACCACTATTTAAAATTTGCAACTGACAACACTGGTCATCATCCTCCGCTTGTTAGTGCCATCTGTTAACAACTGTTAACATAGCTGCAGTTATGTATTTAATATTAAATCAACGTCAGGATTTAACAGAGCTGTTTGGATCGGTGGAAGGTGTGTAGGTTTATTAATCAATGGGTCGTGGAATCGATCCTCACGGTGGGCAAAGTGGTATTTTTTTTTATGCTGTTGTTGGTACATGCTTTTGTGTTGTTTTTGCATAGTGCGAAGAAAAATTAACAATTGCCCACTAGTGCGTTGAAAAAACAATGACAGTAACGTGTAATAAAATAATATAATAATGATATGTAATACAATTTACTGGTGTGAATATTAACGTGTGTTTTTTTAATATATTTAATCTTTTAAATTTTAGAATTTAAGTTATTTCAAAAAAAAAAATATTTAATTATCATATCTATGGAACTGTAAAAACGCTTCGCTTCTCTCGTGTGTCCAACGACGCTTCTGTGTTTTTCTTTTTCAAATCAATTTTGAGTACTAAGTTTTTTGATTTTTGCCTATGATTTGTAGAAAAATGGTTCGAATTGAGAATTTTTAATTTCTTTTAAAAAGTATTATTCCGAAAATTAGCACAAGAGTAAAAGTGTGTGACAAAATTTTACTAATTCAACAACATTAGTGTGAACGGTAAAAATAGGTTAGTTTTCTTGCAGTATATTAAAATCAAAATTAAAATCAGCTATGAAAAATGCAAACATTTTTTTATAAGTTCACCTGGTGAAGCTGTTTTACGATGTGTCTACGATTTCGTAACGAAATCGGATTCCGAAATTGGAAAGATTCGAAATGTTTTTTACGATTTCGGTAATAATATTTCGAAATCTTTCCGATTTCGAAATCCGATTTCGTTGCGAAATCGTAACCAAAAACGTATGAAGAAGTTGACACGACCTTGTTACGAAAAAGTTACGATTTCGTTCAGACATTTCGAAAGAAAGGAAATTTACTCTATTAGCATATTAATATGTCGTACAGTCATACAGTCGCACAACAAAATTTTATATAAATTCGCATAAAAAGTGAAACTGTTTCGATATTTGCGTAACGAAATTGTAACGATTTCTTAAAAGACAGCTCGAAATAGTTACGAATTAGTCGGAATTACGACATAGTCGTCAACTATGGTTTGCTGGGTAGATATGACATAAAAAATGTCTATGTAATTTTCTTGAATGTACAAAATTATATTCGTTCTAGGCATAATTTCATCTATATATTTTACTGGATAACAGGGACTTTTTGAGCATTGAAACTGATTTTTTAATGTACAAACTCCTTGGAGATGAATTCCAATATATTGATTATGACTCTTATAAGCAAAGTTAATCTTTCACTTGGTCAAAAAAATTTTTCAATAATGAAGTGAAGTTTTCAAGAAAATTAAAATCATTATCACAATTAATCTACAAAAAAAAAAAAAAAAAAAAACACATTTTGAATTTAAAGTCTCATTTGTGCTATTTCTTTATACTTTTTGGACCCTAAGTAGGGGGGGTTTGAACATCTAAATCCTGCCCCTTGTCTACGGGCCTGTATTGAAATAGCGTTAAAGGATACTGATAAAGAAATTTTTTAAATATTTTTAAAGAAGTATTACATCCTTATTTGTGACGTTATTTTTTCGTAATAAAAAAATCCCTGAGGCATCAGGACAAAAAATATCTCTTAACGGATTGGAAAAATCTGAAAAAACAACAAAAAATTCTTTTAAAGTACACACTTAAAACTAAGGACTGACAACGAGTTTGCATTGCATTTAAACGAAAAATTTCCTAAAGAGTGATAAATATTTTGATATCATCACATAAACAATACTACCGAAATTGCTGGAATTAAAATTTCAAACAATTCGATGCGTAGAATATGATAGTTAATAAAATTGGAATTTTAACAATTTTTGAGAATACCGGCCCTAAATTTATAATGAAAAAATTAAACGCACAGCGAAATTTAAATGACAGACGCACTTTGAAATAAAAAGTCGCGTGCGCATAAATTGAGCCGTAAATACAATGTTTTGAATTGAATTAAACTGAAACATTTCGTTGTTCTTCTTTGATTTGAAACATGTTAGCCAAAAAGTTACCAATATCGACCAAGCACGCAATAAAAAAAGCTTAACTAAATTTTTAATGGTTTTATATAACGAAAAATAGCCAAAAATACAAAATGTTGCAAAATCAACGCAAAAGAACATTAAAAAGCAAACACTTGAATGAAGAATGAATGAATGAATGAATAACAATATAATAGCAAAAATATAAAAATATCCAAATAAACCGAAGGCTATAGTTGTTTGTTTTTATTAAAACTTAATATTGATGTTTTAAAATTGTTGATCAAAATTGGTGGAGAAAAAAAAAAAAACAACCTAAAGAATGAACAATATATTTGCCAACAAATCTAGGAAACTAGTCAAACAATTGAACAATGCTTTTTTTAGTGGTACTAAAAATAGCAAGTTTCAAAATATAAAAAAAAAAGAAATATTAATTTTTCAATCAATAAAACAATGAGTAGCAATGTGGCAACATGTGTGGCCACATTGTAGCAAACAGGTTTTATTATTCGCTGGTAGAAAAAAACAAATGTTGATTAATTAATTAACAGCTATTTTTGATGAATATGTAGAAGTTTTTAAAACAATAACTGAGATTGAAACAGATATTGACCACAAAAGAGAAGAGATTTAATTCAATTTAGTTAAATTTTAGTTTAAGTTAATTTAATAGATAGGTATAGAAAGATAGATACATATATATACAGGGTGTCCCGCAATTGAGTGCAACTATTTACGGAGTTGAAAGGTTATGTTGAGCTGAGAAAAAAATCGTATGGGAGGCGGGGGTCTATTTTCACATTCTTAGGAGCTACAGGGTTAATTAATATTTCACGACCTTGATGCACGTTATTGTTTCTACCACAAAAACTAAGTTACAGAAAACTGTATTTGATAACTCATTGCAAAGGCAATAAAATCATATTTTCAACGGTATATCAACAAACAGCACCGACATAACCGTTACCAAGCTGTGCTCGTTCAAAGATGAAATCAATCGGGTGAAACTACCAAATTTAAACTTCGAATGCAAATTTCTCAGAATTTCGCGTAATAAATGAAATTTTTTTTTTAATCAACTGTGTAATTTAATCAATTTTCTTTTTAATGACACTAATAACATGGATGTTTCTTAAAAAATAAAAAAGTTGGCTATACTAAAAAAATTATACTGATTAGAAAATAACGATATTATCTACTGCATAAGTAATTGTAATGTCATTATTTAATATTATTTTCTAATAGGTATAATTTTTTTAGTACAGCCAACTTTTTTGGTGTCATTGAAAATAAAATTTAATAAGTTACAAAATTGGTTATGAGAACAAATTTAATTTATTATGCGAAATTCTGAGAAATTTGCACTTAAAGTTGAAATTTGGTAGTTTACACCGATTGATTTCATCTTTGAACGAGCACAGCTTGGTAACGGTTATGTCGGTACTGTTTGTTGATATACCGTTGAAAATATGATTTTATTGCCTTTGCAATGAGTTATCAAAAACAGTTTTCCGTAACTTAGTTTTTGTGGTAGAAACAATAACGTGAATCAAGGTCGTGAAATATTAATTAACCCTGTAGCTCCTAAGAATGTGAAAATAGAGCCCCCCTCCCATACGATTTTTTTCTCAGTTCGACATAACCTTTCACCTCCGTAAATAGTTGCACTCAATTGCGGGACACCTTGTATATACTTAATAATATTGTAAATTAAACATATTTTTTGTTTTACCTCTACATAACTTTAAATAACATTCGAAGTACAATAGGGTGATTCACGATATTGTTGCATCGTTGCAAATGCTTTTTTGCAAGAGAAGATTTTTGTGAACACACCATATTGCAAATGCATATCAATGCGTTTGGTTTTTGTAAAAGCAGCTAATTTTGCATTTGCAACGATGCAACAAGATCGTGAATTACTCGAATATATTAAATTAACTATAATTTGTTTAGAGAGCTACAAAATCAAGTTAACAAAAACAAGTTTCAAACGTTATAAAAATAGGAATACGAAAGAAATGCACAATTAATATTATCTGTCATTTTGATTGGTGACTGATCTATAATTTTTTTTATTACTTTAGCTTTGGGTAGTATCCATAGGTATTATATCTATATATAAATAATATATAAATATAAATAAATAAGGTCATAATAAAAAATAACTCAGTGGACATTTTTAGGAAAAACAGTGCATAAATAAAATTTTTTGTATTGAAAAACTATAATGAGTTTTCGCAACGGAAAAAACAATGTCTGTTCAGGCTGGAAGCCGAGGCCTGATCATTCCTTGAAAACAGCCCTGATTTTTTCACACAAGTGTCCAACTCTTCAGAACAGAAATTTGGTATTACTTTTTTTAAATGTTCATCTATGGTTTCAGATCTGAATATGAATTTTTATTTCATATTCATATATGAAATCTGGTCTGAAATTAAAGAATACTGAGTTTTTGTTTAATTTCAGGTTAGAATTTAGGTCTGTAAAAAGGAAGCCTAAATTATATTTTAATTTCAGCCTTAAAATCTAAACTGAATAATGGAGGCATGACTACCTTAGAAATTCAGTCTTGAATTCCAGTCAGACTATTGGAAGCCTGAGCGAGCTTTTTGCTGAGTTGCTAACAATTTTTTGAATAATTTAACAAAACTTTTAGTGTATATTTTACTCTAAGACTTGTCTTTAAGATTTTGACAACACGCTTTTAAGTAAAACAAAAAAAAAAAAAAGCTTGTGCATTTTATGCAATAGAAAGAATAAATTTCACAAACAAATTCATCAAGTGTATTCTATGTAGCAGCAGGTGTGTATTTTGTGCAGAAGCAAAAGCAGTATATAAAGTGATTAAAATACCACAAAAACAGGGAATTTCGAGCTTGAAGTGCCTATCAATTATTATTCTTGTCAAGCTGTTTTCAAAATATCAAGTTTGGTTAAAGGATCATAATTATTTAATTTTTGCCTTCTGTTTTTTGACAAATGGTACAAATTAAAAGCTTTTTTGATAAATATTATTTGTCCATAAGTTGTTTTACTGAAAAAAGAATTTTGAAAATAATGTCCAGGTTGAATATTAGTTATAAAAAATATGTATATTTAAAGTTTTAATACTCTTAACGCTTAGGAATATTAACAACTAGTATAAAAGCCTGTCCACCGACATATTGGATGCATACCGACAAGAATCAAATGAATTTTTTGTATATTTTTCAGGGCAGTGCATGTTGTGAAAGACTGTAATAATAACAAAAGTTTGAGTGATATTAGGTGAGGAGCAGCATGTTTGCCTTTTATGTAATAAAATGTGCATACATTCAGGCTGAACATTTTTCAAGACATTATATGTTGTAAAAGCACTGTAATGATGGCAAAAAATAATTACAGTTTGAGGGATATTAGGTGAGGAGCCTTTTATATATTAAGATTTCAGTTTTTGTGAGAATCCGAGAATCTGTTAATACGATTCAAGGTATTTTTTTAATTTCAGATAATTTTTGCCAAGAGTAGGTTTAATTTTTATTCCCAATGAATGTTGTTTCGTTAGGCTAAAAGTAAAGAAATTGACAAATTATTTGGATATTTGTTTAGTAAATTCAGTTAAGAAAATATATTACAGAAATTGGAATATTATTCAAATTAAAGCGTTAACATATTTCTTCATATTAAAAAAAATAATTATATCATACAATTCCATTAAAACCATTTGAAATATAACAAATTTTGACTATGACTGTAATATGTGATAAAAACATACAATTTGAAAGAAAATTTTCACAAAAAAAAAATACTTCTAAACCACTTTTAAAGATGTATCTAAACTATGACAACTAACATAAAAAAAAAGAAAATAAAAAAATTCAAATGATTTATCACAATTATGAGACCACAAGAACATTTAAAGAACATGGAATTTTTAGAAAAAAGTTAGGTTTTTTGTCCAATTTTTTTCAAACACTATTTTTTTCCAATAAAGTATTAAAAAATTATAAAGACTTCTTTCAATGTGTGCTTAAAACGAAATAAGCCAATCCAAAATAAAATTTACAAAGATTCTAATTTAAAGTTAAATACTTTGAAATACATTTAGTTTTATGTTTTAATTTCTCAATTTTGGGCTAATATAGGGTCTTAATCTATTCCTTTTTTATTTAACGCATTCATTCCTTAGTGCAACACCTATGTTAGCTATGTGTATGCACTACAGATAAAAGATTTCCGTAGGTGTCAGAGCTTAGCTAGTTTTTTTGAATAATATAAATTTTATTGCGTCTTCTAATAGATATATGATTTCAGGCAACAACATTTGTTCCAGTATTTTTTATAGTTTTCGGGATAAGTGGGTGTAATCCGATCTTTCTTTGCTTTTTCAAATATTCAAACTTTATTGCGACTAAGAATAGATATAGCCTTAGGCAACCACTTATGTTGTAGTATTTTTATAATTATTAAGATTAGTGGGCGTGACCCGACACTTCCCTTAAAAAAGAAAATGATATAAAATAATATATATTGTTCTAGGTATAAACTTTTGTTTTAAATTTTTTAACAATTATTTGTTTTTTCTTAGACTAAAGGTCACACAGGGAATGCCTCTATAAATACTAAAGCATTGTGCTGATTCCGATGACGTTCGCATGGAGATTGTTCCTCAGTTTTACTGAGCCGCTGAAGAAAGAATTATCTCAGTAAAGTGATGTTCTACTGGGCCAAGAGGCAATGATAAAGGGGTTTGAAGACCTACCCGTCTGGACCTAGAAAACATAAGAGCTGGTGGCGTCAGGCCCCGTATCCCTTTTGAACACTTCCCATGGTACTACCTGTAGGAAAGTTAACATTTTCATCCCCTATCAAATATATCATACGTCGTTGAGTCCGGTTCAGTAGCTCCAAATATGTTCTTGAAGTCCCACCCAAATGTGCGAATTATTGTAATAAGTGAGCTTCTATGGCATTTGAAAGTACTATGGCATTTGAATGAAGATTTTGTAGTTTTTGACTACGCGATCAGCATATTTCTTTCCCGTTTCATTCCCTTGGGTGTTTAAAAGTTAAACCAGATTTCTTCAATATTTCGTTTTGTCTCCTCATTTTTTGCATTCGGTCAGCTTTTATATTTAGTTTACAGAATTTCTACTCGAGGTCTATATAGTTAAGTGCAGTTTTTTGAAACATTTTATAAGTAAACAAAAATGTTGAGTCGTTTTCCTGGTTTTTTCTTAAACACTAAATTTTTAATTTTTCTAACCATTTTATTCTTTTTTTAGCATCCCACTTCTGATTTTAATAAAAAAGTTTTTTCCAAATATGACTTTCTCGTTTACTTCCGAAATTGTGTTCTGCAATATTCATTTTTTTGTGAGGTAAGAATAGAGCGATTAAATCGACTTTTTACCTGCTCACATCCGGCATAAATTTTTTTGTTAGGAGCCGTATTCTCAATCCTCTTGACCATAGTAAGCCTAGCAAACCTAGCAAAACACGCTAGGAATACTTCTAAAGGGCTTTACTACTCCTGCTAGAAATGTGTTTTGTATAAACTTTTTACGCGCCTCTTTGGCGAAATGAGATCGGTACGTACTAATAAAATCTTTTCTTGTTTGTAAAAAACTTTAATTATTTTACTTAAGAAAAGCAGAAATGTGTCGTCTAAGAACATATCCAAACACCACTTCGGTTATACAAAAAGTCTTGAGTTGGAATATTTCGAACAAAAATTATAATAAAAGACAAAAAGCCAGTTATTTACATAAATTTTTAATATAAATGGCTATAACTTTTTTTCACTGACTATGATCTAGAAAATCATTATAATAAGTATCTCAGAATTTTGAACTAGCATAAGCCGTTTTCGAGTAATTACTGTTTAACTGAAAGGGTCTTTAGGGTAAAAGGCCCACATATGCTTGAAGCCAGTGACGGTGAGTCTTCTTAGAAAGTTATGGGGCCATTATATGGGGCAATTTTTTACATATTTTTTATAAAGACTCATTACTTACATCGAATACCTTCAACAAAGGTCGTCTAAAAACAAGCTTTTGGTAGAAAAAGATGACTGAATGAGTTTGAGTCCTTCCAAGATAGTTCCATGCATATTTTTTAATCCCTCCAAAAATGGCATTTCAAATAAGCGTTTTAAAGCAAATCATGAAAATATTTAAAAAATTATACCTTGCTATATATAATGAAGCATATGTAACTTTTTAAAGCTTAAGTCAGCCTTCTCCAGCTTTTTTTGAGATACACTTTAAAAACTACTCTTGGTCAAACGGCTTTTTCCAATTTTAAATTATAAAGTTTAAGTATTGCCTATAATTATTAACTCTTAAAGTGTATTTAAAGATTTTTGGAAACATTTTCTTAATATACGTACTTTTCTTGTTTTTTTATTTTAAATGGAAATGAAATTGTGTGGTTTTAAGCAGTCTCTTAGGCAATATATACTTTTTGGGCACTATGGGGAAAGGTTGAACATTGAAAATCTACGTTTAGCTACTGCCCTGCTATTTTTGATTAAAGAAATGCTGATTCAAAATAGGAACAAATATTTTCCTATTTTATTATTTCCTATAATATTCTCTTCTGAAGTGAAAATCCTCAAGAATAATTTTGCCATGAACTAGTTTAATGATCCTCTTTGAACTCTTCCATCCACTGTCTGAACATAAACTATTTTTTTGGATTTTAATTTACAACTTTGCTAATCAATGCATATGCGAAAGTTACTGATTTGCATAAAAGTTAATGTTGACAAACTTAAAACAAAGATCAATCGAAACAGGTTTCTTTAAGCGAACAACTAAGCAACTGTTCTCATTTGAAGCTCAAAATGTTCTCGAAACAAAGAATATGTTCTTAGGTGCTCTGAGAAAAAGATGTTCAACAGTGGATGTGCATAAAAGCTTATTAATAATATTGAGAGTTTGTTGTTTTTTTTTTATGTACATAAATAAAAATCTAAACCCTTAAATGACACACTAATGCGTATTCGTACTGTCGAAAAATATAAATTGCTGGCATTTTTTTCTTTGTGCTCTAGAGGTGCGATTGAGGATTGGCAAATATGTCATGCACTACAAGTATCGAGCGCCATTGGATTTGTGTCTTTAATACATATTAGGTCTCATGCGTAAAAGTGAGAAATTGCTTTTTATTCGATTTTTTGTGCAGTAACTCGTTTTTATATGCATAAAAAAAAATCTTAAAGACATTAGTAAGATCTGAGACACTTCTTAAAACGAAAGGTCGTGGTGAGTTATTTCTCAAAACGATATGCATATTCCTGAGGTGCAGCTCGCTTGTCTGAGAGCTTTCTCGGTAAATGTTGAGCCACCGAATACTATTGAGATCGTCCAATACGATTGAGATAGACCCATGCAACTCGTTAATCCCGACAATTAATGATTCTCTAATATCGATTATAATTCAAAGATTCTGTAGCATTTTTCAAGGCGTCAAACCCCATATTGTTTGCCTAGCAAAATTTATGATTAGTTTTTTGATGTAATAGCAATTTTGAAATAAATATTATCCTTATTGATCTTGAAGAAATTTTTGTTATTTTTGTTATATTTACTTGAAAAGAAATGACCCTAAATCAAGTTTTGAAAGCCATGACCTGATACCTTTAAAACTATTTCACCGATTATTTCCTTATTTCGCACGGTAATTTCTTGTCGTATTGGCAAGTAATTTAACAAAGAGTGAAAAAATATGCAAAGAAAATACAGTCCTTCCTACAAATTTTCCTCCAATTCGTACCATATGCGTACTCACTCACACCAATTGAATCCATGCATTCGTGCTATTTCAACTGCTCTAGTTATAATTTTTAATGATCAATTTAATTAAGTATCATACAGGCTTAACATGAGCTATTGATATTAATCCAATGCATGTAAGGCATATATTAGTGTAACTTTATTAGTTTGTTTTAAATTTGTTGCATTTAAAACAAATTTAAGTTTTATTTTTATAACGCCCTCTATATTTAACTGTGTATCACCTTTTCCAGCTGAATTCGCTTCGATTCTCTTCCAAGTCAATTTTTTTAGCCTATATTGAGACAAATTTCAATATGGCCCAAAAAGTTATTCTTAGGCTCGAAGAAGGCTTTATCCGGTCAAAAGTTAAGAGTCCTTACACAATTTTAGAATAATATTTTTTAAAAACTCTAAAATATAAATTTCAGTTTTTCAGTTTCAGTTTTTTGACTTCAAGTGCAAAGTCAAAAGTTCAGAGTTCTTACACAATTTCAGCATATTATTTTTTAAAAACTCTGCAATAAAAATTTATAAATGTTTTTATATTATAACTTTTATAATTTTTCAATTATTAAGACATATATTTTTACCATTTTAGCTTTATTTGACTTGTTATAGGATAAAAACATATGAACTTTTTTGCCAAATCTTTACAAAAAAAAAAATTTGTTTAAAACCATTTTCGTACTACACCGAGAAAAAAGCAATAGGCAAATCACCTAAGTTGGCTTGGGCAAAGAAAATTATATGAAAATTATAAACTTATGCTTCTTCACCTAAGCAATTTATTGTAAAGGGAAGCAGCGAAGAAAAGCCATGAATTTCTAAGAAAATCAAATGGTGTTGATAAAAGAAAAATTTGTGTAGATGCCGATTTCAGTCAAGCACAGCAAATCACAGAACGAGAGACGGCTTCAAAAAAAGGCAAGGAAAAAAAAAAACAAAAACCCGGAAAAAAGTTATATTTTTGAAATTAATTTTTTTTTAAATAATGTATAAAGTACCAAATACTTGGTTAATTTATCACCCAAATAAAAAATAAGTAATTAAGTTAACATGTAAAACTTAGGCGTTTTGATGAAGTACTTGGGAGGCTGAAAACTGCCAAAGCCATCTTATAAATTATGCTAAGTTTTTTTTCAATTTAACATAAGCTTTTTTTCTCGGTGTATATAATATAGCTCCATTACTTGATGGCTTACTTCAACTTTTCTACAAAACAACATAGTAAATACATACAACATAGTAAAGACATTTTTTTTTTCCAAGTAAAAATCGAGATGAGCTTCAACTCGTGCAAATTATCTTAAAAATTCAAGAGAGGTTTGAGAACGATGTCAACTATATTGAGCAATTTATTATAAGCTTGAACTAATTTTTAAGCATACAATTCTGAGAGTGAGAAAATTCTTCTGATTTACTGCTTGAATTTGATCCCGTCTTGATTTATTTCCAAGAACTAGCTCATTTTTATGCATTAAATCCAATGCCAATCAGCCAATTTTTTTCTCTTAAGCTTCTTTAAATATTAACGAAAAAATCCATGTATAACTTTCAAATCATCATCAAAGTAAACTAACAATTTTTTTTCAGAAGAACTTTATTCAGAAGAGCTAGTTTCATTTCTTAAAACTAAATCGGATGTAGTGTGTCATTTGAGGGTTAAATAAAAGTTAAACTGAGCTTAATTTACACTTAAATATAAAAATTGCAAAAAAAAAAATACATGAATGCTCTACTCGAGTATAAAAATATATCCTTCTTCTAATCAAAGCTTTGAGATTCGTTGCTTTCTTAGCCACTCTGCTAGCCAGTAACAACGATCGTGCATAGCCGAAAACGTTCTAAAAAAACAACAACAACATTAAACATCGACTTAAAAACGATCACGAAACGACTATCAACGGCTCCACCTAGAGTTGGATAAAAGCTACCCGCCTAACTTAAACAACACAACTACACCAACAACAACAAATCGTCAAATTGCCGAAGCAGTTGGCAATTTTTTATTTTAGTTTCATTTCTTTCGTTGATATAAAAGCATGATTTGCCGGGCACGGATCTCCATAAGACGCCTTCAAGTCTAGCTGGCTGGATACGAGAGTGGAAGTTGAAGATTTCGTCTTGCGATTTCGGCCGAAAAAAATTTAAATAGCTACCAACAAGTTCAAAAATAAACAAGAAAATTCAAAAATTGTGCAAAATTTTAGAAAAAGTGCAAAATTTCTTAAATTCTTAAAATCATAATATATCTTTGTCTTGAGAAAAGAAAAAAGTTATATTGAAAAAGTAGAGAAATTAAAAAAAAAAAAAAAAAAAATTAAAATTAGAGGACACATTTCCTCATTTTAAAGCAAATTCAAAGTGCGTGTTAAAAGTGAAAGAAAAATTATTGTTTTGTTGTAGTTTTTAACAAAAGCTATTACAAAATAATTGTTCTACAATAAGCAAAAAATAGTACAATACCAACAACAGCAACGAATACAATGGAATTGCAAAAGTATTTTCTACCAACAGTGTTCATTCTGCTATCCTGGAGTGCTGTAACATATGCCTGCCATGGACAGATTTTGGGTAAGTTAAAAATATAAACAATTTAAAGAGAGAAAAAACAATCTGATAAAATTTCAAAAGTCTTAATCAAATCTCAAAATGATTATAGAACACAATTTGCTAAAACGAAAACTATTTTAAAATATTAACAGTAAATTAACAGAACATTGACATTTCTTTGTTGATAAACATATTTCTAAATGTGTTAAAGACGTTCAATATTTCAATATTTTGATACCATTGGAAAAAGTCAAGAAAATCATTTTTATATAATACAGATTTTATGAATTAGAAATAATTTGATTGGAGCGAAGCGTGTAGAACTCTCATGGTGTAATTCCTTTGAAGAATGTTTAAATGATCAAACCTCAGCAATAGGTTGGCCAATTTTAAAACTGTTTTAGCAGCAGCATTTCTTTGCTACTAGAATTAGGTCGTGACGGAGTCTTATTTTATTTAATAAAATCAAATTCTCATAGGTTTTAATGGAGTACAACTATTTGAGTGATAAATAATTTCAAAGAGTGATCTAACGCGAGCGCTGCCAACAAAAGCATTTTCGTTTTTTTTCCTATGTTTTTCGTTGTTTGTAATCGAACCTATTGCATAACATCGGTATTGCAAGTTTTATGTTATTTAATACATACAAATATAACAGTAAATATATTTTTACATATGAAATACTTAAATAAATTTAAACAATTTAATAAAATTGGTTACGCCCAAAGCAATATTTTTCCATATAGGCACTTGACGCTATTGCAGATCATACGTACACTTTCTTTTTAATCCTACCATTGCAATCATGCATTTATTAAAACATTTTTTATAAGAATTCAATTTCTTCAAACATGGAATAAAAGATTAAAATTTTTAATTATAAAAAGTGGAATAAAATATACAGGTTGGAATACTCTAAAAATGCAGCATTTGGTTTTTATGTCTATTTACACTTCGCTGAATAGATCAGTTGTTAGAGTAATAAACTTACAATCTATACATTGTGGGTTCAAATCTCGCAGGTTTTGTATTTTTCCAATTTTTGTTGAAAATAATGTAATACAAGCATTTATTACAATTTAATCCAATGAGTGAATGAAACAAATTTTTTTTTAATATTTAATGGTATTCGGTGTCGTCATATATACAATAAAGGATTTACTAGAATTTGAACCAAAATTTTTTAACGTGCACACAGCATATTTCATATTTCATACTAGCGGAGTTCACGATTTAGTGCAAATGGTCTTGCATGAGTGCATTTGCAAAATATTATTGCATATATTTGCGCTACACTAACAAAATACACAGATTTGCACTTGCTACGTTCTTGCAACAATGCAACACTAAAAACCTGTAACATATAAATGCTAGGCATGTGCTACACTGGATTGCAAGCTCAACCAAATTTAATGTACCTAATCTTATAAAAATTCTGCAAACCTTTGTTAAAAACTATTTTTTTAACAGCATCTCATATTAAAGAGTCTATAATTGTTTCATTTTACGTTTTTGGGCATAATACTGCAGATTTAAGCAAAAGACAATAAATCAATACTTCACAAGCTAAGAGGATTCTAAAAAGAGGATTCTAAAAAGAGCTGTTCACAATTGATTGCAAATGTTTGCAATTGGATAATTTTGCAACCTGGTGCAAATAAGATCGCGAACTGCCCTATTGTGATTGGGTAATTCACGATCTTGTAGAATCGTTGCAAATGCAAAATTTTATGCTTTTACGAGAACAAAACGCATTGATAAGCATTTGGAATATAGTGTGTTCACAAAAATCTTCTCTTGCAAAAACGCATTTGCAACGATGCAACCAGATCGTGAATTACCCTTTTATGTTATATAATTTCTTCGCGCCGATTTCCTTCTCCGATTGGAGAAGGCGCGCGCAAAGCAGAGGCGCCTGGCGAGAGCTGATGAGGTCGG
This sequence comes from Coremacera marginata, assembly GCA_914767935.1. Classification (NCBI taxonomy): domain Eukaryota; kingdom Metazoa; phylum Arthropoda; class Insecta; order Diptera; family Sciomyzidae; genus Coremacera; species Coremacera marginata. Next base: position 233,984,606 of record OU612043.1, on the reverse strand, counting down.
TCGAAATCCGGACACGGGTTGTCACGGCCACCTAAGTAAGTAAGTAAGTTATATAATTTAAGTAAACACAACTGAAAATATAGTTTTACATATTAAGTAAATACTTAAATAATACAAAAATTTAATATTTAATCCCGTTATCATTCATTTTAAGTAGAATTTTATGACTGTGCACTTTACTTTTGTCTGCAATAGGCACAAGGACAAAATTTGCCCAAGCATCTAGTATTAAGGAAAATTTCATTAACCATTGAATGTTAAAGTTTGAACGTACCAATATTTGCTGCTAGCTTAGTGTAAGTGAAACTTAGGCTAAGCCACTGCGGCTTAGTTGCTTAACAGTATATTTAAAATGTCGAAAGAATTTATACATTAAAATACTTTGACTTCAAACCCTTATCGATTGTTAAAAAGCAATGTTGAATATATGAATTCAAAATTTTTATAAATTTAATGCACACAAAACTTAAAATAAAATTAAATGTTAAATGGAAATGTTTTTAAAAATACCAAAGTTATTTAGCTAAATGTAAAAAAAAAGTAAATATCAGATTGAGTCTCAAGTTAGTGCTAATGTTAATGTTAATGTTAATGTTAATGTTAATGTTAATGTTAATGTTAATGTTAATGTTAATGTTAATGTTAATGTTAATGTTACTGTTAATGTTAATGTTAATGTTAATGTTAATGTTAATGTTAATGTTAATGTTAATGTTAATGTTAATGTTAATGTTAATGTTAATGTTAATGTTAATGTTAATGTTAATGTTAATGTTAATGTTAATGTTAATGTTAATGTTAATGTTAATGTTAATGTTAATGTTAATGTTAATGTTAATGTTAATGTTAATGTTAATGTTAATGTTAATGTTAATGTTAATGTTAATGTTAATGTTAATGTTAATGTTAATGTTAATGTTAATGTTAATGTTAATGTTAATGTTAATGTTAATGTTAATGTTAATGTTAATGTTAATGTTAATGTTAATGTTAATGTTAATGTTAATGTTAATGTTAATGTTAATGTTAATGTTAATGTTAATGTTAATGTTAATGTTAATGTTAATGTTAATGTTAATGTTAATGTTAATGTTAATGTTAATGTTAATGTTAATGTTAATGTTAATGTTAATGTTAATGTTAATGTTAATGTTAATGTTAATGTTAATGTTAATGTTAATGTTAATGTTAATGTTAATGTTAATGTTAATGTTAATGTTAATGTTAATGTTAATGTTAATGTTAATGTTAATGTTAATGTTAATGTTAATGTTAATGTTAATGTTAATGTTAATGTTAATGTTAATGTTAATGTTAATGTTAATGTTAATGTTAATGTTAATGTTAATGTTAATGTTAATCTTAATGTTAATGTTAATGTTAATGTTAATGTTAATGTTAATGTTAATGTTAATGTTAATGTTAATGTTAATGTTAATGTTAATGTTAATGTTAATGTTAATGTTAATGTTAATGTTAATGTTAATGTTAATGTTAATGTTAATGTTAACGTTAATGTTAATGTTAATGTTAATGTAAATGTAAATGTTTATGTTAAATTATTTATTTTTTGTGATTATAATTCATTGAATTTTTTAACAAAATTCTTCGCAATACAATTCATGAAATTCTTGAGTAAAATTAACATTTTGAGTTTCATAATTACAAAACAGCAATTAAAGTTTATATCCATTATTAATAAAATAATTTTGAGTTTTTAAAGAATCGTTTAAGTTTCATGTTTATCTTTTTATAACTCTCATCTTTCTCATAGCTAAATATTTACGTAAATATCCGCGACTTTAAAACAAATTTCTTGTATTTATAAAAATGTTATGTTATTCAAATTTATTCACCTGATTTTGACAATATTCTTTATTTTTTGTGTGTTAATGTCATTCAGTATACCTATTTTAATGTGTGTCTTTTTTTTTTTGGCTTGGCAACCATCTTACGATCACCACACATAACTGAAATTTTAGTCTTTATCTATTGTTTTATTCAGCCAATTGCTAAATAAAGTGATTTGTATGAAAATCAGGTGGCACTATCAAGTGCATAAATTACCGCTCAGCTTTTGCGCCTCCCCTCCGTTCTCCTTCCCATTCCTTATTTTGATTTGTTTTGTTTTTTTTTTTTTTTTGGTATTTTTTCAAACAAAATTATATATGTATATGAAAATTATATAGCTAATACTGTCTGGACAAGTATATTGAATTTTTTTTTTTTTATTTATTTATTTTTTTTTTCTGTTTACTGTTTCGTTTTTGACGACGCAAAAGTGTTAAGTGACTCGATTTATCTCTACCAATTATCAAATTTTTTTTTATATGTTTCGTAGCTGTTTCGTAGTCTTGACAATATAAAAAATATGCATTTATTTAATTTTATTGTCAAAAATTGGCATTTAATATGCAAATATTATGCAAAAATTTGAACGTGTGCCATAACGCTGTGATTGGCAAAAAGCGACAACCACACTCAAAGAAATATTCTAGACAAAAATGATAAATAACTCTTGTTTATACTTAATTGAACCAAATTGTGCAATCAATTAAATAAATGTTATTGCCAATTTTAAGGAATTATTATTCATTTGATTAAAAACATAATCAAACTGAAACAAATTGAATGTGCTCATTTGAACAATTTTATTTTGTGTTTTAAAAAAAAGTACTTTTGCCAACTTGATAAAAACTTATTCACGCTAACAAAATCGTTAATCGGCCAGAATAAAATTTTTTTAAAAAATAACAAACTTACTTCGTTGGCTTGATAAAAACATTTGTTATACTTAAGAAACAATTTATTGAATTGACAATAGTTTGACTGAAGTGGACGAAATTTCAATTTCATATTGATGAAATGAATTATCAATTTGAAAAAACCTTTGATATTTGCAACAAAAATGATGGGTTGGTATTTCGGTGGCGTTTTTTGCTGCTTAGAATAGCAGATGTTTATAAGAAGCACTTTTGTGAGCTATGTACTTGACAAAGCTGTAAGCCGTAAGATCCCAGGTTCAATCCTATCTGACGCATAATTTTTTTCAATTGAAATGAATATTTCGCCTATATGTCACCTTTTTGCAGACAATGATTACACCTCAGAAGGTAAAACCTGCCATGTAAAGCTTCTTGGGAATCGGAGTCAGCATAAAACCATTTTTTATGACAAAATATTCTTTATTCATATTGACAAATTTTTTTATCAAATATACAATGCTAAAGCGACATTCTTAATAAAGGCTATTGTCATCCATTTATTAAATAAATCCATTTATTAAATAAACAAAATAAAATTTTGTCAAAATGATTACAACTTTTTAAATGAAAGCTTTTGTAAACTATATACTGACAAAAAAATTATCAGCTGAACCTAGGAATTTGTCAAATATTTCTTTGAGTGTATATAAAAAAATTAAATCTTTCCACTATTCAGCTAAAATTGATTGTTATGTCAAAAGAGCTCATTAGGTATATATTTGTGTAAAAAAACACCTGAGTTTATATATGTTGGATTTTTTTTTTAAGTTCATGTTGTTACATATAGATAAAATAAAAACTTTCTGATACCAAATTTTAGGTGAAAGTATCCAATTTGGTTTATATAGCAACAAAATGGTAAAGTGACATGGTTTACACTGTCAACTTTAATTTAGGTTAAGTTGATAAGTACGTGTATTTACCGAATACAAAAATTTAGTTTTTTTTAATTTTGTATTACAAAATGTATTACAAATGTTGAAATTGTATTTATTTGATGCTAAGGTCACTTAGTTTTGAAGTTTTGTTTGGGCACTAACTTTAAAGATCTTGAAATTTCAAAATCTGCAATAATTTTATGTTTAAAATCATAGCTTATCTCAATTAAGCTTTTTAAAAAAATAGAAATTGACTTCACTTTATATTAAAAATTCGATTATATAAGAAAAAGATTCTGTGCTTGCAACTTCTTCTTCGTGTTCTTGCATTAACTGGATCTTGCTGTATAACGAAACGAAGACCTATATCGAACAAAGAAACAAGTGACAATTTAATTTGTGTATGGTTTGTTTTTTTGGTGTTATTTGGGCTATACCCACCAGCAAAGAGAATGTAAAAAAAAAAAAAAATCTCAACTCATTGATTGTGAGCTCTGGAATTTTTTGAGAGCATAACAACCCATAACGATTCAAGGAAATATTAGTAAAAAGCATGATGCAACTCACAAGGTGGTAGTGACAGCAGGCTATATTCACACGAACGGCGATCATAGGTTGTCACTTGCCTGTATATTTAACTTTTTCTGTTTTTTTCATTTTCTTCTTTGTACCATTTTTGACAACCTATGATCGCCAAGAGAACTGTCACTATCTTAGTTGCTTCATGGGGAAAAATATCTCAATCGAGATTTTAGACCATTTGTGTTTTTGTTTCACAGTCGGAACTGTTGAATTTTGTGGTGCATCTATGATCGTACCAATATACTGCCAAGGTTGAGCAGCTGGTTGTGGTGGCGCCTCTGCAACAACTTCTTAGTTTGTTCATCATCAGCTCTATGGTCGAATAAAGTGTTATTGCCAAGAAGCTCGCCTTTAACATCTTGATGCAACTGGCTATGATGTAAGTCCATAATATTGGCACCTTCTTCTCGTCAGCATTATCTTCCGCTAAAGCATAAGTTGCATCAGGAGACTGTAAAAAATATACCAGCTAATTGCTCTGGTACATTATTTTCCACAAAATTTATTTTAAATTTCTGCAATTTCATAAAGTTTCATGCTAAAAAACCAAAAATAAAAACCATGTACATGGAGGAAAATACGTACAGTGTTTGTAACGCCTACAGTCGATGATGCCAAATGGCATAAACAAAATAAAAGCATACATATATGGTATATATAAAGAACTGACAAAAAATTTAACGAACTAAAAACACAAAATTGTAGCCCAATGTGAGTACTTTCAGAACATACAGTGAATCAAAAAAGTTTAGGCACAGAGCTATTCTCAAAGTTTGTATCTAAATAACTTTTGCCACCTAACAAAAAAAAAAAATATGGCATTATTTGAAAATTTAAAGTTTTTTTTATAATTCACTGCAAAAATATTTCATATTTCATTTTTGTTTTCTGTATTATTTTATTAAAAAACAAAAAAAGTCACAATTTTGCATAAAAAAAGTTTAGGCACATGTGTAAAAAATTTTAATTTATTTTTGGTTTTCATACGTTTAATATTTTGTTAGGCTTTTTTTGGCTTAAATAACTGCCTGTAAGCGCCTTTGCATACTCCCAACTAGATTTGATGTCTGTTCGGGTGTTAGATTTTCCCATTCTTGGCGAAGGGCCTCCATTAGTGAATCTTTTGATGATATGTGATGGCTCCGAATTTTTTACTCCAATAATTGTCAAATATGTTCAATAGCATTCATATCTGTCGACTGTGGAGGTGTTTTACGCTGTTGGCTTTGGTAAATAAGCCATTTCTGCACAAGGTGCGACGTATGCTTCGGGTCGTTATCTTGCTGGAACAAAAATGGCTTCCCATTCATGCCCAACTTTTCAGCACTAGGAAACAAATTGTTTTTCAAAATATTCAACACAGAGCACTTATTCATTTTTCCATCTATAAAGACAAGATTTCCCACTCCAAAAGCCGTCATACACCCCCACACCATGACAATACCACCACCGTGTTTGACTGTTTTAATTACGTTTCTTTATTGAAGCTCATTGTTTGGTTTCCGCCAAACTTTTTGTGCACCATCTGATCCAAAAAGGTTGAACTTCGATTCATCACTAAATATTACACTGTTCCGGAATGATACAATGCTGCATTTCATTGCATAATTTTACAGTCGAAATCTTAGGATTTTGGGCCACTGCAGCTACTACAGTGCGCTGCTAACGTGGTGTTAATATTTTTGGGCGTCCATATCTGCTTTCACGCTCTAATTTTCCCGAATATATGTAATGTTTTATAATGTTTCGCACACTTGTATAGTGCCTCTGCACTATATCACCAATTTCGCGATAAGATTTTTGCTGCACATGAAGGCTTACCACCTTGTTCAAAAAGAAAGCTTCATTCACACTGTGAACCGGACTTAACTGTCCGATTCGAAAATTTTTAAGTAGGTTGCCACATGTATCTATGACAATGCTGTCAAATATCAGCGTCTCTTGTTAACATTTGGTAAAGTGTTTACAACAACTTTTTCGTGTCTTCGATTTTTACGATGTAAGAAAAAATTGAGCCTGATTCACTCGCTTGATGCCTGGTTTGCTTGTCATACTCGTATACCAATGTTTCATCACCAGTAATGATGGTGTCGATGAATGATGTTGTTTTCGACTATTTCCAGCATGTCTTTCGCGATAGCAACTCGGTATCTTTTTTGCATGAAATTAAGTTCTTTCGGTACCAACTTCGCAGCGACACGTCTCAAGCCCAATTGATTCTTCAAAATGTTCTGAACGGATCCAATTGAAATGCCGACGTCCTCTGCTATCTCTCTAATCATCAATTTGCGATTTTTGACCAACATTTCTTTGATTTTTTCAACGTTTTCTTCGGTAGTAGAACACGATGGCCGCCCGGTACGAGGGTCGTCTTCTGCTTCTTCTTGGCCACTCACAAATCGGTTAAACCACTTGTTTGCCTTCTGATACAATTGAGCAGAGTCACCGTAACATTTCACCAACATTTTACGCGTATCGGCGCAGTTGAAACCATTTTTCACACAAAATGTGATACAAACAAGTTGCTCAATTTTTTTCTTTCGAATCGGACAGTTAAGTCAGGTTCACAGTGTGAATGAACCGTTCTTTTTGAACAAGGTGGTGTAATAACTTTTCGAACATGTACCGAAATTTCTGTACGACTGCTCATTTTGCTCATTCAATCACGGCATCAAGATCAACACTAACTTAAATCAATTGAAAACAAAAATCTATAATATTAACTTTTTTCTATGAGCAATTTTGCGATTTTTTTGACTTTATGCTTCTGTTCTGTAGACACGTGATAATAAACTGACAAAAAAGAGGAGATATTAGTGCACACAAAACCTTTTTCTACACGACTGAATTATTAGTTTAAAAAAAATTTATACAGATGTGTGCTACATATGGCATCATCGTCGCTAATGGGTTAAGATACTATTCACTTTTTAAATTGTCCCACAATTGTTTTGAATTTCCCGACTGTTTGGAAAAATTTTGTTTTTGACTCTTTTTTGTTGAAATAAAAATGTGGCAACTCTCAAGATGACTGCATTGGACTTTTATATTCATAACTAGCTTATACCCGGCGCGCTTCGCTGCGCTCAGCGCTTATCCCCTAAAAGAGGGTGTAGCTTTAGTGAAGCCATACTTTTATAGTAAGTTCGTACCGAGTTTTATTGATGTGTGACTTATTTCGAAAACTATACCGAATATTTGGGGTGCTGAAAAAGTACCACGCCCCTCGACCAACGCCCAGAAAATGTTACCAGTGGAACGGCATTTGTAAATTGAGGTCGAATACTGAATTCCGAGACTGTGCGACCTACACAAAAAAACCAAAACTGGTCGATATCGAAAATTTTAGGTGTATTTAAGGAGCCTTTTACGGTCGGCACCAGACTTCATAGGAACCCTCTCAAGGCTTTGGTATAAAAATTGACTTAGCGGTTTCGAAGTACTTAAGTGATATACACATATACCCACATACGTATATACATTAAGTCGCCTCACGCTCCTTAGAAAAAAAAGTTGCTTAGTCCGATTCTTCAAAATAATCCATGGCTTATGTTACGATGATCCCAAACAATTTCGACTAAAAATATTGCCTGGTATGGTAGTTAAAAAAAAAACAAACGGTCAGAAATAAGAGTAATGAAAAAGTTTTTTTGCATCAAAAATCTTCAATTTTTTCCGTTGGACCAAAGATAATGCGGATTTTTATGGATTCTGTTAACTTTTTTCATATTATTTTCACTAATATTCAAATTAATTTTTTCCCATACTACTTTTAGTCAAATAAATTGTAAAATGTAAAAAATGTGTACATTTTTTTGTAATTTCATTCAATTTAATTCTTCACTTTACACTATATTTTATCATGAATAGATAATTTATTTGACCAAAAGTAACATGGCAAGACAAAATAACTATTAAGTCTGACCGTTTGTTATTAAGAACATAAGAAGATCGGTTAATATCCCTTTAAGGGCTGAAATGGCCATTTCGTTTTTGTTTTTTTGTTTTATTTCAAACTATTCCATCTACTGTCGAAATATTTGGGGGATCATCATAACAAAAAGCGTTATTTTGAGCAACCGACCCAAACACTTTTTTTTTGTGAGGAGCCCTAGTATACAAACAAACATTTAGGCATGGCAACATTTATATGTATAGTGACCGCCACTTGGTCTTATTGCACCTACATATCAAGTTTCACTATCAAAACATGTACAGCTCAAAAATTACAATGATTTCTGAAAAGTCGGCGTAGATAAAGTGCGGCTTTTACTGTAAATTTTGATTTATATACTTTCACGGATTTGTGGGCGTGACAAAATTTATATAAAAAGTGACCGCCACTTGGACTTATAGCATCTGCATACCAAGTTTGACTATCAAAACGTTCACATCTCAGGAATTTAAATTATTTGTAACCGATAGCCCTGGCAGCAAGTGCTTACTTAGTTATATATGTTAAATTGTAATTAACTATAATACATAAATAAATAAATAAATTAAATAAAATTATTGCTGAAGAGTGGGCACAGATATAATGCTACCATTCACATTTTTTGCAAAGCTGTCGAGAGTAAGCGTATGAACTTAATTTCCAAATTTTAGTATTTAACGATGAGAATTGTCTGATTTATAGAAGTTCTATTGATTTGTGGGTAAAAAAAGTGGCGGCCGTGGCGTAGTGGGTAGAGTGTGTAGTCCATATGGGATAGAACCCTGGTTCGAATTCCACCTGACACAGAAAGTTTTTTCAATTGAATTAATTTTTCAGTTCGGCCGTCACCTCTCTGCTGACAATGGCAAACCTCAGAGAGTAAAAACTGCCATGAAAAGCTTCTTGAGAACATAAGCCGTTCGGAATCGGCATAAAACTTGTAGGTCCAGTTCTCGATCATTTGTGTTCAAACATTCACAACACGCACAACACAATTCATCATAAGAAGCTCGGTCAAAGTCCTTTCAAGGGCTGAAATTGGCCATTTCGCGTTGTTTTTTTTTTATTTGCGGGTGGAACAAGTTGGGGTGGCAAATTTTATATATATATATTGACCGCCACTTAGAGCACCTGCGTATGAAGTGTTACTATCAAAACGCGCACAACGCAGGAATAAGCATGATTTCGAAAAAGTGGGCGTAGATATGGTGCAACCACGCCCATTTTTAACAGTTGCCGATAGTGACTTTGTGTAAAAAATTACCAATTCTTAGTCTTCTACGGTAAAAGCCGTCTAATATAAAGCCTTTTTACTGATTTGTGGGCGGTTAAAGTGGACGTAACAACATTTGTATATACATAGTGACTGTCACTTGGATCCATAGCACCTGCATACTAAGATTTCCTATCAAACTGTGTAGAACTCAGGAATAAGCATGATTTCGAGAAAGTGGGTGTAGATATAGTGCGGCCATGCACATTGTTTGTGCATTGGCCGACAGTAATCAAATAAACTAAATTACCAAATCCTAGTCTTCTTCTTTTTTACTGATTTGTGGGCGGTAAAAGTGGGCGTGACAACGTTAAAATTTACATAGTGACTGCCACTTGTATCCATTGCACGTGCATACCAAGATTCACTATCAAAACTTGAGCATTTCACGAATTAAAACGATTGCTGAAAAGTGGGCGTAGATATAGTAAGACTACGCCCATTTTTTGTACAGTCACCGGAAGTAACCATCTGAACAAAATTACCAAATTTTAGTTTTATATGATTAAAACCGTTTGATATAAAGCATTTTTTTTGGTTTGTGGGCGATAGAGCCAATTTGGGTTGTATGGGAGGTACCACGCCCCCTTGTCCAATCAACACCAAACTTCACAGGAACACTTCCCGAATGTTGCTTCAGTATCCCTAAAAATTTCATACAGTTTGGTTCTGTGGTTTTGGAGTCTATACGTGATATACACACATATCCACATACCCACATACCCACATATCCACATACCCACATACATACATTCATTTTTATATATATAGAAGAAAGATTATATGAAAATTTTTGAAAAATTTTACACTCCTGATGTTTGTGTATGTTGTTTTCGTATTCTATTGCTGAACAAATAATAATTGACTGACTTTGTTGGCGTTTATTATAGGCACGTTTAAAACTGGTAATGTTGACGTCAGAGAAATTTTATTTCACAAAAAAAAAAAAAAAAATAAAAAATGCTATATATGCTTTAAACTTGTTAGTAGTTTATAGATTGTGTTGATTGCTAAACGTATTGATTTTGATTTGAGTAGGTAATTAAAAAATGATAAATTAGAAAGGTCATATTTCTAATTAATAGTTCATATAATGAAATAAATTGTATTTTAAGTAAATTTATTTATTTGCAGCAACAATTCAAAAGCTGACATGTGAGAAGTATGCGAATTCTTTTTTTTTTCTTATTATTTCAGCACATTTTTTTTTTATTGAAATTATTTTATAGCCGTGAAATTTAAACTTGAACTTGGAATACAACAAAACACATATTAACTGTAAGCTGCTGACTTCAATAATAATCTCTGTCTATACGTATAGTAGTTTAAAAACCTTCAAACACGTTCATTCGCACAGCCATCAATCACACAACAATCGATAGTTTTTCTAGTATCTAATCAAATATCTACAATTTCCGCTTTTCTCACATCAAGCTATGAATAAAATTGATTGATTTTTGCATGGTTGTGTATATAAAACACATCTTACTGTCAGATAAGCTTAACAACTGAAGCTTAAAAATTAATTAATTGGCAATGCTTGCTAATGTTAAGCGTGCTCGTGCGCCTATTATTAAGTGGCGCTTCATGATATAATAATAAAAAAAAACAATAACAACGATTGAGAAAAAAAAAGAAATAAAGCTACAATTTGTGGGTCATTGAATAATAATAACTAGTTTAAAATAATAACTAGAAATAAAAGAACCGCTAGTCACAGGAAAGTTAATCACATTGAATGTGAAAAGAGAAAATCTCGCACAACTTTTGCAAATGCGTATTTAGGCGAAAACAACAACAAAAACAAAAACTAAAAAGCAACAACTTCCTATACACGCGATTAATTCACCTCAGAATGATCGACAAAATTATGATGTAGCTGGTCAAAATAATTGTACAAAATCAATTTCTTTTTTTTGTGCTATAATATGTTGCCATTGCTTGTCAGTTCAAAATTTTGATCGCTTTTTTTTAATTTTTTATGACTTACTTCAGTTCATGGTGATATTTTATAAGGTGTGCGTGATTTTTTCACCTCTCTCAAAAAAATGTTCACTACCCTTGTTACCATTCACTTTTTTACAGTGCGTCTCTCTCTATCAAAATTTTTTGACAAGCGTAGCAAAATTTGTAAACGTCATGTTAACCTTATTTAATTTTACCATGCTTCAGGTTGTATATTTTATGTTAACTTTAGAAATGATGTTTTTTGAATGCTGATGTTTTTGGAAAAAACATTATTTTCAGTTCATCCATACTTCAAAGTAAAGTATATAAGACGGAAATTTTAAAGTAGTTGAACTTGTTGGGCAGAAAAATTCCGGAAAAAAAATTCAGATTCGATTATATTATTTTCAGTTCATCCATACTTCAAAGTAAAGTTTATAAGACGGAAATTTTAAAGTAGTTGAACTTGTTGGGCAGAAAAATTCCGGAAAAAAATTCAGATTCGATTATATTAAGCCACCTGCTGCTCTCTACTCATCTTTCTCTTTTACTCTTCTATAAACTTTTAACACTAGTCATGTGACACTGACAGTTATTTTGGCGATCATAGCTGTCAAAAATATTATAAAATAGACAATGCAAAAAAAGAAAATAATAAGTAAAATTTAAAGCAAATTGACAACTATGTTCGCCGTTCGTGAGTAACTAGCCAGCTGTCAATACCATCTTGTTAATTGCATCATAATCGTGTACACAAAAACAAAACTAAGTACACGACCTTAGCTGTTTACTAGAACTTAACACACATTATTTTACATATGATATTATATGACATAAAAAAAAAAAAAAAATAATGAAAATTTAGCAATTAAACAAACGAGCACCTTCTTAGCTGGCTGTACAATTCGGCTCAAATAAATTTGTGTTCAGAAGAGATATTTTTTATGTTGAGTCAATTGAGCCAATCGATAAAATTAAGTTAATTGAGTCAATCATCTTCATTCAGTTATTAGAAGTAATTTAAAAAGAAAGTAGTTCGATTTATCATCAGACCCACAAAAATTAGAAAATGAACCAAAGCTTGCGTATTGAAGTAAAAAATATTTCATCAGTAATATTTCACTATTTTTAAACTTTTGTAAAATTTTCGCAAGTTTATGTTTCTTTTCTCTCCTGTGGATAAGCTAAGGATCAGACAGAGACAAAAGGTACTTCAATATGGAAAAACTTTTTTAACTTCTACATTGGTATTCTATTTAATTTTTCCAAAATTAAGGTTGCCTTCATTTTTTTATTTTTATTGAGTAAGAATTCCCTTCTTTAGTCGTTTTACTAAGTAATAAAGTACTCGTATGTTAGAAAAATACATATATACAAAATACCCTGCAAACACTTTCTATCGCCTGAGAATAGCTAGGCGATTCGCTTGGAAGATGATACAATCGCCGGCGAGCTCCTTTGAGAGTCATCCGGTTATCACCGAATGTAAGCAGCTGAGGCCATGAAAGCGATTCGCCTGGAAGATTCGTAACCGAATCGCCTGAAGGATTTGTAAGCGATTCTCTGGAAAGATTCGCAAACGAATCGCCGAGGGAGGCCTTTAGCGATTCGCTGGGAAGATTCGCAAATAAATCGTCGAGGGGTGCCTTATACTATTCGCCGGGAAGAGTCGCAAATGAATCGCCAACAAGGGTTCTTAGCGATTCGCAAATAGAAGAGTGATGAACGAATCGCCGAAAGAGATCTTAAGCGATTCGGTGGGAAGAGCCGCAAATGAATCACCAAGAGAAGTCCTAAAAGGGGTCAATCGATTCGGCAAAACGGATCCTCAGCGATATCTTGCGAAGCATCGTTCTTGAACGTAAGAAATTGTTTTATTTTAAAAAATTAAAATGTGTTGTTATTTCTGAACGATAAGAAAACATTTGACATTTTTTTCACAAGTTTCAAAAGCGATTCATCTTCCAACGATCGCCGGATTGAGCGAAGTAAGATTTTGAAAATGTTTCTTGAATCCATCTTCCAACGATCGCTGCAATGAGCGATGGATGATTTTGAACATTTTTCTTGAATCGCGCATTAATCGCTTGGGCGATCGATCTTCCAATGATCGTTGGAATGAGCGAAGGAAGATTTTGAAAATTTTTCTTGAATCGTTCAGTAATCGCGAGGGCGATCAAAAGGCGATCCGTCTTCCAACGATCGTCGGAAAGAAGATTTTTAAAATTTTTCTTGAATTGCTCATTAATCACTTGGGCGATCGAAAAGCGATCCATCTTCCAACGATCGCTGCAATGAGCGATGGATGATTTTGAATATTTCTTGAATCGCGCATTAATCACTTGGGCGATCGAAAAGCGATCCATCTTCCAATGATCTTTAGAATGAGCGAAGGAAGATTTTGAACATTTTTCTTGAATCGTTCAGTAATCGCGAGGGCAATCAAAAGGCGATCCGTCTTCCAACGATCGTCGGAAGGAAGATTTTTTAAAATTTTACTTGAATCACTCATTAATCACTTGGGCGATCGAAAAGCGATCCGTCTTCCAACGATCGTCGAAATGAGCAAAGGAATATTTAAAAATTTTTTTTGAATCGCTTATTAATCACTTGGACGATCGAAAAGCGATCCATCTTCCAACCATCGCCGTTTGAGCGAAGGAAGATTTTGAAAATTTTTCTTGAATCGCGCATTAATCGCTTGGCTATCGATCTTCTTAAGAACCCTTGGGCGAATCGCAAGTTCATCGCAAGGTAATGATAAATTGTTTGCAGGGTAAGAATAAATAATAATAAAAAATATAAAATACATGATATAAAAAAAAAATCATATATGCAGGTACTTGAAATGTTTTCTGCTTTGTAACGCATTGTTATTTTACCGTTAAGTGTGGTGGGGGAAAAACTAAATTGTCTAAAGGGAACATTTTTGAAATAAAACACAAAAATATAAATGAAATGGCCAATATTTAACAACCTGTCAGTCCAATTCTGCACCACTTTTTCCAGCATAACAAGCCTTGACTCGCCAATAACGCACCGAATGCTGGTTTTCAACTGGTCAGTTGTAGCTTGTTTTCCACACAAAAAGTAGTCTAATGGAGTGACATCCTAATGACCTAGGTGGCCAACTGACAGGCCCATTTTTTGATTTGATTCTGTCACCAAAAGTTGGTTTCAATACAGTGCTAGTTGCATGCGCTGCATGACTTCTTGCACCATCCTGCTAGAATTATTTAGTGCTAACACGATTAATATTGATGTGGGGAATCAAAACTCGCGAATTATTTGCCTGTAGAGCTCATCATTGACGGTAACGTTGGCTCTATCTTCAGTTTTGAAAAGGACTAAGCCAAACCGATGCACATAGGTAGGTTTTTAGGTTTTATGCGGCCAAAATTATTTTAGTTGCTATAACTATTCTAAATGACATAATTGATAATAAAAAACAACTTTCTGTTGAAATTTTAAATATTTATTAAAGAAAATAAAAAAAAAAAAAAAATTCAAAAATTCAAAAACACAGCCAAAAAAAATATATTTCAAAATGTAAATTTTAAACGTTTCTGAGTAATGAATTTACGTATCCCCTCTACATTCGACACATACTCCATGCCAATTCGTTACTCCAGATCCTCATCGTCCGAGGATTCTGATGAAGCGGAGTCTAGTTTGGTGGGTAGAAGCATATCTAAGGTCTCCGGAGAAAAGTATTTAGATATTTTTTTTCTCCTTCTTTGTTTTACACTAATACTGCTAATTAGCGGATCAGAGCTCAATAATAGTCTGTTATAGATGTCGCTGTTACACTGCTCGCGGGAAAATTTTCTTGCGTAATTTTCTCTGTACATGCGAAAGTGCTTATTTCGGGCCTCTTGAGCCTCCTCTGACAATTGGCCTATTGGGAGAAGTGAATTCTCTATTATGGCAGCACCATGTATGAGCACTTTGTGCAAAGTAGGGGTCATCGGGTGCCACGAATAATGCTGCACGTATAATTTGGCGGTGTCTAGTGCATACTCATCATATTTCTTGACGTCAATAATGTATCCACTTGAAATCGTTTCTAAAATGACTTTTAGTCTGTAAATTAAATCGAAATTCACTCCAGTTATGTCGGAGGCAAAGCACAGCCCATTCATTGAATGTACGACCCAAATAATGGATTCAATATCTGCACCAGTTAGGTTTTTGTAAGGCTGTAGGCCAAGGTCGTTCCTCAAAATCGTAGTAGGGCGAGCTGTTGAAAGCTGCGTCGTATCGATAAACTTAGGTTCTCGGTCAGACTCACCTTAATAGCGACGGTGACTTTTTCGATACGCTCAGTATGAGCTCCTATTGGATAAATATTGTACATAAGTGTAAACGTTTATAACCTGCTCAGATGGACAATAATGCGAACCGTAAGCTTCCGACACAGAGCGCGAATTATGAAAATAATTTATTACGATTTGTAAACGTTGTTCCGGTGTAGGTTTTTGCATAGTAAATTGCCACAGTCAATAGAAAAATAAATGTCAAACACCTGTCTGACACACTTCGACAGTTTTTCCTGTAGGAATTTCTATGCAACTAAAATAAAAACAGCCTTTACATTTTTAGATTTGGTCCATTGAGCCAATTGAGCAAATTGAGTCATAAAATAAATAAAACAAATCATATAAATCAACATAAAATAAGCCCACAAAAAATTTCAAAATTAATGAGAGACTTTTTATAAAATAGCTGCAAAATATTGCTCATGGTGTTAAAAGATACAAATAACAGAATAGAAAAAAATTGTGTTAATAATATACAAACTTTACTACTACGAGTCAGCTGCTTTTTTATTTGATTAGTATCACGTACTTGACGAACATAAAAGGTGTTTTAAAAAATGTATCTAATTTGGCCAATCGAGCCAATTGAGCCAAACGAGCCAATGGAACTTATTGAGCCGATAGAGTCAAATTAGTCAATCGAGCTTATTAGTTACAGCTTTTAAATAATATGCTTACCATTGCAAAAATATGCATTCGATTTATTACCAAAAAATCAATCCAAATAGCTCCACCTCATTATTATTCAAATAAAATAAACAGCAGCCGTGATATCATGAACTTGAAGCTGTCAGAAATGTCCATATTAATGAAGAAAATGAAAATTTAAAAAAACAGCTAAGTGTTGAACAGACACATTTAAGCATTCACAAACAACAACAACTACAACAACAATAATACTGACAGCAATCGCTATACAGCTGCCATTTAACAATATTTACAAACGTCAACACGAATGATTTCCCAAAGCAAAGCGTTGCGTCGCCTTACTGTCTGCGGCATTGCCAGCTCGTGCTAATAATGCAATTAAATCGACGACCATAAAAAAAAAAAAAATATCGAAAAAAACAATTATATAAAACAATCGTAAGAAAAAAAAAAAAAAGTTAAAACATGAGAAAAAAACAGTAAAAACCGTTAATAAAAAAAACGTCATAAAATTTTCAAGGTTTTCACTTTAACGCGTTGGCAATTATTAAACACACTGTCGTCCGACTCTCGTGTGATAATCAACCTGAATGCATTCACGTGAATTGGCGGCAACGAAACATGTTGTATCCGCCTGCGTGTCGGCACTTTGTGCGATCTTGTTGCACTTCGTTTTTATTTTTCTTTTTTTAATGCAAGAAAATAAATATTAAAAAAAACCAAACTTAATCAACTTGTTGCAATTTATCAATATTTTAATAACTGTGGCAACACTCAAGCTCTTGACTTGTTGATGTTTTATCTTGTTGTTGCTTATCAACTTTTCGCCAAAAAATTAATCGACAGCTTAACGATCACTTTGTCAACAAATGCGCTGTAAATATATGGTATCAGTTTTTTTTTATTACCTAAAATCATATCCTTATCTGTAAAGGTTTTGAAAGAATTGACTGTTGATTTGCATACTTAAGTCAATAAATAGTGGTTTTGTGCAATATTTGAAGGGCCAATATTTCCTCCCTCCTTTTGCCTTAACATGTACTGCATTTTACGTCATTCTTTATTCCTGCAACTGGTAATCGGTGCACGCAACAGTGAACTCACGGGTGGTCTTCTGAGAACGTAGTATGTTTTAACCAGATATAAAAAAATATTGTTCGAGTGACATTGATGTATGATATGCGTGAAGAATTCTCTGAACCTTTAAAAACTACCGCAGCAAACTGCAATTTTTGATATATCAAAAATTCTTAACGTTACCCAAAAACAAAAGAAAGAAATAAAACTGCAATAAAATCTCAAAAAAAAAAAAAAAAAACTACACACCTTTGAGCTCCTTTGAATTGAATACAAATTCAATACGTAGGTATATTAAAAAGAAAGATTTTTGTTCACCATTAAAAAACATTTTTCTGTATTTATTTATGTGTATTATAAAGTCTGAAAGATTGTTTTGCTTTACGCTCCAATTTTAAACACAATTTTATTCAGTCAATTTCTTGAATTGAGTCCCTAGTAGTCAAATCACCTTTTTTTAAGTTTAGTTTACTTTCAGTTATTTACATCATATACTGCATGAAGCTATGATAAGACCAACCAACATAAAAGTTAGAGGGCTTTCAAGATGCTGCCGGCCTAATAAACAAAACACACGATTTTTGTCAAAACTATTTTTTATTCATCCACATAGTTAGCTCGAGACACTAATTCCAACGATGTTCTAGCACTGCGATGTTCTTTGAATAGTAAATTTCTCAAGATCTCCATAATACGCTTCAGTATCCAATTCTATCTGTACATTCGTCTCAAGTCTCCTTTCCTTTTTAAGTTAAGGAGCAGATAAAAATCACTGGGTGCCAAATCTGGAGAAAATCGGGGATGAGGAAGCAGTTCGAAGCGCAATTCGTAAAATTTGGCCATGGTTTCGATCGATTTATAAGTTAGAGTATTCTTTTGCAAAAAGCTGATTTTTTTTCTTCGATAAATGGGGCTGTCGTTTACGATTTTGTTCTTCAATCGGTATAATAATTTGCAGTAATAGTATATACTAATAGCTGTTGATTGTTTTATCTTTTCTCAAATAGTCGATGAAGCAAATGCCACTTAAATCCCAAAACACAGACGCCAACACCTTTCCAGTCGTTTATTAAGTCTTCGCTCGCTTTTATGCACTTCACTGGGAGCTATCAACTCTTTTGCTGAAAGAGTTTGCAGAATTCCTTCGATTCTGGCATATGATAGTGGATCCATATTTGATCCATGGCCACTATTTTGCGCAAAAAATCAGTTGAATTTTATGTCACAACATTCCCAAACATTGTTGGAAAGTGTGAACACGTTGCTGTTTTTTTATTGATTGTTAACGAAAGATTGCACTCATCTTGCAGTCAGCTTTCTCATACCCAACTGTTCATGTAAAATTGAAATCACTAACCCCCTGGATATACTTACAGCTGTAGCTATCACCCGTACTTTCACTTTCGGATTGTCCAATACGGAATCGTGAATTTTTCCAAGACATTGTGTAGTAGTCTCTGTTTATGGTGCTTCCCCGGCGTGTTCTTCTTTTATACTAATTTGAACTCTTTTGAACTCTGCAATTCACTATTTTACGGTTGGAAACAACAAAGCAGAGTCACCACACGAGCTTTTTTTTTTTTGTTTTCTTCGCACTTTTGCTATGCAATAAGTAATGCTGAATCAAAGCACGAAATTTTTCTTTATCCATTTTTATAACAACACCAAAAGTTGTTTAATTTAGAACACTGTAGCGTCAGTATTCATTGACAGATCGATCTGTCATTTATGGTGTGTTCATGTTAAAGTTGCCACCCGTCAAAAATTTCATGCATTCGATTATTTTCAACCTATTTTTTCAACTGATAAATTTTCAAAAACTTTTTATGTAATATGAAAGGGCATTTTGTGTAGACTATAAATAAAATAAAAAGTTTTTGAAAAATCATCAGAACCGACCTAATGGATATGAATGAAAAAAAAAAAAAATAGTATGAAAACAATCGAAAAATCTCAATTTTGCAGTGAGTTTGGTGGCACCAGATTTTTTTATTTGGTAATTCTAAGTCCAGAATCGGATTCTTCACCAAATTTAACATTCAAATAGATGGTTTGTGTATAATAATAATATAATTTATAATTTCTTATTTTAAAAATATCATAAAAAAAACCCCAAAATAAAAGGGATTTTCGAGCAGAACGGGGCCGGTTACGTCAATTTTTGAACTTTTAATAGCTCAAATTATTTCATTTGCAACCATCGTTTAGAATTCTGGGGGCACGCAGGATCCCAAATATTTAAGCATTTTAAATACAAATTTGTTTGTTTTATTTGAAATACACATTGCGGTGTTCACTTTGGCGGTACACCAACACTAATGATTTTACGAAAAAAAAAAGGTTATAACATGCATTGTAGAGAATTTCTCTAGTTTCATTTGGTACATATATGTTTTTATCGTGAAATGAGTTAGAAAGGAGATATTAGCAAAAACCTGTTTTGAACCGCCATTTTACCAATATGGCGGCACGAGCGGCAGCAATACGAGGTGGCAAAGTTGAAATTCGGAAAGAGCACATCGAAATCTATAAAATGCACCCATTTTCAAAACTCCCGGAAAACTTTCCAGGTAACCTCGTTTTTTCCCCCCAAATGACTGTACTATATAGTAAGAGGAGGAATTCTGAAAAAAAAAATTTGTTTGCACATTCTTAAGACATATATGAAGTGACTTTTCAATTTTTTGTCAAATAGTTTGTAAAAGTATTAATAGTAATTTTATTATCTTACAAAAAACAATTTGATAAGAGCAGAGGAAAAAAATTTTATCAATTATTTTAATATCAAATTATCCTGCAGATGCCGAGGCATTGACTTTAATTGAGTTTAATTAATTATTTTTACATTTTCAATACCCATTCGGCAATTATTGCAGTTTTAAGTTTTTTGAAATTTGCAATTTGTCTGCTATTCTTTAAAACCGGCTTGGATAATATTGACTGCATATTCTCAATGGGGTTTAAATCAGGGCTTCAAGTGAGCCAGTCCGAAACGGCTACATTACGGTTTTCCGTATGAACTAGCTTTTGATGAATAAATTGCTATATTATATTGCTGGAAAATCCATTCGCCTTCAGCAATAGGATCCCCAGAATTCAAAAGAACTTCATCTCTTAGTTCAATATACTTCAGACTTTCAATTTTTGTAGAAAAAAGGCAAACGGAAAACTTTCCAATAGGAAACCTCCTTTTTGCTTCTTCTGACGCTTATTCTGTCAGTACATTTGACATCCATCAGTCTCATTCAAATTAAATTTTTCTTCATCAGAAAAAATAACTTTGGACCATTCTTCTTCTCAAAACTGGTACATTTCTGTAAATGCTAACCTAGCCAGCTTGTGACGTATACCTCTTGTATACCCTCTTGTATACCCAAGATTGATGTCATCTTTAAAGAAAACGTGCTATATAGGACAGAATATGCGATTTATTCGCCGCTAACCCCCTAATTCCACGAATATCTCTGGCACTGAATTAACCCTTAAATGCTCATGAACGTCGATTTTGAAGAAAAAATTTAATAAAGTGGTTAACGATTAGAAAATAACAATTGCGTACCAGGTTTTCCGGAAAAACTTTTTTTTTAGAAGTTATTTAGAAAAAACTGGTTGTATCTTAAAAGATACAATGAGCAGTCATCCGCATCCTAATTTGAAGAGATATTATACACAGAAGAAGTAAATAAAAGATCTAATTTTTAGTTTTAAATTTTTTTTATTTATTAAAAACTATGCAAATCAATATTAATAAGAGCACAGAAAATTAAATACAAAAACAAACAAATACATAGATTATTTAATTCAAATTATTATTATCACAAAAATAAGGTAAGAATACAAAATTAGATATCTTTTTCTTCAGTTTAATCACGAAAAGTAAAGAAAGCATACAAAATAAAAATCTTTATATGTGATGATAATCATAAAAGCAATTTTTTTCAGAAGTTAAACATAAATTAATCTTACACTTTGAGCAAAACATCCTTGTTTGTCCAGAGCAGTTTGGCAGCTTGCATCTTCCTTTTTTGTCCATAGTAGTCCAATGATCGATCATGTCTAGTCTGGTGTCTTTGGGTGGAGCTGGTTGCACATTCGGCTTCCGACGTTTTTCTTCGATTTCCTTTTCAAGAGGTGGACGACCACGCACAGGAGCAGCTTTTGTATTGCATGAAAACAATGCATCAGCTACCTCCAACTTAAAATCCACCAATCTCATATCTGATTTTTTTTTATCTTTGTTTATTCTCCTGTGTAGAAGCCAGGCATTTACACAAGTCATGTCAAGAAGATAATAAAATAGGCGGTGTGTCCACTTTCGGCTTTTCATTAATATTTTGTGGCGGCCCATCGAGCTGTCCATTAAATCCACACCGTATGACAGTTATAATCTTTTATGATTTGTGGACAAGGAATATTTTTGACAGATTTTCCTTTTTGTCAAATCGCTTCACTGTTAAAGGTTGCGTCTGCGCATTATTGGTGTCAATTATCGGTTTAGTCCCAACGTAAGTGGAAACCAGATTAACAATTCTGTTGTCTTTCCATGAAAGTGTTGTTACATCGACACCATAGATATTGGAAATAAATTCCTGACTCGAACCACGTTCAAATTTCAACATTACTTTCTCATCGGGGAGCTTGCAATTTTTAATCCTATTGCATCTGATAGTACCTATAGCTAGTATACCCTGTGTTCTCAAATATACTAATAATGGAACTGTTGTATAAAAATTGTCAAAGTATACTATATGGTTTAAGAAACGAGGAACTTCACGAAGCAATCTGACAACTATATTTGCAGAGGATTGTAGGCCAGGTTCTTCTTCAGCAATCATCTCAAAAGATGCGGTATACACTTCAAATTTGTAAGCGTAACCTAAAGTATCACACATTACATAAAATTTAAAGCCCCATTTTTTAGGTTTATTTGGCAAGTATTGTTTCATATAGCTTCCAATTTTTGTGGAGCACATTTGCTCATCCACACACAATCTGTCTAGTTTTGGTACACTGCCAAAAGTTATATTTAGAGCATCAATAACTGGTCGGATAAGGTAAAGCCTATCGCGAGTAGGATCAGTTTGAGCAGGTTGTTCAGCTTTATCATTAAAATGGAGTACTTCCCGAATTTTTTCAAATCGTCTCCTGGTCATTTGATTTTTTATAACATCTACGCAACGGTGATTATTTTCTGACCAATAGTCTCTCGAGTTTGGAAGCTTATGATACGTCATATAGAAGAGAATTCCGATAAATTTACGCAGGTCGAAAACATTGAAGCTGAACGCTTTGTCTATTCCGGCATATTTTAAAGTCTCTTCAACAATATGTTCCTCCAAAGTCCGTGGAAACAAATAGCACCAAACTTTGTATGGAGTTTCCAAATTCTTTATATTGCCTGGAAGACTACTATCACCTCCAAATCGAACTTGTTGGTCATTAAACTGCAGATTACCCTTCTTCCATAAAACCCTTTCAAATTCAGAAGATTTGGGATTTATTATAACATCACGAAACTCGGAAGCAAAAGAGCTCCAAATGTTTGTATGACTGACCGCGTTACAGGTTTGTGAAACAGAAGTTGATGGTGTCAAATCAAACGAATCCGTTTGAACCTCTGTCGACAATCCCTGATCATTATCGTCGTTTATCATTTTGAGAAAAGAACTATGTACGGATGCATTCAGATCAATCTCATCCTCAGTCTCATCGTCGGTATAATTTTCGTTGATAATCAAAGGCATGCTACCTGCGCCTTGGAAATTATCCAAAATTTTATTTTTTTTTCCTAATGGATTTACATGAAACTCATCACTATCAGAATCGCTATTATCAGTGCTATTGTAAGAAATATCTTCGCTATTGCACAATAACTCGCACACTTCTTCATCAGTCATATTGACTCTACCAACCCTTGTAAAACTTGACATGACTCTTTTAAAAAAAAAAATTAAGTTTTAAAAATACGTTCATATATAATTTAGAAATATTTATAGTATTACCAATTATCAGTATTTTCTCAAAAAACAATGAACCTGCTCCTTCAAAGCATAAAGCGTAAATGAAAATGAACACAAATATAGTGCAAATTCAAAAGCAATCAAATGTAAAATTTGTGGGGCAATGCTCATTGTATCTTTAAAGATACAACCATTTAATGACGCCTATTGGCCGGGTTTGGAAAATAATTTTTTTAAAACTTTTTGGATCACTACTAGATAAATCATTACACTGCCCAATATTTTTTTTTTACCTCAATTAGAACCCTGATCTGAGATTTTACACGGTAAATAATTGGTTTTATTTAAATCTGCTCCATTTTATTTTTTCAACTTTTATCTTCAATTAAAGGAAAAGTTTGACAAATTTTTACATAAATATATTTTTCAATAAAGTGTTTGGTTCTTCTTAATGCGCTTTTGCAGTTTAAATTATATTTAAATCAAAATAAAAGCGTGCGAATTTTTTTAATGGTTGTATCTTAAAAGATACCAGGAGCATTTAAGGGTTAAGGTGATCGGTCACTACTAGAGCCCTGCATGAGTATGCTTTTTCGCCTCCCTGAATATATTCTCTTGCTATAGAATAAAAAATTTCCTCACTTCACTTTTCTGCTTTGCTCATTCCTGCTCATACACTCTCTTTGTTTTATTCAGATATAAGAAACGAAGGGAATAAGAGCACGATGCTTTACTAACACCAGCAGGTAGCAAAAAAAAACAATCAAAAATAACAAAAATATCAGTGTTCATACCCTGAATATTTAGCGAATATTTTTTTATTCGTTTTGTATGGGGACCCAAAGAAGGGTGGTAGATAGGAGGTAGGTGTGTTGGAGAGAAATGCTTAGGGGCAAAAAATAATAGGAACAACTCATATATTTGACTCCTCTAGGAGTTCAGCTACGGCCGATATAAACTATTTTCGACAGCTTTTGTGTTTTTTGTATGGGGACCCAAAGAAGCGTGGCAGATAGGGGGTAGGTGTGTTCAGAAGTAATGCTAAAGGGCAAAAAATAATAGGACCAACTCATATATTTGACCCCTCTAGGAGTCCAGCTACGGCCGATATGAACTATTTTCGACAGCTTTTGTGTTTTTTGTATGGGGACCCAAAGAAGTGTGGTAGATAGGGGGTAGGTGTATTCGGAAGAAATGTTAAGGGGCAAAAAATAATATGAACAATTCATATATTTGACCCCTCTAGGAGTTCAGCTACGGCCGATATAAACTATTTTTGACAGTGTTTGTGTTTTTTGTATGGATGGTAGCGAATAAAGCAACAAAAAAATAACACAAATATGCATTAAGAATAACAAAAAGCTTATTGCGGGGAAAACCCAACATATTAACTCTCATTCAGGTCACTGCAGTAGATTCCTGAGTATAGTATTCGTGTAGTTTATTAAGTGCTCAGAGAAAAAACTGAAACAACGCGTAGATCGCAAGCTCATCTCAGTGCAAGAGTGTATGAAAAAAAAGTGTATTACAAATAAAAAGTTTTTCTCTTGCGCTACACGACCTGTTGTTTACATTTATTCGCTTGCTGCTTTGCTTGCAGTAGGCCCAACCAAACTAGACGAAACGAGACGATTGCAACTTGCGAACGTCTGACGAGTTGAGACGCTAGCAGTTCGGT
This sequence comes from Coremacera marginata, assembly GCA_914767935.1. Lineage (NCBI taxonomy): Eukaryota > Metazoa > Arthropoda > Insecta > Diptera > Sciomyzidae > Coremacera > Coremacera marginata. The sequence continues at coordinate 233,959,545 of OU612043.1, read as the reverse complement.
TCTTATGCCGTGGTTATGCTAGCCAAACATGATTGCCGAGCATTTGGTGTTCATTTTCATTTATATATCGCTGAAATGTTTGTTTGGTGGTTATGCTTCTGTTTGCTGCACAGTTGCATCAATGTTATAATATTCCAAAACACAAATTAAACAACAACCCTAATTTTTATGTATACACTTTTTAATACACTTTTTTACACTTCGATCAAACTGCGACTCCAAGTAAATACCATTCCTACCTAAAATATATGAAATTAAAAAGAACACAACAACACGAATTGATGGAAATTAATCTGCAATTTGATTTAAGACTATTTTTTTGTAGTAAACTTGTGAAGGCACAAAATTGTTAATGTTTATTTGAAGCGACAATAAATATTGAAAATTTTTGCTCAACACATGTTGTTCGACTTTTTCTTAATGTCTGTTCTCTGTTTTTAAGGTTGCTTGTTATTTATAATAAGTTGCTTTATGACTTATTTAAATTTTGATTACTTTTTGCTAATTTTTTGATGCTTTTATGGAAAATGACTGCAGGCAACACCGGAAAGTTCGGCATGTTTGCTGTTTCAATCAGCAATCAAAAATGTTCGGTCTGAGAGCGAGAGAATGAATTTGAGAAAAAGTTAATTTCTCTCTTACACGAGAAACAATAACAACAAAAAATGTTCGGCAATCATGTTTGGCTAGCATAACCACGGCATTACGGAACAAAACGTATGGACAAGCTGTTTCGTTCAGCTTCGTTAAATTACGTTTGTTCATTTTGGGCAACAACATTGAATTGCATTAAAGCGAACATTTTTGTCTCTACTCGTTACGGAGCAACTCGTCTATTTTAGATGGGCCTAGTGGCTGCTACAGCAGAGAATCAGGGTATATTCACTTGATGAATATATTCATGCAGGGCTCCAGTCACTACTTCTCTATATTCCATATTTTAATAAGAATTTATGTGGTGAATAACAACAAGCTTATATATGTAGTCGGGTGGCAATATCTATTGTGATTATTTCTTTTCTGGGTATGCTGCTATCTTTCCTTGTTGTTTCTCATTTAGTTGTGTACCATGAGCCATTTTTCCAAATTGTCCTAATTGATCAACCAATATTTTATTTATTATAAAAATCTAAAAAAATAAAATAGTGCCTTTCATTTCTACAAAAGTAGACACTTAACATTTTTGAAACTGGTTTTTATCAAAGAAAACACGTGTGGTCTTATAATTACTTCACACGACAAATATAAATCATGCAAACGTCAGCAAATTTAACGAAAGTACTGCTACACGATTGAACTGTGACCACATGTTGTGAACACTTAAGAGTAACCAGCATTTTTTTTATTTCCACATTCAGGATTATTATTTTTCGTGCAGTGTTCGTGCAGTGTACTAACATAATAAGTAAAAAAAATGTTGTTTTTGTATTCACATAAATCTGCGAAATTTTATGAGAAATATTTTAAGCCTCTGTGTCTTTTTTAATGGGTCTTTCTTGAGTCCTTAATAAATTACTTAAAATTTTAAAATTCTGTCTTCGTCACGACCTAAGCTTAGTAGCGAAGAATTATTCAGTTAAAAAAAAAAAGGTTAACTCGGCCAACCCAATACTGAGATGAGGCAATAATGTGGTAAAATTTTAGAAACAAGAAATTTTAAAAATTTGTCTCCTCTTTTTTTAAAAAAAAAATAGAATTTTTTATTTTCGTTCTCTTGTTATTCATATTATAAAATTAAACATTTTTATTTTCTTATTTTACTTAAAGGCTAATTTTTCAATCACGGCTTTGTTTGATGCGCTCGTTAAAAGAAAAAATCAATAACAATTAGCTTACAAGTAAACGTTACACATCTTCGCTTATAGTGCAAACATTAAAAGAACAAAAAACAAAAATTAATATCCGCACTCATAAAAACTGTATAAAATTAAGCTGAAATTCGATGTAGAGATGATCATTCTTTAATGCGTTGGAAAGCAAAGCGTAAAAAATTCACTCAGATATTAACAAAAGAAATAAGCCCGCAAATGGGTTATAGCCATGGTCAGGGTCAATACTGAACCTTGAACAAAACAAACATGAAACACTGCAAAAGAGCAACCAAGTGGCAACTTTAAACATGCACTTTAAACTAACGAGCTGTTCTCTTTACGAAGCGACATAAACAAAACTTTAAATGTTCTCACGTTGAAATCACGTAACTCACAATAACTGCCGCAATTTGTTGTTCATAATGTTGTTGCTTGTACAAATGTTGCTGTGCGTTATGCGTTACATTGCATTAATTTTTGGGATTTACGCATGTGCAGCTTGTTGCTTGAAAACTTGCTTTTAACTGATCGTATTATGTTGTTTTTGCTGCACTTGTTGCTGTTACACTGTTCTTCTTATTGCTGATCTAGACGACTGACCAGCCATAATGTTCTGCCATTAAAGCTGTGTTTCATTAAATTTTGCCAATTTTAATGAAGCTCAAATACCTATCTCAATACTACCTGCCTGCAGTCAATAAAAAGTCTCAAGGGCTTCGCTGCAATTGCAACAACATTGCGACAAGCACAGCAGAGTGCAGCACAAACACAGCACAAGAAGGAAACGTATTGTTATTAAAAATTATTAAGCAGACATAATTATTTAAATTAAATGAGTTGGCAATAACAACGAAACGCCTTTGCAGCAAGAAGGCAATGCATTAAAAAGCAAAAAATAAACAAATAAAAATTACAACAAAAAAGGAAGTAAATCAGTCGGCATAGCTAATTGAAATTTGATCGCTTAAAACAGTCATAAGATTCACAAAGTTAACGTATTTATTTACGATATTAAAAATATTTTTTATTTTATGAATTTTTTGTTTAAAGATTAAAACAAAAAAAAAAAAAAACAAAAAAAAACAATCTTCTCCCACCATGATTTATAGCCCGTTAAATTGAAATGAAATAACCGAGGCAAGAGTAGTTCAGGCAGCAGTATAAGTAGTTGACGCTGTTTCGAATTTTAGCAAACTGTGACTGTCTAACGGAAACATAAATTTAAGTCACAGTTCATTCAAATAGCAGCTGATTAGCAGAATTTAACAATACTAAACTCTTTGTTATTTTGAACGCTTAGTAACATCAAGTTTAAGTTATTGTTTTTATTGTTTAATGTGTTAAACGTGACGTCATTTAAGCTGTGAATTGTCACACTTTTTATAGAGATACGTTTATTTTTGGCCAAAATGCAAATTTCATTAGTTAAAGCTTATTTTTGTTGCCATGGCTTGTTTGAAATGCGCAACAAAGACTTTAATGAAATAACAATTAATGTGGGTCTGATAATAGTAGCAGTCAAAAATTTGACATTAATTTGAAATTAAAATTTCTTAAATTGCTATAATTAGTTAATCGTATAAAATTGAGAAATCTGCGCGTTTATTGCCTCATCTAATTTTGTTTCAAAGTTTCAAGTTTCAAAATGACTACTTAAAAAACTATACAAGTAATTGTGTATACAACAACTTTTTATAGGGTTATAAAATTCAATTATTCTGATCAAAGAGTTTTGCTAGATTTACATAAAAGAATTTAATACTGGCCTATGTATAACAAATGTCAATGAATGAACTGTGAATGTCAAAGGCATGCCTGAGTTATTTAAGGATCGAATGTCTCAGTACATTTGCGGCCAGTTAGCTGGTAAAAAAATTTCTTGAGTGATATGCTTCTTGTACTAAAAACTATCCACCGGGTTAAAATATGAAGTAACGTATCGAAAAAGAAATAATCTGTGCTATGTCTGTAGGCAGGATTTTCCATGACTGTGGTTTAAAAAAAAAAAAAAAATCTGTAAGTACCAGTAAACAATTAAAACAAGAATATGGGAATTTTTCCAAGTAGAATTCTTTATCCTCTTCAAATTATTCCTAAACGTGCCTTTTTTTAAATAACCAAAAGAGAGATAACCAGGGCTCATCGAATTTTCAATCGAACTCATTTAAAAACTATGTGTTTTAATTTTTGCCTACAATTTTTGAGAACTTTTTGCTGTATTTATTCAATCAATCGAAACTTTGACAGTTAATTTTTTATATAACGAATAACGAAGGGGAACTCCCAGAGAATGTTCGGAAGAAATGCTGGGGGTTTACCCCTTCTACGGATAACCCTGCAGAGCTATAAATTATTTTCGGCATTTATCTGAATTTTTTTGTGTTTTTATAGGGGGGTTCCCCTATAAAACGCTAGCAAATAGGTGGTGAGTACGTTCGGAAGAATGACGCGCACGAAACTCTTGAAATTGACACACAGCCAGATTACAACAACGGAGGAACTTAATTCTTCCGTTGAGTCTCTTGAGAAAACCATTCAGGCTGCCTTTAGGGTCTCGTGTCCTACCAGTAGGGGTAAAAAGAAATCTTTTCCTCCATGGTGTTACTTATAAGAAAGCCATTCGAAAATCGAAAAAGCAATCTTGGAAATAATACACACAATCTATCAACAGCCTTAAGGAATCCACGAGACTAGGTAGAATTCTATACCAGGAACACTCGAGTCCCTCCATCATTAGGAAATAGGATGGAAATTGGACGGAATCTACTGACGCATCACTGGAGCGCCTTCTAAATGCACACTTCCCTGGCTGTAGGATCAGTTGCAATGAGCTCCAAGGTATAGTGTTAGTTGAGGCCACAAAAGAAAAAAATCCTTTCAGCTTCTCCCCCTACAAATCCCCAGACCCTAACGGCATCTTACCAATAATGTTACAAAAATTACAAGATGTAGTTACACCACTCTAATACTCAATATTTACAAACAGCCTTCGTTTCAATTATACTCCAAGTAACTGGAGAAGAGCCAAAGTATTTTTTATACCTCAGGGTGGTGTGCTATCTCCCCTACTCCGGTTCATAGTGACGGAGTGCTGAATATACTGAATTGAAACGGAGTCAAGGTAGTTGTTTCCCGCAACTCTTCGCGAGATTTTGGAGGGAGCTTTGGACAAGCTCAGCTGCTTGGAGCGGCCTAGGAGTAAGCCGTAGTAAGACAGAACTGATACTATTCATCACAAAAACTAAGGTGAAACACTTTGTCCTACCGAAATTAAACCACCAAACACTCCCACTATCCAACAATGTCAAATATCTATGAGTAAAACTAGATTCTGAGCTGAACTGGAAAAAAACCACGTCGAAAACAGAGTTAAAATGGCCTGCATAGCCTTATACGCCTCTAAGAAGACCTTCGGAAAGAAATGGGGCCTTCAACCAAATATACTCATATGGCTATATACCGCAGTAGTTCATCTTATCCTGCCATACGGTTCACTAGATTGGTGGCCTGCACTGAAGAAGACGCACAACATATCAAAACAGGCAAAGATTCAGCGATTAGCGCACATAGGTATTACGGCTGGCATTCGCTCTTGTCCCACCGATGCACTTAACGTCCTGACACACCTACTTTCTATAGATCTCCATATTAAAATCATCACAACAAACTGTTCAGTCAGACTCAGGGAGTCCCACACTTGGAGGTACAGACCATATGGATACAGCAAAATTCTTAGTTTATTACCACAAGCTTGATTTCCCAAGCTCATTTACTATTAAAATGCCAACCAGGGTAAAATGGTGCAATGGAGAAACTGATTCAGTCTTCGATATATCAATCAACACTGATGGATACAAGATGGACTGCGGAGTTAGAGCCGGTGTCTACTCAGTGCAACTGAGTGTGACGGAAGCTTTCCGTCTATCGATTTGGCTGGCGTCTTTAAGGTCGAACTTCTAGCGATAAGAGAAGTTTGTTGAGCCAACACAAACAATATTAATGCAGCAATATTGTCGGACCACCAAGCCGCCATAGAAGATTTAACTGCGGTCAAAACCAACTTCTAACTTGTTTTTTTGGCAGTGTAAAGAGGAACTAGCCCGGCTAAGTCACCAACTTGACATCACCATAATATGGGTTCCCGGTTTCGAACTCAGCAGGAACCAGGAACTCACCAGGAACCGGTCGCAGTCCAACTAAGTACAGTGAAGGGAAGGATTCATTCTTACTACCTTGCCATAGCTGGTAATAGATGGAGAAGACTACCAACGTATACCACATTAAGAAAAATGTGGCCAACGTACAACTTACGCTGATACCGAGATATGACGTTGCACTGGTACATTGGTGTGCATACGCAAAAAAAATCGGAGTTCACTTCAACGCGCATTGCCCCATTGCCCATTGCTGCTGTGACGACCCAAATGAAAAGGAAATGCGAACAAACTTCCTATGGACTTGCCCTGTACTAGCCAGATCTATGTAGATTGAGCGTGCTAGGTAAGCCGTTTTTTAGCAACCTAACAGAACTCTCGGCAGCGAAAATCTGCAACCTACTTACATTTATTAACTGCACTGGATGGTTATGAAGCAAAACACCAACATCCTGGTGCGCCACGTAGCCAACATACAGGAACAAGAGGTTATGGTATCTAAACGGCTCATCAGAGCTCGTGGTAGTATCACAATATTACCTTCATGTGCTCGGGATTCAGGGTCAGATGCCTACACTTGTAGCAAGCATAAAAAGTTCGCTTTTAAGTCGTCAACTGTAACTGATGCATTAGCATAGATGAGTGACTTGACGTATCCCTACAAAAAAAGTCCCATGGAGTCCAATTAATTGAGCTAGGAAACCATTTCTTCAGATGATTTGATCACTAAATGTTTATCCTAATAAAGTGGTGGTTTGCTCCACTCTATGGTATGTTGCGTAGTCCTGCTGGAAAAATTTGCCTTCTAGATGATTGGTTCTAATTTTTAACCGACTTCAAAAAGGAGGAGGTTCTCAAGTTCGTCGGTTTCTCTATTTTTTTTTTTTTTTTTTTTTAAATGTATGTACATTGATAACTCCTAAGTCATATGCCTGATTACCATAATTTTTGGTGACCAGATAGATATCATAAACACGGAGGTACCCGTAAGAAAGTGGGCGGTATTCGATAACTGGGCGTGGCAATACTATATCCTGCAAGACTATATACTACTGTATCTCGTATAATATTGACACTAGTGCCCTGCAATTCAGTGTAGGGATAGACACAGTTAATACAAATAACGGTCAAGAAAATGGGCGTTATTTGAGAAATGGGCGTGGCAATATTAGAAAAAGAGTATATCTCGAATAATATTGATACTATGGTACAGCAATTTGGTATAGGGGTAGGCATTATTAGTATAAATTACGGTCAATAAAGTGGAAAAACAGTATATCTAGAATAATATTGACACTAGAGCACTGAAATTTATTGTAGTACAGGGGTAGGCATAATTGTTAAAAACTACGGTCAATAAAGTAGGCGTTATTCTATAAATGGGCGTGGATAATACTAGATAAACAGCCCTTGAAAGGAATTTGACCGAGCTTCTTATGATCAATTGTGTTGTGTGTGATGTCAAATGTTTGCACACAAATGATCGAGAACTGGACCTACATGTTTTACGCCGACTCCGAACGGCTTATGTTCTGAAGAAGCTTTTCATGGCAGTTTTAACTCTCTGAGGTTTGCCATTGTCTGCAGAGGGGTGACGGCCGAACAGAGAAATTAATTCAATTGAAAAAATTTTCTGTGTCCGATGGAGGATTCGAAGCTGGGAGGATTCTCTGGCGTAAGAGTCACACACTCTACCCACTACGCCACGGCCGCCACTTGGCGCTTCTGATTAAAAGTCTGATTATAATAGCGCAGACATTAAAAGCTTTTGTAATCATGAAGAAATTAATATATTTATGATAATAAAACAAATAAGAAAATAATTAAAATAATAAGATTTCATATGTAATAATATGTTTAGACAAATTATCAAATATGACCAAGAAATTAAAAGGAAATTTTAAAATTAAAATTAATTTTAAAGGCAATTTTAAAATTATTTTTTACGTTGTAGTGATTTTGTAGTCGGTTGTTTTGTTTTTAAAAAGTTTTTTCAAAGTATCTTGCATTTAAATGCCAAATATGACACTGCTCTGACAGATATCATTGGTGAAAATTCTATACCTCTAAAAAAACACTCTTCATTTGTATGGAAAACCATATCAAATCCCATTATCTTCTTTCCTATTATTGCGAAATACTCAAGAAAGTCATGTATGCAAGCACACATATACATATACAAACTTTCATAAGATAAAATTGACAAAAGGCATGTTTCGACAAGCTCAAATCAAAAAATTTTGTGTTGAGTAAAAAAGTGATGTAACTTTTCATACATTTTATATGGTGTCTACATTTGTAGACAAGCGGCCAGGAGATGGTTGTTTTTGAAAAGTAGGGTCTAGGGGTGACAATTTTATTTTCTTATCCTCATGGAATTGGAGCCAAGGAATATTGTTATATATGGAATATTGTTATGTTCTTTATTATTTTGAAACGAGCCATAATTTTTATAAATCAAAAATTTTGAAAAACTCAATGTCAATCCTTGTCTAAAGTGTGTACTTTAACTGGATTTATTTTTGGTGTTTTTCAGATTTTTCAGAAAGTTTTCTTATTTTTTAATAGCTTTAATTTGATGTAAAAATAAAATTTTAAAGTTCAAGTACGAAGACTAACAAAAAATTAGTCAAAACACTCTATGGTTCAATCTTTAAGGTCTTTGCATTTATGTAATTGTGTTCTTAACGATCTATTTTGTGGTTTTTGATGTAGTCAAAAACTGAAAATTTTTTATAGTAATGAAAAGCTCTAGAGATCGGCTTAAAAAATGAGGGTGGATTTTACAAACATTTTTTCTCTAGCCTCTCCATTGTATCGTATATACATTCCATTTTTGCAATAAATTTTATTGTAAAGAGGCATGGCAAAAGTTTCTAGCCTCTTCGCTGTGTGAGAGTAAGAAATCCAAGCTCTGACGAAGGGAATAAAATGAAGCTGATTTAATATAAAAATTAACCATTTAAAAATAAACTTTCATATAGAACCCGAAAAAAGCATCGATAATAATGAATAACGAAATCTTAACACAACGTGTTATAGAGTTGAACAGTCCTGTTTTTGTTTTTATAGCTCGATAGCAAGCTCAAGTTGTTGACATACATACAGAGGTTGAATATGGGTCTAGATGTCACTGTCAATAGACAACAACGTACAGAACATAGAATATGCGACAAGGTTAGCAGCATGTTTTGTCGTAAACAATTTGATATTTTTCTATTTTTTTCTCTCTCTCTCTCTCTCTCTCTTTATCATAATGATGTATGAGATTTTAATGGCTTTTTATTTACAAAACTATTTGATTTGTGTATTTTGTTGATACTTAATTTAAGTTAAAAATAAACATGATTATAACACCTATAAAATTAAAATAAGCGTGAAGATGAAACGTTTTAAATTTCTTATAATATATTTTATTAGATACACATGTTTCTGTAAAAAATATCATATAAAAATATATTGTTTGTAGAACTAAGTATGTGATTCCAGTAGCCTAAGAACATTTTGGAAGTTGCCTCTTTTTAGTTTCATTAATAAACCCAGAGTAGTTCGAACGAATTTTTTTTGGTTTTCTGTAAATTTGAATTCTTTCGGATATAGCGATGACTTCATATAAATAATAAATGTTCTACCAACAAGCAACAAAGTTCAAAAAACTTGATTGTTTTTAGTCGAATGAACAGGTTCGTTTTAGCAAATGTTCATTTCTTTTATTATTATTGCTTTGTGCCTCTGACGTCTGAGATAAATTAAGCTAATTTGCCGATAAGAAAAAGATTTCTTAATTTATGTCATCAGTCTTGTAGTGTAATTAATTTGACTTTATTATATTGTGTTCTTTTCTTTATGCTTTTATTTCAGCGTCTGGCCTTCAAGATGGCGAGAGACAAATAATTCTTAAGGAGCACAATAGACTAAGACAAGTGGTAGCCACAGGTCGTTATCCAGGACAGCCAGGTGCTGAAAACATGCGTGAAATTGTGTGGGACGATGAGTTGGCAGCACGCGCCCAAAAATGGGCGGATAATTGTCAATTTCGACATGATCCGGCGCGCACGATAAGTAAGATAAAAGTTTGACGCCCCTAATGTAATACAACAACCAAAACATTTTAACCCACTTTGTTGCAATTTTGTGGGCACAAATCTCATTTGTCTCTAATTCCAGTCTTCAGTCAGTAGCTAACACAACTTGTTTTTAGTTATTGTATTTTTATATACAGTTTCTATGCAAGCGATTTCACTAAAATTCTAATCAAAGAAGAATAAATATCTTGCATATGATGCTGGTTTTCAGTTTGGAGTTTTGACAGGACAATAAAAAAAACCAAAATAACACGAAACAATTTATAATAAATATTAAACTAAAATAAAATAACGGTATGTTTGGTTATGGTTTCATTGATCATTCATTTTCACAACGTCAGATGTCATGCTGATTAGGCTGATTGTCACTTGAATGGAGAAAAAAAAGTTCATCGATTTTCGTGGCTCGCGCCTTTATATATTAACTAGCATAAAAGCCCGTACTACTACGGGTTGAAAGTATTTACGCTCAAATTGTAATTATTTTTGACATTATTACAGTGCTTTTACAACATATACTGTACTGAAGAATGTTCAGCCTGGAAGTATGCACATACATAAAAGGCAAGCATGTTGCTCTGTCAGTGATAAGTATGAAACGAATTTCAGCATACTTTTAAGCTGCACATTTTTCAGAACAGTATATGATGGGAAAGCACTGTTATAATGGCAAAAAATAATTACAGTTTGAGCGATATTAGGGTGGAGCAGAATCCCTGTTTTTTATTAAGCTAGTAGTCTCAAAATATACCCTGAAGAATGTTATCCCAAAATCTTAACCATTTAGAGGTCGCGCAAGAGCTCTGTTTACATTTGTTGATGGTAGTATTAAAATAAATTAACACAAAATCTTTTCACAAAGATTTTTTTATTGAAATTTTTTAAAACCGATACATTTGAAAAAAAGATGATTTTTGATCAGCGATAACTTTAATTTCGATTTTTGTATATTTATTCGCGTTGTTTTAAATTTCAAAATTATTTTCCTGAAAACTCTGCAAAGCGACTTTGCTAAGAGAATCAAACGAAACTTACCCCACATATTAATTATATTATGACTAGTTATACCCCAAATAAAGTTGAACCGATTTGAAAGTATTCGATTTTTATCAATTTTTTACAAACCTTCCCATGTCAGCATTAATATGGAATCTTCCGAGCTCTTGCGCGATCTCTAAATAATAACAGGATTGGTTGAAATTTTTCATGATATATTTTGAGACTACTATAAAAGTCTTATTAAGGCGCAAGACCGTTAAAAAAAATTTTTTTGAAATATGTGACCATTCTCATGCTGATGAAGCAGTTCAACAACGCACTCATTTAATCTGAACAATCGTTATCACAATCAAGTTATTATTTCTACTCAATTTCATCAATCTTAATTCGCACTCGTTTTTATACTCGCCTTATTGAATCGTTATTAACACAATTTTTCTCCCTCTCTCTTTCCTCACTACGTATTGGCTTGTTTTCGTTTTAGATCGTTTCACCATGGGTCAGAACTTGGCAATCATCTGGAGTACCGTTCCGTTGGAAGCCGACGACGGCGACTTTCCATCACGTATCCAAAGCTGGTTCAATGAGGTACAAAAATACTCATTTGGCGATGCTTGGTCACCTAAAACTGGTCACTATTCTCAGGTGCGTTTAATCAATTGATGTGATTTTATTTCCTAGATTTTAACATTGATATTTTCATTTTATTATAGCTGGTCTGGGGCGAAACTAGTTTAGTTGGTTGTGGATATGCTGAATACAAAGACACATCCAAGTACAACAAGCTCTATGTTTGCAACTATGGACCAGGGTGAGTTTCGAAAATAATATCTCAAATTTATAAATCAGAGTTAAGTTTCGTAATAAAATAAATAATTAAAAGCTATAGTTTTTGTATTTACAAGCAAAATGATATGAAATGGACAAAACTTAAGTCTGTCACGCGTATTTATGATCTTTTTACTGCCAGTACTGAACATTTAATTAATGCGTATTATTAAGCTAACTAATTTATTTATTAAGGCTTCAATTCATTGGAACAAACCTGCATAATATTCTTTTTGTTAAATAAGTAAAAAAGTTTAAACTGAACGGTCACGTTGCATGTTCTTGAAAGTGGACTTGGAAGTTTTTAAGCATTTCCGCTAAACTGTGCTCTTCTAGCGAAAAAATTATGTTTTTGTTATTCATTCTATTTTAGAGCTAAAGTATAAGGAAAATAAAAACAAGATTATTTTATAATTTAAATGAATTGATTTAATTTAAATGTACGGATTGAATATATGTAAGAAATATTTTCGATCTGATGTTCTTGACAGGGTAGATATGTAGAATTTCACTTTAGAAAAAGATAATACTCGAACGTCAGAAATATGTTGTTATTAACGTTTACCAAATTCAAATATCTTGTGAATTATATCTTATATCTTGAATACTTTTGCAGTCTTATATATCATATGCATGTGCATTTCTTTATTTAGAATCGCTTTTATATATACAAATATATTGTATTTGCCCTTGATTAACTCTCTAGATTTAGGCTTTTTATAAATTTCAGCACTGTTTCTGGCTTGATGTCCCATAGTTTTGAGGAAGGCACTGATGCCGCCTCCACTCCCCCAAAGTGAAAAAGTCTAAGTCGGCAAATTGCCGAACAGTCACAAAGAATGTGCTCTGGATTTCCTTCCTCCTCCTTGCATAGTCTGCATACAACTGAATCAGATAGACCTTTCTGCTTGAGATGGTATCTAAATTAACAGTGGCCTGTAAAATAACTTGTTAAAATTTGAAGGTCTGATTTGTCTAGTTTGAGTAAATCTTTCAACTTAGTTCTACTGAAAGTTAGAAATTTCTTTGCTTGCCTCTGTCCATAAGTATCGTTTCAGTGGCACTGAATTTAATTGTATTGCCAGATCCTAACCTTTTCCGCAAAGTGGTCTTTAGCCAGACTAGAGCATAGTTCGGGGCCGAAAAGAGGTCAGTATGTTCCTCAACTCAATTATAATCTGGTACCAACCACGATTCACCACGGAGAATGCATTATAAACAGTGCATTCGTAACGAATTTCATATTTATTATACCTGTCATTTTTTGACAGTGATTTTAAAGTGCGTCTAAAAATACATATAATCCGATCTGTCAAACTTAGCATTTGGTGATACACACAAGTTTTTTATCTCGTTGGAAATGTCGAATTAGGTGCCAACAAAACAGCATTTGCGTAAAGTTTTACTTTATTGGTTTAATTTAAGCAAAATTGCATCCGAAGCAAATCGTTTGCTTCTCGAAGCATATCCTGAATAACAGTACGTTCAAAAAGTCCATAGGATGACACATAGATGGTGTTACTAGATTTTTTCCATACGATTTTTATTTAGTACCAACCTTCAAACGATACGTATAAAAATTTGACAACAATCTGACAATTGATTCGTAAGCTATATCATTTTGTGTGCAACTATTGTTATTGAAAAAAAAAACAAAAAAAAAATGGAAGAGTGCATTACTAGTTTTCATAAAACATTGCTTTTTGATGAAAAAAAAAAATACAGTGGAAACCAAACAATGGCTTGATAAACATTATCCGGACTCTGCTCCATCGAGACAAATGGTAGAAAAGTGGATTGCTGAATTTAAACGTGGTCGTACCAGCACAAATGATGCATAGCGCAGTGGACGCCCAAATCAGACTGTTATTCCAAAAAACATTAAAAAAAATCCACAAATTGGTTATGAACGATCGCAAATTGAAGGTGCGCGAGCTAGTTGACATTGTAAAGATATCAGATGGTAGTGTTTTTACCATTTTACACGAACATACGCGTATGCGAAAGCTCTATGCAAAGTGGGTGCTGCGTGAGCTCACAGTCGACCAAAAACAACAACGAATCGATGCTTCAGAGCAGTGTTTGGCGTGGTTTAACCGCAATAAAATCTAATTCTATCGTCGGTATGTGGCAAAGGATGAAACATGGCTTCACTATTACACACCAGAATCCAAAAGACACTCAGCTGAGTGGACAGCAGTCGATGAACCGCATCCAAAGCGAGCAAAGAGCCAACAGTCGGCTTGTAAGGTGATGGCTTATGTATTTTGGGATGTGAAAGGAATAATATTCATCGACTATCTCCAAAAAGGAACCACCATCAACAGCGACTATAACTGTGCACTTTTGGATCGATTGAAGGCTGAAATCGCCAAGAAACGGCCACATTTGCAAAAGAAAAAAATTTTGTTTCACCACGACAATGCACCGTGTCACAAATCAATGAAAACGATGGCAAAATTGAATTTCCTGTTTTCAGATCTCAAGAGAATGCTTGCTGGAAAGAAATTCAAGTCCATTGATGAAGTTGGAAAATCGCTATACTCGTTGTATCGCTCTCGAAAGCAACTATGTTGAATAATATAATCGAGTTTTATCAAAATTTTGTTTTTTTCTTACTTATCCTACGGACTTATTGAATGACCTGTTATGTTCCGTGGTTTGCGCGTTTCAGAAGTGGTGATTTTGACATCGAAGACAAAGAACGTCATGGCGTGACGTTAAAAGTACAATGATAAAGATTTGGAGGCATTACTTGATGAAGACCCGTGTTAAACGCAACCAGAACATTTTCTTTACTTTAAGAACGCAACAAGAAAGCACTGGAAATGGTCCAAAAGCAAGAAAATTGGGTATCTTAAGCCGAGAGACGTCGAAAAACGATTTTTCGTATGTGAACATCTGCTCCAATGGCAAAATCCAAAGCGTAAAATCATATGGTTATCCCGGCTATGCATGGTTTCAAGCTCATGCTGTGTATTTGGTGGGTTCAGCTAGGTATTATTTATTATGAGATACTCCAACCAAACGAAACAATCCCAGGAGATCGCAACCGACTACAATTGATGCGTTTGAGCCGAGTATTAAAAGAAAAACGGCCACAATTCCAACAAACATATGGCAAAGAGATTCTTCAGCAAGACAATGCTCGACCACATGTTGCAAAGCACGTCAAAACATACTTAGAAACGCTGAAATGGGATGTTCTATCACGACGCCCGCCGTTTATTATAGACATTGCCTCTTCCGACTACTACTTGTTGATTCGTGCATAGTCTCAAAAGACGTGTCTTTTTTTCGAAACAAAAATCGTAAATTACCAGAGAGATGGCGAAAAATATTGGCTAGCGATGGATTATACTTTGAATAAAAAACATTGCACCAATTATTTTTAATGAGCTCCCATTTAATGCATACTACCAATATTTCAACATTTCACAAACTATGAATTTGCCCCATATGTGGTCAAATCATTATCGGTTTGAAGCCCCACATTTTGCCATTCAGGTGTTGACAGGCATATAGAGCACAAGCTGCCTTGCCTATACCTAATTTAATTTTAGTGAGTGTTCTAAGTTCTTGACCTCCTTTGAAAAGTCAACAACTTTTCCATCTAGGATAGGCCTTTACAGATTTAAGTTTTTTTTTCGTAAAAAAAGGTACCGGAAGTGTTTTGTCTGGATTTATGCTTAACCCTCATTTCTGACATCATTAAGAAGTAAGGCGTAGGTTACTATGCATTTTATCCGATATTATCAATTCCTGAATGCCCATACTTGAAATAAGCAAATAATTCTCATAACCTCTGGTTTCAAAACCTTGGTTGTTGAGACTTATGAGGAGTTCGTTCACAACTAAGATCCACAGAAGAAGTGAAAGTACCTTTCCTGAGGGCATCCTCTGGTGGTAGTGATAGTGTTGCGAACTCCACCAAGCTCAAATGTTATAACTCTGTTTTTGAACATCATTAAAATTCATTATATGATAAAAAAATCGCATTATATGGCGTGTTGTCAAAAGCCCCTTGAATATCATTATAGGCACATAACGCAGTTTGTTTTGACTCAAAGGCATTTTCGATTGTATTGGTAGGGCTGTTTATTGCAGTGATAGTGGACTTGACAGATTGATAGGCAAACTAAAACCTGTTAAGAGGGATATTCTTCCAATATTCTTAAAAAAATTCCAAAATTTTTTCCATTGTCTTTAAAAAAAAGGACCTAAGGATGATTGGTCTATATGATCAAGGCAATTGTGCGAGCTTCTTGCACACATTTGGTATAAAAGCAACCTTCCAGGTTCCAGGATATTGGTATGGTCTGACTTGCTTATATTGGCTCCATTCTCCCGTCTGCTTAACTTTGTTGTTAAGTTTTGTTACCGTTTTTTTCTGAGGTTTCCAAGCTCTTACATTAATTCCACCAAGTCATTTCTTTTCGAGACTTGATAGTCTTTAGCGGGCAACTTTCGCTGAACTATTTTGCAGTTAGTATACAAAACATTTTAACAATAAACAAAAAAAAAAATACGATAAAAAAGTAGGCTGTACTAAGTGGCCCATTGATATGCCATTAAAATTTTAAAAGCATTTTTAAATTTAATATCCAGTTGAATTCAGCTACTTCCGGTTGCGCTCACTGTATGCAAGATAATAGAAACTGACCTTATCTATTCTTGTGCCAACTAAAGGGTGATCCAATAAGAGCTTCCTACTTTTTTTTCTAATTAAAATACATTAAAATCAATGCATTGATGCAAATATTTATTTGGAATGATAGTTCGGTTCCTACAACTCAATGTTTAAAAATTATTTCCTTGAAATGTTGCCCACGACTAACTTTTAAATGATACGTTCTGTGGGTCCAATTTCCGACAACTCTTTCGAGCATATGCTTGAATAACACGCATAACACGTATTACTTGAATAGTTCTAAAAAAAAATTAAAAAAGATTAGCGGCTCTGTTCTATGGAGAATGTTCATTATTGTAGCAGCAATGTATACCGCAATATATTTTTTGGCATATTATTATAGCGTTTTCAAATTTTATTTCCCGTAATATTTCCCGTAATATTCGGCTACTTCCGGTTACACCTGCTACAAGAGGAAGTCAAAATGCAGATAGGAAGTCAAATGCAACGGATATGAGGGAGGTCAAACCTTAAGCTTGCTATAATGCGATGTTAGGCGATTTATAAGAATAGATTTAGGTAATGTTAGGGGAGAGGGTTGCAGGCTGCCAACCCATAGCTTTTTTTTTTGTCATTACTCTTCATCAAATCAACGTATTGTTAATTTGCTGCATAAGTTGGCAAGAAAAAGTAAAAAGTCACAAATCTAAGCTAGAACTCGTTTGAATTCTCTAAAGATCAAAATTGTATAGCAAATTTTTGAAAGTATCTAAAATCGACTCTTTAAAATTTTGGCTTACAGGTTGCCACCCCTTACAAAATTGGGCAAATGTAGAAAAACTCAAGTAAAAACAACTGATTTAGAAAAATTTATAAAAGTTTATTGAATTTAACATGAACTTTTTCAGTGCTCTTCCTCGATGTATTGTTAGCTTTATTAAAATCCTTAATACAGCGGTCGGTGTTTCTGGGTCTGCGTCCTGCCTTACTAAAAATGTTACAAAAATTTAAAAAAGTTACCAAAATTCTCACTTAAATGAAATAAAACTTCACTTTTGACTCAGTGAAACATGTTAAAAAATACGTTATAAAAAACAAAAGCAAAAAAGAGAGTAAGCAGCTCCAAGCCAACAAAGGTGCCAAATGTCATTTTAGAATTAGCGTAACATAAAACTGTCAATTTATGATATCCTTGGAATTCTGTTTGAATTATGAATTTTACCATGAATTGTTGATTAAAATGTAAAATTTTTTGAGCACAGGACAAGTACGCAACGCAATTTTCATTTTCCAACTTTTAAGAACTTATATTTCATACTTTCCAAAGCAGACACTGTGTTATTGCGTCTGTGCGCTCCAATATAGATTAAAAATGACAACTACTCTTTTGACGTTGATTTCAGTCGGAGTACAGGTTACCACACTGCCATATGTCAACATACAGCAGTGGTGGCAACCTGCAAACTTCTTTGCCACTACTTATCGTTTAAACAACGGCTTGTACGACAGCAACAATATTTTTCAGTTGAGTACATATATAAAACAGAAGTTGCAAATTTAAACAATTTTTTTTTTATATCAAATTTTTATAAATTGGTTTGGTAGATTTTTATTCGACTTTCCCTTATTACTTATTAAATAATTATTATTTTTTTGTTTTAACTTTCAGTGGAAACGTCGTCGGCTACAAACCCTACGAAGTTGGCAAACCATCTTGCGGCAACCATGGCATGCGACAATCATCACACTATCAAGGTCTATGTGCAGCACCCCAGGGAACAACGACGACATCGGTCAACAGCATAAGCAGCAATTCAATAGAAACGTATGACTATCAGCAAACTAACTCTTTTAACATCAAACAATCCACTTTTGCAACGCAATTTGTTCAACAAGCATCCTCCTCCTCCTCTTCGTACCCTAAACAGGCGACGTCCTCCCTTGCGCAAAAACTATCCGCAGCAGCATCAGCATCTGTATCAGCAACAGCAGCAGCAGCAGCATCAGTATCAACAGCAGCAGCAGCAGCATCAGCAGGTGTACCGACTGGAGTCAGTAACTCATTTGGCACCGCGACCCATGGCAGTAGCACATCGCACACAACTGAGACCAGTCAACACTCACAATACACTCAATACACTCAATACCAGAACAAACTCAAAACGTACAAACCATCAGCAGTGGAATTCCAAAACTCCGTTCATAAGCACACTATACTACGGACCTTTTTGAATCAATCACAAAACCAACAGAAACCACAAAAAGAACAAAATCAAAAAGAAGAACAAAAGCAACAACAACAAAAGCAACAACAACAGCAAGTGAGCACGGCAAAACCAGCAACGCGTGGATGGAGTCTTTTAACGTGGCGTGGCTAGTGGCTACAACTTATAATTGATTGAGTTGACTCAATTGAAGCCACAAATAGGTTAACTTAAAATTAGGCGCCAAAATTACTACTATGTAGTACCGTTAGCTAGGATGATCATTTCCGGCCTGTGGCCGGAGCGTGCCACAACTTTAGTGATAATTTTTTAATTATTTCAATCACTCAGCATTGCCATTCATTTTATATTCGTATTAGTTGAACTAAAACTCGACAAAAACTAACAATAAATATTCAGATTTTTAGAATTTAAGAAAAGCGCTCATATCCAGGCATAGCATAAAAAAAAACTTTATTTTAGAAGAAAAACAAATACTAGCCACACGTTCACGCACACCCACCACGTTCATCAGACTTCAGCGAATTGTAGAATTTAAGCTACTCCATTTTCAATTCCATGCTCAGGTACTGACAATTCACTTCAATTCTACTAACATCTTCACTTTCAGTTAGCTAAATATTCGTAAAATTAACGTTTCCAAAAGAAAACAAAAAAAACAAAAAATCTAACATTAAAACTTTTAAATATTTATTAATTTGAATAATCCATCCGAAATTTATTGTAATGGCAAATATTTGTATCAAATGTTTGTTTCGTACACACACACACACACACACACACAATTTGCAATAGAAAAAGCGTTAACATAATATTCATAATAAACTCATTAAAAAACTTAATCAGTATCTTTACAACAGAAGATGTTAATGTATGAATGTATTGTATGTTTTAGTAGCTGTATAGATTGTATTTTTGTGTTCTTGAATGAATTTCTTAACTTAATTAAAACAGAACCTAATTAACATGGTATAATAATAAGATATGATTTATTTTTTACACGTAACAAAATATTTATGAAAAATCAACCGGTTCATTTTTAATCCTATTTTATGGCTATAACGCAGCGAATGGCCAGTTAAAGGTTAAAAATATTGAATGAATTAACGCTGATTGTATTATGTGGAACTTATAAGAATAGAGAACGGTTAAAACGCAATGAAGCAATCTTGTTTTGTCAACAAATTGGTACTTTATGTTAATCTCGAAAGAACAAACATTGTTATCTTTAAGAATTTGTGACCTGTTTTATCAAAAAACAAAAATACAAAAATTAGTTTATGTTCAAATTTGGATATATATAAAAAGGCTTTTCTAAAATTAAACAAGAAAATTTTTATATTTTTTTATGATAATAACAAAACTGCCTATAAGTACCCACTGAAAATTGAATGTACTCGTACATGATGTGAGATTCTATATTATTTGCCATAAGTTGTATTTAAAATAAAAAACTTGAAGAAAAACTCTAAAAAATTTGTTTATTTCTTTTATGTGAATGTTTTCATTTTATATTTTATGAAGATGAAATTAATTAGTTAAACTTTCTAAACCTTCAGAATGGGCTAAGCCTAAATTTACCTAAATAAACCTTATTCTTTGCGGCATAAGGCAAACATCTTTACGACACTATTTGAGGGGAAAGCCACTAGAATCTTGTTATAAGATAATATATGGACAATGATTCGTAGATATGAAATGTTCAGACCAATAATATACCGCCATCTACTTCTATTGCATGTACATCAAAAGGCTCCGCCCAGATAACAATTTCACCTAAATAAGCCTTAAGTAAAGTTTTGTATAAGGAATTTATATAGGAAGCAGAATTTAAACTTCCTTGAACAATCTTTGAAACAAGTTTTATAAAAGGTCTATGCAAGAAAAAAAAGGCGTACGAAATTATATCCTTTATAAAAGAACTTATATAAAGTTTGATCTAAGGTTTTTATTCAAGGCTTATGCAGGAACTCGGAAAATGAGAAAAAAATTTAATTGTTTTTAGTAATCTCCTTTTCTACGTTTTATCATTTCAAATTATTTAGCACAAAAAACTTATACATTTTAATAACCTTTGTATATTTACCATGTCCCAACCAGCACGGATTGAACTCGGATCCTTTGTATTGCCAGCCGCATGCTCTACCCACTTTGCTCGCGCGAAATAAGTCTTTTTTTTAATTCCCTTAAGAACAATTTTATAAAGTGGTTTAAGTTGAAAGTTTACCAGCAGATAGATCCAAGGTTCAAGCCCGCGCTCAGACGAAATTTATTTTTTATTTTGTTATGGAAATAGTTTTTTTTTTTTCTTTTTATGATAGTGAATGATTTTTTATTTAAATCAGGAATTTCTAATGCTACTGTTTTCATTAACTGAAACTTTATTTATCAAAAAAAAAAAAAAAATCTAAGCTTAAGTAAAAATCTTTTTGACTACTTCCTAAAATGTGTCATTGAATAAAGCTTTATATAAAAAATTATACAAGATATTTCAATTTTCAAGGCCTTCACAAGGCTCTTTCAAGAAAAACATGAATAATTACTTTTATACAAGGCCTTTTCCAGTTGAGTATGAATAACTTCAAATATTTAGTTGAAATTATTATCTGGGAGGATTGTAATAATGTTTTACCTAACTAAAAAAGGTCTCGCCCAGAAACATGGAAAACTTCCAAAGTGTGTGTTCCAAAAGTTTTAATCTAATATAAATTTTTTAAATTTTATCAAGTGTCTTGACTTCGAAGACATACTAATAAAAAAAGTAAATTTAAGAGAGCGTATATAAAGTAGGGGATCAGGAGGCGAACCTTCACATGGCAACGTCTTTGACTGCCTCAAACTGGCGAGGCCAGCATTATCCATGTCGAAATCGTCACAAGTCGACTCAAACCTCCTCGTGGTGTTCCCTGGGCAACGGCAAACTGGTATTCGTTAGTTTGACGGCTAATTTGAGCGGCGGATCGTTCCGTGGACCTTAAACATGGAATGTGCTCAGGGTTTGGGTCCCGCCACACTACTAATGCCCAATGAAAACTAAACCAGCCTCGGATAAGAACCCCAATTTCGTTGACGACCACTGCAAACGAAAAACTTTAAAAAAAAAAAAACAACCGACTACAGAATCACTACAGAGTAAAAAATAATTTTAAAAATACTTTTCCTTTTAATTTCTTGGTCATATTTGATAATTTATTTAAACATATTATTATATATGAAATCTTATTATTTGAATTTTTTCCTATTTGTTTTATTATCATAAATATATTAATTTCTTGATGAATACAAAAGCTTTTAAGGTCGGCGCTAATATAATCAGACTTTTTATCAGAAGCGCCAACTTCAAAGCATTTGTATTCATGAAGAACTTAATATATATATTATAATAAAACAAATAAGAAAAAAATTCAAATAATAAGATTTCGTATATAATAATATATTTAAATAAATTATCAAATATGACCAAGAAATTAAAAGGAAAAGTATTTTTAAAATTATTTTTTTCTTTGTAGTGATTTTGTAGTCGGTTGTTTTTTTTTTTTTTAAAGTTTTTATTTCTTCCTTTTTAGAGAATATGATACATTTTCGAAAAAAGTGTATAAACAACATAAATACAATTGTTCTGAAAAAATTTGTTCTATTAAATTCTGAAAGTTTGTTGGTTATTTCAAATATCTGTCTCTTAAATTTAAATTAGATGTCAAGGGTTTTGAAATTATTATACCCATTCTTGTAACGAGTTTTATTATCCTGGTGTCAATATAATTCGAGATACAGTGTTATTCTTATATTGCCACGCCTCTTTTTCAAATAAGCGCCCCCTTTCTTGAGCGTTATTCCCAATAATTGTGCCTACCCCTGTACTTTATTTCAGTACACCAGCGTCAATATTAACTGAGATAGTGTTTATCTAGTATTGCCACGACCATTTATCGAATAACGCCTACTTTATTGACCGTAATTTTTAGTAATTCTGCCAACCCCTGTACTACAATAAATTTCAGTGCCCTAGTGTCAATACTATTCGAGATACACTGTTTTTCTAATATTTCCACGCCCAGTAGTCGAATTTCGCCCACTTTCTTGACCGTAATTTATACTAATGATGCTTACCCTATACCAAATTGCAGTACCATAGTATCAATATTATTCGAGATATACTCTTTTTCTAATATTTCCACGCCCATTTGTCGAATAATGCCCATTTTATTGACGGTAATTTGTAATAATTGTGCCTACCCCTACACTAAATTTCAGTGCCCTAGTGTCCATATTCTTCGAGATACAGTAGTATCTAGTATTGCGAGATCTAGTATTGCCACGCCTATTTGTCAAATAACGCTAACTTTATTGACCCTAATTTTTAATAATTCTGCCTACCCCTTTACTACAATAAATTTCAGTGCCCTAGTGTCAATATTATTCGAGATACACTGTTTTTCTAATATTTCCACGCCCAGTAGTCGAATACCGCCCACTTTATCGACCGTAATTTGTACTAATAATGGATACCCCTATACCAAATTGCAGTACTATAGTATCAATATTATTCGAGATATACTCTCTTTCTAATGTTGCCACGCCCATTTGCCAAATAACGCCCATTTCTTAACCGTAATTTGTATTAACTGTGTCTACCCCTACAATAAATTTCAGTACCCTAGTGTACTAGTACCCTAGTTCAGTAAATTTCAGTACCCTAGTGTATATTCGAGATACAGTGTTTTTATAACGACGATAATTTGTAATAATAATGCCTACCCCTATACTAAATTGCAGTACTCTAGCCTCAAAATTATTCAAGATACACTGTTTTTCTAATATTGCCACGCCCATTTGTCGAATTACGTCCATTTTCTTGCCCGTAATTTGTAATAATTGTGCCTACATCTACACTAAGCTGCAGTACCCTAGTGTCAATATTATTCGAGATACAGTAGTATCTAGTATTGCGAGATCTATTATTGCCACGCCCAGATCTCGACTACCGCCCACTTTTGTACAGGCACCTCCATGCTTATGATATCTATCTGTTCCCCAAAATTTATGGCAATCAGGCATATGGTTTAGGAGTTATCGATGTACATACATTTAAAAAAAAAAAAGGGAGAAACCGACGAGCTTGAGAACCTCCTCCTTTTTGAAGTCGGTTAAAAATAGACAATGATTTACGGATATGCACCTGGAATGTCCGCACCCTTTACAGGGAAGGTGCCATTATCCAAAAGCTGACATCACCGCCATCCAAGAAATGCGATGGCAAGGGCAAGGCTGCTCTAAGCAAGCACACTGCGATATATACTACAGCTGCCATGCGGAGAAGCGCGAATTCGGATGTGGATTCGTTGTTAGCCGGAAACTACGCAATTCGAAAACGCCCTTCACTGTTCTATAGCGGTCACCATTGACTGTAACGTTCTGGCCAGTATAGTTTTTAAAGAAGTACAGACCAATGATTCCACCAGCCCATAAAGCACACCAAACAGTCAGTTTTTCTGGATGTAACGGTATCTCAACATACACTTGAGGATTATCTTCACTCCAAATACGGCAGTTTTGTTTATTGACCTAGCCATTCAACCCAAAGTGAGCTTCGTCGCTAAACAAAATTCTCTTATAAAAATCGGGATCAACGGCAATCTTGTTATAGGCCCATTCACCAAACGCCTTGATAGGTGATCGTGTGGCTTCAATTTTTGCACGAGTTGGATTTTGTAAGCACGCAAAGCAAGATCTTTCCGCAAAATCTTCCATAAAGTGGATGGGCACATATCCAATTCCTGTCTACGATGGCGGATAGACTGATTCGGGTCTTCCTCTACGATACGCTCTACAGCAGCAATGGCTTCTTCTGTACGCCCTTTATGACGTCTCTGTGGATGCGTATTATCATTTAGAGTAAGCGTGGTGCGAAATCGGCCCATAGTTAGTCAAATTAATTGCTCTGATGGACGATTCTGTTGATCGTAAAATGGACGTAGTACGCGATACGCATTTCGAACAGAACCATTATTTTCAAAATAAATTTGCACAATTTGAAAGCGTTGTTCAGACGTCAGTCTATTCATGTTGAAATGTCAAACCAAACTAAACACAAACCACTTGACAGCTGACAAAATGGCAGCCAGTTAAAACAGTGATGTCAACTTTAAGTTCTATACCTCTAAAAAAAAACACCCTCTATATATATCAAACGAAATTTGTCCAAAAACCTTTGTTTTTAATTTTAAAGCATAAATAGTGAAACAGTACAATATGTACCTACTAAGTACTTGAGTAAAAATTTTCTTGAACACTTCCAAAGTTTCAAGACTTCAAATAGAACTCGAATAACTCACCTTTAATCAATGTCTTTTTTAGGTGAAATTGTTATCTGGGTACATTTTGATAAATGTTTCTGATTACCAGGAATAAACTGCACAAATGCAATATAAAAGTAATATAAAAAAAAAAATAAAAAAGCTATATACAACCAACTTTCTTTAAGTTTTGTATCATTACGAGAGTTTGCATCTCATATACGAGTATCTATGAGCAGAATATGACTGAAAGCGAATCAATGTTTAAGCTTAACTTGCTGCACAAAAAACTCATAGCTAAAATTCATTCACATTTATTGAACAGAACCAACAAAGAAATTAAAATTTAAGGACAGGACATTAAATAAAAATGCTATTTGAACTCGAATGTTGTTCAACATTAAACGGCAAAAACATATTGACACCCATTAACAGCAACAGAAACTTCGATTGTTGACTCTTCTTTCAGACATCGCATAACACAACATGACAAGTTTTGGTGACAAACAAAATTCTGCGCTCAATTAAAATATGACAACACTTGATGCCAAGGATGTCATAAAGTATCAATCGCAAGGAAGGAAAGAAAAAACAGAAGCAGAATTTGAGTGCAGCAGAAGAGTCAATGAATTTTGCCATTATTAGTAGTCGTTGTCATCATCATCGTCATCGATTATAGCTATACGACGACGCTTGGACGGCTCCTCACCAGTGGCTGCACGTAGTTGTTCCTCTTTCGATGGTTTTTTGCGCTTAATGAAGAGTGCATCATCATCATCATCATCATCAGAGTTGACAACATTGTTGACACCATCGTCGTCATCAGAGTGCTCGGAACGACGACGTTTTTTGTTGTTCGCTTTTGCTGAAGTTGTTGGCTCATCAATTGCTTGATTGCTTATTTTGTCAACAGCGTCGCCAGTGCTGCCAAGAGATTTAACCCCATCTTTTTCTTCCACGTCATTTTCATTTAAATTTTCTTCTGCATCGCTATCGGAGTCGATTACATTGGCGCGTCTGCTGCGGTTTCTGATTGTGTTAGTGTTGTTGTTGGTGATGGTTTGGTCATCATTATCATCGTCAGCATCGGAGTCGCCTAGTTCTAACAAGCGCTGACGATAGTCCTCCGAATTAAAATTGAGTTCATCGCTCTCCTCGATGTTGGTATTGGTGACCTCGGCGACCATATCGGCAAGTTTTATTTTACTGGCGCGATGTTTTTTCAACTGATCGAATAGATTTTCCGAGTTCTGCCCGGGTTCAGCAACGGGGTTTCCCACTGATTTTGATTTGTTTGGATTTTTCTTGGATTTCTCCTGTTTGTCTTCGACTTTTTCATCTGTGCTGTCCTTATCCTGTTTACGCTTTTTATCCAGCTTCTTTTTTATATCCTCGACATCCAACTCATCGTCGCTCTCATCAGGTTGTTGTTGCTGTTTCTTTTGACGCGGCTTTTGCTTTGCTTGTTTTTCCTTAATGGGTTGACGTTGTTCGTCCTCATTGTCACTCTTGCTGAACATCAGGCTGTTCATTTGTTTACGTCGCTCGTCCATATAGTCCTCTAGTTCTCCCAACTGTTTCCGTTTCAGATAACCTTCAAAGTAATCCTCTTCGCTGCTATCACCACCATGACTTTCGTCACCAACATCTGGCTGGTTACCATCTGTATCATTTTCGTCACTAACCTCACCCTCATCGTCTCCGATTCCAGCTAGATCAATTTCTATCTCTTTCCCTGCCAGGATTTTTGACCTTAAATGCAAATCTGCAGCATTCAAATATATCGGTATTCGCCAGTAGTTCTCCATTTCAGTAATGGGCGGCTGCATGCCTAATGCCACCAATACCTTCATAAAAGCAGCATCCTCCATGGCTTCTCTCTGTACTTCGAGCAGCGGTAAGAGTGGCACACCATCATCTTCTTCCGACGGCTCCTCTGTGTCTTCTGCAGCATCCGTTAGACTTTCGCGCAACCAGTCGATGGCATCCTGGTATTTTTCTGCATCCACCTGTCCAATAAGAGCACGTATCGTTCCCACATCGAGTGGAGTACGCACCACCTTGCGCTTTTTCGGCTTGGCAGACCCCTTCGGCTTGGCTGTATTAGTCTTCCTCTGACTCACGCCCACTAATTTCGGTTCTGACATATCATCTGACTCTCCGCTTTCTGCGCTTGGCTTCTTAGGTTTTCGCTTGCGTTGTTTTTGCGGCACGATTTCCGATTTGTCGGCTATGATGTGCAGCTGTATCATGCGCTTGATTATCTGCTGTTTATTGCGCTGTTCTGCAAAATCATTCAGTATCTGTTGCAGACAATCTGTGAAAAGAGAAATTTTTAATGCTTGGCTATCTGATATTACCTGCTATATAAAACTTACCTGTCTCTGTGCGATACTGATCGTAGAGACTGCGTAGTTGCTCATCTTCCTCAGGACGCCAAAGATTCTTAGCCGCCGCAGTCCTAGCGCTGGACTTCTTCGTCGGCGCCTTAAACATTAGACCCATTTCCTTTAATTTTTTTAGCACTCCACGTCGTGTACGAGTTTTATTGATAAGATTTTCCAAAATCCAATCAATCACATCTTAAAATAAGCATTAAAAAAAATGGACGTTGAATTGAATGATTGAGATTTTCACTAAAAACTATTTAAGAAGGCATCTGCTGTGATAAAAGGATTTCGTTGTCTGGGTGATGATTGCTGCTGCAACAAAAGCAGTAGCAGCAAGAGCAGTGATGATGCCAGACATTCGAGGGATTTAAATTTAATTTCCAAAATGGCAAGTTGTCTTTGTTTGAGGGAATGAGTTGAAGTGTGTGTCGCAACTGAGTGACTTGGCAATAACGCTGGTTTACAGTGGAATGATTTTAAGGTGTACACTTGGGAAAATTTTACTGTTCAACTAGTTCTTAACTCACTCTCTTGAGTTGGTGGAACAAAATTTAGCGCAGCTATAGAGATGAGGATGTATTTTTGAGTGAGTGTTGGTTTGAGTTAAGTAAGGACTAGATAATAACATGGTTGTTACTTAAGCTCAGAATATTGCCGTTTGCTTAGAGGATGACTTAAAGAAATTTTTAAGATATGCAAACCCAATACAACAAAATTGTATTAGGTTGCAAAAAAACATTAAAATTTCTTCGGTTTGCGACTATTTTCACAAAACTGGATTTGGAAGCAAACGTTAATGTTCGCTGAACAAAGAGTAGATTCTTATTTAAGATACAAAGCGATACAATGCTAATACTACCACACTCCAAGAAAAAAAATGATTAGTACATATTTAGAGATAATTGTTTAAAGAAGGTGCTGGTAAAAAAAATTTTGATATATAATTTAATTTAACTTTTTAGAAACCTGTGAATACAAAAACAAATGTGATTTCGCAGGGTTTTTTTTTCAATCACATCAAATCGAACTTTATAAAAACATTGAAGGTACTCGAAATATATCGACAGTTTTTCTGATGTTTCATTCGATGGTTTCTGATAGTTTTAAGAGTAAGTCGCGACCCACATGTAACCCTTCCGCGACCCACTGCTTGAGAACCACTGCTTTAAAATATAACCTCCTTGAATGAAATGCGTTTGTTAGATTCCTTGCAAAAATTTACTTAACAGCTAATACCTATGCAGACTAGAAAAATACTTTCATGTAAAATTTAATTTTTTCCGCTTACACGCTCAAACTGTAATTATTTTTTGCCATTATTGCAGTGCTTTTAAAACATACGGTTCTGAAAAATGTTCAGCCTGAAAGTATGCACATTAGGGTGGTTCTAATTCCTAAGAGAAATAATTTTTTTTTTTCATTTCACGGGACAACACATTATTTGAATATATACCATAAGAAGCTTGTAAATTTTTTTTTTTAAATATTTAGAGGTCGCTACCAAGGCAAATTGGTACAAATGACAGAAAAAGTGGAAAAGTGGAAGACGACCTCGTATCTACATGAAATCATGTATATATAGGGTTTTTGGGGTCGATAAACACGAATCTGGAGTGCAAAATTAAAAATTCAGAATGGCGGCTCTAATATGACCATTATGAAATAACGCACTTTTGTGAAATTTTCGGACGTAGTTCATCATACATTCGATTTGGCTATTGTGACCATTCATTTCTTATAATTTGGGCGCTATGACATGCTTTGGGCTTTATGACATTGGACAATATGACACCACGCCGTCAAAACAGTGGACTTCACCGACCGAACGTGCTCCAAAGAAGGCAAAGACGCCGGAAAGATTATGGCGACAGTATTTTGGGATGAACGCGGTATAATCTACATCGATTACTTTCCA
Source organism: Coremacera marginata (assembly GCA_914767935.1). Classification (NCBI taxonomy): domain Eukaryota; kingdom Metazoa; phylum Arthropoda; class Insecta; order Diptera; family Sciomyzidae; genus Coremacera; species Coremacera marginata. The sequence goes on along the minus strand of OU612043.1, from coordinate 233,930,212 downwards.
CCGAAAAAAACGATCAATGGCGAATACTATGCAGCGTTTTTGAACCGTTTTAACGACACTTTGAAAGAGAAACGCCCCCATTTGGAGAGGAAAAAAAGTGCTCTTCCATCAAGAAAATGCGCGCGTTCACACATGCAGTTCCCATGGCAAAATTCCATGAATTGAAATACGAATTGCTTCCTCATCCAGCATATTCTTCAGATTTGGACCCCAGCAACAATTTCTGTTTCCAAACCTCCAAAGAAATGGCTCCAACAAGGCTTATTTTGAGGACCTTTCGAAAACGTATTTTTCGGATGGGATTAGAAAGTTGGAGGAACGTTGGACGAAGTGCATCAAGCTAAAAGGAGACTATATTGAGAGTTGCCATATGAATTTTACTTTAGAGCCATTAATGAAATGTATATAGTCCGCAGCATGAAAAAAATTAAATCGAATTCCATTGCTGAAGATGGTGTGTCGATTAAGTTCATCAAACTCATTCTGCCTCATGTAGTCGGTCCACTTGCTCATATCATCAATCATTGCTTCACTACCTCAAACTTTCCTGCCATCTGGAAAGTGGCTACAATTGTTTCAATTGCAATAATTCCTACTGCACGTGAGCCTGGTGACTTCAGACCGATCAGCTTGTTGTCGTCGATTTCGAAAGTGTGTGAATCTCTTATGGCAGAGCAAATAAGTGAACATATTCAATCTTTGGGCCTTATGTCTGATTTTCAGTCAGGCTTCCGAAAAGATCATAGTTGTTCAACAGCAAATGTTAAAATCACTGATGAAATTAGAGTTCCTTTCGATTAGGGTGATATGGCCTTGCTTTGTCTTCTCCATTTTTCTAACGCTTTCTGTGAACACTGTAAACCATAAAATTTTATGTAAGAACTTAAATTAAAGTTTGGATTTTCTGACTCATCAGTATGCCATATAAGTAGTTACTTAAATGGCAGGTCCCAGAGGGTAAGACTAGGTAGTAACTCCTCTGCGTATAAGTACATCACTAGGGGTGTCCCTCAAGGCTCGGCCCCAGGATCACTTCTATTTGCCATATTTATAAACGACATTTTTGCAAAATGTGATAACGTATCTATGCATGTTTATGCCTACGACCTACAGTTGTATATGTCAAGAACGTCAGGTCTTGTTGAGGATTTGTGTGCAAGAATGAATGATGATTTGAAACTGGTAACGGAATGGGCTAGGAAAAATATGTTTACCCTCAATCTCTTGAAATCATGTGTTGCCAATTTTCAAAACACCTTTCTTCATTCTTGAGTTTCCTCCGATTTTTCTTAATGACACTGAGTTAAAAGTTGTAAGAAAAGCAAAAAACCTTGACTTTGTCCCAAATTCATCTCTTTCCTGTGAAGATCATATTAATATGTGTGTAAGTAAGGTCTACTATGCATTACTTACTTACTTAGATGGCGCCTACAACCGTTAGTCGGTTTCCGCCTGTTGTAAGAAATTGCGCTAGCCATTTCTGTTTTGCGCTTGCTGCCGTCAGTTGAAAGCTCCAAGTTTCGTCAGGTTGTCCTCCACTTGGTCCCTCCAACGGAGATGCGGTCGTCCTCTTCTGCGTTGTCCGCCGCTGGGTATTGAATCGAATATTTTCTTCACTGGAGCGTCGTCTTCAATCCGCTCAACATGACCTAGCCAGCGAAGCCGCTCGATTTTTATGCGCTGTCGATGTCGGCGTATAGCTCATACAGCTCATCGTTTCATCGTATTCGGTACTCGCCATTGACGTAGATTTATCGAAGGATCTTTCTCTCGAACGCTCCCAAAATCTTTTCATCAGAGCTGCTCAACGTCCAGCTTTGTGCTGCATATAACAGGAAGGGCATGATTAGTGACTTATAGAGTGTGACTTTTGTTCGTCGAGAGAGGGCTCTGCTTCTCAATTGTGTACTGAGCTCAAAGTAACACCTGTTGGCAAGAGTTATCCTTCGTTTTATCTCTCTACTGATATTGTTGGTGGAGTTAATGATGGAACCAAGGTAGACGAAGTCCTTCACAACCTCGAAGGAGGTGTTGTCAACAGTGACGTGGGTGCCAATACGCTGGGACTGTTTGTTTGTTGACACCAGATATTTCGTTTTATCTGCGTTTACTGCAAGACCCATGAGACTCGACTCTTTTTCTAATTTGGAGAATGCTGCACTGACTTCGCGTGTGTTATGGCCAATGATATCAATGTCATCGGCATACGCTAGCAGCATAACACTCTTATAGAATATTGTGCCGCTTTGTCTCAGATCAGCAACTCGAATGATCTTCTCCATGATTAGGTTAAGAAAGTCGCACGATAAAGAATCACCTTGTCTGAAACCTCATTTGGTAACAAATGGGGGGGGAGAGATCTTTTCCGATTTTTACTGCACTGCTGGTGTTGCTCAGTGTCATCCTGCATAGACGGATTAATTTTGCAGGTATACCAAATTCAGACATGGTGGAGTATAGGTGATTCCTTATTGAACTGTCAAAAGCGGCTTTATAGTCGACAAAAAGGTGGTGGGTGTCGATTTGCTTCTCTATGGTCTTTTCCAAGATTTGTCGTAGCGTGAATATCTGGTCAGTGGTAGATTTTCCAGGTCTGAAGCCACACTGATAAGGCCCAATCAGTTGGTTTACGATGGGCTTCAGTCTTTCACATAATACGCTAGACAGAACCTTATAGGCGATATTTAGGAGGCTTATCCCACGGTAGTTGGCGCAAATAGTGGGATCGCCTTTCTTGTGGATTGGGCAAAGTACACTGAGGATCCAATCGATTGGAATACATTCTTCCAACCATATTCTGCATAGAAGCTCGTAAATGCATTTAAATAGAGCTTCGCCTCCATTCTTAAACAGCTCAGCGGGTAAACCATCGGCTCCCGCGGCTTTGTTGTTCTTAAGTCGTGTTATTGCTGTCAAGACTTCATTATAGTCGGGCAGCGGAACTTCAACGCTGTCATCCATAAGTGGGGTTTCCGGGATATCATCTCTATTGGCGGGATTGTTGTCGTCAGCGCCATTCAGAAGACTAGAGAAGTGTTCCCTCCATAACGTCAGTGTACTCTGGATATCTGTCACTAGATTCGCGGTTTCATTCTTGCAGAAAGAGGCCTCGGTTTTAGAGCCTTTGGCATACGCTAGCAGCATAACGCTCTTATAGAATATTGTGCCGCTTTGTCTCAGATCAGCAGCTCGAATGATTTTCTCCATGATTAGGTTAAGAAAGTCGTACGATAAAGAATCACCTTGTCTGAAACCTCATTTGGTAACAAATGGGGGGGGGGAGAGATCCTTCCCGATTTTTACTACACTGCTGGTGTTGCTCAGTGTCATCCTGCATAGACGGATTAATTTTGCAGGTATAGCAAATTCAGACATGGTGGAGTATAGGTGATTCCTTATTGAACTGTCAAAAGCGGCTTTATAGTCGACAAAAAGGTGGTGGGTGTCGACTTGCTTCTCTATGGTCTTTTCCAAGATTTGTCGTAGCGTGAATATCTGGTCAGTGGTAGATTTTCCAGGTCTGAAGCCACACTGATAAGGCCCAATCAGTTGGTTTCCGATGGGCTTTAGTCTTTCACATAATATGCTAGACAGAACCTAGCTTATCCCACGGTAGTTGGCGCAAATAGTGGGATCGCCTTTCTTGTGGATTGGGCAAAGTACACTGAGGTTCCAATCGATTGGAATGCGTTCTTCCAACCATATTCTGCATAGAGGCTCGTAAATGCATTTAAATAGAGCTTCGCCTCCATTCTTAAACAGCTCAGCGGGTAAAACATCGGCTCCCGCGGCTTTGTTGTTCTTAAGCCGTGTTATTGCTGTCAAGACTTCATTATAGTCGGGCAGCGGAACTTCAACGCTGTCATCCATAATTGGGGTTTCCGGGATATCGTCTCTATTGGCGGGATTGTTGTCGTCAGCGCCATTCAGAAGACTAGATTCTAGACTAGAGACTAGAGTGTTCCCTCCATAACGTCAGTGTACTCTGGATATCTGTCACTAGATTCCCGTTTTCATCCTTGCAGAAAGAGGCTTTGGTTTTAGAGCCATCGGCCAGGCGTCTTATCTTTTCGAAAAACTTTCGGGCCTCGTTCATGTCACCTATGTCTACTATGCATTAAGAAACTTAAGAATGACTGCCCGGTTTGTTCTGCTCGAAACTAAACGTAAACTTGTTCTACAGATTATAATGCCTATAATCACATACTCGGAAGTAGTTTACAGCAAGCTTGACTCGAAATCCTCTCATAAGCTGCTAGTTGCGTTGAATAATGCCGCTCGCTTCGTCTATGGTCTGCAGATGCGCGACCATATCTCCTCTTTTTCTATCCGAACAACAACAATTTTGAACAATCATTTTGAAGCAAGGAATTGCATATTCTTGCAGCACAAAATAATCTACTCACAATGTCAACGATATCTGTTTGTAAACTTTCAGTTCTGTAGGTCAAGAAGAAATTTCAAACACTTAATTTGCTAGTGTGAACAAATGTAAGCTCTTTTTAGAATATTTTAATAATGCATTTATGAAATTAAAGAATATAACGATTTATGTAATTATGAAGGTAATAGGTATAAGTAACAGCTAAAAACTACTTTATTACAACAATTATATGTTTTCATATATAAATTTATAACTAAGTAAAAATTGTCCACACTAGCCCCCCTCTCCACTACATTTGATAGAGGGTACCGCGGAATTAGTCATATGGCTATAATCTAATAATATCTGTAGAGAAAATTGGGGGGGAGGTACATGGGGTAGGTTTGTAGACTACATGAACTTTTATTGAAATCCATTTAAGTTAAGAGGGTTATAAAGTTTTTAAACATTTTTGTCACCATGAATCGGTTTGGGTTTTTATTATTATATTCTTAAATAATCAAGTAAATACAAAACAAAAATTTTTGAATTGGCAGACAGGTGGACTTAAGAAGGGAATAAAAACATGAAGGGTGCAAGTCAAGCAGAAAACTCACAATTGAGAACAGATGATGATGATGAGGGAAAAACAATTTGCATCATTAAATCTGTCAACGCTTGAAAAGTGACTCCTTCAATCAGTCAACATCAGGGCCACCATCATCAACACAGCCTACACTATCAACCAGCACAGTACCAGCACAAACATAGTCAACGCCTTTGTAGCCTACCTATATCGTCTGTGTACAGCTATATAAATGCACAATTGAGTGTAGACTACACACACATTTAAACAACACCACAGACCCAAACTTACCCTTATCTGTTTCAGGATTACGTTGATTCTCTTCAAAGAGAAAACGCAACTCGGTCTCTTGTTCCTCCGTCCAAGTTCCTTTAGTGCCACTGCAAAGAGAAAAAGCAAGAATTATGTTTCAGTAGAAGGATGAATGAAGCACGATGAAAGGGTGACGATTTACAAGACAATCATCTATCATTCGCATTCGAAAGGACTGGACAGTCAGACAGATGGATTCATTTTATTCAATAATGGATCATTTAAATTAAAAGCTCCGCAGGGAACTACGGCTGTAGCAATGTATCAAAAGGGTCAACAGAACCAATAGTATTGGGTGGGATTAAAATACTTACGCCTCATAAGCATCTTGATAGTAGCCAGACTCCAGTTCATTTGCATCCTTGATTGATTTGTAGAATAATAATTCGGCAAAGATTTTCGGATTGCTTGGGGCTGTTTCGACAAATTTACGCACAATAAAAATGCCCAAACGACGTAACTCTTCCTGGTGGGCATCGCGTGGAGCTTGGAATACGTGTTGAAAGATGCGAAAGAGTGTAGCCTGTAGATATAAAAGTAAAAAAAAATGTTATTTAAAAACAATTAAATAATAATGATATTTCGATAAAGCTGTTGAAGATAAATAAATTATAATAGCAAAGAAAGAAAAAAATATCAATATCATAGCAAGGCGAAGACATGGCAATCTTTTAGAGACAATCAATAACAGCAGACGGCAATCTCCGGCTTTATTACAAAGAATAAGAGAAAAGAATATTTTTATACAACGGCAACAATAACAACAAAGCAATGTTGTCAACCCAAACTGATGCACAGTAAGCAGTTGCAACTATTTTTGTAAAGGCAAGCAGCAATCTGATGATGGGGGAACTTAGCTACATTGGTGCAACGGATAAGCACGAAAATAAACAATAAATTAAAATAGTGTGAAAGCGAATTCATTTGAATGGTTTTTTTTTTAATATGGTGATTTTTTTAAGTAGTAGAAGTTATCTTGAGTAACGATGAAGATACTCAAGGGACAATTGTGAATGTCTCTAGAAGAAAGAACAGAACAGAAAACAAGAACAGAAATATGTAAGCAAAAGGAAACGCTGCACAGTGTGATTTTTTTAAATTCAGAAGAAAAAAATTCAGATAAAAAAAGAATACTACAGCTAGAGACATGAAATTTGAAAGATAGAATATGATGATCAAAATGCCAATTTCAAATATATTGGGAATAAATGTTGAATATATTGGAAAAATAAAAGGAACACGACTGCATGCTGTGGACTCCAATAGAGGTCGATTTGGGAAAGATATAAACTATAATCGACATTTTTAAACAGTTTTTGTAGTTTTGTAAGGGGGTACTCAGTAGAGTGGCAGATAAGCGGGTGTGTTTAGAAGAAATGTTGAGGATGGAAAAATAATAGCACTCGGGAGAGTTATGCACTATAATCCCATTCTTTTAGTTTTGTATTTTTTTTGAGGGAACCTCGAGAAGGCTGACAGTGGACGTGATAATATGATCAACTTATATATTTCATCTCTCTAGGGGTAAATTCGAGATAGATATGAACTATAATCGACAACTTTGTTTTGTTCTTATATATATTGTAGGGGAACCCCCAGAAGGGTGGCAGATAATTGGTGGGTGTGTTTAGAAGAAATGTTGAGAATGGCAAAGGATAAAACTCAACTTGTTAGTTTGTCTTACAATAGCCAAAATTATTGGCTGAAAGTGTGCGCGATCAGTCAAATACATACCACGTATTCCTCCCATTCAACTCGCGTTATAAATACGTTGCTTAAGTTTGCTTTTTTGTAGCCTATTAATCATCTAAATATATAAAAGGCAAGCATGCTGCTCTGCACCTAATATTGCTCAAACTGTTGTTATTTTTTGCCATTATTACAGTGCTTTTCCAACAAATACTGTCCTGAAAAATGTTCAGCCTGAAAGTATGCACAGAAAATTAATTTGATATTTTTAAATGATAGACAGCATGTTTGCTATTTATGTGTGTGCACACTTTCAGAGTGAACATTTTTCAGGACAGTATATGTTGTAAGAGCACTGTAATAAAGGCAAAAATTAATTACAGTTTGAGCGTTGATAAAGCGTTGATAAAGCGAGGGCTTTTATAAAAAAAAAAAAAACAAAATGGCCATTTCGGCCCTTGAAAGGACTGTGGCCGAGCTTCTTATGATCAATTGCTTGAAATGTTTGAATACAAATGATCGAGAACTGGACCTACAAGCTTTATGTAGACTCCAGAACGGCTTATGTTCTCAACAAGATTTTCATGGCAGTTTTTACTCTCTAAAGTTTGTCAATGTCTGCAGAAAGGTGACGACCGAACAGAAAAATTAATTAAATTGAAAAAATTTTCTGTGTCAGATGAAGGATTCGAACTTGAGTTCTCTGGAGTATGAGCCACACACTCTACGCACTACGCCACGGCCACCACAGTCAAAAATATATATTCTTTTCTATACCTGCCATGCCTCCTTATTGGCGTTACAAACGGAATGTTGGCGTTACAAATGAATATGGAAGTTAATATACCCCCTACGCATTACGCGTTGGGGTATAAAAATATTTGTTATACAGTTTTAAAACTTTTGAAAAATGACACTCTATTCTATTGAACCCGAGCTAGAATTTACTCCAGCAACAATTGAGCCTTAAATTGACTGCTAACTAGCAAAAACATTAGAGTGGTGTTTAAAAATAGTGCATAACCGATAACTTAAAATAAAATTTAGGAAATAAATAAATAATATTTAATAGTAATTAATTTCAGGCACAGTCTTGAAAACTTATTTTTTTTTTTGAAGCGTAATAAAATAACAGGTCATTCAATAATTCCGTAGGATAAGTAAGAAAAAAAGAAAATTTTGATAAAACTCGATTATATTATTCAACATAGTTGCCTTCGAGAGCGATACAACGAGTATAGCGATTTTCCAACTATTCGATACCACTTTTATAGTACGATTTCTCTTTCTCGTCAAAATAGGCCTCAGTTTCAGCGATTACTTCATCATTGGACTTGAATTTCTTTCCAGCAAGCATTCCCTTGAGATCTGAAAACAGAAAAAAGTCGCTGTGGGCTAAATCTGGAGAATACGGTGGGTGGGTAAGCAATTCAAAGCCCAATTCATTCAATTTTGCCATAGTTTTCATCGATTTGTGACACGGTGCACTGTCTTGGTGAAACAACACCTTTTTTTCCTTTGCAAATGTGGCCGTTTCTTGGCGATTTCAGCCTTCAATCGATTTAAAAGTGCACAGTAATAGTCGCTTTCGATGGTGGTTCCATTTTGGAGAAAGTCGATGAATATTATTGCTTTCGCATCCAAAAATACAGACGCCATCACCTTACAAGCCGACTGTTGGGTCATTGCTCGCTTTGGATTCGGTTCGTCGACTGCTGTCCACTCAGCTGACTGTCTTTTGGATTCTGGTTTGTAATAGTGAAGCCATGTTTCATCCATTGTCACATATCGACGATAGAATTCGATTTTATTGCGGTTTAACAGCGGTAAACACTCCTCTATAAGAATAGTTGCACACAAAATGCTATAACTCACGAATCAATTATCAGATTGTTGTAAAATTTTGATACGCATCGTTTGAAGGTTAGCACTAAATAAAAATCTAATGGAAAAAAAATCTAGTAACGCCATCTATGTGTCCTACTATAGCCTTTTTAAACGTACTGTTATTTACATCGTTGGAGAAATTAATGAATTTTTTATTTATTTTTATCTTCCTTAAAACTATCTTTAAAATATATGAAATGTCGTTGCAAAATTTCCGACTACAGAATAGTAACAATCAAAACAATATAAAAGCGAAAACAAAAGATATGCGTAGGGAGCAAGAAGAAAAAAAAAAAAATTATCTAGCCCATCTGAATGAGAATAATTTGATTTATGATGCCGCAGAAATCCTTTTTATGTTAAGTATATGCGGCGGATATTTAGTATATAAAATAAGAGACTAAAACGCAAAAAATTATAAAAAAAACTTCTAATTCACTGTTGGCACCTTGAAATTAAAAAAAAAAAATACAGGTTTTCGTTTTCTTTATAAGAAAATGTTAAAATTTATTTATATTGCAAAGCAGAACAGGAAAAAATTAATAATAATAATGGAAGTGAACGGAAAAATCGCATGCGGTGCAGCCTCCTTAGCAGTGTGTCCTATCAGTCCCTTTGCCCGTTCGCAGACTTTGGCTGTTGATGCTTTTAATTCCCTCAACACGCAGCGTATTTCTGCGACTGACTTTGATTTATGTTTGTTTTGCGTGAATGTGGGAGGTGTGAAGTAGAAGACGTAGTAAAAGATAGCAAGAAGCACCAACAGCCGCAGCCGTAGAAGAAGTAAAATGCTGTCAAGGACGCAGGAAGCATCATCGAGGTAAGGCAGCAGAAAGGAAGTGAGCAAACATGTTGCAAATTGGAATTAAAATTTAACTTTAGACAATACTTGTAAGAACAAAAACAAGAAAATAAAACATAGACAGCTATGCATGAAAGAAAGTTAGAAAAAAAGGCGAGCGCCATGCACGGCCGCTTAAAAGTTGGCGTTGCATACAAGCAACATTTCAATTTAATTAACATTAGACACATAAACACACACACGCACACACTAACATTCGAAAGCGAAAAGCTGGCAGTAAAATTAAATAAAGCTCACAACAAAAATAAGTTGTAAGCAAGAACCTTTGGCTTGCAACAGCGCTCAGTTACTCGGTGATGGTTGCCAGAATGAGGTTTTCATTTAACACAGGACTTCAGGGCCACCAAGCAATTTTCAAACTTCATTCTCAACACATTCAAACAGACAAACACATAAGGCGCAGCCATTTATAAAACTCACCTGATAGAGCATCGCCGGACATGAACAGCCATATGCGATGCGGTGCAAAATAGTCACCGCTGCCTTTAGAGATTTGGTTGGTATTTGTTGCCAGTCAGCAAGAACTACGGTGCAGGCACGTACAATCTTCGGATTAAGCAGTCTGCGGCCAGATATAACCAACCGGTAAATAGAGATAAATAAAAGTGGTATTAATGGTTAAAAACTGTAAATTGAGAAAAATGAATTAAATGTTAAATTAGAGGTGACTGAAACCGAAGGTATTTTTAATTTCTAATGTATTTTGATTTTTGAGCACAAGTATATCTGAAACAAATTTATATCAATTTAAAAGACAAGATACTCGTAACATAAAAAAAAACACTGAAAATAATTTTCACATTATATGGGCTGATTGTAAAATGTGGATTGTAAAATGCTCCATAATTGTGATTTAGTAGTTTCGGCGGTCATTAAATCACAAGATATCGGATGCCAATTTACTGGTTCATTACGTGTAATTATGCGTTTATCGAATGCATAAGTTAACTGAATAAGTTGATTATTTTGATTGCTGTATGGCACGTAGCGCCATGCTGTTAGAACCATATCTTTTCCACATTCATGCCATACAATCGGGCAGGGCAGGGTCATTAATAATGGTTCTATAGCGAATACCGTTGACCGTAATACGCTGATAAGCATCATTTTTTTAAAAAAAAGGGTCTGATGACTTCATTAGCTGCACCATAACGGCGAGCAGAGGGTTAAAATCGACAAAAAATGGCGATTAATTCGCCTGTAAGTTTGAGGGAACTTAAAATTTTTGTTTTTAGTTAGAATGGGTTCAAATAAGAAAAAAAAATTCTGTCTGTTTGTCCGTCTGTCATGATGATTACATCCGTAATTTGGAAGCTATTGTCATAAGATTCAATATTTAAGTTTGAATCTAAAAACAAAAGATCAAGTTTGAAAATAAGCCAAATCGGATGAAAACTGCCCCTACCTCCCATACAAAGTGAGTTAATTAAAACGGTTAAATCTCTAAGCATTCCACAAAGCTTGAAATTTTGTTGGATATTTAATATCTACTCTGAGTATAAAATTCAAACAAATCTTATGAAAACCATGACTACCTCCCATAAATATAAAAAATCGGGGATAAGCCGAGGCGGACTACAGTGGGTCCCTTTTCGTCCCCTATTGGACAAAAGATGCTACTGCTCGGAGCACTCATACCTGAGCATGCTCCTTATATAAGCATCCTTTGTCACCTCAAGCATATCCTTGTAGTTCAGTTGACCAATCTCGGCTTTGCCAATAAATGGACGTCCCAGAATGGTCAATCTTATGCTTGCCACCGCCGGACACTGGCACAGAACGTGTGCTGGTTTTTCCGGCTCCTCTAGGCATAACCTACACGTATCGTCCTCGGTCAGAGTCATCATCTTTCTGAGATGGTACATGTAGGGACCGTGTCCTGTGACCAGTGCAGTAAGTCAGCTTAAAGTCCTTCGATTGTATCGGATAACTTTTGCTGCCTCACTACGAGATCACTTCACGGCCGCCTTTGATTGTCTGTAATTAACAGTTTCTTCCCACCTTGTACGGTGTTACGAGTCCGTCCATTGCTTAATAAGGCCTGCCACCATATTGTCACCTATGGCGATAAATGCTTCTAAGTGGCGATAAGTGTGAGCTCATTTGTCAGAGCGCATCTATTGAGTTTGTTAAGCCATTCTATGGCTAACTTGGAAGTGATGTTTGTCCATTGCATGCACCTTATCACCGACTGATTGTCAAGGGCAATGACAATTTTCTTGCCATTGACCTGGTCATCTATCAGGTGGTCCAGCGCATGTACCAAACCAAACATTTCCGCCTGGTATAGAGACACAAACCTCCCTAACGTCAGTACACAGATATCTCCCCGATCTCTCTGCACAATATCAAGGATACGCATATGACCATATAGGGCAGTTGCTCCATGCCACGTAGCATTTCGCAACATTCTGAAGGCTGTTAGCGTCGCCATTTTCTTTGTTTCTAAATCCAATGGCAGCATACCTAACAGAACCTCCATTGGGCTTGTTGGAGTGGTGCGTATTGCACCTGTTATTCCAACACACGCCAGCCGTTGGACTCTGTCCAGTCTCTTCTTAATGATTTTCTGGCTGACTCTCCACCAAATCAACGACGCATACGTGATGACAGGTCTAACCATCATGGTGTAGACCCATTTCATAGCCTCTGAGTTTAGCCCCCATTTGAGACCACAAGCGCGTCTACACTGGAACAGAACCCTTTTGGCTCTTTGAATTCTATCTTCGTTCCAGTGCTCGTTCCAGTTCAGTTTACTATCAAGGGTTGCTCCTAGATATTTAACTTTCGTGGACATGTTGATTTCAGCTCCAAAAAGTCTGAGTGGTTCTCTCCTTAGGCCTACCCTCTTTCTAGTAAAGAGAATATTGTCTGATTTTCCTGCGTTTACGGTAAGGCCTTGTTCTCGACACCACTCCTCCACCATTCGGAGTGCTCCCTTCATGATGTGAAGGGAGAAATGGTGTCAATTAACTTACCACAGACCACCAACGCAATGCCATATGCATACCCTATCGTGCGTATGCTCGATTCAACCAGTCTAACCAGTAGTGAGTCCACAGTTATGTTCTCATTATCTCACATATACATCTCACAGATATTCTCTACTTACTCTTCCTCTAGTCTTGACTCTACCATTATGCATGTTGACAGAACTGTGCTTGAGCATATTGTCTACCCAATTTGCTATCATTGGGCTTACATTTCGCTCTGTCAGGGCTTGCCACAGCCTTCCAAAGCATATTTTGTCGAAAGCATCCATGAATGTGGCCATCGCAATGCCTCCTGAAAAAAAAACTCCTTTTCAGTCACTCTTACTAATTTGTGAAGAGCACTCTTCGTTGACCTACCCGCTCTATACATGAATCTATATATGATGGCATCTACTCAAAAGATTATGCATCGGCGAAGTGCGCTCAAGACAGTCAACCATCACTCTTTCCATCGTTTTCAAGAGGAAAGACGTAAGGCTGATCGGTCTGAACGATTTCGCCTCCGCACAATCCTTTACGCCAGGCTTCGGAAGAAAGACAACTTTCGCATCTCACCAGACTCTCGGAACGTACCCAGTCGCTAGGCAAGTAACGAATATACCCCATAGGCTAGGTGCAATGAGATCTTCCCCCCACTGCATCATAGCTGGAAATATACCGTATATCCCCGATGTTTTGTACGGAGCAAATGAGCGTATAGCACTCCTCACCCCGTCCATAGTGAACATTCCTTCGGCTTCCTGTCTGTCAACCCGGTGCATCACTTTATTCAAGGGTGTCCACGGGTCGTCAGACCTAAAACATCCAGGAAAAAGCACCTCCATCAGAACTTGCATCGACTCCTCTAAGTTCTCTGCCATGGTTCAATCCGTTTTCCGGATCAGTCCCATTTTGTAGAATGGATCTTTTGAAACCATTTTCTGAAGCCTACATGCTTCCGAAAAAGCTTCCATCGCAGAGCAGAAGTCTCTCCACGACTGCCTTTTACGGTGTCGTATGAGGTTCTTCAGTTCCCTTTTCCGTGCCTTGTATTCTGCCCTTGTTTCTGGGGATCCCCATCTCATGTGCAGATTAAAGGCTTTCTTAACCTGCTTCTTCAGAGATTCGAATTCCGAGCACCACCATGGCGTCGGATCATCCTCGTCTACTGAAGATATAGGACATGCCTACCTTCCATTTAAAGTGACGTCATCCAAACGGTAAAATCTCGTTAAATTCAACAAAACTTAATATTTGCACTTAAAATTTTGGGAATAAACTTTGATATTTGAAATTTATATTCGAAACAAGCATACATAAAGCAAATTTTGTGAAAATTATAATACAAAATGGGAAAATTTCTATAAAAAAGTATTGTAAACCTTTTCTGTCTTTTATTTATGTATTTTTTGTCAGTGTTTTTAAAGAAAAAAATCTAATCTGCGAGGTTTGTTTGCTAGTTCATCAATGACTTTTTCAGCCGATATAACTATGTTTCCATGAAGCAAGTGCCGCCAAACTAGTAAAATCACTGTTTTTAACACTTGCTTTTTTGTCTTCCACAACATTTTGTTCGTTTTTGTCGTTTAACTTCACTAAAAATCGCTTCATGTTAATTTTAATCGCGCATTAATAATTTCCATAGTTATGTGTCGTGCGATTGCTTAAGCTGTGATTTCCCGAATTTAATTAAGTTGTCGCAGTTGCTTAACTTTGACTTTAGCGAATCGATCACATTTTCTAGCAAATTTTGTTTTTGCATCACCAAACAAGCAATCTCTCAAAGTCTATTTTCTCAGAAGTACACCAGTCAGCATCTTATAAGAACATTTAAAGGAAAAGGGATTAGATTTTCTTATTAATAGTTGCAAAATTAAACTTTGTACTATTCACCTTTTTTAAACATTAAATTATTTCTATATATTAACGTAAATCAGTACAAAAAATGATATCGACGGGGGATCTATCACCTAAATAACGTCCCCTCTATATACGCCACTGAACGACTAAAATGTATTCTGAATTTGAAATTTTGAGAAGTTGTAAGAAAGCCACGCCTTTCTGCCACGTCCATACAAAGTGATGACATCAATATAATAAAACTTTCAAAACTTCGGCCTAATCTCGCAAAACATTCATTTCTAGTTTCTTTTTAACAAAATTAATTAAAAGATTACATAGCGATACATTAATTGCGACCATTTTCATTTAATTTATTTAATAAAAGTGATTCGCGCAAAAACGCGCAACTTTTTATTGCTGAATTTGGAAGCTAATCTATTCTAGTTTAATACAAAATATCCATTTCGACTTGATGTTACTGAATTCCAATTTAAAACTTCACATATATTTGGAAAAAAAAACGCAAATTTTGTCATATTTTAAAATATTTCTTTACAATAACTGTTCACCTTTTTTTTTTTAAATCACGCTCAAACACCTTAAGTTGAAGGTTCCATAATAAAAAGATCACTTGTGACGTATGAAAAAATAGTTTGCACTCTTGAATTTCAGTTTTTTCAACTGTTCGAGAAAGAAAACGAAAAATTTGTCAACTTTTAGTGTTGTGGAATTTGTGCTCTTTAATCGAGTAAAATATTAATTTTTTAATTCATCTTCACTAAAAAAAGGTTACTTTAATAGCTTTACTTCGGGAAAAATTAAAATCATGACAATTTTAAAAAAATATGGTAGAAGTCACAAAAAGCTATAATATGCAATTTCAAAGCCAAGAATTGTGCCTGATGGAGATTAAAGCAGATACGTGGTAAAGATAAATCAACGTTAACAGTTTTGCGATGCATAATTTTTTAAAAATCACAACCATCAAGAACTACAAATACTGACACGAAATAGTTCTCACACATATTCTGTATGAAGGAAGATTAATGCTTACTTAGCCATGAGTCAATCAAACAAAGGTTCTCATAAATAAACCATGATCCAGGTTACAAACTTTTATTATGTGGTATTTGATAGAAACAAGCAAAGAGCATTTCTGTTTCCATTCCATGTTCATTTCGGGTTTAATTTGGTTTTTTTTTTTTTTATTTATTTTATGCGCACCTAAAAGTTTTCTAGGAAATGCCAGTTTAAACTAATTTACTGCCATTTTACGAGGCACATTTTTTAAGCGCTGCTACTAAAAAAAGGGGTTAATTTCTGAAAAAAAAACAGAATATTACACGCTGAACGGTAGAGCTTAGCCGGTCGGTTAGGTTTTGTTTGTGTGATGGTGATGAACGTTATTCTACTACTACGCTCGAGTAAAACTCGAGGCAAAAAACAAGTGTTCACTTTTCTTTAAGGAATGAACAAAAAGAATCCGTTTCTGTGTTGTAATTTTTACTCTTTAGGGTCTATGCAAACCCGAAAATGCCAGTTAAATAATTTATTTGCTTGTTAGGGAGTCAAATTTGAAGAGCGAACGCGCATAAATGGACAAAGCGTTGTTAAATGGGATGTAGAAGAATTTCAAGCGCGCACACAATTTAAGCTAATTATATGGGCGCCAAAGTTAGAGGCAATAAAAAGGATTTGGCAACGAGGGAGGCTGAACAAAAAAAGAGGAAAAAATCAAAAGTGAAAGTTTATTTAACTTGTCTTCCTAAGGCTTTGCACATATTTTATTTGCCCTTCTCATACTCTTATTGGTATTTTCCGCCTTTTACGCAATTTGGTTGAAAATTAAAAAAAAAAAGAACCCACAAAAAATAATAAAACAAAACAATAAGAGAAGAAAGACCAGAAAGAATTAAGAGCGGCAATAAGTAAATTAAATAAAGGCAAAGAAATAACATTTCGACGAAGTGGTTTTCTTTATTTTTTTCAAAGGGCTTATATTGTGTTTTTGGCGTTATGCTGCATAGTTTTTGGCGTTTAGACGGATGGGTTAATTACTTAAGAAAAATGGGTTTAATTTACTTTTTAACAACTGATGTTTATGGCTGTCACTCACAAAGGAGACTTTGAGCTTTTGCAGAAACAAAACAAAAGTTAATTAAAAATTTAGTTAAAAAAAAAAGTTAAACAAATTTTAAGCTCAAAATAAAAATGTAGTAGATTAAGAAAACGACAAACAGCATGGAAATGTTTCTTTTTTTTTTTTTTAATCAAAAACAAAGTGAACGTATTAGACCAGTAATAATGTTTATTAGTCACTTAAGGCGGAAGATTAAATTTAATTATATATAACATAATTTAAAATAATAACAAAATTTAAGAATAATATTTAAGCTATTCTTTTTGAAATGTTTAGCAATGATATTTTTGCAAATTTATTTATTTAAAATTTTTTGTTGCTATTCATAACGAAAATATGATTTTAGATATAGAAAACTAACAAGTATAATCAGAATGTGTAATTTTTAAAAATTATCAAAGTTAATTATCTAAATTAACAGGTTAGGTTAATTAAGTGGAGTAATGCACCATTACCAGCGCTTCCGCAGGTGCTTTTATGCCCATTGTGAATTTGTTTTTGTGTTTGAGGTACCAGGTAAACCTTTGTTTTGATTTATTCCTCAAACCAGCCTGCGCTTTTTGTGAGCCTCCAGGTGTCTTGCAATGGTGTCTTTACGAACTCTTTCGAACCTTCGAAAAATCTTTTCCCCATGTATCGCAGTCGACGATTCTGTAGATTTGGACATTCGCATTCGCAGTTATTGTTTCTCACTACCCCAATAGGGCGATGACCTGTTACAACTCCTGCAAGAATCCGGATTTCCTGTTCGACAAATAAAGAAAAACCCATAACAGCAGAAGGCTTTATTTAGAAGGCGGCCAGAGTATTCAAGATATGTTGCAGTCACCTCTGGAAGCCCAGTTTGTGTTAGCATGATCTCTGACTTTAACGTCTATACTTCTTTTGACGACGCATATTGGAATGGACACATCTATATCAGCTCTGTTTGTATTTGCGGTTACTCCACGCCTAGCCAGTTCATTCTCTGCCTTGTTGCCTTCGATATTGAAAATTTCGGGAACCCACACGGTTAGAAAGTTTGGAATAAACTTTAATACAAATGGGCTTACATACAGTGGTGTTCACGTAAATAGCACACTTTTTCTATGAGCAATGTTCCAATTTTTTTCCCACCACTGAATATTTTGCCACACACATCTACCGTTAGTCCATGCAACGACATATTTTCAGTAAACAACTCAAATAGACATGTGCTCCACCATCATCAAAGTGTATTTTTTTGTTTATAAATAGTGATCATACAAATAGCACAACTTTGAGTACACCATTTGTCGATCATAATTTTCAAGAACTTGAGAACTATAATATAAAATAAGGTATGTAAGCAAATATATAAATCCATTTAGTTAAAAAAAAAAACTGATTTAGGATGGGGCGCGGTAAAAATTGCACTCCAGGAATAAGGAAAATAATAAAAAAAATGGTGGAAGATGGAAAATCAATGTCAGAAGCAGCAGAGACAATTGGATGCTCTATAAAGCTAGTAAATAATGAACTCTATTGCAAAATATGAGTCAACAGAAAATCCTATAAGGAAAAAGAGACTGCAGAAGACATCTGAAAACAGCAGACCGAATTATTCACAGAATGAGCTGTAGCGATCCTTTATTCACATCTCATGAAATAAAAATGAGATTCAATGAAGAACATGATCAAAAAAAAAAAAAAAATTTAAAGGGACGCCTGGCATTTGCGAGAGTAATTAAAGAAAAGCCTATTTCTTACTAGAAATTTGGGATGTTATGGAAAGTGTATGTCAGGAGGCCAATGCTCCAAAAATTCATTCCAACATACACTGAGACATATTGTAGAGGTGGAATCATTTTACTAGGCCTGATACTATTGTTAATGTTCCAATGGCTCCGGTGAGGGGTCATGGACTATAGTCGACTAAATGGAAAGGATGGTTGGAATGTGCTGTCATTATGAAACTTCTCTAGAGTATAGAGCCCCTAAGACTGCGAATACATAGGCTTGAATGGCAGCAACTGCTACCTCTAAGATTAATAGTAGCTTAAAGTAGATAAAAGTAGATAGTTAAGCATGGCGGTGGGAGCATCATGGTCTGGACAGCATTGTCTTGGCATGGTGTTGGACCAATATGCAAAAAAGATGGTATACTTGACGAGTACAAGCAGCGTTGCCAGAAATGTTTTAAGGTTGTAGCTAAAACTGATAAAAAAAAGGAGCTAGGAAAAGCTAAAACTGATAAAAAGAGTATATACGAGTAAAGAGAATAACATGCAAAAACAATAGAGTTAAGCTACTACAGCTTTTTCGCACTTCCTCAGCATTAACCAATTCAAGGCCACGACCCCAAAATCATTGAACAATATCAATGCTCTGAATACCAGTGACTCCAAAAAAGTAAATGTGGGAAAATTTACCCACCAATGAATGAGTTGGGCTCAGGGACAACACAAGACATAACAACTAACCATGCACATACATAGATCTAATTGCACAACCGGTTTTAATCTACTTTTGAGTTGAGCTTTTGACAAATTAACATCGAAAACGCTACAATTGTTAACAAAGGTACTCATGCGGTTTAAAGGAGCAGCAGCCATATAGTTTGGTATACTAAATGGTAAATAAATTAAATTATTCGCGTTTCTACTGCTACTACGGAAAGAGTTAAAAATTATGTGAGAAAGAAGTTCTGGAGAATCGAATACACCTGTTATAAGTTGGTGTAAATATACGATATCGGCAGATTTCCTTCGATCACTTGAAGACTGCATTTTTAATAGTTTTAAACGATCCTCATAAGGAGGAAGGTCTAATATGTCAGTTCCACTTAAGCCCATTAGAGCAAACTGAACAAAACTTTTTGGATTCTCTCTATTCGATCAACATTCACATTGTAACTTGGGGACAAAACTTGACTTGTATACTCTAAGTGAGGACGCACAATTGCATAATACAACGTTGTAGTTGTAATAATGCTATTACATTCTTTGGCCCAGCGTTTTATAAAACTAAGCATTGAAGATGCTTTTTTACAAATATTATCAATATGAATGTTAAATGACAGCTTAGAATCCATGAATCCATGCTTAGCATACACCTAGGTCTTTGACGGTGTCTACACGACTCAAGGCAGTATCTTTATTTTTATAATCAAAAATAAAATTATTCCTTTTTCGCAAAAAGGTCATAGTTTGGCATTTATCTGGATTTAGAAACATATTATTTTTAGAACACCAAACTTCAAAGGATTTTAGATCAGACTGGAGTAGATCTGAATTATCTCGAGAATTATTCGTTCTGTATATTTTCATATCATCGGCATAAATAAGCAGATGACAGTGGTTAATGAAGTGAGTTACATCATTGATAGCTAAAATAAACAGAAGAGGACGAAGGTGGCTACCCTGAGAAACAATGATTCAGCAACAAACTCAGAAGACAATACGTCTCGAAAACGTATTTGATCAGATCGCTCCACCAAATACGAATTAATCCAGTTCACAAAATATTGTGGAAATCCCATTAACTCAAGTTCAAATAGGATTAGATTGTGTGGTAGTTTATTAACTTACTTACTAAAGTCAATGTAAACACAATCGAGCTGGTTACCAGAATCAATAAAATTTAAATAGAATGTTGTAAAATCGAGAAGATTAGACACAGTGGATCTGCCATTCACAAAACCATGCTGACGAGTTGTTATGACTTCCCCACAGTGAATTTTCACCCGATCATACACGATCCGCTCAAAAAGTTTTGGAATTATTGTAGCATTGTAGCCAAGAAAAAGAGTTCATTTTTTACGATAACATATAAGTTATTCAATCTTTTATTTATATAATACATAGGTACATTTTTTTAATTATAATAAGAGTAGAATAGGAACTTTTAATTAAAAAACAAAAACTTCATTTAAAAACAAAAACATTCATAAAACATAAAACAATAAATTAATTTCAACAAACAGAACAAAAAACAAATTAAAGTATAACTTAAAACATATAAAAAAATTTTATATATGTATATATTAATGCCTACTATTAATTTAGAAGAACAATTTATACATATTCAACTTCTGTTTCTTCATCACTAGGTGAGTCTTCGTTTATATGTTTGTAAATATCACAATTATTCATTAATTTAACGAGATCTTCAGTTATAATGAAATCATAACAACATTTACTAAATTTTGTTAGGTTTTACTTCCACATTTACATCGAAGCTTTCACAGGGTGAAATATAATTCACAAAAATTATATGCGACATGTTTAATTCAAATAAATATTTTGAAGCTATAAAAACGCTAAGGAAAATAAAAAATAGCTAAAAAAATAGCTAGGAGCTAAAACACAATATTTGTAGCTAAGTGAGAAAAAAAAAGCTAAAACTAGCTACAAAATCGCTAAACTGGCAACACTGAGTACAAGTATAAAAACATTCTCCAAAACATAATGGAACCTATGCAGACGATTTTAAGTATGTCCATTACATGGAAGTTTATGCATGATAATGATCTCAAGCATTTTTCACATTTTCAGTTGGCTTGTGCATAAAGGTATCCGCAGGTATAAAAATGGTAGCACAAAGCCCGGATCTCAATCCTATTGAAAATTTGTGGCACGATGTCGATTTATTCGTAAAAGGCAAAAATTCCAAAAATCTTACAGATTTATGGACTCTTATTGAAACTAATTGGCACAATATACCAGCTCAACGTTGCAAGAGTCTTGTAGAGAGTATCCCAATACGATGCGATGCTGTTTTAAAGAATCATGGTTTTCCAACAAAGTACTCAACTGAAAATATGTAAAAAATTCTAATTGGTCACTTTTGAATGAAAGCTTGATGACTTTATTTCTAAGACAAAACACCTGTGATATTTTAGTGCACACATAAAATTATGAAATTTTAGTTATGAATCTCATGAATTATTATATTTTTTACTTAACTAAATCAAAGTAATAAAAACACAAATTTGTTAAGAAAAAAAAAAAACAATGCTTTTACAAAAATGTTTTACATTTTTCTTTAAAAATGCTACTGTGCTATTTATGTGAACACCACTAGATATGACCACACCAAAATTGTATTAAATTTTTTAATACTTACCGAATATAACATATAATTTCTAATAAAAATTTGTGTTACAATTGAATGCTCGGTTCGAATTAAATTTTAATACTGTTTTGGTTTGAATTTTAGTATTAAAATTTTAAAAAGTTAGCATTCAATTTTATTGTACATTAGAGTGTAAACAATTTATTTACTTTTTTCATACTTCTTATAATTCTTACATTATCTCCAATTGTAGGTTTCGAACTTACGTCATCACTGAAATGAAAGTAGTAAGCGTTGCTTATGCGCCATAATCAAATAAATAATGTTTCACAAGCTATTGTATCATAAAGCTATGTTGATCGAAAAAGTAACTCTGAATCATAAGACTTTTGAATCTTAACAATCTAAAAATAATAATATAATATTCACCATAATATCAAATTTATTCCAAAGGGTATAAAATGTCATTGTACTTTAACTTTTATTAAAATTTAATACAAAATTTATTAAAAAATGTTGTACTCTATTGCATAGTATTAAATGTAATACTTTTTGAATTAAAAATCGTTTTAGTACTTCGCTTGTATTAGAATCGAAAAAAATTATGGAACATAATTAACACAACAATAAGAAACAAGGAGTAGAATGTATCCAGCACCAAGCACCAACAGCCAAGAACAAGACAAAAAAAAACAAAGTAAGTAAAGCAAACGATTTTAACAATTAATAATTAATATTCATTAACGAAACAGCAACAAACATAGCAAAAAGTATACCAAACAGTAGAACACCACCAAATATACACAATCAAAAATCCATATTTCTCAATCCAATAACAGGACAAGAAATACAACAAATTATTACAAGTCTAAAATGCCATGCAGCAAAAGGTGCAGACGATATATCGGTCAAGGACCTTTAAATTGTTCATGTCAGTAACATCTGAAACCCTGGTCAAAACAAACACAGGTGCGTCGTTGGACACACGAGAGAAGCGAAGCTTTTTCGCAGTTACATAGATTAACTTTTAAATTCAAAAAGTTAAGACAACATAAAATAAATTACATATATACAAAAAACATATTTACTGCTAATTTTTTTATTGTTGAATGTCAAATTTCCACGCCAATTACATATACGGGCATATAATGCCAGCGACTCTCCATTTTAACTCTCCACACATGGTTGTGAACTTGGCTGCACTGACTCATGCATGCGTTTTATAATTCCATATTTATTGATATCATCTATTTTTTTGACACTTAAAAACGCACTTGTCAACGCACTTGTGGACATTGCTAATTTTCTTCGTACCAACAGCACCACAAACGCATTCACAATACAAACAAACCAATTCTGGAGACACCTTGTGGCAAATAAAAGCAAATTTTTGATAGTTGTAGCATAGCAAATACACAATCCTCTATCTATTGATAAATGGTGACAATCTACTGCAGCATAGCTTCTGTTATAATTAGCATTGAATTAACAACTGTTTTTAACAAGTCTTTGTGGCCTAGTGGATAGTGTATTCGACTCTCGCTTAAGAGGACGTGGGTTCGATCCCCACGGGCAGGCCTAAAAAATATTTTTAGTATTTAATATTAAAGTATTAAATTTTCTTGTTGTAATAAGCGCTAGCAACAAAGAAACCATCAAATTTCCAAGAAAAAATCTGTCGAAAATTTTTTCAGATTTCACTCCAAGCAAACCACAGAACGAGGAGTAAAAAGCTTCGCTTCAATAAGCAAAAGTGCCTTACAACAGCAGACTTACCAAATTGCCTTAAAAAAGCTATTGTAACGCCCATACACACAAGGAGGAAGAAAAGGCAATTGTTAACAACAGGCCGATATCTGTACTAAGTGCAGTTAGCAAAGTGTTCGAGAAGATGATTGATAGTCGAATAGAATAACAGTACATTCAAAAAGTCCATAGGATGACAGATAGATGGCGTTACTAGATTTGTTTCCATATGATTTTTATTTAGTACCAACCTTTAAACGATACGTATAAAAATTTGACAACGACCTGACAATTGATTCGTGAGTTATAGCATTTTGTGTGCAACTATTGTTATTGAAAAAAAAAAAAAAAGTGGAAAAAAGTGACTTTCGAGTTTTGATAAAGCATTGCTTTTTGATAAAAAAAAAAATACAGTGGAAGCCAAACAATGGCTTGATAAACATTATCCGGGCTCTACTCCATCGAAACCAGCACAAAAAATTGCAGACCGCAGTGGACGCCCAAATCAGACTATATTCCACAAAACATCAAAAAAATCCACAAATTGGTTATGAACGATCGCAAATTGAATGTGCACGAGCTAGCTGACATTGTAAAGATATCAAATGGTAGTGTTTTTACCATTTTACACGAACATTTGGGTATGCGAAAGCTCTGTGCAAAGTAAGTGTCGCGTGAGCTCACAGTCTACCAAAAACAATAACAAATTGATGCTTCAGAGGAGTGTTTGGCGCTGTTAAACCGCAATAAAATCAAATTCTATCGTCGATATGTGACAATGGATGAAACATGGCTTCACTATTACACACCAGAATCCAAAAGACAGTCAGCTGAGTGGACAGCAGTCGTCGAACCGAATCCAAAGCGAGCAAAGACCCAACAGTCGGCTTGTAAGGTGATGGCGTCTGTATTTTGGGATGCGAAAGGAATAATATTCATCGACTATCTCCAAAATGCAACCACTTTTGGATCGATTGAAGGATGAAATTGCCAAGAAACGGCCACATTTGCAATAGAAAAAAGTGTTGTTTCACCAAGACAATGCACCGTGTCACAAATCGATGAAAACGAAGGCAAAATTGAATGAATTGAGCTTCGAATTGCTTACCCACCCACCTTATTCTCCAGATTTAGCCCCCAGCAACTTTTTCCTGTTTTCAGATCTCAAGAGCATACTTGCTGGAAAGAAATTCAAGTCCAATGATGAAGTAATCGCTGAAACTGAGGCCTATTTTGACGAGAAAGAGAAATCGTTCTATAAAAGTGGTATCGAAAAGTTGAAAAATCGCTATACTTGTTGTATCGCTCCCGAAGGCAACTATGTTGAATAATATAATCGAGTTTTACCAAAATTTTGTTTTTTTTTTTCTTACTTATCCTACGGACTTATTGAATGACCTGTTATATAGTGTATAGTTTTTATTGGCAAAAAATTATTTTAGAATTATTTTTTAACATAAAATAAACATAGCATAATTTCAACAACTACAATTTTACACGTCTTAAGTTTTATCAGTTTTAAAATAGTCTGTTTGATGCGCACAGAACTTCGAATCTGAAAAGTATCTCATATCGATAAGGTGTACCGCTGAAAAATCCCAAATCAAATGCAAAACCAACATTTTTTTTGAACGTACATTTAATCGAATTTCTACATATTTTATGTTTTGATGTAGAAAAAAAAGATCCAGATGTCATGTAGCAGTGCTCAAAGTTATGTCTACCTCAGCTCTTAAATATTCAGATGGCATGTAGAGGTGTTGAAAGTTATATCTACCCCAGCGCTTAAAGAGATAAAATCCAACACAGTCCATGGCATATTAAATCTTTTAGCAGCGGTCTTTAACTCCGAAACAAATTTTTATTTTGAGCCCACCCCTAACTTCCCTTCGAAGTACTTAACGGCCATGAA
Organism: Coremacera marginata; assembly: GCA_914767935.1. NCBI lineage: Eukaryota > Metazoa > Arthropoda > Insecta > Diptera > Sciomyzidae > Coremacera > Coremacera marginata. The sequence continues at coordinate 233,904,867 of OU612043.1, read as the reverse complement.
CGCGTGTCTTCCTGGCGCAAAATCACCGTTATCTGCTTTGACGCTATTTTTAACATTCATTTAAATAAAAACTCGATATAAATACAATTTTCGCTGCATTAAGTGCGGCTGGCGACGTCATTTCGAGAGAGGAAAGTGGTTACAAGTGCTTTCAAGTGGTCGCAGGTTGGTCTAATTGTTCGCTTGAAAAAAAAACATTTAAAAGTTTTTTTTTATTTTTATTGCGAATGCATTGCAGCAGGAGCAGCACACAAAGCGGATACGTTTACGACCGCAACAACAAACTCTAAAGTTGTGTTAAATTTGGCTTTAAATTCAGTCTAACGTTTAAATGAAGCTGTCATTTAAGGGTGAAACTGGCGGGCAACACTAGTTTGCTTCCGGTTTCCGGTACAGCTGTTGTTGGGTGAAATATTCTGTATTTTATTTTTTATTTTTTTTTTGGAATGGTATGAATAAAATATTTTTTTTATATATTTCGAAATCATACTATACACTCACGTTTTTTTTTTTTGTACTCTTCTTTGACAATTCTTAGCTCACAGCTTAAACCTTTTGCGCTTCCGATCCCATCAATAATTTTATCAATTAGAAACTTTTGAATAGAATTAGTGTGGCTAATCTTTTATTGTCCTGCAGCAATATCGGCACTTAAAACAATGGCATCTATTTTTAGCACCACTTGCAAGGCCACAAATACAACTGCTTCACAGCCGCCACTTCTAATGCTCTTGAGCTTGGCCACAATTATCCTTGTTAAGTGGTTTTCTTTAAGCAAACAAAACCATTCAATAGAGACGCAAAGAGATGCGAAATCTTATCAAAGCCTTCTCAGTAGCAACAACAACAGAAGATACAAACAATTCATTAGAGCCTGCTTCTCATTGAGATGGAAATGTTATTGTTGTTATTATCCTGGCAAGCGTCAGTCTTTGCATCCTTCTATTATTATTAAACTCCAGCGACTTTTGACGTTAATCCCTAATTAGTTCCCTTGAGGGCAGTGATACAAGGCAGACAACAACTGCGGAGATGGCAGCAGCGTCAAACATTTGTGCGTCAAGCAGCCACAATTACAAATACAAGTACTATCTTTTTGGTGGTATGAACTTCCCTCACACAAACACATACATACACATCATACCCTCATTTAAACGCCAACAGATGGCGCCGCCTTGAAATCAAAAGTTCCTTCAAAGTTTTTCATTCTTTGCATTATTATTTCAGTTTTTGTGTTCTTCCTGCTTTCTCAAGTCCTGCCAAACAAAAGAATATAAAAAACTGCAAGTATTAAAAGTTCTTAAGTTGTGTTTAGAGAAGAAAAAGCATTGAAGGAAATCCTTTCTTCCTCCTTTCTGCTCGAGGTTTAATTAAAATGAGTAACGCATAGATTGTTTAATAGCTGCAACCGCCGACTTGAGTATTTAAAGCAAGGCAAAAACCAATTGGAGCTTATAAAAATCAATAACTTCGAATGTTTTGAAAAAAAAAAAAAAATGTAATTGTATTCAACATTTTATAAATACGAGTACATTATTGTATATATATAAATAGGCGAAGGCAAATCAGTTCAGTACCATTTTCTCCTGTGTTTCTCAACCGATTTCGATGATTTTTTTAATGAATAGGGAGGAGCAGCGAAGAGTTTTTGAAGAAAAATGCTAGCTGGAGTACCCGGCGTCACTCGGGGTTGGTATAGCGAAAAGATTTTTTATTTTTATTTTTTTCCATTTTTAGTTTGTTTGATGAAGTTGTAGAAATTGGTTGGCTTTTCCGTTGTTTTATAAAATTTTCATTTCAATTTTAACAATTTTGTATGAAAAAATTAATTCTTGTTTAAAATAAAATATATAGGTTTAACAAATTACTTTAAATCCCATATTAATAAAATGGATATACGCAAGTTTTTTAGCGGTGAAAATTTTTACAATGATGTACATATTGCATCATTGTTTATCAGGGACCCAAAACAATCTTAATTTATAAATTTTTAAATGAAAAGATCACATAAAAAGTTATTGTAATATACATATCAATATAACAGGTCATTCAATAAGTCCGCAAGAGAAGTAAGAAAACAAAAAATTTTTGATAAAACTCGATTATATTATTCAACATAGTTGCCTTCGAGAGCGATACAACGAGTATAGCGATTTTTAAACTTTTCGATATCACTTTTATAGTACGATTTCTCTTTCTCGTCAAAATAGGCCTCAGTTTCAGCGATTACTTCATCATTGGACTTGAATTTCTTTCCAGCAAGTATGCTCTTGAGATCTGAAAACAGGAAAAAGTCGCTGGGGGCTAAATCTGGAGAATCTGGAGGTGGGTGGGTAAGAAATTCGAAGCCCAATTCATTCAATTTTGCCATCGTTATCATCGATTTGTGACACGGTGCATTGTCTTGGTGAAACAACACTTTTTTCTTTTGCAAATGTGGCCGTTACTTGGAGATTTCAGCCTTCAATCGATCTTAAAATGCACAGTAATATTCGCTGTTGATGGTGGTTCCTTTTTGGAGATAGTCGATGAATATTATTCCTTTCGCATCCCAAAACACAGACGCCATCACCTTACAAGCCGACTGTTGGGTCTTTGCTCGCTTTGGATTCGGTTCGTCGACTGCTGTCCACTCAGCTGACTGTCTTTTGGATTCTGGTGTGTAATAGTGAAGCCATGTTTCAGCCATTGTCACTTATCGACGATAGAATTCGATTTTATTGCGGTTTACCAGCGCCAAACACTCCTCTGAAGTATCAATTTGTTGTGGTTTTTGGTCGACTGTGAGCTCAAGCGGCACCCACTTTGCACAGAGCTTTCGCATACCCAAATGTTCGTGTAAAATGGTGAAAACACTACCATCTGATATCTTTACAATGTCAGCTAGCTCGTGCACATTCAATTTGCGATCGTTCATAACCAATTTGTGGATTTTTTTGAAGTTTTGTGGAATAACAGTCTGATTTGGGCGTCCACTGCTCTCTGCATCATTTGGGCTTGATGCCACTTTTCTACCATTTGTCTCGATGGAGCAGAGTTCGGATAATGTTTATCAAGCCATTGTTTGGTTTGCACTAAATTTTTTCATCAAAAAGCAATGCAAATCACCGAACGAGGAGTAAAAAGCTTCGCTTCAAAAAATGATTGTGATCTTAAAGAGCAAAGTTGACTTCCTTTGGTAAAATGTTTTCCATTGGTCAAGCAAATTTTTTAAAATTGGCTTAAAAACGATAACTTACTTTTACTTCTTAAAGAAAATTTACATTATAATCTTAATTTATCTTAAAAGGGAAAGGGAAAAATAGAGTCGAGGTTGAACATTAAAAGTCTTGTTTGTATTAGTTTTTCCATGGACCCTATGGGGAGAGTGGGTTTGATCCCTCTTGGCTTTGGTCCACTTCTTGGAACTTGGTTTGAAAACACACAGGCTTCAGTTTTTTCAAGCAAGAACTGAAGCCGGATGAACATCGTTTGATAAAATTATCGAGAACAATAATTTTTCGATAATTTTTTAATGATTTCTCGATTATAAACATCATTCATTACTGTGAGTGACGCGTGAACTGTCTCAAGAGCATTAAAAGTCTAATTTGCGTTCTTATCTATCTATCTAGTGCGTACGTTTTGGTAGATGCACTCAATGAGCACTCAATATAGGCAAATGTGAATGTGCGTTTCCGTACCCTGCTCTAAAGTCACGTCAATTACTTTGAAAAGTTCAACAAATTCTGTTGACCAATATATTGTGGAATTTTACTTGTGGTCGAACTGATATTCTACCATACACAGAGTTATTTCTTCCTCTTAATTGATTTTGAACGTTACATATATTCACATCAAATCGACTCCATGCACAATTCTAATATGATTAAACGTTAAATAATAACAACAACAACATTGACAGCAAAAATGACCAAAGCTAAGAGAGCAGTGAATACCAAAATATACAACAAAATGCTAAATTTTCTCTCATGATCCAGTTTGTTTTATAGTTTCAGGCTCAGCTGTCTTCGTTGCTGTTGTTTCAGTGGCATGTTTCATCGACTGCGTACACCGTGAAAAAAAAAAACACATAGTGAGATCATATAAGTTGAGTTTTGTAAAATACAAAAATAAACTTTGTTGGAAAACTTCTGTGTTATGATGAAAGTTTTTGTGACTAATGAGCTGCTCAGAGCACAAGTGGCGTAAGTCCACTTTTGGTAGTTTTGAGAAAATGGAATATTTAGAAAAATTCTTATACGAAATTCTATGTATAAAGGACTCAGTTTTGCTTACAAGCTATGTCAAGAGAATAAAAAAGCAATTCATATCGTAAAACTTATGTATTAACTTAATAATACAAAAAAATAATGAGGAAAATTGCATACTAAATTGAACATATTTTTGGAATTTCATTATTTCCGCTGCAGAAATCTAATGTGAGATATTTTAAGAATGTTTTGATGAGGAATGATAGCATTTAGTTCCAGAAGTCGAACAAAACTTCCACCTAGTGATTATCTTCATTATTAAGGTAGATATAAAATGAATAAACTTACGCCACTTGTGCTCTGAAAAAATTATATAATTTGTCAGAATAATAATTAAGTATTGCATTTTATTCAGAGATAACATAAGCTAGGAGTTTCTAGCCCGGAGTCATATATAGGTTATTCCTCTTTACTTCTATGTACTTAACTCAATTTCCTTAAAAAATGGACTTACGCCCCTTGTGCTCTGGTTTTATAGTTAAAATATCAGAAAAATTTACTTTTGGCTAAAATTATTTTTTTTCTTTTCGTGGAACTAATCTGGAAAAATTAATGGCCGGTTTAATTAGGCCAATTAATGGTTTAGAAGGTATTGGGATTCAAAGTTGAAAAAATGGACTCGAAAATTGGCTATTTTTTTTTATTTGTATAGCCAACTTAGCAAAATTAGTGTTATATTAAGAAAGGCTTTATAGCAAAAACTCCATACTTTTGCTTTTTTTATATATTAGGTTCACTCTGTTACGAATTTAAAGGACAATAATTTTATAGAACAAAAACATCTTCAAACGTAAAATTTTCTTAGCACAAAAACAGTTATATTATCATAAGTAATGCATGGAATTTTATGGTTAAAAGCTCATTGAATTGGTAAAGCATAACTTTTCTTTTGAAACCCATAATGTTTGGAGGAAAATATAAAAAATTCCAAGTTTTTATGTCTAATTTTCCTATTTTGCACCCCTATAACATCTGAACGACTTGAGAGCGGCATTTAATTTTTTCACTATTTGTAGTTGTATTGCATTATTATTCATTTTTATTACATTACACTCTTATGATTACAAAATATGAATATAAACAGAGTACTTTTATTACACAAATAAACATAATGAAAAGATTTCAAACCGATTCTGTAGTTCACTAGGAACTAGAGGCTAGAGACGAAAAAAAAAAAACTAGCAGGTAGCAGCCATGAGATATTTTTTTAGCACAGTTGTGTGAGTTGACCAGTTCATATCAACATCCAGCCAAACACATAGATACTTGAAGCAATTCACATTTTCAATAGAAAAACAGCCCGAAGAACAAGACCCAGCATCAAAGAAAGTTTGTGTAGATTTTGAAAAAGAACATATTCAGACATTACTCAGACAAAATTTTTCACACTTGCCACTATGAAAAAAGAAAGAGTCATAGTTCAATTTTCTGGCGTTAACATATGAAAACATAATTTTAGTTTTATCACTGAGTACTAGCTTATGGATCATAAACCAGTGACTTAAAACAGACAGGTCGTGGTTTATATCAACAGATAACTTCAATGGAGAGGCACACGAAAAGGCACAGGCCATATCATCCGCAAAAGCATAAATAGAACTAGAGAATTTAAATTTAAAAAGCGAATTTATAAAAATAAGAAACAAAATAGGACCCAAGGCTGAGCCCTGTTTAACACCTAATGCCAGAACTTCTGATGAACTGTAATAGTTTAAATGTTTGACACATTGCCTGCTATTTTCTAGTTAAGACTGAAACCAGTTAAAAACAAAAGCCCTGACTCCAGCTTTATACAGTTTATCCAGCAAAAGCTTATGATCTACAGTGTCAAACGCTTTAGTAATATCCACAAATAGTGCTGCAGTAAACTTTTTATTATTAAGACTGGAATAAATGTTTGTGCAAAAATTTAGTAAAGCAATTTCTGATGATAAGCTAGATCGGAATCGAAACTGAAATGAGCTTAAAAAGCTATATTTCTCCAAAAGCTCTGCTATCCGAACTTTTATTAGTTTTTTAAAAATTTTTGAAAAAACTGGGAGAAGAAAAATTGGTCTGTAGCTATTTACCTGGGACTTATCAACTTTTTTGAATAAAGGAATGACCTGACTTAAAGCTATCAGGAAATATACCACAATAAACGCTTCTATTAAAAATATCACGCAAAATATCACAGATAAAATAAGCTATTTAATTGACAAAGTTATTAGATATGCAATAAGAAGTGGAAGAATGTGTACATTTTAGAGACAAAGCAGTTTTATAGACTTCAAAATAGTTTATGGGCTTGTAAACAAAACTGGCAGGATTAAAGACCTCATTAGACGAATAGTTACACTGTTGTCTTACTACATTACTCTCAGCAACTATGTCTTTACCAATACTAGAAAAAAGAAGTATTAAATACACTAGCAATTTCCTGTGGACTGGCAATTAATCTATTGGCATGTGAAAGGCTTGAGACCTGATCCGCATTACAGTTTCTGTTTAAAAGATTGTTAACTATTTTCCACTCAATTCTTAGATCACCCTATGCTTTATCAAATTCATTAATATAATAATTATTTTTACTAGCCAATACTTCTCTTGAGATCTGCTTAGGTGGAAATTTCTTTTTAAGTTTATAAAGTTTCTTTTTAGTACTAATATTATTAAGCAAAGCATTCGACACCTAGGGTTTTAACATTTTGGCCATGGAGCTTCTACTCACCGATGAACTAGAGCACCTGATAACATGGCTATTAAGTGTGTTTTTATAAAGATTGAGTAGGCAATCGATGGATTATTTTCCACATGATTTGTTTCTCAAAACTCAAAAAAAAAAGGGAATTTCTCAACGCAACAAAATCAGTTTTAACACGCGGATCTAACCGCGTCTGAGAACTAAAGTTGGTCGTCCAAAAATAAGCAATGCTTAAACACGTCATGCAATGGTCAGTTATCTGTAAATCCATAGTTGAGCTAAAGAACTCAAAGTTACGAGGGCTTAGACGACGCAAATAGATATGATCTATACATGTACCCAAGGAGTCGGAAGACGAAATTCGTGTCGGATGATTAATGCACGAGTCTAAGCCAAAAGATGAAGGAGTTTTTAGCTCCAAATACATATTTGGAAAAAACAATATTAAAAAAAGGCCATTTTTTGCTAAAATCGATAAATTAAATTAAAAAAAAAAAAAATTCTTTTTAAATTTTGAGGCAAAAATCTTAGCCTATGGTGGCAAATCTGTTTTCAACCTATTTTATGTGATTGCTCGCTGCTTGATTCAAAGTTAATATACAAGATGTGAATGGATTCTGTTTTAATTTTAAAGCAAAAATTATACAAGTTACTTGTGTGAATCTGAAAATATATTGCTAATACATCATTCACATAAAATGCGTTGAATCAATAACTAAAACTTTGTTATAGCAACCAAGAACTCAAACATGCTCAAAACACTCGAAGTCAGTGGATGAGCTAGTATAAGTTTATTGCTAGTTTTCCTTAAATAACTTTTTCGGTGTATAAAGGCAAATAGTAACATGTCAGCAACAAAGGAAGTGAAGAACTAAACGAACTGACTGACAGATATGTTCGGCAGCAACTTTATGTGTTTCCAGTAGAGCCTGAAAATATATTTTCACCACAAACATTAAGCCATGATAACAGTTTATTATTATTGCAGAAGTTTTTGTTATTCTGACTGAGACAAGCATTGAGATTGAATTGATTATTGCGAAACAAGCAAAGGTCTTGTCTGCCCTCGTGCTTACTTTCCAAAAAAACAACTGACCTGCTTTTTAAGTGAAGGCAACAACTTTTCTAAACCTTAGCTTGGAGTAAAGGCATCAAATTATGCAATCTTTCAACAAATCTTCCATTGTAATAGGGAACCAAAACAGCAACAACAACAACAGTTGTTCTAGTTCGGCTAGTTCTAGTTTTCGTAAAAGTTGTAAATTGAATTCCTTTGAGCAATAGCCACAACCATAAAATTACACTCTGAAGCCTTGAACTCGGTTGGGCCTCTTGCTGATTTGCTCAATTCTATATTCTATAGTGAAGGAACATAGTTGGCTTTAGCATGTGTGTGTCAAACATGGCGAAATATGCCCGGTAGGCCAAGTCTTAAAGAATTTATAAATAAATCATGGTACGATTTTTGTTCATCTTTGACGAAATATGCTGAATCAACCATTCAGCCACCATTGACAAAAATCTTATATAAAAGTTCCAAATTCAAACACGAACGCAGTGCAGAAATGTTGGCGTTAACGTTGAGGAAATTTCGTTAATAAACGAAAAACATATGTTAAAAAATTTTTTGTTGTCTTTTTTATATGTAAATTCTTTGATTTTATTTTGTATGATTATGTTAGATAATCTTTGATATAGCAATCATGAATGTCGTTATTAGATATAACATGTTTAAAAATTATATATTGGTCATTTTCTGTCAACCGCACCCACTACCCTGCAAATTTCAGTTTTTGAGTAAAACTGAAAAAAATTTTTGGGTCTGAACATTTTCATTGATGTGTCTAATTTTGAAAGCCGTGTGCAGTTTATTTCACAAACATAATATTTTCATTTGTTTCACAAGTCAGACGAGTTGAAGAATTTTCGACATCGATATTTTTCTATCGCGTTTTTAAAACGATAAAGTTTTAGTTATTACTTTGTTGTTAATGTGTTCGAAGAACGAATAAACGACAGTTACGTTGCAGAATTTTCGAAAAGTTTTCAATGAACGAGCACAAAACAGACAAGCTTTGAAGAATTTTCGTGTCTGGCTCATGCAGTTAGTTTCGTTAACGAAATCATTAACACAAATTCATCAATGATGTCGCGGCCTGCAGGGTGTCTTAGGATTTGGCAAATTTCAGCTTGTGTTATTTTTTAATCATGTTGCGAGGTTTCTGAGCAGTATTGGAGGATATCATGCAGTGTTGGGAATTTTGTGGGTGATTAAATTATAAGCACACAGTAAGCTGGCCTGATATGGAAATCTTTTGCTCTTTGTTGTTTTTTGTGTTTATTTGCTGAATACAAATCGCCGCAGTCTGAAGTGAATGGAAATGGGTGAAGATACATTTTTCAAAGAATTTTTTTATTTTTCTTTGTGAACATGAAAGAGGTTTTCCAGCTGCGCATTTGTGATTCACAACAGAAAACTTCAATATTGGATAGCCACAAAATGTCACCAGCATCCTGTGTGTGTGTGCGCGCGGACGACACTTTGCAAAAAGCAATGCCAGTTACATACATACATGTTGATAAAAATAAATAAAAAAATAAACTGAAAAATTGCAGCTTTTCGCAGCCTTTTCCACACGGTTGTGGTTGAAACACTTTCCGTAAATTGAGTGAGAGCCACCGCCACTTGATTCGGCAACAGACAATCCGCCAAAATCCAAAATCACTTCAACTGTCACAGCTATAAAGCTCTTAATATCAGACTAACGAACAGTTTCATGCTGTTTAATTGGAATTTTGGTGTTCAAAAACTTAATGCTTAAGTTTTCGGAGAGAGCAAAAGAAAACTTACCGTTTGGCAAAATCGTCGAATTTAAAGGTTTTCTCCACCATGCCGTTGTCTATGAAAAATATGGAAGGGTATTTTTAAAAACGATGGTTTAAAATGAATTAAAAGCGCTTCACTTACTTTCCAACTCCTCGTTTTCCTCATCATCATAGTCATCACTGCCGGCTTCAGTGGTTTCGGCATCATTCTCTGTACTGTCTACTATAAAGAAAAATAGGTAAAATTAAGTTAGCAGAGATTTTATAAAATAACTTTTTAGCAAAAGTTATGGTAACATAAAATAGCTTGCATATATAAATTAGGCATAAAATTTTAAGCAATCTGAAAGTTAAGCTATTGTTTAGTTGCAATTCAGAGATGGTGGGTTTGATGTACTGCACTATTAACCACAGTTGCATTTACATTATCGACTAATTACATTTTCACAACGTTTGCTTTGTGTATGAATTCGCATCAATAGCAGCTAATACGCCCTCAACAACAACCACCAAAAGTTACCAACTTGCCGCCTATCTACACAATCAACACACCCAACAACGGCAACAATGATGACGCGGATTGGCCTAAATTGCATGCATAAAATCAATATCAAAAATGTTTGCAAGTCAAATGAGCAGAGATGCTGTTGTCGACCCAATACCTCCGAGCCAGGCTAAACTGGACATATAACACTGCCACAAGCAATGCACAGTAGATGAAAATGCAGCAGCACAAACATCAGCAGCATCAGATCCCCAACTGTTATGACCTCATTCTTGATTCTAATGAGTTGTTCCAAGCGAACAGACCGAGTCAAATGAGTCCCAGTGGCAGGAACAGCAGCATTCATTCAACAGCAGAAAAAGCTTAAAGAATGCCAAGTTACAACAATTGAAATATATAAACAAACAAAGATAAAGGTAACAACAACAAACACAAAAGTCAATGAACTCTTAAACTGCTCTAATTGGAAATGGAAGGTTGGCGGTGCACCTCAAGCTATCCAATATGTATGCCGCACAGTAGGTACTGACTGAGTTAAGTTTGAACGAGCTATAATGCTTCTAGAGAGTTTTTATGAGAATTATCTAAAATATTAACAGCTTTAACCTATATATAACCGTCCTTTTTGGCGGATTAAAAAAACTCATGGGAAAAACAATCTGAAATTGCATATGCATTCAAATAAAATTTAGGTGAATAGAAGGAGTGGTCACTGTAGTTGGCAGAAATATGGAATGTTGGGATGGAACACAATGATGGCATTGTTAATATAGACCACAAAACATTGATTTTTTTTTTTTTGTTAGATAAAACAACAACGTTGAAAATAAAATTGGAATTGAAAAAGTTTAAAAAGTTCTGAGGCAGTCAGACGAGAATAAAACAAAAGATCAAAATACAGAATAGGTATTTGATTTGAAATATATTTTTGTATAAAAATTCATTTTAAAATAGCAACATTGAAGAGTTTACAACATAAAATAATACGAAAGTTAAAAAAAAAAAAAATGTTATAGATTTCATTAGTTTGATTGTGCATGCAGTTCTTAACAAAATAAACTTCGGTTAAAGGGCTGTTCACAATTTGGACATATATTTGTAAAAAATGTGTATTCAATAATGTATTCAATAACGACACAAATCAAAAACTAAATACATTTGTACTAAAGCATTTAAAAAGAGTTGCTTACCAAGACCTTTATTATGTGTGGTAATAATATAATAATAGTGAAGTTATCTTCTTTACCTTCACTGAGATGAACAAATGTGTCGATATTTCGTCTCAATACATGGAAAATTTTAAACTTTTTGGCCGACAAGTCAATTATTTTAAAAGTATAACTGAATTTTAGATAATGACGAGATTTTGTATGGAGTAAAGCAATTAACTGTAAGAAACTTAAGATACTTCTTAAAAAAAATCAAGTTTTTAGAGTTATGCTTAGTGGCCGACTTATACATAATAAGTCGGGGAATGGCCGAATCAGACCACAGTGGGTACCTTTTCGTCCCCTATTTGACGAAGGATGCTACTGCTCGGAGCACTCATAAGTGAGTATGCTCCTTATATAAGCACTCTTTGTCACCTCAAGCATGTCCTTGTAGGTCAGTTGACCAATCTCGGCTTGGTCAATAAATGGACGTCCCAGAATGGTCAGTCTTATGCTTGCCACCGCCGGACACTGGCACAGAATGTGTGCTGCTGTTTCCGGCTCCTCTAGGCATAACCTACACGTATCGTCCTCGGTCAGAGTCATCATCTTTCTGAGATGGTACATGTAGGGGCTGTGTCCTGTGACCAGTGCAGTAAGCCAGCTTAAAGTCTTCCGATTGTATCGGGTGACTTTTGCTGCCTCACTACTTGACCATTTCACGGCCGCCTTTGGTTGCCTGCAATTACCAGCTTCTTCCCACCTTGTACGGTGTTCCGAGTCCGTCCATTGCTTAATAAGGCCTGCCACCATGTTGTCGCCTATGGCGATACGTGGTTCTGGTCCACATAATTCTTCTGCTGATCCTTCTCTTGCTAAAGAATCAGCCTTTTCATTCTGTTCTATGCCAGAATTGTCAAGGGCAATGACAATTTTCTTGCCATTTACCCGGCCATCTATCAAGTAGTCAACTACACCAAGCATTTCCGCCTGGTATACAGACACGAACCTCCCCAGCCTCAGTACACAGGATAGGTTCAACTCTTCTGAGTAGACGCCTGACCCGGCTCTGCCATTCATCAGAGAGCCGTCTGTGAATATATTGATGTCGCTACCAGCGGTTTCTTCACAAACGGATCCATCTGTTATTAGAGTTTTATAACATTTTTCTGTTATTCTCACTCTCTACCTTCCGTCCATAGGCATACACGTCTCCCTGACATTTCGCTGTGCCATGTCCAGGATGCGCATATGATCATGGAGGGCTGTAGCTCCATGCCACGTTGCATTTCGCAACATCCTGAGGGCTGTTAGCGCTGCCGTTTTCTTTATTTCTAAATCCAACGGTAGCATACCTAACAAAACTTCTATTGCGCTTGTTGGAGTGGTGCGTATTGCCCCTGTTATTCCAACACACGCCAGCGGTTGGACTCTGTCTAGTCGCTTCTTAATGATTTTTCTGACTGACTTTTGTCCACCAGATCACCGAAGCATACGTGATGACAGGTCTAACCATCATAGAGTAGATCCATTTCATAGCCTCTGGGCTTAGCCCCCCCATTTTAGACCACAAACGCGTCTACACTGAAACAGAACCCTCTTGGCCTTTTGAATTCTGTCTCCTACATGTTCGTTCCAGTTTAGTTTACTATCTAGAGTTACCCCTAGATATTTAACTTTCGTGGACATGTTGATTTCAGCTCCAAAAAGTCTGAGTGGTTCTCTCCTCAGGCCTACCCTCTTTCAAGTGAAGAGAATATTGTCTGATTTTCCTGCGTTTACGGCGAGGCCTTGTTCTCGACACCTCTCCTCCACCATTCGGAGTGCTCCCTTCATGATGTCAGAAATGGTGTCAATGAACTTACCACAGAAAACTAACGCAATGTCATCTGCATAACCTATCGTGTGTATGCCCGATTCATCTAGTCTAGCCAAAAGTGAATCCACAGTGATGGTTCACAGGGTTGGCGATAACACTCCTTCTTGAGGACATCCTCTACTTACTCTACCTCTAGTCTTGACTCTACCGTTCTGCATGCTAACAGCCCTGTGCTTGAGCATATTGTCTACCCAATTTGTTATCATTGGGTTAACATTTCGCTCTGTCAGATCCTGTCGCAGCCTTCCAAAGCATATTTTGTCGAAAGCACCCTCGATGTCCATAAATGTAGCCATCGCGATGCCTCCTGAAAATAACTCTTTTTCAGCCACTCTAACTAATTTGTGAAGAGCACTCTCCGTAGACATGCCTGCTCTATAAGTATATTGGCATTTACTCAGAGGAGTATGCAACAGTGAAGTGCTCTCAAGACAGTCAACCATCACTCTTTCCATCGTTTTCAAGAGGAAAGACGTAAAGCTGATCGGTCTGAACGACTTCGCCTCCGCATAATCTTTTTTTCCGGGTTTCGGGAGAAAGACAACTTTCGCCTCTCTCCAGACTCTCGGAACGCACCCAGTCTCTAAGCAAGTAACGAATATACCCTACAGCCTAGGTGCAATGAGATCTTCCCCCCATTGCATCATAGCCGGAAATATACCGTCCATCCCTGATGTTTTGTACGGAGCAAATGAGCATATAGCACTCCTTATCCCGTCTATAGTGATCATTCTTTCGGCTTCCAGTCTGTCAACCCTGTGCATCCCTTTCTTCAGGTTTGTCCATGGGTCATCAGACTTAAAATAACTTCCAGGAAAATGCACTTCCATCAGAACTTGCATCGCCTCTTCCAGGTTCTCTGCCATGGTTCCATCCGTTTTTCGGATCAGTCCCACTTTGGAGAATGGATCTTTTGAAACCATTTTCTGAAGCCTGCATGCTTCTGAAATAGTTTCCATCCCAGAGCAGAAGTCTCTCCACGACTGCCTTTTATGGTGTCGTAAGAGGTTCTTCAGTTCCCTTTTCCGTGCCTTGTATTCTGCCCATGTTTCTGGGGTTCTTCCTCTCATGTGCCGATTTAAGGCCTTCCTAACATTCTTCTTCAGAGATTCGAGTTCCATACACCACCATGGCGTCGGATCACCCTCGTCTATTGAAGTTGTAGGACATGCCACCTCGTAAGCTTCGACCATGGCCGAACTAAGATGTTTGACATAGCTTTCCACTTCCCCTGTATTCCCTGGTACTTTTATAGCTTTTTGGGTCAGAGTTTCCCTCAACTTCGCCTTATATTCCACAGGATCCGTGTTCTTGGGAATCCTGACCTTCCTGCTACTCTGCTGGCGTCGGATACCGAACTTGACTTCAAACTGAATGGATCTGTGGTCCGACATGGTTAGCCTATCCACGACCCTCCAGCTTTCTATTTTGCTCAGAATCTTTCTGGAAATAAGAGTGATGTCAATAACACCTTGTGGCTGACTTAAATTTTGACCGAAATAAATATTCGAACTTTTTTCTAATACACGGCCGAAACCGAAAACTGAGTATTTATATGAAATATTTTAAGCAAATTTTGTTTAAATTAAAAGTTACCGGACAACATAACATAATAATACTATATAATAATATTTTATTGGTAATAATAATACGTAAAGCCTATAAGAATAAAAAATTTAATTTCTTGGTTTTTTGTCGTATGTCATACAAAATGAGATTTTGCATGAGATTTTTAAGTTTCGCTTTCGATCATATTGAGGCCGAACAGCCGTAACACAAAAAAAAAAAAACACAGGTGCGTCGTTGGACACACGAGAGAAGCGAATTTTTTTTTGCAGTTTCATAGATTTAATAATTTAATGGCTTTTTTTAATAAAATAGCTTTTAAATTAAAAAATTTAAAATAACATAGAGTAAATTAAAAAACACACGTTAATATTCACACCAGTCAGTTTTGTTAAAATTCATCATTATTTTATTTAAAACATAATTTCAGTTGTACTTTATTAAAACACTGACACTGGGGGCATATTGTAGAAAATAGAAGCAAGCAGAAGCATCTTGTAGCAAGTATTTAATGTGGAGTGTGTGGAGTTGATATTAAATCAACAACTATGTTTAACAGAAGCTTTTGGATCAGTGGATAATGTTTTAAGCTCCTAATTACAACGGTGCGAGTACAAATCCCCGCGGAGGATCAGACAAATATTTTTAGTATATTGAAATTACATATTCTTGTTATAATAGACGCAAGGAACAAAGAAACATCAATTTCTAAGAAAAACGGTATCGAAAGATAAAAGTGTCGTTTTTGAGTTTTCACTCAAGCAAATCACAGAACGAGGCGTAAAAAGCTTCGTTACAAAAAACAAAAAAAAAAAAAATCCAAAAGTGGCCGTACCGAAACCGGAAATTCGACACTGGTTGTGACTAGTGGTTGAATAAAAAAAAAAGTAATCAAAGGTTCAGACTTCATCAGAGATACAAATTTTATAAAAGTCTTTAAGGAATTTTTTTTCAAAAAGTCCGTAATAAAGAGCCTTATATTTAATAGTCACGACAAGTCTTTATAGATAAAAGCTCTGACTAAGGAATTTAAATAAAATTAAATAAATTAAAGAATTTTTTTTATAGAGACTTTTATAAAGAATTTAAAATATAAAAGTCTCAAAATACTCTTATGACTGACTTTTTTAAAAATAAAAGTCTTCAAAGACTTTTATAAAATATGTTTAAGAATAAAAGTCTATGTAAACTCTTTTGTCCGACTTTTATTCATAAAGGTTAAAAAATAACTTTTATTAATAAGAGTTATCCAATAAGTGCTAAAATTAAAAGTTATAAATAACTCTTATTTAATAACTTTTACTTTTGATCATAACTTACAATTTATTTATAACAAAAGCTTCTTTTCTTTTTGTGAAAAAGTCATAAAAGTCCCAACCTCTGATTTTGGTGATTTGTTATTAAATAGCTTTTTTTTTTTATTGTTTTGAAGACTCGTTAACGAATTGCTTTTTATAGATTTGGTGAATTGTTAACGAATTGCTTTTGTCTGTTTTGACGATTCGTTAACGAAGGAGAAATTTCTTCCGCTCGCGATATTATAAAAGAATCGCTTTTAACACCAGAGAATCATTTTGTTTGTTGGGAATATATTTCTCACAGCTAAAACTACATATAGGCGTCTTCAGAGCTGGGTTGCTATGGTTCCTTTTGGAATAAATTTCGCCTAATTCTAACCACTTGGAATTAGGAATTGGTAATTGGCCATCTCAATTCCTCAGCAATGGAATTGAAAAAAAGGTCAATTCCATTGCAGGAATTGTAATTGGTAATTGAATTTTTCAATTCCTCTAGAATGGAATTAGAAAAAATGGTTAATTCCATTACAAGAATTGTAATTGTTAATTGAACATCTCAATTCCAATACCTGAATTGTAATTGGATTACAGTAACCTTCAATTACAATTCCTGTAATGGAATTGAAAATTTCAAGTAGTCAGGAATTGAGATGTTCAATTACCAATTACAGTTGCTATAAAGGAATTGACCATTTTTTTCCAGTTCCATTCCTGAGGAATTAAAACGTTCAATTACCAATAACAATTCCTGTAATGGAATTGACTATTTTTTCCAATGCCATTCCTGAGGCGTTGAGATGACCAATTGCCAATTCTTAACTCCAAGGAATTAGAATTGAATTGTAATGCATAGTTTTCGACCCAGCTCCGAGCGTCTTAGTGCTAAAGTGCTTAGTGCTAACTTAACAAATATTATCGAACAACCACCGTATTCACCTGATATGACTCCGGCTGACTTTACTCACTTTTTAAAACTGAAATTACCACTTTAAGGCACCTACTTTCAGTCGATAGAAGACATAAAAGAGAATTCGCGACAAGAGCTGAACTCGTTTATTCATTGACATAACCGAAATGGCCACATCAGCCCTTGAAAGGACTTTGACCGAGCTTCTTATGATCAATTGTGTTGTGTGTGTTGTGAAATGTTTTAACACAAATGATCGAGAACTGGACCTACAAGTTTTATGCCGACTCCGAACGGCTTATGTTCTCAAGAAGCTTTTCATGGCAGTTTTTCATCTCTGAGGTATGCCATTGTCTGCAGAGAGGTGACGGCCGAACAGAAAAATTAATTCAATTGAAAAAACTTTCTGTGTCAGGTGGGATTCGAACCAGGGTTTCGTATGGGCCACACACTCTACCCACTACGACACGGCCGCTACAACTCACTGACATAGTTAAGTGTATTATTTCGGAAGGGGTCTACTTTGAAGGCGATTGAATAAAATTTAATGAATAAATAATATTTTGCGTTTTATTAACCAATTCTTGGTACCTTTTGGACAAGTTTGTATTTTCCATAAAAACTTTTATAAAGTTTTACTTTGCAAAAGTTTTCTTTTTAATTATTTTACGTTTTTGACTAAGTCTCATAAGATCTAAAGGAATATTCTCTGTTGTTATAATAATGATATATTTTTTTGTTTTTTTGTTTATTATAGTGCAACTGTAAAACTTTACACACAATTCTTATTATAATGAAAAATGAAATAACAAAGTGTTTTTTAAAGTGACTTAATTTTAATACGTTTTTAATACCATTTACATATTTATTAACATTTTTCATGCCAGCTCAAAAACAGGGCACTATTTGAATGGTAAAATTTGAATAGTCAAAAATTAAACTTAAATTAGTTAAGTCATATTTTATTAAAAATATTTGAATACACACAAAAGTTAACTTTACGTGCCTTAATAAATACAATACACGCACACCTAAGCCTGACTGAAATATTAATTGATTTATTCAGCTCAAAATTGGTTTATTGAGTGAATGAATAACTAATAATAATTACTATTGTTCAACTACAAATATGAATGTGCGCTTGTGGTTGTAAACTTGAATACTAGCAATAATTTAATCAAATATATTTGAAATTTAGATGGATATAGTTACTGCATAAGGCAAACTATGATATGAGGATGTTGATCTAAAGTTGTTGCTTTAGATTTTAGAAAATTCAAAATGTTCAGACAATTAAATAAGCACAAAGGAAAGAATTTAAATTCAGCTGATTTTTTTGCTTTCAACTTTAAACTGTTTTTATTTAAAAAAACCTTAAAAAAAAAGTACGGAATTGAAACTCAAAACGTTTGTGTACTGCTACACACTGATACAAACATAATTTTGCAGAAACATATACGAGGTAAAATAAGAGGAAATCCTACACAAATTACCACACACATATATATACGCACATACACACTACTACTTTGTTTACTTTATAGTTAAGTCAAGCATCGTATCGTCAAACCATAAAAATACTCGTATATATAGTTTATTTAACTTAATGGCTGGCTTAAGTGTGTGTGTGTGTGTCTGTTGCTGTGTTTAACAAATACACTTTCATAGAGGTTCTCTCACACACATAAAGTTCTGATATTGATGCGCACGTTGCTGTTAACTACGTATTAAGAACTTCCGGTGCTGAAATCTAAGCCAAAGTCAAAACCACGAATTTCCTGCGGATGTCTTTAACTACCGGCATTCGACCAAACGACCACCACAAGCTAAGTTAAGCAAATCCTACTCATCAAAGATAAATATAAGCTGTTGTTAAAGGTAACCAACCACAACAACACACATACATCGACTACAAAATTTCGTAACTAAGCTGAAACTCTTGATTATTTGGTTTGAGATTTTATTTTTTGTTAAACCTGTGGAAAAACAACAAATAAATACACCACAAGATAACCACCGAAAATTAAGCAAAACACCAGAACTTTTGAATGTTATGGTAACCATAGTTTGGATTGAATATGGATTTATTTTCTGTTGTTACAAGGAATAACTTTGCGGTCTACTCCGTGCTTCAGTCAGTGAATCAGCATCGCTTACACTATGATTAATGATGTCAGCATTTGTTTTCGAGAAATAATTAATAAAAACTGGTATTCAATGATTAAAGAGTCAAGGTTGAAGGTGATTTGTGATTTGTTATGTAAATAAATAAAAGGAAACAATGCCAAAAAATCGAATCCAATGAGCAAGGAACGCAAATTTTAATTTTAATAACATAATTTTAAACTGAAAACTAGCTTTAATAAATTTTATGGCATTAGTGTTATGATATGATTTCAGACATGTGGGGGTCAAGGGCTGGGTCGTATGTAGCGTATAATGGAAGTCCAATTTTCGACCACTTTTTCAAGCAATGGGGGCTGTATCTTGGCTATGGTTCGTACAATGTTGCATTTCAATTCGTGCAAAGTTGTTGATTTGTTTGCATAAACCAATAACTTCACGTGACCTTAGAGAAAGTAATCCAAAGGCAATAAATGGCACGTTTTTGGTGGTCAATTGCCTGGTATATTTCGAAAAATAAAAAGTTCGCTAAATGTTTCTCTACGCAGGTCGATTGTTCGAAGCGCTACATGGCAGGTGACGTCGTCCTGTTGGGAAAACAAATATTCAAGAAATATCCCATTCAATTGGAGCACGAATAATCATTAATCATGGCTCTATCAAGGTTGATTTATAAGGTTGTCGCAGGGCTGATCGCACTCTCTTCTCAGTACCCATAATTGTCAAAACCAGCCAATTTTGCGAATGACTATGAAAGAAAAACGGATGATAAAAGAGAGCACTTGCAGATTTTCTATGAGCTGTCAACTTCGATTTGACAATTATGGGTACTCGCTCTCTCCCTTGCGACAACCTTATAAATCAACCTTGGGCTCTATAGTGCTCGACGTTAACGGTAACGTTCCCGCAGGCATCATTATTTAAGAAACATTGATTCTACCGGCCCATAAAGCACACCAAGCAGTAATTTTTTATAGATGTAATATAGCTTCGTGAATCTCTGGTAGACTTTCTGAAAATTATTGAGTATTTATATGGTAAACCAGAGTGAAACTAATTTGTAATCTCCAGGGTTTCATGCACTTTTTAAAAATGGAATATCTTCTAGCGCGTACATGATATCATAGAAAACTCTTGGCAGGTTAATAGTTATGCCTTAATTAAAAAATTGGGACTCAATATTTTAGAATAAAAAAAAAAAAAATCGCGCTGGATATAAAATACATTAAACCTAGGGCAGTCAAAAATTATGTCCCAGAAAAAAAGTAAAGATGTAGAAATTGTTTTTTTTTTATTAGGACTTTTATAAATATATGAAGATTGTGAAGATTTTTTGGTTCCATACATTTTGTTTTACTTTTATATATACCCAATACACATTGTGGCGAGGGGTGATTATTTAACGAATCGCTTGTGAATCGTTTTTTTTTAAAGTTTTCGAATAGTTTCATACCGACTTCATCAGAGGTTGGCTTGATGCTTAAAGAAAGCACCGATTGAAATCATGACTTTCCTAAACTCCATTTAAGATGTTTTGAAACAAAAAAACAATTTTTTCCAACTTTTCAATATACAAATTTTTTTAAGAAAAGTATTTTTTTTTAACTTTGTATTGTTAATACGTCATTTAAGCGAATATTTGTTTTTTAAATTTTATGTTTTTTTTTAATTTTAAGTGAAAAAAGACAAATTTTCATAAATTTTTACATGAAAAAATTTTGTGAAATATTTTTTCTTCTGTTGTTATTTCGTGCTTATTCTTTATATAAATAATTTCCACTTATAATTTGCTCAAGATTTTCATATGAATAAGTTCTCGTTAGCAATAGCAAATTGCTTTTTGTTGTTTTGGCGACAAGTTAACGAATTGCGGTTTTGACGAATGTATAACGATACAATCGAGATAACGAGATAAAAAATTATTTCGAACTTATGAAAAGCCAAGTCTTTAAAAAAAATACCTAAATAACAAAAAGATAGGTTCGAACCAAGTTGGGGTTCGAACGCATGTCCGCGAATGCTGACTTTTATTATCAAGCAAATTAAGCAAGATATATTCAGCATCTGAAACAGCCGAGTGGGTAAGGTTCCGGACTAGCATTGAGATGACGTGGTTTCAATTCTTGCCGTGGTAAGCTTGAAATGAGATTTTTTTTTTTTTTTTGTGTTATATGATTTATATGATTCGTTATCGAATTGCTTTTTTTAGTTTTGGAAACTCGTTAAAGAATTGCTTTTTATAGTTTTGGCGACTCGTTAACGAACTGCTTTTTTCGGTTTTGCCGATTCATGAACGAAGGAGGATTCTCCCGCTCGCGATATTATATATGAATCGCTACTAATAATTGCTAATGAATGAAATGTACGAGAATGCGATTCGTAAACGATAACATTAGTGAATCATTTTGTTTGTTGGGTACTAATAAAAGTTTTATATAACATAAATTATGAAATGCTAGCGAAAAAGGCTAAATATTAATTCAATAAATTGTTGAAGTTTTTATGAGAATAATTTGTGGCGTAATTTTCTTCCCTTTTTTTTTCTTTGATGTGTATTGCCCAACGTTTTTTTTTTTTTTGTGTTTTTACATACATGGGAATTTACTATAATTTACGTGTTTTCTTCTTGTATTTGTATCGTAAGCAACATACTCAATCTTATGGCCGCTTACTGTGTAAGGTAAATGCCATTCGTGTTTTGGCGGCCATGTCCAAGGAAATATAATCGAAAATTGTATACAGGCCTTGGATGCCTTGCAGCCACATCGTATTAAAAAAATTGTCGTTTTTGTTATATGTTCATTTACCCATGGGTGGAAAATAATCAGTGATTATGCCATTTACTGACAATAAAAAGAATTCACACGTACAGAAATTAGTTCACAAAAAACTATCTACTAGGAACAGCTATAACTACAAGTATTTGAATATAATTTCAAAACAAAAATGACGATAAGTCAAATGATATAATTTCGCAATAGGTATGTGCGAATGCCCTAGTGGGTATCGGAAATATAATTAATTTAATGAAAAGCAAACAATGACATTAGCTGGCCGCAGGATTCACATCTTCTTCGCTATCGTCTTTTTCATTAGTTCACTTTATCGGAAATTGTCCATCATTTGTAATTCGTTTACTAATTAAAGCAAACAACGGCGATGCGTGCTTTATAATGATTTAGATATCGTTTACAGTTTGTGCATCTAAATATGTCAGATATGTTTGCAATTATTTACAATAGTATTAAAGGCACATACACACATATATCAGTTGCACATACACACGATCAAATCATAGTAGATACATTAATTTTAATAGCTTTGAATTATTATTAGGTAGGGCCACATTAAAAAAATGCCGAAATTCAAGAAATGTAGGCATACATTTTATACAGTGAGCCATTTGCAACTTAAAATGTTCACACTTCAATTTTGACTCTTTAATATTATACCATGTATGCAATGCACAATGCAAACTTTCATCTACGGTCAAAATATTGCATGCGTCTTCTTTACATATAACTTAACAAAACGTTTTGTCTCCTTGTTTAATATAGAATTTCAAAGATAACAACATTTAACTCTAAGTCTTAAGTCTTTAAGGCTTGTCGTAAGAGTGCGATGTGTATAGCTTTTTAGATATGTCAGCAATCTTCGGATCATGAAACATTTTAAGTTTTTTTTTTTTTTTTGTATAAAAGTCTATAAGAAGTATGGAAAGTTTCATCTCATCATAGGTAAAAACTGTAATTTAGATTTTAAAAAATTTGTTTAAGATTTTAAGTAACCAGAAATATTTAAGTGGTATTTGCACCGATTCTTCCCAATCTTATACGGAAAAATTCTGTTATTCTATTACGATTTCCCATAAAAACTTTTGAGCTGTCAAAAAATCTGTTATACGCTCAAAATTGGCATTCTACATGACAAAATTTGTTATGAACTCTGTTAAAAACTATAAAAGATACATTTTTCTGCATTTTATCGAAACGAGTTTTAATAAAGTGTACATTTTGATCTATGAAGTGGATATTTATCCTATTTAAAAAAAGTTCTATCAGAAAATAATTTTAGTCAGAAGAGAATCCTATTTTTAAAGGTCTTATGAAGGCTCATAACTGTGAGCAGGGAAAGAGTTCTATTTTTTAAAATCTTATTATTTGAGGTCACACAGTATAGCGAGCAAACAGTAAAGAAGTGAAACTTCTTCTCGGTATAGACTCTTTTTTTTCTAGAATAGGAGAAGATTTAAGAGTAAGAGACAAATAATAAGAGAGAGAGAGAGAGAGAGAGAAAGAGAGAAAGAGATAAAGAGAGAAAGAGAGAAAGAAAGAGTGAGAGGGAAAGAGAGAGAAAGACAGAGAAAGAGAGGGAGAGAAAGACAGAGAAAGAGAGGGAGAGAAAGAGAGAGATAGAGAGAAAGAGAGCACCTCAAAAGAAATATTATAAAAAGTTCCATAAAAGAATATTCTTTTTATTCAATCTTTACACTATAACTGATTTGTACTTCAATTCGTAAAACTAATTTTAATGATTTATGACAACCAAAATATGAGATACTTGTCCGTGATTTAAAATTTTCAAAATAGCTTGAAAAAATTGCATCTAATTTAGTTCCGGATTTTCAGCTTGATTCGTTGGGATTGTTATTTATGCGCAAAAATAATTTTTCGTGAAGAAAGTTAGTCAGCGGTAAACAATCATTTGATATAAAATTTACGTTAAAATTTCCCACGAGAGTCATAATGATTTTTTTTTCGCTTTTACCAAGAGCAGCAGCATCCGATTGACTGTAAATTAGAAGGGTATGATGTATAAAGGAAAAATTTATATATGACAGATAGGATTGCAACCTTAATTTTTTGGATTTTTACGAATTCACAGCTGCGGCGAGCGATAAGTAAAAATGGCTTGCTGAATCCGAATCCGTTGTCAGAATTTCAAGAATTACAAAAAAAAAAAAAAAAATTAAAGGGAAAACCAACTGATTGGGCCTTATCAGTTTGGCTTCAGACTTGGAAAATCTACCACCGACCGGATATTCATGCTACGACAAATTTTGGAAAAGACCCTACACCGAGAAAAAAGCTTATGTTAAATTGAAAAAAAACCTAGTATAATTTATAAGATGGCTTTGGCAGTTTTCAGCCACCAAAGTACTTTATCAAAATGCCTAAATTTTAGATGTTCACTTGCAAATTTTTATTGGGTGATAAATTAACCAAGTATATGGCAATTTTTAATACACTACTTTAAAAGAAAAAATTGAATTTCAAAAATATAACTTTTTTCGGGTTTTGGTTATTTTATTTTCCTTTTTTTTGAAGCTGCCGCCTCTCGTTCTGTGATTTACTTGACTGAAATCGGCAACAACACAAATTTTTCTTTTATCAACACAGTTTTCTTCTTAGAAATTTATGACTTCTCGGCTTTCCTTGTTGCTTGACGTATATTATAACAAGAACATTAAATTAAATTAAATTAAATTAAATTAAATTAAATTAAATTAAATTAAATTAAATTAATTAAATGAAATTACATATCAAATACAAAAATTTTACCTTCACGTCCCGTTGGGATTCGAACCCACACCCACCGATACCACTGTGTATGAAGCCACTACACTAGCTTCGAGCCAAACCTCTTCGTTACACTGAGTGATTTATTTAATATTAATTACAACTGAAGCTATGCTGCCGCTATTAGCAGAATACTGCTACATACTGCATCTGTTAACATATGTGAATCAAATATTATTTATTGGCAGGGTATCGAAGTATATGCTTTCAAAGAAATGTATTAAAAAATAAATTGCTTAGGTGAATACGCATAAGTTTATAATGCCCATACAATTCTCTTTACCCAAGCCGACTTAGGTGATTTACCTATTGTATTTTGTTCTCGTTGTAGAGAAACAAATTGACACCTACCATCTTTTTGCCGATTACAAAGCCGCCTTCGACAGTCCAATAATAATCATCTATACTTCAACATGTCTGAATTTGGTATACCTGCAAAATTAATCCGTGTATGCAGGATGACACTGAGCAACACCAGCAGCCCAGTAAAAATCGGGAAGGACCTCTCCCTACCATTTGTTACCAAACGAGGTTTCAGACAAGGTGATTTATTATCGTGCGACTTTTTTAATCTAATTATGGAGAAGATCATTCGAGCTGCTGATCTGAGACAAAGCGGCACCATATTCTATAAGAGTGTTATGCTGCTAGCGTATGCTGATGATATTGATATCATTGGCCATAACACACGCGAAGTCAGTGCAGCATTCTCCAAATAAGAAAAAGAGTTGAGTCCAAATATCTGGTGTCAACAAACAAACAGTCCCAGCGTATTGGCACCCACGTCACTGTTGACAACATCTTCTTCGAGGCTGTGAAGGACTCCGTCTACATTGGTTTCAGCATAAACTCCACCAACGATATCAGTAGAGAGATAAAACGAAGGATAACTCTTGCCAACAGGTGTAACTTTGGGCTCAGTAGGCAATTGAAATTGCCAGAGACCTCTCTTGACGAACAAAAGTCACGATCTATAAGTCACTAATCATGTCCGTCCTGTTATATGCAGCACAAACCTGGATGTTGAGCAGCTCCGATGAAAAGATTTTGTGAGCTTTCCAGAGAAAAATCCTTTGCAAGATCTACGGACCAATCTGCGTCAATGGCGAGTACCGAATACGATGGAACGATGAGCTTTATGAGCTCATACGCCGACATCGACATAGTAAAGCGCATAAATATCGAGCGGCATCGCTGGCTAGGTCATGTTGAGCGGATGGAAGACGACGGTCCAGCGAAGAAAATATTCGATTCCGTACCCAGCGGCGGCCAACGTAGAAGTGGACGATCACATTTCCGTTGAAAGGACCAAGTAGAGGACAACCTGATGAAACTTGGAGCTTCTAACTGGCGCCAGCAAGCGCAATACATAAATCGCTGGCGGGAATTCTTACAACATGCCAAAACCGACTTACAGTTGTAAGCGCCACTTAAATAAGTAAGTAAGGTGGAAAACCTATCCGCCACCTTGAATTTTAAAACTGTGATATCAGATTGAACATTAAGTCCATTGTCAGAATTGCAAAATTACAAGAATTCGCAAAAATACAATAAAATCTAGGTGGCAGCCCTATCCTTCATTTTGATTTTTAAAATTCTGAAATCAGATTTGAAAAAAGCGACCCCCTAAAACAGCAAGATGAGATTTAAAATTCTTAAAAATACATTATCTCTGTGGCAACCCTATTTGAAAAATTACATAATTTTTAATTTCTCAGATTCGGATTCAGCGACCCATTTTTACCTTAGTGTTCGCGCCAGCACTGAGATCGGAAAAATAAAAAAATTAATATGGCAACTCTATCCGCCATTTTGAGTTATAGAATTCTGACATCAGATTCAAACTCAGCGGCCCCCTAAAACTGATAGAAAATATTTAAGACTCGTAAAAAAACATATTATTAGTTGGCAAGCCCGTGGTCAAAATTTAGGTGACAACCCTATCCGTCATCTTGAATTTTAGAACTGTGACAGACTTTCAAAATTACAAGAAATCGCACAAAATACAAAAAAAAAATCTAAGTCACAACCCTATTCGTCATCTTGAATTTTATAATTCTGACATCAGATTCGAGACTAACAATTCCCTAAAACTGCCATACACAAAGTGTCTCTTAGGCAGCCCTTACATACATTGTACGTGTTTATATGCAATGTTTACAGAAAACGTTTCACTTTCTTGTTACGTGTTTTTGAAATTTTTCCAGGAATAAAAATCAAGCAAAAAATAAATAAAACAGTCTTCAATTAACTGCTTTTAAAAAAAATTTAGTCGATAACTAGTTTTGGTGAATAAATTCGAATTTTTTTTGATCTTTTTTTTTTAGCACCCTTATGATAGCGGAAAAAGAAAAGAAATTCCTCAAAAAGAAAATTTGAAAAATTTATTTTATTGACAAATGAATCTGTAATAGAGTGGGTCGGTCTCCATATAAAAAAAAAGTTTGAATTTTAAAGATGACCTCGAGACAACTCAAAAAACAAAAAAATTTTTTTTTGTCCCCTGGAAAAACCGCCGAAATGGTCTTTTTTCCATAACTCATGCATTTTATGTCCGATTTTAGAAAATGATATACCGTTAAAAAGGTCTTAGTACTATATTTTCCTTTTAAAGTTTTTCGACTTCTGAAATTATATTCAACTGGTAAGCCCTGTTACCTGAATTTGCCCCCCTCCTGAACCAATTTTTTTATCATAAAATAAAACTTCTTAAAAATTTGTTCACATCTTGTCAAAAAAGTGCTTAACATATTTGGCCTTGAAACAAAAATGTCGTATCAGTCCCAAATTGTAGTATAAAGCTTTCCTTATAAAATTTCTTAAAACTAATAGCTTTTTATTGTTGTTTTTTTAATTCATACATACTGAGTGGAGTAAAAGTGAGAGAATGAACGCAATGAGGTATGTTTTGGAACTACAATTTGGAACTGCTACATTTTTGTTTCAAGGCCAAAGAAAGTACTTTTGGACAAGGTGTGAACAAATTTTAAAGTTTAATTTTATTATAAAAAAAATGTGTTCAGGGGGAGTGGGGAAAAACGAGGTAACATAGCTTACCAGTTGAATATAACTTCAGAAGTCCAAAAGCTCTGAAAGGAAAATATAGTACTAGCTAAGACGTTTTTAACGGTATATTATTTTCTAAAATCGGATATTAAATGCATAAGTTATAGAAAAAGACCATTTTGGCGGTTTTTCCAGGGGTCCAAAAAAAAATTTTTTTTTGTTGTTGGAGTTGCCTTGACGTCATCTTAAAAATAAGGCGTGCACTTTTCAAACTTTGTTTCGACTCACTCTAATGTGTAACTAAATACACAAACATTTTAGGTTTTGAGAAAAAACATATATTCTATCTAAAAACACTTTTCAAAAAGTTGGTTAATTATGAAGCTTTCACATTGAAATAAGTCCTTAAGCGAAATTGGAAAGGTTTAACTAAAAATCAATAGCTTTTGAAATTACACAACGGTAACAAACATGTTGTTTTAACACAAAATATACACGACCATAGTTAAAGCTGTGTAAGTACCCTGCAGTAAATGGCAATAGTATAGAACTACCTATTTCACTAGCCCTTAGGTAACCAGTACTAGTTTCACTTCAATCTACTTTCTTTGTATTCAACTGGCGAATTTTACGTTAACATGCCATAGGCAGGGGTGAATTGCTACCTTTTACATTACAATTCCCTACCTACATCACTAGTGCCATAGGGCCAGCATATTCGCTAGTCAGAAAGATAAAGTAACAAAAAAAAAAAAGAAATAACGGAGGCATTGTGAAAGTAATCCTCAATTACTAATTTTATACTTTTTTCTTCAGAACGTTTTTATTCATGTTATTCAAGGAAATAAAAACGCTTGATACGCATGTATATGAAACATGATATACATGTTCTCTCGAAAATATTACTTCGAACTATATAAGTCATTGTTAAAAATCAAGACGTCAGAAATATAAACAATAAGCAGTACAGGCTTGAAGTCGACTGAACTGACTCTTTTATGCATTACCCTGGGTCAAAAAAGGAGCTAGTTCGTATAGAACTACTCGTAGTAACTAGCTAACGAGAATTAAGCAATTGGTTATTCTCGATACTAGCGAGTATGTTTAAAAATTTTGCGCATTTTCTAAATTGTTATATTCAATTTGTGCGCTGGCAGACATTGTCACTGAATGCGCACTGACTCAAGGGAGGAAAACATGGAACGTATGTCCCCAAACAGGTACACAAACCTATAGCCGGCAGGCTGTTCTTCCTCTTCAAATCCCTCAAGAGTATGTTGTTAATTTAACGAACAATTTATATTGAATACATATTCGAATGTGTGCGTAATTTTAAGCATTCACATACAAACCAGTAGCAGACGTACACACTGATAGACAGACACACACAGATAGACATGCAGATAGTGCTGTAGTAATATCAAGTTTGTGCATTTTGCACATTCCGCTGGCTTCACTAATTGAAGTGTTTCATAATTCAAACACCTGCGGTTGGTCGTGCCAACCTTACTCAAGAGCCAGTTGGAGTTTCCAAAGAGCACTAATGAACTATGTATATGTACACATAAAACGTATATACGCACATAAGTGTCTGTATGTGTCTATATGAAGAGAGTGTGTATTGGAGTGCGTTTGTCACAAAAAAAAAATGTATAGTTTATTGACAAAATGTTTTAAAGTTTCAATATTCTATATAATCCTACTAAAATTTCAGTAGGGGCGTTTTTTCCTTTATCAAGGAGTCTGTTAATGTATCAAAAATATTGATACTCAACTTTATAGTATTAAAAATTTGACAGATTTTGCGAAATCTGTGCCTGGGCTTATTTAACTTAAATCACTTTATCCGATGCAACAAACAGTTGTTAACAGGAGTTAAGAACGAACGAATGAGGTTCCAGTTAAGGAGGAACGAATGAGATAAATGAAGAAACCTGATTTTCAGTAAAGCAGAACAAGGTAAATTTCCATGAAACCTTGGACTCAAATAAATACTTCAGTTCGCACATGTTTTAAAAAAAAATATAGATTTTTTGATGCTGAATTTAACAGCAACACACTCCGAACCGCTTACTGTCAGTCATGCCTGTCATACTCTAGCGTACATGTAGCATGGCTGCCAGTTTTCCACCAACAAGTAGCGCCTGTCTGTCAAATGCAGCTACTCGAGCGTATTGACAGAAAACAAAAAAATTCTATCATTACAGAAAAATGTCAACGAAACGGAAGTGAGCTGCACTTGATGGAGTGGGGTGTGTGTCTATATGAGTGTGTGAGCAAATCAACACTAACACCACACACACCAGCTTTCACACAAAAACTCACACATACACAAACATAAATACGCAAGTGTGGTTGGCGTAAACACTCGAATGCGTGCGTTTTCTAAATGGCGGACGGAAACTGTTCTAATGATACTTCCGTTGCACTTGTTGGCGATTATGTTGCGGCATGTGTGCTATTTAGCAGAAATTCATTTCAGAATTTTAATTGCGCTGAATTGTGCAGCAAAATCAGTGGAATGCAATGGGTTGGAAGAGCGCAAGAAATATTTTTATAAAGTGGTAGTTAAAAGCAATAATTTTCTGGTGAAAAATTAAAAATATTAATAGTTGGTTAATTTGGAGAAGATATGAGGAGGGGGAAAGAAATGAGAAATAAAGGATGCAATTAAAATAAAAATGGGAAAACAAAACAAATAAAAAATTATTTAATTTCGAACGAAGATTCGAACTCCATTTTCGCGATTGAATATTTTTAGAAAATAACTTTTACATAAAAAGAACAGTTAAAAACAATAGGAATCACAGCAACAATGACAATGGCAATGACAGTTACAATGATAATAATAATGACAATAAGAAAGACAATGGCGATGACAAGTAAAATAACAATGACAACGACATTGAAAATGACAATTTCAAAAAGAAAGACAATGGCAATGACACGGACAATGACCATGACCATGGCAATGACAATGACAATTACAATGACAGTAACAATGACAGAGACAAGTTACTGACAATGACCATGACCATGGCAATGACAATGACAATTACAATGACAGTAACAATGACAGAGACAAGTTACTGACAATGATTATGATAATGACAATGACAATGACAGTGACAATGACATTGACAATGGCAATGGCAATGGCAATGACAATCACAATGACAATAACAGTAACAATGACAATGACAGTGACAATGACCATGACTGACAATTACAATGAGAATAACAATGATAATAACAATGATAATAACAATTACAATGATAATGATAATGCATTTAGCAGCATGATTATCACTTCAACGTTGTATTCTGCAATCGTGCGTTTTCACTTGAAGTATGCAGGTCAAGTTTGGTCCCCAAGTTGCAATGTGCATGTTGATCGAAAAGAAAAAATTCCAAAAAGTTTTGTTCGGTTTGCTCTAAGGGGCTTATGTTGTATTGACATATTAGACCTTCCCCTCAATGAGAATTGTTTGAAATTGTTAAAAATGCAGTCTTTAGGTGACGGAAAATCTGCAGATATCGTCTTTTTACTTCAACTCATAGCAGGTGTATTCGATTCTCCAGAATTTCTTTCTCTCATAAAATTTAACACTAACTGTAGAAGCAGAAGAAACGCTAACAATTTAATTTATTTACCCTTAAGTTGAACAAACTATATGGCTGCTGCCCCTTTAAGCCGCATGAGTACCTTTGCTAACAGTTGCAGAGCTTTTGATGTTAATTTGTAAGAAGGTCAACTCAAAAGTAGATTAAAAGCAATTGTGTAAAAGGAACATCACAACGACAATGACAGTGACACTGACAATGACAATGATAATGACACTAGCAATGACAATGGCAATCGTAATGACACTGCAACTGATAATGACAATAACAATGGCAATGACAATAGCAGTGAAAATGACAACGATAATGGCAATGACACTGACAATGACACTAACAATGATAATGACAGTAACAATAACAATGTCAATGGCAATGATAATGACAGTAACAATAATACTGGCGATGACAATAACAATGGCAATGACAATGACACTGACAAGAACAATGACAATGACAGGGACAGTGACAGGGACAATGACAATCGCAGTGACAATGAAAATGATAACCGCAATGACAATGACGCTGACAATGACAGTAACAACGCCAATGCCAATGAAAGTAACAATGACAGTGACAATGACATCGACAATGACGATGACAATAACAATGACAGTGACAATGGCAATGACAGTGACAATGACAATGACAGAGACAGTGACTATGACAATGACAATCGCAATGACAATGAAAATGATAACCGCAATGACAATGACGCTGACAATGACAGTGACAATGACAATGCCAATGACAGTAATAATAACAATGACAATGACAATGACAGTAACAATAACAATGACAATTACAATGACAATGACAATGACAGTGACAGTGACAATGGCAATCGCAGTGACAATGGAAATGATAACCGCATTGACAATGACGCTGACAATGACAGTAACAACGACAATGCAAATGACAGAAACAATGACAGTGACAATGACATCGACAATGACGATGACAATAACAATGACAGTGACAATGACAGTGACAATGACAGTGACAGTGACAGTGACAATGACAACGACAATGACAGTAACAATGACAATGACAATGATAGAGACAGTGACTATGACAATGACAGTCGCAATGACAATGAAAATGATAACCGCAATGACAATGATGCTGACAATGACAGTAACAATGCCAATGACAGTAACAATAACAATGACAATGACAATGACAATGACAATGACAATGACAATGACAATGACAATGACAATGACAATAACAATAACAATAACAGTAACAATGACAATGCCAATGACAGTAACAATAACAATGGCAATGACAATGACCAAAGTAACGACAACGACTTCAACAGCTTGTTGAGAACGGTGCATTTTTAAACCTTTATTCGACCAAAAAATCGAACTAAAACTTTTACTCTGTCATAATATTACAGTAGCTCTAACTAGACTTCCAACTTTAACTCGAACTCTTACTTTTTTACTCACTCTTTTCCTATCTCCTCAAAGTACTCACTTTCTACAAATTTTCTGCATTTTGTCGTCAGCTTTCATTGTCGTTTTGAACCTAAACGAATGCAATAAGAGTTAATGGATTATAGCTGTAAATCTCTCAGCCATTTTATTGTTTTTATATATTTTCTTATTTTGTTTTTTGCTTAAAACATGTACAATTTGTGGTCTATTGTATTGAAGTATTAGAGTTACTTAAACTATCTGCATTCAATCATTCGTTTCTCCACCATCACACTCAGACAACTTATTCCGTGGCATGCTGTCTTCCAGTAAATTCAGTGTTTGTGCCAAGTGTTGCTTATCGGTGTGCAGGCAGCATTTGAGCCAGCCAATTTAATATAGCTTCAATATCTTTCTGTTCCTGGAGCCGCATTATTCATCAGCCTCCTGCAAATGCCGGAAACAGAATTTCGCCATTTAGATACTCAACGGCCGGATATCGACAAACTGCAGACGAAGATTCGGCTTCGGTTTGGTTAAAAATTGATGGATGGCGTTCAATGTGGCAGCATATCCTGTAGCTTGCCGCCATTTCTAGGCGCCATAAATAATTTTCGACATCTGACTAGCTGAAGCAGCAACAGCAGCAGCCTGAATCGGTGGCACAAAGTGTTTCGCATGAAATACTTATGAGCTCAAATTTGTGCAAGCCAGAGAGAGAGAGAGAGAGAGAGAGGTAGAGAGCAAAAATGTGTGGAAACTATAGTCAGTTAGTCAGTCAGCTAGAGTTAGTAGGGTGAGACACGAAAACAAGTAGGCTGATCATAGGGAACAATCGAAAACATGGAGCAAATGTTTCAATTTGGTGTACAATTTGGCAGGCTGTGGCCTTTTTTTTTTGCGTTTCTGCGTTGGTTCTCTTGTAATGTGTATTTAATGACCTCATAAAACAGGCTCCACTTATTTTGCATTACAAGAACATGTTCACAAGAAGGCGGTCGTTTTTCTTGAAACTCAATTTTTTTTTTATTTTTCGTCGGTAATAAAAGAGATAAATTGAAAATATTATATTATGCAGTTTAAAAAATGAGGCACATACATTAGCACATTTACAGAGGAAAGGGTATCGAAGATAACTTTGATGGGTCTCAAAATAGGATGAAGATTAAATTTTATTAAATAATAAAAATTTTTTCAGAAAGTCTATAAATTGGTTTAATAGCATTTTATATGAGAAAATATAAGTGCGATAGAGTATAGATATAAAAAAAGAAACAGAGTACGAGATAGAGTAAAAAAAAAAATTCAAGCAAAAGTTAGAGTTCAACGTAAAAATACAAGCAAATTCAGTATTCAAAGGAACCAATGCCATACAAACGTTCGAATAGAAATACCTATATATTATTCCAAACCAGACAAAGTAAGCTTGTATTATGTTATTATTATTATTATGTTACTATTATTACTATGTTTTTAATATTTTTGTTATTATTATTGAATTTGTTAGGCTTAATTGTATATGCTGCTGCTCAGTGGTCGAGTATTCTCACGAGAGTTTTATTATTTATTCAACCAATTCAAGGAACTGTTCTCGATCTCTGTTCTGTATGGCCTTCGTCGGTACAAGGATAACTGGTTGCCAGTTGATATCGTTGAATTCCATGCTATCATTGCCTTACTCGTTTACAGGTCAAACGGTGAATGCGTCACGAAATTATGGAACGATAAGCATGGCAGGCCCGTTTTTCTAGCAACTATGCGACTAAAACGTTTCAAACTTATTAGCAGCTGTTTGTGTTTCGATGACAAAGATATAAGAGTTAGACAGAGATAAATTGGCCCCTATACGTGGAATTCTCGATAAATGAATGCAAAGGTTAAGAGTTAAGAGTATTGTGTTGCTGATTTTGTTACTGTCGATGAGCAATTAATGCGATTTCGTAGTCGATCAACATTTACACGTTACATACCATTACATAAAATCGAAACCAGCCAAATATGGGTTGAAATTGTAGATCGCAACATATGCTGAAACGTGGTATGCACATAATCTGCAAGTGTATATTGGCCGTGATCGTAACTGCCCACCAGAAGTGAATCAAGGAGAACGGGTGGTGCTAGAAATGACTGAAGGTACATACTACATCTCTATACTTATTTACTCTTTCTTCAGGTTTGAATGCAAGCAATGTTACTTGCAATGAATGAAAGCAATGACGAATGACTATGGTCGGCACGATTCGTAAAAATTGAAAAGAAGTTCCTTCTTCGTTGCTTGATATGAAGAGAAAAGCGATTCGCCATACAGAAACTGTATTCGACCACACTTTACATGCTTGCATGATTTCATATGTTTGTCGTCAAAGAAACGTCGCTTTGCTACTTTGCTCTCCACGTATCATTCAACTGTTGAAAATGATCCGAATAATCCACAAAAAAAAAAAAAAATAAAACCGAAAATCATCAAATTTTATAATCGAATTAAAAGTAGAGTCGACGTCTTGGATAAATTGGTTGCGACATACCGATGCAAAACAAAGGTGAACCGATGGTCAGTTGCCCTCATCTGCAATATGCTGGATATTCCGGCATGCAATGCATTTATTACATATATACGGAAATGAATCCATGATGGAATATTCATAAAAACAAAATATCAGAAGAAAATTATTTTTGGTCGAACTTGGTCAATCATTCAACAACGTGCACGATTGCCACTTAATCCGAATGACCTTGCTGTCGTTAATGGCCTTCGGAATCCAGGCTTGCCGTCAACATCAAGTGCCGCCATCCCACCACAAGTCAAACTATTGCCGCTGACTTATCAACCAGTTACCAAGAAGAGAGCTCGTTGCCATATGTGTCCTTCACGCTTTAACTCAAACAATTATGACACTCGGTGTGATATGTGAATGAAATATATCTGTCCGTCACACTACTAAGAGCTATGCGAAAAATGTTCGCATTGAATTAATGTGAAATTAATTTTCGTTCTTTTTTTCGATATTTATCCAATTTTGCATTTTTATTTATTTTTTTTTTTTTTCTATGTATTTGTCCAAAAAGCTTTTTTATACCCCAACGCGTACTGCGTAAGGGGTATATTAACTTTGTCATTCCGTTTGTAACGCCAAGAAGAAGGCGTATAGAAAAATATATATATGTTTGATCAGCATCATCTCCTGAGTCGATTTCCGTGTGTCCGTCTGTCTGTCAGTCTGTCCGTCTGCCGACACTATTACAGCCGCAATTTTAAAGCTATCGCGATGAATTTCAAAATATAAGCTTATTTTTAAAAAAGGAAGATCAAGTTCGAAATCGGATGAAAACCACGCCTACCTCCGATACAACAGAGAACTGCAAAACTCACTTTTTGATTGACTAAATCATTCACTGGAATTCTTACTCAACTCAACTCATTCAACAAAGTTCAGCGTTAAATAAAATCAGCACAATACTGGTATTGTCAATAAAGTCAGCTCGAGTTTGAGTTCGTCTGATCGAACTTACATGTTTGAGTGCACGAGTCGTTGACGTTGAATAAAATAAAATTATGCTGCTGAAGGCGTCGTTTGTGTGAGCTGATTGACGGATTAAATTCACATGTTTGAGTATTAGTGTTGAAGTGTTTACGGATTTCTCCGTAACAGTGTTCTTCTTCTTCCCCTTGTTCCCCTCTTCTTGTTCCCTTCTTCTTCTTGTTCTCTCTTTCTCTCACTCTCTCTGTCGGCACATGAAAAACTCATACGTGTTGATTTTTGCTTTTTGCGTTTCATTCTTGATGAAAATAATCGTTTTTGAGCCCAAGAAACAAGCATGAAATATGTTTCCGAAGACGACCGTCGATTAAAATCACAGAGCCAACACGAAGCACTCGGTTTGATTGAATTTAAATCAACAGCGAGTGTGTGCATTCGAGCAAGTCTGATCGATTGAACGCAGAGGCATGATTTTTACAGTGTTGATTACGTATGAATATTTTTATGTGAGTTTTGCAGTTCTCTGCGATACAAAGTGACTTTATATTAACCGTAAAATGTCTTTAAAATCCACAAAAATTAAAGAAATGCCTTGAAATTTGGCAGGTGAGCTTTGCTCTTTAGTCTTAATACTGGCTATGATATTTGGTATGATAAAAATCTGATGAAAACCACCCCTACCTCCCATACAAAGTGGCTATATTTTAAAAGTAAAATCTCTTAAAAATCTGCTTAAATTAAAGAAACGCCTTGAAATTTTGCATATAGGCTTTGATATATAGCATAGACCACCACTATGGTATTTGGCAAAATCGAATGAAAACCACGCCTACCTCCCAAACAAATTGGCTTTATTTTAAACGTTAAATCTCTTAAAAATCCACAACAATTAATCAAATCTCTTAAAATTTTGCACTTTATCTTTCATATACAATATGAACCATCTCTATGATATATGGCAAAATCGGACCAAGCCACGCCTACTTCCCATACAAAGTAACGTCATCAAAATAGGAAAACTTTCGTTAATATATAAAACTGGGGGAGTATTTTAGCTTCGGTACCCTGCCGAAGCTCCACCCTTACTAGTTTTTTTTTTTGTTTTAATGAATGAAATAATGATTAATGAATAATTCTAAATGAATAGATTAAAATTAAATGACTAGATTCCATTCATCATTCCATTCAACGATGAAAATATTTGTTTGGAAAAGTGTGTGTAAAATTTATACACAAGTAAACTATTCGTTTCTAGAAAAAAAGTGACTGATGCAGGTTTAATCAATGCCTTTAACATTATTTTTTTCTTTTTTATATGAAATAAGTATTAATAGGTATGCAAGCAGGACTGAAATGATAGAAATTTGATAATTTAGTTTTTCCTTATTTCCAAAAAAAAAAAATATTAGTACAGGAGACGGAATCTATCTGATCACTAAACCGGAATGACAGAATTGTTGCCAAAACATTATCTTCTAAGCAAAAAATAAAAATTTAGAATAAAATTAACACTGTTTGTTGCCTTTAAATATTCAAGCAAAATCTATTTAAAGAAATATTCTGCATTTTTAGTTATTTTGAAAAATATGACTTGCAAATCCAGGGATAGAAATTTTTGATTCCGCATACACCAGGATTGGAAAAGTTGAATACCGCTGACATTTCTATTCCTTATTTATCATACCAAACCCGTAATACCGTACTATGATCCTATACCCATCATACAATACCGAATACATCATACAATCATAATGTAACAATCATACTATAACAAAAAAAGGCGTCCCAAAAGTCACTGACAATTTAAATTTTCAAGAAAACGCATTGTTTTTTAAATGGCTGTGTGTTTTATTGAGCTATAAAGTAGAGACATGGACGTTATAAGCAAAATATAATATCGTTACAATGGCCGTCTCAAGCTTACCCACACGAGCCCTTTTCATGAAATTTTCGATGACATTCTGGCATAATTCTGGAACAATTGCTTTAATGGCCAGTTGGATTTCCGTTTTCATCCAAACGGGTGGAATGGGGACGACCACTTCTTTTGCGTGCACAACAGAGCTATTGGACTGAAAATTTATTTATTAAATTGACCAAAGTGTTGCGAGACGGTGCGTACTTTATGATGATGACCGAGAAGTGGGCGGGTTTAGCGAACCGACTACACAAAATTTTCACTACTTTTGCAGTGAATTTTTACAATTTGTGCGCGTTGCTTGACGGTGAATTTCTGCATAACTAAACATTCATGCTTGCTTGTCATGTGTGCGGAATCAAAATGCCTGTGACTTTTGGGACACTCTATACCATAACCATCATACCATACCAGCACACTATATTTTCACAAGCCCATCCCTTTACCATTGCATCGGTGCCCAATAGAACCACGCATTACCGAGATAATTCGTTTTTTGGTCGCACGGTAAGATTGTGGAATAATCTCCCTGTGAGCGTGTTCCCCGGCAGTTTTGATCTGTGTCAGTTTAAAGCAAATCTTCACCGTCACTACTCCATCTTTCCACCCTCCAACTAACTATCACCCTTCTTCCGAATTAACGCAATGCTTCGCATTTAAAGGGGGCATCCCCTGAGCGTTGGTTTAGACAAAAAAAAAAAAAATACCAAACCTATCTGATATTATACATATACTCTCTTTAAGCGGGCGTGTCAAGTTTATTTCTGGTTAAAATCTTTAGCTAAAACTTTCCATTTATAGTTCATACAAAATCAAAATTATATAATTTTAAATGTATTACGTCTACTTTTGTATAAGTAAGCGGGACATCCTCAATTTTAACCAACGTCTATAGTTTGAAAATTGAAGGTAAAGTATCAAATATCGTCCAAATAGAATGCTTAGAACAAAAATTATATCGACTTTTGTTCACCTTTTTTTATTTATTTATTTGTTTAACCAAACAAGGTACTTAAAATTAAGGCTTAATTAAATTCAAAAGTCAGACCGCAAGCGCTAAAATTGAAACGTAAAATCGGAAAATGGACAAGATTGTGTTCTTCATTATGGTACTAAAAGTAATATTTAACTCTCGATTTTAATGAAAACAAGTGGATGCACTGCAACACAACATTGTTGTAATGAGCCTTAAATTGACCTACATAAATGATTAATAAACACACACTTACTGACGTACACATGCACACAAAGAATGACCCTATAGGAACAAGCTAACTTGTTTTTAAAAACAACTAATTAAAAAACTAATTAAAAATAAACCAGTATATGAACTACTTTGAATTATATTAAGGCGGCATCCACTTCAATTCTGAATAGTTTTTATTGCATTATATGTGAAGTAATTGAAATACTACTTAAAAATAACTGATTGATATACTACTTTGAATTATATTAAGGCGGCAACTACTCTGATTTTGACATGTTTTAATTGCAAATGTTTATTAGATTACAAGTTTATACATATTTAACCATATTATTTCATCAAATATTATTAACTTTAGACCACCAGTAATAGTTTTCAATTGGTTATTTTTAAGTAATTAAAAAAAAAATAGTTTAAATATAACTAATTTAACAAGTAGTTGAAAATATATGCGGATTTCGAGTGATTTATTTTAAAGTAGTTAAAAAATAATTTAAATTTAACTAACTTAACAAGTAGTTGAAAATATATGCAGACAAAAGTCAATTGACTTATTTAGCGGACATCACCATACAAAATATGTTAGTTCGTTCTATGGAAAAAAGTCAGAATTTCAACTAGTTGTGGTTGACAAAAAACTACATTATCAACTACTTTCAAATTAGTTGATTTTCCTACAGGGGAGCTTCATTGAGTAAGTGAACAACGAGACATACAGTGTTGATATAAAAGTTAATAACACATAACAGTCAGTAAGATACAACAACAACATACAGAACAACAATAACAGAATGTTAACAAGGATTATCGCTTCATTATGGTCGGCAGAATTGTTGAACTATTTTAATAAATCAGCGAAAACCAATGAGTTTTACACACGCTGTAGGTAGATAAAATATGAAATCTGGTTAAATTAATTAACGGCAACACTTTGATGCATTTGCAACTTTTTTTTTATTAAGAGTGCATTAAGCTGAAGTGTTAAAAAAAAGAATAAAAAAAAAACCATAGTATTGATACTGAAATTGACTTTTCATACAAGCTGTACATTTTTCAATACAAACATTTTTTAATTAGCTACGTATTGCTAAGAGCTTTTAAAAAATTTTAAACATACTTAAACGCAAAAATTTATGAACCACACATAATGGTTATTTAACCGCAAATTTCATTATTCATAGTTCACAAAATTATATTTTAATAAAAATTAAAGCTTTGGCCGGTATAATTTTGAGAAAAATATCGGTAAGCTTAACTGATAAATAACTTGATAGAGTAATTAAAATAATTAAACTGATAAATAACTTGATAAAGTCATTAAGACAACGGGCCTTAATATTAATACCTATGCAATGAAGCAGAATTCCACTGAATATGAATTTCTGAGCTACACTTAGCATATACCTCCATTTGTTGACATTTTTGAAGTAACGACTTTTTTTTTTTAAATCCTTTTAATACCCCGATATTTTTTATGCTTTCATTGCATTTTTATCATGTTAAAAAATTTACCAACTCTGGCAGCTCCATTAACTTTTCAATCTGTGCAAACACGTCTAAGTAGCTGTTGCCATGATGTTTTCACTAAAGTAGCAGTTAATCTGTTACTTAAGCTGAAAGCTGCTTCTACAACAACATTTTTAAAGATTTTAATATTCAGTATTTTGAGTTCGCTTTTTACTCTATTACTTTTTGTCGTTGTGTTGTGTGTTGCCTGCAGTTGTGTTGGAATTGTTGGGGCTAAGGTGAAGGAAGTAAATTTTAAATACAGGGTGTCCCGCAATTGAGTGCAACAATTTATGAAGCTGAAAAATTATGTCAAGCTGAGCAAAAAATCGTATGGGAGGGGGGGTCTATTTCCACATTCTTAGGAGCTACAGGGTTAATTAATATTTCACGACTTTGATTCACGTTATTATTTCTAGCAGAAAAACTGACTTACATACAACTTATTTTGATGAATTAAAACTCATTTTTAAGGCAATGAAATCACCTTTCTAACGGTATATCAACAAACCCCACCAATTTAACCATTACCGAGCTGTGATCGTGTGAAGATGAAATCAATCGGTTGAAACTACCAAATTTTAAATTTGAATACAAATTTCTTAGAATTTTGCGTAATAAATGAAATTTTTTTTTTAAATTCATTTTGTAATTTATTAAGTTTTATTTTCAATGACACCAAAAACATAAACATTTCTTTAAAAATAAAAAAGTTGGATGTACTAAAAAAATTATACTTATTAGAAAATAATGATAAATAATGACATTACAATTAGTTATGCAGTAGATAATGTCATTGTTTTCTAATAAGTATAATTTTTTTAATGCAGCCAACTTTTTTATTTTTTAAGATATGTTTATGTTTTTGATGTCATTGAAAAGAAAATTGAATAAATTACAAGATCGATTTTAAAAAAAATTTCATTTATTAAGCGAAATTCTGAGAAATTTGCACTCAAAATTGAAATTTGGTAGTTTCAATCGATTGATTTCATGTTCACACGAGCACAGCTCGGTAACGGTTAAGTTGGTGGGGTTTGTTGATATACCGTTGGAAAGGTGATTTCATTGCCTTTAAAATGAGCAATAAAAATAAGTTTAATGTACGTCAGTTTTTCTGCTAGAAACAATAACGTGAATCAGTTGTGAAATATTAATTAACCCTGTAGTTCCTAAGAATGTGAAAATAGACACCCCTCCCATACGATTTTTTGCTCAGCTCGACATAACCTTTCAGCTCCGTAAATAGTTGCACTCAATTGTGGGACACCCTGTATATTTGAAGTTTAGTTCAGTTGGCAATACGAGATGCTGCTTTATTTCTTAGTAAGCTCCTTTCTAATTGACAAAAACTCAGCAACTGAAGCTCGATGATTGTAAGTAGCTTTAGATTCCAAGTGTCAGTTGTGCTGGGTTTTAAACTAGCTGACTTAGAACTTGTTGAGTGGTGGAAGTTTTAAAGAATGTTTGTTTTTTTTTTCGAATGTTATATGGAAGAAATGGAAGACATGGTTTAATGGCTTAGAGGGAAAATAAAATATTTTAACTTGAATACAGATAAATGAAAACAATATAATAAATAAATATGTATACAAAATATATGTGCTGAGATGCGCACATCATGTGCTGCATTAGATAAAAAAAAAATATTTTTTTAGACTTAACCAACGCTCAGATGATGCCTCTCATATATGCGAAAGCATTGTGTTGATTCGTAAGACGGGTGATACTTAGTATGAGTGTGGAAAGATGGAATTGGTGAACATGGTAGTTGTTTAAGTGAAGTTAGCTCTGCCATTATTTTTTTTCAGATTTTCCGATATTGTGCCGCTATGTGCCCAAATTGTATGGAAACGTGCCGTAGAAAGATTTAATAAATTTTCACATATGCGAATTTAAAGAGAGGGAATATAATTTTTTTGTTTTTTTATAAAGCCATACCGTTTAAGAATTTGTTTTTTAATATGGCACATAATAGCACACAATGGTCACATTACAGAATATATTATCTTTGCAATTATAAAGTAATAAGTTTTAATAAGCATGTTCAAAGTTAGTGT
This sequence comes from Coremacera marginata, assembly GCA_914767935.1. Classification (NCBI taxonomy): domain Eukaryota; kingdom Metazoa; phylum Arthropoda; class Insecta; order Diptera; family Sciomyzidae; genus Coremacera; species Coremacera marginata. The sequence continues at coordinate 233,861,878 of OU612043.1, read as the reverse complement.
TGCCCTCTGTACAGTGAATTTTGTTACTCGAAAATTATTGAATGCCCGACGAATACAATTATAAGAACGCGACGATTATTCCGACTTTAACCCTTAAGCCACTGGAATCGAAATACGAGGTATTTAGTTGTGATAATTTTGGTTTTAGTAGAAGTTTGGGCTGAATAACACGAATCTGAAGTCCGTTAGTCAAAATTTTTTTACATGAAAGTGGGATGTGGAAGAAATGAAAGAAAAAAAAATTTGAAACATACTATATAATAAGTACAAGAAATTTAAATTTATTCATACTAAATGAAAGATACATTAATTTAAACAGCTAAATATGTACACAGGTAAACGCTTCATCCGTCTAGGCGATATTTTGTAAAACAGTTCTTTGCCTTAGAAAATCATAAATGTATGTTGCATTTGGTACAAAACGTGTGTGTATTAGAATTTTTACAAAATTTACAGAATTTCTTCGATCCCCATTCAATAAAATTATTAATTCAGTCGAATGTCACACTTGTCACTGGGTGAGCTGCTTTTTTTCCGAAAACATTGCCGTTGGTTGACTCTGCGACTGGTGATGAATGACCAACAGATCATCTTTTGATAAGACCACAAAGTTCATTAGCATTGATCAAAAGAAAATTATACTTTGCTATGTTTTTTATCTGTTCATCACTATTATTTTTTGGTTTTTTTTAAGTGTTGAGTCTTCGGTACAAGATGAATGCATTGGTTGTAGCCATGTCAAGAAGATGGTAAAAAATCACGGTTGTCATATCTTGTGTCTTAATTTTACGTCCATTGCGACCCGTATAAGAGTCCATTAGATCGACACCACCCATGTGCGTGTTGTATAACGCATAATTTGGGGATAATCAATGTCACCAATAATTTTCAATAGCTTACTGACAAAATTGGTTCTCAGGAAAGGTTTTGTACCAACATACGTTAAGCACTGTTTGATATTCTTCATGTCTCTCCATAAGTTTGTTGGAATTGGCTTAGTCTAAAAGAGATTTAATTAATACAATGACTAAATATTCACTTTACACAGAATTTCGTTTTAAAATACTTACCACCTCCAGTGAAGCCATCAGCATGGTAATGGTAACTTGGTAATGGTAATCGGACTCTTTTTCTTTGGCTTTAACAAGGTTGTCGCTTTTGTTTGTGGTTCTTGTCGTGCGAATTCAGGTAATCCAATTGCAATTTCATACGGTGGCATTACATTATTCTCTTCATTTGCAAAAATAATTAACATTAATTGTGGTCTATCAATTATGTTAAATGTATTCACAAACGTTGTGGAATCCATTGCTTATAAACTCTTGGTTTTCACATTACCTTCAGGTTCGAGCTTACCACAAAGATAATTTGGATCTTCGATACTGTTATCAGAGTCTTCAAAATCATCATCAGTTTCAATTGAAGTCATTAAATTTTCAATTTTTAAATCACTTATTATGGGAAAGTTTAAATTTTGCCTGCTTATTGCACTCTTTATTTCTTGAGCTATGTCGTGAAATTTTCTGAAACCAACAACAATTTTACACTACAAGTATTGAAATAGGTTTCTTTAACTAATTTAACATTAAAACGTTTGATTTGGTAAAAACAAAGAACAAAAGTCTAACAAAATAGCACTAAATTAAAATTATATTGGTGTAATTTTTTTTTCACTTAAGCCACTAATACCGTCTACAGACGGTCTTCACTAAAAACTTGATTCCAACAAAAATATTTCTTCACAAATCAAACTAGCAACAAATTATTAAAATAAAACATTAAAAACTTACCAAAAAATTCCCAAGTCAATTAGCTGCTGGAAATTATTCTTATTTTAATTTTAACTTGCAATAAGATCACTAATAATTTTCACAAAAATCTTTCTAGAAATGGCTGTATCTGTAAAAATATTCAACTTAGCACATTCAAATCGCCACCGTTTGATGAGGAATCGCAATAACGAAGAACGTTTTTGCCAGTTATAGCGCGAAATAATTTGAGTTTGAATTGAATGGCAACATTGTGATGACCTTCTGTAGACGGTCTTAGTGGCTAAAGGGTTAATATAGAATCTAGTGCAAATGAGCAAATCAGAGTGAAATTTCGACAAAGCTGAATGTAAAAAAATCGTAGTTTTAAACAATCCGATATTAAAAGTTAAAGTTCAGAAAAAAAAAAACAAATCCGTTTGTATTTCTGAACAGTTGTAAGTATTATTTTATGCGACGCAATGTACTTGAAAATACAATTGGAAATTTTAAATGTTAAATAAATTAACAACTCTAACAAACTTTAATACTTCAAGACAATTGACTTTGAAGCTTTGGTTCCCTTACTGAACCAAAATTCTTAACCACTGCGGTGTGAAATAGCAAAATGCTGCCCATTAAAAACCTTGTAATTTCAGACCGCGTTGACTTATCCTGGTAGAGAATGTTAATGATAGTGGTGTCTTACTCTTAATCTTGACTACGAGACACAGAGTTGAGTATTGCAAAAGTAAGCGAGCTAGCAACACTTGTATAAAGACTGTATTATAAAACTTCACTTGTCTATGGCTAGTGATACAATTTTCTAATATTTCCAATGCCTGGAAACTGTCACCTTCATGAAACAGTTTTAGTAATACAGTTTTTCGTCTTTAGAATACGACCAAAATAGCTATTTTTGGTGGCAAAGTCGCCTGTCTTAAATAAATATTTCTCAAAACCAAACGTGAAGTATAAAAGTCGACCTTATATTAAATACAAGTAATTTTTATTGACATTCTACACATCGCAGCCAGCGTTGTCGTTTCGGTGCAATTGGACTAAAATTTTTAGTTTTGTTTTTGTAAAAAAAGCTAAAGCTAAAAATTATGAAACAATTTTTATATTTTGAATAATATTTTTTTGAAAACTTTTTGTACTCCCTCTAGTTGAAGAAAATTGTTATTTTCTAAAATTCTAAAATATTAAATTCAAAATCACAAAATTATTGTTAAGAAAATGCAAAAATGTTTTCTTATAAAGAATTGTTCAATTATGAAATAGGTGTGTAGATATATAATTGTATTAAATTTTCATTTTAATGGAGTTTATTAAAATGTTCTACTGCTGTTGAACTCTTCTTGAGTGTCAAACTTTTAGAATTTTAAAAAAATTCTATATTGGAATAAAATGTATCTTTGCCGTCTACGTGGAGGATTTTAACTATGCTGCCCTCCTTCCTATTATAATCGACAATTGTCATCATTGGTTATTACCTTACTCCGTCAATAGAGTTTCCGCCAGCCAGCAGTGCGGGCTTCGTTTTTACCATTGAATTCAACTTTCAATTCAATTTCCATTCGTTATGAACGAATGAATGAAGAAATTTGCATAAAGCTTTTAACTTAACGATGCGACATTTGCTTTCGTTCAGTTTTTTTTTTCCTTTTTATATTTTATTTTTCTTTCCAACAATTTAAACATGACAATCATATTCTGTGTCCAGTGCAGTGAGCCCAGGGATGAAGGGGTGGGCAACACATTAAGTAGTGTTATAAGGAAACAGTTTTTCTCTTTTTTTTTTTTATTATCGCTGTTGTTGTGTACATTCGTTAAGCTATTTTTGTAAAACGGTAGGGTAAAAAAAAACGAAAATGTCCTGTTAAGTGGCTGTATGAAGGAACCAGAAAGCGTAGCTAAAGTTGGCTTTAGCTTGGGCGTTTTGACGGGCAATTGCCGCAGCATTTTTTTTTATATCTTTTTAATTGAAGCTGCTTTCATTTGCATTTTCAAGCAGTTCTGGTTGTTCGACAATTATACAAAAAAAAAACGTAGGGAGTGAAAATCAGTGTATTGCAGCTGGCATTTAAGGATGAACTGTTTAATAGGTTTGATTTGTTATGACAACAGGCTAATTAACACTAAATGCTGTAGAAATTGATTGAGAGAGAAAAAAAAGTATCAATTCCATCCCACAATAATCAGACGATAGAAAAACACTTACTCTAAATTTAGATAGTACGCAAAAATTTTATACAAATGGTTTTATTTACTGAGATCTTGTGCGTAAGTCTCTTCAATCAATCTATCTAGAAATTTTAAGCCTGGTCACGTTCTGTTTATAGAAACAGAACAGTTTCAAAAGCCGAAAATAAACTAACTGGAGAGACATTCACAGAAGCAATACAAACATAAAGTATTCACATCAAATCCTAGTACAAACAATAAAAGTGATTTAAGCCCAAACATATCTACACTAAATGCAAAGTAATAAATAAAAAAATAAGCAAGCAAAAAACAACTGAAATCAGCTCAACATGTCTGTTTAGGATTGATGAACATGGTAAATAACCCATCATGTATTCTGTAGCAATACTTGAACTGTACATATGTGTTGGCGGATGTGTGAAGTAGATTTTGTGTGTATTTTTTTACGCCATTTTCGTAACTTTTTCATTTGTCATCGACGCTTTGAGCTTATGAAAAAAAAAGCGCAGTACAATGTTATGTTTTTGTTGTTATTATTGTTGTGATTGTCTTTTCATTGTGTATTGTTGGTGACATACGCAAACACACACACCCACACACAACAGCCTAAACAAATCAGCATCAAATCTCATCACAATTGTTAAGACTGACTTGACAAAGCAAGAAAAATTAATTCTACCCACGTGGTTTTTGGTCCCATTCTTTTTCTTTCTTTCTCTTTGTCTATCTATATTATTAATTCGATTTGGTAAAAAAAGTGAAACATTTACAATGGCAGCGAATTATTAATGGTAGATACCCTCAAGGAAAAATTGAAAGACTTCCATTTGGAAGTAATGGAGAAACATTCCTCATCGTATCTTTTGGCAGCTTATGGGCAGTTCTTAATTGATATTGTTTCTAACCCACTTGCTTTAGAATGCATGTGGAAGTAGTAGCAATGCGCAAGCAACAAGTCAACAGAAACTAAAAAAAAAAAAAAAAATTTTGTTTCCAAACCGCTTCTTTAAGAATGCATGTGAAAACTTTTGCTTGTTTTGAGACAGTGACAAATCTAGCGGAGAGGTATGTTCCTGCATTAATTTTTTACACAGTGGAGAGTAATGCTTCCCTTTAATGGCATAGTGTGTAAAAAAAGATGTGAAGTGTCCAACGGAACGGAATGCTTTTTACATTCCATGGAATATTTCCTGTTTATAACCGGGAATTTTTCCTTTTTTTAGAAGGTATGTCAATAAGAATGCAATATTGTGCTTGCTCGTGTGTGTGTGCCTGTACCCAGCGGGAAAATACAGAGCGCTATTTGAAGTTATTTCAGCTCAACTTGAAAAGTCCTTGTATAAAAGTAGCTATTCAAGCTTTGCTTGAAAGAGACTTGTAAAGGCTTTGAAAATTCCATTTTCTTGTATAAATTCTTCTACAAAACTTTATTCAATGACACATTTTAGGAAGTATTCAAGAAGATTTTCACCCCAGTGTTGTTCCTTATGTAAAGCTTTATTCAAAAATAAAAATATTTTTAGTAAGCATTTAAGAAGATTCTTTTTCAAGTATGATTCCTTTTATAAATCTTTATTTACACTCTAAATACCGATTGTTTAATTTTAATTTGTGGAAAACAAAAAAATATTTAAAATGAATGCTTGATGACTGCATTTAACAATAATTGCGTATTCGAAATAACTACTTCTACTTTGATTTACACACTATGCATATGATAATTTTTAATAGAAACCTTAATCATTAAATCAAAATATCTAATTTATAAAAGCAAATACTATAAATGTTTTAAGAAAACACTCCAAAAAATTAAATAAATGTAAATAATTGTATTACTTAACAAAAGAGGTTAACATGACGTCACGTAAAACCATCAACGCTTTTAAACAACAACAAAACCATGCGCAACCATAAAGACGTTTTAAGTGATTCCTAATTTTTAAAGCGATCAGTAGCTCAGTGGAAAATCGTTTGACTGCAATTTCCGAGGGCATGGCTCGAGCCACAACTTGGGCGAAGTTTAAATAAAACTCATAACAAGGTTTTCAATTAATTATAACATTAGAATTCAGGCATTTCTAAATTAAAAAAAAAAATGCTCTCTTTCATAAAAAAAAACTTGTCTCACACATTTTTTTTTTCAAAAAAAGAAAAAAAAAATTAATAAAAAAAACTTGTCTGAGCCCGGAGTCGAACCCTGGAATCTCTTGTCTGGTAATCTGTTCGATTAGACCACAGGGCAACCGAAGCAATTTTTTGCTCGGCAAATTATGTGCTTATATGAAATGATTTCAGTTGAAGTAAGCAACAGAGAACATTTTTACCGTTTGTCATAAACACTGATGATAGATTGACAGAATTATTACTCCAAGTACTTTAAATTTTCCGTCAATTATTGCTTATGACAAACACTCTTTATTTTGAGTGTAGGAAAATCTTAGAATTTAAGAAATGTTGAATAATTATTGTAGAAAACTTTGAGGAAAACATGTTAAAATTAACAAAAACTTGTTAAAATTATTAAAAAAAAAAAACCAAAAACATTCAATCAATTGAATTAAGTAATTTCTACAAAAATTTTCCAGATTATTGACTTTTTCTTTCGAAGTTTTAAACTTTTAAAACTGTGGTTTTTATTAAACATAATAAGAATAAAGTTTTACCTTGGCATGACCTTGAAAGTTGGGCTCAAAATCTTCAACTTGTCCTGAGCCAGTCTTGAAGAGCTTATCCTGGAACTAATTCTGAAGGACTAGTCCTGAACTAGTCCTAGAACTAGTTACTAAAAGTTTTAATTTTTCAATAGTTTTATCGTTTTGAATATCATTCTGGATAATTTTTTTAAAATAAAAAATGCCTTGAATTCACAGAGCGTAAGAAATTAAAAATACCTTTGGACATACAATGAATATAGCTCCTCTGCATCTAAAGTTGGCAGTTTGATTAGACATGTCATAAGATGAATAAATTATATTCTTTCTTAAGGCTTACTTTTGTACCCACCAAAGACAATGATAATCTCAATTATCAGTTGTAACTAATTACCTTTTTGCCCTATTTATTTAATATTTGCACGGTGCGAGAATGTCGAGTCATTTTCGCATAGATTTTTGCAATATACGTGGACTGAGGGCGAATTTCTTCTCGGTCTATGCATATTGTACTCTTAATAGGCCTCAAATAATGGCATTAAGTGAGACCCAGGTGAGCGAGGATGCAGATCCACTGGATTTTCATATTCCTGGGTATCATTTACTGCCATTGTTTTCTTCGCATAGGGGCATCGCTCTTTTTATACGTTCGGATGTAGCGTATCAGTGCCAGCGGGGTCTGGGCCCGACCGATCCGGAACTTTGCTCTATGTGGGTTAGGTTCAGGGTCCGCTCGCACTTGCTACATTTCTGCTACGTTTATAGAAGTCCAAATTTAGGGAGGGAGGCTACTTTTAACAAACTAGACTCTCTCTCTGATTCGATATCGCACATTTTGGGGTTGTTCCCTGATAGTGAAATCGTTGTAGCTGGCGATTTTAATGTCCACAACTCGGCTTGGTTATGTCACTCAGGCCAAACAACACCTGAAGGGCAATATGTTGAGCTTTTTGCTGAATCGAACCAATTGATTCAACTAGTGAAGGAACCAACTTTTTTTCCAAGAAGTGATCTGCATAGCCATAACATCTTAGACCTCTTTCTGACTTCGCATCATGAAAAATATGATGTGAGTGTCAACGCACCTCTTGGTAATTCGGACCATTGCACCATCTCCGCTGTTTTTCCATATTCTAACCTTCGCACCTCTACGCCTGAGGCCCCGAAAAGGACTGCATGGTTTTATGGAAGAGCAAATTGGACTGCGCTAAATAATTTTTATCGCAACTTCAATTGGAAATTATGTTTCGCTGACAGAAATGTGAATGCCGCGGCTGTTATGGTGCAAGAAATTATATTATTGGGTATGCGGTCTTTCATCCCTAATAAGATGAGAAGCATCAAACCAAAACACCACTCATGGTTTAATGAGAATTGCAGGATTGCAGTCAGGTCCAAAGAGGAAGCCTTTCTGAATTGGCGCTCTAATAAGAATGCCGATACAAAAAGACTTCGCATAGAGGCTAGGAATCGCTGTAATGCAATTTTAAAACGCGAAAAGTTTCTTCACGAAACTCGCATCAGAGAACAGGTTCTTCTCTGCCCCAAAGGGAGCAAAAACTTTTGGTCATTTGTTAAAAGAGTAAAGAATCAGACGTCATCAACTATTCCAACTCTTTTAAAAGATGATCAAATCTTCACGGACTCGGCTGATAAAGCGAACCTGTTGGCCGGATTGTTTGCACATAGCTCCACAATCCCAGTAAGCAATCAGCCACTACCTTCCGTTGAAAGAACGTCTTCTGTAATGCAGAAGATATATTTTCGTACGAGGGCAGTTAAAAAAGTCCTTGCAAACCTCAACATAAATAAAGCCTCTGGTCCGGATGGCATACCACCACTTGTGCTCAAAGCGTGTGCTTCTAGTCTGGCTCGGCCTTTGCGTAACCTGTTTAACATCTCCTACAGGACAGGAGTATTTCCATCTTGTTGGAAGGTCGCAAGGGTCCAGTCGGTACCAAAAAAGGGCGATGCCACGAACCCTGCAAACAACCGACCCATATCGATATGCTCTTCGCTCGCCAAAGTTATGGAGAGCGTAATTAACTTCAACCTTATGAACTATCTGGAGCACAATGAATTGCTTAGTGACCGTCAATATGGTTTCCGTAGGGCCCGCTCTACTGGTGACCTTATGGCGTTCCTAACAGAAAAATGGAACCAATGCGTTCACTTATTCGGTGAGAGCAAAATTGTTGCTCTGGATATTTCTAAGGCATTTGACCGAGTGTGGCATAAAGCGCTCGTGTCTAAACTAATTGCATATGGTGTCGGTGGTAACTTTGCTCGGTGGATCACGTGCTTTCTGATGAATCGAACGATCCATGTTGTAGTCGATGGCATATCGTCCAGAGAGCACGCCATCAACGCAGGTGTACCGCAGGGCTCAGTTCTATCGCCAACTTTGTTCCTGGTTTTTATCAACGACCTTCTGTCGTTGACTCACAACCCAATTCATTCGTTTGCAGATGACAGCGGCATTTGCCATTCATATTCATTTAAAAAACGCCCGAGCTCTTTGGAGATTGAGAGGAGGAGGCAACATATGAATGACACACTTAACAATGACTTAGCAAAAATCTCCGAGTGGGGTCTTGCTAATAGAGTAGAGTTTAATGCTAGCAAGACCCAGTGTTGTCTGTTAACCCACAGGCGAATCAATTGCCCCTTAGCTCCCCTCAATATGAACGGTGTAGATCTTACGGAGTCAGAAGCTCTTGACGTTCTAGGCATTTCAATACAAGCAGATCTTCGGTGGAATGATCACATTTTGGATGTGTCAAAAGAAGCAGCCAAGTGCCTTGGTTTTTTAAAACGGTGTAAGAAATACTTCACTCCATCTGATCTTCGTTTGATCTATACCTCATATATTAGGCCGAAAATGGAGTACAATTCGCACATTTGGGCAGGGGCTTTAAGATCATATTTGGAGCTTCTGGACCGGATTCAACGACATGCGATATATTTGATAGGGGATGAAAATATTTCATCTTCTTTCAACTCTCTTGGGCATCGTCGCAATGTTGGTTGCCTAAGCCTTCTGTACAGGTACTACCATGGGAAGTGTTCAAGGGAGATACATGGCCTGACGCCACCAGCTCGTGTTTCCTAGGTCCATTCGGGCTGCTCTCCAAGCCCATCCCTTTACCATTGCAACTTTGCCCAATAGAACATCGCATTACCGAGATAATTCGTTCTTCAGTCGCTCAGTAAAATTGTGGAAGAATCTCCCTGCGATCGTGTTTCCTGGCAGTTTCAATCTGTGTAAATTTAAATCAAATCTTCACCGACACTACTCCATCTTTCGACCCTTCTTATCTAATCACCCTTCTTCCGAATCAACACAATGCTTTCGCATTTATAGGGGCCATCCCCTGAGTGCTGGTTAAGTCTAAAAAAAAAAAAAAAAAAGACAGTTTAAAACGCACCTCAATATGACTAAGTTATTTTTCTCTACATGGTAAGTTATGTATCCATTTAGATCATATGGCGGGCGCTAGTACAAAGCAACGAGTATTTTAAATCTACCTTTGATCTTTTTCTTAATATATGTTTTTCTTCTATATATATTTAATTTTGTTAATTTGTCTATATTTAGGTAAGAACTCTCAAAAGCTAAGGATTAAAATGAACTAATAAGAATATTTAATTAATATCAACCTATTCGTATATAATAAATGTCTAAATATCAACATATTATATAAATAATAGCAAGAAAGCATTGTTTGTCAAATGTTTGACAGAACTCAGTCAATTACGTACATTTTTTATTTCATCTTATTCTAACATGTTATTAATGCCCTCTGTTCATTCTGAATTATTGTTTTAACAAGTGAACGGAAAGTAAATGCTAATGTAGCGTATGTTAGGTACAGAAGCGTAGATTTAGGGAACATTATATTAATGGTGCGTATCGTATATGACTTCCCTTATTATTCTGTAGCCTTAACGTTTTGTGTTCTTAAAGGAATATACAAACTAGGTACACTATAATAGCATAAAAATGAGCGCAAACATTATCATAAGATGTTTGATTTAGGTAACAGTACATTAATGTTAAGGGGCGTTGATGACTTCACTCATTTTTCTGTAGGGTTAACGTTTGTGTACCTGGACGTAAACTAAACATTACACTATAATAGCATTCAATTAAGCACAAATATTATCACTTCTTAACGTAAGATACACTAAAATAAACATATGTGTAGCGGCTTTTGAAAGAAAACGAAACTAAACTTTTAAATTTCTAAAGATAAGAAAAGTTCTTAAACTTTTATTGTTTTAACTACCGAGAACTATAATTCTTCCAAAATTTTAGTTTTTGTCTGAAACCTTCTTTCGATTACTGCAATAAAATATTGAGGTTGCCATGAAAAAGTTTAGTTTGAGCTTGACTAGACCCTGAAAGTTGGGCTCAAGATCTTGAACTAGTTCTTGGCTAGTCTTGAAGTACTGATTCTGGAACTAGTTCGGAAGGACTAGTCCTAAAACTAATTCTGAAGACCTAGTCCTAAAACAAGTTTTTAATTCTCGATAATTTTATTGCTTTCAATATGGTTTTCAATAATTCCCTGATAATAAAAATACCTGTGACCCACCTTGGATTCACAGAGCAAAACCTCTGCTAAGGGTTACTGTATGCCGTTTGTGATGAGTACTTATTACGTAAACATTACAAGTAGTACTAGTAGATCTTGAACTAGTTCTTGGCTAGTCTTGAAGTACTGATTCTGGAACGATTTCTGAAGGACTAGTCCTAAAACTAATTCTGAAGACCTAGTCCTAAAACTAGTTTGAAATTCTCAATAATTTTATTGCTTTCAATATGGTTTTCAATAATTCCCTGATAATAAAAATACCTGTGACCCACCTTGGATTCACAGAGCATAACCTATGCTAAGGGCTACTGTATGTCGTTTGTGATGAGTACTTATTACGTAAACATTACAAGTAGTACTGTATTATTTTCTGTCTAATGGTACGAAATGATGTTTAAGTTATTATATACGTGAAAATTTTTAAAAAAAATTTTTTTGTGTTCTTTACACACACACATTAAGTGTTCTTTATAGTTTCTAGATTGAATAATAGTAAGTGTTATCAACCGATAATTTTGAAATTTATGCAAAATTTCGAAAAAAAAAAACTTAAATGCGATTTCCTCAAAACAAGCTTTTTAAAACTTTTCACTTGTCTTTTAGCATCCCCCTTAAATGAAGGTACCTACTTTTTTTGTAGACCAAAAAGCGCATTAATGCATTAATGGTCTATACTTTAAAATGACATTTGATTTTTTTTTGTTTCAGATATATGGGAAAGACCATATCTATCGAACCGTTTTGGATGTCTTTTTTTCAATGTTATATTCAGCGTCCTCTAATTTTTGAATGCTATCGTGGTGTAGTGTATGCGTTTACGTTTAATAGACAAACATATACGCAACAGAATGAAAACTCTACGGTACATCAAAATATCGTACCATTTATTTTCCGCACTGTATGTTTTCTGTATGCACAGAATGATTTTTTTTTTGCTTATTTTTTATGCAATTGTCTACACCAGTGGTCTCCAACCGGTAGTTCGCGGGCAACCGGTAGTTCGCGGGTTGCTCGCGACCATATTTTTAGGCACCCGCAAACAAAATAGTGCACAAAAAAATTCTTACCATAAAATCGGCGATTTGTACAAGCGTGCTTATATACGTAACATGTTCAAACCGACTAAGTTGAACATGTTAAACAAAAAGCCGAACTAGAGCTTATAACACTTCGCAGTGAAATCGTACTCAAAAGCACATATAATGAAAACTATGCAGTTTTTAAGGTAATGAACCCTGTCATATATAAAAACGTACGCAATTGGGCACAATAAAAGTGTTAAGAAATTTAATTTTTGATTGGCCTATTCCTTGTAGAAGAACCAATTCAAAGGTTTTCATGGCTGTTGAATATTTTGGGAATTGGATGAAGCAGAGAAAAAAGTTAAAATATGGCTTTTTTGGCCTTTTTCAAATTGGTGGGGTGATGTGTAACACCAACAAAATTTTGGTTCACAGACCAAGAACTTTAATTTTTTTTTTTGTTTATTTTGACTTTTTATGTTTAGTAAAAGTATTATGAGAAGTTAATGAAATAATAGCAATATCTCGTAAATCGGTCAGAATCACAATGCACACACACACATACGTTGAATTGGAAAAAAGAGTGATCGTTAACTTCAATAGTATATGAATATTATTAATTGTAAAAAAAAATTGAATATCAAATGCAAAATGAATAATTGTGGGAAACATCTATATCGGAGTGACAATTCGCACAAAAAAAATGTCCGACTCGATGCTTCAGATAGCTGAAATGAAATAGGCGCTTGCTTTTGTTGCTTTCAAGTTCAAAAATCTCGATCTTCTGCGGATAAGGACGAAAAGCGCCGGCTTTGCGACCGAGCAGCAGCATCTTTCTTTGTTGTTTGTTTGCTTTTCTGTGACGTTTTTAGAGCACAGCTTTTCATTGACTTACCACGGTTGGATTTTGGTCTGGGCTGATTAGTATGAACTGGGCCGATTTCGTTTTATTTTGCATGAACAGATGCCGTTGGTGTGGATGGCATTTGAGAGTTTCACGCTGTTGCCTCTTTAAAGGCAATTATAAAGTGTGAGATGTGTTACACATCACCCCAATGTACGCCACTTTTTTTTACGGTATATTACCACACTGTGAAAAATTGCAAGATATTTTTTTTTATATTTAAAGAAATTAAACATTCGAATATTTTACATTTACTCACTTTTAAAATCTGGTGAGAATTTTATCTAAACGCTTTTTTTTTTTTGTAAAAAAGAAAACCTTTTTGACATATATTTTTCACGCTTTTTAAGAATTAAATTTTTGTTTGCATACTTCCAACACTTACGAAAAACTTAATGCTGTCAAAAGAAATATATCACAGTTGTTCATTCACTCATATGTCAATATTTTGTACAAAAAATCGCCGTGTTACACATCACCCCATGGTACACATTAATCCACCTCACCCTACATATTTTTTTTATAAGGATCGGGACCGCGAAGCATGTTCGTGGTTTCCTGGTACACGCCCTTAGCACAAATTCGGTTGGACACCACTGGTATACACAAACGTATACGTTCATGATTCGTGTCATCTACGGTACACTTAAGTAGCGTATTGTTTGTTTTCATTCACTGATTTTTTATATAAGATATATGTTTAAAGACAGCCAAACGAATCTGATCGGATGAAAAAATACTGTAACTACTTATAACTCCGCCAGGTCTAGCTTGCGCCTGCCTCCTCCTTTATCCCAAGCCAGGATAAAGGAGGAGGGTTGTTTGTGGGATACGTCCTGCAAACGTAATAACTGATAGGGCCAACCAAGAGCTCGGGGTGGCGCCCATCTTGGTAGCAGGTCATATTCGGTATATCGATATGAAACAAGCCTGCGAAGGTATAGCAATTGACCTTAAGACTTGTTAGTACGGGGACAGTCTTTACCCGTCAAATGGGGAAGACCCTATCTATCCACCGCATGGAGACCTTAATTCGGCTGGTTAAAAAGATGTGAAGTGTTGGCATGCGTGCATCAAAGTGTCAACTCTTCGGCTTTCCGAAGTGTTGCTTGTCAAGAGTTTGACTCGCACCCTCAAACTGGCACGGCAGTCAATGAGGGAAGTGTTGAAATGGTTGTATAACTAAGGGTTCTCATACTGAGCACGGCAGTCCCTGAGAACAATGGCCAATACTCTATGTCTGGATGGTGAAATACGAACGGCCAGAGTAAGAGTGGCAATTGCAAAGGTCCTCCAGAGTAGGTACCAGTCATGTGCAATAGTTTCCAGCTGAGTCGGCAACTGCAAATTGTTAGCCTAGCCCTTAAGTGCTCATTGAGCACGGTCATGAGTAAGAATGCACTTTTTCGTAATTGCATTTGTGTGTTCTTGGTCTTTTTGCGGGGATGTTGTGGATCCTCATTTGACGGGATCGAGTTGCCCAGATGACTGTCGTGGGCTGGCCCTTCGGGGAGTCTCGTACTGGTTGTGGTTGTGTGAATGCTACTCAGGTCTAGATTGACCGGCGGGGTCGCGCAATGGTACGACCGGGCTGGCATATCTGTCTTGATATGCAAGCGATTGCGTAGGTCTCGTCTCCACCAGTAGATGGATGGAAGTACGTCGCTACGAAAGTCTAAACTGGTACTGCTATTACGGGCAGTATGTAATTTATTACATAATGCTCCTAATCAGCAGGGCGCTGGGTGATGCCTTGTGTTTGTGAAGCAGCTTTCATGTTCGTGTTGCCACACCGGATGCCCCGTATATTTTACTTGTTTTAAAACATTAACGGGTCCGTGTTGTGGTACAACACAATGTTTATGGTTGTCTGTCATAAACTATTACTCTAGGTTTTAGATAACCCAAGTTGCTTAAGCCTTACGGCAGGTGCAGCTTAATAATATTAAACTCGTCTGTAACTACTTATTTTTATATATCAACACTGGGAAATGCAATTTAAAATGTGTTTCCTGTCCATACCATTTTATTAGTTTTAATATTTTTTTAACACACTCTTTTGTTAAAATTACTAAGCATTGTCGCCAAAATATCGGGTTGATTTCTTGCTCAGAGCTTATCAGTAAAAACTGATGGCCTGTTGTCGTTGTGCGCTGACTTTTCCGGTTGTTGTTGTTGTTTTTTCGCTTTTGCTGCTCAACATGTTTGCATTTGGAAAAATCATTGTTGTTGTTGTTATTGCTGCTATTGCTGCTATTGCTGCTGCACAATCAGCAACTTTTCTTTGCTTCGCAATTCATTCACATCTCTTTTTGTGATACACACATACTCACTTACATATGTCCTCTTTTGTTATTTTTAATGTTGTTGTTTTTGTTGTTGCTGTAGTCATCCTTTAATGTCTTGTCACAATCATGTCTTCTTTATGCCTTTTTAGCTGCAAAGGAAGTCATAAATATTGGTCGTGGGTGGACAGCAATGGCAACAACTATAACAATAATCGAAGCAACAATGGAAGAAAATAGCAACAACAGCAACAACAACAGAAGCAGCATTCACATCAGCAGCATCGACAGACGACAGTCGACAATCTTGTAGAAAAATGTTTGTCACATGTATTTTCATACCCTCAGACACAGGCACACACACACACACACACACACACAAATGCATTTCCATAAATAACCATTAAGCTTAGATTTTGTTGCGCCTCAAACTAGCACACATGTTCATAAAAAAAAAAGACATCCTGTCCACCTCGAGAAGCAAGTGGCCAGTCAGTATTGGGCGTAACTATAGCTTGTTTGTGTCAATGTTGCAGCTTCAGAGGGAGAGGATGTGGATGGCAGTTGCTGGTGTGGGTGGGATGTGGTGCGCTTTTATTGTTGTTTTGCTGATTCTTGGTATTCTTTGTATTTTAGTTGCTAGTTTTGTGCACATGTTTATTGCTATAAGTGTATGTGTGTGTGTAAAGAAAAGGAAAACTTTTTCAAATTGAATATGTTGGCAATTTAAATGTTCTTTTTTATATATTTTTCTTATTTTATTATTACTGACATTGTTATTGCAATGCATTCTTTTTGTAGGTTTTTGATCTAAAAATGCTATAAAGTGATTTCAAAGAAACCTGCATTGTACAGTGGAACATTTTGTTCAACTCTATTTTTTTTTTTTCATAAAATTCTTTAAAACAAAATTTCTGCGACCATTATAAGTTTTGTAGATACGCTTCTCACCTATAACAGTTATTATTTCAAATCGTTTTTAATTTTTAAAAACTGCAGAGTTTTTTCCTAATAAACTCGATTCAGCATTTTTATTTTTTAATTCCTATTTTTATGATTTTCTTTGCCAACAATAGCAGTTCATTGGCATCACTTTGATTGTTAGTTTCTGAATACATTGCATACATTTTTTTGCGTTGCGAATATTGCCTTTTTTTTTGCCTTTTTTAATGCAAAGAGCTAGTAGCAAGTAAAAAGCGGAAATATTCAAAAGAAATGTCAAAGCTAGCGCAAATAGAAGAAAGGAAAATCTACTTAAGTGGCTTAAAAGCATACCCTGGTCTCATTCCACGTTTCAACTACTCACACTCACTCACACACACGCACATAAATTGATTCATATTCATTGAGGGCAAATTGACTTGAAATTGTTGCCAAAACACCCACACATGGAAAAACAGTACACACACACACACACACTGAGACACTTTGGCTGTTACACAGAAGCGTCAAATAGCACCAACAGCATTAACACAACTACATGTCAGCAACAATTTACAACAACGCAAAAAAGCGCCTAAAAGAATGCTTTTATTTGCTGTATTTATACATTTGTGTCTCAGCCTCTGCCTATTGTTTGGGTGCTCTTTGCTATTTGTGTACGTGATTTATGAATTTAATGGACTTTGATGTTATTTCCCAACCCAACTACTACTCGCTTTCTCCTCTTTTTTTCTACTTCTTCTTCTTCTTAGACTTCTTGCTCATTGACTCTTTCTGTGATTCAACACAAAATAGCCTGCCGCAAACTTTGTAAATGTGACAATCCTATTTTTATTGCTAACTATCAATGTCTGTCTCACCCTCTGTCTATTTAGTTTCGATAGAAAGTCGAAAACTATACAAAGGCTATTTTTGGTGGGGAGAGGTAGAGAGGATAATGTTTTCGTTTGCCTTATTGTAGGCTGTGCTAATGCATTTTGTAAATGACACGGATTATAGTCTATGTTAAGCGATTATTGCAGATATTCTGCTCAAGCTCAAGCAGGACAAAAATTGGACAGTATTCTTTTTGGGAAAGAATGAGGATTTGCATTATGAGCTGATTTGTTACAGCTGAAGAAGATGTTTGAAATATCATAAAACATATTGCAGATTTAACAGTTTTCTTTTGTGCTATGTATTTTATTATTAAAAATACTGCAAGTTTCAGATCGCATCTTTAAAGAGGTATTCAAAGAAATCAATATTCAAATTAACCTCAATTAATTTTCTTAATTTTAATTTTTAAATTTAATTAAACCTTAATAAGCTTAATATTTCTTTAAAAATATTGTATTAAAAAGAAAAATATATTTTTTTTTTTTTTTGTTTTAATGTTGCTTTAACATTCATGTTTAGTAAATATAGTAATTTACTATACTTGGTCTTTGTAACTAATAACAAGCTTATATACAGTTAGTCACAAAAGTAAGTATACACACTTCAACTAAATATAATATTTAAAAAATATCAATCCAATTTTTTTAAATCTAAAAAGTAGAGTTGGCAAATCTTAATTACAAACACCTAAGTGCATTTTAAAATCAAATCAATCAAGGTGAACGAAAAAGGGCAGAGTGAGTATTATTTTTATGACAACTTTTTTAAATGCTAGATGAAAAAGGGTTTGAAGTGCAATTTTGAATCAAAAAATTCTTGATTTGTGAAGGTTGAATAAAATTTTGAATCACGAGGAAAGAACTTTCAAGTGATCTAAAAAATTTAATTATTAAACATTTCTAAGACAAAAAATCCATTCGGGTAATTGCTAAATTGGTTGACAAAAGCTCTGCTACTGTGCAAAAAGTTATTGAAAAATATCAAACTCAAGGAAACACAGAAAATGAGGCAAGAAAAGGGCGTCCACGAAAGTTTACGAATCAGGAAAATTGGCTTATTGTCAGAAAAATAAAACAAAATCCCAAGCTAAATGCACCGAAAATTCAAACGAAGATCACGAAGGAAACTGACAATTCAAAGAGTGCTGCATAATGCAGGATATCATCCTCGAAATATTCGAAAGAAGCCGTTTATCAACAATAGATTAAATTTTGCAAAAGAACACCTTAGTCAACCTTCTCGAAAACTGTAATATTTTCGAATGAAAGTAAATTTATGTAGAGGATATAAACATGGCGGTTTCTCAGAAATGGTCTGGGAGTGCATATCGGCAGCTGGGCTGGGAAATTTAAACGTGGAATAAAGGATAAATACTACTATATTAAAATTTTAAAGGATAATCTAATGAGCAGCGCCACACAATTGAACTTGGAGGGATCATTCACTTTCCAGCAAGAAGTCCAGGCTACTTTACAATGTTCGGAGACTGCTTAGAACACCACCACGCAATCACCAGATATGAATTTTTGTTTATTTTCCATTGAACACGTATGGCAGCATTTATACAGACAAGAAAACATGAAATTAAAACCATAGAGGACTTAAAACGTGTTCTTCTGGATTAGTGTCTAAAATAGACCGTCAAGTGACCCAAAATTTGGTAGATGCAAGCTGAACAAGAATGAAAGCTATAAAAAAAGCTATAAAAAAAGTAAAAGAATACCCAACAAAGTACTAATATAACGAAATTTAACAAAAATAAAACATTAATTTCATAACATTCCATATGTTTGCTTACTTTTGTGAAGTAATGTATGATATATTTTATAAGTTAATATGAAATGATTTTTTTAATTTTTGCTTTTAAATTATATTTAGTTTGATTTTTTGTGAGAACGTGAATTGTCTGAATAAAATATATTTATTTTTATTTCACTTATATTGTTTTAGTTTTATTAATCAAAATGTTTCACAGCCTTCTGTGTATACTTACTTTTGTGACTAACTTTACTACGGAATTTCATTTATTTACTTTTTATTTTATTGGAGTGATAGAGCGCAGCTTCCACGGGTCAACTTGTTCGCAAAGTGTTATTGAGACCAGGTCTAAGCAATGGGTTGACCGATTTTAAACTTTTTTTTACTGAACAGTGTTGTTCGTTTCTTAAACATGGACATGACGACGAAGCCCAAATTTTAGTAACTTCATAAATTTTACTAAAATCAAATGCATGCTAATGTTTAAACAGTTTTTACAGCAATTAAATATGATTTTTGTTTTTGGTAATTTTCACTCACTAAGTGTCACTCATTCAACGAATTGCTCTTGTGGTTGACTTTTTGCTGGCGCAACTTACTTACAGACTGTTGTGGGGATCAGATCTCAGTAATGGGCTGAGCGATTTTTAAAATTTATTTTTATAACAATTTTTGGCTTTGTTATAAAGCCTTTTGCATTTTTCTGCTTTGTTTTAAAATTTTGAATATTGGCGTATTTGTTTTATGCAATGTATGGTATAGTATAGTATAGTATAGTACAGTATAATTTAGTATAGTATAGCATATTATCGTATTGAATGGTATGGTATAGTATAGTATAGTATATTATAGTATTGAATAGTATGGTATGGTATAGTATAATATAGTATTGTATAGTATAGTATACTATGGTATAGTATAGTATAGTATAGTATAGTATAGTATAGTTTAGTATAGTATAGTATAATATAGTACAGTATAGTTTAGTACAGTATAGTATAGTATAGTATAGTATAGTATAGTATAGTATAGTATAGTATAGTATAGTATAGTATAGTATAGCATAGTCATTTATAGCATAGCATAGTCATGTATAGCATAGTATAGTATAGTATAGCATATTATCGTATTGAATAGTATGGTATAGTATAGTATAGCATATTATAGTATTGAATAGTATGGTATGATATAGTATAGTATAGTATACTATGGTAAAGTATAGTATAGTATAGTATAGTATAGTATAGTATAGTATAGTATAGTATAGTATAGTATAGTATAGTATAGTATAGTATAGTATAGTATAGTATAGTACAGTATAGCATAGTATAGTATAGTATAGTATAGTATAGCATAGTATAGTATAGTATAGTATAGTATAGTATAGTATAGTAGAGTGTAGTATAGTATAGTATAGTATAGTATAGTGAAGTATTGTATACTACAGTGTAGTATAGTATTGTATAGTATTTTATAGTATACAGGATTGCCCATATTCGAAGCGCCCATTTTATTAAAAATCGATTATAAATCGATTAAATCGATTGTAGTGCGGCTTGTGTGTGGTGGCGCGCCGTCTTGTTGAAACCAGTAGTGCCTGATACGCTTTCGACGAACAATTGACATGAAAAAATTGTTTATCATATCGCGATAACGCTCCTGATTGACAGTAACTCTGTGGCCATTATCATCTTCGAAAAAGAACGGCCGATCGCCTTGGTCGCTTTTTATTTGGCCTCTTTGGGTTACCAAGAGTATTACCAGTTGTAAATCTTTTCACTTTATTTATTTTTTTGAAAGCACGTTGAGTTTTCACTATTGACTTGTTTTGTTGAATGTAAATTTCAACAATTTTAGAGCGTTCGCGTGGCGTGTACTGTTCCATTGTAAACATTTGCTTGGAATGACGCTTCAAACGCGGTATGTCATTAGTCGATTTGGCATCACTGCGGAAAGTTACACTGTTGCCAGATAGGCGCTTCGAATATTGACAACCCTGTAGTATAGTTTACTACAGTATAGTATAGTATAGTATAGTATTTTATAGTATATTATAGTATAGTATAGTATAGTTTAGTATAGTATAGCATAGTATAGCATGGTATAGCATAGTATAGTATAGTATAGTATGTTAAAGTGTAATATAGTATAGTAAGTATAGTTTAATATAGTATAGTTTAATATAGTATAGTATAGTATAATATATTATAGTGTAATATAGTTTAGTATAGTATAGTACGGTATAGTGTAGTATAGTATAGTATAGTATAGTATAGTATAGTATAGTATAGTATAGTATAGTATAGTATAGAATAGTAAAGTGTAGTATAGTTTAGTTTAGTATAGTAAAGTATAGTATAGTATAGTATAGTATAGTATAGCACAGTATAGTATAGTATATTATAGTATAGTATACTATATTTTAGTATAGTATAGTATAGTATAGTATAGTATAGTATAGTATAGTATAGTATAGTATAGTATAGTATAGTATAGTATAGTATATAATAGTATAGTAAAGTATGGTATAGTATAGTGTAATATTGTATAGTATAGTATAGTATAATATAGTATAGTATTGTATAGTATAGTACCGTATGGCTGGGTTCTACGTTACACATTCTGCGATTAGGATAACGCCGTATAAGCTAAGTAAGATTAAATCAATTTAAGCCAATAAAATATAAAAATATTTAAATCACGTCTAAGGCAAGCTAAAGTTATTAAATTTTTTCCTCAATAGATTAAATGAGAACATTTCCTGTTTACTGCGATACACATTAAAGTAAGCCATGACTTACTTTGATTCTACTGACCAACATTCCACCAGCAAATAACACCGCATACGGAGTGGTGAAAAAATACGCAAAAAATAGAAGCGTGATTGTGACATAAGCAAAGACGATTTGTCAAATGGGGATTTAAGCTGGATTATGAATACGTTTCTTAAATATGGCTCACAACAGAAAATTATTATGCTATGATTAATGATTGTGTGTGTTTGTTTATATGTGTATGTGTGTGTGTGTCTGTGTGTTTTCTGCGTGCGCTGGTTCCGAAACTTGTGCAAGAATAACAACAAAACCACTATCAATGCTAGAAAGTGGAAAAGAAAAGCAAGCCAAAAAAAAAAAAACAACACAGCACAGCATGCAGTTACGGCAGGACATTGTGAGCGGAAACCAGCAAAGCCAGCAAAAATAAGCAGATAATAAAGAAATTCATATTTTTCCACAATTAATTTAAATTTATACGCACAAGAATTGATGCAGAAAGAACATGAAAAATAGTTGAGCAAAAAGAGATGGCAAGATAGCTGATGAGGGTAACTGTCAGCTGGTAGTTTGAGGTAAATACAACAAAAGAAAAAGGACATTATTTATAAAAAAAATTTTTTGATTTTTTGATTTTATAGTTCAACGATTTGTGCGTTTGTGTGGGTGCGTGTGAAAGCTTATCAGCACAGAGTGCTGAACAAGAAGTAAAACTGATAAGAAAAAAAAAAAATATTGTTCCGGATATGCTGCGGTAGAATGCGCCATAAATCAATGAAGTGCCAGCTAGAAATATATATCTGTAAATAAAAATATAATTAATAGACTGCAGATCAGCAGGCAGACAAAGTTTACCAAATAGCGCAGCGGAAACGGAAATGCCATTTAACATTAGACAAATTTAGCATGGCGCAACTTAAAGTGAATAAAACAATTCCATAATTCACAAAGAAATAAACACTTAATTGCAAACAAACATTTCACATTCACACACGCGTGAACAAAATTTCAATCTTATGAGCTATAACTATTAAGATGAAGCAATATAAAATTTTACGGCATTTCCGGTTTAAAAATTCAATAAACTATACAATGCGAGCCAAATTGAAGATTTATGACTATGCAATAAAATCGAAATATGCACACAGCAGCCACACCAACAACAATAATCAGAGGCAGCAACAAGGCGTAAAATACCTAGTGCAGAGACTCGAAAGCTTAAATGTTTAGCTCTTGCTGTTGGCCATAAACACTTTGTTGTCGTTTAAATTACTCGAGTCTCGAGCATAAAATGTCTGCAATTGAGGATCCAATAAATGCATAAATTGCACATTCACACACACACACACACACACGCACACACGTATCCACAAACAATTACCCTATAGGAACAAACTAACTTGTTTTTAAAAACAACTAATTAAAAAACTAGTTTAAAATAAACCAGCATATGAACTACTTTGAATTATATTAAGGCGGCATCCACTTCAATATATGAAGTAATTGAAATACTACTTAAAAACCAAAGATTGATAAACTACTTTGAATTATATTAAGGCGGCAACTACTCTGATGTTGGCATGTCTTAATTGAAAATTTTTATTAGATTACAAGCTTATATATATTTAACCATGTTATTTCATCAAATATTATTAACTTTTGGCCATCAGTAATAGTTTTCAATTGGTTATTTTAAAGCAATTAAAAAAATAATTTAAATGTAACTAATTTAACAAGTAGTTGAAAATATATGCAGACGACAGTCAATTGACTTATTTAGCGGACATCACCATACAAAATAAGTTAGTTCGTTCTATGGAAAAAAGTCCGAATTTCAACTAGTTGTGGTTGACAAAAAACTACTTTATCAACTACTTTTAAATTAGTTGATTTTCCTACAGGGTAGGGTGAGCCAAAAAGAAAAAAAAGGAAAGAAATAAACTTGCAACATTACATAACAATGTTGCCACCAAGACAGGCAGAAGTATAAAAGATGGTCCACATGGAGCTCGAGACGCATAATTAAATTAAAATAGCTGTCGAAGACATTTTCACGCTAAGAACTGACTCATTGCGGTCTCTGATTGTCAAGTTGTTACAACGTAAATTATATATGCATCAGTTGCTGCATCTGCCAGATACTTTTAGTGGCTATAATTCGCACTATACAAAAGTATACACTTTAGCAGTCAGTTTTTTGGTGTATAAACATTTTCATTTAATTCTATGTTTCTAAGCTTCAGCCAACTTCTAGCAACTTTGTCCGCTTTATATACCAGGAACTTGAATATTAATAACAACGTTCTAGAAGCCATGATACCTAAAATGAATGCAATGAATAACTGAAACAAAAAAAAACAATTTATTTTCCAGCCATTTTATTGTAATCAAGGTCGGGTACTTGTTTAAGGATATTTCATTTCATTTCAGAGTTCTTATAAATAGTCTCATGGACGACAGTTCCACTGTCGAATCCACAAAGGAGGCTATCCGCATTAAGCTATCAAATTTAGTTTAAAACAGCTGTTTCTGATAATTTTCCTTAAGGAAATTTTTTTCTTTTATTTTTGCGTTGATTCCTGTGGCCAACATACGAATGAACAAAATGCGTCCAGCTAATCCAGGAAAAACTGTCGGCCTTCTTTAAATATTTTATTAAATACAAAATATTATTTAAATACAAAACTACCGTAAGTGTAGACGAGAAATGTATTTGTTTGATACATTATCATCAAACTTGTTGTTCTAGTTAATTTTTATGTTGGTTAAAAGTAAATGTTATTCAATGCTATGTTTAATAAATTTAAATAAAAATGTCGGTACAATATGTTTTTTTTTTATTTTTCCTACAGTAAAGAACTTATGTATATATTTCAAGTGTAAATAAAAATTTAAATTTCATCAAACAATATAAATATTTTTAATGTGCAAAAAATATAACAAAAACATAATAAATAATTTAAATTTAGTATGTAGTATTTAAGGTATCATTACACTTTCGGATAGGGAAAAAGTGAGCAATTTTCTAAAATTAATAACATCGGCTTTATATTAGATATTAATATAAATTTTTTAAAAAAAAATTTTTTATTTTACATTTATACATCCTTGAAGATTGACAAAAAAATAAAAACTAATTTTCATAATTTGTATGAGTTATAGATGACTTCAAAGTTAATTGCTCAAAAATCCGGTGGCAAACAGTTAATCTCGACATATTCTCTAAGGCAATATATCAAAAAATCTTAATAAAAAAAAAAAATTAAATTAATATTTTAAAAAAAAAACACATTTTTGGACCTTTTACCTTTGCTAATTCATTTTTTTACGAATTGTTTTAAGATTTTTTGATATATATAATAGAGCCCTGCATGAATATATTCATCAAGCGAATATACCCTGATTCTCTGCTGTAGCAGTCACTGCAAGCAAAGCTCCAAGCGAATAAATGTACACAACAGGTCGTGTAGCAACAAGTCGTGTAGCGCAAGAAAATAACTTTTTATTTGTTCTTTGTTCTCTTTGTATATACTCTTGCACTGAGGTGAGTTTGAGATCTACGTGTTGTTTCAGTTTTTTTTCTGAGCACTTAATAAACTACACGAATACTAAGGTATCTGCTGCAGTGAGCTGAATAAGAGTTAATATGTTGGGTTTTTCCCGCAATAAGCTTTTTGTTATTCTTAATGCAAATTTGTGTTATTTTTTGTTGCTTTATTCGCTACTTTCCATACAAAAAACACAAACACTGTCGAAAATAGCTTATATCGGCCGTAGCTGAACTCCTAGAGGGGTCAAATATATGCGTTGGTACTATTATTTTTTGCCCCTGAATATTTCTTCCGAATACACCTACCCCCTATCTGCCACCCTTCTTTAGGTCCCTATACAAAAAACACAAAAGCTGTCGAAAATAGTCTATATCGGCCGTATCTAAACTCCTGGAGTGGTCAAATACATGAGCTGGTCCTATTATTTTTTGCCCTTCAATATTTCTCCCGAACACACCTACCCCCTATCTACCACTCTAGTTTGGCTCCCCATACCAAAAATACAAAAGCTGTCGAAAATAGTTTATATCGGCCGTATCTGAATTCCTAGAGTGGGCAAATACATGAGCTGGTCCTATTATTTTTTGCCCTTCAATATTTCTCCCCAACACACCTACCCCTTATCTACCACCCTAGTTTGGCTCCCCATACAAAAGCTGTCGAAAATAGTTTATATCGGCCGTATCTAAACTCCTAGAGTGGTCAAATACATGAGCTGGTCCTATTATTTTTTGCCCTTCAATATTTCTCCCGAACACACCTACCCCCTATCTACCACCCTAGTTTGGCTCCCCATACAAAAAATACAAAAGCTGTCGAAAATAGTTTATATCGGCCGTATCTGAACTCCTAGAGGGGTCAAATATATGAGTTAGTCCTATTATTTTTTGCCCCTCAACATTTCTTCGGAGCACACCTACCCCCTATCTACCACCCTTCTTTGGGTCCCGATTCAAAAAACATCTATTTTCTACGAACGAACGAATAAAAAAATATTCGCTAAATATTCAGGGAAGAAAACTGATATTTTTGTTATTTTTTATTGCTTTATTTGCTACCTGCTGGTGTTAGTAAAGCATCGTGCTCTTATTCTCTTCGTTTCTTATAACTGAATAAAACGAAGAAAGTGTATGAGCTGGTATGAGCAAAGCAGAAAAGGGATAGAGGAAATTTTTTATTCTATAGCAAGAGAATATATTCAGGGAGGCGAAAAAGCATACTCATGCAGGGCTCTAATATATAAAATAAAACAAAGTTTTTTAAAATCGGCCTAGCCAATCCTGAGATTAATTGTCCATCATATGGACACCGGATTTTTGACTTTGGCGCTATCTATAAATCATACAAATTATGAAAATTATATTTTTTAAATTTTTTTTCAATCTTCAGGGATGTACAAATTTAAATAAAAAAAAAAATTTATGTTAATATCTAAAAAAAGGGCCCAAGTTATTAACTTCAGAAAATTGCTTACTTTTTCCATAATCCGAAAGTGTAATGATATCTTAAAAAAAAATTCACAACGATCATGCGCAGTCTTTGCGGCGGAAAAAACCATAGTAAAAACATACAATTTGGCTTTTGTGAAAGAAAAATATACTGAGTGGCAAGACTAATGTGTAATGACAAAAGTATTTGTGCAAGTTAAACATGTTTTATAACGAAAACTTCGATAATTTTTACAAAAATAAATCTTTTGAATTGTTAAAGTTGAAGTTTGTAAAATTGAGAAAATTCTTATTAAAGTACACGAAGGCTGTGTATAATATTTAATTTAAGCATCCCTTAAACTTATGTAAAATTATTAAAAAAAGACTTGGATAAAACGGATATATGTTAAAATGTACAAAATATCCACAATTTGTTATTCAAATAATATGCGATAGATTAACAAATAAAAAACTTGGTTGTCTTATTTGCCGAAGCCATTGAATAAATTAACAAAAGTTTTTAGTTTATTTGTCTCAAGTTTTTTCTTCGGTGTATGTATATCTGGCTCTGGCATATGTAGCTGGCTCTGTTGCTACTGCAGTTATCCATCTCTAGAATGAGACAAAAAAAGCTACCTTAGTAGCGAAGTCAACTGTGTACAATAAACATAGTCAAAAACCATCTGCGAAGTATACAGGTGGATATGTCATTGAGTACAAATAATTATTATTTGACATGTGCTGCAAGAAAAGCTACAAAAACTACAAATGAGCTTATTTTAAATGCAATCAGTGTAGTTTACTTATCAATTCATACTTTATGGTTTATATCATATTCATAAATATCGACATTTATATTTACCCTGTAGGAAAATCAACTAATTTAAAAGTAGTTGATAAAGTAGTTTTTTGTCAACCACAACTAGTTGAAATTCGGACTTTTTTCCATAGAACGAACTAACTTATTTTGTATGGTGATGTCCGCTAAATAAGTCAATTGACTGTCGTCTGCATATATTTTCAACTACTTGTTAAATTAGTTACATTTAAATTATTTTTTTAATTGCTTTAAAATAACCAATTGAAAACTATTACTGATGGCCAAAAGTTAATAATATTTGATGAAATAACATGGTTAAATATATATAAGCTTGTAATCTAATAAAAATTTTCAATTAAAACATGCCAACATCAGAGTAGTTGCCGCCTTAATATAATTCAAAGTAGTTCATATACTGGTTTATTTTAAACTAGTTTTTTAATTAGTTGTTTTTAAAAACAAGTTAGTTTGTTCCTATAGGGTAGTTAATATAGGAGTTTATAAAACCAACAAACAATTATGTTATAGCTGAAATAGATTATGTTACAAACACATTTTTGCGACATTAAGTAGCTCATGCCCAACAACAATTATTTTAAGATTCAAACTTACATTAGACATGCTGAAATATCAACACCACATTCACTCAAAAATACTTTGAAATATTCATATTTTTTTCATAAAAATTATTTTTATTTACATTTATATGTAAATATATGTATAAAAAGTTGACAATCAACACACTTGAGGCTGTCTGATGTATGCATTTATGTATATTGAAAGATAAAAAAATATACAACTTCAGATATAAATACAAATTTGTAAAATATCAACAAAGGTAAACAGATTGAAGTTTACTTGAGTTCGCAAAAGAGCTCAAGAGTTCAACACCGAGACGAATGGAACGGCTGTTGACACACACACACACACACACACATATACACACAGACAATTGATGCAGACACAAAGACTGGCTAACAGGACACACAGAGAGAATAAGTATGGAAATATTATTTGAGAGATAATATTTGATATTTTTACTAGATATAAAGTAGTGCAGGATTTGAGGATTAAATGCAGACAACAACGATTACAACTTCGCATGTGTTTGTGTGTTTGTAAAGCAAGAGTGTCAGGTTTAAAGGATGCAAGTTTAATGTAGGCACTAGACAGTATACAAGTATCTGCAATATGTTGCATGTAGAACGAGAAAGAGGAATTGCTGTGGATTAAGAATGAATAGAGAAAAAACTTTTTTTTCTTCTGCTGCTGCTTGGAGTGAGTAGCAATAACCTTATCTGTGCGCGATTTGCTTTTGGCAGAAAGGGTTGCCATTTATTTGCAAAACGTAGCGAAATGTCAACAAAATGAGCGAAGAAAGAATAAAATGTGAAAAATTCCAAGAACAACCAGGAGTCAACATTTTATTTCGAATGCTTTCAATTGAATGAAATAGCATTTTTTTCACTTTCAATAAAAGTTTCTGCTGAAATGTCAATGGCACATGTGTGTGTGTGTGTAAGACTAGCTGTCGACAGTTGGGTAGGGAAATAGGGAGTGGCTGGCAAGCAGTCAAACAGGCAGCTAGGCAGGCAGGCAGGCAGGCAGGCTGGAGGCAGACAAATGTCAGCAACAATAAAAATATTCGCAGCTTCGTATGGAAAAGGTTTAAGAATTTAATAACGAAATTTGAAACTTCAGCAAACACACATACACACACACACATACACGCATGCATCGAAGAAAGCACTAACACATACATGCCAGCATGAATAATAGACAAAACTTGTTTTTTTTTTGCCTTCTTTTAAAATCCACTCTTTCGGTTTATGCATGAAGGCGGGCACGTTCCGTCTGGATTCTTGACTGTCTATTGAGTTCGATTTGACTTTAAGCTATGCATGTTTTTGTTGTGTACCAAGAAAAAAACGAACACCAACAACAACAACAACAACAACAAAAAAAAAAAGACCAAATCAGCATAAGTTAATATTTGAGTGTAGTAACTGGAGCGCATGTAACGCCCTGCTTTGTGCCCTTAACATGGCATCAAATTCCCTAAAAAGCTTTTTAATCTATTTTTTCTTTTTGCTCTCGAGCTTTGTTGTTGCCACTTTGGGTCCTTGAATATGTCAACTCAGACATAATAATAAAAATTCAACAAATATTTTTTTAATTTTATTGAAGTACCTAGTTGACAATGACAACATTTATGGAAAGCGCACGAAAGCATTGATTATGATAGAAAGCTTAAAAGCTCGCTAATTGAGTGCTTTAAAAGAGGCACACTTTAAAGCTTTGTGCTTTTTCTTACCTGAAATTCAGTTGAGAAGTTAACCTCTTTAGCTTTTGAAAATTAAAAGCTTAAAAAGCTCAATAATGCATAATACTTACTTTGAGCTTTAGTTAATTTTTTTTACTAAACATTTTATCTTCGAAGCTTTAATTAGCTTTTGAACTTTAAAAGTTCCTCCATTGAAAAAGCTCATCGGTGGATTCAAACAATTACTATTCAATAAAATTGTGTGAGCAGCAAAAAAAAAACCATATAATAATAATAATTCAAAAATTTTCAAGCTAAGAGCTCAAATTAAGCGATAGAAGTAAGTATTTCAAATCTAAAAATTAATAAATATTTTAAAAAGCTCATGTTTAATACTAGACAAATAATGTAATTAATAATTATTTAATGAGCTTTCATTAATACAGCTCTCTTGAATTTATTCTTTTCCAAACTTAGCTTTTAAACTTTTAAAGCTCTGTTCTCAAAAAAAAAAAGCTTAATAGTGTATTCATAAAAATATTAATGTTATTATAATAACAAAATGCAGCTTGTTGACAGCACAACAAACTAGTGTGTGATCGAAAGATTTTTGTTTTATTAAAGCTTAGATTTTTAAGTAGAATTATGTCTTACAGCGCGATTTGTAGGGGGACTTTTTCGCCCTCCTATCTTTTAAAGCACATGCAACGTTTGTGATCACTTTTTGGGGTTTACCTACAGCCTTTAATATTCACTATACAAAGTTGAAATATATGCCAAAAAATTAACTACATGGCGGATGAAAAGAATATCTACTTTTTGATTTGGTAACTTTTTGAATAGTCACAAAATAATAATATCTAAGAAAAAAGAATCGTTTTACGAATATTTCTCAGTAGCTGATTGTGTTGTTGTAGTTATTTATGTAAAATGTGCATATATATATAATCAGTTGCTTTCGTTTTTTATCGCTTGTTACTGTTTTTGCTAATCCTCAGTAAGATTAATGCAATTCATAATACAGATGTATGTAGCTACAGATCCAGTAGGTAGATTTAAATAATTATATTACTACTACGCAGGTTTACATATGCATTATGAAAACTCCATTTATTTTTTAAGTAACATAATTAATTCGAAATATTTGCTATGTTATTATTATATTTCGTTCATATTAAAAATTAACTTAGTCCGCTTATATTTAAATTTTTCAAATATATTTTTTATTATGCAAAAATTCCAGAAATTGTCACAAAAACTGTACAAATTTAATTAAAAACAGAAAATTGCCAAAGGCTATACAGGTCAACTAACTGAGTAAATTAAAAACGTCATCAGCGAAATAAAACCAACACAGCTATTCTGGCTGGCATTGCCTTAAATTTGTTTAAGTTTTCTTTGATGTTTTATTGTTATCAAAATGCATGAAGCAAAAAGATTTTTATGCAAATTTTTAACAAAATATAAAAAAAAAAAACAGCATAATAACCACTTCTACTGCTTCGGTAAGATCAACAACAAAAATAGCAAGAATACAATAAATTATTAAAGTTTCTTACAACTTTTTTATGCTGTTGTTGCTATATTTGTTCATTTATTCTAGCATCTAAGAACACCAAACAAATTCGGCACAGTTGCCAGCAAATCATTTAAATAATTTATTTGAATAACTCAGAAGTAAGAAAGAACGCCCTGCAATTTAAAAACTCACAATTTTAACGTAACAGGGTTGCAAACGCATTTTAGAAATTGTTGGCTTTAACTGAAGAATTTGTTTTTTATGACAATATTTAAAAAATCATTCGTTTTAGTTAACGCGACTTAATAAAATGTTAAAAATTTTTATGCGTTTTTCTTTATAAGATTTGCATGGACTCATATTCGACTCATATAAAAAAAAGTCTTGCGTCTTAACACTTTTCGAAGCATTTTAAGAGAGGTTTTAGGCAAACAATTCTTTGAAAATCGAATAAATTTTTTAATTGATTTTTGTTGTACAACTATTCGAGAATATGTTAAAAAAATGTTCAAATCTATACCGGTTATAATACAGGTTTTACAGCGTTTAAAGCCCGGAGCGCCAGAGTACCAATCGATCAAACCGAAGAAGCCGTTAAAACGCGTGATGTTCGCTGTATGTGTGTACGTAAAAGTGTATATTTGTATGGAATATTTCTTTGTATATATACTATACAAACTCTACCTTGTAGAAAAAAAAAAAATAGTTAATTGTTACATTTTTGTTCTGACCTTGCGCGCTTTGATGCTTTTCGAGTCTGAAGCTTTAAATGCATTTTTCTCGAAACATACTTTTTCAAAACGGCCCACACTACTGCAAACAAACTAATCGAACGATTTTAATTTTTAAAGCAGAGCATTTTACGCCTCGTTCTGTGATTTGCTTGAGTGAAATCTCAAAAAAGACACTTCTTTTCGACAGCGTTTTTCTTAGAAATTTATGTTTCTTTGTTCTTTGCGTCTATTTAAACAAAAAAGTGTAATTTCAATATACTAAAAATATTTCTTCGATCCTCCTCTTCGGGGATTTGAACTCACACCGTTGTGATTAGGAGTTCACTACACTATCCACTGATCAAAAAGCTTTTGTTAAGCGCAATTGTTGATTCAATATCAAGTACAGTGGGTGGCCAAATTATTAGGGACAGTACGCAGATTTTAAAATTTTCTAGCTTAGCTGATTTTTTCAGGCAAATTAATGGTTTTAGGTCTTTTATGTATTTTTTATTTGTATCTGTGGTCTATTGTGATCATAAAAACAACAAAAAATTTAGGAAAAACTGTTTATTATTTTTCATAAAAGCAATATTTAAATATAACAATATAAAGTGTTAGTCCTTAGTGATCCCACCTTTAGCTGCAATAAGAGCTTCTAGGCGTCGAGGCATGCTCTCTATACATGTTTTTGCATTTTTTTGAAAATCAGAGTTGTGGTGCCATTCGCTGATCAGAGTTTCAATCAACTGGCGCTTGTTGGTGGTCATTTTTTTAGCAATCGCCCGTTTGGTGAGCTCCCACATGTTTTCAATGGGGTTCATGTCCGGTGAATTCCCTGGCCAAGGCAAAACTGCAATGTTTTTTTCTGCCAGGAATGCAGTAACACTCCTGGCTTTGTGACAAGGTGCCGAATCGTGCATAAAAATGTACTCATCGTTGTCAGAGAACCATTCATTAAGCTGCGGCAGTAGCCGGGTTTCCAGAACTCGTTTGTACTGGTCTTGTTTCATCGTCCCTTCCACGATGTATAGGCGTCCCATGCCTTTGGCTGAGATGACAGACCACACCATAACACTAACCGGATGTTTAACCCTCTCCACAAGGCAATCCGAATTGTATTTTTCTCCAGGGCGTCGTCTGACAAAAGAACTTTTGTCAACCAAAATTTGAAACGTTGACTCGTCGGAGAAACACACCTGTAAAAGATTACAATTACCAAAAGAAAATCATTAATGATGCATCGTACTATTTAAGAAAAATGTATTTACTCGACTCCAATCTGCCACAGTCATATATCGATGTTGTCTGGCCCATTGCAGTCGTTTCTTTTTCATAGCCTCGGTTAGGCGTGGTTTTATGGTGGGCCGACGACCTATCAGATTCTCTTTGGCTAACCGCCTCCGGACTGTTCTGGCCGAAACTTTTACACCTTCGTTGTTTATCATCGTAGTGAGACTGGCAACACTCTTTTTCCGATTTTCTAAACAGATGTCTCTGATTCTTCGATCAGCACGAGCAGTTGTAACCCTTTTCCTGCCACATTTTCCTACACGGTCTGCTTCGAGATTTACATTTTTATCAATTTTTATTTTAATTCGATTGACAACAGACTTTGAAACCCCTGCAATAGTTGCTATCTCTCTCTGTGAATGTGTGGAGTGCACTAGCAACGTGTGGATTTCCCTACATTTTCTTGGAGAAGTGTCCGAAGCCTTGCCCATTCTACAAAGGAGGAAGTTTAAAGTTTTCGCACCAAATCGTTAAGAAAATGTTAATTCACAGATAAAACTTTTAAAAAAGTATTGTTATAAGAACCATTACGTACTTTTTAAATTTTTAAGACGTGAAAACTGGAAAAAAATAATAAGGCTGTGTTAAACACGACAATACAGCAAACCGCACTTTTTTTAAATCATAACCGAATAAGAAGAAACATTAGATAATTAACAAATGAAGCATGCTCCCAGTGCTGCCACTTACCAAAAACAATAATTATGATACCAGTAGCAATAAAAAATAAAACAAACCTTTAAAAACTACTTTGGTAGCTCAAACAGTTGCTTAAAACAAGAAAATTAATAAAAGTGAGCAGTGTCCCTAATAATTTGGCCACCCACTGTATGTATGACTAAAGCTATATTGCAGTAGATCACAATAATCTCTTAATAGATAGAGGATTGTGTATTGGTTCTTTTACATATAAATACATTCCACATGTAAATACATTCCCCATATAAATACATTCCACATAACATACTTGCTACAAGATGCTTCCACTTGCTTCTACTTGCTACAAGATGCCACCAGCATCGTTGTTTTAATAAAGTACAACTGAAGCTATGTTGCAGCATATTGAAAAATCTAACATATATATTAAAAGGATTTCGTATTGGCTTTTTTACATATCCAACATATTTAGCAGCTATCTAAATATAACAAAAGTGTTGCTTCTACTTGCAACAAAAAGATGTCATCAGTATCGGCAAAAATTAACAATTGCCTACAAGTAAGTTGAAATGCAAGTAGCACGTAATAAAATAAATAAAATAATAATGAAATGTAATAAAATTTACTGGTGATAATATTAACATGTATTTTGAATTAACATTTTATTTTATTTATTTTACAGCACCCCCCATTTAAAAAATGGCACCATATAGCGTTAATCTGAGGGCAAATTCGGAAACAATATGAAAAATTACTATTTGTTATGAGGTTTGAGCCAAATTGAACAATTTTTTCTACTGAACACAGCGATTAAAAAATACATAAAATTATCGGCAATTCAGGCCGTGAACGGTTAAGGTATGATGCATTTTTATATATTTTTATAATGTCCCAAAAAGTTGAATCAGGGTACGTCTACGTAGTGTGAAAAACTATTAATATTTATGAAATTCTTGGAAATAAACTTCAATGCTATTTGGCAGCCCTGCCAAGCATGTCTCTAGTGAGCAAATAAAACAAAAATTTCAACAAAAACTTTTCACTTCCTACCATGGGCGTAATGGGGGAACTATAGGGAACAGCTGCACCCATAAATATCAGAACAATTAAAACAATAAAATAATACTTTAAACAATTCATAAAGTGCTGCGATTTTATAATAAACAATTGTCTGCTTAGCCAATTTATGAAATTTTCAGGAAATGTAGCAAAAACTCTGGCGGCCATGGGCGCAGTATATAGAGTGTGTGGCCTATACGCCAAAGAACCCTGGTTCGAATCCCCCCTGAGACAGAAAGTTTTTTCAATTGAATTAATTTTTCTGTAGACAATGGCAAACCTTCTTGAGAACATAAGCCGTTCGAAGTCGGCATAAAACATGTAGGTTCAGTTCTCAATGATTTTGTTCAAAAATTTCACAACACACACAACACAATTGATCATAAGAAGCTCGATCAAAGTCGTTTCAAGGGCTGAAATGGCCATTTTCGTTCGTTGTCATTCGTAGCAAAGTCTTGAGAGTATTTTGAGGTTTGGTGCCGATCGAACCAATGGGGCGGGCGGGCATTGAACAAAGGGGCATGCCACCTTTCAAATAAACGAAATTTACGATATCGGATAACTTTGGAGCTTTAGGTTGCACAGCTTCGTAATTCGACCTCAATATACAAGTTCCATTCCACTGGTAGCATTTGATGGGTGTTGGACAAGGGCCGCACAGTGGTTTGACCCCATACAAAATAGACGTAGAGTAATAAAATTTTGCATGTGAGTTAGATTTAAAAATATAAAACCATAAAGCCAAAAAAAAAAAAATTAGGCCCGTCCACAACCATACCTACCTTCCATACAATAAGAAAATTTTAAACGCCATATTTTCCTTCATATTGACCCGATTTAAGAATAACTCGGTACGAGGATGTATATTTATGCGCAAAATTTAAAAACCGACCAGATATTCACGCTACGACAAATCTTGGAAAAGACCATAGAGAACCAAATCGACACCCACCACCTTTTAGTCGACTATAAAGCCACTTTCGACAGTCCAATAAGGAATCACCTATACTCCACCATGTCTGAATTTGGTATACCTGCAAAATTAGTCCGTCTATGCAGGATGACACTGAGCAACACCAGCAGTGCAGTTAAAATCGGGAAGGACCTCTCCCCCCATTTGTTACCAAACGAGGTGATTCCTTATCGTGATTCCTTAGGTGATTCCTTATAAGACGAAATATCTGGTGTCAACAAACAAACGGTCCCAGCATATTGGCACCCACGTCACTGTTGACAACACCTCCTTCGAGATTGTGAAGGACTTCGTCTACCTCGGTTCTAGCATTAACTCCACCAACAATATCAGTAGAGAGATAAAACGAAGGATAACTCTTGCCAACAGGCATTACTTTGAGCTCAGTAGGCAATTGAGAAGCAGAGCGCTCTCTCGATGAACAAAAGTCACACTCTTTAAGTCACTAATCATGCCCGTCCTGTTATATGCAGCACAAACCTGGCCGTTGAGCAGCTCTGATGAAAAGACTTTGGGAGCTTTCGAGAGAAAGATCCTTTGCAAGATCTACGGACCAATCTGCGTCAGTGGCGAGTACCGAATACGATGGAACGATGAGCTTTATGAGCTATACGCCGACATCGACATAGTAAAGCGCATAAAAATCGAGCGGCTTCGCTGGCTAAGTCATGTTGAGCGGATGGAAGACGACGCTCCAGCGAAGAGAATATTCGATTCGGTACCCAGCGGCAGACAACGCAGGAGAGGACGACCGCATCTCCGTTGAAGGGACCAAGTGGAGGACAACCTGACGAAACTTGGAGCTTCCAACTGGCGCCAGCAAGCGTAAAACAGAAATGGCTGGCGCAATTTCCTACAACAGGCGGAAACCGACTTACAGTTGTAGGCAAGAGTTTGAAGTTGATAACCTATATCGTCTCTTCACACTGATAAATAAATCTTCAGACCTGAAATTTGGTATTACTTTTTTTAAAAATCCGACTGAACTGATTTTTTGTTTTATTTCAGGTTGGAAATAATATACAGGTCTACAAAAAGCAAGCCTGGCGATTACGATTAAGCCTTTAAATTTCAGCATTGAAGTTTCAACTTAATACTGGAGGCATGATTATGCATAGAAATGCAGTCCTGAATTCTAATCTATTAGATGCCTGATCGAGTTTTCTGCTGGGATTACGCAACACAGTTTGTCAATTGTTTTTTTACTTTATCTTTTTTACTGCATCTTAAGAAAATTGAAATATATATAAGAAAGGTTTTTTTTGGTAGGAGCAAATAGTGATGTAGAAAAAATGTATACATTTTTATACCTACCAATGCAAAACAAAACAAAAAAAAAATATATCAGCCCCACCTGGCTGTTATTCTGGCTACGCCCTTGCTACCTACACACTTTCACAATCGAGTACATAGTAGTAACTAGGCACAATGTTGGTCCTGAAAGTCCTGTGCGCTGCAATTACTTTGAATTATGTAATTAAATCATTGTTATCTCAGTAGCAACCTTACGATGGGCGATAGAAATGGGGCGGAACGCCTAGCCTGAATGAAGCCGAAAAAGATTTCTTATGAATCGCGCTGTTTTGTGGTGGTTGTTTTATTGCTGTTGTTAATATTATTATTATTATTATTATTGTTGTTTTTGCTGTTGTTGAAGACCAAACTTTTATCACCAGGAACCTCTTATCTCTAGGTACCTTAAAGTGGTTCACCAAAATGTTGGCAACACTGGTTGCTGAGTGCTAATGAAATAAGCATAACGAAAATGTTAGTTTTCAGAGATTGGTTAAAATGTTTTTCATGTCTTTGTGTGGCTTTTATGTTTAGCTGCTGTAGCTTACTTTTTATGAAATTAATGATATCTTTATGAAAAACATCACATTTGACTTTTGTACACATATGTTTGCGTATTTTTTGTAATGTGTGTATGAATGAAGGGGTAAAGTTTTTATTACAACTCTTTGAAATGACAGCATCTGAACTTTCGACAACTTTCTGTGTGTTTACAAAAATTATCTAAAGCATCATTAAAATTTAATCACAAACGCACGAACATGAAAAAACCTTTAAATGTGTTTTGTTTTTGTAAATATGTGTTTATGTCAGAAAAACATAGGCTTAGTTAGGCAATGGCGATATACTCTTAAGAAATACAAGTTATTTTTAACTAAGAAGATCAAAAAATACTTTTTTAATAAAAATCCTGACCTTATGGCTGACCTTATTATTAAGAGAATTCTGCAGCCAGTTTCAAATGTTGCCAGCTGGTCATAATGTTCCTAATAACAGACTAACTCGAGGGCACTCACATCTCTAACTATTATAATGTCACAAAAGACAACAACAAATAATAATAAAAACGACATAAACAACAAATAATATAAACTTGCGGATAATTTTGAAACCTAAATTGCACAAAAGTTCACAATTATTAGAGTGATTATTATGATATATTATTGCTCGCAAAACAAACAAAAAGACAGATAGAAAAACGCACACAATGTTAGCCCCACCTACACACAGACAAAAACCACAGTCACAAGCACACGCTAACAAAAGTTATAACTTGAATGTAAAGCTTTTGTTGTTGCTTCAAGCATGCAACAAAAATGACACAAGGCATCAACTACCAAACATGATAGCAACAACAACAAAGGCAACAACAACAACAACAATTAACATGATTCTTCTATCTTGAGGACACAGCTTATATAGATGGGAATAATGTCCTGCAACAACAACGACATACGCAACTACAACAATAAAATCAACAACAATAAAACACTGTAGCCAGCATGCATTAAATTGAGCAATTTTATAAGAATTTTTAAATCCAAAGAGGGACGATTTCGTTTAGGACCTAGTATAAATTCATAGTAGTCGGAATGAATAAATGGTGGTTGGAGGACATTGTTTGATATTGAAACAATTTTAATATTGTCCTTGTTTATTGCTATTTCTTGGCTTCCTGCATGCCTAGGGCGTTCTACTGGCTATGCGTCAGTTTTGTACGCTAGCAGAATTTGAAGTATAAGCTCATTTAACCACATACAGGCAAGTGAGTGAATTCCATGGAAGAGAAAAAGCAGCGAATATTTTTCACTCAAATAACTCATAATCTTTTTAAATATACAAGTTTGGAAAATGTTTATTTACCGCATAAAGTAATAAAAAAAACCAACTCTAATGAAGCTGAGAATTGAGAAAGTGCTACTTTGGAAACATGCGAAAATTTGCTTACCAGGTTTTGAACCCATAACACTTATATTACGAAAAATTTTTATTTGAAATCTGGTACCACACTTGCAAGATTCTTGTTTTTAATTAAATAACACAACATGACACAGATGTGTTAACTTGTATATTAAGAAAGAAAAACTATTGCTATTGCAGGCTCTAAAACCAGGCAGCTCAGCAGGCTTTTGGGGTCCAAACCCATTAATAGGGTCCAGAAAATGTAAAAATAATACATATAAGACTTTTAAAATCTAAACATGATATTTTTCATTATTAAAAAATCACTTCAGCAGTGAAAAAATATTTGGGCAAGAGAAAGTTTTACTTAAGGGAGCCCAACCAACAATTACAATCTTTATTTTATCTTAACGACTTCTTGAAGAGAAATTATTAAGAATGATGCACTTACGATTAACTCTAAACGATATCTGTAATATACTTGTAAAACTCTTCTAAGCTCATTTTGGCACTATATAAGTGCGAGTGCTATATAATTTTCAGAACGCCCTTATGTAGATCTCTTAGAGCTCTGAAACAAGATCAACACTCGAAGTAACATTGTCTTAGACAATACTTTTCGTTGTTATCATTTTTTCGTTGTTATCATTTAATGATTGTTGGCTTCCCTACGATATTAATGATAAGCTTAATTCTTTTGTCGAACCAATTTATTTCCTATTTGATAAACATGTTCCTATACGTAGTTGTAGATTAAAAAACATATCGTGTCCCTGGTTTTCACAGCATGTCCTATATGTCATTAAAAAAAGAAACAAGTTACGTAAAACTTGGCGGCTAAGTCCCTCAGATGCCAATTGGGAAGCTTATAGAATTGCGAGAAATGTAGCCGTAGTGGTTACTAGAAAAGCAAAAACGCGTTTTTATTCTAATAAACTTAAGCCCTCTCTTCCTAGTAAAGTGCTTTGGAATAATATTACAAAAACAAAAATAAAGTTGAATGGCATCTAGATCCTGAAGTTTTAAACTCTTTTTTTGCTGACAATGCTGCATCTGTTTCCAACAACAGCAATACTTTTCCCCTCTTAAACCCTGCCATATGTCAATCTTTTACATTTTCCCCTGTAGTTGAGCTTGATGTAGGTAAATGTGTGTCGCATATCAAATCAAATGCTATGGCTGCTGATGGTATTGCCATTAAATTTATAAAAATCTTATTGCCCCACATTATAAGCCCCCTTACTCACGTTATTAATTCATGTTTAATGTCGTCAACGTTCCCGGATTTATGGAAAGTCGCCATCGTTCTTCCAATAGCAAAAAAGCAAAATCCATCCTGTCCCAATGATTTTAGGCCAATAAGCATCCTTCACCATTAGCAAAAATTTGTGAAAAACTCATGGCTCAGCAAATTACACACCACTTAGTAAGTAAAAACCTTTTATCCCCGCTTCAATCTGGGTTTCGTGTTGGACATAGCTGCTCGTCTGCAGTTGTAAAGATTCTTGATGACATACGTCCACAATATGACGATGGGTCGTTGACGCTTCTGTGCTTATTGGATTTTTCGAAAGCGTTTGATAAAGTAAATCATCATATTTTGTGTAGTAAGCTAAAGTCTTTGTTTGG
The DNA here is from genome assembly GCA_914767935.1 of Coremacera marginata. Taxonomy (NCBI): domain Eukaryota; kingdom Metazoa; phylum Arthropoda; class Insecta; order Diptera; family Sciomyzidae; genus Coremacera; species Coremacera marginata. The sequence continues at coordinate 233,821,007 of OU612043.1, read as the reverse complement.
GTTCTGTGATAGTGCCGTTAACTTAATGTCCAGCTACTTATCCTTTATAGGTCAATTGTCGTCAGGGTATAAACTTGTTTCTAGTGATGTTCCTCAAGGGTCCATACTGGGCCCTCTTCTGTTTTCAATGCTTTTAAATGATATTTTTTCTGTTTGTAATCATACTACTGTCCATGCATACGCTGATGATGTCCAGTTATATCTTTCTCGTAGAACTGGCCTTATTGATGACCTTTGTTGTAGGCTGAATGAAGACCTCAACAGTGTTAATGAATGGGCTTTAAAAAATTGTCTTCTTCTGAACCCCTCAAAATCATATGTTCTTCCTGTTTGTAAGTCTAATACTATGTTCACACTGAGGGCTAAATGCGCATTTAACGAAATGCTCATTAGCAATTTAGAATGCGTGTCCGTATGATCCTTGTAAGAGTAAAAGAGACAAATATATACATTCAATTTCGTAAATGCGCATTTAGCTCTCAATGTGAACGTAGTATAATACTACGTTCACACTGAGAGCTTAATGCGCATTTACAAAATGCAAAATATATATTTGGCTCTTTTACTCCTTCAAAGAGCATACGGCCATACATTCTAAATTGCTAATGCGCATTTCGTTAAATGCGCATTAAGCTCTCAGTGTGAACGTAGTATAAGACTAGTTTGAATGATCTCCCTGATTTGTATATTGGATCTAATAAGCTTACAGTTGTGTCGCAAATTGTAAATCTTGCATTTCATTTGAATTCTTCTCCGTCTTGTGTGGATCATGTTAATAATGTAGTGAAAAAGGTATATAATGTTTTACGAAACCTAAGATTGTCAGCCAGTGTAACTCCAGTTGATATCAGGCGTAAGTTGGTAATTCAACTTATCTTACCTATTCTTACTTACTCTGAAATAGTCTATAGTAAACTTGATTCTTCGTCCCAGTTGAAATTTCAAATAGCGTTTAATTATGCCACGAGGTATGTTTTTGGTCTTAAAAAATACGATCGTCTTTCCAGTTTCCGAAATGCAATACTTGGTTGTGATATTATAACTTATCTAAATGCTATGAACTGCATTTACCTTCATAGGTTAATCTATGAGAAAAAGCCTGAGTATTTGTTTGGAAAACTGCAGTTTAGTATGTCCAGAAGAAGCCATGTCATGATAGTTCCGAGACATTATTCGCTTACCTCATCTCATCTGTTTTTCATCAACACCATTAGGTTGTGGAATGCTCTGCCTCGTGGGCTTAGAGAGATCCGTGGGAGAGTAGCTTTTAGGCAATCTGTCTTTTCTTTCTTTTCTACTACTTAAATTACTTTTTCTTATACTATTCTTTGTTTTTCTTTTCTCTTTCTCTATATTTTATCTTAAATCTAATTAGTTTTAAAATAAATATACATTAATTATACTTGGTTACTTTTATATCCATAACTTTGTTTTGATATTATGTAATTTTAAATTTTAAAACTTTTATTAATTTCATTAATGTTCATTAATTTATATATATATATATTGTACTATAAAAGAGCTAGCTCTTAGTGTACTTATGCTTACTTCTTTTCAAATAAATAAATAAAATAAAATAAAAAAATACTTACAGATCTATTGCGATATTACTATTAAGAGAATGAAGATATATACAATACTACCAACACTTTTTTAAAGTGGGAACCAGAAAGGTGTAGCTTGTAGTACGTAGTATGTATGACCTGTCAAAAGTTAAAATATACTAAATGCACGGAGTCGCACAGAATGCGTAGGACGTCTGTGGCACGTAGCTGTAGTTGTAGCGCAAGTTAAGCTAACTTTAACTTTTGATTACAACACTGCTCTGAAAATTGTATTAATGATGCTTTTTTTAAGGATCGGGTATATCAAATCGATACTGCAAACGTTGTCGGTACCGAAATAAGTGTTTGAAATTAACAATATTTGTAAAATCGTAAAAATTTATAAACAAGTCTTCTCTGAAGCGCTCATGCCATTCTGGACATATTTTTTGGCGTAGCATGCTACACACTTAACAGCTGATGAGGTTCCCTGTAGGAAAATCAACTAGTTTAAAAGTAGTTGATAAAGTAGTTTTTTGTCAACCACAACTAGTTGAAATTCTGACTTTTTTCCATAGAACGAACTAACTTATTTTGTATGGTGATGTCCGCTAAATAAGTCAATTGTCTTTCGTCTGCATATATTTTCAACTACTTGTTAAATTAGTTATATTTAAGTTATTTTTTAATTACTTTAAAATAACCAATTGAAAACTATTACTGATGGCCTAAAGTTAATAATATTTGATGAAATAACATGGTTAAATATATATAAACTTGTAACCTAATAAAAATTTGAAATTAAAACATGTCAACATCAGAGTAGTTGCCGCCTTAATATAATTAAAAGTTTATTTTAACTGGTTTATTTTAAATTAGTTTTTTAATTAGTTGTTTTTAAAAACAAGTTCCTATAGGGTCACTACATGGAATCGCTACAACTACATCGCATTCTATTCCACGCTTAATTTAACAAAATTGTTATTGTTATATTCCAGTAACAACGTAACAATGATTAAAATATGCGTGGTGTAATATTTTATCACATAAACGCATAAATTTCATTACGATTGAAACTTTATCGCAAGAATCTCATATTGCACCTCGGTTAGAAGCGGTCCCCTTTCGGAAAAACCAACATTAAAAGTTTTATTTATATATACTATACTATAAAGCAGTTTTAAGAGTTAATGTCTCCACACGAGAGTACAGCGTACAGCTCTAACTACAAAGGTAATATACCTAAGTTAGTCACATACAAGAGTGATATACTCTAAGAGATGAATTAAAGTGAAATTTTGTAGGTCCCCTATTTTTAAAAAGCATTCATTTATGTCAAACAGAATTAACCCATTCATCACATTAATGCAAGATTTAGTGAACTAATTTCATTACTTCGCGTTGAGAATTATCAATAAATTTGCGCTATAAAGAACAAAAAAAAACTTCCTCAAAAGGTTGATTTATGTAACAAAAAAATAGTTGTGTCTCGGTTCTGACAGTATGTCGAATCGAATCAGAATTTTAGTTGGACTAAGCTCACCCTAGAATTCCTTGTAAAATTTTTAAAATTTCATATATCAATTTTTATTTTTATTTTATTTATCCATTCATAAAATTCGCCATGAACCTACTCTATCTATATTCAAAAACAATACAAAATATTTTTTGAGTATAGTATTTATACAACTCTCCACATTACATTAACTAACAAGAAATGAAACTCTTTGTTTTGTAAATAAAATCTCTTCTACTCCCAGTTTGGGCTTACTTGATATATGTTCATGATTAAAAACGACAACAATTTTCAAAATGCACAATTCTGAAGCCATAGAGCCACACAATTTGCACAACACACTATCCTATTTGTATGAATTTTACATCACAGACTGTGCTAACTTGAAATTAGTTCATGAGTGGAAGCAACAACAAATTCCATGACTTATTTCTTATTACACTCTTCTTAATTCGTCACAGAGCAATGTGATGGGATAGCGACAGTGAAAAAAATTTCAGTGATATGGATGAGCAAATTGTTTGAGTGCGTACGTGTATTTTAAAACCATATTCTTAATGGGATTGGTCATTTTTTACTATGAAAATATATCACACTTTCTTCCTGGAAAATATAATATCTTATGAATGAAAGTGAATACGAGGGGTGCCTTTTATATTTCGGGATTAGAGAACAAAAACAAATATTAATCATCGAAAATCACTTTATTGTTTTTCAAAATATTCTCCATTAAGATCTATACACTTTTGCATGCGTTTGAACCAATTGTCGAAGCACTTTTGCCACTCTGATTGAGGTATCTCCAAAACATGCATTCTGAATGCCGCAACCGCTTCTTCGGGCGTCGAAAATCGTTGTCCACGCAGTTTATTCTTCACGGTTGGGAATAAAAAGAAGTCATTCGGTGCCAAGTCAGGACTATACGGCGGATGACCCATCAAATCGATGTTTTGGGTGCTCAAAAATGCAGTTGTTTGAGCCGATGTGTGAGAGCTCGCATTGTCGTGGTGAAGAGTGATCCGTCTTCGGCGGTTGGTTTTCCTGATTTCTTGGAAGACAACTGGCAAACAAATGGTTGTGTACCACTCAGAGTTGACTGTTCTGCGTTGTTCTAGTGGTACGGTTGCGACATGTCCATATTTTTCGAAAAAACAGGCGACCATTTGCTTGGAAGTGCTTCGTGCGCGAACAACTTTTGTTGGATTTGGCTCATCTTGAAACACCCATACAGTCGACTGCTGTTTACTTTCGGGCTAATACGCGTAAATCCACGATTCATCACCTGTCACGATGTCATAGACGTGTTTCGAAGCACCGCGATCGTATTTTTTGAGCATTTCCTTCGACCAATCGACACGAGCCTTTTTTGAGCGATTGACAAATTGTGTGGGATCCAACGCGAACAAATTTTTTTGACAGTCAAATGTTTATGCAATATTGAATGTATGCTGGTCCCACTTATGCCTAAGGTTGCCTCAATGTCACGATAGGTAACATGACGATCTTGCAATATCAGTTCGCGCACAGCATCAATGGTTTTCGGAACAACAGCTGATTTCGGACGACCTTCACGAAATTCGTCTTGGAGTGAACTACGACCACGATTGAATTCACCATACCATCGATAAACACTGGTCCTTGATGGAGCTTCATCGCCAAAAATTGAATTAAGTTCATCCATGCACTGTTGCTGTGTTAATTCACGTCGAAAGTTGTAAAAAATAATCGCACGAAAATGTTCACGATTTAATTCCATTTTTAGACCGAGATGAATCTTTTAAGTTACTATAAACAACACAAATAGCGCTCGTATGTCAAAACGTTCTGAGTACGTATAAGCCAACAAATGTCAAACTTTGCGATAGAGCTTTCAGTTGACAGATTGCAACACCAGGGTTGCCAAGTCCCGAAATATAAAAGGCACCCTACGTACGTAAGTTGCAGTTAGAAATTCTCCTGTTCTTTCGGAACGTTTCTTAACGAATGAATCAAGTTCATTGAACATAATTTGAACATAACTCTGTTCATTTGTTATAAAGGTAGGAATCGCTGTAAAGCAATTTTAAAACTCGAAAAGTTTCTTCACGAAACCCGCATTAGAGAACAGGTTCTTCTTTGCCCTAAAGGGAGCAAAAACTTTTGGTCATTTGTTAAAAGAGTCAAACACTGACTCGGTTGATAAAGCGAACCTGTTGGCTGGATTCTTTGCACACAATTCCACAATTTCGGATAGCAGTCAGCCTCTGCCCTTTGTCGGGACTAGTTCTTCTTCAATGAAGGAGATATATTTTCGAACGAGAGCAGTCAAAAGAGTCCTTGCAAATCTCAACATAAACAAAGCCTCTGGTCCTGAAGTCATACCACCAATTGTGCTTAAAACGTGTGCTTCTACACTGGCTCGGCCTTTGCGCAACCTTTTCAACATCTCATACAGGACAGGAGTATTTCCATCTGGTTGGAAGGTCGCAAATGTCCAGCCGATACCTAAAAGGGGCGATGCCACGAATCCTGCACACTACCGACCCATTGTGATATGCTCTACGCTTTCCAAAGTTATGGAGAGCGTAATAAACTTCCACTTAATGAACTATCTGGAGCACAACGAATTGCTAAATGCCCGTCAATATGGTTTTCGTAGGGTCTACTGTCTACTGGTGACCTTATGGCGTTCCTTACAGAAAAATGGAACCAATGCGTTCACCTGTTCGGTGAGAGCAGGTTTGTTGCTCTGGATATTTCAAAGGCGTTTGACCGAGTGTGGCATAAAGCACTCGTCTCTAAGCTAATTGCATACGGTGTCGGTGGTATCTTTGCTCGATGGATCACGTGCTTTCTTAAGGACAGAACTATCCGTGTCGTAATCGACGGCATATCGTCCAGTGAGCACGCCCCCAACGCAGGAGTAACGCAGGGTTCAGTTCTATCGCCAACTTTGTTTTAGGTTTTTATCAACGGCGTTCTGTCGTTGACTCATAACCCAATTCATTCGTTTACGCACGACTGCAGCATTTGTCATTCATATTTTTTCAAAAAACGCTCGACTTCTTTGGAGATTGAGAGTAAGAGGCAAAATATGAATGACACACTTCTTAATGACTTGAAAAATATCTCCGAGTGGGGTCGCACTAATAGAGTAGAGTTTAATGCAAACATGACCCAGTGTTGCCTGTTAACCCACAAGCGGGTGAACTGTCCCTTAGCTCCCTTGAATATGAATGGTGTAGATCTATTGGAGTCAGATGCTCTTGACGTTCTGGGCATATCGATACAATCAGACCTTCGTTGGAATGATCATATTTCCATGTGTCGAAAGAAGCGGCCAAGTGCCTAGGTTTCTTAAAACGGTGCAAGCGATACTTCACCACAACTGATCTTCGAGTGATCTATACCTCATATATAAGACCTAAAATGGAGTACAATTCGCACATTTGGGCAGGAGCTTTGAGATCTTATTTGGAGCTTCTGAACCGAATTCAACGCCGTGCGATACATATGATAGGATATGAAAACATTTCATCTCCTGTCAGTTCTCTTGGGGATCGGCGCAATGTTGGTTGCCTAAGCTTTTTGTATAGGTTCTACCATGGGAAGTGTTCAAGGGAGGTACATGGCCTGACGCCACCAGTTCGTGTATTTTCTAGGTCTACTCGGGCAGCTTTTCAAGCCCATCCTTTTACCATAGCATCGGTGCCCAATAGAACCTCGCATTACCGAGATAATTCGTTTTTTAGTCGCACAGTACGATTGTGGAATAATCTCCCTGTGAGCGTGTTCCCCGGCAGTTTTGATCTGTGTAAGTTTAAAGCAAATCTTCACCATCACTACTCCATCTTTCCACCCTCCAACTAACTATCACCCGTCTTCCGAATTATAAATATGAAACATTTATGCGTTATAAATATGAAACAGCATTAAAAGTAATATTTAGCAATAAACAATGTATCGTTATTAGAATAGTCCTTCGCTCTTGTTCACTATTGGTGTTGTGCATAGATGACCAAATTCGCAAACATTCTATTTTGTTTAAATTGGCCGTTACAAAAATATTTCAAACTTCGAAGTGGCGTTATATGTATGAAAAACACTTTAAACTATATAAACCATGTAGAGAAAAAAAAATATTTAATGGTTGCAGTTTTGTTTTGGAGTTTGACTTTTTCAGAACGGCAAACAAACTAAACGACCATTTTTTTATTTTTTTTTTTTTTTTTTAAGCGAAGTTTTTTACGCCTCGTTTATTTAAAAAATTATTTTATTATATTAAAAAATTAAAAATTAAATTAAACAAGTGTTTTTCTAAAATTCAATAAAAATCGTTTTTATTAATTTTGAAATGGCGTTATAATTATGAAACAGCATCAAGTGGTATTAAGCAATAAACAATGTACCGTTATTAGAAAAGATTTCACTTTTGCTCACTATTGTTGATGTGCATAGATGACCAAATTCGCAATACAATATGTATTGTTTAAAATGGCCTTTACAAAAAGATTTCAAACTTCGAAGTGGCGTTATATATATATGAAACATACCTTCTTTACATAGAAACATTCAATACACACATACACTTTTATATACACGCATACAGCAAACATCACGCGTTTTATCGTTTTAAAAAATCTTCAATTTTTGTTTTTTTCATTTTTTGTAGCTCATAAACAAAACAAAATAGCTCAAAACTACAATTAGTTCATTTCTTGTTTGATTCATAAAAATACTTAAACTCCATAATTTGAAAAAATTCATATTTCTAGCAAACAATTTCGTAATGACGAAATTTATGAAACGCTATCATTTATGTAGTAAGTAATTCAATAAAAAAAAACATCTCTATTGCAAATAGCTAAAAAAGCTCTATTCCATTTTAGATATGAAATACAGAACACATCTTTAAATACATATACTTAACATTAGTAGCTTTTTTTAAAAAAAAAATGCCATACAGAACAAAGGCTTCAGATACAGAACTGTTCTGTACAATACAGTAAGAATGGTCAACGTGCTGTTATGGCCAACTAGCTTAATCCTTAATGAGGGTATAAAAAATATGAGCATGTTTAAGGACATTTATAAAGCAACAGGAAGCGAAATTGTATGCATGTATACAAGCACGCATTGCGTGCAGCATAAAAATTTCAAAGTAGACAATGGAGAAAATGTGGCAGCAACAACAGCAACAATGATGTTAATAATTAAAGCACGCTTAAATCAGCAACATCTACACGCAAACACACACTAAAACGCAAAGTAAACACTTGCACATTAATTTTAAGCAGCTTAGCAGCAGCAACAGCAACTGCAACAACAAAAGCGACAGCAACAAGAAAGGCTAACCGAGCGAAACGATACGTTGAAGCAAGTCAAATAGTAGCATAAATCGCTTTAACACACTTGCACACACACACACATACACACATACACACACACACACACACACATACACACACATACACACACATGCTGCTCTATGCTGTTGCTTTTGTATTATTATATTGCACACATCCGTTTCCGCTTAACGGGTTTTGCGTTGCCTGCCTTGCATTTACCTTTAAGCGAAGCTTTTGACGCCTTAGTTTTGCAGCGTCATATAATTTTACTAGCTCTTTGTTGTTGTTAAAGCTTCCTGTTTGTTTATTGCAGCTACATGCTGTGCAGCAATAACACTGACGCGCATATTTTACCATTGTTTAACTATATTTATTTTCTTTGTTTTTTTTTTATACGTTTTAGGCGTGCCTTGATATTGACACTAGCTACTGTTGTTGTGTTCGCTGCCGTTACCACCCTGTTGCACGCACTACCTTCAAATACGCCGGCGTTCGGGCACACCTTTAATCCATGTTGAAAATTGTTGCTTTTGTTGTCGGCACCTGGCTGTGAGACAAAACAAATTATAGCCTGGATTTACCTTGAATGCGCTATAAGTGCCAATTTCAACACACTCACACAAACACACACACATACACACACACCTTTAAATTGGCATCAAGCAGTTAAGTGCGTGAGCGTTTGCATGCGTGATAATCATGTTTGCAACAGAAGTAACACCAGCAGCAGCAACAACAGAAGCAACACTGCCAGCGTTCTCAATTACATACTGACAAGCCAGGCACGCAAGTCTTTCATGTTAGCCAGGGTCTGATGATGGCGCTAATATGACGTTTGCTGGCACGAAACACGTAACAACCAACACCGTCTAATGGCGTCAAAGATTGACGCCAACGATTGTGAATATTTACGATCATGCAATGTTGGCTGAATAAAACAAGCTGTGGACGCATAAAGTGCACGAATGCAGTTTTGAGACAAATAAAAATATAGTCTCAAGATCTTAGGTGAAAAAAGGCGGGATTCTTAAGTTCGAGGATTTTGAAGTTCCTGAATTAATTTTTGTTAGTATTTATGCTGTTGAATGGGTACTGTGGGAGGGAGGGGGGTGGAGAGTGCAACAAAGGAGGAGTATTTACGAGTTTAATTTAGAACATATAATTTTATATGTTTTTGAGGTCATTGAAACTGTTTTTGTTCATATTTTTCTAGTACAACTAGTACTGAGGGGTAGGGAGTAGTAGTTTTGCTTCCAATAAACCATTTTGTATACTGATTTTATTACCATCACTATTTTCGTTATAAAATGCATACTAGTGGAGGTGGTGGTGAACAAACGCTGGATTTTCGAGTTTTGATTCAGAGACATCATTTTATATGATTTTGAGATCATTGAACTCATTTTCGCTACTATGTTACTTGTGGTATTTTATAAAATAATGGTGGCGAAAGCGAGAGAGATTGGAATGGGGGGTGAGCAGGGATGAATGTCGAATGTGGGTGAACAAACGTTTACAAGCGTTCAAACAAGTTTTCCGTTTGCTGAGTAGTTGGAAACACAATTTGACGCGGCAGTGCTTGAGGCGGTGTCATTTGTTGAAACGAATCGTTTTATGAAGATTTCGAAGTAATTACTTGTGTTGTTGTTTTTGTTATTTATATATATGTATAATTACATATACATATTGTATATACATATTAGGGTGTCCATTAAAAATATAAGTTTTTTTATGGATTATGCTCTAATTACTTCGTATAATGTCAAAATAAATGTAAATACAATTTCGTGTACCCAGGACTACGAGAACCCGTGGCGACATGCTTGGTACGTGTCACTACTTGGTGATGTTCAAAAAACCCAAAAAACTTCTGCATAAGTGTAAATTTTCAAAAAGTTGGTTCACAGCAGAGAACTGCACAAGCCTACTTGAAGTTCAAGCTTTTTCAGGTCCTTGAATTCAAGTATGTATCCACACTAGAAAAAGCAAGCTTTAGCCTGCTTACAAAAATACCAAACAGATAAAAGTCAAATCTCTGCTGTCTCGTTGACTTGACTTGTTGAGACTTTCTTTGTCGATTCCGAAAGTTGAAAAACTTACAACGATCGGCAAAAGCTTGTAAGCTCGCAAGTATTCAATTAAATGAATTTAAAGCAAGTATCCAAAAAAATCAATGAGCTAGCTAAGGAAAGACTTAAGCGTATTAAGACTTTTAAAGGTTCTGAGGATTCCGTGTTTGACCATTTTACGGGGTAGCTGATTTTGGAATTGATGTCAAAATTTAAAATTCAAGATGGCGGATAGGCTTGCCACCTAGATTTTTTTTGTATTTTTGCAAATTCTTCTAATTTTGAAGTTCTGACAATGGATTTGATTTCGAGTCTAATGTCACAGTTTTAAAATTTAAGATGAAGGATAGAATTGCCGCCTAAATATTTACCACAGTATTGCTACTCAATAAAATGTATTATTAAGAGTTTTAAAACATCATTTAACCGTATTAACGATTCGCTGATTTCGAATCCGATGTCAGAATTTTAAAATTCAAGATGGTTAACAGGGTTGCCACCTGCATATATTTTTTACGAATTCGATGCTGGCGCGAACATCAGGTAAAAATGGGTCGCTAAGTCCGAATCCGTTGTCAGAATTTAAAAATTGTGTAATTTTTTATAAAACTGTTTGTTGCTACCTACTAAAATGAATTATAAAGAGTTTTAAACATAATTTCACAGTGTTAACCCTCCGATGGGTGAGAAGGTCCCTGGGTACCTTTTTCATTTTCAAACTGAAATTAATCCTTGATGGTCCATGGGAGATATGCCCGACCCCTTTATGTATTCCAAAGGGAATTTTCTACAGAATCGTTAAAAAAAAAATCAAGGCGATTCGACCATTACTTTAGGATTTATAAGGGTGTTCGAGGAGAACCCTAAAATATATCTTAATAATTAAGTTAAATTCTTTATAAATTCTTTATAAACCCTAAAATATATCTTAATAATTAAGTTAAATTCTTTGTACACTGGTCAGTTATTTGAAACATTCGTTTCAGATGGCTGTCCAGTCATATTCAAGACACCAGGTCACACCAAAACTGCAAACTTGCATTTTTTGTTTGTTATATATTCCAACTGCTCGCTTAGCAGCAGACAGTTTTTTATTTACATAGCTACAATGTACGCTAAGATTTTTTGTATCGCGTTGTTTTCGTTGTTTTGTTTGTACTGCATGTACAAGACTTTATTCGGTGAATCAGTGGACTCTGCTCCGCTGTTCAGTCTGTCGCTTTTTAATCGTCTGATCTGATGGTCGTGGTTGTGTCTTGAATTTAAATAACAGTTTGAATAAAGTTTGTAATAGTTTGAATAGAGTTAAAAATTTTTAAATTTTAATTGTTTTGTTTATTCGATTTGTTGAGCGAACAAAGGGTTTAAAGGTGTTTAGTACGGGAAAGGGTGACAAGATCCCTAGGGACTTTGTACTGAAATTGCAAGGAATTGTTAGTAAATGCAATTTATTTTGGCTTAGTTTTAATTGTTTTATTATTTGAACATATCACAAACGTGTTCTTTGAATTTTAGATACTTTCTAGATTATTCTTGGCCTTTCCTTGAACACATAATATACAAAGCTGCATTATCGTATGACCGCTTCAGATACATGCTACAATGTCTTAGATTCGACAATGGAAATACGCAAAAGCATCGACTAATCAGAAGCAAAACTGCGGCTATTGATGATGTTTGGCAAATGTTACAGTCTAACTTGGCTGCAGCTTACACTCCGCATGATGCACTGACCGTTGATGAGCAGTTATTCCCATACAGAGGGAATAACTAACGCACCCGCTTCACACAATACATTCCGTTGAAGCCTGCCAAGTTTGGTATAAAAGTATGGTGGTTGTGCGACTCGAAATCATTTTATCCTGTCAAAGGAATAATTTACTCTGGTAAATTGCATGACCAAACACGAGAGGTCAATCAAGGGCAGAATGTTGTACTTCAACTTGCGCAGAGTTATTTGGATGCAGGCCGCACAATTTATGCTGACAATTTCTTCTCCACTTTGGAATTGGTGCGTATTTTGATCAGGTAGAAAACTGCATTTGTTGGAACAGTGCGCTCGAATAAGACATTTGTGCCACAGGAGTTCCAAAAAAATCATATGCGTGCTGTCAACAGCACATTGTTCGGCTTCAACGAAGGCGATGTAGCGCTGTGTTCATACGTGCCCAAGAAGAACAAAGCGGTTATTGTGCTGTCCACATAACATTATACTTGCGGTGTGGACATGCAATCTAAGAATCAGAAACCGTTTGCTTTTTTGGACTACAACGCCAACAAATCAGGCGTTGATACAATGGACCAGATGCTTGGCACGTATACATGCAAGTGCTCAACAAACCGCTGGTCACTGGCCATGTTTTATAATATGGTGGACGTTGCTGCATTAGCAGCATTTATTTTATATAATGAAATGCAGCCAATTCGAAGAAGTGTCAGAAGACGACGGTCATTCCTGATGATGCTGACAAAACAATTGGCAGTACCACACATAGAGGAACGAGCGCTCAACAACCGCATAACCACATATCCAAGGAAACGGAACGCAATGGAAGCATTTGATGTAAAGGTGAGACAAATCAATTCTTATGTTCAAAAGCAGAATAACTACATATTTTTGTTCTTTTTCCTTTTTGTTCTTTTTAGATATTATCAAGACCTACAGAAGCAGAAGCAGCTGCACCGCCATTTGCGCCTAGAGGAAACAGACCTTCATGTCGCCTAAGTCGTTCTGAGTACGGACGGCAGCGGAAAACTAGGTCCTATTGCAATTCCTGCAACAATTCAGTTTGTGCAGAGCATTCTACACTCATGCATCGATGCAAAACCTGCACAGAAAATATTTTGGACAATCTACACAACAATAGTTATTTAAGCTTTTATCATATAAAACTACAAAACAAATTCATAGTGTTAGTATATAAAAAAAAAAAGTTCTGGAATTCATTTAAAATTAATAATTAATAAATAATAACAACACAACAAAAGAAAAGAAATTGAAAAAAAAAATGTTTCTTACAAAATTCCATACAAATACAAATAGGTCCCTGGGGACCTTGTGCTGCATATATGAGCAACGGATGACTCACCAATCGGAGGATTAAGGGGTCGCTGATTTTGAATATGATGTCAGAATTTTAAAATTCAGGATGGTTTATAGCGGTGCCACCTGCATTTTTATATTTTACGAAATCGGTACTGACGCGAACACTAGATAAAAATGGGACGCTGAATCCGAATCCGTTGTCAGAATTTAAAAATTGTATAATTTTTTTATAACAGAGATGCCACCTACTAAAATGTTCTATTAAGAGTTTTAAACATCATTTCATAGTGTTAAGAGTTCGCTGATTTTGAATACAATGTAAAAATTTTAAAATTCAAGATGGTTAACAGGATTGTCACCTACAATATTTTATTTTTACGAATTCGGTGCTTGAAATAGATTTCAAGTAGGCTTGTGCAGTTCTCTGGTTCACAGCTCGATTTCTATTAAGCATTTTTTTAAGATAAGCTATCAAACATAAAATTGGACAGAAACTACCAGAGTTGGGATTTTTTTCTTTTCGAAAAAACTCCGCTTTGTTCTTGGTGTATTAAAAAAAATCTTATAAATCCAAATTTGAAAAAATTTAAGTGAAATCTTGTGGAAATATTTTCTTAAACTATATCTAAAACAGATGCAAAAAATTGTGTAATTATGTTAAATAACCTGGTCGTTATGAAAGGTTTTGCTAGAAGTATTTTCAAAACAATAAGTATTGTTTTTCAAAACAATAGCATGGATGGATGGTTTAAGCATAGTCTTGAGCTATTTTCTAAAAAAATAACTGAAATTTGGAAAAAAGTTAAAACTGCTGAAATTTTACGATTTTTTTCAAAAATACTTAAAGTGTCCTTTCCTAGCATTTCGATCACAAATAAAATTATAAAAAATCGAAAAACATATATGTTTCACTCACAAATATTTCTGACTTTTTTTTTAAAAATTTTTGAATTTCAGGATTGCCAGCATCCCGTCTTTCAATTCTGTTTTTTTAGGTTAGATTTTGGTTTTTTATAAAAAAGTTCACAAAAGTGGAAAAATGTTATTTTTTAGCACATAGGCCTTAACTTCAATAAGGCGGCTACTACTCAAGGTTTTGTCTTCCAAGCTAAAGAAAAATTTTCAGAGTGCTTTATTTTTATTTTGCAACTTAATAAATTTCCTTTTAATTTTTGAAAATAAATGTAATTTTGATAAAAAAGATGTTTCAATTAAATTATGCTACGACAAGTGCCATTTATTTTATTTATAAAACTGTTTGCTATATAAAACTATTGTTTTAAATCGATATTTAAATATTAAACTATTACTTACTTACTTAGTTGGCCGTAACAACCCGTGTCCGAGTTTCGGCCGACATAATCAGCTCTCGCCAGGCGCCTCTGCTTTGCGCGCCTTCTCCAATCGGATACACCAAGTGCGGTTACGGCTTCCTCAGCCTGGTCCATCCATCGGAAGCATGGTCTCCCTTGTCGTCCTTGACCAGCGACCCTCGCCACGAGCACCTTTTTCGCTGGAGCTTCGTCGTCCATACGATGGACATGACCCAGCTAGCGTAGTCGCTGCACAGTTATACGCCGAACTACGTCAATGTCTTCGTAGAGCTCATACAGCTCGTGGTTAATTCGGATGCGAGTCATTGCCGACTCGAACAGGACCGAAGATTTTGCGAAGAACTCTTCTCTCGAACACCCCCAGAGCGACAGCGTCAGTTTGCAAAACTACCCATGCCTCAGCGCCATAAAGCAGCACAGGTAGAACGAGCGTCTTGTAGAGTGTTAGTTTTGTCGATCGAGAGAGGGCTCTGGAACTTAGTTGCTTACTGAGCCCGTAGTAGCACCTATTAGCAATTATTGTTCTTTGCTTTATCTTCAGGCTGATTTCGTTGTTGGTATTAATGGCGGTGCCAAGGTATACGAACTCCATGACTACTTCAAAGTTATAGCTGCCGGATAAAACGTGCGAGTCTAAACGCCGCGCTACCTTGTTTGTAGACAGTATATACTTTGTTTTACCCTCATTTATCGTCGAACCCAATTTGGCTGATTCCTTTTCGATAGCGGCGAAAGCAACGGTAACATCTCTCTTGGTTCTGCCGACAAGATCAATATCATCAGCGTACGCAAGAAGCTGGACACCTTTATAGAAAATGGTGCCATTACGATGCACACCGGCCTTTCGTACGATCCCCTCTATGATGATGTTGAAGAGATCGCAAGACAGTGGATCGCCTTGCCTGAAACCTCTTTCGGTATTGAAGGTTTCGGAGAGGTCATTTCCTATCTTGACGGAGCTGCGTGTGTTGCTCAACGTCATTCTGCAAAGTCTAATCAGCTTTGCAGGTATACCGAACTCGGACATTGTTGCGTATAGGCAATCCCTTCTCAAGAGATGGTATGTGTCAATTTGATTTTCGTGGGTTAATATTAAACTATTACATTCTTATAAAATGCACAAAATATGAAATTAACATACAATTTTGTATACCTAAATTTAATGCTTGAAGAATCTGATGATTCACGGAATTGGTTCAGGGAATGAATAAAAAAAAAAAAACGAAATGGCCATTTCAGCCCTTAAAAGGACTTTGACCGAGCTTCTTATGATCAATTGTGTTGTGTGTGATGTGAAATGTTTGCACACAAATGATCGAGAACTGGACCTACATGTTTTACGCCGACTCCGAACGGCTTATGTACTCAAGAAGCTTTCATGGCAGTTTTTTTACTCTCTGAGGTTTGCCATTGTCTGCAGAGAGGTGACGGCCGAACAGAAAAATTCATTCAATTGAAAAAACTTTCTGTGTCGGATACAGTATTCGAACCTGGGTTCTCTGGCGTAAGACGTTCTACCCACTACGCCACGGCCGCCACAGGGAATGAATACACTATTTTATTTATTTGTCTTTTTTTTTGTTTGATTTTTAATATTTTATTTTACTTTGAGGATTGAAGACTCAAAAATTAATTGTTTCCACTCTTATATGTTTTCATTATAAAAAATCCAATGTACCTACTGGAAAGTGTTTCAATTTTCATTTCAAATGCAATAAAGTGTGGCTTCTCTTTACTTTGTGGCATTATTATCTGAATATAATTTTCAGAATATAATAATTAACTTACTTAGCAATGAGTTCAGAATTAGTTCTTCAGTAGCCAGTAATCAGTAGAAATAAACCTACTCGTTAATTTTTCATCTCTTCATTATATCAAGTAAACTTCATTTATATCATGTAAATAGAAGTCAAAATGAGAATCTAATGACAAAAACATGTCTTGTGATAGCTTCCTGTCTGCATTGTCAGACCGACCCTGACCATGACGTACAACAACTCTTGCTATCGTTAGCTACATTTTGTGGTTTGCTATTCATGATGCAGCAAACAACATGCATAGAACAACACCAACAACAGCAACAACAACACCATTGAATGCCTTTTGGCTGCTCATGTCTGGACATTTGGCTGACATGAGCTATGTGTGTTGCTTGAGATTATTTTTTGCGGTTTACAGCAGGCAGCTGAAGCAACAAGCATAGCTGAGAATTCTTGTCTTAAATATTCTGGCCATTGTCCGACAGTGTCTGTCTGTCTGCCACTGCGGCTTATCAGGCTGCAGGGCAGCATTTACAAAATTTTCTACATCATGGAGCAACATTTGTTGCACAATGGGAAACATATGGCAAAAACGCTCGTTTTCAATGCCAGCATTTATATTGGTAATGCTAGATACATGAATTTTGGTTATTATTTACAAAAATTTTGAAGGGAAAGACAATGCACTGAACAAAAAAAAAAAAAAAAAAACAAAGAATTGGTTCAATGTACGAGCCACTGATGCAGTGAATCTCTTGGTTCAAAGAAAAACGTTCTTTGATTTAATTTCCATTTTTCTTACTACCAAAGAACGCATTCTTAAAATTAATGTAATACATACACATTAATTTCAATACATTGACATTAGTTTAATGAATCTATGCTTCGAAAATAAAAACTATTTCCTTATTTTAAAAAATTGATTCTTTGACTGTAAGAAAAAGTTCATTAAATTAAAGAACATAGATTTATTGAACCAATGAACTTGTACATGAGACGAACTCATTAAACAAAAAGCTTTTTCTTTGATTTTATATAGGTTTTGCTCAGTGTAGCCTGATACCCTACAGCCGGAAGTTATGGCTTAAAGAACTGCACTACGCAAAATCAAACAAGAATATCAAAGTTCTACAATAAATTTACGAATACAGTCAAAAATACAAACAAGCCGAGTTTTGCTACTTAGAAAGTTGCGGCATAAAAACTGTTTCAATGTAGTTTTTAGTGAGTATATATAAGAAATATTTTTTGAATTCATGGAAAAAAATTATTTAACTCTTTTTTGAGTAAGAAATCATCATTATCAGCCCTTCTTAGTGGTCTTTTTTATTTTTTTTTTCTTACATTTATTCCCTATAGTCGGAAGTTAATTCCCTATACACGGCGATGTTCCGGTTCTTTTTATAGACTTTCTTCTATGAGCACCTTGAGTGTTTTGTAGTTATTTATTAATTCTTAACGTGCAGAAAAATATTTGTTTTGGTATAAAAATATTCTTTGGAAAACCAAGAAAATTTTATAAATTATGTTATATTTGCTAGGGCTTATATATAACCTATTATAACCAATTGGACCTCTTATATCAACAAATAGTTGAAAATTATAAAAATGGCGGACTTGTGCATTTTTAGTACCGTTTTTTCACATTTTTCGCTCTTTAAAGTGCTCAAAAACATAAAGAAAACCGGCCAATATCATCTGAATTTAGGTATGGAATCCAACAAATGTTATTGGGATATCGTGGAGACCAGTATAGCTGCAGCGCATCTAGCGACAGCTGGTGGTGCCTGAAGTAACTATTCTTAGCACACAATGGTAGGGAATACAAGCATGCATTTCTAAAAGATTGATAAGAGATACTCATTTGTTGTGAGATACTCTTGAGATACTCATCATTTTTGTGAAAAAGATGGGTTCCTTTCTTATGCGATAACTAGATGGAATACCCGGCGAAGCCCGGGGTGGTGTAGCATTTAGGGTGTATATAATGTATGGAAAAAATAGTGCCCCGCCCCCTGTTTAATACCGCACACTTTTCTAACCATAAACTGCTCATTATACCAAAGAATATATGGTCAAAATGTTGTTGAAGTCGAACAAATGGTATAAGAGAGGTTGGATTCGAATTAAATTGACACGCCACCTTGCCTAATTTTGCTCACTTTTCTATTCTAAAAAGTGCTCATTATACCAAAGATTATATGTGCAAAATTTGGTTGAAGTCGGACAAACTGTGGAGGAGCTGTTGGGGATACATACAGACATGATTATTTTCAGATGGGCGGAAAAAGTAGGCGAAGCAACATTTATATATATATATAGTGACCGCCACTTGGTCACATAGCACCTACATGCCAAGTATAACTATTAAACATGTACAACTCAGAAATGATTTCTGAAAGGTGGGCGTAGCTGTAGTTGGACCACGCCCATTTTTAGTGGAGTTGCCGAGAGTAAGTATACTAAATTACTTTACTAAAAAGTAACTAAATTAAAAAATTTTACTCCAATACAACCACATTCGTCTGAAATATAGCATTTTTATTGATTTGTGGCCGGTAGTAAGGGGGTGTGGCAATCGCACCTCTTGGGGAACATATGCTACAATAAAATATTTCACATTTATTTGAACTTTTATTATTAAATTTATATTAAATTCACGAATGAAGATAATGTTTAGTTTAAGATAATGTAGTAAAATTGTGCTTTGAATGCTTTTGTAAAATAACTCTATCTATTTGTTTTTGTGTGCCTTTACGTTTCTTTTCTATAGAAAAGTTCTCAATAAAAGTACGAAAAGTTAAAAAACATTTTAATGGGCTCACCAAAGATATGAAGCATGAAAAGAGTCATTCCAGCTTTAATTGGATTGCTCCAATTAGTTATATACTTATTGGAGCAACAAGTTGCTTTGTTCAGCAAAAGGTTATTGGAATAAGATCTCAGCATTGTGTTGACCGATTTTAAAAATTATTTCACTGAACAAATCTTCGCTTCTAAAACTAGGTCATGACGAAGCCCAAATTTTTCTAACTCCAAGAATTTTACTAAAATCACATTTATTGGCCGAAACGCAAATATCTTCCCAAACAACAAAAATATTATGTGTTTTAATTTGCGTAATTTAGGGCGCATAATAATTTTAACTTGCGTCTATTCGCAAGCCAATCTTCGTAGATTGGATCGAGCGTGCGAAGCTTTCCCTCACCTCAGCAAGGGGTTGAGCAATTTGAACATGTTTTCACAGAAGTATTCTTCGCTTCTAAAACTAGGACACGACGAAGCACAAATATTTTTAACTCAAACTAGTAAGGAATGGAGCTTCAGCAGGGTAACGAAGCTAAAATGCCCCCCCGCGGTCATTTTAAGTATATTCGAAGTCTCTAGCCACGACAGACACGATGACATTCAGTTTTATATAGTTACGAAAGTTTTCCTATTTTCACTTTGTATGTGAAGTAGGCGTGGTTTTGATCCGATTTTGCCAAATATCATAGAGATGGTTCATATTATATGGCCAAGCTAATGTGCAAAATTTTAAGACATATCTTTAATTATAGTGGATTTTAAACATATTTTACGTTTAAAATAAAGCCACTTTTTATTTGAAATGGGTGTGGCTTTCATCCGATTTTGACCAATATCGTAGAGATGGTTTAAATTAAATATCAAAGCTTATGTGCAAAATGTTAAGGCATTTCTTTAGTTTTTGCAGAGTTTTAAAAGATTTTACGTTTAAAATTAAGACAATTCGTATGGGAGGTAGGCGTGGTTTTCATCCGATTTTTCCAAATATCATAGTGATGGTCTTTATTAAATATCAACGTCTATGAGCAAAATTTCAAGACATTTCTTTAATTTGAGCAGATTTTTAAGAGATTTTGCTTTTAAAATAGAGCCACTTTGTACGGGAGGTAGGCGTGGTTATCATTCAATTTTTTCAAATATCATAGCCAGGATTTCTATTGAAGATCAAAGCCTACGTGCCAAATTTCAAGGCATTCCTTAATTTTTTGTGGATTTTAGAGACATTTAACGGTTGAAATAAAGTCACTTTATATGGGAGCTAGGCGTGGTTTTCATCCTATTTGACCCATTCTCGAACTTGATCTCCTTTTTTAAAAGGAAACTTATATTTTGAATTTCATCGCGATAGCTTTAAAATTACGGCTGTAATCGTGTCGACAGACGGATAGATAGATGGACACACGGAAATCGATTCAGGTGGTGATGCTGATCAAAAATATATATTTTTTCTGTACCTGCCACGTCGCAATACGCAATACGCGTTGGGGTATAATAATCTTACTAAAATCAGATGCATAGATTGTTGTAATAATATGACTTTTGCTGGTAATTTCTTATTGTGCCACTGTACTGTTTCAGACTTTTTGTTGGTGCAACTTATTTGCAGAATGTTATCGGGATCAGATCTCAGCAAATGGTTGATCGATTTCTAAAAATGTTTTACTGAACAATCCTTCGCTTCTTAGGTTAGGTCGTGACGAAGCTTGAATTTGAAAATTTCAATTATTTAATCAAGAGTATCAAAAAATACCCACAAAAAAGGGCGCCAAAGGGTTAACATATTTTGCAAAACTATTTATCAGAAATTTAATGAAAGATCAAAGGTATATATTGAGAAGTTTCCTTACTCCTTATATTTGTAAATTGCTAAATTAAGTGTAAATTTAAAATCAATATTGAATATTACTCTGACATAAGATTTTAAAACCTCGATAATTGTATAATTTTGTTTGCCTCTTCTACTAGAAAACGTCATTGCCATTCAAATGCCATATAGTGCAATCAAAATGACCAATAATAACACAGTACAGAAATATTTTTTTTTTGTTTTTGTAATATCCGACTACAATTCATTCAAAAAAAAAAAAAATTGGAAATTGTCTTACAGTGTAATATAACCAATTTATTTTAATAATTTGAATATAACCAATTTTAGCAGAAATATAAAAATACAACATTGAGAAGCTTTGAAATGTTGGCAATCTTTTGACAACCAATGCTATAGATTCAGCGCCATCTAGTATCAATTTTTTGAACTGGTGATTTAGGAGCTTAATCAAACCATTATCCAAATGTATTTAACCAATTTCATGACATCATTTGCAGCCCAATATATTTCAAGTAAGAAAACCCAAGAATTTTATAAAATTTTACTATTAAAGACGTTAACTTAAACCGTTAAAAACTAAATTTGTTGCAAAACGTTTTAGTGTTTTTATGAACAGATTCGACTTATTAAAAGTAAAGAATTTCATTGATGCGAATTAAATGAGAACTGTAAGTCTCTTGAAATCAGAGAAAAATTGTAATATTGGCAAAAAAACTTAATTTTTTGGAAACCTATATTTTTTGACCAAAATTTAGTTTTAAACTTAAGTTCAGTTTTTGAATAACCAATCTTTTATCGTTAAATGTAACAGAAAATGGTTTTAATCCATTAAATATAGCTATATAAAAATATTACTTAATGATAATTTCCCACATTCTTTAAAATTTCCCAACATTTCCCACAACTTTTAAATTTGCTCCAATGGAAACATTTTTGCCATATTTTTCCCATAGTGCGTTTTTGTGTCTATGACTATGTTGGACATACAATTAAAAGTGAATAATGAAATTTACTACAAATGCCACGCATCAGTCTTTCTCCACTGAAGTCGACATATCGATGCAGTTGATAAGATATTTTAATCTATTTATTTTTACACGAAGAACAACCATTTATGTTTTCTAATATTGGCTACACAATAAACTGGTGTGTGTGTGCCTATCAAGGCGGAAATCTAATTTCAATCCTGGCGACAATGTCTGAACTTAGAATTAATTATGTGTTCGTTTTATTAACAATTTGAATTAAAATGGCTGATAGTTCCTTTACACTGTCTGCCTGTCCAACTATCCTGTGAAATAGCTAACATTGCAGCTTTTGCTGTGCTTTTTGACTTGACAACCACTAGGCGAACATCTCTAGTTTCACACTTGGCTCCAGTGTCAGCTGCTCCACCAGTGCTTATGTCCAGGCTGCTTTGCTGCTTTTCTATTACTTCCGTTGTTTTATTTCGTCCACTTAGTTAAAATGAATTGCTGCATCAGCAAATGATGCCATCGTTCAGTTTAGCAGCAATGCAAGCAGCACTGTTTCTAAACACCTCCTGTCACACACACATACACACACACTTATACACTCAAAAAGTCACACATCCTGTTTACTTTTACTGTCATTTTCTTCTAGAATGAATAATGATATAGAGGCAACATGAGGACATTTTGTTGTTCCTGTTATTTTGGTTGTTATTGTTGCAAGAATTTTTGCTTGCATGTCCTTAAAATGCAAAGCCATGGAGAGAAAGAGAGCAAAAGACAGCTCAGCACTGTTTAAGCACCGGAAACGTATGAGTTACCAGCATAACCAACAACCAAGTGAGTTATGCAGGATAATGTAAAATAATAATTTTTGCACATGTGTGGCAACACTTAAAGTGTGATGAAAACATTTTTCCTTCTAAATATTCTACATTAATTTTACTGTCAGCTAGTCGGTGGGTTGTAATGTTGGCCAGCAAGATAGAAGAAATTGTTGTGGATAACCTGCTTGTAAGCACTACGACGAAGCTTGAGCATTCTCTGTGAGCAGAACAAGTTGGCTAGGAAACTACCATGGCAATTAAGATAATTAATATTCTTGGTTTTTTTTTGCTCTCTTGTCTCTCCTGTGAGCACTTCATAGAAATTAATTATAAACATTTTGAATTTTTCAATCAAGCCAATTTCGATGTTAACACAAACACACTCACGTATCTAGGTGCTTCACTTGACAACGTGTATTATGCAAAATTTTTCATTATAATTAACCCTCTACTGCCCGGCACTGCCTTTTGTCGATCTTTACCTAAAATAATTAAATTAAATTCTTGCAGCAACAATTTGCCAAAAACTAAGGGTAATATAATAATGAAAAAAAAAAAATATTCTTCAAAATTTTGTATCTGCACTTGTCTTTTACAGAATATCTGTTGTTACACAACGAAAAGTTGAAAAATAGTGAAAAAACACGAAATTAATTATTTTGATACCATATTGAGCGAAAATAAAACAATAAATAAAATACTTTCTGTGACTTAAGCGATCCAAAAAACAAAAAAAAAGTATAAGAAAGTAATATGTGAATCTTTTTTAGACTAGCCTTGCCGTTTCCATCGCGTTTCCTGGATGGCGGTGAGTCTGCCTTTATTGTTTTGAGGGCCTTCGTTGGATAATGGCACCTTCCCTATAAAGGGTCCGGACATTCCAGGTGCATATCCGTAAAACATTGTATGTATTTCGTTTGCGATGGTTGTCAATGTAATTGGGGTTCTTATCCGAGGCTGGTTTAGTTTCCATTGGGCAGTAGTAATGTGGCGGAATCCAAACCCTGCGCACCATCCATGTGTAAGGTCCACACGGAGCGACCCGCTGCTCAAATTAGCCGTCAAACTAACGGATGACAGTTTGCTGTTGCCCAGGGAACACCACGAGGAGGTTTGAGTCGACTTGGGATACGTTGCCATGCGGTGGTTCACCCCCTGTTCCCCGAAACCCGAACACGGGTTGTTATAGCCACCTAAGTAAGTAATATGTGAGTCTTTTGACTTGGAGTGTTAAAAAAAGCAGCGCTTTATAGGCTTTTTCAATTTGAGACAATTTTCAATTATAGACATGATTGATTCATCGATTAACCCAACATTTTTCTATGTCCACTGAGCAAAAAACACTAGAAAAGCAGTAAGAAATGTATAAAGTGAAAAGTTTATTACTTTCCAATTGTTTAAAAAAAAGTGGCAAAAAATTAACAGTGACTTCTCGGAAAAACTTTTCTTTGATATTAAGTAACATTAAAAATATTGCAAAAAAAAAAAAAAATTCAAATTGAGCTGAAAGACCTGGCAAGTAGCGCTCATTCGTTTCTTTTAAAATATTTATCTACCAAGTATAAAAGTCCACCCTACGACGGGTTGGGAGCATTACGCGCAACTGCAACTATGATATTTTTTGCCATTATTACAGTGCTTTTCCAACATTCTGTTTTAATGTTCAGCTTGAAAGTATGCACATACATAAAAATGTGAATCGCATGAATGTGAAAAAATCAAATGAATTTTCTGTGCATACTTTCAGGATGATCGTAAAAAATAATTACAGTTTGAGTGATATTTATATATTAATTTTATATGTTTTTTTGTGTAATTATTATAACTCTAATAATTTTTCAATTATTAATTAAGCTTTGATATATCTTCGAAGAAAGAGCTTACACCGAATAAGTGTGAATCTGAAAATTCGAAGAACTTTAGCTGCTTTTCGTATCATTTGTGTGTACAATGTAATTCAGAGTAATTTTCTCTAACATTGACGAAAAACAAATAGACATGAACGGCTAAGTTTATCATCGCTATCATATAAAGGCTACTGATGAGTTGGTGTAGCGGCCAACGAAACAGCTGTCTAGTCTGCTGTATGATTGCCACTCTATATAAAGGGTATTGTTGTTGTTGTTGGTTGTTTTCTTCAGAAAGCAACATAGACCTTGAGCTCGAAAAATATAACTCTTAATTAATAATTGAAAAATTATTAGAGTTATAATAATTACACAAAAAAACTTATGAAAAGAGGTCGAATAAATTTACAAATTAATTCTCTGGCAGAGCACGGCCGTTGAAAAACAAAATTATGATTAATTTGTGTGTTTACACACAATAAAATAAAAAAATCTTAGTTTTCAAACAAAATATTTCATGACGTCATAGCTTAATAGCAGCAGGTTGCTGCAACTAAGACGGACAGTGAATAATAGAAGAACAACAACTAAAAACTACAACATGCCTGTGAGTGGTAAAAAGCTTTGATATATCTTCGAAGAAAGAGCTTACACCGAATAAGTGTGAATCTGAAAATTCGAAGAACTTTAGCTGCTTTTCGTATCATTTGTGTGTACAATGTAATTCAGAGTAATTTTCTCTAACATTGACGAAAAACAAATAGACATGAACGGCTAAGTTTATCATCGCTATCATATAAAGGCTACTGATGAGTTGGTGTAGCGGCCAACGAAACAGCTGTCTAGTCTGCTGTATGATTGCCACTCTATATAAAGGGTATTGTTGTTGTTGTTGGTTGTTTTCTTCAGAAAGCAACATAGACCTTGAGCTCGAAAAATATAACTCTTAATTAATAATTGAAAAATTATTAGAGTTATAATAATTACACAAAAAAACTTATGAAAAGAGGTCGAATAAATTTACAAATTAATTCTCTGGCAGAGCACGGCCGTTGAAAAACAAAATTATGATTAATTTGTGTGTTTACACACAATAAAATAAAAAATCTTAGTTTTCAAACAAAATATTTCATGACGTCATAGCTTAATAGCAGCAGGTTGCTGCAACTAAGACGGACAGTGAATAATAGAAGAACAACAACTAAAAACTACAACATGCCTGTGAGTGGTAAAAAGCTTTGATATATCTTCGAAGAAAGAGCTTACACCGAATAAGTGTGAATCTGAAAATTCGAAGAACTTTAGCTGCTTTTCGTATCATTTGTGTGTACAATGTAATTCAGAGTAATTTTCTCTAACATTGACGAAAAACAAATAGACATGAACGGCTAAGTTTATCATCGCTATCATATAAAGGCTACTGATGAGTTGGTGTAGCGGCCAACGAAACAGCTGTCTAGTCTGCTGTATGATTGCCACTCTATATAAAGGGTATTGTTGTTGTTGTTGGTTGTTTTCTTCAGAAAGCAACATAGACCTTGAGCTCGAAAAATATAACTCTTAATTAATAATTGAAAAATTATTAGAGTTATAATAATTACACAAAAAAACTTATGAAAAGAGGTCGAATAAATTTACAAATTAATTTTATATATTATACCTTTTATACCTTTTTATATATTAATATTGTTATTTTTTATATAATAAATTTAATTAATAAAATTGAATTTTTTAAGTGAAACTTCGTAGGCGGCAATGTGGCGATTTTTATTGAGGAAAAAATTTCAACACGTATACATGTTTATAAACATGTAACAAAAAAATGAAACGTTTTGTATATAAGCACTGTCTAAGAGAGTCTAACCACTGTCTAACACCGTGGTTGGCAGCTGTAGGAGATCGCTGGTTTTGAATCTGATGTCATTATTAAAAAATTCAAGATGACGGATAGGATTGCCACCTCGGTTTGTATTTTTGAGAGTCCTTGTAATTTTGAAGTGATGACAACGGATTTGATTTCGAATCTTCGAATCTGTTCACATCTGTTAAATTGAACAGTTTTAAAATTAAGATGGTTGATAGGATTGCCACCTAAATTTTGACCACAGATTGCCACCTACAAAATTGTATATTTAAGAAATACAAACTTCATCTAACAATTTTAGAGGGTCGCTGATTACGAATCTGATGTCAAAATTTCAAAATTTAATATGGCGGATAGGATATAGCCATTTATATTTTTCATTTTTACGAATTCGGTGCTGGGTCGAACACTAGTTAAAAATGGGTTTCTGAATACGGACATGTTGCCAGAATTTCAAAATGATGGCATTTTTAACCGACTTCAAAGTGGCGGCCGTGGCGTAGTGGGTAGAGTGTGTGACTCTTACGCCAGAGAACCCAGGTTCTAATCCTCCATCCGATACAGAAAGTTTTTTCAATTGAATTAATTTTTCTGTTCGGCCGTCACCTCTCTGCAGACAATGGCAAACCTCAGAGTAAAAACTGCCATGAAAAGCTTCTTGAGAACATAAGCCGTTTGGAGTCCGCGTAAAACATGTAGGTCCAGTTCTCGATTATTTGTGTGCAAACATTTCACATCACACACAACAGAATTGATCATAAGAAGCTCGGTCAAAGTCCTTTCAAGGGCTGAAATTGACATTTCGTTTTTTTTTTTTTTTTTCTTTAAAAAGGAGGAGATTCTCAAGTTCGTCGGTTTCTCTATTTTTTTTTTAAATGTCTGACCATATGCCTGATTGCCATCATTTTTGGTGAACAGATAGATATCATAAGCGCGGAGGTGCCCGTAAAAATTGGGCGATATTCGATAACTGGGCGTGGCAATACTCGATCTCGCAATACTAGATACTAGTGTATTTAGAATAATATTGACACTAGGGTACTGCAATTTAGTGTAGGGGTTGGCACAATTAACGTCAAGAAAATGGGCGTTATTCGACAAATGGGCGTGGCAATATTAGAAAAACAGTATTTTGAAAAATTTTGAGATTAGAGTACTGCAATTTAGTGTAGGGGTAGACACACTTAATACAAATTACGGTCAAGAAAATGGGCGTTGTTTTACAAATGGACATGGCAATATTAGAAAAAGAGTATATCTCGCATAATATTCATACTATGGTACTGAAATTGGGTATAGGGGTTGGCATTATTAGTACAAATTACGGTCAATAAAGTGGTAGGTATTCGACTACTGGGCGTGGCAATATTAGAAAAACAGTGTTTCTCGAATAATATTGCCGCTAGGGCACTGAAATTTAGGGGTAGGCAGAATTAGTAAAAATTACGGTCAATAAGGTAGGCTTTATTCGACAAATGGGCGTGGCAATACTAGATAAACACTAGCTCAGTTAATATTGACGCTGAGGTACTGAAATGAAGTCAAGGGGTAGGCACAATTATTACAAATAACGCTCAAGAAAGTGGGCGCTTATTTAACAAAGGGGCGTGGCAATATTAGAAAAACACTCGAATACCTCGAATAATATTGACGTTAGGCTAATAAAACTCGTTACAATAATGGGTACAATTATTTCAAAATACGTGACATCTAATTTAAATTTAAGAGACAGATATTTGAAATAACCAACAAACTTTCAGAATTTAATAGAACAAATTTTTTCAGAACAATTGTATTTATGTTGTTTATACACTTTTTCGAAAATTTATCATATTCTCTAAAAAGGAAGAAATAAGAACTTTAAAAAAAAAATAAAACCGACTACAAAATCACTACAATGTAAGAAATATTTTTAAAATAACTTTTTCTTCTAACGTCTTGGTCATATTTGATAATTTATACGAAAATTAAAAAAAAATTAAAATAATAACTTTTCCAATATAATAATATGTTTAAATAGATTGTCAAGTATGACGAAGATATTAAAGGAAAATTTTAAAATTATTTATTTCTTTGTACGAGTAGTAATTTTGTAGTCGGCTTTTTTTTAAAAAAGTTTTTTTTAAATATTTAAAGTAATATATATTAATTATTTTGAAAAAATGCTTTTTTAAAAGTATAAGAATCAATTTTTAATGTATCTATAAAGAAAGATAATTTTTACAATACATATAAATCTTATAAGAATCCATTAACAATCTGCTGAGAAGAAATTTTGTTTGATGTAAGTGCCAAAAATTCTACTTTTTCACATATTGCTCAAAGCTTCATGGCGTATCAGTATTTTTAATTTTTTTTTTTATTTTGCATTTAAATTTTTAAGTTATACAGCAAAAAAAAAAAAAAATTAAAAACTAGAGTTTAGCTTGGTCCTTTGTTTGTCCTTGATGTGATGGGCCTGATGGCTTTGTTTGCACTGCTCAGCTCACTCGCTATCACTCGCAGACTTCAAAGTAATCGTCGACATTTGGTGGTACCGAAGCATAGCTTTTAATATTTTAAGCCAATTTAGCAAATGATGGCATTGGTATTTTTTTGCCGTTGTTGCTGTAGTTTTTGTTGTTGCTTCTGCGTTTGTCAGTTTGGGCTATTAAAATTGGCATTTGCTGCATTCATGGAATATGCTTTTATGAAAATCCTTTGCAGCGCACAAATATCACGTTAGATGAAGTTTTTATTAAATCCATCTCGTGCTTGTGAAAAGTTAAGCTGTCGATTTGCAGTAGCAGCAGCAATAAAAATCAAGAAAAAAGAAAGGGGAGAAAAAACGCAAAACAGAATATGTTGAATTTAATCCTTTACAATTTAGCTCATGCCTGTAACTGAGCTCTTTGCATCTGTGTCTGTGGCCGAACAAGGATGACCTGGCCTAAGACTGGCTGTAGAAGAAATGTCTGCGAAGCTATTCAATAAAGTTACTATTATTCAGAGTTCGAAATTTGAGCCCTAATTTGTGTTCTTGATACAGTTTGATTTAGTTCCTACAGGGCTGTTGCTGTTTTGTGCTCCCTCATTCAGCGCTGTTAGAGGTATTTTTTAATAATCTCAACATGGTCAGCATGCTTTATTTCGATTGCCAAATTTCCATAAAACCCTGGATAAATGTTCATAGTTGTATATGTAAGTTTATGTGTGTGTGTGTGTGTACTCTACAAAAGAAACAAATGGAAAATTAAGATGAAAATTCACAAGTATTTAATATCAATTTATGAAATATTCCAAACAACTGAACAGCCAAGCGTGCAATATGCCAATATTAAAAAAGAGGAGGACACAGGACTCCACAATTTTGCTAATCCTTACATTTGCACGCAACAGCCTCAATAGCATGCATGCATTCATTCCTTGCATGCTATGTCTGCAAACAGTCAAAGCATTTTATACCAGCGGTTACATAAAACAAATAATTTTAAGGAACAAAATGTCCTGCGAATCTATGAAAATACTATGTATGAACAACAAAAGATAGATGGGTGGGCTCGGTTCTATGAAAAAAAATCATGCAAATTTATTGCTGAACTTTGTACATGTATAGCTGGCGCGACTGATAAAATCGTATGTGTTTAATGCGCGCTTTGAGAATTTTGGCAATATTTTGAGCTCTTGGACATGCATGCATTGCAACAGGGCAAGTGAAACAAAAAATAAAAAAAAATATATCTCCTTTCCTGAGCTGTATCATAAAAAAAAAACCCAAATTGAATTTAATCACTCGCTTGTTTATTTAAATATTCAGAAAACAACAAAAATAAAAACTATGCAACCACATGCAATTTAAAACAAATATCCTTTGCGCTTTACAGGACAAGTATAGTGTGAGCTTAAAAAAAAAAAAACACTGTGAAACCTTTGAACTCGTCGAATTTGAACACTTCAAACTAAGCAGTTTTAATTGCCGCTTCACTTCATACCAAGTTTTTATTCTCATTTTAACGAAAAATGTTTAGGCTACTTTTTTGAATACAATTGGATGATTTTTTTAGTCATGATATAATTTTCAAAAGAAAAAGTAAGAATACATTTTTTTAATCTATGACAATTTTTTTCATTTTACATATATTCCTCACAAGCTTGTGTATAAAAAAAAAAATAAGTCCTGTGCGAAATCTTGCACAGGAAAAATCATCTACAACTACAAAATAACATTTTTCAAAAACGATACCTCAGCTGAATAACTTTTTAAAAAAACTATCATACCGAGATAAAAAAAAATTAAGAAATAAGAATAAGCTCTTAGTTAATTTCAAGAGTTCCAAAAAAATCAAAAGACATGTGGTGAATTCTTCGAAAAAAAAACTAGTACTAGGCTTGGAATGGCCGTAAAGATGTATTTTAAATAGCTGCTACTTTTTATGTTGCGATAGTATTTAGCATTAAATATTAAAATTTATAGAACAGACTTCAATATTTATACGATATTATTTATAACTATTGTACAAAACGTTTACAACTCAAAAAAAAAAAAAACACGAATTTCAGGAGCAGCAAAAACCTGTTAAGGAGGTATTTCTGGTTGGCAAACATTTTTTTTGATAGCTTGGATATTTGAGAATATCGTCCTAAAAGGGTTTTTTGAAATTCGAAATACTTTAGGAGATATGGCCTTTTTTGTCCAGCAATATTTTCGCCAAAATGCGATTTGCTTAATTTGGCTACTTTTTGAATGCAACGGTTCGGTGAGAGCAGGGTTGTTGCTCTGGATATTTCAAAGGCGTTTGACCGAGTGTGGCATAAAGCACTCGTCTCTAAATTAATTGTATACGGTGTCGGTGGTATCTTTGCTCGGTGGATCACGTGCTTTCTTAAGGAAAGAACTATCCGTGTCGTAATCAACGGCATTTCGTCCAGTGAGCACGCCATCAACGCATGAGTACCGCAGGGTTCAGTTCTATCGCCAACTTTGTTTCTGGTTTTTATCAACGACCTTCTGTCGTTGACTCATAACCCAATCCATTCGTTTGCGGACGACAGCAGCATATGTCATTCATATTTTTTCAAAAAACGCCCGAGTCCTTAGAGTTTAATGCAAACAAGACCCAGTGTTGCCTGTTAACCCACAAGCGGACGAACTGTCCCTTGAATATGAATGGTATAGATCTTTTGGAGTCAGATACTCTTGACGTTCTAGGCATATCGATACAATCAGACCTTCGTTGGAATGATCATATTTTCCATGTGTCGAAAGAAGCGGCCAAGTGCCTAGGTTTCTTAAAACGGTGCAAGCGATACTTCACCCCATCTGATCTTCGAGTGATCTATACCTCATATACGTAGGGTGCCTTTTATATTTCGGGATTTGGCAACCCTGGTGTTGCAATCTGTCAACTGAAAGTTCTATCACAAAGTTTGACATTTGTTGTCTTATACGTACTCTGAACGTTTTGACATACGAGCGGTATTTGTGTTGTTTATAGTAACTTAAAAGATTCATCTCGGTCTAAAAATGGAATTAAATCGTGAACATTTTCGTGCGATTATTTTTTACAACTTTCGACGTGAATTAACACAGCAACAGTGCATGGATGAACTTAATTCAATTTTTGGCGATGAAGCTCCATCAAGGACCAGTGTTTATCGATGGTATGGTGAATTCAATCGTGGTCGTAGTTCACTCCAAGACGAATTTCGTGAAGGTCGTCCGAAATCAGCTGTTGTTCCGAAAACCATTGATGCAGTGCGCGAACTGATATTGCAAGATCGTCATGTTACCTATCGTGAGATTGAGGCAACCTTAGGCATAAGTGGGACCAGCATACATTCAATATTGCATAAACATTTGACTGTCAAAAAAATTTGTTCGTGTTGGATCCCACACAATTTGTCAATCGCTCAAATGCTCAAAAAATACGATCGCGGTGCTTCGAAACACGTCTATGACATCGTGACAGGTGATGAATCGTGGATTTACGCGTATGAGCCCGAAAGTAAACAGCAGTCGACTGTATGGGTGTTTCAAGATGAGCCAAATCCAACAAAAGTTGTTCGCGCACGAAGCACTTCCAAGCAAATGGTCGCCTGTTTTTTCGGAAAATATGGACATATCGCAACCGTACCACTAGAACAACGCAGAACAGTCAACTCTGAGTGGTACACAACCATTTGTTTGCCAGTTGTCTTCCAAGAAATCAGGAAAACCAACCGCCGAAGACGGATCACTCTTCACCAAGCCAATGCGAGCTCTCACACATCGGCTCAAACAACTGCATTTTTGAGCACCCAAAACATCGATTTGATGGGTCATCCGCCGTATAGTCCTGACTTGGCACCGAATGACTTCTTTTTATTCCCAACCGTGAAGAATAAACTGCGTGGACAACGATTTTCGACGCCCGAAGAAGCGGTTGCGGAATTCAGAATGCATGTTTTGGAGATACCTCAATCAGAGTGGCAAAAGTGCTTCGACAATTGGTTCAAACGCATGCAAAAGTGTATAGATCTTAATGGAGAATATTTTGAAAAACAATAAAGTGATTTTCGATGATTAATATTAGTTTTTGTTCTCTAATCCCGAAATATAAAAGGCAGCCCTCGTATATGGCCTAAAATGGAGTACAATCCGCACATTTGGGCAGGAGCTTCGAGATCTTATTTGGAGCATCTGGACCGAATTCAACGCCGTGCGATATATATGATAGAATATGAAAACATTTTATCACCTCTCAGTTCTCTTGGGCATCGGCGCAATGTTGGTTGCCTAAGCTTTTTGTATAGGTTCTACCATGGGAAGTGTTCAAGGGAGGTACATGCCCTGACGCCACCAGTTCGTGTATTTTCTAGGTCTACTCGGGCAGCTTTTCAAGCCCATCTTTTTACCATAGCATCGGTGCCCAATAGAACCTCGCATTACCGAGATAATTCGTTTTTTAGTCGCACGTGAATAAAATGAAATGAAAATAAAATGAATTTTTTAGTCGTGGAATAATCTCCCTGTGAGCGTGTTCCCCGGCAGTTTTGATCTGTGTAAGTTTAAAGCAAATCTTCACCATCACTACTCCATCTTTCCACCCTCCAACTAACTATCACCCGTCTTCTGAATTAACGCAATGCTTTCGCATCTAAAAGGGGCATCCCCTGAGCGTTGGTTTAGTTAAAAAAAAAAAAAAAAAACAAAACGGAGAATTGCATTTTAGAGTTTTATACAGTTTTCTCAAAGAACGTTTGAAAAGGTCCGAAGCCAGAGCTCTGGCCGCATCAAAAGAAGGTAGAACTGCCCGAAGAGCAGAAAGAGCCGCGGAGTCCTCATTTTTTGAATAAAAGGAAGGAGTTCTTTATGGGGCTGGCATTGCAGATTGATACATGTATTTCACAAAAAAAAAAATTCAAAATCACGTTTTTGAACTTCGAAGTCACACTTCTCCGGTTCTACTGAACCGATTTTGATGAAACCAAGTGCAATCGACGCAAAATTGTCGAAATTCTAAATTTTTTTAAAATTTTTTTTATGCAAAGAAATAACTTTAAACTTAAACGCGTTTATCTCGAAACCACGTTTTTCGAGCTTGCGGCCCAGATTGCGCCCGATTTTGATGAAACACAGTGCAATCAAAAGTGCAGAATTTTCCCCATTCTGGTTTTCACCTACCTCAATCACAATTTCAAACAATTTCAAACAATTTTTTACTATTTTTTTTTTTTTACACTAAACTACAAAAAAAAAAAATTACCCAAAATCGGTTTTTAATTTTTCAATGACCGCCACTTTGTAAAAAATAATCGAAAAATTATATTTGAGGTAGGGACCAGAATTACATCTGTATTGAATCTAACGCCGTTTACTTTTTCCATTTCAGATGATCCGGAGTGGAGTTATACGGGCCGCAAGCAGCATACCTTTTTTTTCGACGCCCAACTTTGAAGGCCGTCAACTTTATAACTTTAACTTAAGCGAAAATGTATGTTCGTGGAAGGCCATGCAATGTAGCTGCCTCCTTAACCCATTCCAGCCTGATGGGGTGAAATTTCAACCCTTCATAAGTATTTTTATCTTTTAGCGTTCAAGACTAAATGGTCGGAGCTTTTTGTTTGAAATTTTGTGGAGTGAGAGATTTTGTGAAATTTTCGCATTTAGTTGCTCTTACCCATAGTAAAAATACATCAAATTTTTTTTTTGAGTATTCTCCAACATTTTAAAATTCTAAAATAATTGAAGATGTTTGAATTTCCAGTAGTTTTCTCCGGAACATGTAGTTTGTTAAGCAATCTATATTCTGTAAAATTTTGGTATCAGTCGGAGTATTCAACTTTGTATTATAAACGATTTACTTGAAGGCGGTGAAATTTCACTCATCCGGCACTAGGTGTACCAAAATTAAAGGCAATTGTATAAATTCTACGTTTTTTTATTCTGGTGCAAATAAATATAGTTATTTATTAATAAAGCTTTTTTTAAACATTTTATAATAACATATTTATATTTTTTTTTTTTATATTTATATTGTTAGAGCTTCGCTTTTACGGATTTTGTGTGGTGATTTTTGGATTTAATTGCTTGGGTTGCGATTGACTGCTTGACGGACGACTCTATAAAATATCGGGTCTGTATTAAGGAGTTTTTTTGATAAATCATCATTCAAGTTATGTAATGGCGCCTTTGATATATAGTAAAGATTCTTTAATGCAGGTATGTGTAAAATAATTGTTTTTTCCCTCTTTGAAATTGATTGTCTGGACTCTGATAACGCACTACTTACTTACTTACTTAGATGGCCGTGACAACCCGTGTCAAGATTTCGACCGACCTCATCAGCTCTTGCCAGGCGCCTCTGCTTTGTACGCGCCTTCTCCTAACGGATACACCAAGTGCGGTTAGGGCTTCCTCAGCCTGGTCCATCCATCGGAGGCATGGTCTCCCTCGTCGTCGTTGACCAGCGACCCTCGCCTCGAGCACCTTTTTCGCTGGAGCTTCGTCGTCCATACGATGGACATGACCCAGCCAGCGTAGTCGCTGCACAGTTATACGCCGAACTACGTCAATGTCTTCGTAGAGCTCATACAGCTCGTGGTTCATTCGGATGCGATAGTCATCGCCGACTCGAACAGGACCGAAGATTTTGCGAAGAACTTTTCTCTCGAACACCCCCAGAGCGGCTGCGTCAGTTTGCGAAACTACCCATGCCTCAGCGCCATAAAGCAGCACAGGTAGAACGAGCGTCTTGTAGAGTGTTAGTTTTTTCGATCGAGAGAGGGCTCTGGAACTTAGTTGCTTACTGAGCCCGTAGTAGCACCTATTAGCAATTATTGTTCTTCGCTTTATCTTCAGGCTGATTTCGTTGTTAGTGCTAATGGCGGTGCCAAGGTAAACGAACTCCTTGACTACTTCAAAGTTATAGCTGCCGGATGAAACGTGGGAGTCTAAACGCCGCGCTCCCTTGTTTGTAGACAGCATCATCTAATCAACTTTGCAGGTATACCGAACTCAGACATTGTTGCGTATAGGCAATCCCTTCTCGGGCTATCGAACGCAGCTTTAAAATCGACAAAGAGATGGTGTGTGTCAATTTGATTTTCGTGGGTTTTCTCCAGGATTTGTCGTAGCGTGAAAATCTGGTCTATGGTGGACTTACCAGGTCGAAGCCACACTGATAAGGTCCAATCAGTGTTTTTGTAATCGGCTTTAATCTTTCACACAGTACGCTTGAGAGAACCTTATATGCGATGGAAATAAGACTGATACTTCTATAACTAGCGCAGATTGTAGGGTCTCCTTTCTTAAGTATAGGGCACAGTACACTGAGGTTCCAATCGTCGGGCATGCTTTCTGCTAGCCATATTTTGCTGATGAGCTGATGCATGCGCCTTATCAATTCATCGCCGCCGGTTTTAAATAATTCAGCTGACAGGCCGTCAACACCCGCTGCTTTGTTGTTTTTGAGTCGTTGGATAGCAACTCGAACCTCTTCATGGCTAGGTGGTGATACTTCCACTCCGTCATCGTCGATTGGTGGCACTGCACTGCGCTCTCGATGGGCGGCATTGGTGGAATCGTCGCCAGTAAGTAAATTGGAGAAGTGCTGTCTCCACAATCTAAGCACACACTGTGTATCCGTATTCAGATCTCCATTTTCGTCTCTGCAAGTGGATGCTCCGGGCTTGAAACCTTGGGTTAGACGCTTAACCTGTTGATAGAATTTTCGTGCATCCTTCTTGCCCTGGTATACCTCTAGTTCCTCACGCTCACGCTTTTCCTGCTCTCTTTTCTTGCGTCTGAAAAGGCGCCTCTCTTCCTTCCTCTTTTCGCGGTGTATGCGGCGTTTTTTACTGCAGTCGCGATGCGACACTCCTGATCGTACCATTGGTTCCGAGGTTGCTGGCGCCGGAAACCAATGACTTCTTCAGCGGCAGCGCGCATGGAGTGGGATATATGCGCCCAAAGTCCGCCGGCGTCGTCGAGTCCAGAGGTTGGTTGGTTGAGCTTAACCGAGAGTTGAGCGGAGTAGGCTTCGGCAGTCCGTTGTAATTGCAGCTTAGCGACATCTAGCTTTCGTTGCATTCCTGTGCGTATGTTCTTTGCATTGCATAATCGCATGCGGATCTTGGCTGCAACAAGATAATGGTCGGAGTCAATGTTGACCCCCCGAAATGTACGCACATCTAGAACACTAGAGGCATGCCTTCCGTCAATTACAATATGATCAATTTGGTTTCGCGTTTTTTGATCAGGGGACAGTTTTTTGATAACGCACTACACACTTTGAAATTTTGACGCCCTTCGGTCAGACTTTGGCGAAGAGTTAACTATGTTTGTGGGATAATTTCTTCATAGTTCCGTTTTGGTTACATCGTCAAGGAAAGCAACTAAATAATTTTTCACAGCCTATGTTTCCAGACTCATAGTACGATAACCTAAGCTGATGTAGATTATGCATAGTGTAGGTTAACTGTATTGAAGAGCACAAGCCAGAACTAGGTAATTATCTTCATAATGATGGTTGTCCTTGGTGCCTATTTTTTGTGATGTTAACAGTATTGTGGAGTACTCGGTTATAGTTCCGTTTTGACTACATCGCCAAAGAAAGCAACTAAATAATGTTTCAAAGCCTATGTCTCCAAACTCTTAATACGGATGAAAAGCCTGGCAATTTGTATTTTTATA
The DNA here is from genome assembly GCA_914767935.1 of Coremacera marginata. Lineage (NCBI taxonomy): Eukaryota > Metazoa > Arthropoda > Insecta > Diptera > Sciomyzidae > Coremacera > Coremacera marginata. Next base: position 233,783,114 of record OU612043.1, on the reverse strand, counting down.
ACAAAACTTGGTTATTATGCGTATTTGACAGCATAAGCCAGAACGGGTTAATGTCTTCACAGGATAGAAATTCTTTAAAAATTGTCTGTACAAAAGGCTGTTGAGGCGGTTGGAGTCTGTTACAATTTGATGTTTAATATATGGCATAGATTCGGAAAGTTATATGCTGATATCACTCAAAATATGCAATTAAGACACAATTAAGATTCTTTAACTGCTAATAAATGAGCTTATTATGCAAGTATAAGGGCTAATGCAATGATTTGTCACACATTTTTGTTTTACAATACACTTTAGTGTTGACACACAGTGGAGACAATGTTTATCATTAAAGAAAAAAAAAGTTAAAATAAGAAAAATAAATAGACAATAATAATAAAATAAGCGCTGTTTGCTTTCAATGTACAGAATATTGGCACACCTGATGCCGGACGGGTGAAATTTCACCCATCATTGTCTCAGGTGTTCGGACATATAGACACCTACAATTTGTTTTATTTCTATTCTAGGTATCCCTCGCTCACATATATGATTTTGCACAAAATTGGCCAGTGAAAACTATGTGCAGGCAGAAATGGGTTAATGACAAAACGGTTTTATGAATTTATAGCAAGAACTTGAAGCGAAACTCAATCGATTGAAAATTTAATTCATGCTAATTAGTTTTTAATTACATGTTATTTAAATTCTTAATTCAGCAATTCTTGCAAATGAAAACTGATTAGTTATGCGTATTACCTATTTGGCCGGACATAATTTTACTCTCTAATTATTTATTGCCATCATTAATTTTCAAAAGTAAATAAGAAAAAAAAAAAAAATACTGCAAATTTTTAATTTATTGCACTACTTATGTAATCGATAATAAAAACAGTCAGCTAATAGGTAATGAGATATCTACGGCTTCTTCTAAAACTCTCTCAGTCAATCGACTATCTATACAGAACCATATCCGTTATTTTTTCTATGATTTCTGGTGTTGATGCACTTTTTGAATGTTCTTCACGTGGATCGTCTTCAAGACTTGTACGACCACGTTTAAACTCAGCAACGCAATTGTACACTGCTGCAAGTGAAGGTGAAGAGTTCTTATACACTTCAAATAATTGTTCATGAATTTTTGTTGTTTGTACATCCTTCAAAAATAAAAATTCAATTGCTGCACGATACTTGATTTTATCCATATTAAAAAAATGCTGCGACTCGTCTACTTTGAACAGCTGTAAATACAAGACTGAGTTGTCAGATCTACATGACACTTTACGCGTGTTCATAAGAAAGCAGTATAATTTTTAGAAAATTAAAATGGCGGACGAACTAACGCCATCTATGTGTGATTTTGGAAATTTATGAAAAACCTGTTATCTGATTTTCCAAGCACTCAAGCGTATTTAACCTTTTCACTATATTTGTCAACGCCCATAAGGAGGCGTGGCAGATATAGAAAAGTATATATAATATTGATCAGCATTACTCTCTGAGTCGATTTAATCATAACCATCTATACGTCTGAGATGACGATTGCTCTGGTAACAAAATTTACATTAAGATTCTATCCAAAAAAATAAAGATGAAGTATATTGTAAAATGTGCATGTAATTTTGATAGTAAATTTCAACAAATATTTTAGAGTTTGATATCCAAAAACATCATTCATGGTTTATTATAACAGTTTGGCGCAAGCAATGATATATAATGCAATAAATAAAACTTGATTCAACCTCAGAACCCGTTCCAGAACTTTTTCTTCAAAGGTAATTTGTATGATACTAAAACCAAGTTGTTTTGTTTTAAAAAAAAATGTTTAAAAACAAACAAAAATATTGGCGAACATTGACATTTATGTACAACATTTAACTTATGCCTATATCCATGAAACTACTTAAGTGTTTGCGAATCTGTTATACATTGAAACCCGCTTAAGTACCTAACCCGCTTTAGTACCTACAATTTTCGGGGATTTTTTACGAAAATTGATGAATGTTTACCCTCTTAGGTTACCCTCAAAATGCTGACATTTTTGGGTGAGGTACTTAAGCGGGTCTTACTGTACTTCATAAAAATCATCTGATAAACGCACTTTCATGTCTTCGTAAACTGTCGTTTCTCGTTTCTGTTTGTAAGTAGCTCAATCCAAACAACAATGAATAGAAATTCGTAGTAATATCCTCTGCTACTTCGTTTCAAGTCAACACATAGCAAATAAGAACGAATGAAAACAAATATATACTACCTGTTCTTATTTTCTGTCATCTTTTTTATTTCCAAGCCGCCTTAAGCACAGTCATTTTTGGCTTTACTTAATCTTCACTTGTTAAAATAGTTTACTTTATTATCATTTGCCAACTTTATAAAGTGTCTAAAAGTTGTCTTCATTCTTTTCTACATTTTCTTTTGCGCCTTCATCACCAGCTTACAAAACGAACGTGTGCATCACGTGCTCAAGCAATTTGTTAATGACGCAGTGGTAAACACTAAAAATAGCAAAACCACAAGCAAAACGAACAAAAAATTCAATCCCTCACTTCAGCCACATGCTGAGAGCAGCATCCTTTGACGCAGAATTTCACGCTCGTCACCCCCATGAGTACCCGATTCCCAGTGCTTTTACCACCACCACTGAAAAAATAAACACGTTTTACATTAAATCGAGTCCCTGTGCTTTTCATCTTGAGGCTCAACACATAAAGATGATTATTTTTCTCAAAGCGTTAAATAAATCACGGCACGCATCAAAACCAGGTAGATTTAAGCACAATGTACGCATTATGTTTGTTTACGCCTAAATATATGCTATGCATAACAGAGAAAAATAAAACAAAAAATATACAAACGCTACAACGAAAACATACACACGCAAGGTACTCGCAAAATAATAGTGCAGAAGTTGATGTGAAATCATTTTCTAAGAATCTTATTTTTTGCTGAGGTTCGTTTGAACAAAACTTAAAACGATTCGTCAAAAGTGAACAACACGCAGTGCATGCATAATAAACAATATTAAGCCTTAAGTAGGGACAAAGCAGCGGGATTCATTTTGTTCCTAACAATAACTTGAATTTTTTTTTTGCTTTGCCTACTCTCTACGCTATTTTTTTTTTTTTTTTGCGTCTTTAAGAGCTAAAGCTTTTTTAAGCAAATATATTGCATACTTTTGTGCTTTTAAAAACGAAGTGTGTGAGCAAAAGAATTCGCCCTTCGTTTAAAGGATAATAGTCGAGAAATAATTCAGTGGGATCACTTTGAATGTGGCTGAAGGTGCGGGAATATGTAAGGAAATTTTTTTCTTGTCGGTTTTGCTGATTTATTTTTACAATCAACTCAAATGGATGGGTGGCAAATTAAAATTGCTTAAAGCTGAGCTGAAATTTTTTAAAACTGATCTAGAAGTTTTAACCATAACTAAAACTACAATTCAAATTATTATTAAAATTCAAAATTCAAAATTCAAAACTAATTTTTCAAAATTCAAAATTTTAAAATTTAAAATTGAAAACTAATCACTCAAAATACAAAAAGCAAAATTCAAAATTATAAATACCAAATATACAATTCACAATGCACAATGCACAATACAAAAAAGAAAATACAAAATAGAATATACAAAATACAAAATACAAAACACAAGACACAAAACACAAAATACTCAAACAAAATGCAAAATAGGAAATATAGAATAAAAACAATATGCAATACACAAAATAAAAACAAAACAAAATAAAACATACAAAATGCAAAATACAATACAAAAAATTCAAAATTCCAAATTCAAAATTCAAAATCCCAAATTCAAAATTCAAAATTCAAACTCCAATATCCAAATTTAAAATTCTAATTCCATCTTCAAAATTCAAAACGAAAATTTCAAAATTCAAAAATCCAAACTTCCAATTTAAAAATTCAAATTTAAAATTCAAAATTCCAAGTTAGCAATTCAAAACCCAAAAAATCAAAATTTAAACTCTCAATTCTAAAATCAAATTGCAGCCTCAAAATTCAAAACTAAATTTTCAAACTTACAAGCACCAAGTTTAAAATTCAAAATCGGAAACTCAAAACTCAAATTTCACCTTTAAAATTAAAATATCAAAATTCAAAACTTTAAGCTCCTTATTTAAAATTCAAATTTCATAATCAAATTCAAATTAAAATTTAAGACACAAAATTAAAAACTCAAAATTCAAAATCCAAATTTTAAAAATCAAAAGTAAAATTCCAAACTTAAACTAGAAATTTAACTTAAAATTTAAAATTAAAAGTTCGCAATTCAAATTCAAAATCCAAATTTCAAAAATCAGAATTTAATAATCAAAGTTTTATATTAATAATTCAAACTTCCACATTCAAAATTCGAAACCCAAAAATCAAATTCCAGCTTCAAAATTAAAATTTCAAAATTTCAAACTGCAAATTTTAGTTTCAAAATAAAAAATTTCAAGTTCAGAATTCAAATCCGAAAAACAAAATTCGAAACCCAAATTTCAAAAATCAAAATTCAAATTTTAAAACTTAAAAAAATTCAACATCCCAAATTCAAAATTTCGTATTGTTAATTCAAAACCAAATTTAATATTATACAATTTTAAAAGAAAATAATTATTTATTTAAAAATAAATTTAATAATATATTATAAATACAAAATCAAAATTTATAACTAAAATTTTAAACTAAAATTAAAAATACAAATATTAAAATTCCAATTTCCAAACTCTTTATTCAAAATTCCAAATTGAATTCAAAACTCGAAATTCAAATTTCAGAATACAAAATTAAAAATAAGAAAATTTAAAATTCAAAATTCAAGATTTAAAAATTCAAATTTTATATTTCATAAATACAAAATTCAAAATTCAAACTTTAAAAGTCCAAATTCAAAATTCAAAAATAAAATTTTCAAAACTAAAATTTTAAAATTCAAAATTCCAAACTCCAAATATTAGATTCAAATTTAAAATTCAAAATTGCATATTAAAAATTCAAAACCTAAAATTTAAAATTCAAAATTTTTAATCAAAATTCATAATTCAAAATATAAGATTCAAAAAGATTCAATTGAAAATACAAAATTCAAAATTTTAAAATTCAAAATTCGGAATACAAAACTCAAAATGCAAGACCAAAATTCTTCAAAATTAAGAATTCAAAATTCAAAGTCCAAAATTCAAAAATTCAAAACGAAAAAATATTCGTCTGCCCTCTCTCTTCCTCTTCCTTTTGCTCCTCTCTTCAACTCGAAAAGAATATTGTGAATGTCTTAAACTTTAAACCCATCAATTTGCCTTGGAATACTCACCCTAAAATATTTAATTTGCACACGCATCGTTTGCTAGGTAAAGCAACGTAATGTAATGTATCGTAACAAGCAAATCGTAAAGACGCTAAACAAAACGTAAGCAAATAGATGCGGCAATTTATAAAAAAGGATAAACCGCCTTAAAAAATACTTCTTATGTATATTGTGTGCGTGTATGTATGTGGTTTTCTATAGAAAATATACAAAAACAACGAAAATACAAATAGAAAAAAAAAAAAAAACAAATAGAAAGCAAAACGTGCTGCCATGTGTGAGTGTGCCTGTTGGGAAGCTTGAGGACGAAAGTCGTGCTAGCAAAGCGCAGGAAGCGGAAATAAGTAAATTTATGAAAAGCAAAAAGCAATTCAAATGCCGAGTCACAAACAAAGGCATGACGAATTTTCCGCATTTTCGCCACAATACACACAGAATGAATGCCTTTTTGTAGGCGTGCCTTTTACGATTGTGTGGGCAAAATAACAATTATTTAAAGCAAACCTATTTTTAGAAAGAAAATTAATATTTTTTTATATTCACAAGTTTAGCCAAAGTCTCCACCAAGCACACCTTTAATGCTCTGACTACTCAGTTCCATAGCCGCCGGTGCTTGTTTGCCCATCGTTCATAACCTTTAACATGCCTACCTTTATCCATGAAACTCGCTCGAATAATGCTCATCCAGCTAATCAATTAGCCTGAATTCGCGTGTTTATGTTGGCAATTAATTGGCATGCATACTTTTAGGCGCAGACACACACACACACACAAGAATTCTTTCCTTTACTATTTAACTAGATAATAATAAATGTTAGACGCTGAGCTTTTTTTATGAGTAACTTGAAACATTTAAACGCCTAATTGAAAGAGACAAATTAAGGGTTGCTTCTGTCTGTTGTATCATAGCATATATTTAGGTGCGCATTCTAACTGCTTTTTCATTCACATTTTAATGCATTCCTTCAATTATTACGTGATGGCTGCGAATGGTTTTTTTTTTTTTTTTTTGTTTTTTGTTGTCAGTTTTTAGCTTAACGCTAGGGTTAGGTTAGAGTTTGCCGCTCGCACACTAATGAGTTGTTGAAAACGGCATTGCCATGTTTTACGTTCAGCTGGCTGTTGCTGCACACACACACTACCACTAACTACAACTGGCAACATGTTTAAGCACTTAAGCAATAACTGGTTCTCACGCCATTTGCCTCGCTATCTATCGCTATATGTTTCGCTATGAGTCCTGTCGTTCGTTAGTTCGGTTTATTTGTCGCTTTTTGTTTGTTTTTGCCCAAAAGTTGCATTGAAAACTTTTGGCCATAGAAATTGAAACCTTGGCATTTGTTCATAGGTAATTGGTTTAAACTATATAATATAAGCTCACCTTGACACTATACTTCTTATTCTCATACCGCTAACCACTCATCTGTTAAAATTAGTGTTTGTCTACAATTGTTTTCATTTCATTTTTCTCATTTTGAAGTATGAGATTTTTGAAAACTGATTGTGTCAGCAGCAAAATCTTTAAGTTTTCGTCTGGCAAAAGTTTTTCATTGACATCAGGTCAAGATATCAGTCAGATGCAGCGTTTTAATTTGCAAAGTAAATATTTGAACTTTCATACAAATGCGATTTATTTTATGCTCATATCTTTTTCTTTCAAATCTTCGCTTTTGTTTGAAATGAAAACTATCGGTTTTGTTAGAGGATTTTTTGATGAACTTTTGCTGAATAATATCAAGATAATTAAATTTAATTAAACAGCTCAAAGTTTGGCTTCAGTTAACGTAATCAACTTTTTATTTTTAAAAACAATTAAAATTATTTTAATTACTTATCATAACTATCTTTTCTTATCACATTTTCATCAGCACATTACTTAAAATCTTTTTTGTTAATGCTGATTGTTAAATTAAAAGGACACAGAAGCATTAAGCCTTAAGCATTTCAAGAAAATTTAACCCTCATCGGTCCCCTGTATGCGCACGCATACAATTTTTATCTTTAATCTTGAATAAAATAAGAACGGTTCAGCGGAATGACCTTGTATTTTGCAAAGTAGAATTATTTTGCCTGAACAACCAAAAAAACCCCGTTTTTGAATTTGTACACTTACTGTATTTGCCTGTGCAGTTATACCCTGTAGGAAAATCTTGACTTTTGTCTGCATATATTTTCAACTACTTGTTAAACTAGTTAAATTTAAATTATTTTTTTATTTACTTTAAAATAACCAATTGAAAACTATTTAATATTCCTCTTACTGAAGATGAATTTAAAAGCATAAAAATTTTAAATTTCTATACATCAAAGAGATCATTAATTTCACTGTTTTGAAAAATATAAATTTTGAAGTATAAAATCGGAAAGCAAAATGTAAACAAAGTTAAAAGTGATCAGAGTTTTTAATGGAAAATGATTTTAAAATAATTCAAAATTGATTCATGCCAAGCTTCATCGCCAGTTAATTCAAAAAAGGACTGACTAGTAATTACAATAAAGGTAGATATAATTTCATTATTCCTTTCATCATTTCTGCTTCCAACAGGTGATAGTTCCAGAAGCTGGAGGAACTCTGGGCTTATATGTGAGCATGCCTATCACGGTAGCAGTTTACAAAAACGGGCACGCCACCGTCTGGGTACATGAGCGAAGGTGTCGATCCAATTGATCGGAATTGTATGGATACTGCGCCTGTTATTTAACACGAGCCAGTTTTTTGATGCTTCATTTCAAAATATGAGCTAAATAAGCGTGTCAGCGGGATTTTCCACGCTTTGCAACCATCAATCATGGTCGATGGACACACTGATATTTTGCTTAGTGCTTCTTTTAAGTGTCAATCGCAATGAAGTGATGGAGCAGACTCGACGCTACGTAGGGAAAGGCGTGCGTCTTTACTATTGAAGTGATGAGGTGTTTGCTGAATGGTTAAGCAATGCATCAATTTCCGTACAGAATCCAAATTGTGCAATGTTTGCTAAACAGTACCAGTTTGTAATTTGAATATCTTAAATAATAAAGAATTTTTAATCGTTTCACAGGATTTAGAGGCAGTTTATTAGTTTTAAAGTGTGTTTACCATGTCTGTCTTGCAGCTCAATGTCGTCAATAAAAAAAGATGTCTTTTTGAAACAAAATGTTAGTGAAGCCTAAAGTTAATAATATTTGATGAAATAACATGGTTAAATATTTATAAACTTGTAATCTAATAAAATTTGCAATTAAAACTCGTCCAAGTCAGAGTAGTTGCCGCCTTAATATAATTCAAAGTATTTTATCAACCACTTGTTTTTAAGTAGTATTTCAGTTACTTCATATATTATGCAATAAAAACTATTTAGAATTGAAGTGGATCCCGCCTTAATATAATTCAAAGTACTTCATATACTAGTTTATTTTAAATTAGTTTTTTAATTAGTTGTTTTTAAAAACAATTTAGTTTGTTCCTATAGGGTAGTTACGAATCGATCCCTGTGTATGTGCGCGCATACACATAAGCAGGTACCTGGAATTGCCGCTTATTTTTGTGTGTGGATTTATAGCACGCTCTTATTTTTTCGTTTTATGAAATTCATTTTGTTCTGGAACACACATAAGTGAAGTTTGTTTGCACATTTATTTGAATTTTGGTTGTGTTTCGAAGTATTTGATAAAAAATGGATAGAGTTTTATGTAAAGTCGCAGATCAACCGCCGTCGTGTAAAGTTGAAATCGAGCCGCCTAAGCAAACGCAAAACAATTGAAAGCAAACCAAAATTATAAGAACAGTTATTAGCAACATGCCTAATAAAGTTTAACTATACAAAGCAAACAACATAAAAATTGTGTATTGTTTGTTCGAAGCAATTGCTTGACACCTGTTGTCAGGCAGAATGGAAGAGTCGAACGGGACAGAGTGGCAAAAAGTAGACTCAAAGAGAAAACGTTTAGGCTCTCCTCAGCCTAATGTTAGCAAAAGGCGTTCTTTACCAGCACCTGCCAACAGTGTAAAAAACTTAAGCAAAAACCAATTTTCTGAACTAGATTTTGAAGAAGATGATATGACATCTAATAATTTCCAGTTTGATACAATTTCTCATAATTCAAGTGAAATAATACGGTCTCCCAAACCACCACCAATATTTATACCTGATGTTAGCAATGTATCTCGTATGATTAGTGATTTTGCAAAAGTAATTTCATCAAATGATTTTTCTTATAAAGGGCTCAATGATGGGCAAGTCAAAATAATGGCCAAAACCGTGGATTCCTATAGAGCTCTAATATCTTTGTGTAATGTTAAGAAAATAAACTATCATACTTATCAACTAAAATCCGAAAGAGCCTACAGAGTTGTTATAAGAAACCTACACCATTCAACTCCCATAGAGGAAATTAAAGAAGTCGTTCAAGCTTTAGGGCATAAAGTAAGAAATGTATCAAATATTCAAAGTAGAATTACCAAAGCACCACTTCCATTATTCTATCTTGATATTGAGCCGAACAATAACAACAAAAGTGTGTATAATATCACATCAATCAATAATGCCATGGTAAAAATTGAACCCCCTCGCAAAGCAAAACATTTGGTACAGTGCCACCGTTGTCAACAATATGGACATACTAAGTCGTATTGCACTAAACCGTATAGATGTGTTAAGTGTGGACTTGATCACTCAACAGTGGAATGCCAAAAAAGTCGCGATGCACCCGCGAGTTGCCTTAATTGTCATAATAATCATCCAGCTAATTATAAAGGCTGTAGAGTATATCAAGAATTAGTTAATAAAAAACAAAATACAGTTAGCATCAACCAACGACGTCTTCGGCAAGATAGTCACCAACAACCCAATTTTAGTCAACAACACTTTACAAATTTAGGACAACCTAGCTTTAACCCGACATCTAACAACAAAACAACTTATTCAGAAGTTGTTAGAGGAAACTCAATAGAAAACTCTTTCTTCCAAAAAATGGAGGTCATGATGAATAAACAACTTGAACTTACAAACAGCTTGATAAGCATGATGTCTATTATTATAAATAATTTATGTCACAAATAGATTTAAGAATCGCTGTTTGGAATGCTAACGGCTTGTCCCAACACAGGCAAGAAGTTGAAGCATTTCTTCTATCGGAAAAACTCGATATTCTATTAGTATCGGAAACGCATTTTACAAAAAAATCTTATTTTCATATAAAAGGTTACGCTCTTCACAGTGCTAATCATCCTGACGACACCGCTCATGGTGGCTCTGCTATAATTATTAAAACATCGCTTAAGTACGAGGTCTTAGAGGAGGTCAGGTTACAGTCATTACAAGCTGCCAGCATCAAGCTTCAATGTACACACGACCATATTACAATAAGTGCGGTCTATTGCCCACCAAGATTCAGATTAAGTTGTGAAGATTTCAACATATTCTTTAGACGACTTGGAACTAAATTTATTGCCGGGGGGGACTACAATGCGAAACATCCATGGTGGGGATCGAGGCTAATAAACCCAAAAGGAAGAGAACTTTACAAATGCATTTCGACTAGCAATCGTTCAGTATTATCAACAGGTAAGCCCACTTACTGGCCAACTGACCCAAGGAAGATTCCAGACTTGTTGGATTTTATCGTATATTCAGGAATTCCCAGGCATCATATTGATATACTTGATAGCTACGACTTAAGTTCCGACCATTCACCCTTCATTGTTACGTACAGCACTGCTTTGAGCGAATCAAACGGAAAATGCAAGCTTTTTTCACCAAATATGGATAAGGAGTCTTTTGTCCACTGGTTGGACGCAAATATCAATTTAAATACATCATTTAAGTCCCAATTAGAAATTGACAATGCGGCAGAATATTATACCAGCCTCATTCATGAGGCTGCGTATCTTTCTACTCCAACAAATAAACAAGTAAATGGCAACAACGTTAAACTATCTGCGGAACTAAGAGAACTTATAAGAAACAAAAGAGAACTGCGCAGGAGATGGCATAACAGTAGAAGCCCAGTTGATAAAAGCATTTTTAATAAAGCTACCAAAGAGCTAAAAGAGTGCCTTAAAAAATTTAAGAATGATTCTATTAATAATTTCCTTAAAAATCTTAATATACATACTGATTACACATACGAGCATAGCTTATGGAAAGCTACAAAATATATTAAGCGACCTCAATTAAGAAACCCTCCAATTAAAGATTCCAATGGAACCTGGTGCAGGTCTGATAAGAAAAAAGCTGATGTGTTTGCCACCCACTTACAGCAGACATTTAAACCTTATGATTTTAATAATGGATCAGACGAAGCAGCTTCGGTTATGAGATTTTTGGATGTCCCTTGCCAAATGAGCTTACCAATCAAGCATTTTTCTCCAAACGAGGTGCAGCAAGAAATAAATAGACTTAATAATACTAAAGCTCCCGGATATGACCAAATTGATGCAAAAATACTTAAACTCCTACCAAAAAAGTGTATAATTTTTCTGACTCAACTGTTTAATTCTATCATAAGGCTGGGCCACTTTCCTTCGCAATGGAAATGCGCCGAAATTATTATGATACCAAAGCCAAATAAACCGGATAATGAAGTTGCATCATATCGCCCAATAAGTTTGCTAGTAACATTCTCCAAAATATTCGAAAGAATATTTTTGAGCAGAATGACTCCGTGGATGCAAGAATACGGCATAGTTCCGGACCATCAATTTGGATTCAGACAAAATCATGGGACTCCGGAGCAGTGTCATCGTATTGTCCGAGTTATTGAGGACTCCCTTGAGGAAAAAAAGTTCTGCTCTGCAGTGTTTCTTGATATTCAACAAGCCTTCGATCGGGTGTGGCATCCAGGATTGTTATACAAAATCAAAAATCTTCTTCCTGCTCCTTATTTTTTGGTACTCAAATCATATCTATTGGATCGACATTTTTATGTTAGACATAGAGAAGATATATCAGACATACACAAAATTTTATCAGGAGTGCCCCAAGGGAGTGTTTTGGGTCCGATTTTATACACGATATTCACATCAGATATGCCCGTTGTTAACGATGTTTTTGTTGCAACTTATGCTGACGATACTGCTATATTGGCATCAAATGCATCACCAGATGCCGCATCTGCTCTTGTACAGAGAGAACTTCGTGAATTAGAACGCTGGTTAATTAAATGGAACATTAAAGTTAATGCTTCAAAATCTTCACATGCTACTTTCACGATGCGAAAAGGTGACTGTCCTCAGGTGACTCTTGGCGGCTCTATAATCCCTACAGCAAACTGCATAAAATATCTTGGAATGCATTTAGATCGGCGCCTCACTTGGAAGGACCATATAAAAGCAAAACGCAGTCAATTAAACAACAAAACCAAACGACTTCATTGGCTACTTGGCGCTAGATCTGAGCTGAGCGTTGAAAATAAAATTCGGTTGTATAAAGCGATATTAAAGCCAGTCTGGACTTACGGAGTGCAACTTTGGGGCACTGCTAGTAAGTCAAATTTAAATATCATTCAGCGATACCAATCCAAGACATTAAGGATGATATTGAATGCTCCATGGTTTGTTCGAAATGATACAATACACACAGATCTAAACATTCTAACAGTTCAAGAGGAGTGTCGACAGTTTAGCGAAAGATACCTTCAACGGATAAGCAATCATACCAACACACTTGCAATCTGCCTTCTTGATGAAACCAACGAAATAAGACGACTTAAGCGATATCATGTTTTAGATCTTCCATTTAGATAATAAGTAAAGAGAAACATTAGTTGTAAATTAAATTTGACGTTAAAAATTTGAAATAATTCGTATGGTTAAGTATTAAATATTAAATGTTTAATTTTTGAAGTGATTGTACTCAATGGAGTATAATACTCTCTGTTAGTTTATCTCATTTCTCAAATTTGTTTATTGTCTTTTTTGATAGATTACAAATAAAAATAATTATACAAAAAAAAAAAAAAAAAGAGTTTTATGTAAAAGAAGGCAGAGAGATGAATAAGAAATGGATTTTGATTTAGAAAGCGAAGCGGGCGAATCTCCGTGCAGTAGTGACGATAATTTTGCATTATCAGACGTGGAGAAGGATAAAGTGAAGTTAGCGTGCATTCGGATGAAGACGACATTGAGCCACTTGAGCAAAATTTAGCAGAAGAAAATGCAGCAAATCCTGAAAATAAATATTTTCCAAAAAATAAGAAAATTGAATATTCATAGCAACCATTTAAAATAAATCGAAGAAATTCATTTCGACGTGCAGAAAATTTCACTTCAGGTAAAAACCTACCCTCTTTGTTATGGGTTCATGTTCATTATATGTTTCATTTTTGTTATAATTCAGATCCAAAAGCATTAGCAGCTGCTACTATAGTTGATGTTTCGTCTGCATTTCACATGTTCCTTGAACCGGTTGAGAATATTATTTTGAACATGACGAATTTATATGGTGTGCGAAAGTACAAAGACGATTGGGAAAACATTGATTTGGACACTCTGTACGCATACTTTGGATTGTTGCTGCTTTCTGGTGTGTATCGGTCATACGGTGAATGTGTCACTTAACTGTGGAATGACGAAACTGGTCGGCCAATACTTAGAGCAACAATGTCTTTGAAAATGTTCAAGCGTATCCATGGTTGCATTCGATTTGATGACCGCGAACAACGTATGGCCAACACTGCATCTACAAGTACTTCTGTACGTGACAAATTGGCACCGATTCGAAATGTATACGATAAATGGAATCATAATTTGAAAGTTGTAGACACACCAGGAAAAAACATTAACGTAGATGAACAGTTAGTTCCGTATCGTGGGCGATGTCCGTTTCGTCAGTATATTCCATCCAAGCCGGCGAAATATGGCATCAAAATTTTGGTGCTATGCGACTCAAAAAGCTGGTATGCATACAACACACAAATTTATGTTGGTCGGAATCGTAATGCCACTCCTGAACGTAATCTCGGACGGCGTGTTGTTTTGGATTTGGTGGAAGGACTTTCTGACAGAAATGTAATGTGTGACAACTTTTTCACTTCGTATGAATTAGCAGAAGATTTACATAAGAATCGCATGACTACTTTGGGAACAATAAGGAAAAATTGGACTGAAATTCCTTCAGTTCTACTCGACATGCGTCAAAAGCCAATTTATCATACAGAAGTTGTATATGAACATAAATTGCAAGCAGTTATGTTGTCATATGTTCCTCGCCGGTACCGATTGTGTTATTGCTCAGTACATACCACAATGTTGTCAGCATAAATGAGAATAGGGAAGAGAAGAAACCTAACATCATTGAAGACTACAACAAAACCAAGAGTGGAGTTGATACGTATACTATAGATCAAATGGTGGCTACGTACACATGGAAACAGAAAAGTCAATCAGTGGCCAATGGCAGTATTTTGTAACATGCTTGATGTTAGTGCGTTGAATGCATTCGTGACGTTCATTGCATTGTTCCCGAATAGGAAAAATTCTAAAACGAACCATAATATTCGTCGTCGCCTTTTTATCGAGGAGCTTGGATTGAATCTCGTTGAAAAACAGATCACTAAGCGTAAAAAACAACCTCAGAGTAATGATGCTTCCAGTGTTATTCAAAGAATTCGGGAGATTCGTCATTTACCAAGTACATCAGAACGAGGCCGATGCTACATCTGCACATATAAAAATAACAAAAATCTTTTTGCTAAACGCTGTGAAAAGTGTAGAAATTTCATTTGTGCTGAACATAAGTTCAATTTATGCGAAAAATGTACAAATAATTGACAAAAGTTAAAAATTCAATTTTTTTTCTAATATACATATGTAATATTCTAATTAGTTTCATTCTAAATCTACCGTTATGAAGTTCAAATGTATTAATATAATAGTAAACAATGTAATAAACATAAAAAATCACAAAACATAAATGGTTGTTAATTTTTTTTTAGATTTTTTACAATTAAAAATATATGTGTAATACATACACATTGTGTATGCGGGCGCATACAATGGGACCAATTAGATGTATTTCTCGAGGGACCGATGAGGGTTAAAAAAAAAAAATTAAACAAAAAGTGAAATATACGGCATTTCTTTAGTTTTGTTAAAACAACAAAATATCCTTATACGACAGAACATTTAAGATGAAAATGTTGACTCTATTTTCTGTTTCTTTAATTTAAAAAAAAATTGACTTAATCTATTTTTTCAAATTATTTCTATACCTTGTAGCAAAATATAAATAATAAATAATAAAAATATTTAAAAAATAAAAAAAAAATGCATAAAAAAATAAAATAAAAAAACTCATTTTCTTTTAGTTGTATACAATTTTAATGTATCTAAACATTAGAAGAATTATAATGTCATTCTCATTATAACTTATTATTGTTTTATTTTAAACTTATTATTCTACTACATTCTATTATAATACTACACATAAATATATGACTTACTTACTTACTTAGGTGGCCGTGCCAACCCGTGTCCGGATTTCGACCGACCTCATCAGCTCTCGCCAGGCGCCTCTGCTTTGCGCGCGCCTTCTCCAATCGGATACACCAAGTGCGGTTAGGGCTTCCTCAGCCTGGTCCATCCATCGGAGGCATGGTCTCCCTCGTCGTCGTTGACCAGCGACCCTCGCTTCGAGCACCTTTTTCGCTGGAGCTTCGTCGTCCATACGATGAACATGACCCAGCCAGCGTAGTCGCTGCACAGTTATACGCCGAACTACGTCAATGTCTCCGTAGAGCTCATACAGCTCGTGGTTCATTCGGATGCGATAGTCATCGCCGACTCGAACAGGACCGAAGATTTTGCGAAGAACTTTTCTCTCGAACACCCCCAGAGCGGCTGCGTCAGTTTGCGAAACTACCCATGCCTCAGCGCCATAAAGCAGCACAGGTAGAACGAGCGTCTTGTAGAGTGTTAGTTTTGTCGATCGAGAGAGGGCTCTGGAACTTAGTTGCTTACTGAGCCCGTAGTAGCACCTATTAGCAATTATTGTTCTTCGCTTTATCTCCAGGCTGATTTCGTTGTTAGTATTAATGGCGGTGCCAAGGTATACAAACTCCTTGACTACTTCAAAGTTATAGCTGCCGGATGAAACGTGGGAGTCTAAACGCCGCGCTCCATTGTTTGTAGACAGCATACACTTTGTTTTTCCCTCATTTATCGTCAAACCCACTTTGGCTGATTCCTTTTCGATAGCGGCGAAAGCAGCGGTAACATCTCTCTTGGTTCTGCCAACAATATCAATATCATCAGCGTAAGCAAGGAGCTGGACACCTTTATAGAAAATGGTGCCATTACGATGCACACCGGCCTTTCGTACGATCCCCTCCATGATGATGTTGAAGAGATCGCAAGACAGTGGATCGCCTTGCCTGAAACCTCTTTCGGTATTGAAGGTTTCGGAGAGGTCATTTCCTACCTTGACGGAGCTGCGTGTGTTGCTCAACGTCATTCTGCAAAGTCTTATCAACTTTGCAGGTATACCGAACTCAGACATTGTTGCGTATAGGCAATCCCTTCTCGGGCTATCGAACGCAGCTTTAAAGTCGACAAAGAGATGGTGTGTGTCAATTTGATTTTCGTGGGTTTTCTCCAGGATTTGTCGTAGCGTGAAAATCTGGTCTATGGTAGACTTACCAGGTCGAAAGCCACACTGATAAGGTCCAATCAGTGTTTTTGTAATTGGCTTTAATCTTTCACACAGTACGCTTGAGAGAACCTTATATGCGATGGAAATAAGACTGATACCTCTATAGCTTGCGCAGATTGTAGGGTCTCCTTTCTTAAGTATAGGGCACAGTACACTGAGGTTCCAATCGTCGGGCATGCTTTCTGCTAGCCATATTTTGCTGATGAGCTGATGCATGCGCCTTAACAATTCATCGCCGCCGGTTTTAAACAATTCAGCTGACAGGCCGTCAGCACCCGCTGCTTTATTGTTTTTGAGTCGTTGGATAGCAACTCGAACCTCTTCATGGCTAGGTGGTGATACTTCCACTCCGTCATCGTCGATTGGTGGCACTGCACTGTGCTCTCGATGGGAGGCATTGGTGGAATCGTCGCCATTAAGTAAATTGGAGAAGTGCTGTCTCCACAATCTAAGCACACACTGTGTATCCGTATTCAGATCTCCATTTTCGTCTCTACAAGTGGATGCTCCGGGCTTGAAACCTTGGGTTAGACGCTTAACCTGTTGATAGAATTTTCGTGCATCCTTCTTGCCCTGGTATACCTCTAGTTCCTCACGCTCACGCTTTTCCTGCTCTCTTTTCTTGCGTCTGAAAAGGCGCCTCTCTTCCTTCCTCTTTTCGCGGTAGTTTTCTCGCACGGCTCGCGCTGCAGCTGACTGCAGCGTTTTTCTATAAGCGGCGTTTTTTACTGCAGTCGCAATGCGACACTCCTGATCATACCATTGGTTCCGAGGTTGCGGGCGCCGGAAACCAATGACTTCTTCAGCGGCAGCGCGCATGGAGTGGGATATATGCGCCCAAAGTCCGCCGGCGTCGTCGAGTCCAGAGGTTGGTCGGTTGAGCTTAACCGAGAGTTGAGCGGAGTAGGCTTCGGCAGTCCGTTGTAATTGCAGCTTAGCGACATCTAGCTTTCGTTGCATTCCTGTGCGTATGTTCTTGGCATTGCATAATCGCATGCGGATCTTGGCTGCAACAAGATAATGGTCGGAGTCAATGTTGACCCCCCGAAATGTACGCACATCTAGAACACTAGAGGCATGCCTTCCGTCGATTACAACATGATCAATTTGGTTTCGCGTTTTTTGATCCGGGGACAGCCAGGTGGCCTTGTGGATGTCGAGGTGCTTAAATCTGGTGCTACTAACTACCATGTTTCGTGCCGCGGCGAAGTCGATGATTCTTAGACCGTTGTTTATGGAGGTCTCGTGAAGACTGAACTGACCGACAGTGGGGCCAAAGATGCCTTCCCTTCCGACTTTCGCATTAAAATCGCCGAGGACTATTTTCACGTCATGGACCGGAAGGTGGTCATATACGTCCTCAAGACTAGCGTAGAAAGCGTCCTTGACGGCTTCGTCCTTTTCCTCCGTCGGGGCGTGCGCGCAAATAAGGCTTATGTAGAAAAATTTTGCCTTGATGCGGATCGTGGCCAATCTTTCGTTCACAGGTGTGAACCGGGAAACAAGGTGGCGTAGTTTCCGGCTAACGACGAATCCGCATCCGAATTCGCGCTTCTCCGCATGGCAGCTAAATATATGAATATATAAATATATGATGTACTATATAATTATATCATTGTAAGAATACATTTCTATTATACTTACTTTCGTCAATTATTACGCGTATATATGCAGCAACAGATAGGGTTACACCAACAAACAACATGACATACATAAAACTAACAACAACTAATAATAGCGACTAACAAAACTAGTCGAAGCTGCTAACAACGACAATGACACAACCAGCAGTGCTATAAATAGACATTGCATAACAAAAACAACAAGATTTTTACTTTCATAGCCAGCAAGCAAACTTTTGTATTCACCACACAAACGTCAATATAGTTCACATAGGGTTCTTTTGCAAAGTCACGTAAATAGAGATCACAGAATCAGTCAAGGCAGCATTCCTTTTTAGGTTAACTCAAAAAAGTAGCCTCTGCCTCGATCGACCACAAGGTCTTTTTCGAGATGGAGGTGAACTGCTCACCGCGCCGCTGCTCTGACCGACCGCAAGGTCTTCCTCGGGCCGATGGTAAACGGTTTTTAGTTATTTTTAAGTACGCAGCGGCAAATGGGCAATACACTTCATCGATGAAAGGCAATACACTCGTAGGCGGTAATGTACACATGTTCGTATCCACTTTTAAATTACTTTTAGAAGACAATGGCCGCTTTGTAGGCAAATGGGCTACATTTTCGATTACAAAATATGCCAACGAATAGTCAAGCTTCCTAGTTAAGCACCGAAGCTACATTTTCGATTACAAAGTATGCAAACAAGTAGTCGAGCTTCCTTCTCCTATATACAACTTCACGTACAAATTCATATATGAATAACAACACAAGTGTACTGCCTTTCATATATGAAATATTGGAGTACTCCGTAAATTTGCCGCTGGGTAGTATACACTTGTAGTTTTCTCATTTTTATTATTGATATTTTTTCCTGCTTTTTCTTTGTTTCTCCTTCTTTCTCCATGCTTTGGTCACGCCACTGCCTCGACCAACCACAAGGTCTTCCTCGGGGTTGCGATGCAGGCACTTGCTACCGCGTCACTTTTACTCTTTTGACCGCCTCACTGCCTCGACCGACTGTAAGGTCTTCTTCCGGGCTGCGACGCAGGCACTCGATACCGCGTCACTTTTACTATTTTGACAACGTCACTGACTCGATTGACCGCATGGTCTTCCTTGGGGTTGTGACGCAAGCCTTCGCTATCTCGTACAACCTATTCCTCTGCCACGACGTGCCGACTGCGACATCTTCTGCTGCAGCCAATATATTCAAGCGTTAGAATTTACAGAGTATTCCTTTATAGGTGACCGGTCAACAAATGATAACCGATCGCCAACTACCGATAACCGAACCTATTCTAGAACCGATTACCGAAGCAATTACCTACCGATTACCAAAGCGATTACCAACCGTTTGCCGATTACCTAAGCGATTATCAACCGATTACCGAGCCAATTACTGATTACTTAGCTCAAAATAAGCATTTGCACTATTGAAAAAACTGCATATTTTATTTAAAAATAGTTTATTATATATAAAAATAATTTGTAAAAGTTAGTGGATCTTTTACAGGATTCTTTGGCGGCTGAGCTTACCTCAGTCTTTGAGAAAAACCACGTCACAACCTCCCATTTTGTTAGTTAGGATAGAAAGTACACGAGTGGAAGTTAGTTATATCTAATCAGAAAAATATTATTTAAGTTCAGACATGATACGGACATTCGTCTTAAAAAAGCCTGTGACGAGCTTTTTCTGGCCGAGGCATCACTTGCTGGTGCCCAGGGTTCGAACACCAAAATTTATTTCACTTAGTGTAAAATTAATGAGTAATCGACTTTATATTTTCTTAGTTCATAGAATTTATTTAAACAATGCCTTTAATCTGTCATAACTGTCACACTCAATTTATGGTCTTTTGAACTGAATTTTTGACTAAAAAATAATATTTACATATGCGTTCGATGTCCTTGATCGTTGATTCCTTTTCTGCATCGGGTTTCTGGTTTACTTGTTTTGTAAAATGAATAAAATGGTGAGAGTCAAATATGGTGAGGGCACAACGCTACGAAAGACTAAGGAAAAATCACGCTGGGATTTCCTACGGCACAACGCTGAGGAAGTGTAAGGAAGAATCACGCGGTCACTACGGCACAACGCTAGGGAAAGGGATTTGGAGCTAAGAAATTTATGATGAATTACCAAGTTGACTGCCGCTGCAAGAATCAATTTTTATTTCGTTCTTCTTGTTTATGCATCAGCTGCTTCGCTGTTTTGAATTGCAGTGTTGGTAACGGAGTGAAATGATAATCTATCTGCAGCTTACATGTTTGCATGTGTGTACATAAGTTTGTTGTAATTTTTTTTTTTTATTGTATTTATCATTAATTCGATGGTTAATTTTTTAAAAAATAAAAATTGAATTATTCAATTGTAGGGGGAGAAGTATCTAGAAGTAATCCTAGATTCTACGCTCACTTGGAAAAACAAAACTGAAGAAAGAAGAAAAAAAACCTTACAGAGCCTTTTACGCCTGTCAGAAAATCTTCGGTACAAGATGGGTAGAGTTATGTCAATCTTGGATAAATAAGACTATATTAAGAGCAATAATAACCTATTTTTCGATTAAATGGCGGAAGGCCACAGAGAAGACAAGCTTCCTCAACACTCTCTTCAGAGTGCAGAGAGTGGATTGTTTAGGAATAACAGGTGGTCTGAACGAGTTCATGAAAGCCGCGGCAGCTAAAGCGGCATTCCGACTAAAACTACTAAAGTATTTGGAGTATTTGGTATTTGGAAGTATTGGACATATGAACACGCTTCTATGCTCACAAAGTATAATTTAGTATTCAACAGAACCTATCCATGTATTTTTCGAAAAGAGAAGACAGGGAATCAAATCATCTCTTCAGTAAACACGACACACTAATTTTCACTGACGGATTCAAAATGGAGGAAGGCATTGGGAGAGCCGGAGACTACTGCGAGTCAGCATAAATATTTTAGTAATACAGTCTACCAGATTACTGTAGAGTCTTTCAGGCAGAGATCTTCGCAATTGAACAAGCAGTTCTGGCGATCCAATCAAGGAACAGCACTCCATCAAGGATCTTTGTGGATAGTAAAGCTGCGTTAAGGCAATTTATATGGAGACGATCAAATCAAAATATGTTTGTAACTGTTGTCAAGCTGTCATAAGAATCAGTCATCACCATGGTATTATGTGTAAGAAGCACTGCCCACATGACAGTCATGATCACCAATGGGGTAGTCAAGAAAAGAATAGATGATAAGCCTAGAAAGAAGGCAAATTTATCTTGGTCCATGATACATCTAATATCCGAATGTCTTAATCTTCAGCATCATGGACTTCGCCATACAGGCAGCAGAAAATTACGAAGAACTTCAGGAGCTTGTAAATGTCTTATGGTTGACGTTTTCAAATTCATACGGAGCACAGACTGATTCAATCAACCTTTCGCCACCTGATCTAGGTAGATTTATTTTGATTTTTGTTCCCGATAGGCCTACAAACGCAGGGAATCACAATAGACCGATAGGCTCCCGTGTCTGTAACCTAAAGTAGCACATTTCTCTCCCCTAACCTAACACAATTATAGGGGGGTAAGCGAGGTTTAATGACTTTCGTCTTCGCAAGACTTATCAATGTCTGAGCAGACGAATATTAGGTTTTTCTGAGACTATCATTAAAAAATTTTTATCAACTTCTGATCCGGTTGCCATGCAAGTTTTTATCAAAATTCAATAAATTACATTAAAAAGCAATTCGAAGCATTTGTATGCTTTTATTTTATGTTATTATTATGCAGCGAAGCATGTTAACGCTGGATGCTTTTAAATGATTTCATGAAAAAAGTTTTCAAACAAGACTCTTTAAATTTTCTGAAAACAGCATTAATTAGCGTAATATGTATTTTTTTCTCTAAAACATTGAAACTGTACCGATCGAAACAATTAAATAAAGTTGAATATAATTGCTGCATTAATAAATTTTACGCGTCAGAACCCAGCAGGATGCTCACACCCTGCTGAAGAATTCAATTTTCAACGCTACTAAAGTGGAAAGGCACAAAAAGCACACTCACACAGACAACAGAGCTAATTTAATTGAATAGAATTTCACGAAAGGTAATTATGACACAACGAGAAATAAAATATTTTCCTACCACTTAAGTTCTAAGAAGACGTTCCTGACTATGCCAACATTTCTTGTTTAGCTTTAAACAAACGCACATCAGCCAAGGACGACGACGACTTTTGAATAACATTTTAAGTGATGTTCTTATCATAAAATTTAACAAAATTTAAATTCACGAGTTTCACTAACGCTGGCATTTCATTTAATTTCATTCATTTCTACCATCTGATTGTTCACATTCATGGCATTGATAAGTTCTCAATGTGTTGTCCTGCACAACGTAACAACAAAGTAATGGGAACCTTAGTAAAGAGCAGAAATGGGAGGGTGGAGGACATCAGCACACAGAAGGACATCATTTAAATGTTATGAACAGCAGTGGCAGCTCAAAAAGCAGCACAATTGAGTCCTCTTCTTACTGCCGACGGTCTGCTGTCTGTCAGTTAATGAAAGTCCAATTTCTATGTATGTATGAGCTCAAATTTCTTGTTGTTTTTGGGGTTCTCTTTTTTTTTTGTCCAGCAGTAATTGGCATGAAGCAGTCAGCTTTTAGATAGGTTGAGTTGATCGATTTTTGATGTCATTATCATGCTGAATGCTGCTGCTGTTGCTGCTACTGGTGGGTACATCAATAAACACCGTACGCGGAGTTTTGCCTCATTGTCATACTCAACGTTCTTTTGAATTGTCTGAGCGCCATTGTGTACATCACTCAGAATTATTTTTAAGTAAATAAATTACAGTGATATTTAACAAAAACATTTGAATCTTATATATTTAAATTAATTTCTATCTGTGTATGTTGCACAGACTCCGAAAATAACCGTCCGATTGAGTTCAAATTTTCAGAATATTTGGTGTTAGAATAAGATAAGAGGGGATTTTTTTTTAAATATGTAGCTTTATTAAGAGAAATTCGTGCAATGTATTTTATTAATACGATTGTCAATTATTAGCACAGACTTTCCCCATTTTTCAGACAGCATACAGATTACGCATTGAAAAAACTCCTCTTAATTTGAGACGATTCTAGAATCAACCATTCATTTAATATTCATATTCATATTCTTATTCCAATTCTTATTCCTATTCATAATCATATTCATATTTATATTTATATTTATATTTATATTTGTATTCATTTTTATATTCATATTCATATTTGTATTCATTTTTATATTCATATTCATATTCATATTCAAATTCATATTCATATTCATATTCATACTCATACTCATACTCATACTCATACTCATACTCATACTCATACTCATACTCATACTCATACTCATACTCATACTCATACTCATACTCATACTCATACTCATACTCATATTCATATTCATACTCATATTCATACTCATACTCATATTCATATTCATATTCACATTCATATTCATATTCATATTCATATTCATATTTATATTTGTATATGTATTTATATTTATATTCATATTCATATTCATATTCATATTTATATTTATATTCATATTCATATACATATTCATATTCATATTCATATTCATATTCATATTCATATTCAATTTCATATTCATATTCATATTCATATTCATATTTATATTTGTATTTATATTTATATTCATATTCATATTCATATTTAAATTTATATTCATACTCATATTAATATTCATATTCATATTCATGCGCATCCCTAAATACAGAGACATTAAATTTTCCAGTCCATTATAGCGTTTTTGGACGTTCATATCCATATTCATATTCATATTCATATTCATATTCATATTCAAATTCATATTCACATTCATATTCATATTCATATTCATATTCATATTCATATTCATATTCATATTCATATTCATATCCATATTCATATTCATATTCATATTCATATTCGTATTCATATTCATATTCATGTTCATATTCATATTCATATTCATATTCATATTCGTATTCATATTCATATTCATATTCATAATCATATTCATAATCATATTCATATTCATATTCATATTCATATTCATATTCATATTCATGTTCATATTCATATTCATATTCATATTCGTATTCATATTCATATTCATAATCATATTCATATTCATAATCATATTCATATTCATATTCATATTCATATTCATAATCATATTCATATTCATATTCATATTCATATTCATATTCATATTCATATTCATATTCATATTCATATTCATATTCATATTCATATTCGTATTCATATTCATATTCATATTCATATTCATATTCATATTCATATTCATATTCATATTCATAATCATATTCATATTCATAATCATATTCATATTCATATTCATACTCATATTCATATTCATATTCGTATTCATATTCATATTCATATTCATATTCATATTCATATTCATATTCATAATGATATTCATATTCATATTCATATTCATATTCATATTCATATTCATATTCATATTCATATTCATATTCATAATCATATTCATATTCATAATCATATTCATATTCATATTCATATTCATATTCATATTCATATTCATATTCATAATCATATTCATAATCATATTCATATTCATATTCATATTCATGTTCATATTCATATTCATATTCATATTCGTATTCATATTCATATTCATATTCATATTCATATTCATAATCATATTCATATTCATAATCATATTCATATTCATATTCATATTCATATTCATATTCATATTCATATTCATATTCATATTCATATTCATATTCATATTCATATTCATATTCATATTCATATTCATATTCATATTCATATTCATATTCATATTCATATTCATATTCATATTCATATTCGTATTCATATTCATATTCATATTCATATTCATATTCATATTCATATTCGTATTCATATTCATATTCATATTCATATTCATATTCATGTTCATATTCATATTCATATTCATATTCGTATTCATATTTATATTCATATTCATATTCATATTCATAATCATATTCATTTTCATAATCATATTCATATTCATATTCATATTCATATTCATAATCATATTCATATTCATAATCATATTCATATTCATATTCATATTCATATTCATAATCATATTATTATTCATATTCATATTCATATTCATATTCATATTCATATTCATATTCATATTCATATTCATATTCATATTCATATTCATATTCACATTTTTTTGTTATTCATAGATTTTGTTTATTTTCCCTACTCACTATTTTTCATTAAGTTTGAAAAAATATCATGACAATTATTAATGACATTGGGTGTTCAGTTCAAAAGTCGTGATACAGCTTATTTTCTCTGACCGTATTCGTCTCATCAGCTACTTCGACGAAAATTTAAGAATCAAAAAAATTCCATCCATGTTCTAATATAGCTTTCTTCGATAGACTTCCAGCAAAAACAGCTATCTTGAAGCTTGATTTATTCAATGTGGATTTTTCAATTATGCCAATTTTAAAAATATGCATAATTTAAAATCACGTCAGCTTAAGCATAGCAGCCTGGATGCAGCCACTCAGAACCAATTCGTGCTAAAGAATGATAAACGGAAGCCGCCTAGCGATTGACGACGACATCAACTTCCGGGTTACCTTTAAAATATTCGACACTGAGGTTGTGACTAGCGTGTGGTCTTCGGACGATTGCCTGCGTCACTGACAACAGCAACAAAAACTACGCTAACTACAACACGATGACTCCGTTAAGTCTGCAACGAACGAAAAACACTTGAAATTTATTTAATATGCTAATAAAAATTTTATTAAGTCGCTTCCGTCGCAGCTCACTGGGAGTTGGTTGTTGATAATAATTGCGCAACGAGAAGTATGCAAAATAACTGAAGGACGGACGACCGGATGGACGGACGAAGCAACTGACTGATGGAGTGAATGATGTTTGATGGTGTGATCGTTGGTGCCGCTTGGTATGTGCCACTTGCAGTTGTAAAAATTTCTTGTACACACACACTAAATTTATTGGTGTGCGAAAAGCGATAATAACGGCGCAGCAAGCGGTAGCTTCCGGTTTGAAACGCCAGTGTTTTTTTTTTTACGTTTTTGTGTGTGCCGTTTTTTTTTTGTGTGTTATTTTTGTGTTGGCATTTAGGTTTTTGCTTATAAACAAAACTTGTTTGGAGCGGTGTTGGAGGGCAACAAAATGGGGCACAATAAAAGTGATTGGGGTGCTGTTGTAACGGATGCTCGGCAGAGAGTTGTGCAGTTTTAATGTTTGTGTTGCTCTTTACATTTGGGGTCGCCCTACTGTGTGCTTTTCTCTTGGGGCAAGGATGTTGGTGGTTAAGAAGAACTGAACTGAAGTTCTTGCGCGGAGTAGATTTAGCTGCGTGGATATAAAAAGCTGTCTAGATGACTGGAAAACTCTGATAAAGCTGCTTAGTAGCTGATTTTTTTCGCTGTATATTTAATATTCTATTCCAGTGTTATTTTGCATATTTTTAGGCACAACATATTTGATTTATTCGCCACATTATTCATAAATTATATACATTGATTGCCTTGAAATAGGTTTTGATATTAAATTTATTTCTGTTACTTTGCAACAGAATGTTTATTTAAAAATCATATTTTATGTTAAAGTGCCTTTAAAAATATATATGAAACATAAAAATGGGGCGAACAATATTTTTGATGTGTTGCATACTTTGATACTTTTATGCATTCAAAGGCCACAACAGCTGTGTATGAGTGTGTATGTACGTATGTATGTTAATGTAAAATGAGTGAGTTTGTTGAATATTTAAATACCGGAAATTGAGAAATTATCTTTTTATATTCATGTTATTATTTTCATGACACGTGTGCAGTATGTGTCTGCCGTTTTTTTTTTTATATTTTTTATTTGCTGATTTTATTAAGCTTTTCGTAAATTTTACACATTTTTGCATAAATAAATATAAGGTTATGAAGTTGGTAATAAAGTAGAATTGGAAAAATATTTCTACAGTGTCTAAGAGTCAAAGTGACATTTTGAGGCACAATGCTCTTGTGTTAAAAAAATTGTTAATTAACATTTATTAGGCTGAAAATTTTAATTTCATGAAATCGATTGCTATTTATTTTGTTTTTTTTTTTTTTTTTTTCTTTCATTCTTCATCAACCTTTGTGTCATAAACTATACTCCTGGAAAAGCGGTTATAAAGCTAATATTAGCTGTGTTTTTTACCAAGCGAGCTGTAAAAAAACGCCCGCTTATCATAGAAATACTCGCTTAAATAACTTAGGAAACTAATAGTGGCTTAAAGTTTAGCGAGCAAACGAAAAAAAGTGCTTCCAAGTCATTTCTCAATTATTGTGTAGTTTTTCTATGAGGGTGGCAACTGTGACTTCGGATTTGTTTTGTTTATATTTTTTGTTTACATTTTTGACAAATCAGACAATGCTTCCAAGTTTTAAGAAACATTCTTAAGCAACTTAGCAGTCGTTTTTTGACTACTCGCTTGGTAAAAAACACATCAATTATCACCACTCATCTTAGTTACACAGCGCAACCGGTGACAAATAGCCAAATTACAATTACAAAATTTTTTTTATACGGACTTTATAGATTTTAATGAAACTTGGCACCTTTGGGTTTGTGTGGTCGCTGATTACGAATTCAGCAGTAGATTTTCAAAATTAAAAATGCCGAATGCAATATGGCTATGGTGATCATAAACATAAATGAAAAAAAAAAAAACAAAGCACAAAATTTTTTTTGAAAATAGCAAATAGCAAAGCGAGAAAAATCATGCATAAAATTTAATATTAAGACACAACGAAGGTTTGGGCTACTGGCACCAAAATCACAGCTATGTGTGAAAATCTAATTAAAAAAAGGAAAAGGAAATAATAAGGTGGCTTTGAGATAATCTTTTCAGCAATCAAAGTTGTTCTGAATAAAATTTGTATAAATCTAATGATAATTTTGAATCTTAAAAATACTTTGGCGGCAAAAACTAAAGCAACTCAAACCAGCATGTTGCACTAAGACTTATAAAATTTAAAATATTAATGAAATAGCAAGATGCAACGTTTTTGATCACTATTTGGGATATACCTACAGCCTTTAGTATTTGTCGTACATATATAAAATATATGCCAAATTATAGTTTAAATGGCGGATAAGAGAAATATTTAGTTTTGGATTTTATCATTGCTTTAATAAATAAAGCCACAAAATAACACAATCTAAGAAGAAAAATTTATTGTATATTTATTTTATTTATTTATATTTATTACTATTAACTACGCCAATAAAAAACCCCCAAATAATTCACAAGCAATCTCTGCATTGCCAACGTGTGACTTTTTGGGCTGGACTGTTTGGGCTTACAAAAAAAGGATTTCAAAAATTTAAAACAAGTTAATCAAGTCTTTCGAAATAACTTGACTGGAAAATCCAACATTTCTAGGAAGAATTAATGAAAAAGCCTTTTTATTGTATTAAATAATATTACGGGGCCTGTGATAAGCAAAGAGAGAAAGAAAGAGAGAGAGAGCAGCAACAGTACTTGTTCTGAAATTACAATTCATAGATTTTCCAAGGAAGGTTTTATAATAACAGGTCATTCAATAAGTTCGTAAGATAAGTAAGAAAAAAACAAAATTTTGATAAAACTCGATTATATTATTCAACATAGTTGCCTTCAAGAGCGATACAAAGAGTATAGCGCTTTTCCAACTTTTCGATACTACTTTTGTAGTACGATTTCTCTTTCTCGTTAAAATATTCCTCGGTTTCAGCGATTACTTCATCATTACACTTGAATTTGTTTCAGTGGGTGGGTAAGCAATTCGAAGCCCAATTCATTCAATTTTGCCATCGTTTTCATCGATTTGTGACACGGCGCATTGTCTTGGTGAAACAACACTTTTTTCTTTTGCAAATGTGGCCGTTTCTTGGCGATTTCAGCCTTCAATCGATCTAAAAGTGCACAGTAATAGTTGGTGTTGATGGTGGTTCCTTTTTGGAGATAGTCGATGAATATTATTCCTTTCGCATACCAAAATACAGACGCCATCACCTCACAAGCCGACTGTTGGGTCTTTGCTCGCTTTGGATTCGGTTCGTCGACTGCTGTCTACTCAGCTGACTGTCTTTTGGATTCTGGTGTGTAATAGTGAAGCCATGTTTCATCTATTGTCATATATCGACGATAGAATTCCATTTTATTGCGATTTAACAGCGTCAAACACTCCTCTGAAGCATCAATTCATTGTTGTTTTTGGTCGACTGTGAGCTCACGCGGCACCCACTTTGAACAGAGCTTTCGCATAACCAAATGTTCGTGTAAAATGGTAAAAACACTACCATTTGATATCTTTACAATGTCAGCTAGCTCGTGCACCTTCAATTTGCGATCGTTCATAACCAATTTGTGGATTTTTTTGCTGTTTTGTGGAATAACAGTCTGATTTGGGCGTCCACTGCGCTCTGCATCATTTGTGCTTTTACGACCACGTTTAAATTCAGCAATATACTTTTCTACCATTAGTTTCGATGGAGCAGAGTTCGGATAATGTTTATCAAGCCATTGTTTGGTTTCCACTGTATTGTTTTTTTTTCATCAAAAAGCAATGCTTTATCAAAACTCGAAATTCACTTTTCCCATTTTTTTTTTTTTTTTAATAACTATAGTTGCACACAAAATGCTATAACTCACGAAACAATTGTCAGATTGTTGTCAAATTTTTATACGTATCGGTTTGAAGGTTGGTACTAAATAAAAATCATATGGAAAAAATCTAGTAACGCCACCTATGTGTCATCCTATGGACTTTTTGAAAGTACTGTTATTTAATGATAACTTTTATTATTTACCGAAAACTGGAGAAAAATTTAATTATAACATACATATAACTTTGAATTTGAATAGAACGTTCAATTTCCTATAAGATGGATACGTTTTGGTGGCGGCCGTGGCGTAGTGGGTAGAGTGTGTGGCCCATACGCCAGAGAAACCTGGTTCGAATCCCACCTGACACAGAAAGTTTTTTCAATTGAATTAATTTTACTTTTCTCAGAAAGTAAAAACTGCCATGAAAAGCTTCTTGAGAACATTAGCTGTTCGGAGTCGGCATAAAGCATGTAGGTCCAGTTCTCGATCATTTGTGTTCAAACATTTCACAACACAATCGATGATAAGAAGCTCGGTCAAAAATCCTTCCAAGATACGTTTCAGTCATTTATATCCCACTATTTGTTTTTAAGATATAAAATTCAGAAATTGAAAAATAATTTTTATCATTGTTTTTTATGTGCAAAATAGAAAATCGCGATGAGCGACTTCAAAATATTAATGTTAAGAATTCCGGTTTTTACAGGCATCTCTGCTCACCTCCCTGAATCTCTTACAGAGAGAATTTTGAAAAAAAAAAAAAATAGTCGACTTTTTAGAATCACCCTAGTATATATACACGTATCCATATATGATATATAGATAAAGGTCTCAAAAGTAGATACTCAAGGGATCAGTGATTTTTTCCGATCGTGGGAGATTAGTTTAAAGGAAATGTTTAAACTAACGCCAGATTAAAGGAAATGTTTATTAAAAAATGTCTTTTTTGCCTATCTGCATTTTGAACACTTCCTCAAGAGAACGTCATTTTCAAAATCAAAAAAAAAAAGAAAAACTAGTAAGGAATGGAGCTTCGGCAGAGTACCGAAGCCAAAATACTCCCCCGCGGCCGAATTGAAGTATTTTCGAAGTCTTTAGCCACGACAGACACGATAGCATTCAGTTTTATATATTAACGAAAGTTTTCCTATTTTGATGACGCCACTTTGTATGGGAGGTAGGCGTGGTTTTCATTCAATTTTGCCAAATATCATAGAGATGGTTTGTATTATATATCAAAGCTCATTTGCTGAATTTCAAGACATTTCTTTAATTTTTGTGGATTTTTAAGAGATTTTAGGTTTAAAAAAAAAGCCAATTTGAATGGGAGGTAGGC
This sequence comes from Coremacera marginata, assembly GCA_914767935.1. Lineage (NCBI taxonomy): Eukaryota > Metazoa > Arthropoda > Insecta > Diptera > Sciomyzidae > Coremacera > Coremacera marginata. Next base: position 233,751,528 of record OU612043.1, on the reverse strand, counting down.
GTGGTTTTCATCTGATTTTTCAAATATCATAGTGATAGTCTATAGATTTTTTAGTCTATAGAAAGACAGACAGACGGACACACGAAAATCGACTCAGGTGGTGATGCTGATCAAAAATTTATATACTTTTCTATACCTGCCACACCTTCTTATCGGCGTTGCAAACGGAATGACAAAGTTAATATACCCCCAACACAGCACGCGTTGGGGTATAAAAATTTTTGAAATATATTGCGTTCTATTTGCGTTTCATTCTCGTTGACAAACGAGACGTGATTTACCAGAAAAAGTTAAAGCAAAAAAACTAACATTCAATTCGCAGTCTTCGATTTCAGGATGGTGGGACAACAAAGCAGCAAAGAAAGGCTTTTAGCTCTAATTCTGCAATCAAATGAAAAATAATCTTAATCAATACGAAATTAAACTTAAGCAAGTTATCTTAATACCACGATAGCTGCAAAAGCTGTAGCGTTATCGAGGCAAAAATTTGATAGAATTAGTTGGCTTAGAGTATAGACCTAAAAGCCAGAGATATTGCTAACACAAACTGGACTTCCAGAGGTGACTGCAACATATCTCGAAGGCTTTGGCCGGAGCTAAATGAGAAGAGAACTAAAAGCCTTCTGCTTTTGGTCAAACGGGAAATCCGGATTCTTGTTGAATCAATAACAATAAACAATAAACAATAAACAATAACTCACCTACTATGCGAATGTCCAAGTCTACAGAATCGTCGCCTCCGACATATGGGGAACAGATTTTTCAAAGTTAGTGAACACGCCACTGCTAGACATCTGGAGGTTCATAAAAAGCACAGGATGGTTTGAGAAACAAATCGGAACAATGGTTTAACATGGTACCACAAATATAAAAAAGGATTCGGCATGGACCTATAGGCCCCCGTGGACGCGCTGGTAACGGTGTACGACCCTACTTACCTAACCTAACTTGGCTTAGTGAAGAAAAATCCATAAGAAAAGCACACTACCAATTTATGTTTTGTTCGGCCACCAAAAAGCAAAACAATTTTAAACAAATATTTAGCAAATTTCAAAATTTAATGAAGCAAAATGAATTAAAGCAAAGATTTCTTAAAGCACACAAAAGTATGCTAAATATTTTGAAATGCACACACACACACACACACACCAATATCATCAGGTGTTATTGTTAATTTAAAGAATATTATTTACTTTACAACAAGAATCAACAATAATAACAAACAGCAAAGCTCACAGCAGGGTTCACAACTTGACCCTTAGCATAAATTAAAAAAAAAAAAAAACAGCAAAAAAGAAGACATCGCACACACATTCATAGCACCTTACAACAGCTACAAAGAGAAAAGGTTCGTTCAACCAAATTATTTGGTTCAGGTGACCATCAAGCATTTTCTACACGTACGCAAATTGTTTGCATTTTTATGCGACTTTCAATGTTGTCGATGAAATGTTAGTTCGTTGTTTGTGTTGTGGCTTTTGTTGTTGCTACTGTTTTTTTGTGTTTGGTTGCCGCAGTAATAATGCCGTGTCTTTGTGTGTGTCCGTGCGTGCGTGCGTGCGTGCGTTAGGTTGGTGACAACTTAAGTGGAATTTTGTTACCCAAGTGGAACCAGAAATTGTCAATCCATTTGGGGATTACTTATGTTTGTTGTTGTGGTTATTGTATTTGGAGACCTATTTTATGTCAATTTTTTTTATTTCTATTTTTATATATTTTTAAGTTGGGTCTGCAAATTTCAATATACAATATAAAGCTTGTTACTGGCAATACGTTGACCTAACATTTTTGGTTAGATTTGTTTTTGTATGCAGGTCAGCAAAAACCGATCAGAACAAATAAAAGGTGAGTTGCTGCAAGAGGGTAAAGAAGCGAACAACCCAACAATCCTTTTTCTGTTCGGTTTCACTCTTGTTATTTGTCGGTCGACCGACCGAACGAACTACTTACTTTAAAGCATTTGATTTGATGAGGGTTGGACAATTAAAGTGCTTTGACACCCAGGCACACTTAATAAATCGGTTAAGTTGTTTCAATGTTTCAGCTCAGATCAGTCAGGTGTAGGCATTATTTTGCTTCCATTGAATAGAAGTAGACTTTAATTTTGATTTTAGGACAATCAAATTTATTTAAAATAATGCATATAAATTATGAAAATTATCTTCGTAGTTTTGATATGATAATAAAGATTTCGTTTGTTCAATAAAAAAAAAAAAAAAATTAGAAGTCGCTTCTTTTTTATTCATGATAGTTTACAATTTTGGACCTTATCTCAGTTTCTCATTGAAATTAAAAATCGCTACATTGCTTACCATCGCCAGGCATATTATTTTCAGAAATTCAAATAATATTTCAAAATTAAACATATTTTATGTTAAACACTTACTTTTTTATGTAAGTTTTAGAATATGATATAAAACGTACCTAAAACGAAAAAGAAAAATATATGAAAAATATATTCTCTGTATTTTTAGATGTAAGTATGTTAAATGTAAATGTAACAGTTTTAGAAAAATAAGTTTATTTGATTTTCCTTAAAATTGGCTCATCAAAATTGAAAATCTTCACTACCTTTTGGCACCCTTTTGGTTATTTTGTGGTAAAATACTATATTCTGAAAATTTTAGCATAAAATATATTGAATATGTACATATAGCTCTTTAAAATTTAAACTTCAATAATCGAAAAATTTTTTTTGGTGTTATTATAGGCTGTTTGTACTAGGTGGATCAAAAAGTGTGGTATAATTGAAACAAGAAAAATTTTTTGGCTAAATTCGGTTTTATTTTACAAGTCGATTTATTAACTTTTTTCATTTTGTCCGAAAAGTAGACTTGCAGAAGCTTTCCAAAATGAGCCTTAGTTTCAGCTGTGAGTTCCTTATTTAAGAAAATCGCTTACCGGTGGGACATTTCTTTAGGTTTAGTTACAGGTGTAGAAGTCACTGGGCACCAGGTTTGGGTAATACGCCGACTGAGAAACCAGTTGAAACCCGATTTCGTGCAATTTTGCTTGCGTTAATAAGCAAAAGCATTGTCGTGATGATAGAGTATTTTTTTTCTTCTTCAAATACGACCGTTTTTCTGCTATTCAAATTTTCAGATGATGAATAATATGCTCCAGTTAGTTTCACCTTCATCAAGATTATCGGTGAATGTTCTTTAATGCGCATCCCTAAATACAGAGACATTAAATTTTCCAGTCCATTATAGCGTTTTTGGACGCTTGGAAGCACTCGATCTGGAGAAAATCATTGGGTTGACTGCTGGATGGACTCTAGTGGGTAGAAATAGGTCCATGAGTGTAATCCAAATGTCACAAGTATTGGCAAAACGATTGAAAAGGCAAAAAGGCTCTTCAGGTGCGCTGGTTGTACCAAGTCTCGCCTCTAAAAGGCGTTTTAAGATGATTTTGAATAAATGATGGCGACTGAAGCTGGATCAATTTTCGATCGAGATATTCTTGCAAGAAAAATGTTGAACCACTTTTCGGACCTGTATTGGCACAGGTGATATTGCATATATATTGGTGGTACATGGGTAAATCCTGCGTTGCAGACGTTGTATTCGAACCCAAACGTTTTGATTGATATTTTTATATAACCTTCATTAAAAACAGTACTTTCACATGACATTTAATTATTGACTTAACTGTTTGTAGAGAAAAAATATTCGTACCGAATGTGTTGTTCGGACGTCATCAAAAACGGATGTCGTTTTGGAGGTCAACGTGTATTTGCATACTTTTTAGTGAAATTTTCATAGGTATCAAAAAACCCCAATTAGAAAAAAAAGAGAAATATTTGAAGATATTAAAAAAGCTCTAATGGGTATTATAAGTTTCTGGGCTCATCCAATTTTAAATTTTTATGTTGCGGACGTTACGTGTCGGAGGTTATACTTTTTCCTTTGTGATTGAATAATCTATGTTATTAATTAATTAAGTAACTTAGTAATTAAGTAAATCAGAAATTGTAACGAACTCTTCAGTTCGTTTGTAATTGCTGGGGTAGGCAAGGGTTCAGTACAAACAATATGTAGCTCGGTAGTTTTAGTTTTAAATTTATAAGTAATCTTTATTGGGCGTTTCTTTTTTCTATTTAAAACTATGACTACAATAGGATTAGATTTTAAATGTAATTATTCAAAATATTATATTTTATCTATAATAAAATAAAACATTATTCAAAATATTAACAATGGCTGTAATTATTATTGTTTAGTCATATTCTATAACACAAAATTAATTATATTATTATTTAGACTTCGTGTATTTACTTAAATGAAGTGAAACAACCTGAGCTAGAAGGGTGTAAACGCCTTCAATACGAAATAACCTGTGCTTAAAGGGTGTAAACGCCTTTACTATAAATACCCTGAGCTTAAAGGGTGTAAATGCCTTTACTGTGATCACCATGAGCTTAAAGGGTGTTAATGCCTTTACTATGAGAACCTGAGCTTACTGCCCTAAGTCTTGGCACATGTGCACGCGACTGCGCACTGTGCAAGACTGACTTTCCTATGCTAGCGCGTCGCTTTTTATTTGCTTGCGCTGTTTTTCTGTTTAGTTGTTCTGTTGTTTTGTTTACATGCATGTCTATGCATGTATGCGTGTATGTGTATATTTATTTGTTTGTGAATGTTATAATCACATAATTAAGTAATTAAGTAATTAAGTAACTAAGTTATTTAGTAATTAAGAAACAAATTTAATATATTGTTCTCTCCATGGCTCAACCATTTCATTATTATCTTTAGCCAATAAATTAAATTTTTAATAAAACAAAAACATTTACGTAGCATTTACTAAACATTTACTAAATAAATAGAAAAACTACATTTGTGAAATATCGCGGACGATCATGGTTAATTAGTTAATATATGAATATCATAAGGAAATAGAATTTAAATGTTTCTCCAATATAATATCCTAAAATTTCCTTCTTCCTCTCTTATCCTTTTCTGGATAAACCTATAATCAAATCTAAAATGGGTCTTACTAAATTGAGGTGAACAGTATAGTTAAAGCATTTGTTTCTTAGATGTACAGTCAGTACGTAAAATTAGTAAACGTGAAATTGGTGACGATAAAAATTTCTCAACGCATCTAAAATATTTTCCACTGCAAGTACTTATTTTTCTCCTACAAACCATTTTTCCAATATTTAAGTCCATGGTGGCAATATCAAATATTATCCAATCGCAACCAAACTTTATATTTAAAGTTTCTAAATCAAATGAAAACTTTTTTCGGCCGGCAAACTATACAATAATTTTAACGATAGGTCTATTGTACAGCCTTAACAAAGGTCAGAAAACTACTTTTGAATCATTTTCATCGTCATTTTTATAAGAAATTATGGAGGTTGGTTGCTTCTCACTTTTATAAATTGTAAGCGCGTAAAAATAAATGAATGTCTTATAAAGGATGAAGATTACAAGTTCACTAACAAAATTTTTCAAAAAAGTTCACTAAAGCTATCTCTTTGGATATTTTCAATTTAATGAATTTTTTTAGGATATGATTATAAAACAAAAATCGAACCAGCGGTTCAGTCCTAACAAGATTTTCGCCAAACATTTGATAACTAATTGTACAGTGTATGGTTTTTAAATAAACGATATAAGTCCCTAAGAAGAGGATCATCAAGTTCTTTCCAAAACTACAAACGTTTTTGTTAAATCGGAGATAGTCTGCAGATTGCCACACAATAACTGATTTTTTATTTAAAATATTTTCCGATAAATCAAAATGAATAAGTTGTTTGAAAACTACACAGCTATCTATAATACACCTTCAGAAATAGTCAATAAGATAGTCAATAATAGTCAAATAGAATTTTAGTTCATATTTTGATAATACATCATCATTATAATTATTTTTATATAAATTTAATAAATTAAAATGTACATATATTTAAATTCATATATAAATAAAAATAGTTTAAATAAACACACATTTAAGAAATGATAATTAACATATAATTTTTTAAATAAATTTACTACAAAACAGTTCTGCCTTCCCCTGTTTATATCGATAAGAAAAATAGACACGCGGTTACCTATATCAACATTATAAAAAACGGTCATGGTACATTTATTTATTTTGTATGGTACATTTATAGTGGAGTACGCAAAGCTGCAGGCAATATAAAGATACTGCGTCAGCAAGAAAGAGTGAGTGAATTTTATTTGTTATAAACAAAAATATTCAGAACTCTCGGCAAAGCAACTTCACATAATCTTTCAAAACATAATGAAGAAAACACTAAAAAACAAAACGTAAAAGAGAATCAAAAAGAGGAAACGTACAAAAGCATGCTTTTAGGATTTATTTAAAAAGATTTTAAGTCAAAAATCAACAAAAGTAGCAAACATTTTTGGCGGAATCGAGAAAAATTTAAATGCCACCGAAAGACAACAAACTACCCTATAGGAACAAACTAACTTGTTTTTAAAAGCAACTAATTAAAAAACTAGTTTAAAATAAACCAGTATATGAACTACTTTGAATTATATTAAGGCGGCATCCACTTCAATATATGAAGTGATTGAAATACTACTTAAAAACCAGTGATTGATAAACTACTTTGAATTATATTAAGGCGGCAACTACTCTGATGTTGGCATGTTTTAATTGAAAATTTTTATTAGATTACAAGCTTATACATATATATATTTAACCATGTTATTTCATCAAATATTATTATCTTTTGGCCATCAGTAATAGTTTTCAATTGGTTATTTTAAAGCAATTAAAAAAATAATTTAAATGTAACTAATTTAACAAGTAGTTGAAAATATATGCAGACGACAGTCAATTGACTTATTAAGCGGACATCACCATACAAAATAAGTTAGTTCGTTCTATGGAAAAAAGTCAGAATTTCAACTAGTTGTGGTTGACAAAAAACTACTTTATCAACTACTTTTAAATTAGTTGATTTTCCTACAGGGTACGATATGAATTGAAATACGTGGTATGTGTGGATGTGTTTACAATGTGTGTGTGTGTGTGTGTGTGTGTGTGTGTGTGTGTTTGTGTGTGTGTGTGTGTGTGTATGTGCTTTTAAGTGTGCAGTGAAATTGCGTACATTCAAGGTTCTATATAGTCGAATGCGCGTGGAAAATGAGGCGGAAAAACATTACAATAAAAAAGAAATTCTAAGTTCACAAGAAATCTCAAAAACAAAATTTAAAACACAACAAGAAAAAAAAGCCAATGTAGAAAAAAATAGAATGTAATTGATAATAAAAACAATACCCAAATATTATAAAATAAAAAAATATACACAGCCAGCTAAAATTTTAGCAAATAAAAAACGAAACAAATTGGCAATGCTAAAAACAGGCTTTAAATGCAAATAAAACGCATTAAATTCAATGTTGACAAAAGAAATAATAATCAGCAATAGCACTGCCTGCAACGAGGGAAAATTGTAAATTGAGCGATTCAAATTTATGAGGCGGCAAACGTTTTCTTAGCGTAACGGAGGGAGCGTGTAGCGCATACAAAAGCTTAAAGGGGGGAGTCGAATAAAATTTATAAGTGGCATATGGTGTTTTTTACAAATTGTGAGCTAAAAGTAAAGTTTTTATGAATATAAATTTTTTATGAATATAAAAAGTATATGAATATGAATACGAATATGATGAATAGAAAAAAGTATATGACTATGAATATGAAAATGAAAATGAAAATGAAAATGAAAATGAATATGAATATGAATATGAATATGAATATGAATATGAATATGAATATGAATATGAATATGAATATGAATATGAATATGAATATGAATATGAATATGAATATGAATATGAATATGAATATGAATATGAATATGAATATGAATATGAATATGAATATGAATATGAATATGAATATGAATATGAATATGAATATGAATATGAATATGAATATGAATATGAATATGAATATGAATATGAATATGAATATGAATATGAATATGAATATGAATATGAATATGAATATGAATATGAATATGAATATGAATATGAATATGAATATGAATATGAATATGAATATGAATATGAATATGAATATGAATATGAATATGAATATGAATATGAATATGAATATGAATATGAATATGAATATGAATATGAATATGAATATGAATATGAATATGAATATGAATATGAATATGAATATGAATATGAATATGAATATGAATATGAATATGAATATGAATATGAATATGAATATGAATATGAATATAAATATAAATTTAAAATTGGCAATGAAGATGACATCAAATTGGAATTTGCTTCGTTTACAGCAAAAGTACTTCTATACCTCCATTTTTCCCATATTTTGACCCGAAAATTTAATTCTATTTTAAACTTTTTAATCTTTCCATTCTGCACCAACTTATTTTGGCATAACTATGTTACGTTCAGATAAAATATAAGAACAAAATATGCGAATATGTCTTCAAAGTATATACTCTCTTTAAGTCCCAATTAATGAGTAAATAACCCAAGAATAGACAGTATCAAATTGTTGGCTATTTTATCTTGCTTCCACGGCAATAACGTCTACAATATTCACGCACAATCAAAGCTGAGCATTGGTTGCTTCAATTAAGCCAAGCCAAGTGTGGCTTAAATAAACAACCACAGCCAATGAGTATAACAGACAAAAGCAACAACAATAGAATCACAGCCACAACAGTCAATTCCACAGCAATTCTATTATCATTACGCTAATTGTTACATTCATTCATTCATTCATTCATTCCGCTTGCTGCAAGAAAGACTATGAGATGTGTTCTTAAAAGGATTTGATTTGCTTATGCAAAAAGGGAAGCACCAGTAACAGCAACGTATTGAGTCGTATACAAAGTTGGAGAACTAGCAAACACTGTAGGTCACATTAAGTTGATGGTTCGAATGGTAGCTGAATGGAAGATGTGTATTAATTACAAACACACACACACTCACGTCATATGCGCCAATATAAGGAATCACATGCAAGCCCACACGCTTCTAAATCCTTTCGCAAAATGTTTTTCCCATTTACCAAATTAACATTTAAAAGGACCAAGAAGATGAAATCCTTTCGAAGTATAACTAATACAACAAGCTCAGAGCAGGCAAAAAAACAAAAAAAAAAAAAGAAAGGAAAAGGAACCAACTGAGACAAGTAATGAGTGACATGGGCTAACAACAAGAACAACAACTATGCATGACATTGTTAGTCTTTGTCACATTGACAACGTTGTATTCATCCATTAAATGTATGTATTCGGATCCAAGCCTGCCTGCGTTCAATGAATGTCGCATTAGTAGTAAAATGAGCTAGTGGCCGACATGGATCTTGAGCAGTGTGTGGTGGCCCAGTTTATGTTAATAGTGCGTGCGAAGCTAGTAGCTGTTGTGTCCCTCCTTAAAAGCATACAAGTGGAAATACAAACATCACTGAAAGTGCGTGTAGTTTTTGTTGTTGTTGTTATTGCTGATAAATAGAATAAAGTGGCTGGCTAAATGTTGGCCCTCATTTTGGCAAACATTTTGGCAGCAGTTGATGTGCTTGTGTCTGAGTTTGTTTACGCTCTTGAGTCCTTTTTCGATCCCGATAAATTTTTTCTCTTGGTAGCTTGTTTGTTTGTGTTTGCAACATTTATAAATAGCATAAATATTAAGCGGATTAAGTGGAGCACACAAATAAGTCGATTGCATGGTAATTAAAGCGAATTGATAGTTTGCAGTTTTCGAGATGGTTAAAATTTATTCAAAATTTTTATATATTAGGCAGGACGTGAGCGAAGGTTCAAAATATAATATAACAAAGTGTTTCCAAAACTTTTACAACTCAACCTTAATCATTTATTTATCTCTGGAGTAGGTAAATTTTTGAATTTTCATGATGCCTGACGAGAAGTTTGCTTTTCATTTCCATTTTAGTTTATTCAGCAACCATTAGGATTTGCATGATTTAATAGTGTATCACCGCTGAGGGAGCCATAAAATCGAATAAATAAATCACAACAGATTAGGCTACAAAAAAAACATAAATAAAAGCAAAACCAAAAAAAAAAAAGAAAAAAAAAGAGGATACAAATCAGTCCAAAAGCCAGAGAGTCTCTGCCAGCTGACACATCCTAAATAAACATCAGAAAGGATTTCATTTGAATAGAAAACAGAAATATCTACTTTTGATGCAGTTATGAGTGTTTTTTTTCACGTTCTTAGGAGCTACAAGGTAAATTAATATTTCACGACTTTGATTCACGTTATTGCTTGTAGCAGAAAAACTAACTTACATAAAACTTATTTGATAGCTCATTATAAAGGCAATGAAATCACCTTCCAACGGTATATCAACAAACCCCATCAACTTGGCGTTTACCGAGCTGTGATCGTGTGAAGATGAAATCAATCGGTTGCAAGTACCAAATTTCAACTTTAAGTGCAAATTTCTCAGAATTTAGCGTAATAAATGAAATTTTTTCCTTAGATCAATTTTGTAATTTATTCAATTTTCTTTTCAATGACACCAAAAATATAAACATATCTTAAAAAATACAAAGTTTGCTGTACTAAAAAATAATACTTAAGGATTAAATTAGTCAGAATTGAACCTGTTCGAAGGCATTCAGAAGTGAAAACATTGTATGAAATAATGAAAATTGGCAGCAGCAGGAAAAACACAGAAAACAATTTAGCCAAAAGAGCAACCCATCAGCTAGTCAACTTAACCAAGCGTCCAACCAAATGCCACCAATAAACCCACTAACAACAACAAATATAATAATAATGTTCATTTGACATGAATGAACGAATGAATCGAACGGAATGAGAAACAATGGAAAATTAATTCCAAAAATGTACAACTTGTCGGTCTAACGCTGCTTGGTCCGACACACGCTAATGCACAGCTAAGCTGACACATACATAGATGACCAACGGATTTGGTCAGAAAGTCAGAAATGCTAAAAACAAATAGTATAAAAATCTAATAAAGCGCTGCAAATGGTTGTATTTATTGTTTCGGCAGGCAATGAGTATGAATCGCCATTTAATGTGGTGGGTGGACAGACAGGACAGGATATCACAAAATAGAGGAAATGAAGGTGGCACGAAAACTGCTTGAATTGTTAAGCATTGGGAAAGCAACAGTAGAATCTACATCGTCATCATCGGTAAAACAAATATGAAAATGAAAATAATGCCAACAACGAACACATAGTGGATGCAATATTATTTGGAAACAGCAATTGAGTCAACATGGCTTCAATGACGCTTAATGCCATTTATAGCAGCTGCTAACGTTGCTGTCACTGTCCCCGTAACTGTCACCATATGATATTCGCCACCACTTCCGCTTCCGCATTATGATCTATTTTTGCTGCTGCAGTAATTTTTACGTAATAAAAATTTTTTTACGTAATGTTTTTAGATGTCGAGTTTTATTTTCCTTTCTTTTTTTTTTTTTTTTTTTGTTGCGTTAATATCTGGTTGTCTTTAAGAGTTGAGTAATTCATATATTGTTTGAGTAAATTAATTATTATTTTCTATAAAATTTTTAATTTCTTTTTTTTCGACAAAATTTTATTGTTACAAAAACGAATTTTTAAAATCATTGTCGCTGTTAAATTTATAACCATGAAAATTCTGAAATTTTTCGAATTCCGAAAATGAGTTTCACGAAATTCCTTTTGGGACAACTTAAACACTTACTTGCATTTATTTTCAAAAGTTATTATATAGCATCTTATTTTGCCTCAACACAACACCGATACCGATAGAAGCATTAAACAAAAATTATAAGCGCAAAAATATCGCCATCTTCTCAAGGTTTTTCTTACATTATCTAAAACGAACAGCTTTTAGTTTCACATTTCCATACAATGGCCAATGCAAAGCAACAACAACATAATGACAACACAAATTTTGCTCTTGTTTTACTTAATATTTCATTTCGTTTTGTTTTTGTTGTTTTTGTTATACATTCGAACTAGAAAATATTTTCCTTCTTCTTATAAAATATTTGCTAAGTTTTTCCTATTGTTCTCATACATCTTCATTGTTTCACTTAATTTTTCGACATAAACAAAGGAAGAAAGTCGAAAATAAAATTCATTTCATTTTCTTGCCGTTGCTACCAACTTTACCGCTATCAAACCGACAATAATTTTGTTTCAAAATACAATATTTTGACGTCCAACTTAAATTTCTTTTTCTTGTTCTTTCTTCATTTTTGTGCTTTGTATCCCTTGAGCGTTATCGAGAAAAAGCAACAGGGAAAACTTTTGCTGCTTCTCATATTTTTAATTTTTCAGCACGTAGGCAAAGTTTATGCTAGTTGGCAGCGCTGCCATAAAACGTTATGCACCTTTATTTTTTTAAGCCATTTTTAATTCATTAATGCTACTTTTAGTGGTTTGTAAATGTTTTTATTATATCAACTTTAATTGCAAGAAAAAGCGTTTGTGTGACGCCGCACAAAGTAGGCCAGGCAGATATCTACTTAATACTTCATCTCTATTAGAACCTATGGTATGATAACCATAAGTGGATCTTTTAAGATGGTGATGATGATGGTGAAGATGAAAAAGAAAAAAGATATAAAATAGAAAATGAAAAAAATCAAAAAAAAAAAAAATTAATATGTTTGTGAATATTAATATATGAAGATATGAATCTATGAATATATGAATATATGAAAATATGACTATATAAATATATGAATATATGAATATATGAATATATGAATATATGAATATATGAATATATGAATATATGAATATATGAATATATGAATATATGAATATATGATATATGTATATATGAATATATGAATATATGAATGTATGAATATATGAATATTTGAATATATGAATATATGAATATATACATATATATATTATATGAATTTGCATATGAATATGAATATGAATATGAATATAAATATAAATATGAATATGAATATGAATATGAATATGAATATGAATATGAATATGAATATGAATATGAATATGAATATGAATATGAATATGAATATGAATATGAATATGAATATGAATATGAATATGAATATGAATATGAATATGAATATGAATATGAATATGAATATGAATATGAATATGAATATGAATATGAATATGAATATGAATATGAATATGAATATGAATATGAATATGAATATGAATATGAATATGAATATGAATATGAATATGAATATGAATATGAATATGAATATGAATATGAATATGAATATGAATATGAATATGAATATGAATATGAATATGAATATGAATATGAATATGAATATGAATATGAATATGAATATGAATATGAATATGAATATGAATATGAATATGAATATGAATATGAATATGAATATGAATATGAATATGAATATGAATATGAATATGAATATGAATATGAATATGAATATGAATATGAATATGAATATGAATATGAATATGAATATGAATATGAATATGAATATGAATATGAATATGAATATGAATATGAATATGAATATGAATATCAATATGAATATGAATATGAGTATGAGTATTAATATGAATATGAATATGAATATGAATATATGAATATATGAATATATGAATATATGAATATATGAATATATGAATATATGAATATATGAATATATGAATATATGAATATATGAATATATGAATATATGAATATATGAATATATGAATATATGAATATATGAATATATGAATATATGAATATATGAATATATGAATATATGAATATATGAATATATGAATATATGAATATATGGATATATGAATAAATGAATATATGGATATATGAATATATGAATATATGAATATATGGATATATGAATATATGAATATATGAATATATGAATATATGAATATATGAATATATGAATATATGAATATATGAATATATGAATACATGAATATATGAATATATGAATATATGAATATATGAATATATGAATATATGAATATATGAATATATGAATATATGAATATATGAATATATGAATATATTATATGAATATATGAATATATGAATATATGAATATATGAATATATGAATATATGAATATATGAATATATGAATATATGGATATATGAATATATGAGTATATGAATATATGAATATATGAATATATGAATATATGAATATATGAATATATGAATATATGAATATATGAATATATGATTATATGAATATATGAATATATGATTATATGAATATATGAATATATGAATATATGAATATATGAATATATGAATATATGAATATATGAACATATGAATATATGAATATATGAATATATGAATATATGAATATATGAATATATGAATATATGAATATATGAATATATGAATATATGAATATATGAATATATGAATGTATGAATATATGAATATATGAATATATGAGTATATGAATATATGAATATATGAATATATGAATATATGAATATATGAATATATGAATATATGAATATATGAATATATGAATATATGAATATATGAATATATGAATATATGAATATATGAATATATGAATATATGAATATATGAATATATGAATGTATGAATATATAATTATATGAATTTGTATATGAATATGAATATGAATCTGAATATGAATATGAATATTCATATGAATATGAATATGAATATGAATATGAATATGAATATGAATATGAATTTGAATACGAATACGAATACGAATACGAATACGAATACGAATATGAATATGTATATGAATATGAATATGAATATGAATATGAATATGAATATGAATATGAATATGAATATGAATATGAATATGAATATGAATATGAATATGAATATGAATATGAATATGAATATGAATATGAATATGAATATGAATATGAATATGAATATGACTATGAATATGAATATGAATATGAATATGAATATGAATATGAATATATGAATATGAATATGAATATGAATATGAATATGAATATGAATATGAATATGAATATGAATATGAATATGAATATGAATATGAATATGAATATGAATATGACTATGAATATGAATATGAATATGACTATGAATATGAATATGAATATGAATATGAATATGACTATGAATATGAATATGAATATGAATATGAATATGAATATGAATATGAATATGAATATGAATATGAATATGAATATGAATATGAATATGAATATGAATATGAATATGAATACGAATATGAATATGAATATGAATATGAATATGAATATGAATATGAATATGAATATGAATATGAATATGAATATGAATATGAATATGAATATGAATATGAATATGAATATGAATATGAATATGAATATGAATATGAATATGAATATGAATATGAATATGAATATGAATATGAATATGAATATGAATATGAATATGAATATGAATATGAATATGAATATGAATATGAATATGAATATGAATATGAATATGAATATGAATATGAATATGAATATGAATATGAATATGAATATGAATATGAATATGAATATGAATATGAATATGAATATGAATATGAATATGAATATGAATATGAATATGAATATGAATATACCCGTATCAGCATTAGGTCGACATGATTCACATAACAAATATGAGCAACAAAAACTCTAGACCAGTTATTGGAAAAACGAACGCACCTGCGAATGCACAATGATTAAACAATGAATAAACTATTTATTTCGCTCATATATCATTGTTTGAAGCATAAATCTACCGTAAGCACACACACACACACACACACGCATACACACACAAATTAGCATCTAATCCTAGATGCTTAATCCTTTTGCATAGTTCTAGAAGCGCACTAAAATTTGTGTTTTTTTTTTTTTATCAATCATTAAGAGGGATTTGGTTTATTGTTGTTGTTTTTGTGCTTGAAATACAAAAAGATGTGAGTATTAGGAGTCCTTGTTCGACTAAGTTCATTATTTTAAACAAAATTCCATACAATCAAGAGTTGCTTGGTTATAAATCAAGAGCTGCTGTCATGCTATACTCACCTAACTGACTCGCATTCAACCAATTCAACCTAGCGTATCACATCGCTGCCTGACAAGCAGCACACTTAATGACCACATAAAGTATCCTTTTGCAGCATTACGTTAATTGCATTTGTCAGGACATTCAAATCGAACGTGTAGAACACAACAAAAACAGCGAGATAAAAAAAAATATTAACTGAGTCAACAACTTTTAAGCCAGTCACTACAGCTGGTAATATTTTTACGTGATTTATTCTTTTTGGTTTTGTTTTATGCATGATTGATTTTTATGCATTGTCATGAATACTTGTGCACATAAACTCTCAATCAAACACACACACACTAACGCACGCTTCTATCCAAGCTCATTTTCACTGCAAACTGTTGTAAATTTTTTTTTTTTATTTGCTGTGTGTGCAAATATTGTGCTATTTTTTGTGTTGAATTTATTTATTGTTGCGTTAATGAACCCATATTTTTTTTTATATTCTCTTTTATGTTACCTATAGAAGATTTTTCTGTACAGTTATGTCTGGTGCAAGGATTAAATATATAAAAAAATATTTATGCTCTTATTGATAACGATTTTCAATAATTTACTGGCACTCAGACAACTGATAAATATTTATGCATACTTTAAGACTGAGTTCGCTAAGCGCAGACCTAGATTTGTATGAGTAATTGAATAAATACTCAAAAATTTTAAGTACTTCCAATGTACTCGCAGTCACAAATTTTGAAAAAAAAAAAAATTACAAGTTTCACCATTTACTCTATTTATTTTTCCAATTTCAGCTGCACGATTAAAAACGCATTTAGAAAAAATGCACTGAAAAATTTTAACACTTATTTTTAGTTTTATTGGGCGTTTCAATTAAATAGCGTCAAACATGAAATTATATACATACACACTCACACGCACAGTAACAAAAAGTGTCACGCTGACTCCTACATACATGCACTCCCACATAACTATACACTTAACTTTGGCTGCTTAAGTCTTTTTCGCTCTTTTTCTTCGCCTTCGTATGTCGCCTTAAGTTTATTTAATTAATGCGAGTTCATAAAATTTTCATTACAAAATTTCGCTGCAAGATGTCGCTGTTAGAATGGTTTTAATAGCAATATTGAAGCTTTTAGCTAAACAACAATAACAACAACAATAGCAACAAAAAAGAACATGAATATAACGAACAACAACAATAACAGTAATAATAATATTTTTTTGTGGTTATTATAAATACGAACACAACCACACCGCCATGCACACTTAAGTACATAAGTATGTATGTGTATAAAACCACTACACTACACTACACAACAACAAAAACCACAACAACAATAGAATAAATAATGTTTGCCTGCATTGCGGCGCTTTAATGACAGCCAAGTATGAATGCATGTGTTTGAGCGAGCTAGTATGTGTGTCTGCGTATATTTGATACGACAGAAAAACAAATATGTAAGAAAGCGCCAAAAATAAAATCAACGTTAACATTAAAAATGTAGCCAACAACAAAAACAGTTAAAAAAAAAAACATACAACATATAAACTACATGTTCTAATTTATAATTCAAGGCGCGTTGAACACATCAACACAAGATATATTTTCACATACACACACTCCTACAGTCATTGACATTCAGACTCATTCATTCTCAGATATATGTACATACTCAAAAGTTCACTCATACATACATACTCAGAGAGAAGTAATGCACGTCATTGACATAAAACAAAATGTTTCTAGAACTACGCAAAAGAATGCTTATTTGTCTGCTAAACATTTTATTTGTGTTTACTTTACCTTGTTTTCTTATTTTATTTGAATACCAATCGGTTTGAAGAATATAAAATTCTATGTACTAAAAAAAAAACACGAAAACATATACTATAGAGCTTCGCTTTGAGAAAAGTTCATAAAGTGATGATTGGATTCAATAAATTTTCACGGTAATTCGTTGAAGTTCAAATTGTTATTAGATATTTTATGTATACTTAAGTATGAAATTTTTGACGGTAAAGTTTCGAAACAAGTTAAAAATACATTAAAATTTAAAACTTAAAATTTAATATTACATGTAAACGGACCATTATAAATCACCAATAAAAAATAAGAGAAAAAAAAATTAATGAAAATATAATAAATAAAAAAAAAAAAAAAAAATAACAAATAACACATAACACATAATATATAAAGAATAACAAATACCAACAAAAATTAAAAATAATTTATATTTGCATAATATTTACATTAAGCACTGCAAGCAAAAATTAAAAAGTAAAGGCAAAAATTAATAAATAAAAGAAAACTAAATGGAAAACAATGGAAACGTTAACTATAACTTTATATTTATTTTTTTTATTTTATTTTTTACTTTATTTATTTTATTTATATAAAATTAAGGCTTACATCAGTACACTTAGAACTGTATTCTTTTATAGTAAAATTGTTTAGTTTAGTTAATTATAAAATTTAATTATAAAAGTTTAGTTAATTATGAAATTTAATTAGATTACAATAATAACAACCGTGATTAAGATTTAATTATTGATATATGACAATACTTAAGATTAAAAGAAAGGACTATAAATGTCATATATTATAATTAAAGAAAAGAATAAATACATTTATAAAGAAGAAAAGAAAAAAACATAACCTTTGAGAAAGTTTAAGCAAATAACAGATCCTATAGAGTACAGAAAAAAGTAAAGATATATTGCCTAAAACTACCTCTCCTAGTTATTTCTCTTAACCATCTAGGTAGTGCATTCCAAAGTCTGATGGCGTTAATGAAAAACAAGTAAGAGGTATTTAAATAATTATGCTTGGGTACAATTAGAATATGGCTTCTTCTAGACATACAGAAGCGTAATTTATCATAAAGGTAACGAGGCGTTTTTTCGTGAATAAGTTTGTGCAGGTATATACAGTTTCTTGCTTTGATATATGATGTTATGTCGCAAGCAATTATAGAATTTCTAAAGCTAGATAAATGTTCATATTTTCGTAAACCATAAACATTTCGTGTGGCATAATTAAAAGCAATTTGCAATTTTAATTGGGAAGATAAGTTGAGCTTACTGTACACTATTTCAAAGTATGTTATCAATGGTAAAATTAATTGTATCACCAACTAACGTTTTATATTAGCAGGAGTTACACTAGCAGACATTCTCAAATTACGTAGAACATAATAACTACATTCACTACATTGTTCACATGATCAACACAGGACAAAGAAGAAGAAGAAGAAGAATTTATATAAAAGCCGAGATTACCAATTTTTGACTTAACAGTTAGCTTATTTGTTCCAATAAACAAATCGGTGATATCATTTATACAGATTTTGTGCTTACAAATAGGCAGGACATGACTTTGATGCATTTAATTGCAGCCCATTGTTACTAGCCCACTCACTGATGCTGTTGAGATCTTCATTCATTCTACAACAGAGTTTGTCAAGATACCCTGTTCGTTGTAAAAGATAAAGCTGAACATCATCAGCATATGCATGAATAGATACATGCTTGCAAATACTAAAAATATCATTTATAAATATTGAAAATAACAGAGGACCAAGTATGGAGCCTTGTGGAACACCATTTAATAATAACTTATACTGAGAGGACAACTGACCAACTTTAACTTTATGAGACCTATTACACAAATAACTGGAAATTAGATTGACATCACTATTACACTATTACAGAAACCAAATAAAGTCTTAAGCTTATGACACAAAATACTGATGACTTACTTTATCAAAAGCTTTAGAGAAGTCAAGCAGACAGAGTATAATCATAGAACCCGCATCGTATTCAGGTCTTATGTCGCCAATAACTTTAACAACAGCTGAAGAGCAACTATGTCCCACCCGAAAACCAGATTGAAAGGGGGATAACAGGTTTCTTCCAAGTATAAAATTATTGATTTGCTGAGCCATGAGTTTCTCACAAATGTTTGAAATAGTCGGTAAAATACTTATAGGCCTGAAATCATTGGGTCCAGAAGGTCCCAATTTTTGTTTTGTTTTTTAAAAAAAGGTTTGTTTTTTTTGCTATTGGTAATACAGTGGCCACTTTCCACTTGGCTGAAAATAATGACGTCGTGAAACAAAAATTGATAATATGTGTTAAGGGGTTGATAATGTGGGGCAAAATGATTTCAATAAACTTTATGGGAATGCCATCTTCACCTATTGAATTTGACTTAATCTGCATAACACATTTACCAACATCAAGCTCGTTTACTGGAGCAAATTCAAAAGATTGAAGCATAGAGAGACCAGAAGGAGAAGAAATATTATAATTAGGAGTGGAAACAGAATCAACAAAAAAAAATTATTTAAAATTTCTGGATTAATATGGCAGTCAATGTTGTTTTTATTGCAGACTCCAAGTTTTCTTATATTGCTCCAAAGCGTTTTGGTAGGAAGGGAGGGTTAAAGCTTTGCCGCAAAATAGCGTGACTTAGCCTGTTTATTAGTGATACAGATTCATTTCTCGACTGTCTATAGGTTTCTCAGTTGGGTTCGGTTGGGTTTTTCTTCCATATCGATCGAAATTTATTTCTTCTTTTTATAGAGTTTAAAACGTTGTCAGAAAATCAAGGGCAAGCTGAATAACTAATACGGATCATGCGTTCAGGGACATGTTTCTCAAATAAATATTTTATTGGTTCAAAACGGGAACTAAGCTTATCGTTAATGTCATGGTGAAGCCAGCAATCATTTAAGGGGGTAAGTGATATATCACGAAACAGCGACTCATAGCTGATATGTTTAAAATCCCTGCATGTAAAGTTATGAGACATTATACCACAAGAAAATTTAACAATTAACGAACAAAACATTAAATCATGGTCAGAGAGGAAATATAACTGATCAAATTGTGAGACAGCTGAAGAATCTGATACTTACTTACTTACTTACTTAGTTGGTCGAAACAATCCGTGTCCGGGTTTCAACCGACCTCATCAGCTCTCGCCAGGCGCCTCTGCTTTGCGCGCGCCTTCTTCAATCGGATACACCAAGTGCGGTTAGGGCTTCCTCAGCCTGATCCATCCATCGGAGGCATGGTCTCCCTCGTCGTCGTTGACCAGCGACCCTCGCCTCGAGCACCTTTTTCGCTGGAGCTTCGTCGTTCATACGATGGACATGACCCAGCCAGCGTAGTCGCTGCACAGTTATACGCCGAACTACGTCAATGCCATCGTAGAGCTCATACAGCTCGTGGTTCATTCGGATGCGATAGTCATCGCCGAGTCAGAGCGGCTGCGTCAGTTTGCGAAACTACCCATGCCTCAGCGCCATAAAGCAGCACAGGCAGAACGAGCGTCTTGTAGAGTGTTAGTTTTGTCGATCGAGAGAGGGCTCTGGAACTTAGTTGCTTACTGAGCCCGTAGTAGCACCTATTAGCAATTATTGTTCTTCGCTTTATCTCCAGGCTGATTTCGTTTTTGGTATTAATAGCGGTGCCAAGGTAAACGAACTCCTTGACTACTTCAAAGTTATAGCTGCCGGATGAAACGTGGGAGTCTAAACGCCGAGCTCCCTTGTTTGTAGACGGTATATTTTTTGTTTTGCCCTCATTTATCGTCAAACCCACTTTGGCTGATTCCTTTTCGATAGCGGCGAAAGCAGCGGTAACATCTCTCTTGGTTCTGCCGACAATATCAATATCATCAGCGTACGCAAGGAGCTGAACGCCTTTGTAGAAAATGGTGCCATTACAATGCACACCGGCCTTTCGTACGATCCCCTCCATGATGATGTTAAAGAGATCGCAAGACAGTGGATCGCCTTGTCAGAAACCTCTTTCGGTATTGAAAGTTTCGGAGAGGTCATTTCCTACCTTGATGGAGCTGCGTGTGTTGCTCAACGTCATTCTGCAAAGTCTGATCAACTTTGCAGGTATACCGAACTCAGACATTGTTGCGTATAGGCAATCCCTTCTCGGTGTGTGTCAATTTGATTTTCATGGGTTTTCTCCAGGATTTGTCGTAGCGTGAAAATCTGGTCTATGGTGGACTTACCAGGTCGAAAGCCACACTGATAAGGTTCAATCAGTGTTTTTGTAATCGGCTTTAATCTTTCACACAGTACGCTTGAGAGAACCTTATATGCGATGGAAATAAGACTGATACCTCTATAACTTACGCAGATTGTTGGGTCTCCTTTCTTAAGTATAGGGCACAGTACGCTGAGGTTCCAATCGTCGGGCATGCTTTCTTCTAGCCATATTTTGCTGATGGGCTGATGCATGCGCCTTATCAATTCATCGCCGCCGGTTTTAAACAATTCAGCTGACAGGCCGTCAGCACCCGCTGCTTTGTTGTTTTTGAGTCGTTGGATAGCAACTCGAACCTCTTCATGGCTAGGTGGTGGTACTTCCACTCCGTCATTGTTGATTGGTAGCTCTAAACTGCGCTCTCCATGGGCGGCATTGGTGGAATCGTCGCCAGTAAGTAAATTGGAGAAGTGCCGTCTCCACAAACTCAGCACACACTGCGTATCCGTATTCAGATCTCCATTTTCGTCTCTACAAGTGGATGCTCCGGGCTTGAAACCTTGGGTTAGACGCTTAACCTGTTGATAGAATTTTCGTGCATCCTTCTTGCCCTGGTATACCTCTAGTTCCTCACACTCACGCTTTTCCTGCTCTCTTTTCTTGCGTCTGAAAAGGCGCCTCTCTTCCTTCCTCTTTTCGCGGTAGTTTTCTCGCACGGCTCGCGATGCAGCTGACTGCAGCGTTTTTCTATAAGCAGCGTTTTTTACTGCAGTCGCAATGCGACACTCCTGATCATACCATTGGTTCCGAGGTTGCGGGCGCCGGAAACCAATGACTTCTTCAGCGGCAGCGCGCATGGAGTGGGATATATGCGCCCAAAGTCAGCCGGCGTCGTCGGGTCCAGAGGTGGGTTGGTTGAGCTTAACCGAGAGTTTAGCGGAGTAGGCTTCGGCAGTCCGTTGTAATTGCAGCTTAGCGACATATAGCTTTCGTTGCATTCCTGTGCGTATGTTCTTCGCATTGCATAATCGCATGCGGATCTTGGCTGCAACAAGATAATGGTCGGAGTCAATGTTGACCCCCCGAAATGTACGCACATCTAGAACACTAGAGGCATGCCTTCCGTCGATTACAACATGATCAATTTGGTTTCGCGTTTTTTGATCCGGGGACAGCCAGGTGGCCTTGTGGATGTCGAGGTGCTTAAATCTGGTGCTACTTACTACCATGTTTCGCGCCGCGGCGAAGTCAATCAGTCTTAGACCGTTGTTCGTGGAGGTCTCATGAAGACTGAACTGACCGACAGTGGGGCCAAAGATGCCTTCCCTTCCGACTTTCGCATTAAAATCGCCGAGGACTATTTTCACGTCATGGACCGGAAGGTGGTCGTATACGTCCTCAAGACTAGCGTAGAAAGCGTCTTTGACGGCTTCGTCCTATTCCTCCGTCGCGCAAATAAGGCTGATGGAGAAAAATTTTGCCTTGATGCGGATCGTGACCAATCTTTCGTTGACAGGTGTGAACCGGGAAACAAGGTGGCGTAGTTTCCGGCTAACAACGAATCCACATCCAAATTCGCGCCTCTCCGCATGGCAGCTGTAGTAGATATCACAGTGTGCTTGTTTAGAGCAGCCTTGCCCTTTCCATCGCATTTCCTGTATGGCGGTGATGTCAGCCTTTATCGTTTTGAGGGCTTCCGCCAGTTGGATAATGGCACCTTCCCTATAAAGGGTTCGGACATTCCAGGTGCATATCCGTAAATCATTGTCCGTTTTTCGTTTGCGGTGGTCGTCAACGTAATTGGGGTTCTTATCCGAGGCTGGTTTAGTTTTCATTGGGCAATAGTAATGTGGTGGGACCCAAACCCTGCGCACATTCCATGTTTAAGGTCTATGGAGTGACCCGCCGCTCAAATTAGCCGTCAAACTGACGGATGCCAAATTGCCGTTGCCTAGGGAACACCACGTGGAGGTTTGAGTCGACTTGAGACGATTTCGACATGGATAATGCTGGCCTCGCCAGGTTGAGGCGGTCAGACACGTTGCCATGTGAAGGTTCGCCCCCTGTTCCCTGATACTAGAAGAATCTGAAGAATCTGATACTATAAAAAAATAAAGAAGACTTGGATTTGTGTTGTTAGAAAACCTTGTGGGTAAATCTTCATTTACAACTGACAGCCCTAAGGAAGTAATATTTTCATACAAAGTTTGTTTTAATAAGTCACTTGAAAGGATATTCACATTAAAGTCACCACACACCATAACAGCAAGTCATAATCAACAATAAACAATAAAATTGTTGTTGAAAAAAGTTTTTTTTTTAAATATAGGTGATTCCATGTCAAATCTGACGCTTTTTAAACTCAAATATATCACAAGAAATATTTGCATATTTTTTTAAGAATTTTTTTTTTTTGCGATCTATGAAATTTTTCATTTGAACTTGTAGTCGGACATCAAAAAGTTACGGACTTATTTAAGAGATCTTAAATTGATGTTCTTTGTGGTGTAGTTTCTTACTAACAGCTTAATGAGAAATTTTAATTTTTTGGCCACTAAAATTTCATTCAAGGTCAACATCATTACTTTTTTTTTGCGTTTTTAAAACACTTTTGCGTTGAGATATTCATTCTTAATGCGTTATCAAAATTTTATGTTGGGGTATTAGACGCTTACTTTTTTAAAGGAATTTTTCAAAAAATGCCTAAAAATGTTTTGCATACAAAACACGTTAATTTCAAAATTAAAAATTTAATTTTTGGTATTTTTGCACTTCTTATAGTATTCTTATAGTATTCTAAAATTTTTAAGCTAGCATAAAGCTCTTTTTATTTTTTTTTTATTTTTTTTAATTTTTTTATTTTTTCTGTTTTTTTTTTTATTTTGTAATATTTTTTATTTCTTAATAAAGGAGTTATATAAATTTTGTTTTACTTTTATTTATTTTATTTGAAACTCAGAAACTCAGGCTTGCAGAAAAATCGGCACAAATTAAAACCTGCATTTCATTATATTGATTTGGAATTGTTTGAGAACTATAGAATTTGTGTCGGTTTATACAAGCACAAATAAATTAAAAATTCGTTATTAATAATTATTTATTTACAATTTATAATTAAATCAAAATTTTAAATTAGTCAAAATTATTAAATTCCATATTTCAAATAAGTGATAATTCACATGTTATTATTATTAAGTCATAATTCACTTTGAAAAAATTATAAGTACTGTTCTTATAGGCACTTTAAGAACATGAAGATACAGTTCTCCAAACCTTGAGGAGATAATTTTTTTTTTAACTTTTGGTAATATTTATAAATATATTTGACTACGGTCGGTCTAAAGGGTCACATACGCATCTTAAGTATTTGAAGTCTTTTAGCATTGTGCGGAATGAGTTATGAACATTTGTTTTTTTTAGTATTTTTATCTTTTTCTTTTCATCTTTTATTTCAAGCATTTCAAGCATCAAAGTTTAGAAGTGAATTCAACAAAAATTCTTGTTTTAAACTCATAGCACAAGTTCAGCGCACCAAACCTTTGAAGCCAAATATAAATTTGAGGAAAAAAGTTTTTCCTTTAACGTTGCCAAAACAATGAACAAGCATAAACACACACATACACGCAAAACCTAGTACACAAAGAAAGACTGGGCAACATTTTATTGCCCACGGATTTATAAATTTTCTAATTTTACGCGGTTGAAGTTTATATTGATTTTCTTTGTTGTGTGTTTCTAAAAATTCTAAAAAGAATTTATGGCTATTTTTGGAAAACGCAATTTGATGAAAAAAAAATTTAAGTGCGGGCGCCACGCAACATAAAAATAAAAACTTATACCCAAAAAAGGGATTCCTCTGATTGTTTAAATTAAATATTTTTTTTATTAACATTGTTTTACGGCCTAGCCTACTATAAACAAAATTTTCCTAAAGTACAAAATAAATATTTATACGAACTATTATTAAACTGCAAACTACGAAACAAATCATTGTTTATATGAGAAAGCGCTGCGTTTTATAAGTATCAAACATAACGTAATACAATTATTACTTAACTATATGCTCCCGGCCTGAGTTGCTTTCGTGAATCTTTATATGGCCCTTCCATGATAGATCAGTCAAGAATCAAAATTCATAGCTACAACTTGCTTTCAATTAAGTGGATAGATTGGCAAACATACAAAACGTAGAAATACAGAATTTGTTTTTTTCTATGAATATGTTTTTTTTTCTTTTTGGCGAAGGGAGTCAAAAATGCCTGCCGCATCATAACAATTGCCGTCGCAATTTGTCGTATGTTGAGCTTTTTTTATGCATATTTGAAAAAGTTCCATTGCAGAAAAAAAAAATATATTTTTGTTGATGACTGATTATTTCAAAGCCGAAACAAAGGAAAATTCTAAAAAGATAAGCATTTTTATTAAGGCGGGACACGACATTCGCGGCAGAGAAAACAGACCTTTTTTAAAAGTTCATAACTCAGTCAAAAACAAATAGTTTTCCAAAATATTTTTTTTATTATTGTAGGGAACTGAACAAATTACAAGAAAAAAAATTCAAAAAAATATATTTTTCACTCCAACATGGTTTTATAGAGCTCCAAACTGGCAGCGCTGGGAGTTGCAAAAATTGTCCGATCTGGAAAAAAATGACTTTTTTAAATCTTAATAAAATTGGTTATCGTATGACACGAGCTTTTTTTTTTTTTTTTTTTTATTTTTTGCTGATGTTCCAAATTTGAAAGTGTTTTTTGAAAAAAATATTGACTTTAAAAATTCATAAAAAAATTTTTAAAAAAAAAAAAAAGCGCGTGTCATACTATCAAATTTAGAAATATACAAAAAAAAAAAAAAATTCGTCAAAAAATGAACCCGCTAATGCCGCAACCAGTACGAAAAACATGGTTTCGAGATAAACGCGTTCAAAGTTTGTGAACAAAGAAAAAAAAAGGTTACCTTCAATCTGCCATGCCTGCTTCATACTATATGCCTTGTGTTGTGCTGTTTCTTATAGTTTTTTGCAATCGTTTAGCAATTCGGGCTTCACCCTTCACCCTTCAAGTAGGTACGAAATAACAACCACCAAAAGTCAGGTAGCAAGTAAAACAAGTATATACCAGCTGCCGTACGTAGGTAGCGCAAAAATTAAAAATGCGCTCTTACTAATCCGGCTGTAACTTTTGAACCCGTAGGAACTATTCCATAAAATTTTTTTTTAGAATCTTTAGAATATTTACTAAAAGACAAAATTATTTAATTATCGATTTCAAAAAACTGCCAATGTCATGTAACCCCTTAAGAAAGTAGTTACAAAATAATTTTTATTAAGCAATTTTTTTTAAACCAGTTTTTTCAAGAAGTGCCCTAAAATTTTTTGAGTTATGAACTTTTTTTTTGTATGCCAAAAAGAAATCGACCAGGAATTTTGTGTACGTACTTATGAATAGGTAATTAAAATTTAATATGGAAATGGGCGTGGACCGACGTAATTCCGGTTGTAATTTTACTTTTAGTACTCGTACGATGAATTTAAAATGGGCATGGGCGGACTAGAATAAAGCCTACCTCCCATACTAAGTGAAAAGTTTTTTTTCTTGGTAGTGTAGCGATTTTACTGAAATTTTGTTTGTGGTTTTACTTTATAGTTGTCGAAAGATAAAGAGAAAATGGCCGCGGTTGGACCAAGGATGGTCTCGGCTAAAGTGATAATTGATAGTTGACAATCAAAATCGTCGCTTTTGCTCCATGTAAGGTGATTATCAAATTGACAATCACTTTTTTCCTATTGATTTCATGCGATAGGTTTTTAGGTGTCGTTTTCAAAAACGACAATCAAAACAGCGACTGTCAACTATCACCTTAGCCGATTTCACCCCAGAGCTACGCCATTTTCGATACAAAGTGAAAGCTGATTTCACGCGTCTTGCTTCACAAAAAAATTTTATAATTTGAACAATTTTAGAGTGCACATCCATAATGGCCTACTCAAAATTTGCACAAAACTTATGATATTAATAAAATATATTTTAAAATATCAAAAAAATTAACTTTTTTAAAAAACTCAATTAAAAGAATATCAATTTAAAAAAAAATTTTTTGTTTATAATTTTCTATAAAAGTTTTTGAATAAAAAAAAAAGATAGACAAGTTTTCGATGCGTATGCACAGAGAGAAAGCACCGTAGCAAGAACATACAAGTCGGCTTTTGTGAAAGCAAAATATACTGAGTGGCAAAACTAGTGTGTAATTACAAAAGTATTTGTGCAAGCTAAATATGTTTTATAATGAAAACTAGGATAATTTTTAGAAAAATAAATTCTTTGAATTGCTTAAGTTGAAGTTTGTAAAATTGAGAAAATTTTTGCTAAAGTACACAAAGGCTATGAATAAAATTTGATTTAATCATCCCTTAAACTTATGTAAAATTATAAAAAAAGACTTGGATAGAACGGATATATGTTAAATTGCACAAAATATCGACAATTTGTTATTCAAATAAACTACGATAGATCAACAAATAAAATTTTGTTTCCTTGTCCAAGAACTTAGAAGGCACCAAATTGCCGAAGCCATTGAATAAATTAACATAAGTTTATTATTAATTTGCCTTAAGTTTTTTGCGGAGTGTGTGTTTTTTTTCAGAATTTTCCCTCTTTACAATTTTGAAATAATCAAAAATCAACAGAAACGTATTTCTTCTTCTTTGTCTACAAACACAACAATTTTAGTAGTCATTGAATAACATCAAATAAAAAGTATGAATAAATTTTAAATGGGGTATCAATGTTTTAAGAGAACCAACAAACAAATTCAAACATATTAAATTACTTAAACCGAAACAATTACTTTAAAAAACTGCAGATGTGAGCACTTTTGTTCATTGACTCAAGTGCTAAGTTTTTTTCAGGTTAATAGTATGTAAGACCGTGTATGATTTGTCTTTTTTTTTTTTTGCATACCATTTCGAAGATTTTCTAAAACACTTGGGCTTATGTTTTGCCATACTAGGAGGTCCCGCTCCCACACTGAACCAAAAACGTACTTAATATATAAGAAAAAGATCTTTGTTTTAATGAATTGGTCCCATGTACGAGTTCATTGCTTCAATGAATCTCTGTTCTTTAATCTTATGAACTTTTTCTTACAGCCAAGAAGAATCGAGTCTTTAAATCAAGGATATTGCAGTTATTTTCAAAGAAAAGATTAATTAAACTGTTAAAACCTTGAAATCAATGAAATCGTACTTTCATTTAAAAAATGCGTTCTCTAAAAGTCAAAGGGAAATAATAAAATCAATGAACTGCTTCTTTGAGCCAATGAACATAGCTTCATTGCAAGAAAGAATCAATCCTTGCATACATTCTTTGATTTTTTGGTTCAGTGCACAATTCATCTGCGGTCTTTGGAACTTCTTTTCGGCGAAGATACTCCTTTTTTTAATAGCCCAAAGGCGCTCAATGGGATTAAAATCTGGAATCTGGGGACGGTCAATCGAGCAGTTTGATCACATTTTCAAGAAACCACTTTTGTATTATTTTGTGGTATTTATTTATTTATTAGTTTATTCATTTAATAATATCAGTATAACAAGAACAAATTCTTTTAATATACAAAGCGTTAGAATCACGGGTGTTTCCAAATTAAAATGTTAGAAATTAGTATGTCAGTAGATTTTATTGAGACTTCAAGAGGATTTTTACACATAGAAATCTTACACACTAATACAGGAAAAACTTAAAACTATAGAGCGCTTCATTCTCCTTGTGTATAGCGTATTTTTTAACATAGGCATGTCATCAGATGTATGCGCTCCGCTCCCGCTGTAGAAAATTAAACAAATCAACTATTCACAAAAAGTAAGGCTATGTATCGAATTGGACAGAAAACATACCAAATCAACATTAATACTAAAAAGCCGGCAGAATCTTGTTACACAAGATAAAGTGATGTCATAAAACGAGTTTAAAAAATATCGAATTTGTGATTAAAGTTGTGTGTCGCATTAAAAAAGAATGCAAGCAAATACAAGGAAAATTTTTTGAAATTTTTTAAGTTTTGCTATTATTTATTTCATACTCTGTTTAAGAGAATTTAAAATTTTTTTTTTATTTTTATTATTATTATTTTATGCGCTTTTGTTGAACCGGAAAAACAAGCTGCACTTCATTCTACCTTCACATGAATAATGTTTAAATTAGCTTCCGAGGGCTGCTTTCTGCACTTTGTGCTAACGATGGCCTGCTTGTTGGCAATGTAGTTAATAACGTTGTTGTTGTTGTAGGTTTGAATGTGTAACATATGCATATATTTTTTGTACAATTATGGTTTTTTTTAGGCAAATCTGAATGATGTGAATTGCAAGGTGAAATATTAAAAACAGTATGCCAAAAAATTTCCGGTAAGCATTACGTAAAATTAAGAGCTACTTAACTTAAGGTGAAGAGTCTGAAAACATTGATTCAACATTTAATAAAAATATTACGAGTACACTTTAAAAAATTATAAATCTAGATTCCATTCAGATATAACAATTACTAAGTAATAATTTATATTTAAATTACAAATTTATGTTTTAACATTAAACACTCAACATAAAACATTTAACATTTAATATTTAATATTTAATATTTAATATTTAATATTTAATATTTAACATTTAACATTTAACATTTAACATTTAACATTTAACATTTAACATTTAACATTTAACATTTAACATTCAACATTTAACATTTAGCATTTAACATTTAATATTTAACATTTAACATTTAACATTTAACATTTAACATTAAACATTAAACATTAAACATTAAACATTAAACATTAAACACTAAACATTAAACATTAAACATTAAACATTAAACATTAAACATTAAACATTAAACATTAAACATTAAACATTAAACATTAAACATTTAACATTTAACATTTAACATTTAACATTTAACATTTAACATTTAACATTTAACATTTAACATTTAACATTTAACATTTAACATTTAACATTTAACATTTAACATTTAACATTTAACATTTAACATTTAACATTTAACATTTAACATTTAACATAGAACATGTAACATTTAACATTTAACATTTAACATTTAACATTTAACATTTAACATTTAACATTTAACATTTAACATTTAACATTTAACATTTAACATTTAACATTTAAAATTTAACATTTAACATTTAACATTTAACATTTTACATTTAACATTTCACATTTCACATTTAACATTTAACATTTAACATTTAACATTTAACATTTAACATTTAACATTTAACATTTAACATTTAACATTTAACATTTAACATTTAACATTTAACATTTAACATTTAACATTTAACATTTAACATTTAACATTTAACATTTAACATTTAACATTTAACATTTAACATTTAACATTTAACATTTAACATTTAACATTTAACATTTAACATTTAACATTTAACATTTAACATTTAACATTTAACATTTAACATTTAACATTTAACATTTAACATTTAACATTTAACATTTAACATTTAACATTTAACATTTAACATTTAACATTTAACATTTAACATTTAACATTTAACATTTAACATTTAACATTTAACATTTAACATTTAACATTTAACATTTAACATTTAACATTTAACATTTAACATTTAACATTTAACATTTAACATTTAACATTTAACATTTAACATTTAACATTTAACATTTAACATTTAACATTTAACATTTAACATTTAACATTTAACATTTAACATTTAACATTTAACATTTAACATTTAACATTTAACATTTAACATTTAACATTTAACATTTAACATTTAACATTTAACATTTAACATTTAACATTTAACATTTAACATTTAACATTTAACATTTAACATTTAACATTTAACATTTAACATTTAACATTTAACATTTAACATTTAACATTTAACATTTAACATTTAACATTTAACATTTAACATTTAACATTTAACATTTAACATTTAACATTTAACATTTAACATTTAACATTTAACATTTAACATTTAACATTTAACATTTAACATTTAACATTTAACATTTAACGTGTTTAATGTGTTTTGGTGTTCATTCTTATTACATGTCTTTGATTAAAACAAACAACAGTTTATGTCAAACAAAACTTTAGTGTTAAAGAAACTGTTTATTTGCAATAAACAGTTGTTGTTAAACAAACAGTTTTTGTTGCTATGGCTAACAACTTTCTAAGCAGCTTGATATGTTTAACATTGCCTAAGCAGAGCTTATAAAATAATATTAGCTGGTATTTTTAATCAAAATTTTGGAGCCAAAATTAGCTGCAATTTAAACCGAAAACAAGTAATTTTAAAATATAATTTACAATTGTTGCACAGTGTTATTCTTAACATATGCTGTTTATGCTACTGCCTTCATGCTGTGTCGCATTTGGCCTTTTCAATGAAACCATCTAAAGTGCCCACATTTTGGCATAATAAAAAATTTCAATTTTCATAAATTATGCACACTCAACAGCATGCCAACCACTCTATAAAATGGCCAAAATGTTGCCAAAAAAGCCTTAACGATACCAAAAAATAACGATACCTTTTTCACATTTAAAATTTTCCATAGCAGAATATTATGTCGTTCGAATACCAAAAAAGATGGCTTTACTATTACCAGAAGGTACACAAAATATAAACTCTCACACACAGAAGGCGCAACATTTACACCTTGAATTGCTTGGCCTGGCCAAGAGATAGTTCAGTTGCTCGTCTGTTTAAATGTCTGTCTCTTTTGTCTGTTTTAAAAATTGCAACTTAAATAAATAAAGCAGAATGTTACATAAAATTCTGCATAGAAATGGGCAAGAAGAGCCAACACTTTGAAAGACCGCACTTAAGCAATCACAAGCAACAACAAAAAAAAAAAAAAATAGACAACAACAACAATACCAAGCATAACCACAGTTTGCATGAAGAACAATGGAAAATTATTTTACAAGATATAATAAACACACTCACACAGACAGACACACACACACACACAAATTGTCGAATTCTGTTTTTAAGCTTTTTTTTGCTCCACAAAAGCTTCTGCATAGTTTTAGGTGTTAAAAATAAAATCTTGCCACAATAGAGCCTCGTTGGTTTCGTTGTGGTTTTGTTATGCTTGAATATTTTTGTAAAATGCTTACTTCTCAAAATGATTTCGTTATTTTGTACATATATATTTTTCTCCACTCTTGGTCTTTTATTAAGAGTTACTAATACATAGCTTATCTTCAAAATGTTGCTTTACTTTGAAGTAAGAATAAGTATTTTATTTAAAATCATATGCTTGCGATGAAATGTTATAAAATTTAAAAACGAACAAAACAAAAAAAAAAAAAAACTCAGAAGCAGAAAAACAGACTTTCGAAGTGAAAATGGACGCTTCAATTTTAATAACCGTACAAAAAAAATTTTTGTTAAGATTTTTTATTTATAAAAGAACTGGCCTTGACTGAATACTCAGTAGTTAGGGAAGCACGGCAAAACCGGTTACACCCGTCGCCAAAAAAACGTTTCCATTTGAATATTTGTTTGCTGTCGAGAAATTAAAATCTACACGCAAATTAAATTAAATAAGTTTTCATCTTCATTTAGTAATTATAAATAATTTGAACTAAAATTGACGTCTTATTTTCCCATAACTATTTAAAAATTAAAAGAACGCTTTCGTTAAAATAGTGGATGGAAACTTTTTTTTTTTGCGTCGAGTGTATTTCTTAAAAACAATGTATCTACTTAGCATCTGACAACACAATTCAGCAAGCAAAAAAATTTGTTCAAGCATAGCCACTGAAAAAATGTGGAACGTACCTTACATAGTAAGCGGGAACCGAAGTAGTTCTGATGCATATGAAGTACAATAAAAGAGAGAAGAGAATAAATAACAAATTCTCTCTTTCAATAAGAGAATGAAGTACAAATTCACTTATTGAAAGCATAAACACGATGTTGCAACACGGACAAATTGCTTCGTTAACAATAAACTGTCAAGCTTAGATGACCTCAAGCAGACTAGTCCGCTTAGAGTTTTGCATTACAATATCATCGATGACAACTGTTGCAAAGCTTGCTCAGCTGAGTACATTCTTTTTTTTTTAGTTATGTTTTTTTATCTATTCTTCAACTGCTAAAGTTTCAACTGCTACTGAATTTAGCTTAGATGGTAGAGCATTAAAGTAGAAATCGAAGAGTGCAAACTTCTCAGCAGACAAGATTTATAAAATAATCAAAATTTTTCAGTGATTAATTTAACTTCACTTCATATGGACTTTAATTCATATGCAAATATTATTATACCACCTTGCTCAAAAAGATATTTTCATTCATTGAAAAAAATTAAAGTACAAGTTTATTCTTCCAAATCAATATTGTCGCCTTCAAAGAAGTCCCCGTCGGCTGCAACGCACTTATGCCAGTGCTTGATCCAGTCATGGAAACCTTTCTGGAACACGGT
Organism: Coremacera marginata; assembly: GCA_914767935.1. Taxonomy (NCBI): domain Eukaryota; kingdom Metazoa; phylum Arthropoda; class Insecta; order Diptera; family Sciomyzidae; genus Coremacera; species Coremacera marginata. The sequence goes on along the minus strand of OU612043.1, from coordinate 233,717,002 downwards.
TTTTGGTATGACCTTCAGAACGTTCACTGATTTTTCCATGACCTCTTCCTTGCTGGTGAAACGCTATCCTCGAAGCGGTTTTTTGACTCGATCGAACAGCAAAAAATCACACGGAGCCAGGTCAGGTGAATTTGCCGGCTGCTGGATGGTTATCGTGTTGTTTTTGGCCAAAAAGTCACGAATAAGATGAGCATTGTGCGATGGTGCATTATCGTGGTGCAAAATACATGATTTGTTTTGCCACAACTGCGGTCTTTTTTGGCGAATTGCTTCACGTAAACGTCTCATAACGCCCAAATAATACTGTTTATTGACCGTTTGACCATCTGGCAAAAATTCATAGTGAACTACTACATTGTCATCGCCTTCTTTTTTGACTAAAAACGACATGGTTTCTTCGGTTTGTTTGCCTTCTTGCAAACCACTTGTTTGCCTTCTGATACGATAGAGCAGAGTCACCGTAACATTTCACCAACATTTTACGCGTATCGGCGCAGTTGAAACCATTTCTCACACAAAATTTGATACAAGCTCGTTGCTCAATTTGTTCTTCCATCGTAAAAATCGAAGACACGAAAAAAGTTGTTGTAAACAAAATACTGTCACTTTACCAAATGTCAACGAGAGACGCTGATATTTGGCAGCCATGTCATAGAGATATGTGGCAACCTACTAAAAAAAAAACTTTCGAATAGGACAGATAAGTCCGGTTCACACTGTGAATGAACCTTTCTTTTTGAACAAGATGGTGTGTCAATTTTCAATATTGGCGTGATTAGAATTGAAGTTGTGAACAATGAAGTGGTTGCCAAGACGCAGCACAGTGAGTTGAATACGGACAAAAATACAAAATTAAAAAACGACTGAAATTTAAAGAAATGGTAAGCACAATATAAGTCAATAATTAAGTTACCACAAATAAAAAAAAAATGTTTATTTTTCATTAACAAATAAATGCAAGATTTTAAACTTAACCTAATTAAGTGAAGAAGATTAAGCATTCTCACGAAAAGGAGATAAAAAAATTAAAATTAAAAATTTTGGCAAAGCTATAAAAAAAATACATATTACGAATTATTTTTATATGTTTTTAAATGAAAAAAAAATACATTTGTTTTGTAAAAATATCATTTTGTTTGTTTACCATTAGCTCCATCTTGAGGAGGCCTTAAAACTCAAAATTTAGGAAAGTTGCAGAGGTGAAGAAAAAAAACTGTCTCTTCGATTTCTATAAATTTTTTTATATTTTTTTTTTACACAGTATTTAAGAATTACCAAAAACTAGGTACCTTAGGTTTTTATTACATTTTATTCTTTTCTGACCAATAAGTTTCTACGTACCGTTTGACAAATTTTATCTGCTCCTTCTTACAGGAAAAAATGTGACGTTTTTAACATTTGTACAGAAAATCTCATTAAGGGGGGAGGGGTAGGGATGTCAAACCTTTCAAACCTTTTTTTTATTCAGTATACTTTTAACAATATTCTGAGACTTTTTCATGCGGGAATATTGAAAAACAAGCCAGTGGCAGAGCTTGTCCCAGAACGTCTTAGAAAAATAACAATTTGCGGTGTTCACTATATCTCGGTCAGAAATTATCTGAACCCAAAAAGAGTTTAAAATTTAGTCAAAGTATCATCAAATCCTGTCCCCAACGTTTTATGATTTTCTTTTTTTTTTTTTCATTTAAAAACTTTTGGTGGCCACAAGATTGCCAGTTTTGTGAGAAAAATCCCATTCGTGGTAATTTTTAATTGTCCTTGGGAATTTTTTTTTTTTTTTTTGGGAATTCCCATGGTATTTTTTTATTCCGCGTGGTATTTTTTAATTAGCGTGGGAATTCACTGTGGTATTTTTTAATTGCCGTGGGAATTTGCGAATTTTTTTTTTTTTTCATATGATTTTTTCACATTTATTAAGCAACAAGTACATATGAAATCATTGCCATTATTCGCATTAAACGCTCTGTTTACACCACGATTTTATGTCGTAAGTTAGCTTTGTAAAATTCCTTAAACTTTTGTTGTTGCAAAATACGCTTCTGTAAATATATCGCTTTTATGCTATGAACGTCATAAATACGGCGTTCATTGAATACCACTATTATATCTTTGGTTTTTTTTAGTTGTAAAGGGTTAGAGTAAACGAAGTGTTACGACCTTGTTCGTACGTTTACTATTTCTTGTTACAAAATGCTTTCTGAACGTCTCCAGATTTTCCGAAAATTTTGATCTATTGTGGTATTTTTTAATGCGTATGTGACTTTTTTTTGGGATTTTTAAATGCATCTGGGATTTTTGGTGGTATTTTTAAAAAGCGCGGTATTTTTGTGGTCATTTTTAATTATCGCAGAATTTTTTTGTGGTATTTTTTAATGCGTATGGGATTTTTTTTGGGATTTTTAAATGCATATGGGATTTTTGGTGGTATTTTTATAAAGCGCGGTATTTTTGTGGTAATTTTTAATTATCGCGGGATTTTTTTGTGGTATTTTTTAATTGCGGTTGGATTTTTTTTTTTTTGTTTATTTTGACCGTGGTAATTTTGGTGGTATTTAATTTATGGTACTGTGGGAAAAAGGTAATTTTCGTGGGGATTAATTCGAATATTGACTGGCAATCCCATGGGTGGCCATCTTAATCGTAAACTGCTACTTTCTACGAAAAATTTCGCTATTTTGTTGGTGGGAAACCCCCGTAATGTAAGAAAAACGTTGCGGGGAAGTATTGTATGTGTAGAAAATTTGTACAAAGTTTGAAATGCATCGGTCAAGTACTTTTTAATGGCAGTGAACACGAACTTTGAAAGAGTAGTTGTGAGAAAAACGCGTTTAAGAATTCATGAGTTTATGAATCGACGTTCGAGGTACACTTACTTGAAAATTTATATTTCTGTTAGTTTTAATCGGATTGACATCAAATTTGGACACAATATTTTTGAGATGTGTTGCATTCATATCAAAAATAAATAAAAAGAAATGGTAAAAAGAAAAGTTAAAAAATCTTAACTCCCCCCTTAAAGCAAGGTCCGCTTGTGATAGCACAAACTATGCGTTAACGATGGATTTAAAATTATTTTGCGCAATATTTTAAGAAATAATTTAGTTACGCTGATAAAATTAAAGGAGTATATTGTGAGAATACAGAAAAGCTTCAATTTATCTATAAACCATGAGCGTAGCTATGGGAAGAGGAAGAGGGCAGCTGCCCTCCTTGACATCAGTGTAATTAAAATAATTTGATAATATTTAAAAAATTTTCAAAAATGCTGCAATTTCTTATAACAACATATTTGTCTGTTAAAAAAAAAATATTACTGAAAAAAAAATATACTGAAAAATGCAACTATAAGGTTTGAGCTTCGAATTCAGCATTTTTTCCAGTTAACGAAAGTTTTTACAACTCAAACTTCAGACTTATATAGAAAATGTGTCCCCGCTGGCTGATGTCCTGGCTACGCCCATGCCATAGACTTTTAATTTTAAATAATGTCGTCTTGTAGCTTTGAAGCAACATCGGGTTGAGTGTAACGAATAGCAACATGATTATGAAAACAAATAGCTTTACCGGCAATTTAAAACAGCACTATATGTCAGCAAGCTAACCTAAGCTTTTACCCTACCCGCCCCCTTCCCCCCTCCTCCACTTCACACCTAAACCAACATTCTTCCACACTAAATTTTGTGTTGCTGATCAAAAACTTTTCAATATTGCTAACAATCTTTGTACAACTTGTTGTCTTTCATCGATATCTTGTGTTCCTGCTTAGAACATGCAGCAGAAACTTAACTTTTATATGCAGTCAACTGCCATGTGTATCAGGTTTTAAGCGAACACAGAAGACACACACACACACAGCCACATACACACGCATGGTTGCATGCATCATGTAAACTGACTCTTTTCAACTCGTTGACTTCAGCAGTCAACGTCGTCTGACTACTTTTCATGTTATTTTTTTGTTTTATGTTTATTTTTTGCTATGTTGCTGCTTTTATTTCGTGTCAATTTGGCAGTCAGAACTTCTGCCAAGCCAACATATAACCTCTCCCTGCCCCGCTTTCTAACCAATCACACCGGTAGGTGGTATCTTTTGCTCATTGCATTGAAGTTTGAAATGCAAAGAATCTTTGCATTGTTGCGCTTTTTGTGGCATCCAACGGTAGGAGCAATGAACAACAACAATGAACTAGTTGTATGCAAATGTTGGATTAAATTTCTACTGCATACTTTCAGGTGTTTATGCACTCAAGGGAAGTCAAACTTTACATTCATTTCTTTGTAGTTAGATTTTGCTTTTTTACTTCTTTTTTTATCGTTTTAATCTTTGTTTTTGTTTGCAAGTTTCACATGCACAGATAATGTTAGAATTCTTCCGCTGCCATTCAACTGGATTCAAATATTGCTTGCACAGTGAGTTTTTGTGGCTACGGATGTAATGTTCAAGAACGATGGCAATGAAAGCTGCTGCTGCTGCTGCTGCTGCTGCTGCTATGACTGCTTTTGCCAATGCTGATGCTGCTGTTGACAGAATCTTGACATCATTAATTATATGCATGTGAAAGTGGGGGTAGAAGGCAGAACACAACAGAAAGTTGCCTTTCAAAACAGCTTTAAAAACATGCATACAAAAAGTTGAAAAGTTGCTTAGGTTTACAATAACCTCAGCTTTGTTGATTGCTATAGCAATCTTAAACTAAACAATTTGTTTTTTTATTTGTATTTAAAGAAAAAATTCTCTCGGCTTAACAAAGTGAAGTTGTTGTTTATTTCATTCACGATATTTCACGATAACATTTAAAGCGTTTAGCTTAACACTAAATTTCAGATTCTGTTAAAGCAGAAATGTACACTGAAAAAAATCCGTCATGTTTTAAAAATGAACACAATGTTATTATTATTTTCAATTTGTATTTCTTCATATAAAATTTGAGATTTTTGTAAATAATCACATATAAATTGATTTTAATACATTTGTGATAAAAAAATAGCTTAAACAAATTTCGTCACAATAACACATATATGATAAATTTCATATCAAAACCGATATGCATTGAACCCGACCCTCTCAGTTTTTAATGAAATTTGCATACAGCTAAATTTTACCTATAGAAACACAACCTCATTTTTAGAAATTGAATTTTTGAAAATATGTGGGCGTGGCAAGGTATCGAAATATTTTAAAAATGACGGTAATAGGTACTTTTAAGCTGCAACTACTATGGAATGACTCAACCGATTTGAAAGATCTTGGTGCCATTAGAAAGGTATATAAGTCTGCTTCCGAAAACATACACTGTAAAAATTTTATATTACACTGAAAATTTTTTTTGCCAAAAATTAAAACTGTAAACGTGGAAAACACTTTCAAGATCAAGCTTTTTTTTTTCCAAAAAAAAATTTTTTTAGATAGGTCTATTTAATATATATAACATATGTAAAAACTAAAATGGGGTTATAATCGATACCTTCAATATCGTTAGAATTTATGTACAACGGTTTTACAAAATTATCTAAATTGGTCAAAAAAAGTCTTTTCATTTCATCAAACAAATTATGAACCTGCAATCCTTTACTTTGAAAAAGCGTGTTAACTTTATTTATAACTTGAAGAATATACTTAAGGAAACACAAGTGCAATTCGTTAACTTCATTGAACAGTGCTAGTAGGCAAAATTTTTTTCGTTTTAAATTGAAGTATATTTAATAAAAAAAAACGAAATAAACATATGTATAAAACAGTCATTCGGCTCTTAAATCGTCATTTGCTGACTCTGAGTCAAATTTCAGTTGAATACTACATTTCAGTAGAGTTAAACGTGAAAGTGCTAAAACAGGTGAACAAGCATAAAAATAAATATGGAATCAACTAATATGTACAGATGTTTCCATCTATCAAAAAAATGTTCCTCTCAACTTCGAAAAATCAGTTCAAAAGAAGCAGCGCTGATATCTGTATATTTTCCAGCAGTCTCCAACATTGATCGTTGCCGTATTTGCGAAAGTTGTCGGTTTAAACTGAAGAATCTGACTAGCGGTGAATTGTGTGAAGAATATAATGAAGATCCAACAGATTCTTGTTCTAATCTATTATAATTACCAAAAAAATCTGTATAACTTCCAAAGTATAGCTACTTAATTCTTTTTTGTCACAAAAAGACATCAAATTATAAGGAAGTTAACAAGAGATGCATTTACTAAAAAAATTAAAAAAAGAAAAATAAATAAAAAACCCCAGTTTAGTTTTTATATGTGTTATATATATTAAATAGACCTATCTAAAAAAATGTTGTTTTGGAAAAAAAAACTTGATCTTGGAAGTGTTTTCCAAGTTTAAAATTTTATTTTTGGCAAAAAAATTTTTCAGTGTAATATAAAATTTTTACAGTGTATGTTTTCGAAAGCTTACTTATATACCTTTCTAATGGCACCAAGATCTTTAAAATCGGTTGAGTCATTCCATGGTAATCGCAGCTTAAAAGTACCTATTACCGTCATTTTTAAAATATTTCGATACCTTGCCACGCCCACATATTTTCAAAAATTCAATTTATAAAAATTAGGTTGTGTTTCTATATGTAAAATGTAGCTGTATGCCAAATTTAATTAAAATCTAAGAGGGTCGGGTTCAAAATGTCCCTTTTTTTATAGGTTTTGATATGAAATTCATCATATTTGAATATTTAAAAAAAAATCTCAAATTTTATATGAAAAAATACAAATTGAAAATGATAACATTGTGTTCAATTTTAAACATGCTGATTTGTTTCAGTGTAGTTAATCGTTTTCTCTTTCTAACCATATTTGTTGTCCTTCAATTGTTAAAATGAGTTCTAAAAAAGGAGACACTAAAAAATTGATTGTGAACAAAAAGTTGCAAAATCTAAGTATGTCGCCCAAGATCCTGGCAAAATTATTAAAAATCCCAAAGTCAATGGCCACATATACATTAAAAATCTAGTAAGGATGGAGCTTCGGCAGGGAACCGAAGCTAAAATACCCCCCCTCGGCCATATTGAAGTATATTCGAAGTCTTTAGCCGCGACATTCACTATGATATTCAGTTTTATATATCTATTAACGAAAGTTTTCCTATTTTGATGACATCACTTTGTATGGGAGGTAGGCGTTGTTTTGATCCAATTTTGCCATATATCATAGGGATGGTTCAAATTATATATCAAAGCTAATGTGCAAAATTTCAAGACATTTCATTAATTTTTGTGGATTTTTAAGAGATTTTACGTTTAAAATAAAGCCACTTTGAAGTGGGAAGTGGGAGTGGTTTTCGTCCTATTTTGCCAAATATCATACAGATGGTTTATATTAAATATCAAAGCTTATGTGAAAAAATTTTAAAACATTTCTTTAATTTCTGCAGATTTTTAAGAGATTTTACGTTTAAAATAAAGCCAATTTGTATGGGAGGTAGGCGTGGTTTTCATTCGACTTCGCCAAATAACATAGTGATGGTCTATATTATATATGAACGCCTATATGAAAAATTTCAAGACATTTCTTTAATTTAAGCAGATTTTTAAGAGATTTCACTTTTAATATAAAGCCACTTTGTATGGGAGGTAGGCGTGGTTTCAGGCGACTGAAGAGCAAAGCTTAAGGCATTTCTTTAGTTTTTGTGGATTTTAAAGACATTTTACGGCTAATATAATGTCACTTTGTATGGGAGGTAGGCGTGGTTTTCATCCGATTTGACCCATTCTCGAGCTTGATCTTCCGTGAAAAATAAACTTATATTTTGAATTTTATCGCGATAGCTTTAAAATTTCGGCTGTAATCGTGTCGACAGACGGACAGACAGACTGACATACGGAAATCGACTCAGGAGATGACGCTGATCAAAAATATATATATTTTTCTATACCTGCCACGCCTCCTTCTTGGCGTTACAAACGGAATGACAAAGTTAATATACCCCTTACGCAGTACGCGTTGGGGTATAAATATGTGTGTAGCCGCCACGCACGGTAGAAGTGAAACTTTTACCCAAATATGGAATTTCTGGCAAGATTGCTTATTTATTTTATTAAAATTCCCCAATTCACTGCAATCAAATGGTTAAAAGGCAGTCTGACTTCATACCAGTTGTAGTTCAAGAACTGTCTTCTTTCATAAAGCCAATTAGTATTTTCAATATGGGGATATAATGGAAAATATCAAGTGTCCCCATTGTTTATGGACAGTTACTGAAAAGTTTAATATTCACGTACAGAATTAGAGCACATATTTTTTTTTACTTTCGTTACACAGCTGGTTATCAATCGCATTTTTTTTTTATTTTAATTTGATGACTTAAGTCATCCCAAGCTCGATGCTCATATTACAGACGACAGATCTTGCTGTTTTATTTTTTTGTTAATTATATTTTTATTTATAAATATTAAAAAGAAAGAATTTGTCGAAAAACCTGTGTCGGAAATAATGCACTTTTTCTTTTCCGTACTTGCATCGAACCGCGTACAATTCGACTGCAAGTTGAACGTGCTACCATCGCACCATTGCCTCCCTTGCATCAAAGCGAACAAAATACGAACAAACCTGAAAGCTAGCATAGTATAGATCTTCCAATTTATTCCATAAGGTTGATGGAAAAAGAATTTATGCTGTATGCAAAATAATCATAAATCGATTATATAATTTGGGCTTTATTTATACAGGGTGTCCCAGACTTAGAGTACTATAATGTGGGGGCTGATTCCTCGTGATGAGATGAGCAAAAAATCGTATAGGTGGGGGTGGTCGCAAATGCCCCCCTAGGGGGCTAGGAGGGAAAAACAAAAAAATAGGTGTCGTAACGTTTTAATCCATAGCTAACATATCTCTGCAACGATTAAAAAAAAACATAACTTTTTGAAAAGAAAATTAAATTTGCTTTAAATTATTTTTGCAAAATTTTTCCATAAAGTCATAAACAAAAAATGTATAAGCACCTGAAGTCAAAAAATTGGTTTTTTTCTTTAAAAATTCAACTTTCAAGGCAATTTTTTTCAGAAAAAAACCAAATGTTTTATTATTTTTTATGACGCAGTTTTTTTCCTTGGTCAATTCTCTAAAAATTTTCTAAAACCGTAACAAAATATAATGTCTGCGTACTCTGAGTTGGAAAACATTAAATCTAACTGTTTTACTAGTTATTGTAAGCAACAAAAAAACAAAGTCGCCTTGCTTGCATTAAGTACCCCAGTGGGAGGAAAAAGTGGTAGAATCGGAAAATCGATATTATACGAAAAATATTATCTCTGAGGTATAAACAATGTATGATGGATTTTTAGAGAATTGACCAAGGAAAAAAACTGCGTCATAAAAAATAATAAAACATTTCGTTTTTTTCTGAGAAAATCGCCTTGAAAGTTGAATTTTTAAAGAAAAAAACCTATTTTTTGACTTCAGGTGCTTATACATTTTTTGTTTATGACTTTATGGAAAAATTTTGCAAAAGTAATTTAAAGCAAATTTAATTTTCTTTTCAAAAAAGTATGGTTTTTTTTAATCGTTGCAGAGATATGTTAGCTATGGATTAAAACGTAACGACACCTAATTTTTTGTTTTTCCCTCCTAGCCCCCTAGGGGGGCATTTGCGACCACCCCACCCATACAATTTTTTGCTCGTCTCATCACGAGGAATCAGCCCCCACATTATAGTACTCTAAGTCTGGGACACCCTGTATAACTTATTTTCAATTTTTCTTAAAAAAAAAACAAAAACTGCCTGTATGAGCGTAAAAATTTTTAATTTAAAAAAAGCACAAAATTTCAACCGCAGTTAGGACCTCTGGACTTTCGCTTCGTGGTCAAAAGCTCTGGCCTTATGCTACCGCGCATACTTGTTTGGGTTTATTCTACCGTGCCTACAGTTAAAAATGTTGATGCGTTTTTCGTTACACGACTTGCATCGTATGTTATTTTGCATTTGCGACGATATTTAATGCTAAATGATGCAGACATGTATATATATATAGAAGAAATTCCATTACATTATCACAAAATTGTGCTATTTCGATATCGAAAATTTAAAAACTTACGAATAGTTCGCGATGATAACAATCGAATTCGATATCGATTACGATTACGATTCGAAAAAGATACATTTGGCGGACGTAACAGTTATTTCGTAAAATATGTTTATGTTTTAGTTTCGACCAACATATCGTACGTAATGTGACAGCTCAGTTGGTAATGGAAGAACTTGTAGTAATCAGTATTTTGTGTGTATGAAATACCGCAGCATGCAAATATTTTTTTATTTCGTTATTAATGTGAGTTAAAAACTTTATTTGAATTATATGAAAAATACGATATTTATAAGGAAATTCACAGATCTAAGAATAAAACAAATTTTAGATTCAAAGTTGCATTCGTTAATATTGCAGCATGTGCTGTTTCCAAATCAATCTCACTGCAATCAATCTGAATTTATCAAAACTCAATTTAAGAAATTCATAAAAGTATGCTACTGTTCTAAAAAAAAAAAAAGCTACGTTCAGATTCAAATTCTAAGACCGTACTGTAATTTCAGATTATTTAACGAAAGGCTCAATTCAATCATAAAAGAAAGAGAGAAGTACGCATTGTTGATTTAATATAAGTATGAGCTACTCAAATAAATATGTCTACGTGGCACAGTGGTTAGAACAGCCGACTGTGGATACAAACGTACTGTGGTCGATCCTCAGTGGAAGCAAAAATATAAAAAAATTTTATATGGCAATTTTTTCGTTTTTATACAACTAGTGCGGCAAATTGCTGTGAGTTGCTTATTTTCATCAGAACAAATTCGTGACATTGCTTTTAGCCTCCATCTAGCTTGCCGCATTGTTGCATCATCATCATCATCATCGTTTCCTCGAGCTCCTAGACGGAGCATAGGGCCTGAACAACCCCTTTCCATCTCGTTCTGTTTTGAGCCAGCTCTTTGAGTTCGGTACCCGACTCGGTAACCTCTTTTTCCAGGCATCGCCTCCATGTGAGTTTAGGGCGTCCCCTTCATCGGTTTCCTTGCGGGTTCCAATCGAGAGCTTGGCGGCATACTTCGATGGGTGGTTTACGCAAAGTGTGGCCAATCCAGCTCCATTTTCTCCAAGCTGTCATTGCTTATAGTGTTGGGCCACCAAGTTTTTGAAATGTGGCAAAGACAACAGTTGACAAAGCTCTGTATTTTGCTTTTTAGCGCCTCGGTCGTGAGCCAAGTCTCGCAACCATATAAAAGAACTGACAGCACGTTGGACTTAAAAATACGGAGCTTGGTATGGATAGAGAGTAGAGACGAGTTCCAAATACTTCCCAGTTGGGCGAAAGCATTTTTAGCTTTTCCTATCCTCGCTTGTATGTCTTTTAACACGCTGTTGTTAGGGGATACGATGCTGCCGAGATATTGGAAGTCTTCTACGTACTCAATTACTTCCGTGCCGATGTTAAGGCCTGAGTTAATGTTTGTGGGGTTGACGCACATCGCTTTTGTCTTGTTGATGTTGATGTGCAGACCAGCTTTCTCGGAATTGACAACAAGGTCGTTCATCTTTTGTTCCATGTCTGAGTGTTTCACTGAAAGAGAAGACATATGTCATCGGCATGGTCAAGATCCTCAAGAGTTTCTGCAAAGTTCCAGAAAAGACCCCTGATCTTTCTGTGGACAGTATCGTAAAGGATCTGATCGATGACAATTAGAAACAAAAGCGGAGAAAGCAGGCAGCCTTGCCGTACGCCGGAGTTTATGCCGAAAGGTTCTGACAACATGCCATTATGTGGCACTCTGCATCTGAAGCCATCATACTGGGATTTTATAAGCGCTATCAGTTCACTTGGCACGCCTCTCTTCACGAGTGCTTGCCAGATAGAATGTCGCGAGACGCTGTATAAAGTATCATTTCACAAATTAAAGTTTAATGCAAGATAATGAAACAGAATAAAAGCTACTGATTGTAAGAAACTATTGAACGTATTTTAATGTATAAACTATGTCGTAAAATGCATTGTTTTTCAAAATTCGACAAATACCAAACATGTGATATTTGTGATTTTTTACTTTTCGAAAAAAACCGCTTTTTGTTCTTGTTGTATTAAAAACAATCGAAAAGATCCAATTTTGAAAAAATTTAACTGAAATCTTGTGGAAATATTTTCTTAAACTATACCTAATGCAGATGCAAGAAATTGTATAGTTATGTTGAATAACCTGGTCGTTATGAATTTTTTGCTAGAAGTGTACCTATTTCGAGTACCTATCGAGTTTGCGAGTATTTTTACGCAAAAACAAAAATCCCCAAAAATACAAAATTTTTTTAAAAAAAATAGCATGGATGGTTTAAGCATAGACTTGAGCTATTTTCTGCAAAAAAATTAAAAAAAACCAAAATTCGGAAAAAAGTTATAACTGTTGAAACTTGACTTTTTTCTTCAAAAATACTTACAGCCCGATTCTGTGCACTTGATAAATTCACCATATTGAATATTTATCAATAATTGAATATTTATCAAGATTTCATATTCTGTCACCAAAAAAAAAGCTTCTTCATTGACAAATTTGTCAATATCTCATTTGTAATTGACAAATAGCTTTACTTTATTGTTGCTTCAAATTTACACAGTTGTGGGCGCTTGAGGTAAATATTAACGTAATAATTATTTATTTGATACACAGTTATTAACTTTTGTGGAAATTTAGGAAAATGGAAGAAGAAGTCCTTTTGTTATTGCTGCTATTAGAGGATGAAGAAAATGAAGAAAAAAGAAGGCGTAGATGTGAATTACGCAGATTGAGGGATGCTAGTGATCCTTTTACCCTGTCGATAAGCTTACTTCTTTCCACATCGCTGCTGTCCGAGTTGGGCCTTCTAAGGCTTAATCCACCCTCCAGCTCGTTCCAGAGCTCCTGGATTTGCCGCGGCGACTTCTGGCATTTTTTTTCCAGCTTGCAATTGTGGTCGCTCGTGGCAAAAATTAACATTAAATTGCAGCTGCTCCGATGTGGCACGATCATATTTCGGTTTCCTATAAGTTTGAGTTATTTTACACAAATATTTAATAAAATCAAATAAACAAAAATACTTACCATATTCGTAATCCATATTCGTAAAATTTTATGACATATTTTATAAAATCAGCTGTCAATAGAAGTTCACCTCATGTGGTGAATTTCGAAAGCTTTTCATTTATCAAGTTTGTTGCAGAATACTAATAAAGCTTTGGCTTGATAAAATTCTTTACAAATTTTATTGATAAATTGCTTGTCAAGAAAACGCAGCATAGGGGTGTTAAAGTGTCCTTTTTAGCATTTCGATCACAAAAAATCGAAAAAATTATGAGGGTACCACATAAAAAGAAAACAACAATTTCAACTTTTTTGGCACACCCTAATATTGATGTTTTGTATTTTATCAAAACACCATTCCATCCCCTCCCATCACAAAAAAAAAAAAAAAAAATTCAGGCTAGGGGTCTGTGTTGAACTGTGTTATAGAAATAGCCATTATCTTGAACATTGTTTTGACTTCTCAAATCAATCTAAAAATAAAATGCAACACTTGATTCTTAGTACTTGCTTTCGAAAGTATTCTGATGTGTGTCAAACCCATATCAAGTTTACCCAAGCTACTCAAATTGAAGGCAGCACTTATGCTATTCTTCCTGCAAGTTATCTACTCCAGGCTACTAATCTACTCAAACATCAATTAACTACGCTTGGCGAGCGAATAATTTGTTTTTGTTGTTCTTGTTGTTGTTGTTGTTGTTGTTATTCAAGCACAAAATATCTGAATATATATTAAAAACACACACATCAAGTAAAGTCCTGCAGCTATTCCACTTCTACTGCAACAGCTAACGTAATAGATGCAACCTGCAACACCCGCAGGTGACTTTAAAATGTCAACAAATGTTGTTGACAGATCTAGGCGTGCTACTGCTGCTGTTCCTGTTGTTGTTGTTGTTGTTGTTGTTGTTGTTGTTGTTGCTGTTGTTACCATCCTTGCTGCATTGCTGGTTGTTTTGTGTGCTCATCTTTAAACAAATAGCTTTGCTTGCTGTACTTTATCGACCTTGTCGACGCTGTTGCTTTAGGAGTTTGTCGCTTGATTTGTGTTGGTGCGGGTTGCTGTTACTGATGCTGTTGCTGCTGCGTTGATGACTTTTATAATGATGAACAACTCAGTGAAACTTATTTGAAAAGGTGCTGGTAGGTGGCATTTTAGGTGCTGCTGCTGTTGTTGTAGCTTTCTGATGTTACCCTTGTTATTCATAAGTAAAGCACAGTTGTTGTGTGAAATAAGCTTTTTGAAGTCAAACGTAATGCTCTGATGAAGTGTATTTGTATTTATTCATGGCTTAGCCAGCAAACATGTGCGTTTGTCCTTCTATCTATGTGTCTGTCTGCATGCGGGTCACCGCAATGCAAAGTTGCTCGTCTGTGTAAATGTGTTCTTCTGTGGCAGTGACATGTTTAGCATAGCGTAACAAACCTATTACATACCTTGCCTTACTTTCATCTAATATTGCTCTATAGTTTGCTTAATGCTCGTAATGATTATGATGAGTACGAGAGATTGTATTCAACTCTGGACTGTATTATAACCAAAAAAAAAAAAAAACATTCTCATAATGGCATCAGCCTAGAAGATGCACATAAGCATACACACACACACACACACACTGTGGTGCATACCTTGAGGTGGCTCTTTATGAAACACTAATTGCTGTTACATTTTGAAAATTTGGGTCTACTCTGGAATGTCCTTGTTAAAAATACTGCCAGCTTCGTATCTTAAACGTATCAGTCATACGGGTTGACCACCTTTGATCTTGCTTAAACGTTCAGAATTGAAACTTCTTACAAAGTACACAAATTTGGGGTTGCGTACGAAATCTCTAAGCAAAAAAACAAAATCCAAAAATCACACACAGAATCCCCAAAAGGAAATACCCCAAATAGAAAATCCCCAAATACCCCATTCGCATTCCCAAATTCCCAGATTTAAGATCGCTGCGATTTTTTAATAGTTTTTTAATTTGTTTTAAGACTACATATAAAGTTACAATAGGGTATAAATTTGTCTTAATTTATTTAAATTTTCTTTTTATATTACTTTTATAAAAATTCATAATTTATCGAGACTAAAACTAACACCTTATATTTTATATAATTACACATCAAAATTTTATTCAAAGTCTTTTTAAATATTGAACTTCTTTCATATTATTTTTATTTTTAAAAACTCTCTTTAGCTTTCTGTTATGCTGAATCTTTTTTTTTTTTTTTTTTTGTTTAAACGTATTACTTCGACCGACACAATATTTTGCAAAGTGGTTTTTACGACGATGATTTGATGGATGTTGAATTCAGAGTCATTTCTATATTTTTGGAATTGCCTTTCCTTTTGAATGTGTATCCATACAATTTGCTCAAAACAAAACAGGCAGCCCTTGTAATCCTCATCAGGGAAGTACTCCTTTGCGGCGGAGAAAGTGTATTTGTCGGAATCGCTAGCGATCCTAATTGGATTGGATGTCTCTTCTCGTTGCCGATTGGAATACGTTGTAGAAGAACTAATTGTAGACCTTCGGTTTTTTGCTCATAAGGCAAAAAATGAGTGGGACGAATTGACTCTCGATTCAACCTTGAATGGTAACAGGTGCCAAGGCATGGTTGGTACGACAAAGAGAGTGCCATCCATCACCCAGTTATGTGGTTTGCCCAACGTTTTTAATGTGCTCTAAGGGCCAGTTTTACAGTACGACTTTAAACTTTAGTTAAATTAAACCAAATTTAACTCACTAAAATTGGACGTTTATGCTCGAATTTGGCAAAAAAGAAACACATTCTATGATAATTTCAGTCAATTTAAATTCAACAAATGCTAAAATATCTAGTTAAACTGAGTTTAAACGTCCAATTTTGGTGAGTTAAACTCGGTTTAATTTAACTCAAGTTTAAATCGTACTGAAAAACTGGCCCTAATTGCCTAGTATGATGCTTGTCTCACCCACGCAGTCAGCTTCTCTCAATACGAACAGATCTTCCTCCACAAATTTGAAATTTTTTGAGATCATTATTTTCTCCTAGGAGAGTGGTTTGCGAATCAGGTCTCCAAGCTACTTTCAGGTTTAGCACTTTTTCGATGACAAATGAACCTGGCATGGTGGTAACTATATTTGATGATAAGAACACTTTTGCACATTATTATCTTCCGTTGGTTACACGATCAGCGATATTCATCTTTTTTGGTTTTGCAATGTTGATGGTACCCATACACATCAACAAACAGCTTCTCTTTGCCTTTGTTTGCCTATGTTCATTTTTATTTTATTAAAATTAGGAATTAAGAAAGACGTCACACAGCTTCAAGTAATTTGCCAAAACTTTGTTAAAAAAAGTCAACGAATATTTATTAATTAAAAAAAAAAGTGCCAAATAGAAAAGTCAAGAAATATTAACAATTTTCACAAAAATTACGTCGAAAAAAATTAAAATATTTTATAAAAAAATGTAAAGTTCAAAACTCAAGGAACACTAAAGGCCGTTTTCTTTAATTTTATAAATCGAATCAATTTTTTTTTAACGAAAATATATAAATTGGGTGTTTTTGGGAATATCTGTGTTTGGGGATTTTATAATTCGGAAATGTGTTTGGGGATTATTTATATGGGGATTATATATTTGAGGATGTGTCATACATAACATTAGGATTTTGTGCTTGGGGATTTTTTACTTCGGATATTTCTTTGATCTCCCCAAATTTGTGTAAAAAGATTTCAATTTTTTTTTAACTCTTTACGAACCATTCCAATTTGGTGTTTTGAAATTATCTTAGATTCATCAGGAAAAGCTCGATTCTTCCAATTGAGATATCTTTAGAAAGATAGTCAAGAGTTCTAAAAAAGGCATAATAAAAAGTTTTTTTTTTTTTGAAGTGAAGACTTCTTTAGGCGCGTTGCGCACTTTTTGGTAGAGAGCAAAAGTATAGATTTGCGATATCATTACGCTTTTAGCGATATCATCACGCTGTTAGCTTACCAATTACCAATTACCGAGGCGATTACTTACCGATTACCGAACCAATTACCGAATACCGAAGCGATTACCAACCGATTACCAAACCAATAACCGACTAATGAAGCGATTATTAACCGATTACCAAACCAATTAGCGATTACCGCAGCGAGTACCGAACCAATAACCGATTGATTAACGAAGCGATTACCAACCGATTACCCAACCAATTACCGATTATTGAAGCGATTACCAAAGCGATTATCAACCGATTACCGACTACCGAAACGATTAACAATCGATTACCGAACCAATCAACGATTATTGAAGCGATTACCAAAGCGATTATCAACCGATTACCGAATAACGTAGCGATTATTAACCGATTACCAAACCAATTACCGATCACCGCAGCGATACCGGACCAGCGATTACCAACCGATTACAGAAGCGATTACCAACCGATTACCAATTACTCAAGCAATTACCAACCGATTACTGGGCCAATTACCGATTATCCAACCAAAGTAATTATATATAAACATTAAAAAATATCACTTTATACATTCTATAACGCATAAATTGATCAAAAAAGTTAAACAAGTAGAACGCGTCTTACTCATAACAGCTATGTTATTTCACAGCTTTAAGTTTTCACTTCGGTCGGCAGACTCGCCACTACCTACTTTTTTCTTTTTAATTTGAAGGTCCAATTTTGGAAGCCCCTTGTGTATGTTTTTGACCTTATTCAAAAAAAAAAAATTTTCAGAAAGTAGGTATATTTTATTACCTCTCCAACGACCAAAAATCTCGAGAGCATTATTGAAGATGCGCATTTTACAGGAGCTATTATAGTAACAGACGGAATCTATCAATCGAATAGATGGCGCCAAATTTCAATTTAATTTAATTTCAATTTATTGGTCAAATATGTTAGCATATAAGAATAAATTTCGTTTGCATGCCACAGGTTAAATAAATAAGATAATAAAATTTAACCATAAGATTAAACAATAAGAACACTTGGAATATTAAGCGTATTTGTACGCTGTTTATACTACAGCACCCACCATCTGGTGGTTTCTAAAAAATTATTTATTTGTTTAATGGTTTCTAAAAACTTTTTGAAACGGTTAACCCAAATTTGTTTATTTTGTAAGATGATTCAACTCTAAAAATATGGTTTAATTCGCAAAGTTTAGGCAAAACTGGTGTTGATCAATCTGTAATTAAAGATTTATTTGATGCGTTTAATTTGGAATGGCTGATAATGCAGAATTTTTCTGGAAAATTATTTCGGGACTTTCACGTAAACTATGTGTGAAGTATATTTAGACAAGACAATGAATGCAAATGTTTAATAAACTTCGGCTATGCCAATGGATTTTTATTCACAATTTAAAGATAGATATTTGACTTTACAAGTTGAGAGCTCATCGTCAAGAGAAATGTAAATGTTTCTTCAAAACAAAATGTATCCGAAGAAAAAGCTTATAATTTAATGCCTGTTAAAGCCTGTCTTTAGCAATTAATTTAACTCATTTAAACACACCTCGTTTAATAGGCCACGAGTACTCGCGCTAATTGTCACCTGCCACTGACAATTCTGAAAGTTTATGCAAAATCGGAGGTGGTAAATAATTAAATATTTTTTTTTTCTATGCATTCAATATGGTATGGTTAATAGTGCAGAATTTTGATTGAAAATTATTTCGGAACTTTCACGTTAACTATGTGTGAAATATATTTAGACAAGACAATAAATGAAAATAGATTTTTTACTTACAATTTGAAAGCTTGAAAGCTACAGAAAACTTAAATTTTATGCTTGTTAAAGCATGTCTGCAGCAGTTTTTTTTTTACGCATTTAATGAACACTCCCTTTGAATCGGCCACAGGTACTCGCGCTACTTGTCACCTGCCACTAACAATGTACGCCTCCTCAACTAGTTGATGCTGCTGAATGCAGAGTTAAATACTTGACTTCAAGCTCAACTAATGAGAATGAAAACTATTGTACATTTACATAATAAAAGCGTGTGTGCGTTTGTTCCTAGCCAAGTACGTGCTTCTAACACCGTTTGCATGCACATACACAGACACACTCAAATGCACTGCTGCGGCATGTCATGAAACTCATCACAATAAATAATAAGCGCCATATTGATATGACAAAATATGATATTCCACTTGATATCGCAAAAGACCAGACCAAACCAGAGACCAGACCATCAATTTGCAACCAATACCTGTGTGTGTGCCTGCCTGCCAGCCTGCCTGTATGTCTGCAAGAGCAGCAACAACAAGACCTACAGTGCTTGAATACTTCCGTTTCCGTTGCACTTGCTGCTGTGCTGCTGCTGCATATCTTCCTTCCCCACCCTGCGCACTACCAGGCTGTTCGTAATGTATGAGTGCGTGTTACAAATCGTTGTCATTGCTTCAAGCTGTTGGCACTCGTATATATATATATTAAGTTATTTTCTTCTTGTTGCAATTGTTGCCTCATGTTGCATCGTTTGCAAACCTGCTGAAAACGTGACGCATTCAACGCTTAAGAATTCTTAGTGCGAAGTTTAATTTATTTATCATGCATAAAGTTTCTTCCGGCTGTTGCAATTGGCGACAAATGTCGTCAACTGCGCAAGCAAATGCATTGCAACTGTTCACTTATAATTTAACCTTTGTATGTTTGTTGACTTTGGCAAGCTTAGGCAATAATTTTAGTTATAAGCAGTTTTTTTTAAATAACACTGTACAACATGAAAAAAACCCGTGTGGTTTCATGACTTTTTTTATGTTTTCGATGTCGCTGAAACCGAATATGAATTCAGTTTTTTCGGGTCACGTAAGATTCTCCCTGGAGGTGCGTCCAGGCTAAACCCTAAGCCCCTACAATTAATGAAATCAATATTTCCCCTTTTGGGGAGGGCAGGAGAGGGTTAAATGGTATAAACAACCTCCATTATTTTTCCAAGAGGAACATTTTTTCCTGAGAAGCTATCCCCTTGGACCCCTTCTGAGCAGGGCTCCCATACAATGCACGCTAACCCACTACAGTTAATGAAACCGATATTTACCTCTTTGGAGAGGGCAAGAGAGGGTTAATATGTGTGGCTGACCTCCATTTTTTTTCAAAGAGGAACACTTTTTTCCTTGGGGCTTATCCCCTACGACCTCTCCTTAGAGGGTCCCATACAATGCACCCTAATGGTAATGAAATCAGTATTTCCCCCCTTGTGAAGGGTAGGAGAGGGTTAATATATACGACAGACCTCCATTATTTTTTCAAGTGCAACGTTTTTCTCTTTGGGACCTATCCCCTCCGACTCCTCCTTAGGAGGACTCCCATACAATGCACTCTAATCAGCCCCGTATCTAGAACCTAAAGTCTGGGCATGCACAAGCATCAAGATTTTTTTTTCTGCAGTAAAAAAACTTAAAATAAAGTGTTGATGCATAAAAATCATAATTTTTCATTAATTTAACTTATTTTTATTTTAGTTTAATATAACATATAATTTAAAATAAGAGATCATTAGGTTTTATTAAAAAAGTTCCACTCTTCGATTTTTTGATTCATCAAATCTTCTCAATATTAAGTTCTTTTCAACTCTTTGTAATTCATCCGACTCAAAAGCTAAAAAAGAAAGGTTGCGTAAGCGCTCATTGGTCATTGACATTCGGTTAATTGTTCCAATTCGCGACAACGAAGAAAAGGAAGCTTCATTCACAGATGTGCTGCAGCCAATTGTCTCAATTGCTTCTAACATAGTATACACATTTGGAAAAGCGATTTTAAAATCACTGAAAGTTTGCAAAATAGACATATTTTCACTTTTAGTTTCAATTTTTTGTCTTTCGAAGAATGATTTTGCTGATCGAATCTCCCATTCTTCCGGCAGTGCGAAAAGTTTTGAAAGTGGTTGCAATGATTTAAATTCCAGCTTTTCAACAGAAGATGCCGCACTCAAAATATCGCTATTTTTTGTAAAGCGTTCTTTCAACTCATTGATAACAACGTCAAGGCACTTATAAAACAATGATTTCAGTGAATCTTCCCGGTCTATTGTCGGCCGTCCTCTACGTACAGGTTCGGTAAGTTGAAGCCTTTTGCGGACCTCCGTCGCTGCCGAGAGTAAGCGTTGAAAATTTTCGTCAGTTTTAAAGTTTTGAACATCTTCAATAAGTGAATTTATAATAGGCATGGCAGCTCTATAGCCGACTTCACGTTTTTGTAGCAACGCATCTGTCGGTTGAATGAGCTGTAGTACATTTTTGAACATGTGAGTGAGAAATAAGAATTTCAGCGTAGTGACTATCGCAAAATCAAATTTAATTGCATGTCCCTGTTGAATTTCCTCAAGTGCCGAAATGATTTCTTCATAATTATTGCTTATAGCGACGGTAGATTTAATATGACCTGCCCAGCGTGTTTCAATCAATTTTTTCAGTTTTGAGCCCCCATATACTTTTGCAACACGATATTTTTTGAAAAACTTATAGATCATCTGGATTTGATCGAAATAAATTCGGGCATCGTTAACGGCGTCGCAAACTTTTTTCACAACCAAATGCAATTGATGATTGTAGCAGTGAATATATGGAATTTCACGTTGCAGTTCTTGTGCGATCACTGCTTGCACGCCGCCAAATCCGCCACTCATGACATTTGCTCCATCATAACACTGAACGAGAATTTTATTTATTTCAATGCCATACTTTTTGAAAGCATTAACTATAAGCTTGCCGATCGACACAGCGTGAACGTCCTCGCAACTTTCCATACCAACCAGAGATTCGTACGGCTTTCCGTCAATAACATATCTGAGTGCGATAGAAATCACTTCGACTCCATTTCGGTTCTTTGTTCCATCAGCATAGAGCGTCAAATACTGACTTTTGTTGACTTTTCGTACCAATTAGTTGCGAATACACTGTGCGATGATTGATATTAGGTCATTTTGTATATTCGGTGATATATACAAAGCATTGCGAGCCATTTCTTTGTGACATTTTTTTTAATTTTTCGTCTTTGTCCAGAATAAATTTGAAGAATGCATTGAATAAGCCATTTTCTTCGTTTGCTACTTCATCCCAACTGCCTCTAAAGGCTAGCCCGCGCGATGACAATAAAACAATAATATCAATTATTGAGCTAATATAATAACGACGTTTTTCCAATGCAGAATCACTAAGCAATTCAGAAATACCTTTATTCGTCTCTAACCGTCTTTTAGCTTCAATCTTATTGAGTACAGCGTTTTGGTGCGAACTTGATTTATGATGCCTGCCAAGTCCTCTGCCTTTAGTACATGCAATCGACCAGTTCCTAAAGCCACGACAAGTGAAAGATGGTTCACTGTCCACACTTTGTTGCGATCCAAAATTACGACACACATTGCAAAAGATTGCATCTCTAGAAACTGAGTATTCTATCAAGTTATAGTTTTGACACCATTTTGGCTGAAAAGATCGATGCCCTTTTGTATTGTCTTGAGGAAAATTCATGTTTCTAAAATCCTGACCCAGAAACTCTGTGCCAATCGGTGAAATATCATTCGCCACACAGTTGAGTTCATTCTCTTCAGAATTAAAGTTACTTGTTATGAGTTCTTTTTTCGCATCGATTGTTATTGTTGGTTCACTTGGTACAAAGCTCGATTTCGATGTATCTGAATCTAAAACATATTTCGAAAATATTAATATATAAATCATATGGGTGCAGAAAATTTACTTGTCGCGGAAGAACCAGAAGCTTGTATCTTT
Organism: Coremacera marginata; assembly: GCA_914767935.1. Lineage (NCBI taxonomy): Eukaryota > Metazoa > Arthropoda > Insecta > Diptera > Sciomyzidae > Coremacera > Coremacera marginata. The sequence continues at coordinate 233,694,234 of OU612043.1, read as the reverse complement.
TTAGGTGAAGCGTTGGAGCTCCATGATGAATTCAATGCAGAAGCAGATGCAGCCACAATAGCTGGTACGTTGTTATGACATGTTGATCGCTTGGGGTTAGAGAGTTGCTGGAAGCGGTAATAGACACATCTGTAATAAAGGTGTCTCGCTCAAATCTGGATTTAAAACTGGCCAACACGTTTGCGCGATGGTGCGAAAAATTATGCAAAAAAATATGTAAATCAGCCATCACTTTTACCTGTGCTGCCTTTTGCAGTTCTGCTTGCGAAAAATGATTCCAATTTCGGCTGGATTTTAGTTTCTTTTTTATTTTTTCGTTACATAGTTTTATTTTCTTTAACATTTAATAGCACGAAGCGGGCAGCGAAAAAATCTGAATAATTGACTGTGATTGGCGGTCAAATGACACTTTGCGCTTTATTGATTTTGACATTTAAGCATACGTTTAATTCGCGCAAGATATAAGTCACGTTCAAAGCGCGCAAGGCAGAGGGTATGTTCAACGTGAGTATGAAAATTTCACTTCTTACGATCGACCGCTCAAGAATCGCTCAGATTTTTTGATAGCACTGATTTAGAGACATTCTTAGTATTTAAAGATTCGTTCAGGGAAATTTTTTAAATCGATCAGAGCATGCGCACAGAATATTAGAGCATGCTTAGCATGTTCTCGCTGTACCCTAGATACGGGGCTGACTCTAATGTTAATGAAATCAGTATTTTCCCTCTTGTGCAGGGTTGGAGAGGGTTAATATGTACCACAGACCTCCATTATTTTTTCAAGTGTAACATTTTTCTTTTTAGGACCTATCCCCTCCGACTCCTCCTTAGGAGGGCTCCCATACAACTCACCGTACTGTTAATGAAATAACATTCACATTCCATTCACACATTCACATATATAATAAATTTAGAGGTATATAACAACCACTGACTTGAAATTTAATTTAAAAAAATTTTTTTGTTCTCAAATATTTCTTTTTGTTCCAAAAATAATGTTATTTTTTCTATCATCCGGATACAAAAAAAAAAGACTTCATTGGCTCTAAAACAAGTAAGGTTTTATTTAAAATTTAGCAAACTTTCTTTGATTTTAGCATGTTTTTTTTAATTAATCGTAAATTTTACCTTTTAATACCACGCAAATAAGTATTCATAAATTTTCCATTACTAGTATACTTTAATGTAATAAAAAAAAAAAATGCAAACATAAGGATTTTTCCTTTCTGTTAACATGCTAAGATTTTTTTTTTTTTTTCATTATATGTGTCATTTTGTACCATACAGATTTTTTTTTTTTTTTGAGTCATTATTTGACATTTTTAATCCCTTATAAAGCTATACTTTGAACACATGCCTTTGACAACAATGTTTAAAACTTTCTCTAGAGTAATTTTAATCAAAAAACTTCAAGGATTAAAACAAGAGCAGAAACATTGCTTAAGCCGCGGCACATGTTGTTAACATAATCCATAAGTGATAAAAACCCACATATACTGCCACTCCACTCATACTCACTCCCACCCATACTAACAAGAAGCCATTCAAAAGCAATGCTTGCCTAAAATAATTTTGTATTTAAAAAAAAAACTGAGTTTCATGTTCAGCGCCTCTTATGAACAACTCAAAACAGTTAATCATAACGTCGGATTTTCTTTTTTCTTAATTTCCACAAAATTACCCTGGCAAAAAGGGGCAAAAACAAAAACAACCAAATCTAACAAAAGAAACCGCAAAAATGTTTAAACAGTAAACTTGAAAAAACGGCAGCAGTAGGTGAAGCAGGAGTAGAAGCAGAAAAATACTTAATCACTTTCATTTGCATGTATAAAATATGTCTTAAACAAAAGGCAACACTGGTTGCTGCTTATATTTTATTCTGCCTGAAAGTGCTGCCTTCTTTTGAAGTGCTTTCCTTGCGTTTGTTGTCGTTGTTGTCATTATTGTTTATTGCCAAAATATGAAAAACATACTTTAAGGAAATTTACAATAAGCAGAAAAATGGCGCACATATGTCGACGCCGTCATTATATTAAGAGCACCAACAACTTCAATAACCCGCTTGTGTACATGATTATAAAACCTAAGTCGGTTAGGGGGCTCATTTTAAGTATTAAAAAAATATATAATTTTTAATATATCGCTTATGCTTTCATTTATCAAGTTATAATGGGAATAACAGAGGGAGGAAAGGGGGTGGGCATGGATTAATTTCTGAGATTGATATTAAAAAGATAAAAAAGGGAAACGGCATATCTGTGAAAACTCTTTTTTTTCTTATTTTTTTTTATATAATTCTTTCTCTTGCATTATTTTTTTTTTTTTTGCTCAGTGTACAATTTATTCTTCAATTAAGATGCTACTCTAAACCACTCGCCGATAATTCTTGTTTTATTTATGTTTTCACCACATACCGCTGTCATCTTTCGACATCATCTACATCCACATCAAAACCTTAAGGAATGTTTGTTGTTTTATCTATCATTTAAATGCGTCTTGCGGTGTTGAGTATCTAAACTCCAAACCATTCCGAGTGTCTTCCGCAAAAGCAAAAGTAAAAGCTCAGCAAAGGGTAAAAAAACCACCCGAACAACAACAAAGATAGTGTTACAAATGCTTAATAAAACTTTGCTTGTGTCATTTTTGTGGCATACTTTTTGGCGCTCTAAATACACATTTGATGTACCAACTTAATGTTAGACAGCTATGTCAACATACGCTTTATATACATTCAAACAAACGCAAAGCCACTATTACGCCCACACGTGCCACCACTGCAGTCCTTTATTAGTGTACGTAGCAGTACAAAAGTTGAACATTTGTAAACAACACGAACATAAAGAACAACAATAATAAAAGGTTTGGTGGTTTTTTAGTTAATGCCAAAAGTTTGTCGAGCTAAATATTTACAAACATGTGTGTACAAGAGTTTTCAAGTACATTATGTACATGCGAATTTTTGGCGATGCCAGTTAAACTAATCAATTAATTATATTCTATTGTGCGGTTTAAGGCGTATCCGCTAATAATTTCCGTTTCCTATTTCTACTACACACAATACCTTACTTACTTACTTACATAGTTGGTCGTAACAACCCGTGTCCGGGTTTCAACCGACCTCATCAGCTCTCGCCAGGCGCCTCTGCTTTGCGCGCGCCTTCTCCAATCGGATACACCAAGTGCGGTTAGGGCTTCCTCAGCCTGGTCCATCCATCGGAGGCATGGTCTCCCTCGTCGTCGTTGACCAGCGACCCTCGCCTCGAGCACCTTTTTCGCTGGAGCTTCGTCGTTCATACGATGGACATGACCCAGCCAGCGTAGTCGCTGCAAAGTTATACGCCGAACTACGTCAATGTCATCGTAGAGCTCATACAGCTCGTGGTTCATTCGGATGCGATAGTCATCGCCGACTCGAACAGGACCGAAGATTTTGCGAAGAACTTTTCTCTCGAACACCCCCAGAGCGGCTGCGTCAGTTTGCGAAACTACCCATGCCTCAGCGCCATAAAGCAGCACAGGTAGAACGAGCGTCTTGTAGAGTGTTAGTTTTGTCGATCGAGAGAGGGCTCTGGAACTTAGTTGCTTACTGAGCCCGTAGTAGCACCTATTAGCAATTATTGTTCTTCGCTTTATCTCCAGGCTGATTTCGTTTTTGGTATTAATGGCGGTGCCAAGGTAAACGAACTCCTTGACTACTTCAAAGTTATAGCTGCCGGATGAAACGTGGGAGTCTAAACGCCGAGCTCCCTTGTTTGTAGACAGCATATATTTTGTTTTGCCCTCATTTATCGTCAAACCCACTTTGGCTAATTCCTTTTCGATAGCGGCGAAAGCAGCGGTAACATCTCTCTTGGTTCTGCCGACAATATCAATATCATCAGCGTACGCAAGGAGCTGGACGCCTTTGTAGAAAATGGTGCCATTACGATGCACACCGGCCTTTCGTACGATCCCCTCCATGATGATGTTAAAGAGATCGCAAGACAGTGGATCGCCTTGCCTGAAACCTCTTTCGGTATTGAAGGTTTCGGAGAGGTCATTTCCTACCTTGACGGAGCTGCGTGTGTTGCTCAACGTCATTCTGCAAAGTCTAATCAACTTTGCAGGTATACCGAACTCAGACATTGTTGCGTATAGGCAATCCCTTCTCGGGCTATCGAACGCAGCTTTAAAATCGACAAAGAGATGGTGTGTGTCAATTTGATTATCGTGGGTTTTCTCCAGGATTTGTCGTAGCGTGAAAATCTGGTCTATGGTGGACTTACCAGGTCGAAAGCCACACTGATAAGGTCCAATCAGTGTTTTTGTAATCGGCTTTAATCTTTCACACAGTACGCTTGAGAGAACCTTATATGCGATGGAAATAAGACTGATACCTCTATAACTTGCGCAGATTGTTGGGTCTCCTTTCTTAAGTATAGGGCACAGTACGCTGAGGTTCCAATCGTCGGGCATGCTTTCTTCTAGCCATATTTTGCTGATGAGCTGATGCATGCGCCTTATCAATTCATCGCCGCCGGTTTTAAACAATTCAGCTGACAGGCCGTCAGCACCCGCTGGTTTGTTGTTTTTGAGTCGTTGGATAACAACTCGAACCTCATCATGGCTAGGTGGTGGTACTTCCACTCCGTCATTGTTGATTGGTAGCTATGGACTGCGCTCTCCATGGGTGGCATTGGTGAAATCGTCGCCAGTAAGTAAATTGGAGAAGTGCCGTCTCCACAATCTCAGCACACACTGCGTATCCGTATTCAGATCTCCATTTTCGTCTCTACAAGTGGATGCTCCGGGCTTGAAACCTTGGGTTAGACGCTTAACCTGTTGATAGAATTTTCGTGCATCCTTCTTGCCCTGGTATACCTCTAGTTCCTCACGCTCACGCTTTTCCTGCTCTCTTTTCTTGCGTCTGAAAAGGCGCCTCTCTTCCTTCCTCTTTTCGCGGTAGTTTTCTCGCACGGCTCGCGTTGCAGCTGACTGCAGCGTTTTTCTATAAGCGGCGTTTTTTACTGCAATGCGACACTCCTGATCATACCATTGGTTCCGAGGTTGCGGGCGCCGGAAACTAATGACTTCTTCAGCGGCAGCGCGCATGGAGTGGGATATATGCGCCCAAAGTCCGCCGGCGTCGTCGGGTCCAGAGGTTGGTTGGTTGAGCTTAACCGAGAGTTGAGCGGAGTAGGCTTCGGCAGTCCGTTGTAATTGCAGCTTAGCGACATCTAGCTTTCGTTGCATTCCTGTGCGTATGTTCTTCGCATTGCATAATCGTATGCGGATCTTGGCTGCAACAAGATAATGGTCGGAGTCAATGTTGACCCCCCGAAATGTACGCACATCTAGAACACTAGAGGCATGCCTTCCGTCGATTACAACATGATCAATTTGGTTTCGCGTTTTTTGATCCGGGGACAGCCAGGTGGCCTTGTGGATGTCGAGGTGTTTAAATCTGGTGCTACTAACTACCATGTTTCGCGCCGCGGCGAAGTCAATCAGTCTTAGACCGTTGTTCGTGGAGGTCTCATGAAGACTGAACTGACCGACAGTGGGGCCAAAGATGCCTTCCCTTCCGACTTTCGCATTAAAATCGCCGAAGACTATTTTCACGTCATGGACCGGAAGGTGGTCGTATACGTCCTCAAGGCTAGCGTAGAAAGCGTCTTTGACGGCTTCGTCCTTTTCCTCCGTCGGGGCGTGAGCGCAAATAAGGCTGATGGAGAAAAATGTTGCCTTGATGCGGATAGTGGCCAATCTTTCGTTGACAGGTGTGAACCGGGAAACAAGGTGACGTAGTTTCCGGCTAACAACGAATCCACATCCAAATTCGCGCCTCTCCGCATGGCAGCTGTAGTAGATATCACAGTGTGCTTGTTTAGAGCAGCCTTGCCCTTTCCATCGCATTTCCTGGATGGCGGTGATGTCAGCCTTTATCGTTTTGAGGGCTTCCGCCAGTTGGATAATGGCACCTTCCCTATAAAGGGTTCGGACATTCCAGGTGCATATCCGTAAATCATTGTCCGTTTTTCGTTTGCGGTGGTCGTCAACGTAATTGACGATCCGTTCTTATCCGAGGCTGGTTTAGTTTTTATTGGGCAGAAGTAATGTGGCGGGACCCAAACCCTGCGCACATTCCATGTTTAAGGTCTATGGAGTGACCCGCCGCTCAAATTAGCCGTCAAACTGACAGATGCCAGTTTGCCGTTGCCCAGGGAACACCACGTGGAGGTTTGAGTCGACTTGAGACGATTTCGACATGGATAATGCTGGCCTCGCCAGGTTGAGGCGGTCAGACACGTTGCCATGTGAAGGTTCGCCCCCTGTTCCCCACACAATACCACACAATACCTGGTGCACACAATACCTTCCTCCTTTAAAATTCAAAATTTCCAGAACTGAAAACTACCAAGTCAAAAAATGTATCAAAATTCTAAGATATAAAAGGCAAGCATGCTGCTCTGCACCCGATATCGTTCAAACTGTAATTAGTTTTTGCGATCAGCCTGAAAGTATGTAATTATTTATTAAATAGTAATTTAATTTTGTAATCGCGATTTTCTCGATGAAACCGGGATCTTGAGTGCATTGGAATGCACGTCTAACGTGTTTTCGACTTTAAAGATATGCAATGAGAAATTTTTTTTTCATCCCTAAAATTGAAAAATTGGCGCCCGAAAGCAATTTTTTTTTTTTGATTTTTCATTGTTTCTCAATTTTTTGAGTAATGATAAAAAATTAACACTTAAATCATTACTCACGTTTTTTGTTAATGTTTTTTGTTAACAAAAAAAAAAAAAATTTTAAAAAAAAGTTTAAACAAAAAATGATTTCTAATACGGTTCACATCATCGTGGTGGAAATTGAACAACTTTGAAGACTCAAAGGCAAAGAACGGGTTTATAACAAAAGCTGTGAATAATTTTTTATAGAAACAAAATTAAATTTTTGATAAATTTATATTTTTTCGCACAAAAATAACATAACAAAAAACGTAAGAAATAATTTCAGTGCTCATTTTTACTTGAAAAATTACTCATGCTTGGTTTATGTTATGATGACGCCAAATATTTTGACTCTAGCGATAGCCATCCGTGAGCTGGAATGGTTTGAAATATTCTCTAAAAGTCGAGTCTTAAATGTAAAAATATTGGCTGGTGTGGTAATTAAAACAAAGTCATAGTCAGAAATAATATTAATGACGAAATTCTTCCAATCTGCATCATTAAACTTTAAATTTTTTCAGTCGGACCCAAGTAATACGGATTTTCAATAATTTTTTAGCTCTATTTATATTATTTTCACTAACAATTAACTTTATATATATTTATTTTTTTTTTTTTGCCATATTACTTTTAGTCACATAAATTGTCAATTGATGATAAAATATAGTGTAAAGTTAAAAATTAAATTAAATTAAATTACAAAAATATTTAATATTTTTTACATTAACATTTACGTTTTACCATTTATTTGACTAAAAGTAGTATGGAAAAAACAAAATTCAATTTGAATTTTAGTGAAAATAATATTCGCACATTTGGGCAGGGGCTTCAAGATCATATTTGGAGCTTCTGGACCGGATTCAACGACGTGCGATATATTTGATAGGGGATGAAAATATTTCATCTTCTCTCAACTCTCTTGGGCATCGTTGCAATGTTGGTTGCCTAAGCCTTCTGTACAGGTACTACCATGGTAAGTGTTCAAGGGAGATACATGGCCTGACGCCACCAGCGTGTGTATTTCCTAGGTCCACTCGGGCAGCACTCTTTGCTCAATAGAACATCGCATTACCGAGATAATTCGTTCTTCAGTCGCACAGTAAAATTGTGGAACAATCTCTCTGCGAGCGTGTTTCCCGGCAGTTTCAATCTGTGTAAATTTAAATCAAATCTTCACCAACACTACTCCATCTTTTCACCCTCCAACTAACTATAACTTCTTCCGAATCAACACAATGCTTCCGCATTTAGAGGGGGCATCCCCTAAGTGTTGGTTTAGTCTAAAAAAAAGAAAAAAAAATATGGTTTGGTCCGACGGCAAAAATTTAAGATTTTTAAATGCAGATTGAAAGAACTTTTCCATTACTATTATTTCTGACTTTTTTTTTTTTTAACTACCACACCAACCAATATTTTTAGTCGAAATATTTTGGGAATCATCAACCATGCATTATTTTGAGGAACCAACCCGAACAACTTTTTTTTTTCAATGGAACGTGAAGCGCCTTGATGTTTTTATAGCAAAGCCTTGAGAGTGTTCCTGTGAAGTCTGGTGCCGATTGTAAAAGGGACCTCAAATTATCGATATCGACTAATTTTAGAATTATAGATCGCACAGCCTCGGAAGTCAGTATTCGACCTCAATTTACACTTGCCGATCCACGGGTAACATTTAATGGGCGTTGGACGCCGGACGTGTACCTTTTTCAGCACCCCAAATTTTCGGTATAGCTTTCGAAATAAGTCACACATCAATGAAACTCGATACGAACTTACTATAAAAGCGTGACCTCACCAGAGCTACGCCCATTTTTAGGGGATAAGGGTATGAACTAGTGTTTAATAAATGGAAAACATGGGCTCATTCGTTTTTTTATATTTTTACTACAGTACTTCAAACCTCTCAACTCCCTTCCTCTTCCTGCTATCCCTAACCAAAGTCACAAAAACCCGTTTTTCGGCTTCAAACCCGTACTACCGGGCTTCAAACCTTTAAGATTTTTGCTAAATAATATATTTAATCCTAAAATATGGGCATTTCCGTAATGTCGAACGTGACCGTTGCACAAATTTCGAGTAAAAAAAAGGCCAACGTATTTGCATTTTCTTTTAAGTTTACATTAAAGCTGTTAGGTCGCACTTTAATTAGTGCCAAAGTTTATAGTAGGAATAGCCTGGTTCCAAAAAAAAAAAAAAAAAAAAAAAGGCAAAAAAAAGCAATTCGAACGTGACAAAAATGGAAGTTGTTTTCGTGTCCACATATAGAAAGTCCGAATTCAGCGAAATATGTCGCCATTTTTTAATACAATAAATTTTAAAATTTTATGAAATAACGTTACTTTATGAAGTAACAATTAAACTTTTTTTTTAATTGTAATTTGAGTCGATACGTGACTTGTTGAACTCGACATTTATCCCAATGTAATTCAATTGGGTAATTAAGTAATTGGGTAATTAAGTAGTTATGTATTTAAAAAAAAAATGAAATAAATTGCTCTCTTTTTGCCTAAATTATTTCATTATAACCTAAGCCAATATCTACCATTTCGACTAAAACAAAAACGTTTACGAAACATTTACTAAAAATTGAATAAAAAGAAAAACTACATTTGTGACACAATGCAGACGATTTATCATCATGGTAAATAAATTTTTCTATAAATTACTTAAATTAATAAAATTTATATGTTTCTCTAAAATAATAACAAAAACTAATATATTTTGAATAGCTTTAAATTTTTTGTTCAGGGTGGTACTTTCCGCGGGAATGCCCATATTTTTGAAGCAGTCGTTTATTTATTTTTTTTTTCTATGACAAATACTTTATGACTATAAAGTTTTATAGTCTAAACTGCGTAGTTTATATTATAGCCTAGTAGTAAAAACCTTTCGGGGATTCATATTTATTAACGTCGCCAAAGAAATAATTTTCAAGGCTTAAGGTTTAACATTTTTGTTTGATTTTAAAAGGAGGCTTGGTTAATATCAGAACTGCAGGATATTTTCAAAAAGCTGAGATAACTTTCAGGCTAACAAAACACAAAAGAAACCTCACAATAAAGCCAAAAAAAAAAAAAAAAATAATCTTACTACTACTATTGTAAGTATGCAAATATTTGCTAACCTTTGCTTATCCTGCAACAAACTATAACCAGCAAAAGATAAAGCAAATTGAAAGAAAAACCAAAACCAAAACAAAAACGCATGCAACAACCACGCATAGCAAAAGAATACACAAACTGAGAGCAGCAGCAGCAATTTTGTGTTTTTCTTTCAATACGTTTTGCCTTAGAAAACTTGCGTAAACATTTTTTCAAGGACTCAATGCTAACAGGTGAATGAATACAATGAGGACAGCGACTACGACGATGACGACGACATTGATATTTCGAAAAAGTAAAAACTGCTGCTGCTGCTGCTGGTTGGCATAAGTAAAAAAAAAAAAAAAATAAAAATTAAATGATAGATAGAAAAATGAATGAAAAAAACAGAAGCCTAAAAATGAAAACCAGATAAATTTTTATACACTAATAAACAAGCAGCGCGACGGATAAGAGAAAAATGTTTGCCTATAGAGACAGAGATAGAGAGAGAGAGAGAGAGAGAGAGAGAGAGTGTAAGAGAGTGTGTAGGAAAAAATATACCGCATATTCATGCAGTAAATTTTTTTCGAAATAGAGCACGAATTAACACAACAAACAACTGTCAAAATTTGACAATTTTAGCTAAAGCGCATGCTTTCCGAAAACGTTCTCAGAGTAAAAGCAGCTGGTGTAGGTAGAACTATGCCAGGATAATACAAGTTCAGGCGAAGCTGACAGAGGCAAAGAAGTTCGTGACTGGGCAAACGATGTAGCCATATTTAAGTCATGTCCTAGGCAAGTACGTAGCTCAGTTCAGTTTTGAATTTACGCCCGCAAGGACGAAAACTAAAAAAAGCACAAACAACGCGAACAACAACAAGTGAGCGTGTAAAGCGCAGTCAAATAGATTACTTAATCAAGCAAGTAAAAAAAGAGAAAAAAAAACTTAAACTTTTTATGTAGTAAAACAAGCTTTAAAAAAAACGTTGCCTATTTTTAGGTGTTTATGCTAAAAATCAGATATAAAAACTACCAAAAAAAAAAAACCTAGAAAGGTGCCAAAAACAAAAAACTAAACAAAATATATATATATATATGTATATATAAAAACAAAAAACGTAAGTGTGAAAATTTTAATTTAGTTGTTAAAGTTTAAAGCTTTTCTTAAAATGTAGCCAAAAAATATTAAACAAAAAAAAAAATCACACTATGACATGACTTATAAAACGGTTCAGAACAGTTCATAGCGAAAGGCTTTGAGATTTAAGTTCCTTGAAGTCAGCTTATTAAATATTAATAAATGCCACAAGGACAATAGCAACAACTATTTGCTCAAGGTTTTGCCACTCATAACCTTTTATGCAACTTTAGTTGAACTTATTTTTGGCAACAATACATACGCAAACACTAGCAAACACACACACACACATACACACACTCGAGCACATGAGTAAAACACATACGCAAAAGAAAAACAAAGAACACTAAACTTTTGAAGTTACACTAAAAGCTAAAAAGCCGCACACGAAAGACACACAAACACACACACACACACACACAAATACAAATACAAGCACAAGGAGCAGGAAGAAAAAAATAAATATTCGTCTACTTCCGCTAACTGTCATTTTGCACAGTCACACACAATATACACGAACACATTTATTATACACGTGCACATAGCTTGACACGCAAACACACACATAAAGTAAGGTGCAGACAGACAGACACACAAACAGAATATAGCACATCATCTCGAAATTTATATTTTCGGGTGGCAGCACCAGCAAAAATAAAAAAAAAAACAGTGGCTTCCAAAACAAATACGTGCGCAGCTTTGCTGTGTAACATGTAGGTTCGATTTTTTTTTTTTTTATTTACTTATTTTTTCTTTTGCTTTATCATGTCTTTCTTCTACTTAGTGTATAGTTTTTGTTGTCAAAAGATTTCTCTTTATATAACGCAGAAAAAAGCAAAAAAGTAAACAATTCCAAAAGATCAAAAAAAAAAAAAGAAAAAAAGGTGCGTAACATAAGACGAAAAGACAAACGCATAACAAAAACAAAACACAAACATAAAAATAATAAAAATATATAAGCAAGAACTGCAAAATATTGAACCAAATTTATGTGCAAAGATTTAAATCTAAAGACTCACCTACATCTTTCAAGAACGCAACCAAAAAACAAAACTAAAAAAGTGCTGAAAGTGAAAAATTTTAACAAAACAATCCTTTTTCTAAAACAAACCACATTAAGAAAAAAAAAAAACAACAAACATATATAAACACGATGCCAGCAACAGACAGTAAGATCTGCTCCTAAAAACACAAAAAATTGCGCTAAATAAATCAAACTAAGCCACAGTGAAAATAAGAAACAACAAAGAAAAACTGTCGTCACCAGTAAACAGTGGATGAAAAAAATTTGTCAGATTTGTTTTTGCTTATCAAGAAACATTAATACCAGGCAGTCTTAGCAATCTTAAGTACAGCCACCTACACCAGCTACAGTTGAAGCAAGAAAAGCCAGTAGCAGCCAATACCAGCCAATGACAGACTTAATCAGCCAAAACAAGAAGCAGCAGCATTTACTTCAACGACGTCTTGTCTACTGTGGATTATGTTAATGAGCAGGTAATTTTTACTGTTGCTACTTACTACTACTTCTTTTTTAGATTTTGCTGCCGACCCAACCACCAAAGTTTTTGTCTTGTCATTGTATCGTTATTGTCTTTATCTTGAAAAGATGGGGGGATGGATTTTAATTTTTGACAACCTAAATATGAGACTGTTTTAATTAAGAAGTAATTTTTTATTATGAGTTTTATAATTAAGCAGATCATTGATAGGGCAAAGGAAAGGTTAAAGGAAAAAAGTGATTGATATATCTTTTGTACATATACTTTAGGGTGTCCCTAAAAAGTTGAAGTTGTTTGTTTTTTTATGACTACCTTCTTATATTTTTTTTTTTTTTTCGTATAATGTTGAAATGCGTGTAAAAAAAGTTTCGTGTACGTAGGACCATGGGAACCCGTGCCGACATGTATCGGTACATGTCAGTACATGGCGATATGGGAAAATAGAGCTCATCTTCTCAAAAAGCCCAAATAACATTCAAAAAGCTAGTTAACAACTCGTCTTTTATTTAATATTTCTTTAAAATAAGCTATCAAACATGAAAATTGGACGAAAATTATCAGAGTTGTGATTTTTACCTTTCAAAAAAACAACTCCTTTTCGTTCTTGTTGTATAATAAAAAATCGAAATTTTTAAAAAATTTCAATAAAATCTTACTTGGTGGAAAATTTTTCTTAAGCGAAACCTAAGGCAGATGCAAAAAATTATGAAATTATATTGAATAACCTGGTAGTTATGAATAATTTTGCTGAAAGTGTACCTTTTTGGAAATTTTGAGTTTGAGAATTTTTAAGAAAAACATCCTCAAACATCCAAAAATACAAAATTTTCAATAAAATTTTTTTAATTTTAATTTAACTTTGAGCTTTATTCTGCAAAAAAATTCAAAAATTAAAAATTTGGGTAAAAAAGTTATAACTGTTGCAATTTCACTTCTTTTCAAAAATACTTAATTAAATGCCCGTTTTCTAGCATATCGTTACAAAAAAAAAAAAAAAAAAAAAAAAAAAAATCATAAAAAATCGAAAAACATTTTATTTCTCACTCGAAGCGACTTCAATAATTCTTAAAAATTTTTCTGATTTCGAAAAAATTTTCGAATTCTAGGGCTGCCAACACACGATTTTTCCATTCCGTTTGTTAAGGTTGGATGTAGGTATTTTTACGATCAAAAAGTCCAAAAATGCTCTTATTTTTCAACACTTAGACTTTAATTTCATTCATATATACCTAAAACACACGAAAAGTAAATTTCTGATAATTTGGAGCACAACAACCCGGGCCGACCTTTATCGAAACATGTTCATACAAGTTACGTAGAAGCCACGTACCGAAATGAACATAAGTTTAGTTTTCGTGTATTTTTGGGAAAAATTAATGAAATTAGGGCATAAATGTTAAAAAGACTATTTTTCGGTTTTTGAGGACTTTTTCGTAAAAATAACAAAATCTAACAAAAAAACGGAATGAAAAAAAGGTATGTTGGAACCCTGGAATTTAAAAAATTTTCGAATGAAGATCAGTAATATTTGTCTAGAACTAAAGAAGTTACTTCTAGTGAGAAATATATGTTTTTCGATTATTTTATATTTTTTTTTTTTTTTTTTTTGTGATCGAAATGCTATGATAGAAAGAGCGCACCGAACAATAGTTGTCGACTTTGTTGAAATTTCGTTACGCAAATATCGGAACAGTTTCACTTTTTATACGAATTTATATAGAATTTCATTATGCGTCTGTTTGTACGACACATTGAAATGCAAACAGAGTAAAATTTCCTTTCTTTCGAACTGTCTGAACGAAATCGTAACTTTTTCGTAACTAATCGGATTCCCAAATCGGAAAAATGGCGAAATGTATGTTACGATTTCGAAATCTTTCCGATTGTGGAATTTGATTTCGCTACGAAATCGTATGAAGGGGTTGACACGACTTCGTAACGAAATATCGTAACGATTTCGTAACGAGTCTTAACGAAAATGTTACGAAAAACTTACGATTTCTTTCAGAGAGTTCGAAAGAAAGGAAATTTTACTCTGTTTGCATTTCAATGTGTTGTACAAGCAGACGCATAACGAAATTCTATATAAATTCACATAAAAAGTGAAACTGTTTCGATATTTGCTGAACGAAATTGTAAAGATTTCTTTAAGACAGCTCGAAATAATTACGAATTAGCTGATGCAAGCGCTTTATCAATTCATCACCGCCAGGTCGAAAGCCTTCATGTCTAGGTGGCGGTACTTCCACTCCGTCATCGTTGATTGGTGGCGCTAAACTGCGCTCTCCATAAGAGGCATTGGTGGAATCGTCGCCAGTACGTAAATTGGAGAAGTGCTGTCTCTACAATCTCAGCGTGCACTGCGTATCTGTAACCAGATCTCCATTTGTATCTCTACAAGTTGATGATGTGGGCTTGAAACCTTGGGTTAGACGCTAAACCTGTTGATAGAATTTTCGTGCATCCTTCTTGCCCTAATATACCTCTAATTCCTCACACTCACACTTTTCCTGCTCTCTTTTCCTGCGTCTGAAAAGGCGCCTCTCTTCCTTCCTCTTTTCGCGGTAGTTTTCTCGCACGGCTCGCGTTGCAGCTGACTGCAGATTTTTCTATAAGCGGCGTTTTTTACTGCTATTGCGATGCGACACTCCTGATCGTGCCATTGGTTTCGATCCAATGACTTCTTCAGCGGCAGCGCGCATGGAGTGGGATATGTGCGCCCAAAGTCCGCTGGCGTCGTCGGGTCCAGAAGTGGGTTGGTTGAGCTTAACTGAGAGTTAAGGTCTCAGCAGTGCGTTGTAATTGCAGCTTAGCGACATCTAGCTTTCGTTGCATTCCTGTGCGTATATTCTTCGCATTGCATAATTGCATGCGGATCTTGGCTGCAACAAGATAGTGGTCGGAGTCAATTTTGACCCCCCGAAATGTACGCACATCTAGAACACTAGATATGCTCTCCATATATTCCTATACTCTACTATAAACGTACACAAAATATGCATTTAATAAAATTGTTGAATTCTATTCTTCAACTTATTCAGAAGCAAAATGTTTTACAGTGCACTTTGCTGCATTCAAGAAATTGATTTTTGACCAGTAAATTGGGAAGAGTTTCTGTACTGTTATGTTTGGGAGCTTTCGAGTCGACTAGATTTATCCTGTCAGCAATTAAGACATATCGTTGCATTATGCCGTCTATGAGACTTAACTTTCATAACGTTTTTATAAAAAATATTTCTTTAAAAAATTAAAAACAACTCCACAATATTTATCAATGCATTTAAAATATTGCAACTGGTAGAGCTTTGATGACTTCTTCAAAGCTCATATTATTACTTGTCACGTCAATTCAAGCCATTGCTTTTGAATCTATCATTGCGTCAACTTTTGCGTAATAGTTTCTTCCAGCCTCTTCACAGTTCTTTGGTATTGACCAAATTTGAACACTTCTTATACCCCAACGCGTACTGCGTAAAAGGTAGCTGTCTGTCGACACGATTATAGCCGTAATTTAAAAGTTATCGTGATGAAATTCAAAATATAAGTTTATTTTTAAAAAAGGAAGATCAAGTTCAAAAATGGACCAAATCGGATGGAAACCACGCATACTTTCCAATATTTCTTCAATATAAATCCTGGCTATGAAATTTGGAAAAATCGGATGAAAACCACGCCTACCTCCCATACAAATTGTCTTTATTTTTAATGTAAGATCTGTTAAACATCTACAAAAATTAAAGAAATGTCTTAAAATTTTGCATATAAGCTTTGATATTTAATATAAACTATAGCTATAATATTTGACGAAATCGGATGAATACCACGCCCAGTACCCATGCCAAGTAGTTTAATTTTAAACGTAAAATCTCTTAAAAATCCACAAAAATTAAAGAAATGTTTTGACATGAGCTTTGATATATAATATGAACCAGCTCTATGATATTTGGCAAAATCGGATGAAAACCACGCCTACCTCCCATACAAACTGGCGTCATCAAAATAGGAAAAACTTCGTGACAATATAAAACTGAATGTCATCGTGTCTGTCGTGGCTAAAGACTTCGAATATACTTCAATATGGCCAAGGGGGGTAATTTAGCTTCGATACACTGACGTAGCTCCATTCCTTACTAGTTTTATCTAGGTTCAATTAAATATATTTTTTTTCTTTTCTTTATCAATTTTGAAAAATTTTATAAAACTTTTTAAAAAAAAATGTATTATCATTTAGATAATCAGATATCAGAAACTTTTGAATATTTTGATTTATATAAATGTTTCATGATTTTGTTTATTGAAAAATATTTCATCAGAGAAATACAGTATTAAAAAAAATAAATCTGTTACGAGTACAGTATAGATTTAATACATTCTAACACCTAATAGAGCGACTTTGAAAAGCAACTTTTGCTGATCAAAGAGAACTCAGCTATTTATTTCAATAACTACAAATATTGTAAATATTAAGGAATCATTAAGGCAATGCTTGTACTGCAAGAATGCAATATTAATCAACAGAGCGCCTAAGGATATGCAAGCAAAAGCCACATCAAGCAAATATAGTTCACTCTTTTGAAGTGTAATTAAATTTGATGTTGCTGATAGAGATGTTGATAGCAACATCATTGAGTCAACCAATGAAGATGCCGCATCTTAGAGTTTTGATTAACAGTTAGAACAACAACCATAACGTCAGGTATTTATTATTGAATAAATATTTTATATTCGATACTAAAGAACTTCTATAGATTTGACAAAGAAATTTTACTTTAATATTAAAATGTGGTCGAACAAGAAACTTAAAGATTTAATTAGCTATTAAGAAACAAATTGGAAGCAATTTAATAAATTTTGTTGTGAACAGTAAACATACAACTTTTATTGCATTCAATTAAGGAGAGCAGAATTTAAGCTTCATGTGATACTATATAGTTGGAGGGGGGAAAATTACAATTTCATGGCACTTCAAGGTTCTGAATTGTTAGTTATGAAGCACTTACTTACAATGGAATGTTTCGCAAGGTAGAAACAACAGTAATTATACAAAAACCTCAACTGTGACCTCCGCCCATATCCTGCCGCCATATTCCTGCTTGTCAGCAACAGTAATGATGGGAAAATTCAAATTACAGCTAATTAAAGTCAAAAGAAAATTGCAAAAAGTAGAAATTAAAGGCAATAACGAGAGAAGTAGAGAAGAAATCTTTAGGAAGACCACAAAACAGCCATTAAATAGAAACAGCTCACACAGAAAAGCACACTTCAATCTATCCGCCCATGCCAACACGGAACCACAGCAACTAGAGTAGAGTAAAGCCCCCAAAAAGAGGGGACGGCTTTCATATTGTGCCAGACCTTGTAGAAAAATAAAAGTGAAGCAATCATGGCTCGTAATCTTAGTGCCATTTACATCATTGGCATGCATTCATTCCCCCAACCAAGTAGACCCCAATACTAAACACTTAGGTACCACAAAACTGGCCCACCCACTAATAAATTTCATTGTTTGCCATCTTTAACCAAAGCAGTCTGCTTGCATTCGTGCACTGTAATCCTTGAAAATTGAACCAACCAGGGCTGCATACAAAAGAGCCGAATTTCTAGACGCAGTTGGCGAAGCAAGAGAATACTGTTGCGCCACAAGAACTACCGCTGGTTTTGGTGATGTTGGTAGTAGTGATGGTGGTGGATTTTCACCAACTTCCGTTGACACTCATACTACAACTGCAACTAGTTCCGAAAGTTCCCGAAAAGTGTTGGCTAATATATGCCAAGGATTTTGGTTTCATTCAATTTACGATTTTGCATTTTTAAAGGATACCTACGCGCTCATCCTTGTGCTAGTGGTGGAACTGCTTGTACTTGGAGCAAATCGACGATAATCTATGCAGGAGAGCGCTGCAGTTTATTTGAATGCGTTGTTGTGCGAGTGTGCTGATGGTGCAAACACACAAGCAATACACAGACACACAAGTTAAGCTTAAATCCTTAGCAATTTATAGCCAAATGCTTCCAGAATATTTAACAGGATACTTTAACTAAAACAGGAATCGGTAACAGGGGTTGAACTTTATGAGAAATCGATACGAAAAATACGAATTCTAAAGAAAATGAGTAAACAAATATTAAAATATTTGAAATATATATATATATATATATTTGAAATATATGAAAACATGTGATTCATTATATATGTTCCAAAATTTAAGTTTAATGATAGATTATTCAATATTCATTATTTCTTATTTATGATTAATGATTTAAATTTCACAATTAATTTTTCGTAATTCAACATACAAGACTTATGATTTCTAAACATCATTTATGTCTCAAGAAATCAATTTTCACAAATCATTCATTCATGTGCTTTGGATAAATGGTTTTTATGAATTCTCGATCATTGCTTATGATGTACGTATAGTGATTCATTATTTATGTTGATTTTTTTATGATTCATTTATCATTATTCACTGTTCAAATTTCATTTATCAATATTCATGAAACATGGTTCTTGATTGCTTCATGATTCAAAATTAATGACTTCTGAATATGAATATGAATATGAATATGGATATGAATATGAATATGAATATGAATATGAATATGAATATGAATATGAATATGAATATGAATATGAATATATGAATATGAATATGAATATGAATATGAATATGAATATGAATATGAATATGAATATGAATATGAATATGAATATGAATATGAATATGAATATGAATATGAATATGAATATGAATATGAATATGAATATGAATATGAATATGAATATGAATATGAATATGAATATGAATATGAATATGAATATGAATATGAATATGAATATGAATATGAATATGAATATGAATATGAATATGAATATGAATATGAATATGAATATGAATATGAATATGAATTTGAATATGAATATGAATATATGAATATGAATATGAATATGAATATATGAATATGAATATGAATATGAATATGAATATGAATATGGATATGAATATGAATATGAATATGAATATGAATATGAATATGAATATGAATATGAATATATGAATATGAATGTGAATATGAATATGAATATGAATATGAATATGAATATGAATATGAATATGAATATGAATATGAATATGAATATGAATATGAATATGAATATGAATATGAATATGAATATGAATATGAATATGAATATGAATATGAATATGAATATGAATATGAATATGAATATGAATATGAATATGAATATGAATATGAATATGAATATGAATATGAATATGAATATGAATATGAATATGAATATGAATATGAATATGAATATGAATATGAATATGAATATGAATATGAATATGAATATGAATATGAATATGAATATGAATATGAATATGAATATATGAATATGAATATGAATATGATATGAATATGAATATGAATATATGAATATGAATATGAATATGAATATGAATATGAATATGAATATGAATATGAATATGAATATGAATATGAATATGAATATGAATATGAATATGAATATGAATATGAATATGAATATGAATATGAATATGAATATGAATATGAATATGAATATGAATATGAATATGAATATGAATATGAATATGAATATGAATATGAATATGAATATGAATATGAATATGAATATGAATATGAATATGAATATGAATATGAATATGAATATGAATATGAATATGAATATGAATATGAATATGAATATGAATATGAATATGAATATGAATATGAATATGAATATGAATATGAATATGAATATGAATATGAATATGAATATGAATATGAATATGAATATGAATATGAATATGAATATGAATATGAATATATGAATATGAATATGAATATGAATATGAATATGAATATGAATATGAATATGAATATGAATATGAATATGAATATGAATATGAATATGAATATGAATATGAATATGAATATGAATATGAATATGAATATGAATATGAATATGAATATGAATATGAATATGAATATGAATATGAATATGAATATGAATATGAATATGAATATGAATATGAATATGAATATGAATATGAATATGAATATGAATATGAATATGAATATGAATATGAATATGAATATGAATATGAATATGAATATGAATATGAATATGAATATGAATATGAATATGAATATGAATATGAATATATGAATATGAATATGAATATGAATATGAATATGAATATGAATATGAATATGAATATGAATATGAATATGAATATGAATATGAATATGAATATGAATATGAATATGAATATGAATATGAATATGAATATGAATATGAGTATGAATATGAATATGAATATGAATATGAATATGAATATGAATATGAATATGAATATGAATATGAATATGAATATGAATATGAATATGAATATGAATATGAATATGAATATGAATATGAATATGAATATCAATATGAATATGGATATGAATATGAATATGAATATGAATATGAATATGAATATGAATATGAATATGAATATGAATATGAATATGAATATGAATATGAATATGAATATGAATATGAATATGAATATGAATATGAATATGAATATGAATATGAATATGAATATGAATATGAATATGAATATGAATATGAATATGAATATGAATATGAATATGAATATGAATATGAATATGAATATGAATATGAATATGAATATGAATATGAATATGAATATGAATATGAATATGAATATGAATATGAATATGAATATGAATATGAATATGAATATGAATATGAATATGAATATGAATATGAATATGAATATGAATATGAATATGAATATGAATATGAATATGAATATGAATATGAATATGAATATGAATATGAATATGAATATGAATATGAATATGAATATGAATATGAATATATGAATATGAATATGAATATGAATATGAATATATGAATATGAATATGAATATGAATATGAATATGAATATGAATATGAATATGAATATGAATATGAATATGAATATGAATATGAATATGAACATGAATATGAATATGAATATGAATATGAATATGAATATGAATATGAATATGAACATGAATATGAATATGAATATGAATATGAATATGAATATGAATATGAATATGAATATGAATATGAATATGAATATGAATATGAATATGAATATGAATATGAATATGAATATGAATATGAATATGAATATGAATATGAATATGAATATGAATATGAATATGAATATGAATATGAATATGAATATGAATATGAATATGAATATGAATATGAATATGAATATGAATATGAATATGAATATGAATATGAATATGAATATGAATATGAATATGAATATGAATATGAATATGAATATGAATATGAATATGAATATGAATATGAATATGAATATGAATATGAATATGAATATGAATATGAATATGAATATGAATATGAATATGAATATGAATATGAATATGAATATGAATATGAATATGAATATGAATATGAATATGAATATGAATATATGAATATATATATATATAAATATGAATATTCTAAAAGTTCAATGTTACTTCATTTAATTTGTAAAACTCTATACTCTTGGTCAGAGTCTTATGAACTTCAGTTTGAAGCTTAAAAGAAATTCTTTACCAATTTGCATTTAACTAAATTCCTCAAAGCTGACGCAAAGCCCTGGCATTTCTTTTGCTAATTTAACAACACACAACAGTTACTCAAAAAAGATGAAAGAATGAAAATAGGAAAATTGAAAGAACTACAACAGCACTGCAAATGCTCTCAGAAAAGCTTGCAATATCAGCTCATGTTACTTGTTGTTTATCAGATGTGTACTTTAGAATATTTGCTACTTTTGTGCTACTTCCATCCATTTACTTAACTCACTTTTTACTCTCGTCTTTTCATTCATTCTCTCGCTCACTCTCATTAACACTTTATTACTCTCTCTCACTCTTACACATTCAACGGCAAGTGCTTTGCATAAATTTGCAAATCGTCCTAGATGAAGGACATTTGTAAGCAAAGTTAGGGATTTAATCTGTAGCGGTAAATCTCAGCAGAAGAAACTAGTACTTTAAGGTTGGCAGCAAAAAATGTTTCTACAAAAAAGCCAATCCTTAACAATAGTTTGAAATGAATATATTAAATTTTTAACACATTTGGCATCGTTTTAAGTTGCTGATTAAGTTTGGGGTAGACATAAGGTTCAATTGGTATATCAGAAATGTTTAGAATATTTACTATAAAATCGATGATATATTGATTAGCAATTTCAAATGAATTCAGTTCAATTTGCTTGTATGGGTAAACTATTTGAATCGTAAATAAATAAATAGCCGATTTGTATATAAAACTTTAAATTATAGTTTTAAGAAATGAAAAGAGCTTGGGTATAGGTATTGGGTTAATTTCTATTTAGTTTATAAAAAACTTTATTATTTATAAATAATTTTAAAGATTTTTATAAAAATTTTATTTCCATTAAATTGTAATTTATTTTTAGTCGTAACACAAAAATGTGTTTAACTGCTACTAGCTTTTAAGAAGCGCAATTTTAAAATCAAAAATAAATATATATTTTTGTACAATAATTTAAATAAATACAACTTCAAAGTTACTAAAATACAAAGTTAAGATTGACACAAGTTGAGTTTTAGTATTCATATTGCAGAAAACTAGGCTCTAAAGGAAGTTAAAATTATCTTAAGCATTATTCTTAATCTTCACAAAAGAAGTATTGAAATTTATTTTGAAAGAACTAAGTATCGATTGATTGGATTTCACTCCTACTTTAACTGGAAATTTTACTTTTGTATTCTTTTAATCTATTCATTAAAGAAAGACGTACTTTTTACATGCCTACAGTGAGAAAAAAAGCAATGGGTAAATCACCTAAGTAAAAAGAATTGTATGGGAATTTTAAACTTATGCTTATTCACCTAAGCAATTTATTGTTTAATACATTGCTTTGAAAGCACATACTTCGATACATTGCCAAAAAAAAATATTTGATTCACCTAAGCCCAAAATCCAAAAATACAAAATTAAAAAACAACTGGCATGGATGGCTTAAGCATAGTTTTGAGCTATTTTCTGCAAAAAAAAAACACAGCTGCATCATTAGACACACGAGAGGAGGATAGATTTGATAATTTAATGGTTTTTTTTTTTTTTGTAATAAAACCACATTTAAATTCAAAAATACATAGGGTGCCTTTTATATTTCGGGATTTGGCAACCCTGGTGTTGCAATCTGTCAACTGAAAGTTCTATCACAAAGTTTGACATTTGTTGTCTTATACGTACTCAGAACGTTTTGACATACGAGCGCTGTTTGTGTTGTTTATAGTAACTTAAAAGATTCATCTCGGTCTAAAAATGGAATTAAATCGTGAACATTTTC
This sequence comes from Coremacera marginata, assembly GCA_914767935.1. Classification (NCBI taxonomy): domain Eukaryota; kingdom Metazoa; phylum Arthropoda; class Insecta; order Diptera; family Sciomyzidae; genus Coremacera; species Coremacera marginata. The sequence goes on along the minus strand of OU612043.1, from coordinate 233,670,365 downwards.
GTGCGATTATTTTTTACAACTTTCGACGTGAATTAACACAGCAACAGTGCATGGATGAACTTAATTCAATTTTTGGCGATGAAGCTCCATCAAGGACCAGTGTTTATCGATGGTATGGTGAATTCAATCGTGGTCGTAGTTCACTCCAAGACGAATTTCGTGAAGGTCGTCCGAAATCAGCTGTTGTTCCGAAAACCATTGATGCTGTGCGCGAACTGATATTGCAAGATCGTCATGTTACCTATCGTGAGATTGAGGCAACCTTAGGCATAAGTGGGACCAGCATACATTCAATATTGCATAAACATTTGACTGTCAAAAAAATTTGTTCGCGTTGGATCCCACACAATTTGTCAATCGCTCAAAAAAAGGCTCGTGTCGATTGGTCGAAGGAAATGCTCAAAAAATACGATCGCGGTGCTTCGAAACACGTCTATGACATCGTGACAGGTGATGAATCGTGGATTTACGCGTATGAGCCCGAAAGTAAACAGCAGTCGACCGTATGGGTGTTTCAAGATGAGCCAAATCCAACAAAAGTTGTTCGCGCACGAAGCACTTCCAAGCAAATGGTCGCCTGTTTTTTCGGAAAATATGGACTTGTCGCAACCGTACCACTAGAACAACGCAGAACAGTCAACTCTGAGTGGTACACAACCATTTGTTTGCCAGTTGTCTTCCAAGAAATCAGGAAAATCAACCGCCGAAGACGGATCACTCTTCACCACGACAATGCGAGCTCTCACACATCGGCTCAAACAACTGCATTTTTGAGCACCCAAAACATCGATTTGATGGGTCATCCGCCGTATAGTCCTGACTTGGCACCGAATGACTTCTTTTTATTCCCAACCGTGAAGAATAAACTGCGTGGACAACGATTTTCGACGCCCGAAGAAGCGGTTGCGGCATTCAGAATGCATGTTTTGGAGATACCTCAATCAGAGTGGCAAAAGTGCTTCGACAATTGGTTCAAACGCATGCAAAAGTGTATAGATCTTAATGGAGAATATTTTGAAAAACAATAAAGTGATTTTCGATGATTAATATTTGTTTTTGTTCTCTAATCCCGAAATATAAAAGGCACCCCTCGTAACATAAAGTAAATTAAAAACCACACGTTAATATTCACACTAGTAAATTTTATTACATTTCATCAACAAAAAGCTAAGAAAAAAAAAAATTCGATGCCCGTCGTGCGGAATCGAACCTGGAACTTTTGGTGCCAGTCCATCGCTCTACCCAATGATCCAAGCAGCCGTGCTACTCCTTGCTGACATAACTGCAGCTATGTTAGCAGATGCTTATTAACAGATGCAGTATGTCGCAGTATTCTGTTGATAGCTATACAAAAAAAAATCTTTTAATAGATTATTGCGTATGTTGCAGCATAGTTTCAGTTGTAATTAATATTGAATAAATCACTCCACGTAACGAAGAAGTTTGGCTCAATGCTTAGTGTAGTGACTTCATAGACAGTGGTATCGGTTGGTTGTGGGTTCGAATCTCAACGGCATGCGAAGATAACATTTTTGTATTTGATATACAATTTAATGTAATTTAATGTTCTTGTTATAATAGACGCTTCTCTTCAAGAGAAGCCAAGAACTCATTAATTTCTAAGAAAAAAGGTGTTGATAAAAGAAAAATTTGTGTTGTTGCCGATTTCAGTCAAGCAAATCACAGAACGAGAGGTGACGGCAGCTTAAAAAAAAAGGAAAATAAAAAACTTAAACCCGAAAAAAGTTATATTTTTAAAATTCAATTTTTTTTTTATTAAGTAGTGTATAAAAAATTACGAAATACTTGGTTAATTTATCACCCAAATAAAAATTGGCAAGTCAACATGCAAAAGGCTGAAAACTGCCAAATCCATCTTATAAATTATACTAGGTTTTTTTCAATTTAACATAAGCTTTTTTCTCGGTGTACCTTTGCAGCCCAAGCCAAGCATATTTCTCAAACAGCTGCGTCTTAGCTAAGGGGCGGGTAGAGAAAAATAAAAAAAAAACTATCCTTAATTCGTCTGGGATCATCATTTGTGCTAAACAAAGTATTGCTTTAGACTGGTTGGAGATGAACAAGATTAAGTGGGAGTGCGAATGTTAGTCTGAGTGTGTGTGTACATGTGCGTCCAATGTGTATGTTATACGTTTCAGCATATAACGGCGTTTAGCTCCAACTCCACAACGAGCATTCCCCAAATGCCTGCTGATGCCGTGTGTAAAATATATGGCTGTGTTACGCGAAAATTGAATAAATTATGCAGGATGTCATCGCTTGCAGACGCTGATGTTTCAAGTAGGTACTACGATTATGTCGCAATGCGTGGTGCTTCGCGTCGTCACAACGACATTTAATTAAACATTTTTATTCATCGGAAATGTCACAGAAATGTGAGGCTGTACTTGGTGGCAACTCAGAGCTGATAAGAAAACACATAAGCCACATATGTTGGCTTTCAATGAGTGTGTTTTTAAGAAGTTCGCATAAGAAAAAACAAAAATAAACAAAAATAATATTTAAAAGGAAAATGTTGAGTACAAAGATGTTAAAAAGCTTTAAGTTGGGAAATAATTAGGATTAAATTTCAGCTAAGCGAAGCATAATATGCGTAAAAAGCACTGGTATATAAAGAGAATATAAAGGAGTTCTTAGGTAGCTAATGTGCATGAAATGTTTTTGAAATTGAAGAAAATGTTACATTTTCCTAATTAATTAAAATGTTCTTCAAATATAAAAAAAATAGGTTAAAGCTTTTAGAATAAATACAACATTATGCTGATGATGAAAGGCTGTTTGAGCTTAAGGATATTTAATTGAAGTGAAATATTAAATTCAAAGCAAAAAATAACTTCATTGAAGCTTAACAGATTTTTGAGTTGAGCAAATGAGAATCCACACAAAAGATTTTAACTTTAAAATTGAATTCAAGTTCAGTTTTCTTAACTGTAATTGTGGATTTAAAATTCTTTATAGAGTTTAGTCCGCATCCACAAGCATGACTAAATTCACTTCAATATTCTTTATATTTTAAGTTTATTTAAGTTTGTAGGGTAAAGGCTTGCAGGTTGTCACTGTTTGCAGGTTGCCACCACTGCTGTATTTTGGTATTCTAGCAGTAACGTAACCTAAACTTCTACAGGCATCGAAGTCAAAAGAGGAGTTATCACATTTAATCAACTTTTGGAGCGGACAGACGCAGACGAAGTGTGAAATACAATTTTTAAAAAATTTAAACTTGCTAACTTGCAATATTTGTAAATATTTGTGATGTGTATTTATTAATAATCCTAACAGAATTCTCAAGTTATCATATATTGGCAATTTTATTTTATGTTAATTCTAAAATGGCGTCATAATGCAGGTTGGCATCTTTGTAGGCCTGCAGGTTGCTACCTCCATTTTTCGTTTCTGTTTTGTATAACGTGTTTTACCTGTACATGTTTACAAGTGTCATCGAATTCAGAAGTGATATTTTCGTAATTTTTTTTTATATTTTCGTTACATTTATCGTATGGCAGCGCCTAGATTTAGAAAAACTCATTTTAAGCAAAGTTAACAGTAAATCGGAGAAGAGCATTGCAAAATTCATGTAAAATTCAATAAATTTCTAAATCAGCTGTTTTTACTACAGTTTTTCTACATTTCTAGCAATTTTTCAAGGGGTGGCAACCTGCAAGTCAAAATTTTAAAGGGTCAATTTTAGAAACTTTTGGAAATTTGCTGTAAAATTTTTTTTTTTAAGGATTCAAATGATAAGAATTGTGATTTTTTACTTTCTCTCTTACCAACGTATTCAGCAAATTGACAAAACGTTGATTTTATGACAAGTAGAGTGCGGTGGCAGCCTGCAAGCCTTTTCCCTACCAGCTAAAACGTTAATTTTGCTTGCCTTTTTTTAAAACAATTTTCTGTACTTTTAAATAGCATCTTTAAGAAACAAAAATTTAAAATATGTTTGTGTTAATAACTGTAATTTTAATGCCAAGCAACAAATAAATGTTAATTCACAATAAATAACAGCTACAACATTGTAGCAAACATGAGTACATTTTTTTTTTTTTTACTGAAAAAATATAATATATTTAACTTGAACTGTTGCAGTGTTGTGTGAAAATTTTTATTTAAATTAGGAGTGCTTTAAGCTTTTTTTGTACTGATGATTTACATCTCATTCTCTGTTTTTATTCACATCATTCATGACTCAGCTTCATTTAATATTCAATGCAGCATTTCACGTCGGGATTGTTTGGATTTATAAGTTTTTCTTTGTACACAATACACACACATACGCATACAAACGATAATATAAGCAATGACTATGTAAGTGGATGTGTGTGACAGCTGCTTGTCAAACCGGATGTCGGCTCATTATAAATGTGTGTGTTTCAGAGTGTGTTTGTGATTTTTCTGTGTCAGTGTCATTTTACTTTTATAAAATACAAAAATCTCATTAAACTCAAAACAAAAACAAAAAAAAAAACAGAAAAACTGTGACAAGGACTGCGTGTGACAGTCGCGCTCATTTTAAAATGAAATATGAAAATTGTAACCAAGTGAAAAATTTGAAAAAAAATCTTTTTATTAAAACGTCTATTTAAACACATAAAACGCACAGTGGTGGGCACCATTAAGCACACTTTAAAAAATTAAAGTGATTACTTAAATTTTCAATTGATTCATTTCAAATTTTCAAAGTAACTTTTAGTCAATATAGCATATGTCGCGGCGAGATACTGTGTAACAAGAAGATATTCAATATACTAAAGGGGAACGTCAAGTTGGGTCACATGGGTGGAACTTTCAGTTTCAAAATGCTTCTGAAAGGATGGTCACATTTTTCCTTGTAAAATTATTTAAAATAAAACATAATAAAAATAAATTAAGTTTATTTCAATAATGAATGGCCCGAAACAGCGGTTTCTTCAATACCTGTTACAACAACATATATGGGCAAATCCTAAAAATGGTCAACCACAGCCGAAAAATGAAAAGTTATTAATATCTTATAATTTTACGATATTATCTTGAAGAAACATGTAAATTTTATTTATAATCGTCCAGTGTTTCACAAATGTAGTTTTTTTTTTTTAGTAAATGTTTAGTAAGTGTTTCGTAAATGTTTTTGTTTTATTGAAAATGGAAGATATTGGCTAAAGATAATCATGAATTTAGCACACAAGCAAAAAAAAAAGTCTAGGATGAAAATCAATTTTCAATTAATTTGTATTGAAATTATGACTTCAGTAAATTAACATCTGAAATTGTCTAAAAAGAAAAAAAATTTTCTTAAAAAAATATATTAATATATTAAGGCTTTATTTTTAAGGTTATCTTATCTTTAAGGTTTTACTTGTATTATTTTTTTTTTACACTTTTCGGTATTTGAACTCCGAAAGCACTTTTCACAGCTAAGGGCCTGGTCTAGTAACTAGTCTATAGGTTAGTTTATATTGCTCTGTTTTTATTTTTTTTGCCAGAAGATTTTCAGTATATGAACTTATTTAAAAGTGAAAAGCTTTAATGATATACTTTTAAGTATTGAATGAACTCTTTTTTTTTCCTTTTTTTAGATATATTTTGTATATATTTTTTGTGGTGACCTTGGCGTAATGGCTAAAGTGAGTGACCCGTATGCCAAAGAATCGTAATAGACCCGTGTTAAAATCCAATTCAATCTAACTGACACAGAAAATTGCTTCGATAAAAATAATTTTTCTGATCGGTCGTCACCTATAAGCAAACAATGCAAATCTCAGAGAGTAAAACCGCCATGTAAAGCATATTGAGCATTATCGGCATAATGCTTATAGGTCCAGTCCGCAATCAATTCTTTTAAGATAGTTCATTACATGAACAACACAATTGATCACAAGATGCTCAATCTAATTTCTTCTACTAAGTGCTAAAAGGTTTTTTTTTTTATAGCCTTCACTAATTTAACATTACACAAAATGCTTTTATCGAGAAGCAGGAAATTAGATTTTCTTAGTAGATTTTTTTTTATTTCTGTTTGAGTTGCATTCCATAAGTTTTTGAGAAGACAATTTTGATGTGTGAGACTAGTGACTGAAATTGACTGATTAGTAATCTAGTATTTTGATGCGCTGACAACGAAAAGAACAAAAAGAACCTAAACATTTCATGGGGCATGGGAATACTTAAAACATTTGCAATTCTGGTAAAACTGGACTGTGGACTTGCACTTTTTTTTTGAGATTCCGACTTGTTAGGTGTGAACTCAATGTATAGTTCCTCCCTGGGCCTGATATAACAAAGTGTCAAACATAACTTCAAATTTGCATAAGATTTGCAGCCGCTTGAGTCACACGACATGCAGGCGAACTGAACTCAGCGGTGGATCTAGGAAAATATTGCTCACAGAACTTACAAATTTTTTTCAAAATTAGAAAACACTAAAATTATAATTGGGTGAAATTGGGTCATTTTAAAAATATCAAAAAAAAAAATATTTTTTTTAAATAATCTCGACGATACGTCTTGCTTCGAAAAAGCCTATTTATCGATATTTTGTTTAATTGAATCAAGATGCATTATCGAATTTAAAATTATATTTTCAAAATATTTTTAAAATTACCCAATTTCACTCCTTGAAATAATTCTAGAAAAAAATGTATTTCCAAGGCCTCCCCCTTTAAAGTTTTCATTTTTTTTATAATTTTAGTGTTATCTTATTTTGAAAACATTTGTTAGTTCTGCGAGTAATATTTCGCTAGATCCGCCGCTGACTGAACTGCCATTTTTGCATCTATAAAGTACTCTCTTATCTTCAAAGGATCTCTGGGGCTTTTCCTTATATTTGATTTTTCATCTCTCTTGAGTATTCAGCAGTAATCAGTCAATATATTCACACCCACCTATCCTGATATCTTTTTTCATGTTCTTCCTTATCATCTTAGCTGCTTGAAGTGTTTTATCATGCCTGCAATATTCTTCCTGTAATTATCGTTTCGAATGTTACCTTAGAAGTTTTCACAAGCAGATGTCGAGTTAAGATTCTTCGATTACGTTCGCTTCACCTGGGTGGAGAAAGTTTCTTAGTGGCCAATCTTTTAACTTGTAATGGTTTTCATGATCTCTGCTATTCTACAGACAAATGAAACGAGGGTATTTCGTGGAACCAGCCTGATATCTTCGAAGTTTTGTGATTATTTCCAAATCCCCACATACTTGCCAGTTATGCCCTGAGTATTTGATTTTTTCCAAAATATACCCGAGGTGCTCATAGTTCTCTTTCATATATATTGAGTGATGGGGTCCCACCTGACACAGAAAGTTTTTTCAAAACGAATTAATTTTTCTGTTCGGCCGTCACCTCTCTGCAGACAATGGTAAACTTGAGAGAGTAAAAACTGCCATGAAAAGCTTTTTGAGAACATAAGCCGTTCGGAGTAGGCATAAAACTTGTAGGTCCAGTTCTCGATCATTTGTGTTCAAACATTTCACAACACACAGCACAAACACAATCATAAGAAGCTCGGTCAAAGTCCTTTCAAGGGCTGAAATTGGCCACTTCGGGTTTTTTTTTTTTATAATATTGAGTGGGCTATGTGAACAGTCGCATATTTATTCTCATTGTTGAGTAGTACCGCTTTCAGACTTCGTTTTGATGAATCAAAGAATAATCGCCACTCATTGGGTTTTTAAATATTTGTCTTCAATCCATTCATAAACCAAAGAGGTTTCATTGTCTTTGGCTAAATGCTCGCGAAATTTTTTCTCTCGTTCTCGATATACTGAAGACTTTTTTGCGGGTACTACCAAATTTGAACATTTTGGTTTCAGACTAACTAGGTCTTAAGATATATCTTTTGGGAATTCGTATATCCTAATCAAGTTGTTAAGATCGTTCTGAGTGAAGAGTAGAAGAACTTTCTCTTGTTTATATGTAGAGTCCTCTTCCTAAATTTTTTGAATTTCGGGCTCCTTTCTGTCAAGTTCCTCGCTACTAAATGATTCTTCTTCACTGGAACCTAATTATCCTCTGAAATTTTGTTTGGTTCATTTGCCAAATTACTGTAGTTCAAAACATGGGACTCAACTGGTTTAATCATAATGCTTACGTATGCGTATTTAATTTTGGATTTATACTTCAAACTAAATCCCTTCCCTAGAGTATTACAGAAGTAACAGTCCTCTTTTGATAGAGACTCTTTCCAGAATGTTGAAGTCGAATATTTTAAGGTTGTCGAACTCTATATGTTATTTTTTCAGCGTTGTAGCGTACTAGAACATGCATTAAAAAAAAAACTAGCAGCCCACGTATTTTCAAAAACGACTTTGGCACTTTCATAAAATAAGAATTTTAAGTATATTTTTATCATAGAGACAACACAAAAAATTTCAAGTTCTAACTGATATTTTATGGCCATATTAACCCTCTACTGCATGAGCATCGATTTATTAATGGAAAAAATTAAAGACCACTGATAAATGTTTATTTAGTATGTATTTATATTTTTTATCACAAAAAAGTGTTTAGGATTGGATATTTTACGAGAAAAAAAATAAGCCATATATGGCTTTCTATGCGTACAAAGGTATTTTCTTATTATCATATATGTATGGCTTTATATGCATCAGTGTGAAAGCTTGTAAAACAGTTTCGCTTATCATTGTAGCACAAAAATACTTCACATTTCTCACAATAAGTATAGGAACGGAAGGAGCAATTATTTTGACAGAGCTGTCTATACCGTCAGCTCTAACGGAATTCAATGGAAAGTCCTGTCTCTTTCTATTGTTGCTGCTGGTGGGAGTACAGTCTCTGCTTGTCATAGGAGTTGAAGGATTAGATGGTGTGGTAGTTGGCCGTCTACGTTTTTTAGCCTTCCCAGTCTTGCAAAAATGCTCAGCAGTAGCAAGCTTGAAATCAAATAGCAGCATGTTTTCTCCTGATTTTTACGCCATAAAATCCAGGAATTTACAACGCACATATCAACCATATGAAAAAAGATTTTTTTATACCATTTCTTTGTACGTAGTTGAATTCTATAAAGACCAAGTAACGAATCGAGCAAATCAACATTACCCATGTAGTTGTTATAGACGCAAACAGCCTTTGGCGACTCAATTTCAATATATTTTTTTTCTCCTTCTTACTAAAACGAGTTTTTGTTGAAACAGGTTGACTTCCGACATAAGTTGAAAGTAAATTCACCACTTTATTGTCGTGTAACAACAAGTCGTGTAACAACATTTCCGCTCACTCCCATATTAGGTGCTCCCTCCGGATATGTGTCACTTTGGTCTCCAGCAAATATATAGAAGTCGTAACTGAATCCTGAAACTCTGCTCAAAAGAAAATTTTTGAAAACCCATTTGTGAGGCTTAGCTGGATTATACTGCTTCAGGTGATGCCGGCACTTTGTCGGTATAATTTGCTCATCAACTGCTAAAAATTCTTCTTTTGGTATAAACAGTAATTGATCCCGGATTTTACTTAGAAGTGGCCGGATTTTAAACAGCTTGTCAAATCCGGTTTCACCTGGGGACCTAATAGTTGCATTATCGTTAAAATGTAAAAAACGCTTGATGGCTTCCCATCTGTTGCACGTCATAGTGCTACGTACAAATTCTTGGCCAATCGACGTATTCCAATAATGTATTGATGATGGTAATTTCAGTAACGACATGTATATGACGATTCCTGAAATATATTATATAGCATTTTTTTATAGTTTTATAGTCTCACTTACCAACAAATTGCTCCATTTCGTTTTTAGTAATATTAGCAGGTTTATTGATATCAATCCGTAGTGAAAATAAATTCGACTGCTCAACTATAAGCTCAATCAAATCGGTATTGAAAGAAAAACTAAAGAACTCTGCTGGCGTGTCCAGTTCCTCGATATTGTCTGGGAGATTCGTATTTCCTTGGAATGGAAAGTTTTCATTCGAATACGGAGGCAAATGGCTTTCTTTCCAAATTGGAGCCGTTTGTTTTTTAGGTTGTTTCGTGGTAGAAGTAGTAGGTATCTCACAATGGTCTTCGAAATTGCTCTCATCAGTTTCCGGTACAAAAATGCTGCCCTGATCAGACAGTGGGACTCTTACTTCTTCTTCGTCGGTATCCGATATATTTTCATCATCACTTCGAAGTCCATCAGCGATCTCATCCACATATGTCAAATTACCATAAAAAGATTGTACATTCATTTTTGCAAAATTTTTGGAATAACTGCATGTAGTCATATATGGCTTCGTCAATTTTGGCAAAAAAATATATGTTTAATGCTTACCTTTAACCAATACGTATATTATCTTTTTATTTATAAATGTGATAAACTTTTTATATAAAAAAAATTTTTTTTCTAAAGAAATGCCTTTTTTGATGTTACAAATTTATTGCAAACTTCTGCAAAATTCACTTCTAATAGGACAACTGAGACGCTTGCAAAAAAATTGCATAAACAAAAAGCAAAACTAATTTTAAAATAACTGCACCTTGAATTTTAGAAGAAAATCATATAAATAGAATGAGAGATATGACAAACATTTGCAAAAGTACCGTTACCATAAAGAGAAATGACAATAAAAACACAAAGCCATATTTGGCGTGACCATTAATGGTATAGTTTATTTCTTTTAGTTACAAACAATTCAAATTCGGCAGTTAAGGAGACAAGCACTTACAAATTTTCAAGAAATCAAATTTTCTTTTTTTTATAGAATATGTTAGAATGAACTTTTAAAGAGAAGATTTAAATAGTATTAAAGTGAAATTCTCAAAAAACAAAAAATTCTGAGCATATATATATATATATATATATATATATATATAAGATACTTTCAAATAAATGTCAAACTTTAAACGCGATTTTTTCAAAACAACGTTTTTTCAAGTTGGCGTGCATGATTAAGAGAAAAGTATTTATCCCATCGTTCTGAAATTTAAGCACGTTAATCTACACACGTTTATGCTCAGAATGATCTACGAATTAAAATATGGGCACACAATTTTTTGAGTTACAACAGATTTTTTGGGAGCAAAACAGTAAATTTTCGAAAAAAACCTCGTTATTTTCTTATTTTTAACCGAAATTGTTTTTAGGTCAATCCATGGCCGCCTTAATGCTGATAAAAACCCCATTTTTCTATATTTCTTAAATTTTTCTGAGGACAGTAATCCTGCAGGCCGTGGTTATTTGATGTTTTTTTTAGAAAAAAAATTGTAGCAGACGACGAGGGGCCAAAAAAATGTAAAACAAAATAAATATTTTTGTATTCTATAAGGCCAATAAAACATATGTTCAAAGTTTCATTAAGATATGTCTGCATTTATTATTATTATTATTACTATTATTAATTTGAAGGTGCTATGCCCCCTTAAAGAGCATTTCAACACAATAAAGACCGCTGTAATGAGACAAACGGAAGCACAGCTGTTGACACTGTTAATATTCAACTTTCTATTCGTTTTTTTTATTTTTTTAATAACAGCTACGGTTAAATAATCTTAACGCGTGATTATATCGTATATAGCGGAATAGAAAAAAAAAAGAAGAACATAAACTCAAATGAAGTATTTTTTTCTGAAAATCATGCAAAGGTTATGCAGCAAGGACGTTAAAAAAAATTTTTAAAAATATATACTGAAGAATATAGCTATAGAGAGAAATGAGAAAAATACGTGATGTTGTTAATAATGAAGGCAAGCGAGCTAACGAAGCCGCATTGTTGAGCATGAGTTGGAAATCAAGCGCATAGTTCTTTTTAAGGAGGAACACGACATTCGCGGCAGAGAAAACATACCTTTTTTTAAAAATTCATAACTCAGTCAAAAACAAACATTTTTCCAAAATTTTTTTTTATTATTGTAGAGAATTGAACAAATAACAAGAAAAAAAAGTTCAAAATAATATATTTTTCACTTCAACATGGTTTTATAGAGCTCCAAACTGGCAGCAGAGAAAAAAACGGGGCCTCGTGGTTGCAGCGCTGGGAGTTGCAAAAATTGTCCGATCTGGAAAAAAATGACTTTTTTAAATCTGAACAAAATTAGTTATCGTATGACACGAGCTTTTTTTTTAATTTTTTGCTGATGTTCCAAATTTGAAAGTGTGTTTTTTTTCGAAAAAAATATTGACTTCAAAAATTCATAAAAAATCGAAAAAAAAGCTCGTGTCATACGATAGCGAAGCAAGTTTAAAAAAATACAAAAAAAATTTCGTCAAAAAATTACCCCGCTAGTGCCGCAACCAGTACGAAAAACATGGTTTCGAGATAAACGCGTTCAATGTTTGTGAACAAAGAAAAAAAAGGTTACCTTCAATCTGCCATGCCTGCTTCATACTGTATGCCTTGTGTTGTGCTGTTTCTTATAGTTTTTTGCAATCGTTTAGCAATTCGGGCTTCAATCTTTAAGTAGGTACGAAATAACAACCACCAAAAGTTAGGTAGCAAGTAAAACAAGTATATACCAGCTGCCGTACGTAGGTAGCGCAAAAATTAAAAATGCGCTCTCACTAATCCGGCTGTAACTTTTGAACCCGTGGAAATTTTTCCATGAAATTTTTTTCTTAGAATCTTAAGAATATTAACTAAAATACAAAATTATTAAAAAAAAATCGATTCAAAAAACTGCCAATATCATGTAACCCCTTAACTAGAATGCGAGTGTTCAAAAAAATAGGGAGGTAAGCGATATTAGGATGATTCTTACATTATTTTCTTTTTTAAGTTTTCAATGTGAAATATTGAACTTAGAAAAGCATTTGACAATATTATAGATATTTTGTGCTAATTTTATTATTCTTTTATTTCACAAACTCTATTATTTTTAATACTACACTTTAAATAATTACTATATCATATACGTGTTTGAAATTAAAATTCAATATTTAACATTTAGTGGCGGCCGTGGCGTAGTGGGTAGAGTATGTGACTCTTACGCCAGAGAACCCAGGTTCGAATCCTCCATCTGATACAGAAAGTTTTTTCAATTGAATTAATTCTTCTGTTCGGCCAACACCTCTCTGCAGACAATGGCAAACCTCAGAGAGTAAAAAAAATGCCATGAAAAGCTGCTTGAGAACATAAGCCGTTCGGAGTCGGCGTAAAACATGTAGGTCCAGTTCTCGATCATTTGTGTGCAAACATTTCACATCACACACAACACAATTGATCATAAGAAGATCGGTCAAAGTCCTTTCAAGGGCTGAGATGGCCATTTCGATTTTTTTTTTTTATTTAACATTTAAAACTAAAGTATTTAAATTTAACATTTAACTCAATGAATAGTGACATTAATAACATAAATAAATACTGTGTAAAATGTTACATGTCAGAAGATTTTTTTTATTTGTTTTTGTGTATTAAATTTTATAAAAATGCACGAAATAAAAAGTTTTTGTTTTTTTTTCAATTCAAACACTTAAGATTATGTATTGAGAACTATAAGAAACACGACATAATAAAATGAATATGAAAATTATGCTAATTCGCTTGTTCTTAAAGAAGCTTGTTCTTGAATAGAACTAAATAGGTCTGTTAGTTACATTTAAAAAAGTTTAGTGCTACAAACATTAAAGACCACCCTAGTAAATTTATGACTTACACAAGCTTATATGTATAAAAAACCAAAGCTGCGGTTTTTGCAGTGTGTTTGTGTATATGAAGCTCAAAGTTAATAAAATGTAGCATTAGAAAAGAATGTTTTAAGTAACATAAAACAAGCTCATTCAAAACTTGCGTTAAAAAATCTTTGTATTTTTTAAAGAATTTTTTGCCAAAGGCTATAAAAGAGTACTTTATTTAAGGCAAGAATTTCTAAGAAAAAAAATAAGAAAAAAAAAACAAACAATGTAAGCTGCAAAAATTTTAATAAACTTATAATGATTGTGACAAAAACTTTATCCTTTATGGAACACCACCTTTTCTAAGAAATTACAGAGAATGTAAGCAGAGAGAAAGCGAAAAATGTTTTAAGGAAACTGTAAAAAAAGGACAAATATTAAAAACAATAAAAATACATAGATAAAGCGCAAAAAAGCTGTTAATATTTTATTGGTGTGTGTGCGTGCAGTGGGCGAGAGAGGGGGTGGAGTGAAGGGGCAGCGATCAAGAATAAAAAAACAGCGATAGAATTTTTAACGCAGCATCCAATAACATGCCAACAATTTTTAATGTTATAAAAAGTTTTTAAGCAAGTCATAAATTGCTACAGAGCACAAGCCCCGAGGACACAAACTGGACTCATTATCCATTTTCTGCATTTTTATATTTTTTTTTTTTTTTTCCTTTTTAGGGATGGCACATTTAAGCTCAGCAAAAATATGAAGTAAAAGCTTAACTTTTTCTATAAGTACGAAACACAAAAGCTCTACCAACCCATTTACGTGTTATAACAATAATGCGACACATGTTTTTAGGATATTTTTGTGGCTATGATGTGTTGAAAGTTCACGGTCAAGGAATTAAAATAAATCCTTAGTAAGAAATCTTAAAGAAACAATTTTGATAGAATTTGTTTCGATTTACATTTTAAAGCTTTTAGCTATTTTAAAAAAAAAAAAAAAATTCAGGGCTATAGCTGATGGAAATTTTTTTAAATCAAAACGTTGTGGTTTTTATTATTGATACGAGTATTAACTACTATAACAGTTTTAAACAATTTTAAGCTTAAATGAAAAGCATAACTTCGAACTTTTCTAGAAAAGCTCTTGAACAGAAAATTATTGGAAGCCCGAACTTTTTAATTCTTTTCTACTTTTATTTTTTAATTCTTTAATGCTATTATTTTCTATTTCTATCATTTTTTAATTCTTTAATTCATAAATTTATTCCTTAATTCAGCAATTAATCAATTAATTGAAAAATTAATTGTGGCATTTTTAAATTTCTATTTTGTTTATAGCAATTCTTAAAAAAATTAATTTTTAACAATTACATTTGTGAGCTTTATGCCAACAGGTTGCCACAACAACAATGTTCTTTACAGAACAACCACCAGCAGATTAGACAGCTGTTTCGTTGGTTGCTACACCAACGCATCAGTAAGCTTCTGTCGCTCATGCAGTCCATTAACTTTGAAAATCGAATAAACACAACTTCTGCCAAAACCAAACCAATTAATTAATTAATTAATTTTTTAACTCATTAATTGATTAATTAATTCCAACATTCATTCATAAATACATTAATTGTTTAATTCTTCATTTCTTAGACTCTTTAAATCTTTTATTGTAATTCTATAATTTTTAATTCTTTGATTTGGCCTTCCGGTCCATGACGTGAAAATAGTCTCGGCGATTTTAATGCGAAAGTCGGAAGGGAAGGCATCTTTGTCACCACAGTCGGTCAGTTAAGACTTCATGAGACCTCCACGAACAACGATCTAAGACTGATCGACTTCGCCGCGGAGCGAAGCATGGTAGTTAGTAGCACCAGATTTAAACACCTCGACATCCACAAGGCCACGTGTAGCAACCAAGATCCGCATGCGATTATGCAATGCTAAGAACATACGCACAGGAATGCAACGAAAGCTAGATGTCGCAAAGCTGCAATTACAACGCACTGCCGAGGCCTACTCCGCTCAACTCTCGGTTAAGCTCAACCAACCAACCTCTGGACCAAACGACGCCGGCGGACTTCGGCGCCTTTTCAGACGCAAGAAAAGAGAGCAGGAAAAGCGTAAGCTTGAGGAACTAGAGGTGTACCTGGGCAAGAAGAATGCACGAAAATTCTATCAACAGGTAAAGCGTCTAACCCAAGGTTTCAAGCCCCGAGATACACAGTGTGTGCTGAGATTGTGGAGACAGCACTTCTCCAATTTACTTACTGGCAACGATTCCGCCAATGCCGCCCATGGAGAACGCAATTCAGCGCCACCAATCAACGATGACGGAGTAGAAGTACCACCACCTAGCCATAAAGAGGTTCGAGTTGGTATCCAACGACTCAAAAACAATAAAGCAGCTGGTGCTGACGGCCTGCCAGCTGACATGTTTAAAACCGGCGGCGATGAATTGATAAGGCGCATGCATCAGCTCATCAGCAAAATATGGCTAGCTGAAAGCATGCACGACAATTGGAATCTCAGCGTAATTTGCACTATACTTGAGAAAGGAGTCCAACCCATCTGCGCCAACTACGAGGTATCAGTCTTATTTCCATTGCATATAAGGTTCTCTCAAGCGTACTGTGTGAAAGATTAAAGCCGGTTACGAAAACACTGATTGGACTTTAACAGTGTGGCTTTCGACCTGGAAAGTTCACCATAGACCAGATTTTCACGCTACGACAAATCCTGGGAAAAAAAACCACGAAAATAAATTGACACATATTATCTATTTGTACTTTATACGCAACAATGTCCGAGTTCGATATACCTGCAAAGTTTATTAGACTTTGCAGGATGACGTTGAGCAACACATGCAGCTCCGACATGGTAGAAAATAACCTCTCCGAAACCTTCAATACCGAAAGAGGTTTCAGACAAGGCGATCCACTGTCTTGCGATCTCTTCAATATCATCATGGAGGGGATCGTACGAAAGGCCGGTGTGCATCGTAATTGCACCATTTTCTACAAAGGTGTCCAGCTCCTTGCGTACGCTGATGATATTGATATTGTCGGCAGAACCAAGAAAGATGTTACCGCTGCTTTCACCGTTATCGAAAAGGAATCAGAGAAAGTGGGTTTGACGATAAATGAGGGTAAAACAAAGTATATGCTGTCTACAAACAAGGTAGCGCGACGTTTAGACTCGCACGTTTTATCCGGCAGCTATAACTTTGAAGTAGTCAAGGAGTTCGTATACCTTGGCACCGCCATTTATACCAACAACGAAATCAGCCTGGAGATAAAGCGAAGAACAATAATTGGCAATAGGTGCTACTACGGGCTCAGTAAACAACTAAGTTCCAAAGCCCTCTCTCGATCGACAAAACTAACACTCTATAAGACGCTCGTTCTACCTGTGCTGCTTTATGGCGCTGAGGCATGCGTAGTTTCACAAAATGACGCAGCCACTCTGGGGGTGTTCGAGAGAAAAGTTCTTCGTAAAATCTTTGGTCCTGTTCGAGCCGGCGATGACTATCGCATTCGAATGAACCACGAGCTGTATAAGCTCTACGAAGACATTGACGTAGTTTGGCGTGTAACTAAACGACGACGAAGCTCAAGCGAAAAAGGTGCTCGAGGCGAGGGTCGCTGGTTAACGACGACGAGGGAGACCATACCTCCGATAGATGGACCAGGCTGAGGAAGCCCTAGCCGCACTTAGTGTACCCGATTGGAGAAGGCGCGCACAAAGCAGAGGCGCCTGGCGAGAGCTGATGAGGTCGGTCGAAACTCGAACGCGGGTTCTTATGGCCAGCTAAGTAAGCAAATAATCCTTTGATTATTTAATTCTTTATAAGTTTAAATCTTTAAATATTTAATTCTTTTATTTTTTGAATTCTTGAATTTTTGAATTTTGGAATTCTTGAGTTCTTGAATTTTTGATTTCTTGAATTCTTTGCATATTTAATTCAGTAATTTTCTTATTATTTTTATTTCTTTAATTTTTAATTAGTTAATTATTTAGTTCTTTGTTTCTTAGTTCTTCTTTCATTTTTAAGTTCTTCAGTACTTTTTTTCCCAACTGAAAGATTTTAGTTTTTAAGAAATATTTTGTATTTGACATAATTTTTCATTCTTGAAATGTTTCATATTTTTTTCATTTTTTTTTTTTATTTTTATTTAACTCTATGTTTTTATATTAACTTTAATTTTTTAATTTTTGAAATTTTTTAGTTCTTAATTTTTATTTTAATTCTTAAACTTTTTAAATTTTGTTGGGTTTTTTTTTCTTTTTTAAATTTGTGTCATTTTTAAATATTTTTTTATTTAGGTTTTATTATTTTTTATATTTTTTTTTATTGTTATTTTTTTATTATTATTTTTAACTTATTTCTTTTTTGTTACTGTTTTTTAGTTCATTCATTTTTGGTTTTTTTTTTTTGTAATTTTTTAAATTATTATATTTCAGTTTAATTTTAAATTTAAACTTTTTAAAATTTTATTCACAGTTTGTAGTATTTATATATTTTAATTAGTTTTACTTGTTTTAACTGTCATTATCGAATTTTTATATTTATTTGTTATTAAAGCGCCACATTCAATAAAATGTCCCTGTAGGAAAATCAACTAATTTAAAAGTAGTTGATAAAGTAGTTTTTTGTCAACCACAACTAGTTGAAATTCTGACTTTTTCCCATAGAACGAACTAACTTATTTTGTATGGTGATGTCCGCTAAATAAGTCAATTGACTTTCGTCTGCATATATTTTCAACTACTTGTTAAATTAGTTACATTTAAATTATTTTTTTAATTGCTTTGAAATAACCAATTGAAAACTATTACTGATGGCCTGAAGTTAATAATATTTGATGAAATAACATGGTCAAATATATATAAACTTGTAATCTAATAAAAATTTGCAATTAAAACATGTCAAAATCATAGTAGTTGCCGCCTTAATATAATTCAAAGTAGTTCATATACTGGTTTATTTTAAACTAGTTTTTTAATTAGTTGTTTTTAAAAACAAGTTAGGTCGTTCCTATAGGGGTGTTCCTCATTCCACAGAATATGCTACACAATTCTGCACTTAAATCTTTTTATATAAATGTTTAATAAAATTATCTTAATATGCTGCATATTATTAGGCTAATTCAATTATATACATCTGTGGTTGAATTTCTCAATAAACGCTCATTATGACTTTTGGCATTTTCTGACATTTAGTAGGGTCATGTGTGTGTGTGTGTGTGTGTGTGTGTGTGTGTGTGTGTGTGTGTGTGTTTGAGTGTGTCAAATTTTTAGATTGTCTAACGCATTTTACCACTAGTTAAAGCATTAAATGTTATTGTCAGCCTGTTACAAAAACAACAATAACAATTTGATCACATAAGTATGTGTGCGTGTGTCTATGACAGAAATGTTTTATTGTTGTGTTTTTGGTGTCAAAAAGTCAAACAGACCTACATAATTTAATATTAATGTGCAGTTTAGTGTAAGCGTGTGTGTGTGTGTGTGTGTGTGTGTGTGTTTTTGATTGTTCAAAATATCAATCTGTGCAATGATTTTATACTAATAATTTACTAAATTGCTTTTGGTTGACCATTAAATATGTGTCAATATGTTACGATATCTGATATAAAGTTGCTAGACACAGCGTGTGTTGATTTGTGTGCGAGTGTGTGTGCAAGTGTATTTGTGTCAATTTGTGCGTGACATTTACCCACACAATTACCGATAATATGTGACATCTGCAATAACCAGACATTATCATACAAGTTCAGTGAATATCCGGCAAGACCACCACCACCACCACAAAAACAAGAACAACAAAAACTTTGTTGAAAATGCTTCACAGAGATATTTATTTGAACGCCGTCCCTACGTCCTTAAATTTGGGGAAAGTAAATATTTTCTTCGTAGACGTAAAAATTTTAAAATATGCATTTAATAGTAAAACATATGTTAATTAATGCTCATATGGAGTGACCTAAAAAAACACATTTTTTATTACTGCAACTCAGTGCCATGTTCTGTAGAGATTGTTGATGGTTTTGCTCTACAAAAAAAAAAGAAAAAAAAACACCACAATGTATGCAAATTCTGAAAAAAAATTAATACTTTCAGAGAATTTCTTTTTAATTCTAACAAAGAAAGTATTTATTTTTTTAAACTTTTTTTTCTACAGATTTGATTTTCTTTTATAAAAACTTCAAACGTTTTGAAAGCTGATTATATGAAGACAAAAGAATGCCAGAAATAATACTTTTTTATAGTATAGGTTTAGGAGTAACATCTTACATAGTTTTCTCTTGTGAATATTTCAAAGATTTTTATTTTTTATTTTACAATCATCAATATCTTTTGTGCTTGAATGAGCCTAAGAGTATGCAAAAAAAACCTTAAATGTTTCGTTCTGTATGATTTGTTTTTTACCATTGCCATACTTTTTATTATTTTCAACAACAAAAATGTATTTTATATCAAAGAGGCTATAAAATCATGTTGAAATATAGAAAAACCATAAAAGATATGTCTGCAATATTAAATTTAGTGTGGATGGTAATAAATGTCAAGCATTTGAAGAGAGCAACAGAAACGCGCTATACAGCTTCACAATGCTTTATGTGCGGGCTTCAAATTGTTGTTATTGTTGCTGCTACCTACTCTTTTGCCTATTTTTTGACCTTTTTTTGGACAAAAAATAAACCATTTCAAGTATTGATTTTTTGTTAAAAGCAAGTGTACAAAAATAGAACAAATTAAATACATAGGACGCAAAAATAGAAACATAGTAAACAAAAATAGAGAAGGTTGAAACGAAAGCTTTATAGCAGCATGTTTTGATGCGACAGTTAAAGGAAGCAGCATTGAGCTGTGAGCAGTAAAGATTTTTCAAGCACCCTTAAGTTGACATTTTGAGCTTAAGTTACTATGTTCAGGAAGTTTGTAGCGGCGTATTGTGCTCTGTTTTTTGTTCTTGAGACATGCATTATTTTATATTGTTTTTTTTTATTGTATAAATCCTTGCAACCTCTGCAAAGGTCTCGTTATTCTGTTTATTGTTTTCACTACTTTAAGTGTTCAGTTCACATGAGAAACAAGAGATGATTCTGCGGAAAGAGTTTGTAAAGTTGACGCAAAAGTTTGATAATGTTTAACGAAGGAAGTTAAGAACAACATTTTCACGTAAGTTAAGTTAACGAATGGTAAAAGATTAAAGTTTTAGCTTTTGTTAGAAGCTTTCGTTATAAGCTACAGTTATAATTATTTACTACTCATGGCGTAGAGTAGTAAACAATTTTAGCTTTTAAGTAACGAATTAAAAGTGAATTAAAGCTTTTAGTAGAAAAATACTGATGCCTGAGTTAAACAACATGTTGCCACAAGAATTAAAAAAAGCGCGGAAAAAGGCAAATTAATTTAATATAGAAGTCAGCTTGAGGGAGAAGCTACATATTTATTAAAATAGCAGAATGTTCCTAGAGCACAAAACATCATCTGGTATGTAAAACATTTCAGAAATACTTTTTTGCTTAAAGTTGTCTACTCTTACTTCAGCTTTAGATGTGCGCTTAGCTAAGAGCAGGCAAAGTTTTACATTTTTTGTACCAGTAGAAAAAAAAACATAAATCTTTCAACAAAATAAATTAACTTTTGACCGTCTTGCATTTATGTTTAAGCTCATTAAAAAATTTTTTTATTGTCATGTTCCTTGCAAGCTAAGCAGCTTTTGTTTAGCTTTTTTGCCATTGCTCAACCACAAATTTATAGCCATCATCAATAAAAACGCCATGAGTTGCATTTGAATTGGATGGAATAGCTAAAGAAATTCGTGTAATGATAAATTAGGCAAATGACGACGGATTGGGACCGATTTTTATATTATTCATAAGATCAAAAACGAAGTGAAACCCCTTATTAATTAACTAATAACAATTAGTTTAAATTTTTTTGTTAAGTTCCACACGCTCTGATTTTCAGAATAATTTTAAAAGATATTTTTTTTAAAATGATTTCTAAATTTTTTTAAGATTTTACGAAAAGCTTTTAAGAAAACTTATAGTGAAACTTTTGAAAAACTTTCCGTAAAAGCTTTTAAAAATCTTTTAATAAAATTTTTGAAAAGCTTTAATGTAAGTTGTGAAAGACTATTGAAAGTTTTAAAAAGCTTTACGTTTTACTTAGGAAAGTTCTTTAACCAAAATTTTTAGTGAGCATGCAAAACTTAGTCTGCCTAAATGAACTTAACAACAAACAGTTAACAATTTTTTTATCATTTAAGGCACATATTATAAGCTTTTAGGGAAGATATTTTTTTAAAATGCTTTTTAAAATTTTTAAAAATTTTACGAAATGCTTATGAAAATCTTCTAATGAAGCATTTTGAAAACATTTAAGGAGAGCTTTTAAAAACCTTTTTAAGAAATCTTTGGAAGGTTTGGCAAAGCTCCTAGGAAAGCTTTTAAAATTTTTTAAATGCTTTTGAAAAACAATTGAAAAATTTTAAAAAGACATAACATAAGCGTCTATGCAAGAGTTTTTAAAAGCATAGCTTCTTAAAAGATTTAAGGAAAGCTTTTGAAGAGCATTATAAGAAAGATTTTCAAAAGTTTTTCTGAATACTTCAAAAAAGTTTTTAATAAAAGTTTTTAAAAGCTGTAATGAAAGTTTTGAAAGCTTTAATTAAAGTGAATAAAAGTTTTAAAAGCTTTTTGAAAGCTTTTGCAAAGCTTTTTCTTTGGAAACTTTTTAACCAAGTAAAGTTTAGTATGTAGGTGCTATGTGCCCAAGTGACATTTACTATATATATATATAAATTTTGCAACACCCACTGTTACCACCCACCTAAATATATAAACAACGTGGCGTGCACCTCCCATACAAAACAAATTTGCGATACCGAAAATTTTTGGTATTCGCACAGCCTTAGAATTAGATATACGACTTCAATTTGTACGTGCCGTTCTACTGGTATTATTTTATGGGCCTTTGACGTGGGGTGTGGCAATTTTTCAACAGCTGAAATTTTCAGTATAGCGTTCGAACTTTCGAATCGAATCGGTACAATCTTACTATTTAGTCGTGTTCTTCGACTGGTAAAATTGAACGATCATTGGACAAGCGATGAAGTGGCACCACACATACAATTCAAATGTTTGATATTGAATAGCTTTGGAACTAAACGTTTCATAACAATGAAACTAGCAAGAGCATAGCAAAACGGGGCGTGACTCCACCCATACGAAACAAATTTTTGATGCATTAAAAGTCAGAATGGAGTTATCATGTGCTGCTAATAGAAAACTGGGAAAGGCATTGGACAAAAGGGTGTGGTTCCTCCCATACAAGGCAAATTTTTGATATCGAATAGCTTTGGAAGCAAAAGTCACTGAATATTAAAACTCAGAATCGAGTTACTATTGATGTCCTGCTACTGGGAAACTAGAACGGGCATTGGAGAAAGAGTATGGTATCAAACTAAGGGTCTAATAAAAGTTCTGAATATGCTTATTATTTTCCAATATAGTTGCCAGGTGTAACAACGCACACCGGATATTGCTAGTATTTTAAAAAACTTGCAAGTAAACGGTGAATAATAAGGTTTTAGAGCAGATATCTTTAAAAAGGTTTTATAAAGGTTTTAATATTTTAACCAGAAGCTTTTGAAGCTTTTGAAAATAATTTAAGGAAACTTATGTCAATCTTCAAATAAAGCTTTTGAAAAACCTTTAAGGAGAGCTCTTTAAAAGCATTTAAGGTAATTATGCCAATCTTGTTACGAAGCTTTTGAAAAACTTTTAAGGAGAATTGTTGAAAAGCTTTTAGGAGAGCTGTGAAAGCTTTTAAAAAGGCCTGCTAAAAGCTTTTATGCAAAAAGTGATTGCTTTTTGAAAGGTTTTTAAAAAAACTTAACTTTAAAAAGTGCTTTTACCGAAAGCTTTTGAAAAGCTTTTTCTGAAAATTTAAAAAAGCTTTTACTGTAATAACTTACTAAAAATTTTAAAAAGCTTTCGTGGAAGCTTCTGTGAAAGATTTAACAGAAAGTTTTTGAAAAGCTTTTGAAATCTTAGGTTTTTACTGAAATCTTAAGAAAAGATTTGCGGAAAGCTTTTGAAAAGCTTTTCCAAAAAGCACCAACGAAAAGCTTTTTGAAAAACTTTATGGTAGTTTATAGAAAGAATTTTACACATTTTTTTAAAAGCTTTTAAATAAAAGCTTACATAAAACTTCACGATAGCCTTTAAAAAGCTCAATGATTTCAGCTAAATTTTTTTAACAGCATTTAATTGAATTTCCTCTGCGCTTCTTTATTTTGCTCTTCCCCTACGTAAGTTTACCCTACACAAAATTTCTTAATTACTTAACATTCGTCATACGTCAAAAAGTGTTACCGCATACATACGTGCACACGTTCAAAACCACTCAAATGGATAAATTTACACACAGTCACACACAAACACGCTTGACCGACTTTTATAATATAATAAAATTAAAACGAAAAAAAACAAAAAAAATTCACAGTAAAATAGCGCCTAAAAATCGACTAAAGTAATTGAAGTGCTGTTTTCCGCATCGTCAGCAACGCAGAGACACGCCGTTAAAAAAGTGAAGCGGTAAAACGAATGGTTGGATGGACGAATGAATAAGTGGATGAATGACTGAGTGACTAAACGAATGACTAAAGGCAGAGATAGAGTGCGTTGAAAAGGTGAGGCGGTTATTTTTAAGATTTTTTTTATGCTGCTATATTTGCAAGCTTTGTAATTTCCGGAGCATTAATTTGAATTTCACAACACAACAAGCGAAGCGCTACTTTTTTTAGGCAAAAATAAAAATAACACTTTCTTTTACCAACAAACAAACTCTTTCTTGTCTACATTTTCAATTCATTTAAAATAAGTTTTTTCTCAGCGGTTGGTCGCAGCTTAAAGGATTGAAAAAGATGCGAGGCCAAATGATTGTGTGTGTGTGTGTGTGTGTGTGTGTGTGCGCTCAATGATTGCAGCTTGTCCGAGTTGTGTCATAAAAATGTAATAATGCCAATGAAACCGAAGCTGAAGCTGGTGCTGGTGCTGCTGTTGCGTCAATGGATGAGTTTTGCTTTGCTTGTTGCTGCATGTTGTCGTTATTGCTGCGCTGCGAAAAAAAAGGGTCGTTCTGTTAAAACGGACATGCAAATTACGCTTATTGCTGGCAACCAACTGTCACAACAGCAAAACACAAACGTACGCATTGGTTTTGGTAATAAAATTATTTTATTTTTTCTTCATCCTTTATTTTGTTGCTCTGTTATTTTAGCTGTGAGTGAAACTTTTATAACTTAATTAAAGTTGATATTGAAAGCAGCAAGTGACTGGACGGCAATTCAGAAATAAACGATAGCATAGTAAACCAATTGTTATTGTTGTTAAAATTTTCTTGGAGAAACACAAAAAAAATATTTTTTTTTCTGTTGACAATAAAATATTAATTGTATCAAAGGTACAAGTCATTACGGCAGAACCTTTCCTTATATGAATGCATTTGTAAGGACAAAAGCTTTAACAAAGCCATTTTAGTAATGAGGACAGCTAATAGTCCGGTGTTGCCAAAACTTCCAAATTTGGCTGTGTCGCTGCGGTACATTGAAGCACAATTCGAGCACAACACAGCACATTTTTGAAAATTTGAAAAAAATTATAGGCAGCGCTTAAAAAGCAATTAAGAAAAATACCTACTCATAAATATCATACCATACAAATAAATTTATTATCTAATTTGGCACATTATAGCACACGTTCAGCACATTGCAGCACATATTTGTTCACAATAAATTGAAAATTTATAATTGAATTTTAATACGTGACTCTGTGACATGACTTCAGACTTCAGCACATGAGTCTAATGGTAATTTTTTGTGGTAAGAATAAATTAACAAAGAGCATTACTTCGAGGTATTACCTTCATTATACAGATTTCTCTAGTAACTCTCCTAGGTTTACCACTGACTGCAATCGAACTCGTATCTCTCGATTCATCTTAGTGCTTTTGAAAATGGTCAATTTTTGACAATTTTCAAAAATATTATTGACAAATTTTAACATTGTTAGTTTTTAAAGTGTTTGTGGCAATTAAACGTTTCAAGTCACCTTTAAACAGAATGTAAAAACAAGTTTAATTTAAGAGATGGCTTTATATAGCCGGCCATATAAGGCTTCACATGTTTGTTTTTTGCACCATAAAATAGTGTGGAAAAAACAACACTGCAAAGTAAATAAATAAAATCAAATATTTTATTGTTATTTCTGACAAACAAACCCACACACACACAAACACACAAGCACGCAAGCATAAGCAAGCACACATGCACTTGTATAATAAACAACTATATATAAGCATGTTTGTATTTGCACACCACAAATACAGAGCGGAAGTCATAAAGTTGAGTGTGTATTTGCGCTGCTATACAGCGACACAGTCGCATACAATTACACACAAACAAGCATAGCATTTTTTGCAGAATGCAAAAACATACTTATGTGTGAGTGTGTGTTTTTTGTCGTATGCACTCTGCATATCAATAAGTTTGAAATGTCGGGAATTCCTTTTTTTTCTTTTTTTTTTTTTCTTATTTCTGACAATCATGCATGCAATGTTCAAGTCA
Source organism: Coremacera marginata (assembly GCA_914767935.1). NCBI lineage: Eukaryota > Metazoa > Arthropoda > Insecta > Diptera > Sciomyzidae > Coremacera > Coremacera marginata. The sequence goes on along the minus strand of OU612043.1, from coordinate 233,644,185 downwards.
CTTACTTACGCCCACTTTATGACACTTTTTTTCGCTGCGAAAACTTTGCTGTTCACACAACTCGTAGGATATATATATATATATATGGAGACATATTCTTGACAGCATAGTTGATGGTATTGCTTCCGCACAGAATATTGAAGTGTCATCATCTGAGATATTTTGAGCACCTGTGCTATGTGACGTTATCTCGATATTGCGACGAATTCAGCGACTTATTTAATTTGAGATTGTGTGGGTCTGTAAGCAGGAGATGATTTGATTTTTTTTAGCAGTATTTACCAGTTGGTGGTGGTTTTATGGGATGAACAAGAATGGGCTTTATTAAAATCAGTTTATTGAGTTGCTTAAAACAACAGTTAAGGCACTTTTTTGTTAATTTTTTGGCTTACTTATCTTCAAAAAAAAGCAAACACTCAAATTTTAAATTCAAGAAAATAAACGAAAATTATGTACAACAAAGAATACGCATGGAATATCCAGCGTAATTCTAGTAGTCACCGAATGTATCAGCCTCAAAATAGAAAAATAATACACTGCAAAATTATACAACATCGTAAATTGTCGCATGTGGCATTGCCAGATGGTTGCAGTAGCTATATTATCCCACTGCAATACAGTTAATTTCGCGTACATTTTCTTCTGCTTTTTTTTCAACATCATCAATGTTATCTGATGCAAGAAAAGCTGCTGCTTTTGCTGCCGTCAGGACTTTAGTCCTTAATACACTCTATAAAATATAGAAAACAGATGCAAAGTAGCAAATGCTGCAGCAAAGAAACTAAAATAATATAAAATAAGACAAATTATTTGTTGGAATTTGGAGCCAGCTCGAGGTCACTGTTGCATAAGAGTTGACTCAAGTTTGTATTCGGCTAGCTTAGCTGGTGGCTGGATTTTAAAAGAAGAAAATTTTAAAAAGTTACTGCACAGTAGAAAATGAAACCAGCACCAATTGGCTGTATTTTATATAAAAGCAGCTACAAGCGAATTGAAAGAAAAAAATTATCTAGAACGTAGATTGGCTGCAATTCTAACCAAGTTAATTATATAATAAATTTTTTGAGAAAATTATTTGGAATTTATGTTAAATAAAAAGTATCATGACTACAAGCAATGTTTTGTTTAAAAAAAGAAAGATGTTTAAAAAAAACTTGATCTGATGACGGTCAAAATTGTAAGCATTGATTTGTTGTTGTGCAAAACTTAAATAAAGTCCCACATTTTAGGAATTTCTGCTAAGGATTGTGCAAAGGCAATGCAAATGCCGTCAGTTTTTAATTATTATAAAAAAAAAAAAATTGTGCTGTGATGTGCCCGAAGTGTGCTATTAAATTATATTTCAAATGAGAAGTTAGCTAAGACATTAATTATTTTCAGAAATTCAAAAGTTGTGCTGCAATGTACTTGAGCTGTGCTACAATGTGCCATAAAGAGATTACTAAAATAAAATTTTTTTCAAATTTTAAGAGCATTTTTAACATATTATTTACAGATATCATTGTAAAAAAGATGTGTTATGATGTCATCGGCGTGTGATTTTATGTAGCGCATTGGTATTTTAAATTATGAAGCTAAATGCGTCAATCATTTTTTTTTTTAGAAATTAAAAAGCTGTGCTGATATATGGTTGACTTGTGCTATCATAAAGTGTAGATATATTATAAGCCGCCGCAGATTATAAGAGCTTAGATAAAATCTTTAAATGCCAACCCAGTATATATCATTGAAAAAATATGCTGCAATGTGCTCAACGTGTGCTATCATATAACGCATGTTTTTATTTTAAGTAAAGTTAGCTCCGCCATTAATTTTTATTCAAAATTTTTTACTTGTGCTGTGATGTGTTAGAGTTGTACTTTACTGTGCCGTAGAGTGACATCAACAAAATTTATATATTCACAAGTTTTAAAAGCATAAATACATTTCTACAAAATGTCAGCTCTGCACATTTTGTGTAAAGATATGTACTACGATGTGCGTGATTATATAATGCACTGCTTTTTTTGAATGTGTGAACTTGGCTCTGTCATTAATTTGTCTTATGAATTATAAAGTTGCGCGGTGATGTGCTTCAGCATATTCATATATTGCAATCAGCATATTGCATATTAACAAACTTTAAAAACATAGATACAAAATGCCTGCTTTGTACACTTTAAAAAATTTTATATCACAAATATGTGAATTTAGCTCCGCCATTGTCGGCAATTTTGATGTGATGTTTTTTATATATGCTACAACTTGTTATAGTGAAATACATAGAATTCACCTCTTTAGTTAAAGGACATAAGCACACTTATTTGAAATTCCAGTCCTTTAAAAAAACTTTAAAAGGTATGTGTTGCAAAGCGCTCAACATGTGCTATCATGTGTTGCATTGCTTATATTACATGTGAAGTTAGCTCCGTCAATATTTTTTTTTTTCAAATCGGAGGTTGTGCTGCCATGTGCTCGAGTTGTGCTACAATGTGCCATAGAGAGGGTAATAAAATCACATATTACCGAACTTTAACAGCTTTATACATTTTTTTTTTTTTTTTTTTTAAATGCCAGCTTTGCTGCTTATTTCCAGTTTAGAAATAATTTCATATTCCAAATGTATTGCCTTCTATAAGAATATTACAAATTTTTTTTAAATTTTTTTTAATAAAATACTTTCGATTTAGTATTTAAAAAAAAATTTTGAAAAATGTTATGCTTTTTATGCTGTGCCCTTCAATTCAAAGTGTTTTGATTTTTTTATTATTACTGGCAAAAACATACAATAACTTACCGAGCCCTTAAAGTAAAATTTTTTTTCTTTTTTAGTTCTTTTTGATCCAAATATAACAAACACACCAACCAAGCAATCAGAATAACACAAACAAGAAAAAAAAAGAAAAAGGCGCAAATATAGAAAAGTTAAAGGCGGCAAGAAGAACGCTCATAAATGTTCATACATAAGCTTTTGATTTCGACCCACACAATACATTGAAATGTTTTATTGAAAAAGTTTTTCAATTTTCCAAAAAGCATTTGTTCCTTTTTTTTTCATTACTAAAGTATCTATATAAAACTACTTTTATAGTTTATCACACTCACTAATATAAGCGAAAATAGTTCAATCGGTGTGGCTTAAATCTGAAGAAACATGAAGAAATCAAGCGAGGAACAAGCATTATTATACACAACTCGATTTTTATACAGTTGAAAGAGCGAAAAAAAAACACAAATACATGTTGAGGATACATAGATATGGCGCCTCAGGGGCCTTTGACACAAGCCGCAATTTAAGAAATCTATATAAAAAAAAAAAAAAATCGAAGTAAGAAACGGCAGAAATTTTACAGCATAGAACTGAAAGAACACGAGAAACAAGATGATATAAAGTCCAAAAAGCAAATAAAAAATAAAAAAAGCAACATCAATGAAAAGTACAAAAGAAATTTATATGCATGCATGTGTGTGTTGTGTGTTGTGTGTGTGTGTGTGTACATGTGTTTTCACATATAACTGTATATATAAAACTTTATTGCGATGAAATCAAATCCTTTTTTTCACACAAGTCCTTGGGGCATTAATGAAGTAATATCATCAACCATCATCAACCACAGACACACACACAGACCTTCGTCTGATTCTTCAGCTACACCAACACACACATAGACATTGCCAAAAGAATCACTCATATTCTTGATATCTATGTTACAATCTTTGACTGTCCGTGTTTGACTGGCAGCGTGCCGCAAAAAAAAATAAAAAATGTACAAAAAAAAAATATTTGCCACCGCATGAAAAAGGAGTGAAATTTCAAAAGCTTCTAAAGCAGCGAAACTTTTTGATGATGTCACAAGAAAGAAAAATCAAATAATAAAAAAAAAAACACAGTAAATATGCAATAACTTTAAAACATCAATCAGTTATTGGCAATAAAAATAGTGCTGTTAAAGCTACTAACCGTGGGCGAAACTTAAAAAACTTCTACACAGATAAATTGCTTTTAAGCTTCTTCTGCTTATATTGAGGACATAAATGTTCTCAAAAATGAATCAAAAAAAAAAAAAAAAAATGTTCGTTCGCACATTTGCGAAATTAAAACTAATACTCGAAAGAGTAGAGTTATTTTAGTACTTAAGTAATTCAATTTTAAAAAGAGAGTCTGACGGCTTATATATTGACCAGGGACCACATATAACGATTATCGCTATCAATCCATAATTTTATAGCAATTATTTTTTGAACAATATTTGTTTGATCAGAACTAAAATTTATTTTTTGGTCGTTATTTTTTGATCAAAAATAAAAAAATTAAATATCAAGAATTATTTTTCTATCTATTCTATTAAAAATCATTTTGTGATCGTTATTTTTTCGAAGTCATTGATAAAAGTTATTTTTATTCGCTATTTTTAAGATCAGAAATAGAAATCAATCACTGATCGATATTATTTGGATCATATTAAAAAATTATTTTTTTAATCGAAATTGTGATATATCGATCAAAAAAAGCAACATATGTATGTAACATATATGACGGTAGCTATTATTGAGAAGTATTTTTTAAGTGAATTTTCTTTTAACTGCTACTTTTTTCTACAGCTATTTCTACTTCTAAATCTACTTACTTACTTACTTAGTTAGGTGGCCATAACAACCCGTGTTCGGGTTTCGGCCGACCTCATCAGCTCTCGCCAGGCACCTCTGCTTTGCGCGCGCCTTCTCTAATCGGATACACCAAGTACGGTTATAGGGCTTCTTCGGCCTGGTCCATTCATCGGAGGCATGGTCTCCCACGTCGTCGTCGACCAACGACCCTCGCCTCGAGCACCTTTTTCGCTGGAGTACAAGCGATGGACATGACCCAGCCAGGGTAGTCGCTGAACAGCTATACGCTGAGCTCGTACAGCTCGTGGTTCATTCGAATGCGATAGTCATCCTATTCATTATCCTAGTCATACTAGTCACTACTAATTTCTACTGGCATTTTTTGCTACTATTTTGTCAACTAATTCTACTAATATTTTCTTCTACTTTTTAATACTACTGTTTTATACTTATGTTCTTTTCTTTTGTCCTACTTGAAGGCAAAAAAAATCAAATCGTTGCAGTGAGCGGACGTGTTTTTTTCTTCGCTCTTAGTGTCGCGATAAAATATCTTATTGATAACTACACTCTTGAAAATAAAAGTGAAAAAAATAAAAATTAAGCCACAAAACAAACAAAACATTTAATCTTATGTGACTTTTAATAAATGAAAACGATTATTACTTAAAAAGAATCACAAAACAATAAATTTTCACGTTTTTGCCATTTCTTTCTTGCTCAACTTCGAGGCATTGCATAAACTACAACGAGAGAATTGCTACAATTTAAAATATACATACATTAAAAAAAAAAAATAAATAAATAAAACACAGCGATCACTACATTTTCGCTCTCCGCCACCCACACTAAAAATTTCTGCTGCCTTCCGCTACTTTGTTTCTCCTGCTCTATTTTGCTATTTTCTTCTGCTCTTCATCCGCGCTGTGAGTTAACCAAATATAATGCCGCCCTCGCCTCGTTTGACACGACAACAACAACAGCAACAGCTGACGCATCGCTTAATCAACAGAGATGATGGCACGCCAAAACTTCTGAATGCTGATTCCTCATCGAAATCTCTTCGTGCGCAGCTGCTGGAAATGGAAGAGCGGCTCTGTGCTAATTTTAGAAGTGATATGCTGCAACTAAAGGATGAACTCCTCGCCAAATACGACAGCTCTTACAAGTTGCTAACTGAGGAAATTGCAAGCGTCGAAATGAGAATTTCGAATAAAATTGAGACTGATGTGAGTGCTCTAAATTCTGTCTGCAGCGAAATGGACAAGAAAATCTCTTTGCTTGAGAATGAACTGAGTGCTCTTAAAAGTCGATGTAACGACTTGGAACTTTAAAGGGATAACCAAATTTGCATCAATAATTCCAGTGTAAAAAACAACAACAAAGCTGCTGATCTCTCTTCGGATGCTGTCTTATTTGGCCTGCCTGCATCAAATGATGAGAATCTAAAGGCAATTTTCAATCGGATTTGCCACTATATTGACTTTCAGCCTCCTCTTATTAGAGATATATTTAGAGTAAAATCAAAGCAGCACAACTCAAGCTCAATTGTTATAATTAAATATTTATCAGCAAGTGACAGAAATCGAGTACTCAAAGCTTTCGGGGATTTTCGGAGGCGCAATAAATCTGCAGTTAACCTTAGAAATGCTGGGTTTGATTATGATAAAAACATTTTTATTCATGAGAGCCTCGATATTGACACTCGCAAACTCTTGCAAGCTGCTATTGCTTTTAAACGCCAGAAGTGCATCTTTAACGCGTTTTCCTTTCGTGGCTCTGTGTACATCAGGAAAGAGAGGAATTCTGAGAGTATTCTCATCAGCTGTTTGGACGAGCTTAATGTGTTTTCAAATGATGTCAGTGCTGAAACCTTGGCCCCTACAAGCTAAATTTTTATATATCTTTATTTTTATATCTGTACTTATTGATTTATTTCTATATGTTTATTTAAGCCTTCCTCTTTTCTTCTTTTTCTGTTTTTTGAGCTCTCTATATTCTTTTTTGCCTGGAATATGCTCTCTCTTCGATTCTTCTCATGGCAAACTCTAGCTTAACACCTTCTGGTGCTGATGAAAATCATAAAATCTTAATTCAGATTCTATGTAAGCAACGCAACGGGCTTAATGTCGTTCATTTTAATGCTCGCAGCTTAAACATGGATAAACTGGACTACATCAGGTATATTTTTGATAGCTCCTTAGTAGACATTATTTGCATCTCGGAAACTTGGTTATGTAGTGAAATTGAAGATGCTTCTTGTGGTATTTCTTGTTATAATCTTTTCAGAAATGACCGGCATGACAAAAAGGGTGGGGGGGTTGCAATTTACTGCAAAGATAGCCTTAATGCTAAAGTTGTCAGTCGATCTGTTGGACCAGGTATTGAATTTATTAATTTATGTATATCAGACAGCAACAACAAAATTCTTGTTTCGTGTGTGTATAATCCCAACAAATGTTTTTCTGTAGAGCCATTGTTTTCTGTATTATCTAATTGTATTCTTGATTATGACGTAGTTCTGCTGTGTGGTGATTTCAATATAAACCTCCTTTCTTCCGAACAGCCTAAACAATTACTTCATAACAACTTATCTTCTCTGGGATTGTCTGTTGTAAATGACTCTATGCCTACGCGTTTTTCTAGCAACACCACTCCCAGTCTTCTTGACTTTTTTATTGTTTCTGAGCCGTCTCTCGTTTCCTTTTTTGATCAATTGTGCTTTGTCTCTGATCATGATTTGATTTTCTGTACGTTAAATATTAATTTTAATCGTTTAGTGATTCCAAATTCTTTTTCTTATCGTGACTTCAAGCACATAAACTATCCGTCTCTCTTCCATGATGTTTCGTTGTTATCATTTAATGATTGTTGGCTTCACTACGATATTAATGATAAGCTTAATTCTTTTGTCGAACCAATTTATTTCCTATTTGATAAACATGTTCCTATACGTAGTTGCAGATTAAAAAACATATCGTGTCCCTGGTTTTCCCAGCATGTCCTATATGTCATTAAGAAAAGAAACAAGTTACGTAAAACTTGGCGGCTAAGTCCCTCAGATGCCAATTGGGAAGCTTATAGAATTGCGAGAAATGTAGCCGTAGTGGTTACTAGAAAAGCAAAAACGCGTTTTTATTCTAATAAACTTAAGCCCTCTCTTCCTAGTAAAGTGCTTTGGAATAATATTAAAAGTCTTGGGGTATGCAACAAAAATAAAGTTGAATGCCATCTTGATCCTGAAGTTTTAAACTCTTTTTTTGCTGACAATGCTGCATCTGTTTCCAACAACAGCAATACTTTTCCCCTCTTAAACCCTGCCATATGTCAATCTTTTACTTTTTCCGCTGTAGTTGAGCTTGATGTAGGTAAATGTGTGTCGCATATCAAATCAAATGCTATGGCTGCTGATGGTATTGCCATTAAATTTATAAAAATCTTATTGCCCCACATTATAAGCCCCCTTACTCACGTTATTAATTCATGTTTAATGTCGTCAACGTTCCCGGATTTATGGAAAGTCGCCATCGTTCTTCCAATAGCAAAAAAGCAAAATCCATCCTGTCCCAATGATTTTAGGCCAATAAGCATCCTTTCACCATTAGCAAAAATTTGTGAAAAACTCATGGCTCAGCAAATTACACACCACTTAGTAAGTAAAAACCTTTTATCCCCGCTTCAATCTGGGTTTCGTGTTGGACATAGCTGCTCGTCTGCAGTTGTAAAGATTCTTGATGACATACGTCCACAATATGACGATGGGTCGTTGACGCTTCTGTGCTTATTGGATTTTTCGTAAGCGTTTGATAAAGTAAATCATCATATTTTGTGTAGTAAGCTAAAGTCTTTGTTTGGGTTCTGTGATAGTGCCGTTAACTTAATGTCCAGCTACTTATCCTTTAGGTATCAAAAAGTTAAAATAGGCCAATTGTCGTCAGGGTATAAACTTGTTTCTAGTGGTGTTCCTCATGGGTCCATACTGGGCCCTCTTCTGTTTTCAATGTTTTTAAATGATATTTTTTCTGTTTGTAATCATACTACTGTCCATGCATACGCTGATGATGTCCAGTTATATCTTTCTCGTAGAACTGGCCTTATTGATGACCTTTGTTGTAGGCTGAATGAAGACCTCAACAGTGTTAATGAATGGGCTATAAAAAATTGTCTTCTTCTGAACCCCTCAAAATCATATGTTCTTCCTGTTTGTAAGTCTAAGACTAGTTTGAATGATCTCCCTGATTTGTTTATTGGATCTAATAAGCTTACAGTTGTGTCGAAAATTGTAAATCTTGGATTTCATTTGAATTCTTCTCTGTCTTGTGTGGATCATGTTAATAATGTAGTGAAAAAGGTATATAATGTTTTACGAAACCTAAGATTGTCAGCCAGTGTAACTCCAATTGATATCAGGCGTAAGTTGGTAATTCAACTTATCTTACCTATTCTTACTTACTCTGAAATAGTCTATAGTAAACTTGATTCTTCGTCCCAGTTGAAATTTCAAATAGCGTTTAATTATGCCACGAGGTATGTTTTTGGTCTTAAAAAATACGATCGTCTTTCCAGTTTCCGAAATGCAATACTTGGTTGTGATATTATAACTTATCTAAATGCTAGGAACTGCATTTACCTTCATAGGTTAATCTATGAGAAAAAGCCTGAGTATTTGTTTATAAAACTGCAGTTTAGTATGTCCAGAAGAAGCCATGTCATGATAGTTCCGAGACATTATTCGCTTACCTCATCTCATCTGTTTTTCATCAACGCCATTAGGTTGTGGAATGCTCTGCCTCGTGGGCTTAGAGAGATCCGTGGGAGAGTAGCTTTTAGGCAATCTGTTTTTTCTTTCTTTTCTACTACTTAAATTACTTTTTCTTATACTATTCTTTGTTTTTCTTATCTCTTTCTCTATATTTTATCTTAAATCTAATTAGTTTTAAAAAAAAATATACATTAACTATACTTGGTTACTTTTATATCCATAACTTTGTTTTGATATTTATGTAATTTTAAATTTTAAATTTTAAAACTTTTATTAATTTCATTAATGTTCATTAATTTATATATATATATTGTACTATAAAAGAGCTAGCTCTTAGTGTACTTATGCTTACTTCTTTTCAAATAAATATTAAATATTAAATATACTTTTCCACTACTATTTTCTACTACTATTTTCTACTACAATTTTCTGTTACTATTTCTACTTCTATATTTTTTACTACTTTAGGCTACTACTACTACTACTATTTTCCAAATTTTCTTTATTAAAATCCTTGCCAAGTCCTTATTCAAATCCTTGCGCAAGTCATTTTCCAAATCCTTGTCCATTTATTTTTCTTTTCTTTTACGAAATCTTTGTCCAAATACTTTTCCAAGCCCACGTCTAAAATCTTGTTCTTATTCTTGTCAAAATCGTTGTTCAAATCCTTCCCAAGACAACTTCCTAGTATGATAGTAAAAATGGATTCGAAGGGTGGTACGTATGAACTCTAGTTTTTATAAGATCAAAAACTTTTTAATTTGAACTCAATAACAGTTTTATATGTAAATATTGATTTGATTTAAGTTTTAATCGCTATTATTTCAATCGAAAAATTATTTCATTTTAACTGCAAAAAATGATTTTTAAAAGTTATTTGAAAAATAACTTTTCTTTCTTAATGGAAAAATAACAATCAAAAATAATTTTTGTTTTTGATCGAATAAATAACTATTAAAAAAAAAACTTTTTTTTTTATCACGCTTAAAAAAGAAGTTCTATTTCTGATAATGAAAAAAAATAACGAAAAAAACTAGTAAGGATGGAGCTTCGGCAGGGTACCGAAGCTAAAATATCCCCCCGCGGCCATATTGAAGTATATTCGAAGTCTTTAGCCACGATATACACGATGACTTTCAGTTTTATATATTTACGTTAGTTTTCCTATTTTGATGACGCCACTTTGTGTGGGTGGTAGGCGTGGTTTCGATCCGATTTTGCCAAATATCATAGAGATAGTTCATATTATAAATCAAATTAATGTGCAAAATTTCAAGACATTTTTTGATTTTTGTGGATTTAGTGGATTTTTTAAAGATTTTACGTTTTAAATAAAGCCAATTTGTATGGGAGGTAGGCGTGGTTTTCATCCGATTTTGCCAAATATCATAGTGATGGTCTATATTAAATATCAAAGCCTATGTGCAATATTTCAAGACATTTTTTTCATTTGAGCAGATTTTTCAGAGATTCTATGTTTAAAATAAAGCCACTTTGTATGAGAGGTAGGCGTGGTTTTCATTTGATTTTTCCAAATTTCATAGCCAGGATATGAATTGAAGATCAAAGCTTACGTGCCCAATTTCAAAGCATTTCATCAATTTTCATGGATTTTCAAAACATTCTACGGTTAAAATAAATTCACTTTGTATGGAAGGTAGGCGTGGTTTTGATCCGATTTTTCGATCCAAATATCATAGATATAGTTCATATTATATACCAAAGCTAATATACAAATTTTCAGGACATTTCTTTAATTTTTGTGGATTTTTAAGAGATTTTACACTTAAAATAAAGACACTTGGTATAGGAAGTAGGCGTGGTTTTCATCCAATTTGGCTCATTTTCGAACTTGATCTTTTTAAAAATAAACTTATATTTTGAATTTCATCGCGATAGCTTTAAAATTACGGCTGTAATCGTATCCACAGAAGGACAGACGAACACACGGAAATCGATTCAGGAGGTGATGCTGATCAAAAATATATGTATTTTTCTATACCTGCCACGCCTCCTTCTTGGCGTTACAAGCGCAATGATAAAGTTTATATTCCCCTTACGCAGTACGCGTTGCGGTATAAAAATAACTTTTATTTTTGATTGAAAAAACAACGATAAAAAAAGTATTGCTATATTATTTCGACAAAAAAAAAACACGGTCAGAAATAATTGATTTAAGGTGATTACTATTGTAAATTATTTTACAATAACTTTTTGTACATGATCTCTTGATCTAAAAATAAAGAAATCAGTGTTATTTTCCAAACCTGAAATTGACGAGTGCAGAAAAATAAAACCTGTTCAAAACATTTTTGCAAAATATGGAAACATTCTTTGAAAAGAGGAACTGCAAAGTCCGACTGCAAGTGATAGCAAAAAATCTTTTCTTTTCCAATATGATTTAATATTATAAAAAAGTTTAAAGTGAAATAAATACAATAACTTTTTAGTCGAAAAATATTTAACAACAAACAAAAAAGGTTCTATAACAAAATTCTAGGAAAAACTATTACCATACACACCCATCATACTTCCCATTATACAGAGGTAGTCAAAAATATTTACACATTGCAAAATTTTTTTTTTATTTACCGTTAGGTTTGCTAAAACTATTTTATAGTTTTTGCATACTGCAAAGAATGCAACGACAAAAACTTTGTTTGCAAACTATTTCCAACAATAACAAAGTGAGCTCCTTCTTTTAAACACTTAAAAATATGGAGTAATGTGTAAATATTTTTGACTACCTCTGTATGTGTATCATATCCTTCTCATCACACTGAAGTTATAACACTTTACCCATCATGTCATAACCAATCTAAAATACCTATCAAAAATTACGTATATTACCAGACCCATCCTACCATAGCCATAATACCCCATCCATCATACCGTATTTATCATAATAAATTCATTGTACCCCACTCATCATACCACACCCAACACACTGCTCTTACCATACAATACCCATTTTAACATATCCATACCCATCATACTGTATTCAACATACATACCTCATACAAATAAGTATATGTGCACCATTATTAAAAGTATTTTTGCGCTAAAATAAAAATGTTTCAAAATTCTGCTCTTGCAGTTATATTATTTATGACAACAGTAACATAACATAACAAAGAATTTATCCAATTGTCCTTTAAATTAAATAAAACAATTAACATACAAAACTTCATCATAGTAAGTAATTATATGTGCACAATTTAATTATATGTGTTTTTTGCCTAATTTTCGATCTTAATAATAAAAAATATTAAATAAAATTTCATATTAGTAATTTATATGCTCTCTTCTTTTTAAATAACTTGGCTCAGCTGGAATGGCATAGAATTAATCAAGGATTTTGGGTTGGATGGGCTGATACTTTGCCATTCTTGCTATTTTGCTATTTTAAACTCCCTAGCTGCATCAAATTACCTTCTATCCTTATATACTTTTCCATAGAGGATTCCCCAGAGATTCTCAATGGGGTCTTAGTCTGGACTTATTGCTGGCCATTGCAGTAATGGTATATTTCTGACTGTAAAAAACTCCTTTGTACTCTTTGCACAGTGTATTGGCGCATTATCCTGCTAATTAGTCCAATTATCGCTACAAAGTTGGCCGGAAAATTATATTAGTTCATTGTCCAACAAATAAACGTACATTTCAGCATTCATTTTTGTTCATATAAAACACATTGGAGTCTTTCCTTCATAACAAAATGCAGCCCAGACCATCACCAATCCTCCCCTATGGACACGCAAGTGGCAAGTGCGCCGAAATTGATCCCTATGCCGCCAATACTTCTTCGAACCATCAGGCCTATCTAAATTGAACTTTTTTTGTCACTAAAGATAATGTTACGCCATTCCTCATCAAAAAATTGGAACATGGTAGCGAAGGCCAAATATGCGTTAATATGTCGAGGCAAAAGGTTAGGTTGTCGCGTCTTGGAAGTAAGTGCTACTTTAGGATTTCCATGTAATATTTAAACTATTCTACTTCTTGTTATGTTAAGACCCATTTGACTTTTTATTTGTCCGGTACTCATTCCTTCGACTACTGCAATATGTTGAGTTCACCGTTTGCACCGAGCGTCGATGTGTGTTTTCCGACCACTCGGTTTAACTGTGCCATAACTACTAGGACATTTTAAAAAATTTGTTATTGTGTTACTGTGGCGATCAAACCTTTTGTCTGTTTCTTTCATTTTAGCACCCTTTTGGCTTATTCTCAGTATTATTCCCTGGTCATATTCAGAAATGCTCGTTCCGCTGGGCATTTTCAATATATAACACATTATAATTAAATTAACTTTATTGATTATAAATGAAAAAAACTTACCTTATATTTCGTAACAATTATTTCCAATGCGAGCACTTAAAGCTATCAATAAAGCAATTAAACACCAACTAAATGCGTTATGCACATATAATTCTTTACTACTGAACATTCAATGCACCGTCACATTTTTCATATAACGGTACATTAACTGCATTACGAACTGCATACTAAAACTTGTTAAACAATAACATCGAATAACAAAAACAAACTGCATACCTAAAAATACTGTACTATTCTAGGTGGAGGAAAAATGCAAGCAAATATTTATGCGCATATAATTCTTTGTATGAGGTATATAGCATACCATCCATCAGATGATACTCATCACAACATGTCCATCATATCACACAATACCCATCATATAATACTTATCATATGATACTCATCATTTAGTACTATAGTATCTGACTTACTTAGTATATGACTTACCATCCGTTACCCATCTTACCATATACATCATAATAAATGCATTCTACAATGCTGATCATACCATACCCATCATTCTATTGCCATCATACTATACTCATCATACTACACAAATCATAACAAACCCATCATATAATACTCATCACAGTGGGCAGTGGGCAGAGTGCGTGACCCATATGCCACAGAACCCTGGGTCAACTCTCACCTGACACAAAAAGTTGTTTCAATTCAATAAATTTTTCTTTTCGGCCGTCACCTCTCTGCAGACAATGGCAAACCACAGAGAGTAAAAAACTGCCATGAAAATTAAAAAAAGCTCCTTGAGAACATAAGCCGTTCGGAGTCGGCATAAAGCTGGAAGGTCCAGTTCTCGATCATTTGAGTTCAAAATTTTTACAACACACACAACACAATTGATCATAAGAAGCTCGGTCAAAGTCCTTTCAAGGGCTGAAATGGCCATTTCGTTTTTTTTTTTGATACTAATCATTTGGTACTCATCATATGATACCATCATTCATACCCATCATACGATAATTGAATAATTTTGAAATCAAATCTTTTTATTCTATATCGCTTTTAGTAAATTACACCCACTTTTGTGTCAGAGGGTGTATCTCATTAACTATTAAAAACTGTCTTTATCTATAGATTTTAAATCCAAGTACCAAATTTTTACTTTCAAGTGCTTACAGTATCGAATTTATATGGTTTTAATATTTTACGCTCACTTCTGCTGGAGTGATTTAATATTTGTCATCTTACTAAACGGTTACTGTGTTTAAGTATTCGATATGTAAATTTTATATTGATTACGTTTGCATAAGTTGGAGTGTGACAACCATTATTTGATGCAATCTTTGTCAGATAGCTATAAGCATTTATTCAATCCAACTTGTGTAAATAGAACTTACAAATTAGCAAGAAAAAAAAATTCTCATCAAAATATAAGAACAGTAAATTTGTGAGTAAAAAAAAAAATTGTTGCCTAACTTTAGGGGCAACATTAAAAAATTATTCATAATAAAATGACAACAAATTGCGTACAAATGCAAAACACAACATGTACCTAGTTTGGCATGCTGTGCACCATTACGTAATGGGCGACAAAAAAATTAACCTTTTTCACCGCTTGCCATCAAAATGACACACCCACAAAAATAAAGAGTAAGGCCTTTTTTATGACCTTTTTATTTACCATGTCAAGCGACTTACTTACAATAAATTGTTTTCCAATATTTTATCATTCATTTTATCATTCACACAAACATATGCTCCAAGATGAGCACCCTCAATACACATGCACTCGCACATACGGAAGGGAACTCTGACACACAAACACACACTTACACAAAAGAGTTGCCTTTGCGCAGCAACTTAATGTTCCTATTTCAATTTATTGTCATTCAGGGTAAAATTTGCTGATGCATATAATTTTTTATGCTGTCGAGAACATATGTAAAGCTGATTGACATACCTGCAATAAAAAGAAAGAAAAAAAGAACGAATAAATAAAAATGAAAATAAAATTAAAATGAAACAACACTAGAATGATCATTTTATTAACAAAATATATTTATAGATATGTACATATTTTTATATATCAACAACAAAGAGCAAAGAATAGCATATAAAAAATGTGCGCCACTTAAATAAGCAATAAAAGGATATTCAAGGTAGTTAAGAACGCATTAAAGTGAACTAAAGTGATTTAGATAAATATTGCCAAAAATGAAAAGCAAAAAAAGGATAATTGAATGTTAACGGTAGATCAAAGTCTTGTCAGTATAAAAATAAAATAAAATACAAGTGAAACAGAAAAATACTTGATACACGAGAAGACTCAAAAAAAAAAAGAACAAACAAAGGAAATCAAACCGCGTCGCAAATATTTGAAAAGGTTAAGGAATAGATTATAATCAATTGTTTTTAATGTTTTAAGCAGTAAAATTAAAAATAAAATAAAAACTGACTAAATGTTGAGGTTATAAGCACCCAGTAGGAAGTGAAGCCTAAAATACAATTACGATTGTGTTGTTTTTCTTTTTTGTTTGTCTTTAGAACAAAAATCACGGTTTTAGTACTAGAGCGAGCTTAGCTCCCATGAGGCAATTTATTTGCAAAATGTTATCGGGATCATATCTCAGTAATGGGCTTGGCAATTTTAAAATTTTCTTCACTGAACACTTCATCGATTCTAAAACTAGGTCATGACGATTTATTAACTCAAAAAATTTTACTAAAATCAAATTCATAGGTTTAAGCACAAATAGTATTTAAAAATTCAAACATTTTATGTGTTTTGTAATTCAGCGAATTTGGCATCATCAATAAGTTTAACCTGTGAACTTGTGAGTTGACTGATTTTAACATTTTCTACATTGAAAAGCTCCTGCCTTCTTAGAAAAGCCCAATTTTATTTAACTAAACAAATTTTACTAAAATCAAATTTATAAGTTAAAAAGCACATTATTGAAAAACTTCAATAATCTTATGTTTGTGGTAATTCGCCGAATTGAGTGTCATCAATAATGTGAACTTGTGAGCTGACAACAAACGCGTTGTTGTTTTTGTATGTATTTTGTTGTTGGTAATTTGTTATTGTGCCACGTATTCAAGGAATTGTTCTTGTGGTTGATTTTTTGTCATAATTGTTGATGCATTCTTTAAATAAGTTTTGTCTTAATAAGTATTTAAAGCAGGTTTGTTTGTTTTTTTGCGTTATCCGATTTTTTTGTAGGAATTTTTTTATGCAGTATGTTTAAATTTTGCAATTTAGGCATGTTAATTGAATTTTTTACAATTTATTTAAATTGAATTGTTTTGTTAAATTAGGAATGAAAGTTCAAGCTTTTAAAATGCCCATCTATCCAGTAAGCAAATTTAAGTATAGCAAGAAAACAGCTGCTGCATCTTAATTCTACTGAATTCATTTAGAACAGGCCTGGGCATTCTAACACAGTCACATTTTATTTTGTCTTGATAGTATTGGTGCGCTCTAAAATCGCGCACCCTGAACTCATACAGTTTGCAGCGCAAAGCGACACTGGTTATCACAGCATCACCGTCAGCGAACGACTGAATTATATTCTCTTGTGTAGTGAGCTTTGTGTGCATATGAAAAGTTACGCTCAGAGAGCGCTCAGTGAGCTATGGAGCGCATAGGCTTGACTTAGAATCATTGGAAAAAACAGCAGCTCGAAGGAGTGTCGGGGCTTCAAGGATGAGAAGTCTAAGTAATCCACAAACATCTACAAATCTCTGTGTTCCAGCTCGCTACAATCACTGCACCTACTGTGTTTTATTCAGCATATACAAGAAAAACACACACTCGAAGAAAAAACCTAGACAGGAAATGTTTCTGACTCTATACCAGCGGTGATCAACGCACGGTTTAAAAAGAGGCTTACAAACAACAAAGAGAGCTTTCCGAGTGCACAGTTTTACGCTGAAACAAGAATTTGTTAAAATCTCTCACAACAAAATATTGTCGAGTGTTGTATTTTCAATATGAAGTTTTTTTTTATTTGTGTTTGCTTTTCGCTGTTTTGACACAGAAAAAATAAAAAAAAAGGTAAAAGTAATGAATAGAATGTATTAATTTTTTTTTTTAACCGACTTCAAAAAGGAGAAGGTTTTCAAGTTCGTTGGTTTGTGATTTACAATAAAACTTTTCCGAAAAATAAAAAATATACACACCAACTTTCCTTAAACATTGCAGAATATTTGATTCATAAATAAAACAGCGACCAACACCCTCACCGCATGAACGCTCAAAGCATACTGACTTAAAATTTAAAGCACAGCAGAAAAAACAAACTTTTACGCAGTGTAGGAACACAGCGTGCCCAAGGTTTACTAACATAGGTTAAGTCACTTGAGAGAAGCTCGGTCGAACTGTCAGAATGGATGAAAGGAAATCAAGAAAAAAAAAAAAACACGAATCTGTAAAATTTTTAGCTAACAGCTACTTTGGCAGTTTGAGCAAAGGCGAAAAAAGAGTGCTTTTCTCTCAAGTGACTTAACATATATTAATAAACCTTGAGCGTGCCGATTGCTACTTCGTGCACAAAAGCACAAAAACATACGACGCTCGCGTGTTATGGGAAAACATTTTGTGATCACCACTGCTCTATACTCACAAAAAATTTAACAAGTCTTGCTAGGAATTCGTCGATTAGGTTTATTCATCGAAGGTTTTTACCGTTTTTTCGTTTGCTTATTGTATGTCGCAGTTTGTAAAGTTTCGATTGGCCGAAGTTCGGGCAATTTGGCGGATTCGCAATTTTTGGTATCACGGTGACATTGTTGGCTTGCTACCAATCTATCGTTCTATGGCAGTAGTGAGCTGTTGCTAGGTCTGGTCAAAATCGTAGGCTGCAGTTGGGTGATGTGCAACACATTTTTATTTACTCTAATAAAAGTTTTAAGAAATAGAATTTCTGATTAGTTTTAAGGTCTATTGAACCTTTAAGGCAGAAGAACCAATTCGAAGTCAGTGTTTTCATGGCTGTTGAATGTAGGTTGAGAAAAGGATGAAACTGAATTGTTTTCAAATCGGTGGTGTGATGTTTAGCACCAGCAAACTTCAGGTTTAAAGCCCAGGAACTGTAATTTTTTAGGTTTATTTTGACTTTTATGTTTAGTAAAAGTACATATTAAGATAAGAACTTAATGAAATTTCTTGCACCTGCAACTGTAAACGTTTTTGTGCCGTTGTTAGATCACAGCTTTTTTTGATTGATTGACTTCCTACCACTATTGGTTTTTGCTATGGGCTGAATATTGTAAACTGGACCGATCTCTTTTAATATCGTTGATGTGATTGCATTTCAGAGTTTGACGTTGTTGCCTTTTTGGTGGCAGTTATAATGAGTAAGATGTGTTACACATCACCCCATCGTGAGCGTTACATATCACCCCACCGTGAATGTTACACATCACCCCAATGTAAGTCACCTTTTTCTCATTGATGCAATTTTACCACAATATGAAAAAATGTGGTTATATATAAACATATTAAATAATACCACATTTTACATCAACTCACTTTTCAAATCTGAAGAAAATTTTATACAAAACGCAATTTTTTGTAAATTTAAGAAAAACATTTTAATAAAACTTTTTCACGCTTTTTAAGAACTCTAATGAAATGTATGTCTGCCTTCTCCAACACTTATGGAAAACTAGATGCTGACATATCGCAGTTGCTCAATCACTCATATGTTAACATTTTGTACAAAAAATTGTCGTGTTACACATCACCCCATGGTACAAATTACCCAACCTCACCCCATAAGCCTTAGTGCTGGCGTATAAAAGGCAACAAACGTCGCAACAGACACTCTCTGATGTAAATTTAAATTTCGGAGGCCACATTTGCAAATAGCCTGCCAAGCCAAGTATTTTTTTGGAACAAAAATTACCGATACATTTGGCTGTTAAGCTGTGCAAAAGTTTTTACTCAAAAGATGTTCATGCGACAAATTGACACAAAGCTCAAAATGTGTTCTACTTTTAAATTGAAAATTTGGTATGCTTGTGTTATAAATATCGTCGATACTCTACCCTATTAAGCCGCAGTATAATATTCATGTCCAGGTATCTGCTTGAAATCCGCTTTGCAGTACGTTTCATCGTTCATGATTACATGGTCAAATTTGGTCAGGTACAATCTCCTTCTCTTCGAGTCCTCTTCTTAGCTTCAGCGTATTTTTCTTCTGACCTCTCAGGTAGTTTTTGCACTTTATAACTCCTCAGATTGTAAAATTTTTTAATCCGTTGAATGATTGATTTCGATGTTCTCGCTTTTGCCGCGGCATTAAGTGTTAAAGTGCCTGGATTCTTCAAAAACAGCCGCTAAACTTTCTTAACCCCATGGATAACTCTACCGCTTCTTAAAAGCGAAGCTTTTTACTCCTCGCTCTGTGATTTGCTTGACTGAAATCTCAAAAACGACACTTTTTTCGACACCGTTTTTCTAAGGATTGATGTTTCTGTTTTTCTTGCTTCCATTACAAAAAGAAAATGTAATCTTAAGTATTAGAAATTTTTCTTGTCTCAATGGGATTCGAACTCGTACCCAATTGATTCATAGTTCTATACAGTACCCACCGATCCAAACACCTACGTAACACAGAGTCATAATCAATATTATGTACAATTGAAGCTATGTTGCAGCAGATCACAATAATCTATTAATAGATTTTTGTAGTTTGGATAGCTGCTAGGCCACTCGTTACAACAGTCATTATTATTGTTGCCACTTTACCACAATTGTGTTAAATACCATTTTTTTTATTTTTCAGTACTTGAAA
Organism: Coremacera marginata; assembly: GCA_914767935.1. Lineage (NCBI taxonomy): Eukaryota > Metazoa > Arthropoda > Insecta > Diptera > Sciomyzidae > Coremacera > Coremacera marginata. The sequence goes on along the minus strand of OU612043.1, from coordinate 233,623,755 downwards.
GGACTTTGGCCGAGTTTTTTATGATCAATTGTGTTGTGAACTTTTTGAACACAAATGATCGAGAACTAGACCTACATGTTTTATGCCTACTCCGAACGGCTTATGTTTGTTCAAGAAGCTATTCATGGCAGATTTTAACCTATGAGGTTTACCATTGTCTGCAGAGAGGTGACGGCAGAACAGAAAAATTAGTTCAATTGAAAAAACCTTCTGTGTCAGGTGGGAATTGAACCAGGTTTCTTTGGCGTATGGGCCACGCACTCTACCCACTGTGCCACGGCCGCCAAATTATTGCATAATAATTGCAATATTAGAAATTTTATTACAATTATTAAGTTTTTCCGTATATATAGATTTAAGATAGAATATATAGAATTAGATAGATATATAGAATGCATAGAATTGTTTACAATAAAACTAATTCATCGTGAAAAAATTACTTTATGGTATACTTCTTTTTTTTCTGTAGGGCTTAAGTCGAATTTTTTTCTTACGAAGAAAAATATTTCCACCTTTTTTTAAAATCTACCTCTTACTTTAGACTCACTCTACTATTTAAAAATTTCAAGTGACAATACCGGTCATCATCGTCTATCTGTTAATAAATCTTTGTGATCTGCTGCAACATAGCTTAAGTCCTACTTAATACTCGTAGAAAATCAATGACTATGCGTAACAAAGGTGTTTGGATCGGTGGGTAGAGTGATGAACTATGAAACTAAGAGATCCAAGTTCGATTCCCACGGCGGACAAAGAAATATATTTTTTTTTCTTTTTATTGATGTGATAAAAAGTCGTTTTTGCATTGCGTGAAGGAAAAATTAACAACTGCCCACAAGTGCGTTGAAATTACAATGACTGTAACATGCAATAAAATAATTTTGAAATATAATAGAATTAACTGGTGTGAATATTAACGCGCGTGTTTTCATTTACTTTATATCGGAGTATTTTGGATTAAAAAATAAGGTTACCTGGAAAGTTTTCCGGGAGTTTTGAAAGTGAGTAATTTTATAAATTTTTGTGCTTTTTTAAATTTCAACTTTGCCACCTAGTATTTGTGACGCTTGCGCCGCTATATTGGGAAAATGGCGTCTAAAAGCATTTTTTTTAGCAATATATTCTTTCCGACTCATTTGACGATATGAAACGATGTTGCTATAGAGTTATTATTTTTTTATAAATAGACTAAAAACGAAAGAATTCTTTTTTTTTGGGACAGAAAGAGAATTTTTTATAACAATACCACACATTTTAGTCTTTTGTAAATTTGATACATGAACATCTTTTGAGTAAAAGTTTCTGCACAGCTTAACAGCCAAATGTATTCGTAATTTTTTTTTATAAACAATTAATTTAAATACGGTGTCAAAGTCTTAAATCTGAAAGTGTGAGTATTTAAGTTTGTGAATTATGACAATTTTTTTTTTTTGTTTAGTGCACAAATTAGATTTGAAGATTTAGAAAATTAATTTATTTAATATTTACTGCTGACATAATTAAGAGTTTTCAATTGAGCAAATGCATTAAAAATGCCATGCTTCATGTAGTAAGCTCCTTAAAGTATGTAGCGAATTTTATTTGAAATTAAAAACTAAGCTCACAGCAATTCCCAAAAGTTCTGCACTAATTACAACAATTTATTTTACATTTCATTGCAGATTGCTGTACTAGCGAGTAGCAACAACAACAACAACGGCAAATATTGAAGTAAGAGAAGCAGAGCAACAGCAGCAGCAACAATAAAGCTTTTACGAAAAGCACGTGATGGCATTTTAAACAGGACAACAACAGCTACAGCTACAACTACAAGTAAAACAAATTGTAATGAGCTTTTTGCAACAACAACAACAATAACAAGTACTTGACATTTTAAAATGTAATCAAGTGTCACGGCGGACAAAGCAAAAAAAAAAAACAACACTATTATAAAAGCCAAGTCGAGAGACATTTTTTTTTTCATTGCATACATAAAGGCGCTTGACACGAATCTCATGATTATTGTGTTAAAATTAGGGGAATGTACAAAAAATCAACACAAAGATTTAGGGAAGCAAAAAGCACAGCCACAACAATAACGACAAGCAGCACAAAGTGAAACAAATAAAAGAATGACCTAATAGAAGAACGAAACAAGAAACAACAAAAGAAAAAAAAAAAAAAAACATGCTCTACAAAAGTACATTTAATTGAATATTTAGTAGCGGGGGCAAACTTGTTAACGAGCAACAGTAGCAAAGAACAAAGAATTTTAACGGAAACGGAAATAACTGCATTACGCGCAAAAGTAAAACAATGAAAAACTGTTGACAGCTGAAAATGTCCACGGCATGAACGTGACACAAATTTGAAATCAGCCAAAAAATACGGCACAAAACTAAAACAAAAAGAGACAAAATACACGTTGTGAAAGAGTGAGAGAGAGAGAGAGAGAGAGACAGCTTAAATACAGGTGCTAGGAGCGTGGTATGGCAGTAAATGCCAACATGTTAAGGAATTTACATATATATGAAAATTAAAGTAACTTCAACAAAGACTGCGACGTCGTATACAAACGAGCGACGTCAGTCAATGCGTCAAAAGCACGTAACGCGTAGATTTAATAAATAAATAAAATTAAAATTGAAAAAATAAAAAAATCGACCAAAAACAGTCATAAGAGAGTGAGAAAAATATGCGCGCGATAATGTCAAATCAACGTCACAGTAACGCCGCATTGACGCTGCGTCACATGCGTCGGAAATGGAGTTGCGTTCTTGTCGCCATTTTTACCGCCACCATCTTGTCGATGACAACAACAACAACAACCTATGTAGAATGTGCCAAATTAGATGCTCAAATAAAGCTGCTGATTAACGATGAGGCGTTGTTGCTCCAGCAGCAGAAACAAATACAGCCTGCAGCTGCAACGTCGCCTACCGCATCTGCTTACGCCAGCGGCGGCACACACGATCTGGAATCAGCGCACGCCGACGATGAAAATCAACAACACTTCGATATGTATCGCAGTAGTGAATTGCGACGCCTCTCCTACGAGACAATTCATCGCATACTGCGCGACGAGAATGAGCCGATTTATCGTCGCGAAGATGCTGAATTGCGCTACTATCAGAAGCGCTCGTATCAACCGACGCACGAGGTGTTTCGGCGATCAGCAGATCCACCAGATTTGGACACCAGTCAGTCTCTCACACAGCAGTTGAACATGTCTTGCTCGAATCTGATCACTCTGCCCTCGGCGTTAACTTCTGGCGCATATACGCAGCTGCGTTCGCTCGATTTGAGCGTCAACTCATTGCGTTATGTCAACTTAACACTGTTGCCGCAACTTCAGTTTGCGGACTTGTCACACAATCAACTCACCGCTTTGCCGCTCTACGTAAACTCCACACTGACCGCACTCAATCTCAATGGAAATCGCATCAAGTCCGCCAATGCACCCGCCAACTGCTCCCACTTGCGTCAGCTGCATTTGAGCTCGAATGAAATCAAATACCTGACAGCTCTCAATCTCTCTGCTCTCAACTCGCTGGAGATACTCGATCTTTCCTGCAATCGCATTGAAAATCTGGAGACTGCCTTCTTTCCGCAACGCATGCACAATCTCAAGTATCTGAATTTGGCGCACAATCGACTGGGTTGCATTTACCGCGAGACTTTCTACAATCTGCTTAGTTTAAACACGCTCATTCTTAGCCAAAACAATATCACCGATATAGACTATGAGACGTTCTTGGCTTTGCCAAATCTGCAGTATTTGGATTTGTCGCACAATCAACTGCGTGGCGAATCGATACGCGCTTTGCAAGGCATTCCTGATTTGGTTGGACTTTCGATTGCCTACAATCCGGAACTGGGCGGTTTTATGCAGGAGTTTGTTGCCTCGTGGAGCCTGAAGGAGCTAGATGCTAGCGGCACCGGTCTATGTCAGATTCCAGCTGCTTTGGCGCAATCTGTGCGCACCCTCAAATTGACCGATAACTGGCTAAAGGTGAGTTTAAACAAGCGCTTTGAATTTTTTTTCAGCTTAACCACATAAAATGGGTAGCTTTGGGTTGCATATCGCTTACATTTGCGCAGTCCTTAAACATAGCATAAACAACTTCTATCACTAGAGTCTCTATAGGTTCAGGCGTACAAATAATCAGCCCGACCTTTCTACTAATTCGTTTCAAAGAAATTAATTTCTTTATCCAATCGATAAATGAGCACAAATCCGTCAAGCGTGCAAAACCAGCGAACCGCAAGTTGGCAAGTTTAACGTTTTTTACTGCAATTAAAATCACACTAACGAACGACGCATTTTCAGTGGTAGGAAGTGGTTAAAGAGGAAGAGTGGGCATGGGTAAAGGAAAGTGGAATTCATTTTTCAGAGCAGTGATTTAGACAAACGGAAATACAGTTGGGTGCAAAACAACTTTTGAGCCAAACATGAGCGATTACTCATTTAAAGTCTTACATCTGTACATAACTATAAACAAAATTTAATTCGCACTTTTGCGCAGGAACTTCAAGAACTTATTTGGTGCTTTTGAAATAAACTTCAAATGGTTCGAATTATTTAGTAGAGAACATGGGCGTAGCGAGGGAAAGGGGCCAAAAAAATTAAAGCAATAAAATAATATTACAACACATTTGTATGATAAAAAAAATGTTCATTGAAAACTGTAGACTAAGTTAAAGAAACTTTTTACAAATTCTAATCTCGCCTGGCTGATATACTGGCTGAAAACATTTCTCAACTCTCTTGCGCATGTACCTAGTACCTGTGAAGTGTTCAAAGGTAATACATGGCCTGACGTTTCCAGCTAGTATATTTCCCAAATCTACTGGGAAAGCCCTTCGAAACTTAAGGGGTTATCCTGCCCCCTATTTTTGTTTTTATCCACCCCTTATGTTGTGTTTTTATTTAACGTTATTGATTGACGAACTTTGTGTCGAACTGGATCGTCTGAAACAAAAAGTTTCAATGGATTTAGTTTAATAACAATATAACTAGTGTTTAATTTTTGACAAAATGGCGGACAGTCAAAGCAAATGGTTCGATTTCCACTAAAAAAAGGATAGTCTTTTGGCTATGAAACTGCCATTTTTTATTGAAAAAAATAATCGACCTTTTTTAACACTATATTTTTATGTATTGAATAGTACTGCAAAATTTCAAAAAGATCGATTCAGTAGGTTTCGGGTAATTTTTGTCACCGATTTAATAAATTCCATTTAAAAAAAAAAAAAATAGGATACAATGCCAAATCCACAAAAAATGCCACTGCAATCCGGGCTTAGTCGATTTTGTCTATATACAATATGTGTGTGTGTATTGTGACCACAATTTACTCCGATGGCGTTCAGGAAAACAAAAGTGCCTTGGATTCTTCGTTGAACAGTCCAATTGCAATGTAAGCTGCTAAGTTGACACGATCTTCGGACTAATTTTCTATATAAGTTAATTGAAGCCACCAACACAATGTTCAAGTAAAGATCAGTATACTGTATATGGGTCTGATGGCGTTCAAAACTATTTTGGTAAAGCCTCGTTTTTAGCCTGAGCTCTTTGATACGAACACCAAGGTTCTTTACCGACTGGGCATTTCTCGTGGCTTGGATTTGCATCAGTTAAACTATAATGATAGAAGCTTGCCCATGTTGCCTCTTGCACTTCGTGTACAAAATTAGAATGGCGTCGAATAGCAAGTCCGTAGTTCCCTTACCGGCAAGTTGTTTCTTATTTTTTCACTTAAACTAGAAGGCGGGATTCCATACGCTACCTGACTGACACAATATTTTTTAATAACTTCTACGTCCCCATAAGGATGAGAGTTTGCTCTACCAGTGTACTACTGTGGGCAAAAAATATCGGTAATTTGTTTATAAATCAAAAAAATTTTATTAATTCTTCTAAATTCACTTCATCACCCTCAAAGTAGTCCCCCTAAAGTAAGTCTTGTGCCAACGTTATTTCCCATTTTCAAAACAAGCTGCAAAGTCCTCCACCGGTATAACCTTGAATTCCTTCTTCGTTTCGGTTTCCATCTCTTCTATCGATTCAAAATGGTGTCCATGGAGTGGTCTCTTGAGTTTATCGAATAGCCAGAAGTCACTTGGTGCTAAGTCAGGCGAATACGGTGGTTACGGAACGATATGGGTCGAGTTTTTGGCGAAATGATCACGAATTACGAGTCAAGTGTAAGAAAGCGCATTATCGTGACGCAAAAACCAAGAATTGTCTCTCCACAAATCCGGTCTTTCTTGACGCACACCATTACGCAAAACTACGCATAACACCCAAGTAGTATTCTCTGTGGACAGTTTGGCCGGTTGGAAGGAGTTCGTAATGCACCACAGCACAATAATTGTAGAAAACTGTCAACATGACCTTGATTTTTGACTTGTTTTGACGTGTTCGACGTATTTCTTCGGTCTGGGCTCATCTTTGGTAGTGTATTCACCCGATTGATCGGCTGTTTCTGGGTCGTAAGCGTACACCAAGTCGCATCTCCAGTTATGATTCATTTCATTTTGTCTTGAAAGTCGGAAAATATTGTTTAGCACACATCAACGCGGCGCTGTTTATCCATGAAATTTGGCGTTTTTGGCACCAATCGATGTTTCACTTTTCTTAGTGCCGAACGATCTTTACAAAAGCACGCGTAACTCCAACAATAATGAATATTTTAACGTGTCATTTGGCACAGATGTCAGTGACAGTAGTGCCAACTTGAAAATAAAAACATTTGTCCCTATCGGAATCCCCAAAAAATTTAATTCAAATTTTCTGGTATTTTTTGTCAACCAGAATTTTGTTTCCATTTTGTTTTTCGCATGGAACCTTTTTAGTTTATACTGCATTCATTTTAGTGTATTTCGTACCATTCTTCGAATTTCTCATCATGTAGTTTTTGTTTCCACGATTCATACATTGTGCAGTACGAACTTTTTGCCACAAGATCAAGCAATTTTCCACCGTAGTAACCTATGACAGTTGAAACTACGAATAACTACGTATCTATGTATACCCGCGCTTCCTCCAGGATCGGTCACCGAAAACAGATAGTTTATTTGATACGAAAATGAAAAGATGATATAAAATGATCTGCACACGAGCCGCACTTTACTACAAGTTTGAAGTCTATTCCTCTTGTACTTGCAGTTTCAAATTTAATATTTCCGCCACATGTTTTACACTTCACTAAATTCGAAATCGCAGCCAGTACAGTAAAAATATTTAAAATGCGATATTCTACACTAATGTCCTGAGACACTATTATATTAATGGGTATCATTTCCTTCGCAGATGTGCTAAAAGTTTTACTTAATGATTCGGCAAAATTCAGGTTAAAAACATTCTTTTTTGGTCGGTATTTCTGGAAATCTTCCACGCTTAGCAATCTTCGCAACATTTTCTTGAATCCACATTTAGATATAATATATAAAAACCTTAGTTATAATATAAAAAAAAAAAAACGGCGGAAATATACACATCTCGATTTGGCGAAGGTTTGAGCTAAGCTGACAAATTTAAAACATAAAAGGCATTGAAAATGCGTTTCTGGAAATTCCACACATTACCACATTACCATATATGAATGCCAGAAATACAAGTAGAATGTCAGGTATACGACCCTTTTTACTGAACAATGGACACAAACTGGAAAGAGGGCCGAGCGCGGCAGGCGGTAAACTAGCCTGTCGTCTACGCAACGGGTTATTCAGTAAATTTTGTTCGGAATGACTCGGAATTTCTCGAAAGCAAGTATTCGCAGATAGTTATACTTAAAAGATTGAAAAAAAAAATCGATGAAACTCAAAGTAACAAGTGGGGGTAACTCCTTAAAGCATAGGGGGACATTGGTGTCAAGGTTTGTAATTTATAGAATACTGAGCAGGGAACAAAAATAAACGTCGCGTTATTTTAGTGTTCTGAAGAAAGCATAACTTATCACTACGTAACGTTTATGTTTGTGTACACGAACGCAAACACATATACTACACACTACACACAACACAAACATTATCATTCCATACCGTTCGACAAGTAAACATACGGTACTGTTTGTAATGTTTGCATGGTAAGTACTTAACACAAACAGCATACGGTAACTTTTACTGTGGCACTTACGGAGTAGGTGTGTTCCGAAGAAATATTGCAGGGCAAAAAATAATAGAATAGAGCTACTATAATTGACCCCTTTTTCAACAGTTTTTGGGTTTTTGGTATGGGAACCCAAAGAAGGGTGGCAGTTGGGGGTAAGCGTGTTCAAAAGAAATGTTGACGTGCAAAAAATAATAGGACCGGCTCATGTATTTGACCTCTTTAGGAGTTCATTTGCAAGAGATATAAACTATTTTCTACAGTTTTTGCAGTTTTTGTTTTTTGTTTTGTATGGGGACCTAAAGAAAGGTGGCAGATAGCGGGCAGATGTGTTCAAAAGAAGTGTTGAGCGGCAAAAATAATAGGACCAGGTCATATCCAAGTGCTGTGAGAGGCTAATCAGGTAATTAATCCACGTTTGTTGGAGATTGGCATCTTCTCCTGGCTATAATAAGCGAGGAGGTCGTGGTGGATACCAAAACCGTAATCAGATGGGTTCCGGTGGTTATATGGGTGGTAGAGGTAACTGTGGTGGAGCTCAAAGAAATGGCAATAAACTGACAATTTATTGCACTTAAAAATGCTTATAAAAAAAAAACTTAACGTAAGTAGATGTTAATTGTAAAATGCATACAATTTAATTCAAATATATTTGACCCCTCTAAAAGTTCATTTGCGGGAGATATAATGAACTATATACGTAAAATTTCGCAACATTCAGGACCTTGAAGCAGTGCAAAAATTGTAATGAATTGAGTGAAATGAATAATTCTCAACCACAATTTAATTGTTTTCGCTCTCTGCTTTCTTTGTCTCTCAAAAGCAGCAACACATACGGTTCTTTTAGTGTACCTACGCGACGGAGTGATAATAAGTATGTTAATTTTTATGCAATCGTAGTGTTTTGTTTGTGTACACAAACTATAAAATAAAACTACAAAATAATGAGTTAAGTCACCTACTCTACACAAAGTTAACGTACTTTCTTTTAGTCAACGCTACAGTACCCTAACATACGTTACGTTTAGCGTCTATTTTCGTTGCCTGTTATTGAGTATAAACTAATTTCTCCCAAATGTATAATCAATACAAAAAAAATCAAATATTACTATCTTGACAATTTCGCTTAATGAGAACAGCTACATTTTCGCGTTATTTCACACTACAATGCATAATCAACTTAATCCCTAATATGGGCATTTCCGCCGAAAAGTCCACCGTGACACGAAAATTAAAAGTTATTAAAAACTTATTATTTAATGATATTATCTTAGAGAAACATTTTTATTTTATTGATTTGAGCAATTTAAATATAAATTCATTTACCATGATGATCAAATCGTCTGCACTGTCTTACAAAGGTAATTTTTTTTTTTTTAGTTAATGTTTTGTAAATGTTTCGTAAGCGTTTTTGTTTTAGTAAAAATGGAAGGCATTGGCTAAAAATAATGAAAAATGGTTGAGGCAAGGAGAGGCAGAATATATTAAATTTGTTTTTTAATAACTAAATCACATAATTACTTAATTACCTAATTACTTAATTACACAAATGAATTACAATGGAAAAAATGTCACGTAACGTCATGTCACGTAACGTTTCATACGAAGCCCAACAAAAAAGAAACGAGAAAAGGTTTTTAAATTTGATTACTTTGAAAATAAACTTATACTATTTGAAATTCTTCGAAAAAAAGTTTTAAACAAAAACTCTTGAAAATTCACAGAATTTTACTAATTTTGTAACCCAAGTCAAAAACCACTTCTAATTTTTGTCACGTAACGTATATTTTTGGTGGCTTCTATCTAAGAGCCAAACTTTTAACAACGCTTAGGTTGTATAGTGTGCCTAGTAAGCTATTGGAAAATCAAAATAAGGTACTTGTAAGTTAAATTATTCATTCTTTTTTCACTCATTAAAGTCGTACAATCGTCACGTGCGCCACCACGAAAATGCCCATATACGAGTAGTTACCACTATATGCCCAATGTTTGAGAAGGTTAACTGTGTCTATCTAAAACCACCGATTTCGCATTGCATTGCATCCCAAATGCATCTCTTTGGAGATGTCTTTTAGTTATACGAGTAGTACGCATTCGCATTAAATTAAAAAATTTTTAAGAGTTTCAGTCCAACACACTTTTCCACAAAATAAATTCATGATTAATAAAGAGTTTTCAAACCCTTTTTTTAAATATGCAATATTTCAGTCATATCATAAATTACTAGGAGAGGTGTATTTGGGGTCAGAAAATTTTTTCTTTGACTTAAGAGCAATAGAATGTTTTTATTTGAATAACTTTTTTTTTCTAAAACTCATGTCTACAACTTAAGGGGTTTATTTGAACCCCTTTTCTTTTTTCCCCCTTCCTGGTAAATCGGTTGAATAGAAAACGCTTAACGTGTTACTGTTGATTACAAATTTAATTTTGCACTTCCTGCTACATTCATATTCCTTCAGGACAGGATATTATAATAAAGCTATTTAGCCCCAAAAAAAGATTTTTTTACGTCTGAAAGATTTCCCTTTTATAATTCGTATACGATGAAGGTTTAATATGTTCCAACTGTTTAATCACAACGCATGACTCGTAATTTTCCCCCTAAAGGGCGCTAAACCACATCTATGGAGAACATGTTGCTGATGAGAACGGCAGTGATGAGAATGCTGCTGAGTGGTGATGATGACGATGGTAATGACGACGTTAGAAAAACCACCTTTGTTCACTCGAGCTTTTGTCTGAGGCCAAGTCAATACAGACGAGACCAATTAAATTAATAAACGCTTTATTTTTACACCCCTTACACATGGCGGAGCACTAATGATAAACAAATTTCCTTGCCTATCCATTACTTATTCGCACACATACACACATCACTCATACACAACGTTATCTGCTTAACGGCAGCCAACGAGTCCTTGGAGCTGCTTGCATGCACAGGGCTGGTTTTAGGTCGGCAAAGCATGGAGGGTGAAAAACATCAAAGTGTTGCTTTTATGCCAGCAAAGCTTCAAGCGTCTGCAATGTTGGCAAACAAATTAAAAGAAAACAGCAGCTAGGTATTTTTTCCACTTCTCTCCAACTGGCTAAAGGTAGGCGTTGCGACTCGTTTGTGCGTTTGTATGAGCCGCGCTTATCCTTGATATTTTTCTTTTTATTATTATCTTTATTCCAATTATCCAGAATTACAGCTGCCTACCTTTACTATTTTTTTTCCATGTTTTTTTCTTAGGCACATTCTGACAGCTTAGCTGATTCTTAAGAATTTCTTTGCTGCGCTCAAAAGCTTTTGCAATTAATTCTTCTCAAGCTAAAAAAAAAATAAAGCCAAAGCGCTGTAGCAGCATTAAACAAGGCTCAAAACAAACACTGGCAATAAAGCCTTTTGTTTTTCTTGGCAACATCAATAAGAACAACAATAACAACCACTTCATGTTGATGTTTTGTATATCCTTAGACTGCACTTCAGCTCAACATTATCCGCCCACTCACCTACTCGCCCACTTCACATGGCCCTAACGTGCTTAAGCTTTATGTCGTTTAAGCCATTTAGCCGTTATAATAAAATGACGGCCCAGACTGTTGGAGTGTGTAAACATACCACGCGACATAGTGAGGTTAAAATTATTGCAATAATGAAATCGAGCTAGCAACAGCAGAGACCCAAGAAAATAAATCAGTTTTATTTGCTTTGGTGTTTGACTATTGGAGCTGTTTTGTTTGGTGGGGGCGTCTTTTATACCAAACAATCCACTTTTATGCCATATAAACCATACCTGTACCTTTTCAACTCAAAAGGTTGTTTTTTGCAGACACTATGAGCTTTTCTTTTAAACTGTTAAACTGTTTCGGAGCTTTTTGGTTTTTTGCAAAGTCAGTAATTTATTCAGGGATTGAAAAAAACAGAAAAGAAGATAGAAAAACATTGCATTGCGTGGGAAGACTTTACTGCTCCGCTATACTTAAAACTAGGTTAAAAGAAGGCAGGCCAGTAACCAGTTTTTTTAATGGGGAGAGGTGTTGGTGGTGTGTTTGGATAAAAAAATGTTAAAGTAAAAAAAAAAAAAAAAAATGGAGGCAAGGATATGGAAATCTTTCAAGCGAAATCTTTTACTTTCAAAATTGTTCAAATTGAGAATTGACAATTTTAATTGTTTTAAAAAAATATAAATGCGAAAATTGACACAAAAAGAAAAAATATAAGTTTAACACAAAAGAATATTACAAAATTTATTTATTTCTAACAAAATATATTAAAATTTTATTATTTTAAAAAAAACATCATTAAAATTAAACCTTTTTAAATGGTTTCTTCCAATTTATTAAAATCAAAATTAAAATTAACAGTGAAAAGTTAAAATTTTTTATTCAGTTTACCGGTGGAAGTTATGAATTAAGAATATACATATATTTATGGGAAATTCAATGAAGAGGCAACCAAAAAAATAGTATTCCATAGACTTGATTTACTTTTGGCTAACTTACACATCTAATAGTTCATAGCTTGTTTTTGGGCCTGCACGGACCCTAGCATGGGTCTCGTCAAATCGTTAAAAGTCAATATAATGATGTATTACTTTTTAAAAAGTAATATATCAGTCAATATAATAGTTAAAATTCAATAATTTTTTAATTTACTTTTTTAATAATTAATAACTTTTTTTTAAAAGAAAAAATTTTAAGAAAAAATTTTAAAATTAGAAGTTTAAAAAAAATAAATTTGAATTTTTAAAATTAATTTTAATTTTTAAAGTTTAAGAACTAACAATTAAATTTTTTATAATTTGATATATTTTTAAAATTTTAACTAAATTCAAATAATATTCAAAAAAGAAAGCTTATGAAATTCTTAATTAAATATTAAATTTTTTAACATACATTTACCAAATTTTACAAGATATTCAAGAAAATTTACTAAAAATCATCCAATTTTTCATACGTTTTTATAAAATTTTTCAGCTTAGGAATAGTTGCCGTAAGCCGTACTAAGATTTTAAGTGATTTTACAACACTAGTATTTGGAAACTTGGCTTCTCACAGGACTAATATTTTAAACACAAGTTTGTGAGAAAAATCACCTAAAATCAATAATTCTTTAAGAACCTATTTCTCAGCTGATTAAATTTTTATGAAAAGAGTTGGATAATAGTTTAGATGGGAATGTCGACAGTTCGTTCAGCATGGATTTAAATTTTAAAATATTTTTAAAAGAAAAAATTTAACAAAAAAAAAGGAGCACATTTTTAAAACTTTTGACAAACTAAATATAATTTAAAAATGTCGAAGCTTACGAAAAAACTTTAAATGCGAATTTTTTTCTAATAAAAATTTGATGTCACGATAAAAAATAAAATGTAATTCGGAACCTAGAAACTTCGCTCACAACCAAATTTTCGTACACATGATGGAGGATCTAAAAAACGAAATGGCCATTTCAGCCCCTGAAAGTACTTTGACCCTGCTTCTTATGATCAATTGTGTTGTGCGTGTTGTGAAATGTTTGAGCACAAATGGTCGAGAACTGGACCTACAAGTTTTATGCCGACTCCGAACGGCTTATGTTTTCAAGAAGCTTTTAATGGCAGTTTTTACTATCTGAGGTTTGCCATTGTCTGCAAAGAGGTGACGGCCGAACAGAAAAAATAATTCTATTGAAAAAACATTCTGTGTCAGATGGGATTTGAACCTGGGTTTTACAGCATACAAGTCACGCACCTCAACCACATGTCACGGCCGCCACCCATTGGAGGGTCTAACATACCAAAAAAGTGTGTTCAGATGCATAACATTTTAGTAGTCCGACTTCACGTGAAATATCCTACAATTTTATTAATGTCGTGGAATATTTATTATCTGTATTATTTAAATTTTCAAAACTTAAAAAAAAAGATCCATTCAAACGAATAATTTTCCAAGTTATGGGGTTCTATAAGCTTGCAAATTACATTAAAAATGCATACCTAAATTTTTACAATTTATAAATTTACATAGTTTCGTTCTATGTATAATTTGATAGATTTGTTTCATTTTGGATATCAAAAACTTTTTGAGCATTGAGAGCGCTATTTTAAAGCGATATCTCAGTATAATGACTATGACCTTTTTAAGCAAAGTTAAACTTTTCCTTAGCCAAACAATTTATCGTTGCTCAATGGAATTTTTGTCAAATTATATTGAAAATGATAACTTTTGCTTCCTAAAGAAAATTTAAATGATTTTGTCAATTTTTTTAAGAAGGAAAATATGAAGTTTTTCTTTAATACTCTCATTTGTGTTACCGTTTGTAATACTTTCTGGACCCTATGGGGAATTTGAACCACGAAAACCTTCCGTTGCTAAGGGCCTTAAGGAAGGTAATGGCAGAATTTTATTGAGATTGAGGCTCTTGAAGGTTTTTATTGTTAATCGTTATTATTTTTATTAGAGTTAGAGTTAGAGTTAGAGTTAGAGTTAGAGTTAGAGTTAGAGTTAGAGTTAGAGTTAGAGTTAGAGTTAGAGTTAGAGTTAGAGTTAGAGTTAGAGTTAGAGTTAGAGTTAGAGTTAGAGTTAGAGTTAGAGTTAGAGTTAGAGTTAGAGTTAGAGTTAGAGTTAGAGTTAGAGTTAGAGTTAGAGTTAGAGTTAGAGTTAGAGTTAGAGTTAGAGTTAGAGTTAGAGTTAGAGTTAGAGTTAGGGTTAGAGTTAGAGTTAGAGTTAGAGTTAGAGTTAGAGTTAGAGTTAGAGTTAGAGTTAGAGTTAGAGTTAGAGTTAGAGTTAGAGTTAGAGTTAGAGTTAGAGTTAGAGTTAGAGTTAGAGTTAGAGTTAGAGTTAGAGTTAGAGTTAGAGTTAGAGTTAGAGTTAGAGTTAGAGTTAGAGTTAGAGTTAGAGTTAGAGTTAGAGTTAGAGTTAGAGTTAGAGTTAGAGTTAGAGTTAGAGTTAGAGTTAGAGTTAGAGTTAGAGTTAGAGTTAGAGTTAGAGTTAGAGTTAGAGTTAGAGTTAGAGTTAGAGTTAGAGTTAGAGTTAGAGTTAGAGTTAGAGTTAGAGTTAGAGTTAGAGTTAGAGTTAGAGTTAGAGTTAGAGTTAGAGTTAGAGTTAGAGTTAGAGTTAGAGTTAGAGTTAGAGTTAGAGTTAGAGTTAGAGTTAGAGTTAGAGTTAGAGTTAGAGTTAGAGTTAGAGTTAGAGTTAGAGTTAGAGTTAGAGTTAGAGTTAGAGTTAGAGTTAGAGTTAGAGTTAGAGTTAGAGTTAGAGTTAGAGTTAGAGTTAGAGTTAGAGTTAGAGTTAGAGTTAGAGTTAGAGTTAGAGTTAGAGTTAGAGTTAGAGTTAGAGTTAGAGTTAGAGTTAGAGTTAGAGTTAGAGTTAGAGTTAGAGTTAGAGTTAGAGTTAGAGTTAGAGTTAGAGTTAGAGTTAGAGTTAGAGTTAGAGTTAGAGTTAGAGTTAGAGTTAGAGTTAGAGTTAGAGTTAGAGTTAGAGTTAGAGTTAGAGTTAGAGTTAGAGTTAGAGTTAGAGTTAGAGTTAGAGTTAGAGTTAGAGTTAGAGTTAGAGTTAGAGTTAGAGTTAGAGTTAGAGTTAGAGTTAGAGTTAGAGTTAGAGTTAGAGTTAGAGTTAGAGTTAGAGTTAGAGTTAGAGTTAGAGTTAGAGTTAGAGTTAGAGTTAGAGTTAGAGTTAGAGTTAGAGTTAGAGTTAGAGTTAGAGTAAGAGTTTGTGTGAAAATTAGAGTTACAGTCAGAGTTGGTGTCAGTAACTATCTCAAACTGTTTAACATTATTGCTCTATTTCCGTTTTAGCTCTCTACTTCATTAATTTTCTACTCTTTTTTCCATTCCAGATTATAAACTGCGGCGATCTGGACAGCTATCCGCTGCTGCAATATCTCGATCTATCCCATAGTCGAATTGATGACATCGAAGATGACGCCCTGGGTCGACTCGAGATACTTGAAGTGCTCTTTCTCGATAGCAATAATCTTCGCAAAGTGCCACTTAGTTTGCCAACATCGCTGCAGCATCTCTTTCTGCAACACAATCAAATCATGGACATTCAAGTGCAGGCATTCCAAGCTCTTAATAATCTGCAAACACTCGATCTTTCGCACAACAAATTGCTATACTTACCCGCTATGCCGTTGCCCAAACTGCTGACACTAAATATGCAGAGCTCGGAATTGCGTGGAATTAATCAGGCTATTGTGCACACATTGCCACGTTTGCGGGATATGCTGCTAGAAGACAATCCAATCAAGTGCAGCGATTTGTTGGGTATAGCCGAGTGGGCGAGCCCATGTCGCATAGGCGAACGCCCAGTAGTGGGACAGGAGCAGACAGAACTGGGTCAGCAGGAATCGTTAAAAATCGATTTGAAACAGCAGTTTGTGCAGATGCACAATTTTTTTGAAAATTTCAAGAGTAACTGTTTGGCACAGACAAAGTATGAGAACAATGACAGTGAGTTGCAGCCACCCCCAGCATGCGCTATTGAACTGGATATGGATGTTGAGATTACAACAATTGTGCAAGGGGAAGAGCAGACAGAAACGGAAGTCATAACTTTAAATTTGCCAAGCGAATCATTGATAAAGGACAACAGCAACAACGAAGAGCAAGTTTATGAGCAGCAGCAGAAGTTACGCACAACATTGGGCGCATCAAGTTTAGAGAGTAGCGTGCAAAATGACAACGAGGCTAATACGACAACAACAATTAATACGAGATACACCCACGACATGAGTGCGACCTCAAAAACTTTGCAGGAATCTGTTGCCACAGCAGAAACAACAACTGACAGCAATATATTGGATATTAAAGCTGCAGCAGCAACAAATTTAGCGAGTAACAAGAGCAAAATTCCAACACCTACACAAACAACAACATTATTTTCAAACTTTGACACAGACACTGAAGATGCCAATCATGTTGAACTAGAAACGAACTCAATAAATTCGAAAGCAACGAAGGCAACAAAAGCTGCTGCGAAAAAAATCAAGCAGCCCGAACAGCAGCAACTGGAAAGAGCAGCAACAACAATGATAACATCAACGTCCACATTAAATAAGAGCCAAGTGGTTGGCAGCACAGAAAATGTTGCTGAAAATAGAAACAATGCAATAACAAAAATAGACGTTCTAACAACAGCGGAAACTACAGTTTATATGCTGCTGCCACAAACAGTTTCAACTACGATAAAATCAGGCAGCAATTATATAGAGACGAAGACAACAGAAACAACAACAATAGCAACGACTGGTTTATTAAGCCAGCAAGGGTTAGAAACATCAGCTGCTGTAAAGCGGCACTCGGATGCAGCTCAAAATGACAGCAGCAACAATAGCATCAACAACAATAATGACACAAACAACAACAACAACAAATATAATCAAGTAAGCAATAGAAAGCAGCTAAACTTTAATGAAATTTCCGGTCAGCTTAATATTGATGCAAACCCAACAAGAGCAACGACAAAGACAACTTTGGCAAGCAACCACCAGCAACAACAAGAACAACAGCAACTAAAACAGCAACTGGAACAGCATCAACAACATGCCAGGCATAACGCAACCCACAAACACGAACCAATACCAATGCATATCAAGGATAGGCATTTAATTGGTACGCCATTGCTTATGCATAAAGGACATAATATTTTAGTCAACCCGGAGGAGCAGCTGATTTTGGCAATGACAACGACAATGCTAGAGCCAAAAATGCCAACAACAACTAGCAGCAGCATGACGGCAATGACAGACCCTTTAGACAAAACCAGCCCGTTTAACATAGCAACAACAACAGACACAGCGGCAGCAATTCAAAAAGCGACAGCAGGAAAAGGAAGCCAGTCAGCAGACATACTGGACGTGGGCCAAATTTCGAATGGGTTAAAAGAACCACATTTCGCTGTAAACGAATCCATTGGCTTGAGCGACGCCAAAGTAACTGAGCGAGATAAGCTACCAGCACCGGAAGTAATTAAGCCAGCGACAAATGAACAAGCCGAACATAAACTCGTAAAGCTGCCCGTTAGCGATAAGATAGAGCAAACACAGGAAATCATCAAAACGAATGTCCAGCAGCTACACAGTGATGATGACAACAACATAGCGACGGCGGCAAAAAACCCCAAAATACGTGCAGACAAAAAGAAACTCTCCCTAACAATAAAGAAGATGACCCTTACAAAGGTCATGCAGCCAGGTGCAGCAGCTAAGCAGACACTCCAGCTGCAACAAAAGCAACATCAACTCCAACTGCACCAGCCACATCAATATCTTAATACACCACGGCGCGAGAATGAAGCCAGCGACACCTCCGACTGGCAGCTGTTTAAGGAACTAAAAACGGAGCTAAGTGCAGATAAACAAACTTCGTACATAACGCCGCACAAGCAACATGCCACAATCAATACACCCAATAACAACGAGCTGCAGCAACATGTTTATCCCGAACTGCCTAAGATTGCTGCAGTTGAGCAACAACACGCCACAGTACAGCTGCAGCATCAGGAGCAACATGCAGGCATCTCCAAATCCGAGCAATGGCTGGACGTGCGCAAACAAGCGACACCGGCTGGCCATCCCGGGCTCGTTATACTTGCCTCCTCCGTAGCTTTTGTCGTACTGCTAATCGGGCTCATTCAGGTGTATCGCTGCGATAAGCCTTGGCGCCAACGCCAAGAGTTACGTCCACACCAGCGTCCATTCACTGGTGAAGAAGACATTCGCGACAGCTTCTTGAGCTACAACAATCAACAGCAACAGCAGCCGCACAAGTGGCATCACAGCACGCGTCTTTTGCCGCCATATCGCTCACCACTACACAATCTACACGTGCGCGAACTGCAGAAGAGCTCAGCGGTGGAGATGCCCTCAACAAGATGTGCCAAGGCGCAGCACAACTGCCAAACTATAACGTCTAATAACCATTTAGCCGGCAGCAGTCGTAGCAGCACCAACAGCAGCAGCAGCTGTAGCTCACACAATAGCTCCCATTATTACCCAAGCGGCGGCGCCAAGGCTATGGAAGATGATGCCTTCTACATTGAAATGACACCCGATTCGGGCCAAATAGCAGGCAGCGTGCACGGCGACTTGCTACCAATGGAGCTACTTAATGTCGCGAGCAACAAGCGTTCAACAAACAGCAGCAGCAGCGATGAAGCCCTGCAGAGTCTCGAGTGGAGAGCTGGTCAAACATCACAGTTATCACAATCAACCGGTGTAATAAAATTCAACGAGGAGTCCGCAACAGCGCGTTTCGACCATAATGATTCGGTAGCGTCCTGCGTCGAGCATCGCTTACCATTAAACAAATTGGCACCAACTACAACACGCAAGTTTGGTTTATGGTGACAAACAGTATTTCAGCGTAATTATTTGCCATTTCAATAAACTTGGCCCGGACAAAACGGGCAGCCAACAGTTGTTGTATCCAAAAAAAAACATCCAGCAAGTAAGTATTTGAGCGGCAAAACAATGTTTAGCTTCTAAGATTTAAACAGTCAGTCAACGTGACTCGCACAAACACTGTCTCGCACGTTGTTAAAGTCTAAAGTCACGAACTCGAAAGTCCGTTGAGACTTTCAGTAGTCGACATTTTCTAGTATTTCCCAGCCTCGTATTCGTTTAGACCATAAAATCGATGCATTAAAATCTTTTCGAGTTGAGTGTCAATTTATGGCCGATTGCATGTTCCACCACAATTTGTCATAAACTGTTGACGTGATTGGTTCACGCATTTAGCTGTTCTTTGTCTTTTTATACGATTTTGCAAGGAGTTAGAGACGTTTGCCGTTATCCTTATTACTCTTGCTCTCGATTAAATTGCGTTTTTGTGAGCATCAGTTTTTATGTTAAGGGACGCACCATTAAATCAAAGACAAAACTCATATTAAATGATTGACGTGTTATTTTTGTTTTGGTTTTGTTCGTGAAGTGTCGAAAATGTTCATCTTAAAATTGCCATTATATTTCGGTCAACAAATTGAGTCAAAAGAGTAGATGGGAACCTGTTTTTTTTTTTTTATGGAACTTAGGTTGGATTTGCATGGTTTCCAGTGCGATAAGAATTTTAATTTTTGTTAGTGTACGCGGAACAACAAACTGTTAACTTTTGTTAACTACAAAATTAAACCATCGCTTCAATTACCAGTCGTTTGATGGAACACAAATTCGACAATAGAAATGGAGACGCTTTAATGTGTCAAGTAATCCTGACTCAAAATTTGACAGCTTTCTTAGAGACATCATTACATTTCTAGTCAAGGCTCTGTGGTTCAGATTTTCAGAAATATTTTATGAATGTTTTTTATTCAAATATTAAAAAGATTTTCGTGTGATTTTGTGTGTGACTTAATACCAAAAATCGTGTAAATAACGAGTAAGTCACTCATGATCAGTCAAAATAAAATCTTCATTTAACAGAATTTCGTGAGCATAGGCGAGCCAGTGAGAATTGAAACATACTTCGTTCTATTAAGGAAGTATTTTTTCGTTGTCGTTGGCTCGTCGCCTGTGCTCATGAAATTCTGTTAAAATAACGTCTTAGAAGATGTCTTACTTAATGTTTGAATAATGTGTGAATTATGTGTGGATAATGAAAATCATGCGGCTAATGTGAGCCCTGAGCACGGTCCTGGCAAATAGTACGATTTGGCATAAAACAATTGAATACAGTGAATAAAATAAAGAAAGTTTAGCAAGTTAAGAGAGCAATAGAAATAGGAAGTGAGTATTACGAATTAATCATGTTATACGATTTAAATGAGGTTGACAAACATGGAGTGTTAAAGAAGCATAACAAGTTGAACAAGTCCTGCGAGTTATTTGAGCCAGGCTTGTAATCTGTACCCTAAGTGCGGGGCAACACAAGCTATTAATGCTGCTCTGGCGAGTGCTAAAGCCATTTTAATAGCTACGGTTCAAGAAAGTTATACGAGTAAAGCAATTAATATGTTATAAGCTAAAATATTTCAAATCTTGCGAGTCAGACAAATATTGCGAATTAGTCAGAAGATCATTGCGAGTTAAGCGAGCTAGTTTTGTGAATTAAAAAAGCATTGTGAGCTAAGGAGAATTGTGGTGAGCTGAGTGAACGCAATTAGACGAGCGTTGCATGTGAGACGAGCCTTGCGAATGTGACGAGCCTTGCGAATGTTACGGCCTTTCGATTTAGACAAGCCTTGCTAGTTAGATAAGCCATACGAGTTAGATGAACCTTGCGAGCTAGATAAGTCTTGCGAGTCAGACGAGCTTTGTCCGTTAGACGAGCCTTGCGAATGAGACGAGTCTTGTGAATGAGACGGGCATTGCAAGTTAGACGAGCTTTGCGAGTTAGACGACATTGTGAGTTAGACGAGCCTTGTGAGTTAGACGAGACTTGCGAGTTAGACGAGCCTTGCGAGGTAGACGAGCCTTGTGAGTTAGATGAGCCTTGGGAGCTAAGCAAGCCTTGCGAATAAGACGAGTTTTGTGAGTAAGACGAGCATTGCGAGTTAGATGAGCCTTGGGAGTTAAACAAGCATTTCGAGTTGAACGAACCTTGCGAATAACACGAGCTTTTCGAGTTAGACGAGCCTTACGAGTTAGACGAGCATTGCAATTTAGACGTACGTTGCGAGATAAGACGAGCGTTGCGAGTTAGACGAGCGTTGCGAGTTAGACGAGCGTTGCGAGTTAGACGAGCGTTGCGAGTTAGACGGGCGTTGCGAGTTAGACGAGCGTTGCGAGTTAGACGAGCGTTGCGAGTTAGACGGGCGTTGCGAGTTAGACGAGCGTTGCGAGTTAGAAGAGCCTTGCGAGTTAGACGAGCATCGCGAGCTAGGCGAACTTTGCGAGTTAGGCAAGCTTTGCGAGTTAGGCGAGCTTTGCGAGTTAGACAAACCATGTGAGTTAGACGAGCCTCGCGAGTTAGGCGAGCCTTGCGAGTAAGGCAGCTTTGCGAGTTAGACGAGCATTGGGAGTTAGACGAGTCTTAAGAGTTAGACGAGTCTTAAGAGTTAGACGAGTCTTAAGAGTTAGACGAGTCTTAAGAGTTAGACGAGTCTTAAGAGTTAGACGAGTCTTAAGAGATAGACGAGCCTTGAGAGTGGAAAAAAATTGCGAGTTAGACAAGCCTTGCGGGTTACACGAGCCTTCCGAGTTAGACGAACCCTGTGAGTTAGACGAACCTACCTAGTTAGAAGAGCCTTGCGAGTTAGACAAGCTTTGTTAGTTAGACAAGCCTTGCGATGTATGCGAGCGCTATAAATTAAAACGGACAATTAAACTCTTCTCACTAACTCCTGCTTATTTGCTTTGTTGCGTCATTTCTTGCACTGAGGTAGAACTAATCGGTAATTGTTACCAATGTTTTTCGGACAAAATTTTAAAAAAAGTATTACTTTTTTTATTACTAAAATATTACTAAATTATAATTATTACTAAATTAAACGCTCTTTTATAAAATATATACACAAACGTAAAATATAAAAAAAGAACAATTTAAAAATGTAAGCGCATGTCCTAACAAATAGGAGAATGATATAGGAACCACCTTTTAGGTGTTATTGCGGAAAAACCAAACCAAATCCTGAAAAATTTCTTGAAGAAAAATCTTAACTTGTGAAAATGATAAGGCAAATAAAATTAGCCTTTCAGGTAGATGTGCCTCTTAAGGGAACCTTGACAGTAAGACCAAACCCATGAGTTAACGTGCCCTGTGACTAAGACGAGCTTTAAGATTCAGGCGAGCTTTACAACTTAGAGAAGTCTTGCAAGTTGGGAAAAATTTGTGAGTTGGATAAGCCTTACGAGTTGGACGAGCCTAGACAATTGTAGGAACCTTGCAAGCTGTACGAACCTTGTGTGTTTGGCGAACCTTGACAATTGTAGGAGCCTTGCGAGTTGGACGAGCTTTGCGAGTGAGACGAGCCTTGTGAGTGAGACGAGCTTTGCGAGTTGTACGAGCTTTACGAGTGAGACGAGCTTTCCGAGTTGGATGAGCCATGCAAGTTAAACAAGCGTTGCGAGTTCAACGAGCTTAGCTAGTTGGACGAGATTTGCGAGTAAAACGAGCGTTGCGAGTAGACGAGTCATGCAAATTGAACAAACCTTGCGAGTTGAATGAGGTCTGCGAATTGGACGAGCTTTACGAAGAGGAAGAGCTTTGCGAGTTTGGCGAGTTGAACGAACATTACGAGTTGGATGAGTCTTGCGAATTTGCGAGTTAAATTAACTTTAAAAAATAAACGAACTTTGCTATTCAGACGAGCTAAGCCATCTTAGATTAGCAAGAAAGCCGATAGAAGAGTAAGACGAACTTTGCAAATTAAATTACCTTTATAAAGTTAACGAACTTTGCGATGAGCTAAGTTTAATGAGAAAAACTATTTTTTTTTATATAGGCTCTGAAAGCTAAACGAGGTGTACAAGCCAAAAGAGTTAGACGAATGAAACGAGCATTGTGAGTAACAGAAGCTAGCAAGCAATAAAAGTAATATGAACCATGCGAGTCATGTAAGCCATAACTCGATATTATACAAACCACAATATACACTTACCGAGCATTACAAGCCATCCGAATTGTTATGCAACTGAAGATAAAACTTAAAGTCACGCCGAAACTTTAAGGTTGCGAATCACTCAAATCAAATCAGTATTGTAAGCCACTTATCGCATTTATACATATTTTGGATTTAGTCCATACCAGAGCCTTAAAATACCAACATTTTCCTAACTTTGGAAAAATTGTTTGAGAAGTCTTTTAATTAGTTTACTAAGGAACTTTATCACTGAGCTCTTAACAGTTTTTCAAAACAATTTTCTTTTTTATTGAAATATTCTTTTAACTAAGATTGTCTTTTTAAAATTTTTTTTGTTATTTTTTTTACGTTTCAATTTCAATTCATTTTTAAGTTCCAATTGAGATGTTATAAAAATGTTCCATAGTGGATAATAAAACTCAACATTCCTTTGCAGTATAAATAAATGAAATAACTTGAGTCACAAAATTCTCAATTTTACAATATTTGCACAATCATATAAAGAGAAAGAATGGTTTGTATCCCATTATAAAGGACAAACACACAACTCGAAGAAAAACAAATAACTCGGAAACAACAATAGAAATAAACGATTAAGAAATTATATGATAAGAACTTTATTTTCTTAAGAAATTCAAGCCCCTTCCCTTACAATATAAACTTCCACCAAACTATAAATACATTGCAAATTCCTTGCTTGACCAACACTTGAGCAATTTATTTTTGGATTGCTGGTCGTAGAGGGATGAAAGTGGATCAAGGCACACACCCACACATTGTCTTACGTTTAAAAGATAAAAAGAATTAAAGAAGAAGGCGTTCATGCATTGACTCATTAAGCAAATGACAGCGTGCTCATTCCAATGAAATACCAGCTTTGACCACATATACGAGTACGATGGCTACTTCATACGTTGTGGTGGACATGTGATGGTGGTGTTGCTGACCAAGAGCTGGACCACCAAGTCTTAATTAAACAGCTTCTACAACAATGATATCAGGAAGATAAACTAAATGCTTAGAAAAGCGTTAGGCAGCAGCTTCTCTTTCGAGTTTGTACTCACGTCATGTGTGTGTGTGTGTGTGTGTGAGTACGACTGTATCTGTAAAAATTGCTGATGATGTTCAACTTAATGAGGGTTTACTAGGGCATTCTTCGATTAAAAAGCCAAGACAAGTTTTTTGAGTGTTTGTGTGTGCCAATGTGTTAAATGTTTGACTTACTTACATACTTTCGAGATCAAGTCTGATATTTAAACACAGCTGTTCATAAAGTCATTTCATGTTTTACTTCAATAATACTTCGAGATAATTCCATAAGATAGATAAAATAAAGTTATCCTTCGTGTTTGTCTGTCGTATTATGGGTCACAATAAAGCAATAAAAAAAAAAACGACAAAAAATATATTGTTATAGTAGATAATAAAGTTGTGCAGTAATTATAGCTGTTGCTTGTGCTAAACTGGTTGTTATCTTTACTGGCTGTGCTACAACAATTTATTAAGTTTCAATTTATGAGCACAAATAAAGTGATTAGAATGACCCAGAAATATGGGATAACGTCAGTAGAGAGTCAGGGTGAGGTTAAAATAACAAAAAAAGTTCAGTCGAAACCATGGATTGCTTTATAATATATTAGTAATTTAGACAAAAGCTATGAGCCGTTTCTCTTTTCGAAAGACAAGTTGTTACGAGTCGAGTTTTTATTAGTTTTTGAGTTTTTCCTAGGATGTACTTGAAACTTTAATACAGCAAAATGAGTTTTAATGGAGCTGAAGTTAATTTAGTACAGTTGTATGAAAGTTGAATGACTTTTGGAGGCAGATAAAAGGCAAGTCAAAGAAAGGTCAAAACTTTGATAGAATTTTTAAAATTGTCCGAAAATTTTACTCATTTTTACAAACTTTTTTTTGTAGCTCTTCTATACAACAAGTATATTATAGAGCTAGATTGCTCACAAAAAGTAATAAATGCGACAAAGTTTGCTTAAGGAAGAGATAAAATAAGACATATTGCACCTTGTGGTTTCAGAGCATCTACTTGTGACGCGTCTTTTTAAGAACAAAATGAACATAAAAACAATTTTTTGTCCGAGGACCACAAATAACTCTATTTATAGCATCAGCATCTTCGAGTGTGCTTTTCATTGACTTTCTACCACGATTGGGTTTTGGTCTGGGCTGAATAGTATGAACTAGCCGGTCTCTTTTAATGCCGTTGACTTGATTGCATTTCAGAGTTTGACGTTGTTGCCTCTTTAGTGTCAATTGTAATTTGTAAGATGTGTTACACATCACCCCACCGTGAGTGTTACATATCACCCTAATGTAAGTCACTTTTGATAGAAGTCATTGATAGAATTGTACCACAACGTGAAAATGTGTCAAAAATTTTGTTATATTTAAAGATTCCACTTTTTACATCTTCCTTCTTTCTAAAATCTGAAGAAAACTTTATCCAAAACACTATTTTTAGTAAATTTTAAAGAAACTTTTTAACAAACGTTTTTCACGCATTTTAAAAACTCTAATGAAATGTATGTCTGCCTACTTCCAACACTTATGAAAAATCCATTTACTCATATGTTAGCATTTTGTACGAAAATCGCCGTGTTACACATTGCCCCATAATTCACATTAGCCCACC
This sequence comes from Coremacera marginata, assembly GCA_914767935.1. Lineage (NCBI taxonomy): Eukaryota > Metazoa > Arthropoda > Insecta > Diptera > Sciomyzidae > Coremacera > Coremacera marginata. The sequence goes on along the minus strand of OU612043.1, from coordinate 233,597,533 downwards.
TCACCGTAATATTTGAGTTCTTTAACACAAACTTTACGATTCATTTAACATACGAGTAAAGTAAGACAATGAAATGAATTCAGTTATATGAGTGAATCAAATGAGCCATACTAGTAAAACGAGTCATGTTAAAAAAACAAGTCATACTTATAAAACGGGTCAAACTGATAAAATGAATCAAAAAAGCGAGTTATGCAAGTTCAAAGATTAACCTGAGGTCAAATAAAGTCGTGAATACATGTAACTTATGAAAAACGAACGATTTAGCGAGTTAACCCTAAAACGGTAGCCTGGGGCAAAAACAAACTTCAACAATTGCGAAGTTTTTGAAAACAATCCTTTCTTTCTCAAATAGAATTCGATTTGCACGTAGTTAAATTCAAAACTCGGTTATTCTATTTCTCGAATTTCTCGACATATTTCTCTAAAATAAATACCACTTTTGGAGAAAAAAGTCATACGAACATACACTCAGAAAAAAAACATTATAAAATCAAAAAAAAAAATACTTAATATTAAAGAAAGTTTACTTATTTTAGCGCCAAAGAAATTTTTTCTACATCAAAGTAAAAATTATCTTTGAAAGAAAAAAACAAAATTATTTTTGATTAGAAAAAAAAAAAATCTTAGAAATTTAAACTAACAAATTTCATTCAAGCTAGTGGTATTGTGTTCCAGTAAATTTGACATATTTGTGGATATTTAGAAGCAAAAAGTTTATTGTAATTATTTATATATAGTAATTACCATTTATATTCAGTTTGAAAGTTACCAACGCGGGAATTGAACCTGGACCGCTGGCATCCTAGTCTGTCGGTTTTCCTGCGCACCAGCTCAGTTATTATCGAACAGTGGAGTAATTTACTTAAAAAAAAAAACTACGTCGGCAGAGCTTTTGTTCTAACATTCAATAACATGCGAATACACATGCAAAACAATTATTTTTCTACCGCGCACATCATCGACGAAAAAGGTTTTTTTTTATGCATTAAAATGAGAAAAAAAAACCAGCCGAAAAAAATAAAAAACAAGTGCCACTACGAGGTTCGAACCCACGACCTACAATTTCGAGGGTCTGACGTTTAATGCTGAAGGCTATGGAAGTGCTGTCCACAAGTAATCAAAGAATCAATAAGTCAAACAAGCTATTTCTCTTTTACTCTAAATATATATTTTTTACAGAAAATTTGATTTTAAAATTAAGAATTCTAATTTTTTCTTACTGTTTCTTAAGACCAATGTTAAATTATTGTTTTAAGTATTAATTCAATTATAACTAAAAAAATTTAAAGTTTTTAAAACAAAAACTGGTGATGTTTGATTTTAATATGTATTTTTTTTTTTTTTTAGTGTAGTTAAATTAAAGCGGTATACATATTTACATTCTTATAATGTTCTTCGAATTACTCAATTTCATTAAAAATTAGATGAAAGATCTTAAATTTAATAATAAAGGAAATTTTAAACGATTTTTTTTTACGTTTTCGCTCTTACTAATTTTTGAGAACTTTTTTTTTTGAACTTGTGCAAAAAGTTTTTTCCCTTTATAATTCTTTATTGCAAAATCAAGAAAATGCTATCTTATAGGATCCATAATGGATGTACGCGAGAGATTGAACTTGTAAGAATGTGGTTACTTTTTGCTTTATTTTCTCAAGTGATGGGAAACACGTTACCGAAAAAGGTAAAAAACAAAAATTAAATTGTCGTTATAGGGTTAAGTAAATCAAATGACTGAAGTGAGTCAATATGAATTTATGATTCATTTGTTATGCAAGTCATATGAATTATATAAGTTATGCAAGTCATTTGAGTGAATACTCTGTTTTATATGAGCAAATTAAACTCATCCAATTTTAATGTTATTCTAGTAGCACGAGTTACAAAAGTGGGTCATGCAAGTCAAACGATTCACATGAGTCCAAATAGTATCGCGAATAAAACAGTAATGAGTGTCACGCTCCGATGAGTGTCATTTAACATGCATTTGTTATTAGATTAACGAATCATTTGAGTCATGCTCTGATTCTTGTTATTTGCATTCAGCTTGCATTTGTTATACGAAGAACAAATCACTCGAGTGGTTTGAATGAGTCAAATGACTCATGGAAGCCATATTTGACTCAAACGATTTGCACGAGTCGTTGTTAATGCAAGTCATATGAACCATTTGAGTTTCACATTCATACGTGATTCATATGAGCAGATTTGGCGTCCAATGTTAGCAGCAATGTTAGCAGTCAAACCAGTAACCTAAGTGCAAATAGTATTACGAATAAAGTGTAATGAGTTTTATGCTTCAATGCTTATTATAAGAGTAGCGAAACTTGCATTAGCAATACAAGAGAGAAATTATTTATGCGAAGTAATAAAATTTACCAGTGCTTTGAGCAAGCACGCGTCATAATAGCGAGTTGCGCGAGTCAAACGACTAACAAGAGTCAAGCGATTTTTTGAAATCTGTATTAATATTAGTCATGCTTGTTATAAGAACGAGTAATGCGAGTCGATTTAAGCTTATCAAGAAATTAAGGAGAGTTGAATCAAAAAGACTTAGCTTGTAATGCAAGTAATACTTGTAACGACTCCAGAACACGAGTTAAAGGAGTAGCTTGAGTCAGATGAGTAATATTTTTTTTATAATAACACTGTGCAAGTCGAAATTTCAAAGAAGCTGGGCATATAGCAGGCAAGCATAGTTCAAGAACGCTGAATATATATCCATCCTAAGAAAATTTTAAAGCAGAAACTTCATGAGAAATTTTTGACTCAAGTATCTGAAAGTAGATTTGAAGATAACTTTTGGTGTAAGCCGTTTTTCAAATCTTCGGCCCATTTTCGAGAAATTCAAGGTGAGTGCTGAAAAACATTTTAAGCTTTATCGTCTCAATGACTTTCAGTAGAACATTTAGAATAATATGGGTAATAATTTTGTGGAACAATTTAAGCGTCGAAGCCTAACCCCTTAGGATACAAATTGCCTCCAATAATATTTGCTGTTTTTTTGATCATCTATATTTCTCTTAAATACTGTCGCTACGTAAAATAAGAAATTTACCCAAAATAATCATTTTAACATATAGCAATTATTTTTTGAGCCAATATTTTTCCTGTCAGAAATAAAATTTTTGATCGTTATTTTTATTTTTGATCGTTATTTTTTCGATCAAAAATAAAAATTATTTTTGTTCGTTATTTTTTCGTTTCAATTAGAAATGTAAGTTATTTTTTCCATTATTTTTTTGATCAGAAATAAGTCATTTTTGTATCGTTATTTTTACGATCAGAAATAAAAGTTATTTTTGATGGTTCTTTTTTGCGATCAGAAATAAAAATTATTTGTGATGGTTATTTTTGCAATCAGAAATAATAGTTATATTTTATGGCTGGTTTTTCGATCAGAAATAAAAATCGTTTTGTGATCGTTATTTTTTCGAAGTTATTCAAAAAAGTTATTTTTAATCGATATTTTTTAGATCAGAAATAGAAATTAATCACTAATAGATATTTTTTCGATCAGATTTAAAAAAAAAAAATTATTTTTTGATCGAAATTATATCAAATGTACCCATACAACAAATTTATTTTTACTTCGTCCAAGAGAAAACCTGGATGCTCTTCGACTTTAACAACTGTAAGATGGTGTTTGTCTACCACGTGTGATTTCTTCCATTTTTCATTTATATTTAAACTCTAAAGATATCTTAATGTTAATAAAAATAGGCAAAAAAAAATAACATAAATTCTTAAATTATAATTCTCGTAAAATAAACTTTAAATAAATTAAAATGTAAATAAGTACTTTTCTTAACATACACAACAAATATACACATAAATAAATATTGTTTATGGAAATACACTGAAGAAAAAAAAAAAATCATAATATTATATTTTGTTATAATTAAGCCAAGGACAGCGCGTATCCTGTACAAGGATCACAGTAAGCTGCATTTACACTAAGTATTTAATTGAAATAAACAATTAAGACAAAACAGCAAACAATAACAATAACAACAACAAGTTGCCAAATATTTACGTAACATAATATTTAATGTTAAAATAAAAATACTAACTTACGTCTACATAAATAGCAGATATAAATAGCAAAAGCTGACTAGAAAAGCAACTAGCAGAATAACACAATAACAAAAACAAAAGTAAACAAATACAATCAAGCATGAGTTGTTGTGTTGTCTTTGTAAAGATGTTTTTTGAAAAGAATCAATGTTTTTTTTTTTTTTTTTTTGCCACAAAAGAACAACAAAACATAAACGACTCTTTTAGGCAAATAATGTTTTGAAAAAAAAACATATATTTAAATCAACATAAATGTTAGATAACAACAAAAAACACATGTTTTGACTAGATGCTAAGCCGAAAAAAAAATTAATAAATAAATAGATATACAGAAATATATTTCAGAAAATTTACCAGTTTTTGATGTAAATACATATTTATAATATTCATTTTAAGTAATAAGTTAATAAATAAATATTAATTATTCCAAATAAATAATATAAAAACCACACAAATACAAAATAATCTTATTTGCTAAATAGTAAAAAGAAAGAAACAAAATGAAAAATTTCAGATATTTATAGAATGTATAAAAAAAACATATGAGAAATATTTCCAAAAATGATTGAAAAATAAAGACTATAATTATTTAGCATAGAAATAAAGTAACTGCTTTTTATTTTAAGGAAAAACTTTATGAATTCAACAGAAAATAGGTAAGTCAGAAAAATCTACCAGATACAATTGAATTCATATCAGAATTTTACTTTGTTAGATTAAATATCAAATTAACATTTTGATTGATTTAAAACCCGTTTTAAATTATTTACATTAAGCTTTTTATCAATTATTTTAGTAATTTTTTACTTTTATTTTAGTATTCAGTAACCATAGATCCACAAAAACTAACTGTATAAATAACAATATAAATTCGAATCAATCTTTTTACTGCATTTTATAAACGATAAAATCAAAGATACAAAGCTATTTTATTTTATAGATTCTTTGTATGGATTTCAACAAAAAGAACTTCTGAATCAGACATGATACTAATTAAGATGGAAACTTTTTAAAAGTAAAGAAAAAATTTAAATCGGTAGAATATTTCTGAAAGTACAGGAGAACTATTTTATCTGTCCTTCTTGCTGACATTAGAATCATAAGCAGGAAACGAAAATAAACGGTGCGTTATTTCAGTGCTACGTAGAAAGCATGACTCATCATTAAACACATACACTTCACTACAATGGCATAAAAAATGAACACAAACATTATCGTTATCATACCGTACGACAGGAAACATACGGTACTGTGAGTAGTGTAGTGTTTGAGTGGTAAGTACTTAACACAAACGGCCTACGGTAACTTTTATTGTCGCAGATATAGGGTAGGTGTTTTCAGAAATAGTTGAGTGGCAAAAAATAAAAGGACCAGCTCATATATTTGACTCCACTAGGAGACCATTTGCGAGAGATATAAACTATTTTCAACAAATTTATTTAATCTGGTCTTCTTAATTATGACTTTTCTAACTTGGAGCTATTTATTTTTTATAAGTGCTTCTTATCTAGCCAATTTAAACCTGCGTTTAAGTTTTGACTATTTATCATCAACTTTTTGATGTTGACTTCGGAGTAATTTGTTTCGTCTTATTTTTTGAATCAATCAATATGTTTTTGTCTTGTTTCTCATCTAGATTTTTAAATTTTGACATTTTCGTGTTCATTATTTATAACCCCGAGATTTTAATGTGTATTTCTTAATTCCAACTTTTGAGTCTTCACTTTTTCGTGTTGAATTTTTCACCTTTAGTTTTTAATATTGAAATTTTATCTTGTCTTTTAACTTCTGAACTTTTTGATTCTTGACGTTTGACTCGTGATTTTTTTCGGAATTTTTATTTGTTTTTGTTTAAATTTTTGGAATAAATCTAATTTAATTAAACTGCTTTAATTTCAAAAAGTTGATTGAATCAATTGATAAAGGGGAGAGCAAATAATTTTTTTCAACACCAATGCACCCAATACACAAAATGCAACCTACTACCAAACAATTTTTTTAAATACCATCAAGCAATTTCATTAAGCTAGATTTGTTCCGATAGATTTGACTTTTCGCTTTTAAATCTTAAGGCCGGCGATACATGTCGAGGCATCCCAGAATCGAATTTTTTTTTTAATTTTAAGTGACTTAAAAACATCTCAAAAATATGGAAAAAAAAATTTATAAAGCTATTTTGAATATTAAAAAAGTTATAAGCTTGAAAAGAGACCAGCGCGTGAGTTCGATATAATATTAAAATCAAGTTACTACAGCTGCTATATTATTATATCATTTATTTTATCTGCTCAAACCGGTATATTTGAGAGTGGGAAAATTCCAAAGAATGTTAAAAATAATTATTTTGTGTGTATATATAGTGGTTTAATTAAGTTTTGAACACTAATGTCTTCGTATTATTTGTTTCGTATAACTTTGAAGTAGTTTTTCTCTAAACAACGTTTTTCAAAACTGCGGGCAGCCTAGCTAAAAAAATACTTGACCGATCCTCACAATATTTGGAAGGACGTTTTTTAATAATTGCAGCAAAAAATAAAATTTTTTTTAAACATAAATGTATATTTTGCCAAATGTGAAAATGATAAAACTCTAAACAAATTTCTTCTTATAAAAACCATTACCTCAATATCACTATTTTTTTCTCTCCTCTAAATGTATTGCCGGCCTTAATTTTTGTTATTTAGTTATAATTTAGTTTTTTTTTTGTATATATTTTAATGGCGGCCGTGGCGTAGTGGGTATAGTGTGCGGCTCCTACGCCAGAGAACCCAGGTTCGACTCCCACATCTGACACAGAAAATTTTTTTTTTTTGACTTGAAAATTTTAAAATCGCGGATCATGAAACGATTGGTTTTAATCTACTAAGTAATCAGGAGTATAAAATGCGAATAACAAAAAACATAGTATCATGGGAAAATTATAGTGCCGAAAACCTCCTCAGAATTTTCAGAAATTACAATTTTAACATATCCAATAACCTATCACTTGAAGAAAAAGTAAAAACCATGAATGAAATAACCGTTCACGCAATGCAGAGCTTAACATTTGATAAACAAATAGAAATAAAATTGATGAATAAGTGGTATGATCGTGAACTTACAGAACTAAACCAAACTAAAATTAATTTGTACAAAAACTGTCAAATAAATGGTGATTGGCGTCATTATAAGCAAGTAAATAAACTCTACAAAAAGCTTGTAAAAGTAAAAAAGAACAAATATCTGGAAAATAAAATTACAATGAACCGACAAAACAGCAAACTAATGTGGAAATCTTTAAAAGAAACAATTAGTTTAAAAAAAGAATACACATCTATAACAAAAATGGAAATCAAAAATACGGTGTATGAAAATGAAAAAGACATAGCAGATAAACTTAACAAATTTTTTGTAAATAGTGTAAAAGAAATAAGCGATGAAATTGAAACAGTGCAAAATAACCTTACCTATGACTATAACTTTCAAACCTTGTTTGAACTCAACGAAGTGTCGAAGTGAAAAAGTGACTGAAATTGTAAAAAAGTTTCGAAATAAAAGAGCGGGAAAAACTTGCTTTCTGAAGGGGTTATTAAAGACTCTATTGAGTACACTGGTTTTTTCTACAAAAATATAATTAATGAAAGTATCAGAACGGGTAGTGTTCCGGACTGCTGGAAATTATCAACAGTGATACCAACTGAAAAAGTGAAACGTACAATAAAATCAACTGAAATGCGTCCTATAAATACTTTGACAGCGGATGAAAAGATAATTGAGACAATAATAAAAGAACAGTTAACTCAGTATCTTGAAGAAAATAAAATTTTAATACCGGAGCAATCGGGCTTTAGAAAAAAACATTCTTGTGAGACTGCTTTAAATATGATAGTGGGTAAATGGAAAAATCAACTAAATGAACAAAATGTTATAGTCGCTGTATTTTTGGACCTAAAACGCGCTTTTGAGACCATCGCACAACATATAATGATAGACAAACTTTACAACATTGGTGTACGAGGACAGGCGCTTAAATGGTTTAAAAGCTACTTAGCGAATCGGCGGCAGCAAACATTAATAAACTCAAAGTGCCTATCGGATCAGCAGTCAGTCGAAATCGGACTACCTCACGGATCGGTGCTTGCACCGCTACTTTTTCTCATATACATTAATGATATTGCAAAATCGTTAAAATATTGTGAAGTAAAGTTGTTTGCGGACGATGCTCTAATTATGATAAGTGAAAAAAACATAAGCCTAGCTATGGAAAAAATGCAGAATGATTTGAACAATATATATAATTGGATGTGTCAAAACAAATTAAAGATAAATATAGATAAGACTTAGTATATAATTATAAGTAGATCGACTATTGCAAATAGTTATGAATTGAAAATTAAAAATGATAAGCTTAAAGAAGTTCAAAAAATTAAATATTTAGGAATTCTAATCGATAACAAATTGAAATTCGACGATCATATACACAGTTTGACACAAAAAATAAACCAGAAAATTGGATTTTTGCAAAGATCATGTAGATATGTATCAAAAGAACATAAAATCTTAGTCTATAAATCAATAGTAGAACCTCATTTTTATTACAGTCCATCTATCCTTTTCATAGTAGCTGATAGCGTAATTGATAAATTACAAAAAATGCAAAACAAGGCAATGCGATTCATATTGAAAAAGAGTCGTGAAACAGCAACAAGTGAAATGTTAACTGAACTTAAGTGGCTAAGTGTCAAGCAGCGATTACTTTACTTTGTCATGATATTTATCTTTACTATTAAAAACGGCAAACTGCCAGAATATTTAAGTGAAAACATTTTATACAATAGAGATATTCACAATGTAAATACGAGAAGTCGAAACAATTTTAGATTGCCCTTTTTTAGCACAGAAAGCGGACAACAAAATTTGTTTTATAAAGGTTTAAAACGATTCAATGAGCTTCCTAATGACTTGAAAGACTGTAGTGAAATAAATGAATTTAAACGGAAATTGAACGTATATTGCTGCACAACAGCTATAAGATAAATTTATATTTATACAATATTGTATTTTACTTTAAGTGTTATTTAATCTAGGCTTTTTCAAAGCTGTAATAAAAGAAAGTTTTTCAATTGAATTAATATTTATGTTCGGCCGTCACCTCTCTGCAGAGAATGGCAAGCCTCAGAGAGTAAAAACTGCCATGAAAAGCTTCTTGAGAACATAAGCCATTCGGAGCCGGCATAAAACATGCAGGTCCTGTTCTCGATCATTTGTGTTCAAACATTTAACAACACACACAACATAATTGATCATAGTCGGTCATATTCCTTTCAAGGGCTAGAATGGCCATTTCTTTTTCTTTTTTATATGTATTTTTAGTTTTTATAATATTTGTATTTTGAGTGACTTTTCTCAGGCTTGACTCGACTCGACTTTTGATTGATACTATCTCTCAATCATACACTTTTACTTTTTAATTGAGGAAAATTTCTATAAAATGCAAATCCACTGTAACTTTCCGCAGTGATGCCAAATCGACTAATGACATACCGCGTTTGAAGCGTCATTCCAAGCAAATGTTTACAATGGAACAGTACACGCCACGCGAACGCTTTAAAATTGTTGAAATTTACATTCAACAAAACAAGTCAATAGTGAAAACTCAACGTGCTTTCAAAAAATAAATAAAGTGAAAAGTGCGCCTTCCAAGAAAACAATTTATCGTTTGTATGAAAGATTTACAACTGGTAATACTCTTGGTAACCCAAAGAGGCCAAATAAAAAGCGACCAAGGCGATCGGATGAGAATATTGCAGCCGTACGAGCCAGTATTGAGCAGTCACCAACAACATCCCAAAATCGCCGTTCTCAGCAGCTCGGCATCCCCGATCCACTTTACAACGCATTTTACGTGTTGATTTGAATTTGTTTCCGTACAAAATTCAATTGGTAAACAAATTGTTGCCTACCGATAAGCCACGTCGATTGGAATGGGCCCAAAGAGTCATCGAAATGGCTGAAGAAGACGAGCAATTTTGGCATAAAATTATCATGAGCGATGAAGCTCATTTTCAGTTGAACGGAACGGTAAACAAACAAAATTGCCGTATTTATGCCACTGAAAATCCACAAGAGATTCAAGAGGTACCTCTTCACGATGCAAAAGTCACTGTTTGGTGCGGCGTTTGTGCTAAAATGCTCATTGGGCCGTTCTTTTTTCGAAGATGATAATGGCCACAGAGTTACTATCAATCAGGAGCGTTATCGCGATATGATAAACAATTTTTTCATGCCAATCGTTCGTGGAAAGCGTATCAGGCACTACTGGTTTCAACAAGACGGCGCGCCACCACACACAAGCCGCACTACAATCGATTTTTTGAAGCAATTGTTCCCTGGCCGTTTGATGTCAAAAAATGGTGATTTCGATTGGCCGCCAAGATCACCAGATTTAACGCCTCCAGACTTCTTTTTGTGGGATTATTTGAAATCAAAGGTTTACGTCAACAAGCCAAAGACCCTAGAAGAGCTGAAAACCAACATCCGTCAAGAAATAACCGCCATTCCCATCGAAATGTTGAAGAAAACCATGGAAAATGCTGCAAAACGGGCACAATATATCGTAGAGGCCAATGGCGACCATTTACGAGATATCATATTCAAGAAATGATGTAAGCAAATCTACTTGAACCCAATTAACTGATATTCATGACGAACAGACAAAAAATTGTAGTTTCTTTGATTTATTTTAAAATAAAATGGGCAATATAAGTCGAATATGGGCAACCCTGTAGTTGTTGTAAGATTTGAGGTTTTATGAAGAACACTTAAGAACTGTATGAAAAACTGGAGTTCATGAGATATATTAATTCCACACATCGACACTATGCACAGTTGAAGGATTTTAGTAAAAACAAAACATTCAATCAACTTCGCATACATTCAGAAGTTCGTAGAAGATAAATAAATGAAATAATCAATGAATGTGTGTGGACATTGACAACGCATGATAGCAAAAAAAAAAAAAAAAAATGCAAAAATAAAACAAAAGAGCAGAGAAAACTTAGCTTAATGGGAGAAAAAAAAAACAAACTTCGATAAGTATGACAAGAATAGAGATTGGTTGACATTTGCAATTAGAGTATGCGAAAAATTCGGTTACCAATTTAGACAAGAATTAAAATTTTTTAAATTTTTTACTATGGTAACAAATCTAATATATTCGTACACCGATAAAATGCGCACGATTCATGATCAAGCTGTTCGAACTTCGAAGTTCAAAAGCTTCGAATAAAAATCATAGCCCTAGTAAGAATAGCAGGAAGAGATAATATTTTACAGCATTTTCAAAAATAGGAAGTAGGTTGGTTATGTATGTTGTTTGTAATGTTTACTAAAACAGCAACTGCTATGAGCCCGAACAGAACCAAAGCGGATGACGGATGGCGGATGACGGGTCGCTCTCGACGAACATCGTTGAGAACCCGTCCAGAATAGGAGCGGTTGTCGGATGGCGGTTCACCGTTGCTTTTCGGTGTGAATGCTTAATTTTGGAGAATATTATTTCATATTTTGTTTTGACACAAAACGAAACGTCATCTCATGATAAAAACTATAAAAATAACACTGAACACAGCTAATTTTTAGCAAAAATATGGCATCACTTACGCCACTCATAGAGAGGTCCACCAGAAAAAATAAAATACATAGATTCTATTCTGGCATTTTTCCGTCGCGGATTTCAACGGCGAATTCATTTTTGGCGGCTGCATACATTTTCATGTATTTTTCTGCACGGCAAGTCCGTCATCCGCCACCCGCCACCCGCTTTGGATCTGTTTGGGCTCTATGACTGCCACATCAATAGCCGACAACCGACTACGACGGCCCTTCGTGAACTGTCGCTTCGACTGTTAAATTTGACGAAGCAGACTGCAGCAGCCAAATATCGACTGCTACAACTTTCTTGAACTGTTGCTTCGACTATTAAAATTTAAGCAGCAGACAGCTGAAACCGACAATCGACTGCAATAGTTTTTCAGCAAATTGAAACGCTGGGTTTATGTAACAAAATATATTTTCAGATAATTTTATTTGCTTGATTGAACGTGCTACTGTCTACGTTATTTTATAGTCAAACAAAAAAAGTTAAATACTTCGCTTAGTTAGTTAAAAACGCTTAGACGTGAGTTCGAATTCGGGATTGAACAATTTTTAAGTGAGCATTTTTTGCAATTAAAAATAAATTAAAAATTATATAAATGATTATTCAATATTGTAATAATATAGTAAACTCTCAATAATTAAAAAATACTAACTAATTTAACGATAATATTAATGATATAAAACTGAAATTTTTATTAATTTTAATGCGATGTATTCTGAGCATTATTTATGTGCAAAGTGCGCTTTGGTTATACATCTTACACCATTAGCTCATGCAAACCAATTTCTTTTGCTCATGCGCACAAATGCTTATAACACGGTCAGTTGCTCATAGTCGATAACAATGCGCAATTTTATGCAAAATTATTATGCACCTAGGGAATAATATCTGAGCAGAAATCTTTCCGTGCATAAAGATGAATGTCTGTATGTACAAAAACTACTTCTTCAAAGTTTGGCCGACTACAACCAAAATTTGCACATACAGTGGCGGACAAAAGTGGATACATAATTGAACATTTTTGGTAAATTAGTTATAACTTTTTTTGTATTGGAGATAATCAAGTAATTAGTTTTACATTGTATACTTTAGATTCTTTTCTCAAATTTATATTTAAAAACCGCACTCAAAAACCCACTCTTTGTAAACCGCATTTATCCAGTATTGTCCATTCATAGTTTCGTTGTTTACAATGGGATTTACCGTTGAAATTGTTTTTGTACTGCCTTTCTTTTTATTTTTTATTTACTTATATGCTATTCTTTTTTGAGCAATTGGAAAAGAAACAAGTGTTAAAGATCAGCTTAATATTAACCAAAATCAAAATGAAAAAAATTTCACTTCAAGTTGAGAATGAAATATTAAGATTAAGTGAAAAAGGATATTCCTTTCGAAATATAGCAGTTAAATTAAAGATATGTCACCGGACAGTAAATTTAGTAAGAAAACGTCGAAATTTTACCGAACCTATTAGTCGTGGTGGTCGGCCTAGATTGTTGTCTGATGGTGATGCTCGTTTGGTGGAACGATTAATGATGACTAGGAATGCGAGAACACCTAAAATTGCTGCAGAGGCATTGAACAAAGATGTAAGTGAACGCACAGTAAGGAGAGCTTTGCGTAGGATTGAATTGGTGTCTGCAGTTAAAAAAAAAAAAAACAGCCCTATCTGACAAGAATGTAAAAGTCAGGCTTAAATTTTGCAAAGATCACAAAAGCTGGACTATTGAAGACTGGAAAATAGTAATTTGGTCAGATGAGACCAAAATTAATCGATTTCAGTCGGATGGTAAGGAGTATTATTGGCACCGATCCGATGAGAGGGTTCAAAGGCACCAAGTTAAACAAACTGTGAAGCACGGCGGTGGGCATTTAATGGTGTGGGGCTGCTTCACATGGTGGAACCTTGGCCCATTGATAAAGATCGATGGAATTATGAAAAAGGAAGATTACCTTAGCATTTTGCGTGACAATTTACCCGACGTTGTCTATGAATGCGCTTATACAGAAGATGAGATTGTGTTTCAACATGATGGAGACCCTAAGCACACAGCGATTATTGTCAAAAAATGGTTGGCTGACCAAAAATTTCTATAGATTTCAATAGAAAATTTGTGGGCTATTGTAAAAAGAATGCTTTCTCACTACGAACGTGCTCCAACTAATATTGCCGAACTCTGGGAAAGAGTTAATATTGAATGGGCGAAAATTCCACAGCAAACAATACAAAATTTAGTGAAAAGTATGCCAAAAAGAATTGAAAGTGTTTTAGCAAACAAAGGACTATGGACGAAGTACTAATTTGTCAAACAACTGAAATGGAAAAAACTGGATAAATGCTGCTAACGAAGAATTTTGATTTTTTTTTAGTTTCTTATATAAATGAACATTCTTAATACCGTTTTGTATTAAATAAGAGAGTTTAAGGTATACAATGTAAAAATAATTTCTTGATTATCTTCAATAAAAAAAAATTTATAACAAATTAACCGAAAATTTTCAATTATGTATCCACTTTTGTCCGCCACTGTACATATCATACTTGGGCACAAAAAACCGTTCGAAATCTAGAAAAATTGGCGGAAGTAGACAAGGGAGCGTGTCATTTTAATTTTATCTAACTCTTTTCTCATCGTTTGTTCGCTTCTAAATTTTGTACATTTATTCTTTGCTATTATAGTATGCGGAATTAAGCAAGGGGAGTGTCATTATAATTTTCACCTTACTCCTTCCATACCGTTTGTTCGACTTCAACCAAATTTTGAACATATTATTTATTCTTTGCTCATATAATGGCCAGTTTATAGAAAAACTAGTAAGGGTGGAGCTTCGGCAGAGTACCGAAGCTAAAATACCCCCCCGCGGCCATATTGAGGCATATTCAAAGTCTTTAGCCACGACATACACGATGACATTCAGTTTTATATAATAACGAAAGTTTTCCTATTTTGATGACGTGACTTTATATGGGAAGTAGGCGTGGTTTTGATCCGATTTTGCCATATATCATAGAGATGGTTCATATTATATATCAAAGCTAAAGTGCAAAGTTTCAAGACATTTCATTAATTTTTGTGGATTTTACAGATATTTTACGTTTAAAATAAAGCCACTTTGTATGGGGGGTAGGCGTGGTTTTCATCCGATTTTTCCAATTTTCATAGCCAGAATTAAAACTGAAGAGCAAAGCTCACCTGCCAAATTTCAATGCATTTCTTTAATTTTTTTGGATTTTAAAAACATTTTACGGTTAATATAAAGTCACTTTGTATGGGAGGTAGGCGTGGTTTTCATCCGATTTGGCCCATTTTCGAACTTGATTTTCCTTTTTTAAAAATAAACTTATATTTTGAATTTCATTACGATAGCTTTAAAATCGCGGCTGTAATCGTGTCGACAGACGGACAGACAGACGGACACACGGAAATCGACTCAGGAGATGATGCTGATCAAAAATATATATATTTTTCTATACCTGCCACGCCTCCTTCTTGGCGTTACAAACGGAATGACAAAGTTAATATACCCCGTACGCAGTACGCGTTGGGGTATAAATATAAACGCTAGCCTTAAGTTTTCACTACGAAGAAATGCTTACGACTAACAGTACTTTGTTGACTATGAGATCTTTGAAACGAAGCAGGTATAGGAGCATCGCTATGCTGACAATTGAATGGTAGACAGATGTTACTCAAGGCCATGCGACTAATTAAAATTAGGAGTAGAGTTTTTGACGTTCATATATGAAGACATAAAAGGTGATATGTCGCAATTATCTAGTGTCGAGAAAATCTAGTTCAAAGTTTGACATTTATACTGAAATCTATATTAAATCAAACTTTGTCAAGTACACGGTTAAAAAACTTGGAATAATTTTCAAACCACTGGTTGGAATAATGAATTTTTTAAACCATTTATTATTACAATTAATACTTTTCTAAATACTAAAAATTTTTTTAGTCACAGCTGTACTCAAATTTAATAAAGTTGCAATAAAATTAGAACTTTATTACCTATGGTTTAAAATTTAATACAAAATAACTAAAAAGTAATACAATCGATTTCAAAAACTAGTGCAATTGGTATAGATTTTGAATTAAGATAGCCATGATATTAGATTGAAAACAACATGTATTACATTTACATAAACCATGCTGTATTATATTTCAATACTTTCCGTCTTAATTTTCGGATTGTTAAGATTCAAAATTTTTATGATTCGGAGTTACTTTTTCGGTTAACAAAGCTTTATAATACAATTTTTGTGAAACATTTTTTATTTGATTATGGCGCACAAGCAACGTTTACTACTTTCATTTTAATGATGACGTGAGTTCGAAACCTACAATAGGAGTAAGTTTAAAAATAATACCATAGATCATATAAAAAAAAAAAAAAAAATAAATTGTGCAAGCCAAACCAGTTGTGTTTTTAGTACACTATGGTTTAAAATCGAATACAACTTGAAATAAGGTTTTTAATCCACATCGGGTATTGCAATTTAAGCCCATGGGGGAATAAAACTTAGTTTGAGTACTTGGCGTGGTTTAAATTTTAATACAATTTCGGTGTCGTCATATAAAGGGTCCGCCAAATAACTTTTTTTTTTGAAAATGCAAAAAAAAAAAAGTACTGAATATTTTCTCAAATTTCTTTTTTTATTTGAATGTACAATCCTTCCGGTTAATAATGGAAAATAATTTCATTCAAATGGCTGCCTCGGCTGGCCATGCAGTAGCCTACACGATCGGTGCAATTTTTAAGCACATTATCGATTGTGTGCAGCTGTATTTCAGCAATGGCTTCACGAATATTGTCCTTTAAAGCGTCAATTGTATCTGGCTTGTCGGCGTAACACTACTCTTTGAGGGCACCCCACAAATAATAGTCCAACGGTGTCAAATCGCAGCTCCGAGGTGGCCAAACGACATCAGCTCTGCGGCTGATAATGCGATCTTCAAAAACAGGGCGCAAAACATCGAGTGTAGCTTCGGTTGTGTGGCACGTAGCACCGTCCTGTTGAAACCAAATGTCCTCCATTTGGACCAACCAATCCTCCTCTTCAATTTTTGTAAACAAAAATTTGTTCAACATGGCCCGATAACGATGGCCATTGACTGTAACGGCCACTCCTTGCTCATTTTCGAAGAAAAATGGCCCAATTATGCCTCTGGACCAAAATCCGCACCAAACAGTGACTCGTTTTGGGTGCATCGGCTTTTCAATGTATGCGTGCGGGTTTTCTGTGCCCCAAATGCGACAATTTTGCTTGTTTACATACCCGCCAAGATCAAAATGAGCTTCATCTGAAAAGATGTTTTTTTTTTGGCAAAATCGGCATATTTCCCATTTTGCCAAGATTGCAATATTTCCCAGCGTTGTTCAAGCATATACACAACCATATTCGTTCAGCGGAAGGATAAAACTAATTATCTGTCAAATCAGACATGTGCTAAGTGTTACCATTCACGAAATAAGCACTAGTTGAAAAAAAAAACATTAGATGGCGTCCAAGATTTTTAACCGTGTAGTTAATTTCTAAAATAGCCACAAACATGGTTGTTTTAAAACTGTTTGTATGTACGTAGGACCTTCATCCATGCATAAACCACTTCTTTATATATTCTAAGAATTTTATAATTTGTGTGTATAAATCATAGGAACTCATATTTTTACCTGTATAACGGTTCAAAAATGTTTATAAAAGTACATTGACGTGCATATTACGAATAAATTAATTTTTTCAATTATTTAAGCCGCTACACCGAGAAAAAATCTTATGCTAAATTGAAAAAAAAACCTAGTATCGTTTATAAGATGGCTTTGGCAGTTTTCAGCCACCCAAGTATTTTATCAAAACGCCTAAGTTTTACATGTTGACTTGACAATTTTTATTTGGGTGATAAATTAACCAAGTATTGGGTAATTTTTTATACACTGCTTTTTAAAAAAAAAAATGATTTGAAAAAATATAACTTTTTTCGGGTTTTGGTTTTTTTACTATCCTTTTTTTTTAAGCTGCTGTATTAAACAATAAATTGCTTAGGTGAATAAGCATAAGTTTATAATTCCCATACAATTCTCTTTACCCAAACCGACTTAGATGATTTACCTGTTGCTTTTTTTTCTCGGCGTATATCACGAAAATGGCGACACTTACACGAAAAACAGTGCTGAGACACATTTCGAACTATTTTTGATGTGAAACACACCGTTTAACTGGAAAATGCGCAAAACCCATTTTTGCAAAAATTTTCATTTTGCATTCGATGCAGACTTTCCGCAATTCATTTATCATATTATTCTGAACATTCATACCAATTTTTAGCTCTATGGGAGTTTTTGTAACTTTCAATGTCTTATATAACTGGACTATTTGGCCCGTGAAATAAATAAAATTGATATTTACAAGAATTTCGAAATTAAGAACAATCACCTTTTGGCAAAGTAACCACTTACAAAATGGCAGCACTAAAAGCTCATTGAATTGCATCGCACAAGTAATGAACTTTGCACACACACCCACTTCATTTGTTGATGTATTTGTGTGCAAATATGCACACAACCGGAATTTTTTCCAAGCATTTAGGTTTCGCACACAAATGAACAATTGGAATAAAAATGAAAATGAAATGTGTTGTTGTTTTCGTTGATATTTTATTTACATTTTCTCCCTTCTTTTTTTTTTTTCTTTTTTTGTGATTTTTTCCACTCATATCTAAACAAAACAAAATTCACGAAAAAATGTCGACAAAACAAACGTTTACTTTTGTTATTTTAGCAGTACACACTACTATACTATTTTTGTTTTGAAAGTAAAAAAAACACCAAAAAAAAAACCAGCACAAAACATAAACAAAAACTTCTCAGAAAAATCTATAGAAAAATGCTGTGATATTTATATGTGTCGAGGACGAAACCGGAAATGCGCTTATGGATTCATGATGGTAATATTGTATGAGAATATAAAGCACCAAATGCTTGTTGATGCGTTAGAAAAACAACACAAGTGTATGTTTGTTGCTTTCATTGAGATTGTTTGTTTTTTTTTTTTTTTTTTTTGTAGCATAATTTAAGTATGAAAATAAATGGCAGCAATTCTGCGATACGACGAGTTGTAATAGCAAAATCAACAAAAACCACAACGACAAAGAATAATGATGGCCCCATTAGAGGCCTACAGAATTGCACTTTAATTTTGTTAGAAATACGCATGAGAAATTTTTGTTGTTTTAGTAATTCTTCTGAAATGATATGGGCGTTCTTTCCAGAAGTAATATGTGTGAATTTTAATGAATTCACATTGTTTTCGTGTACAAAATATTGATATTCTGATCAAAACTGTATTTTCTGCTACATAATTCGAAGCATGAGAATCTTTAGTTGAATAAATTTACAAAAGACTAAGATCGTACCATTTTTATTACATGTAATTTGACATAACTTCAACCAATTCATAGGCGGTGACTTTTACTTTTGATGTTTTTTGTTATTATTATATCCTCCAGATTTTTCAATTTTGCTCTTTTATGCTAACAGTTTTATTGTGACTCTGTGATCGAACTTTTATATCCCAACACGTAAGGGATATATTAACTTTGTCACTCGGTTATTTACGCCTATAAGGAGGTGTGGCAGGTAAGGAAAATTTTATTAACGTACCATAAGTACATCAAAAGCATATATACAACAACGTTCATTTACCTTTTTTGGTAAGACAAAATATCTTAACCTCTAGTTTTGTGCATGTTTTTTTGACGTTTGGGTAACGAATTATCCTAGCGTAGCAGTCAATGGCTAAAATTATTTTTTAATTTGTGTTCTTTTCGTTGGAATAACAGGTGCAATACGCACGACTCCAACAAGCGCAGTGGAGGTGCTGTTAGTTATGTTGCCGTTGGATTTATAAATAAAGAAAACGGCGGCGATAACAGCCCTCGGGATGTTGCAAAATGCTACGTGGCATGGATCAACGGTCCTACATGGTCATATGCGCATCCTTGATATTGTACAGAGAGCTGTCAGGGAGACGTGTATGCCTATGCACGGAAGGCAGAGAGTAGGAATAACAGAAAAATGTTATAATATTCTTATAACAGATGGAGCCGTTTGTGAAGAAATCGCTGGTAACGATATAAGTATATTTACAGAAGAATCTCTGATGCATGGCAGAGCCGGGGCAGGCTTTTACTCAGAAGATTTGAATCTATCCTGTGTACTGAGGTTAGGCAGGTTTGTATCTGTATACCAGAAGGAAATGCTTGGTGTGGTGCATGCACTGGACCACATGATAGATTACCGGGTCAATGGCAAGAAAATTGTTATTGCCCTTGGCAATCAGTCGGTGATTAGGTGCATGCAGCGTGCAGGCATCACTTCCAGGTTGGCCATAGAGTGTCTTACCAAACTCAATACGTGCGCTCAGACAAATGAGCTCACACTTATGTGGGTGAGAGGACAGACGGTTATTCGATTTACAAGTTACACCTGCCGTAAGGCTTAAGTAACTTGGGTCATCTAAGACCTAGGGTAATAGTCCATGAAACAGACAACCAGAACTTTGCGCTGAACCACAACACGGACCCGTTTATGTTTTAAGACAAGTAAAACATACGAGGCATCAGGTGTGGCAACACGAACATGGAAGCTGTTTCAGAAATACAAAGTATCACCCAGTTCCCTGCTGATTAGGAGCATTATGTAATAAATTACATACTGCCCGTAATAGCAGTACTAGTTTAGAGTTCAGTAGTGACGTACTTACAATCCATCTACTGGTGAAGACGAGACCTACCCAATCTCTTGCATATTAAGACAGATATGCCAGCTCGGTCGTACCACTGCGCGACCCCGCCGGTCAATCTAGACCTGTGTAGCATTCACACAACCACAACCAGTACGAGACTCCCCCAAGGGCCAGCCCACGACAGTCATCTGGGCAACTCTATCCCGTCAAATAGAATCCACAACATCCCCGTAAAAAGACCAAAAACACACAAATGCAATTATGAAAAAGTGCATTCTTACTCATGACCGTGCTCAATGAGCACTTAAGGGCTAGGCTAACAATTTGCAGTTGCCGACTCAGCTGGAAACTATTGCACATGACTGGTACCTACTCTGTAGGACCTTTGCAACTGCCACTCATACTCTGGCCGTTCGGATTTCAACATCCAGATATAGAGTATTGGCCACTGTTCTCAGGGACTGCCGTGCTCAGTATGAGAACCCTTAGTTAAGACAACCATTTACAACACTTCCCTCAGTGACTGCCGTGCCAGTTTGAGGGTGCGAGTCAAGCAAGTCGACAAGCAATTCACTTAGGAAAGCCAAAGCGTCGACACTTTTACGCACGCATGCCAACACTTCACATCTGTTTTAACCAGCCGAATTAAGGTCTCAGTGCGGTGGATAGATAGGGTCTACCCCATTTGACGGGTAAAGACTGTCCCCGTACTAACAAGTTTTAAGGTCAATTGCTATACCTTCGCAGGCTTGTTTCATATCGATATGCCGAATATGACCTGCTACCAAGATGGGCGCCACCCCGAGCTCTTGGTTGGCCCTATCAGTTTTTACGTTTGCAGGACGTATCCTACAAACAACCATCCTACTTTATCCTGGCTGTGGACAAACAGGCGCAACTAAGTTGCTAACCTGACGGAGTTTGGGTGAGAGGACAGTCTGGCATAAAACATAATGAAAATGCTGATTCTTTAGCAAGAGAAGGATCAACAAAAGAATTCTGTTGACCAGAACCACGTACCGCCATAGGCGACAACATGGTGGCAGGCCTTATTAAGCAATGGACGGACTCGGAACACCGTACAAGGTGGGAAGAAGCTGTTAATTACAGCTGTTAAAACCAAAGGCGGCCGTGAAGTGCAAAAGTTATCCGATACAATTGCAGGACTTTAAGCTGTCATACTGCACTGGTCATAGGACACTGTTCCTACATGCACCATTTCAGGAAGATGACTCAGCCCGAGGACGATACGTGTAGGTTATGCCTAGAGGAGCCGAAAACAGCAGCACACATTGTGTGCCAGTGTCCGGCGGTGGCAAGCATAGGATTGACCATTCTGGGACGTCCATTTATTGGCGAAGCCGAGATTGGTAAACTGACTTACAAGGATATGCTTGAGGTGACAAAGGATGCTTATATAAGGAGCATCATCACGTATGAGTGCTCCGAGCGGTAACTTAATTTGTCCAATAGGGCACGAAAAGGGACCCACTGTGGTCCGGGGAACAGGGGGCGAACCTTCACGTGGCAACGTATCTGACCGCTTCAACCTGGCGAGGCCAGCCTTATCCATGTCGAAATCGTCTCAAGTCGACTCAAACCTCCAAGTGGTGTTCCCTGGGCAACGGCAAACTGGCATCCGTCAGTTTGACGGCTAATTTGAGCGGCGGGTCACTCCATAGACCTTAAACATGGAATGTGCGCAGGGTTTGGGTCCCGCCACATTACTACTGCCCAATGAAAACTAAACCGGCCTCGGATAAGAACCCCAATTACGTTGACGACCACCGCAAACGAAAAACGGACAATGATTTACGGATATGCACCTGGAATGTCCGCACCCTTTATAGGGAAGGTGCCATTATCCAACTGGCGGAAGCCCTCAAAACAATAAAGGCTGACATCACCGCCATCCAGGAAATGCGATGGAAAGGGCAAGGCTGCTCTAAACAAGCACACTGTGATATCTACTACAGCTGCCATGCGGAGAGGCGCGAATTTGGATGTGGATTCGTTGTTAGCCGGAAACTACGCCACCTTGTTTCCCGGTTCACACCTGTCAACGAAAGATTGGCCACGATTCGCATCAAGGCAACATTTTTCTCCATCAGCCTTATTTGCGCGCACGCCCCGACGGAGGAAAAGGACGAAGCCGTCAAAGACGCTTTCTACGCTAGTCTTGAGGACGTATACGACCACCTTCCGGTCCATGACGTGAAAATAGTCCTCGGCGATTTTAATGCGAAAGTCGGAAGGGAAGGCATCTTTGGCCCCACTGTCGGTCAGTTCAGTCTTCATGAGACCTCCACGAACAACGGTCTAAGACTGATCGACTTCGCCGCGGCGCGAAACATGGTAGTTAGTAGCACCAGATTTAAGCACCTCGACATCCACAAGGCTACCTGGCTGTCCCCGGATCAAAAAACGCGAAACCAAATTGATCATATTGTAATCGACATAAGGCATGCCTCTAGTGTTCTAGATGTGCGTACATTTCGGGGGGTTAACATTGACTCCGACCATTATCTTGTTGCAGCCAAGATCCGCATGCGATTATGCAATGCGAAGAACATACGCACAGGAATGCAACGAAAGCTAGATGTCGCTAAGCTGCAATTACAACGGACTGCCGAAGCCTACTCCGCTCAACTCTCGGTTAAGCTCAACCAACCAACCTCTGGACCCGACGACGCCGGCGGACTTTGGGCGCATATATCCCACTCCATACGCGCTGCCGCTGAAGAAGTCATTGGTTTCCGGCGCCCGCAACCTCGGAACCAATGGTATGATCAGGAGTGTCGCATTGCGACTGCAGTAAAAAACGCCGCTTATAGAAAAACGCTGCAGTCAGCTGCAACGCGAGCCGTGCGAGAAAACTACCGCGAAAAGAGGAAGGAAGAGAGGCGCCTTTTCAGACGCAAGAAAAGAGAGCAGGAAAAGCGTGAGCGTGAGGAACTAGAGGTATACCAGGGCAAGAAGGATGCACGAAAATTCTATTAACAGGTTAAGCGTCTAACCCAAGGTTTCAAGCCCGGAGCATCCACTTGTAGAGACGAAAATGGAGATCTGAATACGGATACGCAGTGTGTGCTGAGATTGTGGAGACGGCACTTCTCCAATTTACTTACTGGCGACGATTCCACCAATGCCGCCCATGGAGAGCGCAGTTCAGAGCTACCAATCAACAATGACGGAGTGGAAGTACCACCACCTAGCCATGAAGAGGTTCGAGTTGCTATCCAACGACTCAAAAACAACAAAGCAGCGGGTGCTGACGGCTTTTCAGCTGAATTAATTAAAACCGGCGGCGATGAATTGATAAGGCGCATGCATCAGCTCATCAGCAAAATATGGCTAGCAGAAAGCATGCCCGACGATTGGAACCTCAGTGTACTGTGCCCTATACTTAAGAAAGGAGACCCTACAATCTGCGCTAGTTATAGAGGTATCAGTCTTATTTCCATCGCATATAAGGTTCTCTCAAGCGTACTGTGTGAAAGATTAAAGCCGATTACAAAAACACTGATTGGACCTTATCAGTGTGGCTTTCGACCTGGTAAGTCCACCATAGACCAGATTTTCACGCTACGACAAATCCTGGAGAAAACCCACGAAAATCAAATTGACACACACCATCTCTTTGTCGATTTTAAAGCTGCGTTCGATAGCCCGAGAAGGGATTGCCTATACGCAACAATGTCTGAGTTCGGTATACCTGCAAAGTTGATCAGACTTTGCAGAATGACGTTGAGCAACACACGCAGCTCCGTCAAGGTAGGAAATGACCTCTCCGAAACCTTCAATACCGAAAGAGGTTTCAGGCAAGGCGATCCACTGTCTTGCGATCTCTTTAACATCATCATGGAGGGGATCGTACGAAAGGCCGGTGTGCATCGTAATGGCACCATTTTCTACAAAGGCGTCCAGCTCCTTGCGTACGCTGATGATATTGATATTGACGGCAGAACCAAGAGAGATGTTACTGCTGCTTTCGCCGCTATCGAAAAGGAATCAGCCAAAGTGGGTTTGACGATAAATGAGGGCAAAACAAAATATATGCTGACTACAAACAAAGGAGCTCGGCGTTTAGACTCCCACGTTTCATCCGGCAGCTATAACTTTGAAGTAGTCAAGGAGTTCGTTTACCTTGGCACCGCTATTAATACCAAAAACGAAATCAGCCTGGAGATAAAGCGAAGATGGTGCTAATAAGTAAGCAACTAAGTACAACTCTCGATCGACAAAACTAACACTCTACAAGACGCTCGTTCTACCTGTGCTGCTTTATGGCGCTGAGGCATGGGTAGTTTCGCAAACTGACGCAGCCGCTCTGGGGGTGTTCGAGAGAAAAATTCTTCGCAAAGTCTTCGGTCCTGTTCGAGTCGGCGATGACTATCGCATCCGAATGAACCACGAGCTGTATGAGCTCTACGATAACATTGACGTAGTTCGGCGTATAACTGTGCAGCGACTACGCTGGCTGGGTCATGTCCATCGTATGAACGACGAAGCTCCAGCGAAAAAGGTGCTGGAGGCGAGGGTCGCTGGTCAACGACGACGAGGGAGACCATGCCTCCGATGGATGGACCAGGCTGAGGAAGCCCTAACCGCACTTGGTGTATCCGATTGGAGAAGGCGCGCGCAAAGCAGAGGCGCCTGGCGAGAGCTGATGAGGTCGGTTGAAACCCGGACACGGGTTATTACGACCAACTAAGTAAGTAAGTAAGTGGTCCGCTTCGGCTAATCCCCGATTTATTATATATATCGTTTAATCTTATTTAATTTAAATAAATTACCATATCTTCGAATTTTACTTCTGATCAGAAATTTATTTTTCTTGACATTTTTTATCTTGAGTTTTTGATCAAATACTCTTGATCCTTGCTTTTTTTTTTTATCTAATCTTGATTGCGACTTTTAGAACATCAGTTTTAAGCTATTTTTATTACAAGCATGCATTGTAATTTAGTCGTTGTAATATTCATTTTTTGATTACTACTGTTTTATCCTAATTTTTGATACTTATATTTTTCACTTGATTCCCTTTTCGTTTCACTTTTTTTATTGTTACTTATAATTTTTGTATACACTTTATTTTCAGTTTGTTTT
The DNA here is from genome assembly GCA_914767935.1 of Coremacera marginata. Taxonomy (NCBI): domain Eukaryota; kingdom Metazoa; phylum Arthropoda; class Insecta; order Diptera; family Sciomyzidae; genus Coremacera; species Coremacera marginata. Next base: position 233,571,962 of record OU612043.1, on the reverse strand, counting down.
ACTTGTATTTTTGATTTTTGGCACTGGACAATTTTAAGGAAGCACATTTACCTACAGCTGTGGTCAAAAAACTACCACAATTGTACAACAAGTCATATATTATTAAAGAACAACACGTTTTTTACCTTTTCAACAAATGTTTTCTTATCAAATAGAAGTGCACTAAAACACAATTAATGTACAAGGAAAAAACCAAAGTAAATTAATAAAAAAAAAAACCCAACAAAAATTTAAAGCATTTTTAAAAAATATTATAAATAGAAAAAACCTCAAAATAAAAGCAGTCAATACAAAACCTTCAGTTTAAGCTATGAAAATAAGATGGTAAATTATGCCGGTGGTATTCATAAACGTTGCCTAACAGTTGCCTCTATTTTTTATATGGAAAAATGTATGGGAAAAACTAAGTCAACTGTTAGACAACGTTTATGAACACGGGCATTAATGTTTAAAAAATAAATGAATGATAACCTTCGAATCGTAAGACAGTTTTAACCTACGTATACTTTTTATGCAGAGTACACGTATAATTTATGTATATTACGAATGCAGGGTTAATTATAAAGATATTATTAATATTTTGTAGCATGACCATTACTTTTAAGAACTTCTTCATATTGTCGTTTCATTGAATAAACGAGCCCATGACATCTTCCTACTGGAATTGGCTTCTAGGATCCTTCAACTTAAGGGTGATCAAATAAGAGCTTCCTACTTTATTTTCTAAATAAAATTCATAAAAATCAATGTATTGATGCAAGTCTTTATTTGAAATGATAGTTCGGTTCCTACAACTCAATGTTTACAAATTATTGTGTTCAAATGTTGCCCAAGACTAGCTCTTAAAACGACAACTCTTTCGAGCATATCGGCCGGTATTCCTTGAATAACACGAGATATGTTGGTTTCCAAAGTGTCAATTGTTTCGGGTTTGTTGACATAAACAAGTGATTTAACATATCCCCAAAGAAAGTAATCCAATGGATGAAAGTAATCAAATCACATGATCTTGGCTGGAAGCTTAGTTGGAGGCTCATAACGACCAAAATAATGTTGAAGAACTCTATAACATTCTCTAACTGATGACTGATTTTGGTAGTCAGTTTCCACAATTAATAAACGTTGCTCAGGAGTAAGTCTATTCATGATTGAGACGTATTGAGTACTGAAGACAAACGTCATATGGAAAAGCCATTTGACACATAACAGCTGTCAAAACAACCCAGTTGGAAAAGGGACCTCGTATTGGATCACCCTTTACATCCCATATCTCCGGAACATTTTTGATTTAGAGTCTGATACTGATTTTTACATCCGTCTAAAGATTTTCAATTGGGTTCAAATAAAGCGACTGTGCAGGCTAAGCCAAGACACTAATATTGTTGATTCGAAACTAATTTTGTGCCTTTTTGCTAGTGTGCTTAGGATCATTGTCCTGTTGTATTATCCATTTTAGCGGAATCTCGAAGTCAGCATAATGCAGTATTATATTCTGCAAAATATCTATATAAATGTACTGGTCCATTATGTTGTCAACACAAGATATAGGTCCAACACCATAATAGAAAGAACATCTCCATATGAGAATTCTGGATCCACCATGTTTCATAGTTTTTTTAGTAAAACGAGACAAACACGACATATAGTGTTTGATGGAAGTCTTACATATTCTCGTGAGATCTTGCAACCAGATAAAAAGCTTTTGCTTTCGTCTGTCTCTAGAATGTAGTGCCGCTTTTGAGTTGACCATTTCACGTGTTCTTAAGGTAAGATCAATCTACGAGAAACGAGAAAAGTGGCACCTTTCAGGGACTTGGGGCATACAGGGCATTCTTTGAACAGTAGAAATGCTTGCAGACACATTTATTTCTTTTATTTCTGTAGCCGGTACTAGAGGATAACAAAATTCGTTTACGTCCACGTGTTTCTGGTTTTCTATATTACTTCATTGTATTTAAAATCATTCTTACAGAGCATCCTACCATTTCATGGATTTGCTTATATGTTATTACTGCATTTAGTAACCGTTTTACTATGGAGATTTTTCAGGAGTGCGCAATACTTGCCGCGTCCAACTTTAAGGAAAAAAGTCAAATGATTGTCAAAATAAATAAACATTTAAGGGATGTTTTAAGAAATATTACAAAAAAACACTTTACAAATCGATGACTGCGGCTATTATTTTGACTTCTCAAAACCTATGAGCACAACGATTAATGAACGACTGAAAAAAAAATTTAAGGTTTCGATCGCCTAATCATACTTCTTTAACCCTCCCAGTGTTCACTGTGACGATAATGTCCTACAACTTTTTGCGATGTTACTCGTTTTTGTCTGTTCCAAAATTATTTGCGCAAAACTGTACAAATATTTTTGAACAAAACCATCTTTATGCTTTCATTTAAGGCGGTCTTCTCATTCAAACCCCGTTTTTTGGACCCTTTTTAAAAAAATTCTTATTTGAAAACGCAAAGAATAATTGAAAACTTTTTTTATTTATTGTATTACAAAAGGTTCAAAGTAAATAAAAAATTTTTTTGCCTCGATACGTGGGCTGTTCAAAAAGTAATGAGACTTCAAAGTTGGTGGTGAAAAAAAAGGTGTCGTCACGGCGGCCACGATTCCGGGTCTCCGGAGCGTCTGAAATGAAAAAAAAAAACGGGGTTATAATCAGTATAGATGTAATTCTCGGGTGAACCTCAAGCTTAATTTTGTGATTTTTTTTGACAAAATGGCGGCCATTCAAAAAAAAAATTTCAATTCCGGGTTTTTTTTTGTAGTTTAGTGTAAAAAAAAAATAGTAAAAAACTTTTTAAAATTATGGTTCACCCGAGAATGGTGACAATTCTGCGTCGATTCCACTTTGTTTCATGAAAATCGGTTCAGTTGAACTGGAGATATCATGGCCGCCAGTTCGAAAAACGTGGGTTCGAGATAAACGCGTTAAAGTTTGAAGTAATTTTTTTGGGAAAAAAAAAAAAAATCAAAAATGTTTAAATGCAGTTTTAAAGAGCTGACAATTTTTACTTACAAATATTAGTCGGCGATGCCAGCTCCATACAGGCCACCTTCCTCTTTTTCGTAGAAACTGCTTTCTGCTGCCCTCTCTGCTCTGCGAGCCTTTCTGCCAGCTTTTGATGATGCTCTTCTTCCTTCTTGGCTTCCCAATATTTGCAGCTGTTACACAGACGAGATTTTACGACAGTGTCAACAATTTTTTTGGAATGCTTGGCAATCAAAGTTGCGACACCATAGAGGGAAGCAAAGCCACGCTTCTTCCAAGTCCCATCCCCCGACACAGTACATAAAGTGGGATCGCACTCTGGATTCGCTTCGATCATAGCCTCTTTTTCTTCTCCAATAGCTTTTGAAATGACATGTTCGTACATGGCTTTTCCAGCAACGTACAAATTTTGTAGGATAGTATAGTACAGATTGTTGGACAAACTTTGTCCGAGGTCCATGAGGCCACAAAACATGGTTATACCTTTTGGCCCAATCCCTAAAAGCCACATGGCAACAACCAAGCGTCGATTAATTTCATATGATTTTCCGATCATAGGTGACGAAGGAATATATGTTGTGCGTAGGCAGGCGCAGTTCAAAGCGATTTTAAATCCAACTCCATTTGGTGAGGCTTCTGAGAACTCAATTTTTTGCTTGCATGAGGCACAAATTACCAACGCTGACAACGTGGTAAACACAGAACAGAACTCGAGAATGCAATACTTCAAATTGTTTTTGATTGATACTTCGTCGTCTTCGTTATTCTTGAATTTCTTGGCCGATGTACTGGTATATTCAGAATCCTCTGGTCTAAGATGCTGATTTCCACTAAACCCGCGTTTTTTAGCACGATTCTGACGCTCACTTGGGCGTTTTTTTTTATTACTTTTCCGATCCATTTTACAAAAATCACAATAAATTTATGAAAAATTTACTTTTCCGTTCACTGAAGCGCACGCGTCTGTTGCTCAACTCGATACAAACTGAACTAAATGATGCTTTCAGTTGAACACCTGGACTCAAAAAATGCTTCAACCCCTAAAATAAGCAGAAATGTGTATTCGTATGTTTGTATGAATATGTGTGCAAACACGTTTTTACCTAACAATAAACATTTTCAACGGAATTCGGTGGTTACTTCATGCCGCTTCGTTCGAAAATGAGTCGAAAAAAATAGCTCATTTTGACGAAGACCTTGCTTCACAAAAAAGGCTGTATCTTCTAAAGTATTTCGAATTTCTAAAAATCCTTTTAGGGGCATATTCACAACTACCCAAGCTATAAATAAATGCAAAAAAAAAAGTCGAAAAAAAAGTTGCTCAATGAGAAGACCCCCTTAAGCCGAAAACTAAAACCCACAAAACAAATTTGGGGTTAAAATATGTCTCTAAAATGGTGACAAATTATGGGAAACAAAATCGTCATAATGGACACATAACGTAAGCAAAATATAGTGGACACAGGGAGGGTTAAATAACAACATTGTAGTAATAATGGTTTTATACAGTACGGAGAAAAAAAAAAAAAAAACCAAGTGAAAGAATAACAATATTAAAAACGATTTGAATTGGGTAACAATGCTGCTATTTTTTTGACCGCAACTGTATTTGTGTTAACTTGAAATTTTTGATTTTTAACGTTTTTTAGTTTAACTAATTTTTTAGATAGTATTTTTTTTTTATCTTACATTACTATAGTGTTTTTTATTTTGACTTTGTGATTACGCTTGAAAGATGGAAAAAAATTAAATTTTCTTTTTATTTGTTATTTGTTATTTTTCTTTAATTTTTATAAAGTTTCTATAAAGTTTTCCAGATTTTTTTTATTTTTTTTTTTTTTTTAAAAGTTTTTCAATTCAACTGAAATAAAATGTATTACAATACAAATTTTCCGAATAATTTTTCAACAATTTTTTTTTTCTCCCACCCCGAATGCTCAACCAAACTCAACACTACAGCTTTTCCCTGTCTTTTTGCTGTCAAAGCTCTCAAGTGCTCATATAAAATTTATGCAAACAAACCACAAAAGCCACACAACCTAAATGTACTAGGTAAGGTGCATAAAATTTAAATTAAAACTTCAAATCAAGCAACCATTTCGTCCTGTTTGTTCCGTTCGAATGCAGAGTAAATGAAGCACATTTATAAAAAAGCACACGCTGCCATATGCTAGAGTTGAAAGAGGTGGCAGCAGCAACAGTAGCTGAAAAATTAAATGAAAAGTAAGGTTTTAGTGGAGGGTGCACTTTGTCAGTGGTACTTGCCTTTCATGTGTTGGCATTTCTTTTTCATCTTCTCAGTTTAGTTTCTATTCCTGTTTAAAATTAATTTATTCATTCTGCAAAGGTATGCTCTGGTGACCCAAATTTTGTTATTGTCAAAGAGAAAAAAAAACAAAATTGAAATAACAAAAAGATTTTGTTTAACATATGATTTTATCTCAGCATTCAACACTGCTTTTAAGAGGGGGGAAAAACAACAAATCAATACACATTGACATGTTTTTTCAAGAATTTAGGGAAAACCAACAATCAAAACTGTTTCAGCTATATTTTATTTCAGAGATAATATTATTCTTACAATTGATTTAAAGATATTTATATCAATAGAATTAAGTTCATCACTAAAGACAGTATGTAGGGAATTTTGTCTACAGATGTTTTTGAATGTAACTTGTGTTAAAATCGGTGTCATTGTATTGATTGCAATCAGTGTAACAGTATAGGAAATTAAAATAAAAATACCGAACAGATACAATTTTTAGAGGTAAAATTTTGTAATAAGTTGCATTTCGGCTTACTATTTTTTTGATAATTTTTTGTCAAAAATGGGGCACGGAGGTCCACCAATTGCTCTAAGTTTTATAAAAAAAAAAGTTTTATGAAGAAAAATTATAATTACGTATATTTTTTCGTATGACTGTATTTATTACTTATTTATTTTTTTAGTCGTCAGTTTAAAAATGTTACTTTTATATATTGTTTCTAATGCTTGGTTTTCACTATGTCAATTTCAATGGTCAATTGCTGTCAATCAAATGAAAAATTCCAACCGTAGCATTTTTTCTATGTTTGACAATGAAGAAAAATTAAAAACAACTGAAATATCGAATTGAGCTATACAAAAAATATAGAATAATTTTATTTAGGTAATATTTTAATTGATTATGTTTTAAGTCGTCATACAACTGACATAGTGAAAACCAGGCTTAAACTTTTCAATATTTACTTTGTGGTCTTGTTATATACATTTTTTTTTTTTTTTTTTTTAATTAATCATTACTTTTTAAGCTTTACTTTAATATATTATTTTTTATTTTTTTTTTGAGATCTTGACGTACCGATTTTACCGTATTGTGTATCTTTCCATGGTTCAAATTGAGTTAGTCTGAAATTTAGAAATGCCAAATGAAATGCAGAAAATAACTTGACGTTTAAGTGTGGTTCACATTCAACATCGGCCCTTAAAATTTAACCACCCTTTATAAAATATATTAAATCAAAATCTCAAAAAAAAATTTCCAAAGTCAGAACATTTCAAACCGAGATCTATAAATTCGAAAAAGGTTCCGAAAAAATACTTTTAGTGGGAATTCATTTATAAAACTTTTTTGAACCTTGAACTTGGAAAACAGGAAAATCTGTTTATTTTGTAACCGGCATTGATTTGCCACAATTTTGATCCCTGAACAACAGTTTAAAGACGCCTATTCATGAATGAAACCCTGTTGAACAAGAAACAAGTAAAACATTTTTCGAAAAATTCGAAAAACACAAAATAGTTATATCTTCAAAAGTTCGCTGAATAGGTAATAGTATAACCTTTCGATGCCCTGAATTCTTACTTTCATATGAAATTTAAAGAAAAAAATCATAAGTTTTTCAGGCTCATTTCTTAAACTTAGGACATCAAACTACTTATGAGTTTATAATTCATTCTTATATTTGTTATTTATAAATAAAACAAATGTAAAATACAATTTATGTAATAAAAAAAAAATAAGTTATTGGTGAATTTCTGAAGATTTTGTCACGTGCTATTTGGGATTGCGCTATTTTGATATTCTTTAATTTGGAGACTTTAAGCTGTAGAGATTTTGGCTTTTGATATTTTGGTTTGGAGAATCTGGTTGGTATATTTCGTCAGATATTTCGCACTCAATTTGGTGATTTTTTTATATGTGAAGTTAGATCGCGAGTAATTTTTGTCAGGAATTCTGATATTATGCTGTAATGTGCTCGATTTGTGCTGCAAAGTGCAGTTGAAATATATAAAATAAAGATGCGCATTATTATAAAAAGCCAGCTTTGCTATAATTTTTACATTGTACTTCGATGTGCTCGCCTTGTGCTGCAACATGTCGTTTAAACCAACACTTAAGGGGAGGGTAAGGTTTGTTTCGTCTAAAAAAGAGCTTTTTTTAGGAATTTTTTTAGAAGAATTTATTACTGTAGGTTTATTTTACATATTATTATTATATAAAAGTACAACATTTGAAGAATATTTAAAAAAATTTTTGTTCAAAAATAGAAAAAATAATGGATTTATTTTAGATCTCCTCAGGCGCCTCGAAAAAAAGTGTTTGTGAGGTGACCAGCCTACAGCATCACTGGATCATCTGAAACCAAAAAATCAATATGCTTACTTTAGTTTATTACTTTAGCTCTCCAGTCTCATCGATTTTCTTTTTTAATTTTTAAATTTTTAAGTTTTTGGCACCATTTTTACGATTTCAAAATTACGATTTTTGACGAAAAATCGACCTATTTGTTATTGTGAAATTGTTAGTAATTAAAAAATTTGAAAAACTCGACGTAACTAGAAAGCTATTTGCATGTAGAATGTGTGTACAAAACTTCAAAACGAGCGGTGAAGTAGTTTTATCTGTAGGCTGGTCACCGACTTTAAAAATTACATGTTTGGGAAAATCGATTTAAAGTTTTGTAGACTGAAAAAAATTAAAATATCTTGAAAAACACTGGATTTACTTATAAAATACGTAGATGTCATAATCGATGCCGGGTCCATACAGTACATCACTATCATCCACGTTATCTAAGGCATCTATTTGCTCCGGTCTACGTAAAACTCTGCCTGCTTTGATCTCGCGAGCAGCTTGCTTGTCCGCTCTACCGATCCGCAAAGAGTCTGTCGTGCGCGCCCATTCATGCGCACTTGGTCCTGAAGTGATGCCTAAATGTTGAATGAAGGTCAGAAAGAGTGATGCTGCTACATATGCTGCTACAATTTCAGTGACAGTTGCGGTACCACTCACTGATTTGGAACTAATTTTCCATATGAGTTGGTTGTAGCTTTCGTTGTTGTTCTGCTTGAAACCACCCAGACAACGTTCAAACAGCGTGTCTTTGCGTAAACCTTCATGTATTGTCTTTATTGCGTCTAAAACATCAGCTGGAAGTGGAGAGTAACAGTGTTTGAATGATCGTTATGTTTTTGTAGCTTCAGCCTTCTTCAACGCGCACCACGATTCATCGCATCGCATTTTTATGCTGGGGATTTTGATCAGTCGAAGAATAATGATAAAAAGTCGTCCATATAGCGTTCCTCATTTTGCCCACAGAATGGAGATTTCTTCGGATTGCTAGTCCATAATACACTGTTAATTTGTCGAGCATGTTACTAGTTAGTTTGTCTTTACCGGAAAGAGTTTTCCTCTTCACTTTTTTACGAGTTTTCGTTTTTGCATCGACCACGTGTGATTTCACTTAGTCACGCAGACGTTTGCCCGTCCTTTTTTGGACGTGTACAAAACACTCTTTCTTGTTTATTATAAAGTTATCACCATAAGGTTTTGCATTGACTACTTCAGTGTAGGTTTTCACCAAATCGCCATCACCAATATAATTACGGTATTTTACTTTTAAAAACTCTATCGAACGTTGAAACATTTTCACGATAGCGCTCACTTCCATATTACCGGATGGCCCACTGTGATTTGATTCGCATTGGTTCTTTATTCACGTGCTCCTCGTGCCACTTTTCATATTCTAAAGGTCCATGTTTTTTGCTTCAGGTTTCACATAAGTTACAGTACGAACTGCTGACAAAAATATCAACAACTTTGCCGGTCCAATAGCCGGTCAATGACGATACACCAAAAAGCGAATTAAATCCTCTTTTTTTTCCACTTGCCGTCACCGGATACTGTAATTTCGTCTGTATCTTTGCGATTATTTTGTTTACAAGTCTCTTATTTTTTATGCTTTGATGGCAGAAGCAAAATATTTATGCGCAACAGTTTTTACGCTGGTGTTCATTTTTTTCATGAAAGCATTGTAGCACGGTTTTGAAATAAAACTACTTGCCATGTCCATCAATCCACAAAATTGCATACACCAGTCATGACCTAGGTCTAAAACTCGCATTACAAATGCAAATCTATTTTTTATTTCGTAGGCATTACCATTAATTCTTTCACTCGACGGAACATAGTTTGGAATTTTGCACTTTTCACACGCAACTTTTATTTTGAAGCGAAGACCTTCTTTTTTACAATATTCAAATGCCACTGAGCTATCACACGTTTTACACTTTCATAAAGTTGCTACAGTAGAAAAAGCTAGAAGAAAGTCTATAATTCGATAATGTTTTTTTAAGATCTTCCGCGACTTCAAACGAAGCATTCCAATTTGATTTTTTTCGCTGATGCACTAGACCAGAGTTAGACATTCCTACACAACCGCAAACTCGGCACTTATGTCTATGTATTTGTGCATTGAAAAGCTTTGTGCTGTCAAAAGAAAAGATGGTTGCGCGGAGTAAAGCTTCTAAAAAGGTAATTGCGCAGAGTAAACATTTAAAAAAGGTGGTTGCGCAGGATAAATTTTTTAAAAGTTGTTTTGATACACTTGTAAAATATTTAGTTTTTTTAGTGAATGGTAATGTTTATTATTTATAATAATGTTTACAATAATGTTTGCAAGCAAAACAATAAGCGAAAATGCGCATCTGAAAGCTCTAGCAGCGTGCGTGTTTTTTATTACGTTTGAAGGGAATACGCATCGACATCCTCCACTCATGAGTTTTCAAATCATACTGAAAGCTATAGCAGCGTGCATGTGCTTAAATACGTGTGACGGCAGAGAAAGCCCTTTGCCCGCGCTGCCGCCAGTTGATTAGCTCTGCACTAGACACTCTCACTTTCGTTTTTCGATCCTTGGGCCACTCTGTGCACGTCCTTCTCTGCCAGTTAGTTTCGGCATTTTTTCGATGATAAATACAAAATCACTAAGAAAACTAAGCAAAAACAAAACGGAGCACGAGTTAACGAAATCGGAGCAAAACTGAAATGACGCACATATCTGCTCTACTAAGCGTTTAATTTTAGACTGGAAAGAATGGAAAAAACTGGATTGGATTAGAATGAAAAAATGAAAAAAGTTGTCAAACCTTATCTCCCCTTGAAATACAATTAGATATTGAAAGGTTTTTAAAATTTTAAGTTTGATAAATTAAAGCTAAAATGTTCCTTCTTAATATTAATCTTTAATTGAAGAACTATGATAAAATAATTTATATGCAAATTTCTAGAGTAAAAATTTTTAAAAAATTGTTATATTTTGCGCCAAGCTGTATCCAAAAAACTAAAGCATAACGAAAAGATGCATAAGTTGACAAAAAAGAGAAAAAAATCTCCACTATAATGCATTTACTGCTTGCATTATTCATAAGAATGAAATAATTTGCACGGTATACAACAGTTACTTAAAATTCAAATGAGCGGGAGTAAAGCGAAAAGAAACACAAAATACTTATTCACACTTCAGCCCAAAAAAAAAAAAAAAGGAGCACATGTTGCAAACTGGTATTACTTCGTTTTTGCTGAGTTTTTCTTTTTTGTGGGTTTTAGCATACAAAAACCATTTTAAAATTTTTAGTCCTTAACGACCAAGGAAGCACTGAGTGGAACAACAATGTCAAGTTTTAGCTGAAGCCATGTTGTCATATATACCTTTATTTTTTACTTTATCCACCCCACTCCAAAGTGACACTTTTACTATGCTAACATTACTCAAACCAGCCCCCTAAATACGCGCATATTGAAGGGTTAAACACTGAGTTGAAACCACACGCTGATGTTTCTCGCATAGTCTCTGGGTTGCATTTATATTTAATGCATTTTTTTCTGTTTGTATTTCTATACCATACTGGTGACATTTTCCCACATCAAGAGTGTGTATGGAATTGCTGTGGGAGGCATTTTAAAATGGAAAAAAGTGTAACGAAGTTTACATTAGGACACTCTAGGGATATTTTTAAGCAAAGTCATACTTTTACATTTACTTAAAATAAAATGTTTTGCTGACTTAAGCAATTTTTCTGCTCCATTTCGACAAGAGGTGGTTGGTGGTGGTGGTGGTGGTGGTAGTGCTGAGTGTATGGCAAATTAAGTTTACTACACCAGGATGTGAAATATTTTAATTAAAATCTAGTTTAAGAGAGTAGTCGGGAGCTTTCGTTTTTAGTTACACATAGAATATATATAAATAAAATACCACTTAAGAGTCCAGTCAAGAACCACAACACACTAAAGTACACAATTAAAATAAAAAAAAAAAACTTCTCATTGCCAAGTCAATTTTTATGAATCCTTACGCAGGACCTATAAGCATAAAATTAAGGCAAAGCATAAGTTGCTTTCTACTTCTAAGAACTATCTACAAGAAACCGAAAAAAAATTAACACAACCGCATTGAAATGAATTGAAATGAGATGAAACGATAAAGGAGCAAAAAAATATTTGACACAGAATTCAATTTATATGCCACGTTGAGGCAAACGGAAACCCAAACTCACATCACCAATGAACATGATCAAAACTGGGTAAGAATAGATAAAAAAAAAAAAGGAAAACACAAAAATAAAAGTAGTAAACATCACAACCAGGAGATAAACGAAGGCATCTAGTTTCGTCCAGTTCCTTTTGCCAAAGCTTTACCGAAGAATGGAGACACATAAAAATAAGAATAAAAATAATAAACTGCTACCTAAATGTTGTTGTTGTTCTTGAAATCTGACGCGTTATAGAAAAACTGACAGACACGATCGTATTCAAAAGACGAGTTTTCTTTGAATGGCTTTTGTTAGAAGCTTTTGTGCAAAAGCTTTTGTAGAGAATTGCAGTGAAACAGCTTTTGTAAAGGACTTTTCTAAACAAATTTTTTTTTTAAAGATTAACTTAAAAACCTTATCTAAGAAGTTTCCTAAGATGTATTTGTTAAAAAGCTTTTGTAAAAAACTGTTCCTTTAAAAAAAAGCTTCCGCTTAAAAGATTTTGATAAAAAGGTCTTGATGAAAATATTTTTTAATGTTAAAAAGCTTTTGTTAAACGGATTTTTTTTAACTTTTGTTAAAAGCTTGATTGAAACTCGATTAAAAACTTAAAGATTTGTAAAAATGTTTGTTAAAAGGCTTTTGCAAAAAGCATTTCTTAGAAGACTTTTTGTAAAAAGCAATTGTACAAAGCTTTTTTTGTTTTGTAAAAAGCTTTGTTACAAAAGGAATGGTTTCCGAAAATAACATATCATAAAATTCTTTCATTTCATTTAATTTTTTACACAATTTTTGTTTAATTTCACATCTATTAATTTCAAAGTTTTTGTAATAAATGTTTTTGTAAAAAGATTTGCTAAACATATTTTGATAAAATCTTTTGGTTAAAAATTTTTTAATTTGTTTTGTTTTTTACAAGCTTTTACAAAAACGCTTTAAAAAAAGCTTTTTTTATTATTTATTTAAATTTTTATTAAATTTGTATTTAAATTTTTATTATTTTTTATCTTTGTTTTGTTAAAAAACTTTTATAAAAATCTTTTTGTTAAAAATATTTGAAAAAGCTTTTCGTTAAAAATTTTTAAAAAACTTTTCATGAAAAGCTTTTGTAAAAACTTTTCACAGGCTTCTTTTAAAAGGATTTGCTAACAGCTTTTGTACAAAGCTTTTTTTTTTGTAAAAATTTTTTTGTCAAAAACATTTTGTAAAAAGGATTCTTCAAAATCTCGTGAAAAACTTTGGAAAAAGCTTTTGTCATAAAAAAATAGTTTCCGAAAGATCATGTTATAAAAATAATTGTTTAACCCTAGAGTACTAACCTACGAATAATTTACTCACTTCTTACGAGTAATATAACGTATAGTTAACGGAAGGTTAGTATTCTAGGGTTAAAGAAGTTATATAATAAAGAAATATATACCCAAGCTTTATTTAAAAAAGCTTTTGCACAAAACTCTTGTAAAAAGCTTTTGTAACTATTTGGTATAATAGCAAAAGCTTTTGTATAGTTTTATGTCAGCCACTTTTTCAAGAAGCTTTTAAGAGCACATTTATTTTTTAAAAGAGCGCCTGTTTTTAAAAAACTTTCTTTGCAAACCTTAACACCCTTAAAAGGTGAGCTATTTATAAATACTTTCAGAGGAAAAAATATTAAATATTATAACTAGAATCAACACATTAAGAAATATCTCCACAGACAAAACCAAATTTCATCTATTTGTTTCTTTAATTTGGCTTCTTGAAAATTTTTCTGAAAAAAAAAAACCTTTTAATAAAAAATTTTTTTTTTTAAATATATAATTAATATATTTACTAAAAGTCTTTTTTTAAAATTTCAGCTTTAACAGCCTTTTTTAAACTTTTCTAATGAAATATTTCTAAGGCTTTAAAAGATATATTTTTGAAGTTGTTTTTATTTTTGAAGTTGTTTTCGATCGGCCGAAACCCGGACACGGGTTTTTACGGCCACCTAAGTAAGTAAGTAAGAAATTTTGAAGTTGTATATTTAAAATCTATTTTCGAAAGATTTAAAAAAAGTTTTTTGTCAAGATTTAAAATTTTGAAGAGCTTTTATTCATTCAAAGCTTTTGTTAGGAAAATTAAAAATCTTGTGTAAAAAAGATTTCAGATAACTTTTTAGATGTTTATAAAAAAAATTTCTTTATGATAATGTGTAAGGTATCGCACGTAAGGTATCACACGCCAACACTTGTGTTGTCTCATATGGCCTAAGATTTTAATAGCTTTTCTTTTGAGAAGTTTTTTTTCTTATTAATGCAACAAAATGAGACAAATAATAATTTAACTAGGCAAATCAATTACAGTGCAAATGTTTAATTTAGAGATTTTAAAGACATTTCTCCAAAATTTAAATTTGGAGTTTAAAACTTTAAAAAAAGGGAATTAAAAGTTGTTTTTTTTTAAGCTTTTAATATTTAAAACTTTTTATAAAATTCGGAAAACATATCTGAACATGTTGGAGAACTTAAAGGAAAAAACTCGAAAAACTTTTATTGCAAATTTTAAATTTGAAATTTAATTTAAATTTTAACATTAACCTTAACATTAATTTGTAACTTTATCTATATGTGAATTTCAGTAAATTTTTTTATTTGAATATTATCTAATGAAGCTTATAATCTAAATATAAAACGGTGGCAAGATTTTCTTTCTTTACTCACTTGTTTTAAGTACTGAAGGTGACAAAAAAAAAATGAACTAGATAAAAATTATCAGGATTTGGTGGGCTCTTGAGTGTGGTTCACAAAATTAAGCCCAAGTTGTGAGGATATTCTTTCAAAAGAACCTACCTTTACACGATATATTTAATAAAACGATTTGTTATATTATTTTTGAATTATTACCTCTCAAACCACGGTAAATCTTAAGAAACAGAACTCAAAAAGGACACATAAGAAAAAACTGCTACCTCTTGACTTGTTTTGAAGCTATTTGGAAGCACTTTCTTTTATGGAATTTATGAGAAAAAATGCCAAAAAAAAAATGTTTAACAGTGAGTAAAAAATAATACACTGAACCAAAAACGTACATAAGATCTGAGAAAAAGTTTTTTTGTTTCAATGAATTGGTTCCATGTACGAGAGTCCATTGGTTCAACGAATCTCACTTCTTAAATTTTATGAGCTTTTTCTTACAGCCAAAGAATCGATTTTTTAAATAAAGGAAATAGTTCTTACTTTCAAAGAACATACTCAGTAGACTATTGTAAATACATTGAAATCAATAAACTCGTACATTCATTTTAAGAACGCGTTTTTTGGGAGTAAGGCAAAGTTAATTTAATCAAAGTATATTTTTCTTTGAAACAATTAATAGAGGCTCATTGAATCAATGGATCAAACATTGGAGAGCAATTCTTTGATTTTTTTATTGTTTTAGCTATTATATTATATAATTATAGATACTATTATCAGCTTGTCGGAAGTTAAAAAATCCCCCACTTGGTCTCAACTATTTTTATAGACTGGGCCAAACTATAAAATTCTAATTTGTGGTAGTAATCCACTTTCATGACATGACTTTCTGTGGCAGGTAGGCGTGGTTTTTATTTGATTCAACATATCCTTTTATTAAGATTTAGTTATTTCAAGCTAGTGTCTAATATTTATTTAATCTTATACATGTGTCAAGTCTACAGTTCAATTTATATGGGATTCATGAAGGTTTTTTTTTTTTGTGACGTCACAATGTTACCATTTTTATTAAGTCATTTTGAATAAAAGATGGACATGATTTATATCCGATTTGTTTTATAGCCGAAGACAAAATTAAAAAAATCAAATTTTGAACAAAATCTTAAAACCGAGGGCTGTAGTCGTGTTCACAGACAGACATAAAAATACTTAATTGGCTCAGATCTTGGTACTGAAGTGATTTTTATTCAAAATTCTTAATGATAATTCACTTAATGTTGTGTGTCTTCTTTGAAGCATTCATTATCTAATAAATACTACTACATGTCATGTCCTTGACAACTTGCAATTTCAACGTTGTACTCTACAGTTCACAGGCCTTGAATTTTTCAGAGTTATTTTCGCTACTTTCATGGAAATTCTGTGATAATTTTCGGCATTTTTGCATTGTGGCAAGAAAATATCTAATAATTTGATTCTTTTTGTTCGCACTCTGCGCGTTGCCGAATGTCCTGAAGGGTTTTTTTTTTCGCCCATACTCGGGTAATGGTAGCAGCTATCATACAAACAACAACAAAAGCCAGGCTTTAGCGTAGAGTTGCTAAAAAAATGTTGCCAAAATAACAATAAAATAGAAAAAACACAGGGTCATTTGCAAGCACAAAGGAGATACATCCTTTTCTATGACCAACAGCTATGTTGTTGTAAAAATGTATGTGACTAGTGACCGCGTACGAGTGACTACGTAGACTTTGATGTGTGCCTTGCAGTACAATGTCACAAACGAAACTGGAGTTGAAATGTTTTGAAAAAAAAATAAAAGAAATTTCTTTCGAAGTTGGAGTTTTAACTTAAAATTGAGCAAAATAAATTAAAGATCTTATTTCAAGTAATAGTTTAGAACTTTACAAAATTATAATATATGGTAAAAACAAAAATTTTTTATATATTAATATTATAAATTATTATAATTTATAAATTTTCTAAAATTTGCCGTGTCAATTTTAAGTCATCTTTTTGACATGATTCAAAATCCAAAATTCATGAAAAGCTTTTCTGTGTTCAAAAGCTTAATTGAAGTATCATCAAGTTGGGCCACACATAGGACTCAGGGGTCAATATAAACATGTCGCAAAGAGTATTCAATTAATTTCCTATATTTAAATCAGTTACCAGGACTCGTTTCTGTGTGTGTCTGTGTAATCTATTGGCTCGCAATGATAATGTGCTTTATAATCAATGTTGACCACAAACAGAATTTTGTATGGCTGTTTTTATTGCAATTTTTTTTGCGATAAAACATGAGCTTTTGTTGTTGTTCTGGTTTTTGCTGTTATTGAACATTTAGAGGTTGTTAACCACGGCAACCGCTTGCCTGAGGATAATCTAGTTGAATGACCAGGTATGTACATTTTGTGATCCTTTTTATTCCAATCCGTTTTAATTAAATGTCTACGATGTGGATTAATGCTTACATGGTCGCAATGGACAATATCGAGACACGAAAACATGCACAGATGCCCACATGAACCTGACACACACACACACACACACACACGTGTAGCCATTTACTGCCAGGATTATTTTTCAATAACGGTAATTAATTACATGTTGGTATGAGGTAGGTTAGAAAAAAACAGCAAAATGAAGAAAAAGAAAGAAAAATACTCAAAACGTGTTGAGACACGGGTCAGAAGAAGGTTAGTCTAGAGAACAAGACATTTAAAAAGTAGCATTAGAAAATAATTGAAAAAGAATTAAGCTCAAATTCCGGTGTGTTGAAAAGAATCACATTGTTAGTTGTTTTTTTTGCGCCTAAATATATTCCAACAATTGAAACAAAGACAAAAATTTTTCTTTTAGGAAAACTTAACCGAAGCAATGTGACTAAAAATGCAAGATAATAGTTTTTACTTAATCCGTCACACATTTAACTTTAAAAACTTTACTAGCGTTGCAGAGAATTTTCTGTAAAACTTTTGGCAACAATTTTGTAGAAATATTCTTGATTTGTTTTTTTCTCATTTTAAATACGTAGAGGTATGCAAACATTGTATGTCTGGCACCTGTCGTGGGTTGATTTTGTTGTAGTTTCATCTACCTAGTATTTTTTTTTTTTGTAATTGTTGTTGTTGTTGCAGCACTTACTCGTGCAGCAAGTTATACAAGAATATATTGCATATTTTAAGGAAGAAATAATGTTGTCTCAACTTAAGCGCAGAAACATGTCGGCTTAAGTATGCCAACGCAAAGGATATGTAAAGGTAGTGCAGAGACAATCATTTCATAACCGACTTTGAACGGTGAAGTGCTCAACTTTTATTTGAGTTACGAATTATATGCAAAACGTACAGTACAACAAGCTAGAGTGCAAAAGTTAATGGCAAAAAAAAAATACTAAGGAAAAAATAAAAATCAGAGTAAATATTCAGCACTTAACTAAGAGGATGATGAGGGAATTAAGAGAGAGAGAGAGAAAGAGAGTCAGTGTGTGTAATATAAACATTCATTTAAACATTGCTTTTTAAAGTATATTTCATTCACGTTTCACATATTTTGGCCGGAATTAGCGAAACGTTTTAAAGAAACGAAAATAACTGGACGTACATGAAAAGATTTTAGCGATTGTAGAATATTGATATAAGGCTTTGGATCAACAAGTAGAAAGATAAATACCATGCAAGTTGGCTACAAAAGATAATTGAAATACTTCATTCCTGGTTAACATTGATACTTTAAAATCGACCCAATACTGTAATGTTTACAAAAACTCTAAAATACAAAAATGCGAATTAAATGTGCTCTTTGTAATAAACTATAACAGATTACCACAAAAAGCAACTTATTTATTTTCGAATTTTAAAATATGTATTTACGTTTTTAAAACCCGCACATAAGGGAATTTGTTTAATCTCTTAATTGCAAATTGCAGCACAACTTGAGCACATCGCAGCACAATTTATTTAATTGTAAAAAAAAATCTTTACACGCACTTTAATGAATAGCACAAATAAAGCACATTGCAGCACAATTTGCAAATTCCTGAAAAAAAAATTCCGAGTGCTGGACGTTCTTTGAATTCAAAAAGCCTCATCATATAAAAACCATACCCTATCCATTAATTTTCTTGTCCAATGCAGCATAAGATAGCACACGTAATTGACATTGGAGAACATAATTTTTTGACAACACAGGTGTATATATACGTTTTTCTAGTTACTAGTAAGGAATGGAACTGCGGCAGGACCACGAAGCTAAAATACACCCCTCGGCCGTACTGAAGTATATCCGAAGTCTTTAGACGTCTATAAAATTTGTATGTTTAATCTGCAAAAATATTTGTGTCATACGCTTAATTTAATTTTACCCTTAGCTGCTACATAGAGTAATTTGTAAGCAAAGTAAAATGCCACGCCCACTTTTCTAGTATAAAGACTCCACATTTTACCGAAGAATATATGTATGGGTTGGATAAACGACGTGGGCGGAACTTGGGTACATACAGACACGATGTCTTTCAGTTTTATATATTTAAGAAAGTTTTTCAATTTTGATGACGTCACTTTGTATTGAAGGTAGACGTGTAAATATCCAAAATATCATAGTGATAGTCTATATTATATGTATATAAAAGCCTATATGCAAAATTTCAAGACATTTCTGCAATTTGAGCAGATTTTTAAGGGATTTTACGGTTAATATATATAGCTACTTTGCATGGGAGGTAGGCGTGGTTTTGATCCGCTTTTTCCAAATTTCATAGTGAGGATTTATATTGAATATCAAAGCATATGTGTCAAAATTCAAGGCCAGATATGGATATGGATATGGATATGGATATGGATATGGATATGGATATGAATATGGATATGGATATGGATATGGATATGGATATGGATATGGATATGGATATGGATATGGATATGGATATGGATATGGATATGGATATGGATATGGATATGGATATGGATATGGATATGGATATGGATATGGATATGGATATGGATATGGATATGGATATGGAAACGGATATGGATATGGATATGGATATGGATATGGATATGGATATGGATATGGATATGGATATGGATATGGATATGGACATGGATATGGATATGGATATGGATATGAATAAGGATATGAATATGGATATGGATACGAATATGGATATGGACATGGGCGTAACCAGAGGGGGACTCCAGCGGGCCCCGGCCCCACCCTAAATCTATGATTCAATATTTTTTATTGTGGTATCTCCGCTATTTATTGAAGTGATTTATTTTTTAGTGAACCCTAAACTGTATCATATTATAATTTTATTAAGATTCATTTTATTGTGTTTGAAGTGTATTATTCATCTATGAGGGTAATTAAAACGCTCATCAGCATAATTATTGTCGGCTTCAAAAATAATCATATTTTCATGTTTGTTTAAAAAAGTTTTAGAAAGTAGGCTTAGCCTTTTGAAATTTATTTTTTTTTTTTGCTTCATGCACTCATCATCATTTAACTTCATCGTCATCAACAATCAAGTATGCTTTGGATTTTAGATTTTTTTCAGTTCTGCTTGAAACCGGTGAAGAAATTATGTCTTCGCACAATTGATTTAGATCATTTTATCTATAGGTAGTCTATAGGTAGTTAGAGCAGGATATTTTCTCATAAACGGTGATCATAGGTTGTCATTTGCTTGCATATTTTACCATTTTATTTAGTTTTTTATTTTTTATTTAATTTTTTCGTTGTCTAGATTTTAGTTTCGACAAGCAATGTTCGCAAAGCGAACTGTCCCCACTTCCTTGATAATTGTACCATGATCGGATATAGCTCATAAAGCTATCCCGTGTTTTGTTGGATGACATAGATCTATTCTATACTATTTTAGACAAGCTAGGTTCGCCAATCGAACTGTCACTACTACCTTAAAATTGTATTATGGCCGCACATGTTGGCTGGTTTGAACGCTCAAAAAAAACTGTCCCGTTGTTGGTCGGATGACATGTTAGACCAGGACAGGACGTAAGTTTGACAGGAGCTGCTGATTTTTGGATATCTTATTAGATTTTAATATTTTCATTTTGTTTGATGAAGTTATAGAAATCGGTTGTCTTTTTCGTTGTTTTATAAAATTTTCAATTTAATTTAACAATTGCTTATGAAAAAAATAGTTCTGGTTGATTAAATATTATTCGGGGGTTTTACAAACTATTTTAAATTCCACATTAATCAAACGGATATATGCAAGTTTTTTAGTGGTGAGAGTTTTTAAAATTATGTACATATTCACATTATTGCTTACACCAAAAATGTATTATTGTACATATTATAAATGTATATATTAACTTTGGTTTTGCTTTTGGTTGTTTGTGATTTTATTTTTAATTTAAATATGTAACAATATTTTCGCTATATTTTCAGATATACTTAACCATTCCATCTCAATTTGTCAAAAAGCAGCATTTTCCTTGCAAATTTTGCCAAAAAGGGGATTTTCTTATTTCAAAAGGAGGATTAAAGGAGGATAAATATTTAACGATGAAAAACATTTTTAAATATTATTTTATTCTTATTCCAAAAAATTCATCTTCGTGTAACGGTTTGTTCGTCGTTGGCCACATTATATTTCAATTTCGATGAACCGGCGAAGCATATCCGGTTACGATTTGATGAACGATTAGTCTCCAAAAATGCGTTCCATAAGATATACATGCAAGCTAAAAGTCCAATTGGCGCTCGTCGCTTGTTGCGCTCAATGTGTTCTGGCTATTATTGTCGAAAAATTTGTGTTATAATTTGGATATAAAAGGAGAATGATTGGATGATAAAAGGAGGATTCAAGGTGAAAAAGGAGGTTCGGACGTTTTCGAAACTTTTGCCTTAAAAACGAGGATGATCCTTCCAAAAGGAGGATAGATGCGATGGTTAGATGGTTACTTTTTAAGCGTATACACGAATGTGCATCTGAAAAAGTGAATGAATGGAAGCATTTTAGATTCAACATTAACACATTTTATTTTTTAATTTTACAACATTAATCAGAGGTATATTTCAGGACTTTGGAAACCGGCCTCACCCTATAGAAAAGTCTGGCTACGCCCATAGATATGGATATAAACATGAATATGGATATATAAAAGAAGATAGATAGCTGCTGTAATAAGAAAAAAAACTATGACAAAATATATCTGAATAATATGATCATAACTTATTTAATCACCAACAAGTCAATCACCAACAATATTTTTACAAATTTTAAATTTTTAAGTAACTTAGAATTTGGTAAACTTAAAACAGTGCTTAAGAAAAATTAAGTCATGATTTATATCAATTAAGTAAATTTTTCATCATAAACTCTTCCCCTACCATTACCTTTTCATTACAATTAATTTTTTACTTCTCTCTGTTTCTTCAACAAAAATACTACCACCTTGCCGCAGGCTGCAGCTGTATATATATACGTTTATGTATAAGCCAAGCCGAGCGGCTTTGTAGCCAAATTGACTTCCGTAAAAAGCACTCCTTTGGCATAATTTACGCCGAATAGACATCCTTAAGCGTTGTATGCTAGTTGCAAGTTTTTTTGCACTGTTTCACTCTCTCTCTCTCTCTCTGTGTGACATTTTTCATTATTAAGCACAATTATGAATTTAATCCTTTTGACAGGACCAACTACTTCCAGTTAGACTACTAAATAACAATGCAGTTATGCGTACTTTGGAGCCTTCAGCAAGATGAAGGTTATCACGCCTAGCTTTGTGAGAATTTAGCATTGTTTTTTATTTTTTGTCTTATAACTAATGAAACGAAACAAATTATTTTGGACAGAAGAAATTGTTGAGCAAAGTAAAGACACAAAAAAAAAAAAAAAATGTAAAAGATATATCCGGATTGCAGCAAGGCCGCATAAATAAAATTTACTGTAGCTGTCGTAAATATTTTAATAGACTGCTTGGATTTTATTTTTTTCTTTTTATCCATTTGTGTTAAAAGGATGCACAGTTAAATTAACAGTATGAGTTGTAGATTTGCAATTTTAATTAAAATAATAATTAAAAATCTGTAGCATATTTTAAGGAGCGCAACAGATTTGCCAGCTGAAAAAGAGTCGTGCTGGACAATGTTGCTTACCTGTTGTGATGTTGTGCAAAAATATCTCACGTAACAGCAACAATTCATCTTCCGGTGCTGCTGCAAAGGAGCCAAAGACATCGTTTTCAGGCCAAACTTCTCTGTAAAAAGTAAAAAAAAAATCAGAAGATTTTTTTATTCTTAACAATCTCAAAGTGCTAATTGTATAATAAACATCAAATATTATAACAGATTTTTGCAGGGGTAAAAGAATAAAAAATTAAAAATATATAAAAAAAGTATTCAATAAGAATCTGAAACAAATCATACCTCAATATTTTTATCACAACTCTTTACTATGTTTTGCATCCAAAAATATACATATTTTTTTATCATTTCAACAAAACCTTCTTGTCTAAATTTATGTTTTAAAAATAGGTTTCAGAAATTTAAAAGATTTGCTTAATTTAATTATAAACAACAACACAACATTAATAATAATTATATTTACTGTATCCTGGAAACAGAATTACACGCTTATACAAACGCCGCATACATGTACGAGCTTCGCAGCGAGCTACAAAGCAGCTTGCAACGTGCTAGAAAATATATAAATTGATGTATTTTAAAAAGCGTTAACTTTCTTAACATGCACACACACACTGTACTATTGAATTTAAGTATTTTTTGCTTACAGTGCAGTAGAAGTTTTGTACAGTGTTTCACAAAGATTTGGAAATTTATGAAATTAAACGAAATTTCTCTTAACTTCTTCTCTTAACTCTTAACTTCTGCCAGTTTTGGAAGTAACACAAAAAAAAAAAAGCAAATTGGTAAAGAACTCTTAAGCCATTAAGTCCAGAAAGGAGCACAAATTTCATACGATGTTTGAGACTTATTTACTGCCTTAAAAAATTGAAATAAAAAATTTCAAACATACCTATTCTACTATTTTTCAATTCGTGCAGTCAAATTTGCACAATAATGATGTTAAAAATCAATATGACGAATTTTAAATAAAAAAATAACCAAATTGTTCAATAAATGATGAAAAAAAGTTTCTATTTCTAAATCGATTTCAAAACAACAATCAAAAGTGCACAAAAATCTTAACTATAACTAACCTATAGGAACAAACTAACTTGTTTTTAAAAACAACTAATTAAAAAACTAATTTAAAATAAACCAGTATATGAACTACTTTGAATTGTATTTAGGCAGCATCCACTTCAATTCTAAATAGTTTTTATTGCATTATATATGTAGTAATTGAAATACTACTTAAAAACAAGTGATTGATAAACTACTTTGAATTATATTAAGGCGGTAACTACTCTGATTTTGACATGTTTTAATTGCAAATTTTTATTAGATTACAAGTTTATATATATTAAACCATGTTATTTCATCAAATATTGTTAACTTTAGGACATCAGTAATAGTTTCCATTGGTTATTTTAAAGTAGTTAAAAAAATAATTTAAATATAACTAATTTAACAAGTAGTTGAAAATATATGCAGACGAAAGTCAATTGACTTATTTAGCGGACACCACCATACAAAATATGTTAGTTCGTTCTATGGAAAAAAGTCAGAATTTCAACTAGTTGTGGTTGACAAAAAACTACTTTATTAACTACTTTTAAATTAGTTGATTTTCCTACAGGGTAGCAAACGGTTAGATTTTCAAAATTTAAAATGGCGGAGGTCGCTGATTACGATTTGTTAGATAAAAAATAAAAATATCGTTATTTTTTTATATAAAATGCGCCATTTTGGTTTTTAAAGTCATTATTATGCTAATCTGACTGCACCAATCGAAAGAGCGACCTCAAAAATAGAACAATAGGCATGTTTGGAATTTTTTATTTAAATTTTTTATGGCACAAAATAAGAGTCAAACATCGTATGAAAATTGTGCTCTTCCCGGACTTAATGAGTTAAGGTGGGATAAGACATTCGCGGCAGAGAAAACAGACTTTTTTTTAAAAATTCATAACTCAGTCAAAAACAAACATTTTTCCATAATTTTTTTTTTATTATTGTAGAGAATTGAACAAATTACAAGAAACAATAAATTCAAAAAAAAATATATTTTTCACTCCAACATGGTTTTATAGAGCTCCAAACTGGCGGCAGAGGAAAAAAACGGGGCCTCGTGGTTGCAGCGCTGGGAGTGGCAAAAATTGTCCGATCTGGAAAAAAAATTACTTTTTCAAATCTTAACAAAATTGGTTATCGTATGACACGAGCTTTTTTTTCAAGTTTTGGTGATGTTCCAAATTTGAAAGTGTGTTTTTTCGAAAAAAATATTGACTTTAAAAATTTAAAAATAAAAAAAAAAAACTCGTGTCATACGATAGCGAATCAAGTTTAAAAAAATAAAAAAAAAAAAAAATTTCGTCATAAAATGAACCCGCTAGTGCCGCAACCAGTACGATAAACATGGTTTCGAGATAAACGCGTTCAAAGTTTGTGAACAAAGAAAAAAAGGTTACCTTCAATCTGCCATGCCTGCTTCGTACTGTATGCCTTCGCTATCTTGTATTGTGCTGTTTCTTATAGTTTTTTGCAATCGTTTAGCAATTCGGGCTTCTTTTGAAGCTTCATATGCCTTCACTCTGGCGCATTTCAAACGATTTACATCATTTCCTTTGGAAAAATTCAATGCTGTAGCTCCTATGGTGATACCAAGTAGTTGAAACATTTGCAAATAACTATACTATAAGGTACGAAAAACAACCACCAAAAGTCAGGTAGCAAGTAAAACAAGTATATACCAGCTGCCGTACGTAGGTAGCGCAAAAATTAAAAATGCGCTCTCACTAATCCGGCTGTAACTTTTGAACCCGTTGGAATTTTTCCATGAAATTTTTTTCTTAGAATCTTGAGAATATTTACTAAAATACAAAATTATTAAAAAAAAGATTTTAAAAAACTGACAATATCATGTCCCCCCTTAAGATATTCATGGCGGAAAGGGTTAAGGAAAGTAAATTAAAATCAGTACTGAAAATATGTTTTAATAATTTTTTAATTTTTTTTTTTTTTATTTTGAAAGTATTCCATGTTTGAATTTTGCCTCAAAGTCATTCAGATAAATAAAGTTTATATTCGGAAAGCAGTATCGCACACATAGCACAATTTGTGCATACCTGGAATAGTAGCTGCATTTGGCTTGTTGTTGTTTTTAGTGTCATTAGAAATTTACGTAATTATTTTAACGCTATTTGCATCCTTGCGTGTCCTGCTGCTATAAACTGATAGTAAATAAATAGCAGGCAGCATGAAGAGCTTGTGTGCGATGATGCAAGCAAGCAAGTTAAGCAATGCTGGCAAAACAAAAAAACAAAAACAACAGCAATATGAACAGCAAGAACAACAACAACAACAACAACAACAACAACAACAACAACTGTAATTTAGTAATCATTAACATCTAAAGCGCAATAATTATGCTTATTTGAGTTGGTGCTGGTGTTGTAGATGATGTTGGTGTTGTTGTTATTATACTGGTTATTATTGGTTTGGTTGATGCTGTTAATCTTGATATTGCTTTTGCTCAAAACATTGTTACTGCTGCTAGAATTTAGATTATTAATCGTATTTCCTTTGACATGTAACGATATTAACTACCAGTTGTTGTTTTTTAAAATTATTTTTATACTTTCTATAATTTTAATGGAAGACTGATAAAGTGTAAGGAAGTTCCATTATTTATCAAATGAAATTGTTTGGAATATATTAAGGTACATTTTAAGTCCTGCCACCAGTTATCAAATTTTTAACAGTTCGAGATTTGCTGACATTTAACAGTCTTAACGTACGTAGTGCATGTTAACGCACAGTACATTAACAATTCAATTCAATTCAATTTTATTCACATTTCTCTAACAGTAAGTACATTACTATTTCTATATATTACTATTTCTGTATATTACTTATTTCTTAATCTTCTTAAGGGGGGACATGACATTGGCAGTTCTTTGAAATAGATCTTTTTTTTAATAACTTTGTATTTTAGTAAATATTCTTAAGATTCTAAGAAAAAAATTTCATGGTAAATTCCTACGGGTTCAAAAGTTACAGCCGGATTAGTGAGAGCGCATTTTTAATTTTTGCACTACCTACGTACGGCAGGTCATTATGATACATCTGCCGATGATTATTGCAGTTGTTTTTTGGGTTAGGCTCATTTTATTTAATTTTTTTGTTTTCAGTATGTTCTTGAACACACACGAGTGAAGATTGAATTGAATTTGTTTAAGTGATAAGTGATTTTAGTGAATTTTGAAGTGATTTGTATCTACAGCATACTTTCATTGCGTTATACATACATTCAATTGCTTTAAAAAAAATGGAAAAAAATCTACGTGAAAACCGTCACAGAGACGAATATGATATGGATTCTGAATCTGGAAGTGAAGCAGAAGAATCTCCAGTAGTTAGTGACGATGATTTCTTTATTGAGGAAGAATGCGTTGCAGAAATGCGTGAGCATTCTGATGAGTACGATGTTGAGCCACTGGAACAAAATGTAGCAGAAAAAATTGCCAGAAATGCAACAGCAAAATATTTGTCAAAAAATAAAAAAATTTAATATTCAACGGAGCCATTTGAAAATAACCGAAGAAATTCATATAGGCGTGCTGATAATATTGTTTCAGGTAAAAAACCTACCCTTCTTGTTTTGTGCTTCATATTCAGTGTTTGTTTCTTTTTGTTGTTGTTGTAGGACCAAAACTAGTTGCAGCTGCTCATGTTGTAGATGTTTTGTCTGCATTTGGTTTGTTTCTGCGACCGATAGAAAATACTATTTTGAATATGACGAATTGACGAATTGACGGGAACAAATAGATATGGATATGTGTTACACAACTCTGGAATGAGAAAACCGGTCGACCAATATTTCGAGACACAATGTCACTGAAAATGTTCAAAAAAATTCATGGATGTATCAGATTTGACGATAAAGAAGAACGTAATGCCAATACTGCTTCTGTCCGTGATAAATTGGCACCGATACGCACCATATATGAAAAATGGAACCATAATTTGCAAGTTGTATACATTCCAGGCAAAAATGTTACAGTAGATGAACAGCTAGTTCCATTTCGTGGACGCTGTCCGTTTCGACAATACATACTGTCGAAACCGGCTAAATAAGGCATAAGGATTTGGATTTTGGCCGATTCAGCTACCTGGTATGTTTACAACACGCAAATTTATGTTGGTCGCAATCGCAACGCCACTCCAGAGCGCAATATTGGACGCCGTGTTGTTTTGGATTTGGTAAATGGGCTGTCGGAGAGGAATATCACATGCGACAACTTTTTCACATCTTATGAACTGGCTGAAGAGTTACATAAACGCCGAATGACTATTCTGGGCACTATACGGAAAAATAGGACCGAAATTCCTCCAGTATTGTTGGATATGAGGAAAAAACCAGTGTATTCGAGCGTTATTGTATATGACCACAAATTACAAGCCATTTTACTGCCGCATGTGCCTCGGCATTATAGATATGTTACACTGCTCAGTACATGGCACAATGCCGTCGTTATAAGTGAAAATCCTGAGAAGAAACCGAATCTAATCCAGAATTATAACAAAACCAAGAGTGGCGTGGACACTATGGACCAAATGGTGGCTACCTAAACCTGCAAAAGGAAGATAAATCGATGGCCAATGGCAGTATTTTGCAACATGTTGGACGTGGAATTTCGCTATTTCCGCTATTTTTCTATTTTTCATTACTTATAAATGTATTTTTTAAATTTAAATTTATGAAAACAATAAAATAGACCTACAAAAATATAAAACAATCAGTTTTTTTAATTTTTAAAACGATTTTCTTAACTTTTTTTTTAAATGTGTATCAAATTGATACAATGGGACCGATTCGATGCATTTAATCGGGGACCGATGAGGGTTAATATATAAAAGGCAAGCACGCTGCTCTGCGCCCGATATCGCTCAAACTGTAATTATTTTTTGCAATCAGCCTCAAAGTATGCACAGAAAATTCATTTGATGCTTATCAGTGACTACTTATTTACTTAGGTGGCCGTAACAACCCGTGTTCGGGTTTCGGCCGACCTCATCAGCTCTCGCCAGGCGCTTCTGCTTAGCGCGCGCCTTCTCCAATCGGATACACCAGTGCGGTTAGGACTTCCTCGGCCTTTTCCATCCATCGGAGGCATGGTCTCCCTCGTCGTCGTTGACCAGCGACCCTCGCCTCGAGCACCTTTTTCGCTGGAGCTTCGTCGTACATACGATAGACATGACCCAGCCAGCGTATTCGCTGCACAGTTATACGCCGAACTACGTCAATGTCTTCGTAGAGCTCATACAGCTCGTGGTTTATTCGGATGCGATAGTCATCGCCGACTCGAACAGGACCGAAGATTTTGCGAAGAACTTTTCTCTCAAACACCCCCAGAGCGGCTGCATCAGTTTGTGAAACTACCCATGCCTCAGCGCCATAAAGCAGCACAGGTAGAACGAACGTCTTGTAGAGTGTTAGTTTTTCGACCGAGAGAGTTGCTTACTGAGCCCGTAGTAGCTAAGAACCTATTAGCAGCTTTAAAATCGACAAAGAGATGGTGTGTGTCCATTTGATTTTCGTGGGTTTTCTCCAGGATTTGTCGTAGCGTGAACATCTGGTCTATGGTGGACTTTCCAGCTGGAAAGCCACACTGATAAGGTCCAATCAGTGTTTTTGTAATCGGCTTTAATCTTTCACACAGTACGCTTGAGAGAACCTTATATGCGATGGAAATAAGACTGATATTTCTATAACTGGCGCAGATTGTTAAAAAAAATGTTTGGTCTTAAATAAAACAGAGCTTCAAAAAAAAAAAATTTAAATGGTGTCCTTTTTTCTTCGAAAAACTCCCGGAGGCCCTTGAGCTTAGAGATATTACCATTACTTTAAGTGATAGATTATACAGTGGTTGTTAATGTGCTCAGTTAACTTACTGTGGGCCCCAAAAAATAAGAAAAATTTTAGTCATATAACTGACACACACTTTGTTGCAAGTTCACATAATCAAGTTAAGCAAATTTATCCAAAGTTTTGTCTTTTCTACTTTGTAACATTTGTACTTTCTTTTAAATTTACTTTCAAAAACTTTCTTCAAAGTCTCATTCCGACTAGCTTTTACACAGCTTTGATTACTTTTTTTTTTTTTGCAGGTCATTTAAATTCTCTTTTCCTTTGCTTCTCTTTTCTTCAACTTTTTGGCTTATTATTTATTTTGACAATGCAATTATTGTGCAGTTAATTGCCACAATAAGTTAGCATATTACGCAAAAGAAATATTCTCAATTTCACGCTTTAGAAAAATCTTTGAATACAACAATCGCCCAACAGAAAATAAATAAAAAAAAAAACACTTCCGGCAAAAAGCATTAAATATGAAAATTTGCAGGAAAAAAATGTTTAAAGTTTTCGCATAAATTAAGTTGGTCGAAAAGAACCACTTCTACGAATGGCCATGAATAAAGTCGACCAAAAGTCGGACTTTTATTTTGTTTATTCTGAGTATTCTTGACAAAATTCACTACAATTTTTCTGCACAATTAAATACAGTTACAGTGGAAATTCGATCGGCGTAACGCAACAAAAGCAGAACACATTATAAAGTAATTAAAACATGAGCAAAGTTAACAAAACAAGGATATAAATAAAAAGTGTTTTACTTTGTTTTTCGCTCGCCTTCGCTTTTTAATTAAAACGCCAAAAATTAAATGAAAAAGCGAAATTTCAACGTTCTTCTCTTCCTGGCACAGGATATTTCTCAGTCAAACCAAGAAAAATAAATATTTCCAAGTCATTTAATTACGACATCATTAAAAATATTCACCTGATGAACAGCTGGCATGCATGCATGAAGGCAGCAGCACAGTGAGGCAGCAATGGCAACATCATTTTCAGCAACAACAGCCAACAGCAACAACAACAGCTTAAACCACATCAACAATAAAAACAGCAGGAAAAACAACAACATCATCATTTAAAAGAGACACACAAAAGAGAATAAAAACAAAGAGAAATATAAATAAAAAATAAAAGGGTTGGCAAACAATTTATGGACTTCAACAACGGCAAGGATTTTTACTCAAGTTAATGTTGGTTTGACGCAAAGGATTTGTAATTGCGGCAATTCCTTTCACAAAATGTGTGGAATTTAATAAAGAGAGTTGAATGAAGAAACTATAACTATGATGATGATGATGATGATGATGATGATGATGATGATGATGATGGTGATGATGATAATGATGCTGCGCGTAAAGTAAAGGAAATACAGCGTATATGTAAGTGATATACGATGTATGAATGACCGACCATGACAACTTGGGGATATGATTTTTATATATTTTTCGGGAGGAGATGACTTTTTTTTAAATAACAAAGCAGAGCATATTAATTATATTGCCAAAGTTTTAAATCAAAGATACGAAGAGTGACATTTAAGGACATTTTCATAAATTTTTTTTTTTTATTTACCAAACTCATCAGAAACCATCAGAGATTTTGAGATTTTTACTGGTAAAATGTTTTATGTTCTCTGTTCAGTTTATACAGAGTTAATAACTGGTTGATTTATATGGGCGAAATCAGCTTGGATTACAAAAACTATTTTCGTACAGAACTGTTTTAAACTTGTTTAGGTAAAATTAGAGAAAAATTCAAAAGAAATCTAAAAATCTACGACCGAGCAAAGCTTAGCTGAAACACTCAAAACTAAAACGAGCAAGATGGGTCGAGTGAGGCTGAGCTGAGAAGAAATAAATCAAGCTTACTCTAGCCGAGCAGGGAAGAGCTGAGCTAAGATGATTAAAACTTAGATAAGAAGAGTTCAAATGAGCAAAGATAAGACGGGCAGAGCTGGGGCCCTACTCTCTATTGCGATGCGAAAAAAAAATTCGCAAAATTGATTTGATTGTACAGATTTGCGTACGCATCGCATTTCATTTTCGCATCGCATTGATTGGCGCATCGCAATACAAAGTAGGGCAGCAGGAATAAGCAAGGGTGAGCATTAAGCAGAGCTAGGATGCGCAAAGTTATATCGAGAGAAGTAAAGACGAGCAGAGCTGAACTGATCAAGGCTGAGACGAGCTAACTGGGTTGAGTAAGCATAAAATAAGTAGAAATAAACCAAACGAACCCTAGCCGAGCAGAGAAAAGCTGAGTTTAGATGATTAAAGCTGAGCCAAGAAAAGAAGAGATGAGCACAGATAAAATGGCAGAGCTTAAATAAGCAAGAGTGAGTTAAGCAGAGCTAAGATGAATGAAGCTATGCCGAGTAAAACAAAGATGAGCAGAGCTGACATAAATAGATGTTGTTGGAGCGGAGCAAGCGAAGCTCCCGTTTGAAGAATGTTTCAATGATCAGTTCTCTGCAATGGGTTGGCAATGGGTTGGGTGGTTGAAAATTTGTTGCACTGAACAGTTCTTCGCTGCTAAGTTTAGGTCGTAACGAAATCCTATTTTAATGAATTCAAACAATTTCACTAAAATCTAATTGGTTTCTAATCTAATCTTATAAGTTTCAATGCAAAATACAAACGAGCAGTGTATTGTAATTCGCTGAATTTTCGTCTTCATCAGCAAATATATTCTTAGATATGATATGCTTAAATAAATTTATAAATTTACTAGCAGGCCACAGTTGTCCGCGGCTTCACCACGGACGGTTTTTTTTTGTTTGTCAATATAGAGCGATAACACGTTTTTTTCCCTCTAAAAAAACTTTTAAACACCGTTCAAACGATCACCGTGTAACATCAGCCTTTAAGACAATGCATGTCAAACGAAATAAAAAACATTTTTTGCTTTTTTGTTTTTTTGATTTGCAGCTCAGCACTGCATTTATATGAATCTATCTTTTCGCCTTGCGCGTGGCTTATCTGTTTATTATGTTGTGCTGTGCTGGCTGAGTGGAA
The DNA here is from genome assembly GCA_914767935.1 of Coremacera marginata. NCBI lineage: Eukaryota > Metazoa > Arthropoda > Insecta > Diptera > Sciomyzidae > Coremacera > Coremacera marginata. The sequence goes on along the minus strand of OU612043.1, from coordinate 233,539,483 downwards.
AAAGAGAAGAGTAGAGAACAACATGGAGTTTAATGAAAAACTCGCAACACAAACACATGGAAAGAAAACGACCCAGCAATTTGTGGCATTAGGAAGGATTTCTTTAGAACATCTAACAGTTTAATTAAACATACTTTTTATTAAAATTTTTAAATAAAAGTACCCCTATGGTGTGGTGTAGCACAAATATGACATATTAAAACTTATTTCATAAAAATCGACCCAGTACTTTTTGAGTTTACCTGGAAACAAAAATTTCCACTTCAATTTTATATAATAGTATAGATTAAATTTTTTATACCCTAAGCAACTTTTTTTTCATATTGATTTCTAACGTCAAAATTCTATAAACATATGCATCTAAACATTGCAACAAGTTTTTTTTTTTCTTAGGCTGGGGTATGCTCAGCTACTGCAGGGTCCGTCCAAGGGATCTCGCAACCTCTGGGCAAATACAGTTTCAAGAAAAAAAAACCCTATAAATAGTGTTGTAAATCACAGAATTTGTCACGGTTGCACTCGGTGGCCAATTCGATCACTTAACCCGAAGGTTTTAGCCAGGCGCGATAACAAATCGATTTTCCTTTTGTTTTCTATGATTTTTTTTTTATTATTTGGATTAAAAATATAAGCTTAACAATAATTTCGTAGCATTACTAGGTATATGGTTAACCTCTAACGTTATTTCATATAATTTACATTGGGGGTATTGGCAAAGTGCACACGGCGGCTGAGGGCCGATTAATGCAAGCGGCGGTTGGCAGAGTGCCGATGGTAGAAGGCCTTGCAATCCTGGGACTTAGGAATACTTAAAAATATGGTGGCTAGCGCCGAAAAGCCGAAGCTTGAGTTTGGCCAAAGCTTGAGTTTGGGCGAAGCCGAAAAGCAGGAGCTTGATTTTGTTGGCCAAAGCCGAAAAGCCGGAGATTGATTTTGTTGGCCGAAGCCGAAATCAACTGGTTGCTGGGTTTTATCTGGGTGATTTAGGTGGCAATATCTTGCAACCAAGACTGCATTTCGTTTTTTTTTTTCAAAGGGTTTTTATTTCTTTGAAATCAGCCGAAAATTATTTACTTACATTTCAACAACTGATACTTTGATCAACCACTTGACTGTCTCTTGTTACATTTAGCTTATTATTTGTTCATTTTTACTTATGAACAATATGAGAAGTATAAGCATTCGGTGGTTGCTCAATGTAACGCCCGATCTCACTTTGCTATAGTTGCTGGCTAGTTAGTATTAAGCAGCGTTTGATGCGCCTAGTGCCAAGATGGGGGACCGCATTGAATCCTTGTCGGGGTGTAAAGAAAATGTATTTTTTTTCTGATTTTTTTTTCGTTCCTTAGTATTTCAAACTATTTAGTATATTTATATTTTTATATATAAATTTTTTATTTATATTTATTTCGTTTTATCTTTTGAAAAAAAAAAAAAAACGAAAATATGTAACTCTGGTTTACGGACATATATATATATTTTTTTTTTTCATTCCATTATGTGAACGTTGACATTAAGCGCCGTGCGATAGTCCACTTTTTTTTACTTTCTCTTTTTTTATAGTTTTTCAAACAGTTTGGTTTATTTTTTATATGTGTCTGCAGTTTCTGTTTATGTTTAATTTGTAAAAATTATACATTTTATATATATTTTTATATAAAAAATAAATTTTCTATATAAATATGCAAAAGACAACTAAACCACTCATCTACTTAGAATGAACATCTACTTTTTTTGTTATTTTACGAAAAAACGCCCTTTTCTCAAAAAATTCACACTGATCAGATGGAATCAAGTATATTTTTTCCCCAGTGCCGTACAAATTTTATATAACACGGTGTCAAAATTTTTCGTAGGTTTCAAGCTTGAACATACTAAAATATGCTAAAACCTTTAAGTAAAAAAAAATATAATGAAATGGTCATTTCAGCCCTTGAAAGAACTTTGACCGAGCTTATTATGATCAATTTTGTTCTGCGTGTTGTGAAATGTTTGAACACAAATGATCGAGAACTGAACCTACAAGTTTTATGCCGACTCCTAACGGTTTATATTCTCAAGAAGCTTTTCATGGCAGCTTTTACTCTCTGACGTTTGCCATTTTCTGCAGAGAGGTGAAGGTCAAACAGAAAAATTAATTCAATTGAAAAAACTTCCTGTGTCAGGTGTGAATTGAACCAGGGTTCTCTGGCGAATGCGTCACGCACTCTACCCACTGCACCACGGCCGCCACCGTGATAGCTTAACGTATGCTTCATAATATTTGTACTGTAGCGATCTTGTATAAGCATATATATAAGCTTATGAGTTCTTATAAACAGAGTTTAGACGAGCAGAACTGAGTCTAGCAGCAATGAACTAAGCGTAAATCTGCGTGTTAAGTACACGCTGAAGCCGATGCTGACTTAAACTTGCGGATGACAGCAGCTTTATTGAGCTGTTAGTGTTTCTGATGCGCGCTTGTTGCTTGCAGATGGCAGATGCAGCTTTAAAAGCCGATGATGTTTATAGTGCGCGCTAGCTACTTGTGACTGGCGCCTGTTTTGTTTTAATTTTTTTATTTTTTTTTTCCTTGAAGTAATATAGTCTAAATGAAAATTTTAAAGTGGCTGTATTGAAATGATCCAAATAGTCTAGTGGGTACAGTTCTCAGATAGATATTTGTGTAAAAACATTTTAAAGTACACACAGCACAATAATCGCATATAAATCTTGGAATCTTCTCAATAATTTTTTTTTGTTTTCTTCGTTTTTCCTTTAGCTTTGATTCAAGTCAAGTCGGCCTCAGTTCAAACTGAGGCAATAACTTAGTGGAAATGAACAGGAAATTAAATGAAACACGTATTTGATATACTTGTAACATGTGAGATGGAAGGCTGTAGAAACGTGTGAATTCGAATCTTCTGAGGCAAGTGTAAGGACATAAGACTTAACCACAGTCAATTCAAGTTCTAAACGATACTCACCACAAACTTCCCTCACAAATAACTGCAACAATTAAGTTTTAAATATTGATGAATTTTAATTTCAATTGATCAAAGTTAACAAAATAATAAAGAAAGGTAAAAGTGTAAGACTATAGGTGGGATTATGTCTGTTTTCCGTTGAATTAAATTTTGACAACAATTTAAATTTTTAAATAACTTGCAAAGAAAGCAGATACGTTATCATTATGACTATGGCATATATAGGAATTCAACTACAAAATAAACAAAACTTAACATTAAGGTTTTCTAGTTTTGAGTCTTGTATTTGATTTTATGAAGTTTGTTTCATGTATTTCATATATTAATTGAAAGCATAGCAGAGTTGAAACTGTTTGCAAAACACCTGCTACAACTAGAATAAATTAATTATTTAGTTTCGAATAGCAACGAAATATTGAGGCTTGAACACTTGCTGCATGCTTGAAACTAAAAGTTTACTTCAGGGTGTACCATGAATTACGACTCATTATAATAAAAATGAAAAAGATTTTTAGCATTTTATGTTAGACTTTTGTGTCTTATGAAAATATACACAAGCAACTGAAGCATCTTTTATTTGATTTTCGTGTCGAGTTCGAACACAAATTTTTAATTCTAATTATTAATTAAATAAGCAAATTTTATTAATTATTATTATTAATTAAGCATTTCTTGTTTGACTTCGTAACGATGTCGTAAAGTTTTTATAGCTTTCATATTAAAAGTTCAAAATTTTTGGTTGATATGAGCGAGAAATATCAAATATATTTCATCAGAATTATGCATCCTTACGTGTAAGCTTTTATAAAAAAAAATTGTAAAGAAGGATATAGCCGAAAATAATGCCTCTATTAAAAACCACTGTTAAATTAAGGCTCACCCTGAAAAGCTTAAAAGCCAGTGCAGTCAAATGTGTGAGTAGTACTCACACACACACACATACACAATTACATAATATGTTTTTGATTGCACTGCAATGGTAACACTTTCTTACTTAACAACAATTAAAAATGTCATGCAACACAACAAATTTCAAGACAGAAATTTTGTTAGAGTAGACAGGCGAGTAAACAAACCGACAAGCAGACTGCAAGACAGGCAAACAAAAAGTCAGCCTGACAGACAGATATGCAGATGTCTATATTAGAGCACAAGAATGTTGCTCAGTTGCTTTTCAAACTTTCTAAAGGATTTTGGTTAAAATCTTGTTATTGTTGTGGTTGTGATATTTGGCTAAAATGTCTAGACGGCGATGATTATAAATTAAAATGTAAGTTTTTTTTGTGTGCCAATAAGTGGTGTCAGTGTGAGTGTTGAAGTGTGCGATTTTCAGAGTGCATATGTGTGCGGTTGGCTTATAATAGAGTTGATAAACTTGAAAAGGAATTTAAAAAAAGAAGCAACTAAAAAATCTCACAGAAAACTAACAAAAAATATTTATATGAAAACATAGTGGGGAAAATGAAATTTTGTAGCTATGGATAGATATGCAACAAAGACCAAACAAAAAAAATAAATAGCAAACAAAAACACACTCACATTTTGCCACATAAACAAAAACAATGAGAGTTGAAAAACGGCACACACACACATACACCTAACTTCAAAAGCTCTCTAGACAAAAGGATTCGAATGTAGCGTTTTTTTGCTTTGCTACAAGCTGCAAACAAAAAAAAAGCCAGACCGAGTTAGAGAATCAACATTAATGTTGGAAGAAGATAGCACTACATTAATGAAAATTACTGACTTCAAGGTTTTATTCATGAAATTTTTTTCTAGTACGTCGGTTTTTCCTCTACCTGGCTATGCTTTTATAGCCCAGAGTTATTTTAAGTATGTTAATAAAGCACCTTAGCATTCTGAAAATACAAGAAATAAAATTTCCAGTATGAAATTGTAGCAGGAGCAGTGAGAGCAAAAAGCAGTTGTGGGGAAAAAAGTAGCAATAACAGCATAACTTTTGCTTGTCGAAAAACAAACAATTTTAATTAGCATTTTAGTTTTCCGACGACATCCATAACCATAACGAAATCCATAAATTTAAGAACAACGACAACGACAACAATCACAATCACAATCACAATGACAATGACAATGACAATGACAATGACAATGACAATGACAATGACAATGACAATGACAATGACAATGACAATAACAATGACAATGACAATGACAATGACAATGACAATGACAATGACAATGACAATGACAATGACAATGACAATGACAATGACAATGACAATGACAATGACAATGACAATGACAATGACAATGACAATGACAATGACAATGACAATGACAATGACAATGACAATGACAATGACAATGACAATGACAATGACAATGACAATGACAATGACAATGACAATGACAATGACAATGACAATGACAATGACAATGACAATGACAATGACAATGACAATGACAATGACAATGACAATGACAATGACAATGACAATGACAATGACAATGACAATGACAATGACAATGACAATGACAATGACAATGACAATGACAATGACAATGACAATGACAATGACAATGACAATGACAATGACAATGACAATGACAATGACAATGACAATGACAATGACAATGACAATGACAATGACAATGACAATGACAATGACAATGACAATGCCAATGACAATGCAATGACAATGACAATGACTAAAGACTAAGTCCAAGCCCAAGTCCAAGTCAAACTCTAACTCTAACTCTAACTCTTACTCTAACTCTAACTCTAACTCTAACTCTAACTCTAACTCTAACTCTAACTCTAACTCTACCTCTAACTCTAACTCTAAGTCTAACTCTAACTCTAACTCTAACTCTAACTCTAACTCTAACTCTAACTCTAACTCTAACTCTAACTCTAACTCTAACTCTAGTTCTAACTCTAACTCTAACTCTAACTCTAACTCTAACTCTAACTCTAACTCTAACTCTAACTCTAACTCTAACTCTAACTCTAACTCTAACTCTAACTCTTACTCTAACTCTAACTCTAACTCTAACTCTAACTCTAACTCTAACTCTAACTCTAACTCTAACTCTAACTCTAACTCTAACTCTAACTCTAACTCTAACTCTAACTCTAACTCTAACTCTAACTCTAACTCTAACTCTAACTCTAACTCTAACTCTAACTCTAACTCTAACTCTAACTCTAACTCTAACTCTAACTCTATCTCTAACTCTAACTCTGACTCTAACTCTAACTCTAACTCTAACTCTAACTCTAACTCTAACTCTAACTCTAACTCCAACTCTAACTCTAACTCTAACTCTAACTCTAACTCTAACTCTAACTCTAACTCTAACTCTAACTCTAACTCTAACTCTAACTCTAACTCTAACTCTAACTCTAACTCTTACTCTAACTCTAACTCTAACTCTAACTCTAACTCTAACTCTAACTCTAACTCTGACTCTAACTCTAACTCTAACTCTAACTCTAACTCTAACTCTATATCTAACTCTTACTCTCATTCTAACTCTCATTCTAACTCTCATTCTAACTCTCACTCTAACTCTAACTCTTACTCTTCAAAAGAATGAATCTAACCACTTCTAATTCTATTTTTATTTTTTAGTGACTTCCGTTGCTTTGCACAACCTGGACTCATTTACTCGACCAAAAGCTATTATGTAGTAGCACTTCTGTAATATAACAACAATAACTCAAACAACGTAAAATAAAAATTAAAATCGGTGCAACTTGAACAATAACAACAACAAATTCCAACGCATTGTTAACGCGAAAAAAAAAAAATCCTTTTATAATGCATTTTCTTGAAAGCGCAATGAAAACAAAAAGTAAGAAAACAAAAAATAAATAAAAGGATATAAACAGATATATAATAAAAGGTTTCGCCAGCTATTGTTTGTTGGAAAGCGTTAGCTGCAGCAGCTCAACAAAAGCTTAAATCACCTTCCGGCCAGACTCACGGTCGAAGCAGCAGCCAGCGATGCGCAACACTCTTAGCAGACAGGTAAAAATTTAGTTTTATCTTTTGCTATAAATAAAAACTATTTAATATTCCTTCAAGCAAAGTCAAGTCAAGTCGCTGAATTGCGGAGCAGATTAAGCATCCGGAGCAAAAAGAACGAAATAAACTTGAAAAAACCAAGATGTAAAAAGGAATGTGCGGAAAGTTAATTTATTATGGTGCTTTCCATTTTTGTAGAGTAGTAAAAGTAGCACAGTATAAAAATATTTTGGAAAGCTATTGTATATTGTAGGTAAATTTAAGATTTCAGTTTTTTAAATTAAGCTTTAGTGAAGGAAAAAAATATTTAAAAAATAAATCATGTGTTCTTTTTTTAAGCCAAACAGTGTTTATTTGGGTCTCGTTCTCATTTGTGGTACAAAACATTCTGGCAAGGACATTTTTAACAACATTTTTTATGCCGTCTAGACAGCTTATTTATTCGAAAATATCAGTTTATTAGTCAAAATAAAGTTTCTAGTTTAAGTCTCAAAATCAAAAATTGGTCTGTCAGTAGTTAATTAAGCTTGTTATCTTGATTATGATGGCTAACTAATGATAAAGATATCTTTTTAAAGTCGAACCCGAATTTAAGTGAGGTCAGTGGTTGCTTTTTTTATAAAGACCAAATTGCCCCCTATGTTCATAAATTTTACAAAAACTTACCTTGCCGAACGCAGCAACGATACAGCCTGCTCCAATTTCGATTCCCGCAGGAATTTGTGAATTCTTATCATGCAATCCTCTCTGCGAAAGAGAAAATAAAATAATGAAATAAAATTAAAGAAGCAACAGTCGATAAAAAAATGGTGAACAAAAAATATTAGAAACTATTTTTCATTTTTTTCCACTTCCTATTTTTATAAGAAAAAAAAGCAAACAAGAAATGCAGTAAATGAGCAGCATGTCAAGTAGACGGAAACGGAAGCAAAACTAAAATGGAAATTGAATTTAGGAAATGCTTCCGGAAAGGTAGAATGATGAGGTTGGTGGCCAAACTTTGAAGGAAAACCGGAAGATGTTGGGAAGCTGATTTTTTTTAAAAAGGATTTTAAAACTAGTGTTAAAAACGACTAACGTTTTGTCAAGACATGAAATATCTAAAGGACTTGCGGCTCAATTGGCTTAGTTGAATCAATGGGCACAATTGGCAAAAAGCTATTTTCTGTACATTAAACTTTAATGAAAAAAAAACAATATCATAGACTAGTTATCTACAATATTAGTAAAGACAAGCTTTAGCTCATTCTTTAGACGCATTTGATTAAAAATATAACTAGAAATGTTATTTAAGTTAAGATATGACTTACTTTTGATCGTCGATGCTTTTCTCTGCAGTAGCATCAAAGGGCAAAGGTTGGTCCTGCTCAGCCAACTGAAGATCGTTGGTCAATAAACTGGTTACTTCATCGCAAATTTCAACCCATCTGTTGGCCAGCTGTTCCTGTCAATTTAACAAATTTTAAAGAAAAATTAATCATGTAAAACACCACAAAGCACGCATTTTATGCACTTCATGAAATAAATATTCAATTACACGCTATTTATAAATTTCAAATATTTAACATACATACAATGAAAACCTTTGTGCAGAACATTTTTATTTTAAGCCAATTTAATTTAAATTCCGCATAAAATTTCGTGTCAATTTTTTTTCTACCTCGATTAAGATAACAACAAAGCAATACGTAATGAAACCACAAAAAGGTCAATATTATATTTCATGCCATTGGCAACAGTAAAGCGCAGCCAAGCTACCAGCAGCAACAGCCAGCCTTTAACCACATTTATCCGTACAAAAGTTTATGTTACAGAATTTATTACATTAAACGTGAATTAATTACAAAATTACAACAATGCGTTTTGAATTATAAAATAATACAATGAAAAAAAATGAGTTGCCATTGTTATAGGTTTAAATATTATTGACATGTATTTGAATGCCTAGAAACTTTGCATATTGCACATGATTTCATTAATATGGCAGCAATGGCAACAAAGTGCTTATATTTATTGGAAAATGTTATTGTTATTAAATTAAACTTCAATCATATTCATAAAAGCATTACAATTCTTTTTAAATTCTAGATAAAGAATTAAACCATCAGCTACATTAATAGTGACAGTGCCGGTTGGCAGTGATAGTGACAATGACAGTGACAGTGGTTGTGACTGTGACATTGACAATGATAGTGACAGTGACTGGGAATGTGTTATTGACAATGATTGTAACAGTGAGTGATAGTGATAGTGATAGTGATAGTGATAGTGACAGTGATAGTGATAGTGACAGTGACAGTGACAGTGACAGTGACAGTGACAGTGACAGTGACAGTGACAGTGACAGTGACAGTGACAGTGACAGTGACAGTGACAGTGACAGTGACAGTGACAGTGACAGTGACAGTGACAGTGACAGTGACAGTGACAGTGACAGTGACAGTGACAGTGACAGTGACAGTGACAGTGACAGTGACAGTGACAGTGACAGTGACAGTGACAGTGACAGTGACAGTGACAGTGACAGTGACAGTGACAGTGACAGTGACAGTGACAGTGACAGTGACAGTGACAGTGACAGTGACAGTGACAGTGACAGTGACAGTGACAGTGACAGTGACAGTGACAGTGACAGTGACAGTGACAGTGACAGTGACAGTGACAGTGACAGTGACAGTGACAGTGACAGTGACAGTGACAGTGACAGTGACAGTGACAGTGACAGTGACAGTGACAGTGACAGTGACAGTGACAGTGACAGTGACAGTGACAGTGACAGTGACAGTGACAGTGACAGTGGCAGTGATAGTGACAGTGACAGTCAACGTGATCATGCAAGGGCCAATCGGAGAGACAGAGCCAGTGGCTATCCAGCAGAGTTGCACCGAAACGATTTTTTGTACTCTTTTTGGCACGGTTAAATTGTTTTTGTGTACTAAGTATCAAAGTGAAAGTACTAATACGACTTTAACCCTTTTTTTTTTTTTGTGGGAAAAGAAATGGGAATAGGTACCCATGAAATGTTTAACTTTAAAAGTTGAGGGCCTTTTTTTTTCTTATCATTTTTAAAAGGGCGAAAACAAATTATAAATAGTAAATTTTTCGAACCATTTATATGAAAAGATGAATTGTTTTAACTAAATTTTTATTTTTCAGCATCATCTACATCATCTATATCAACATCATTAATATCAACATCAAAATCGTCAACATCAACATCTTCAATATCAAAATCAACAACATCAGCAAAAATATTAACAACATCAACATCGACATCGAAATCTATAGTAACATTCAGTCAACCTTTAGATGATCAATCGCTTTAACTTTTTGTTTATCAGAGTCTGCTGTCACTTTTAGTGGTTAGTTCATGTTTGCCTAAGTTAGTTTTGTGTCGTCGTACATTTTAAACATTTTTAAATTTTTAAAAATAAATTATTAATTGATATCAATAAATTTTTGGAATTGCCTTCTTAAAAATTTCGCATTCGTATCTTCTACATTTGAAGTTAATATTTTTTTCAATGACTATTTAACAGTTGTACTCGTATTCCCAACAGTAACATGCGATGACAACGATTATCGCAGATAATATTTAAATTTTGTCAATAAAATAAATCTCGGAATTCATAACGTTGTCATATTAACGTTGCGCCCAGAAGTCCTGCGGAGTTGCAGGCATTATGTGTTGGATAATAGTAGACAAAAGCGGGGCTTACTCATGAGGCCAACACACGCTGAGCCTAGTTAAAAATAGTAATCGGCAGAATCGATTAACCAACAACCAATAGACAAATCGATGTTCACAAAAGTGTGTGTGTGTGCATGTTTGTGTTTGTGGATTTTTTTGCTACACGGTTCGAAATTTTGGAATAAATCTATACTAATATAAAAAAATCTATATCTGTATGTACTTATTATAAAAAATTGAAGTGCAAATTTTTTTTTTCCATGCAAACTTCAAAATTACTGGTCTGAATTTAATAAAATAAGTTTTAAAGTGTCATATTTGTGCTACAGCAAAGTTTAGGCATATTTTCCTTTCGAAATTTTAATAATATGTATATATAATTAAAGTTTAAAGTTTTTAAAGGAATAATTATCACCGATGCCACGCATTGCGCAAGGTTGATTTATAAGGTTGTCGCAGGGCTGATCGCACTCTCTTCTCAGTACCCATAATTGTCAAAACCAGCCAATTTTGCGAATGACTACGAAAGAAAAACGGATGATAATAGAGAGCACTTGCAGATTTTCTATGAGCTGTCAACTTCGATTTGACAATTATGGGTACTCGCTCTCTCCCTTGCGACAAACTTATAAATCAGTGCCTGCCAAAAATGCAAATAAGGGTGTGTTGGTGAGAAAAAAAAGTTAGCACTGAAAAAAAAGTTCATTCAAATCCAAGTATTTCAAACTTAATTATAAAAACGTAAATCTTATGCAAATGTTTATTTTTTGTAACTTAGTCAAAATAGTTTCAAGTTTTATTTTAAAATCGTTTAAGTTTGCACTGAAAAAAAAATCCATTCAGATTAAAGCATTTTATATGAAAAATGTAAATAAAATATATAAACTCATTGACTCTTGTCGTACACAATTGTGTACATCACTTTGATTGGCCCGCTGAGTCAAATTTCTTTTATCGATTTATTCGATTTTCTTATCTTCTTAGTTAGAGTCTTATCAATCAACTCTAGTAATTTTTTATTAAAAAGTTTCAAAATATGGTACATTTTTTCATATGTTGCGAGGGATCAACAAGATTTTTTAAATATTGGAAACAAATTTCCCTTATTTGTTTTCTGTTTTAATTTTGTTTATGATTTAAAATATATTTGAAATAAAAAATCCATTTAAATTCAAGCATTTCAAAATAAATTGAAAAATGTATATTTCATGCAAATATTTTTTTTTTCAAACGAAATCAAAAAATTTTAAAAAATCGTCATATGTACACTTGTTTAAGAAGCAAAACCTTTTTAAGGAACATTAAATATGTGATAAGATTTAATTTAAGTGTTTGATGCGTGCTCAAATTTTAATATTAATGCTGTGATCGCAATTTCTTATAAGTAAAATATTTCTTAAATTGTTTGAGCTCAATGAATTGCGCTGCTTCGAGCAGATGAACTTAAGATCGGAAAAAATTTGTTCGCAAAAATATGTAGAAGAAAAATGTGACATTAATTTAAGAGTTGTTTCCTTTAATTTTGGATACACTGACCCATTTAAGTTTTTCCAGAATTGAATGATATCGAATTCACTCTGAAAGGTTTCATTATTTCGAAGAGTTTTTAGTTCAGATTGAATTCCTAATTCATGTTTGCTCATGTCGCAACGGAAAGGATTTTCAAATAAATAATTGATTGGAGAAATTTCTTCGAAATCTTTAAATCTATATTCAAAATTCCATATTAAGGTTTCCAAAATTTCAGCGTGTTCATGTACTTTGACATTTTTCCTTCGATGTTAATAAGTGAAGTTTTTGGAAAGTTGGAGTAATCACCTGATCAAACATCTGATAATAGTAAAAAGAGTACTGTCTTAAAATCAAAAACGTGTTTTATTAAATTAGGCAAAGTTTTTTTCTTTCCTTGAAGTTCTAAATTTAATTTGTTTAAGTAATTTGTTATATCACTTAAAAAAGCTATGTCTAAAATAAAATCTCTGTTCTCTAAAGCTTCTACTAAGACTTCAGAATTATCTAATTTTTCAATTCTCAAAAATTGTAGCACTTCATCTCTTATATCAAACAACCTGTTAAGGCAATCACCACGACTAAGCCAACGAACTTCAGTGAACATTTTTAGATCATTATACTTAGCCTGGGAATTTTTTAAAAAAAGAACGAATTTCCTGTGCGTAAGTGAGTGATGTCCCCCTCTTATTTTATTAATGATCTGCTCCACGATTTTCATAGCGCAATGGTTATTTAAAAATTTTGAAACAAGTGAAACTTGGTGAATTATGCAATGGAAAGAATATACTTCAAATCCATGTTTTTTCAACTGTCCCACAAATCCCTCCTTTCTTCCTATCATTACGTTTGCACCATCTGTGCATAAACCAGCGAATTTGTTAACATCTACAATTGATAGCAGCTTTTCATTAATGATATCGTACATAACTTTACCTGTAACATTTGAATTGAAGGTTTCCATTGAGAACATAGACTCAAAAACATTATAGTTTCCGTCTATACACCGAATGCAAACAACCAATTGACAAAGGTCATTTATGTCCGTGCTTTCGTCCATGCATATGGAAAAAAATCTGCAATCATTTAATTTGTTTTTAATTTCGGAATCAATATATTGGCCAATTTGTACAGTGCGACGGACAATAGTATGGTGGGATAAAGGTAACTCTGCTATAGTAATGGCTGCTTCGCTATTAAGTTTTTGAAAAATTTTAACGCAAATATCTTTTATAAATGCTCCATCTGAAAAAGGCCTGCCTTTTTTTACAATTTCATAACTAACTAATTTAGTTAATGATGTTTTCAATTCGTTTCGAATGTTTTTGGTATTCTTTTCAATCGAGTTTTCTTCCATTTCAGATATCCAATTCTTTATTTTATGCAAAAGAAATTGAGTTTTTTCCTTATAAAGTCTTTGCTTTTCTACAACATCTAATTCCTGAATATCTTTATGAGACGATGTAAAATGCCTTTTCATATTACTTTTCTTATTTCCTTGGAACGAAACATGACATAAGCGTTTGAAATCATAAAATAATTTTCATACATATTTTCACTCGCCATTTTCATAACTTAAATTTTCTCGCTGTGGAGTTGCATAAAAAGCGCTCTCAACCGAAATAATGCTGCTTCGCTATTGGTTGCTTGTTGAATAAGCAAAAGAGCGTAAGAATACGTGTGAAACGAGAGAGCTCATAGGAGCACAGGCTGGCAGCCACTGTTATAAATCAACCTTGGCATCGTTTATCAGCGTTATCGTTTTCTTTTAACGCGTTTGTGTTGCGAGAGTTTCAACTAAATCTATGTAGCTCTCATCTCTTCTCTTTTTGCGAGAGTTTCAAATAAAACCATGTTGCTCTGTACTCTTCTCTTTTTGTGCTCAGCTTGCACAGCACAACAAAAAAGTAGATGAGCATCATGACCAGCTATGGGCACGGAGCAAGCTACGGAGCACTGAGAGTAAACGCTTACGTAGCAACACAAGACGCAACAACAAAGAACAAAAACGGAAATCAGTTCAGTGTCGAAAAAAGCGAGTAAGATCTATGTCGGACGAAGACAAAAGAGAACAACGCAAAAAATAAAACAGCTACACTCTAAAAACAAACAAGCTAACAAATGTTAATGCCTGCATGCATTGCATGTTATTATAAAAAAAATTTAAAAAGATTAAAGAGAAAATAAATATTTAAACTTATTTTATTGATATTATGCATAATTTTAGAAGCTTAATTAAAATAGCCTGATTTTATTTTGATTTATTATAACAAAAATGAGGAACCTTAGCTCCAGTTCACTTTTCTCATTAATTTCTTTCTCTCAACTCCATATATTAACATCAATTTAACGGTCTTTCCTTCTGTCATATTCTACATTTTATTTTTCTATCTCGTCGGCTCACTAAACATATCTTTATAATTTATCGCAATTTTGTGCTAATTGTGGTCAATTAACCCGAAAAGGATTCAGTTTTAATTTTTTTTTATTTTTAACATGCATAAAAACTTTTCTCAGTGCAAAGAGCACAAAACAACACGAATCGCAAATGTTGTGGTGCCCATACCTGATCATGACCAAGGCGCAAAGTGAGAACATCTACATGCAGTGCTGTGTTGCAAAAGGAAACAAGAGAAAAAATGTTTTTTATTTCATTTGGCAAGCATTGTCTTAAGGCGATTGCTGACCTTCTTCAGCTTTTTATATATGAAATGTTTGCGCTCTATCTCTCTCCAAACTATTTCAAAGAGTAACAAAAACGTGTTAGCGCTCTTTATTGCTAAAAAGAGAAAACGTCAGTGGCAAAACCGCGGATCACTGTGGCCTGTTAGTTTTAATATAAGAAGGCTTACATATATGAGCATAACTTCACCAAAAAAAAATAAAACATTAAATTTTAATACTTTCAAAGGTTTAACATATTTTTTAATAAAAATTTCAATTAAAATTTCATGCACAGTTCATATTAAGTTATCGTACTTATTTTGAATTAAGTTTTAATGTTAAGTCGCATTAAGTTTTATTCTGTATTAGAGCATATTTGTATAATTGAGTACAGATGAATATTTAAAAATTTAATTTAGTTGGTATTTAATTTCAATGGAAATTTTTATTTCAAACTAATTTTAGTATTTGGCCAGTACTTAAGTGTAATACATTTTTTGGTTTTACATGTATAAAGTTTATTTCAAATTTCAAACCGTGTGTTACTGTCATTCATTTTTTAATATTCTTACGTCATAGGTTTCGAACTCACTACATCATTGAAATAAACGTATAGCAACTATCTTCGGCGCCACAATCAAATAAAAAATGTTCCACAAAAATTGTATCAAAAAGTTTTATTTAACTAACAAGTAAATCTGAGTCATATTCATGTGAAAAAACGGAAAATATTGAAATTTAATACATCGAAGCTTAAAAATTAAACATAATATTCACGCTAGTATCAAATTGTTTATAAACGGTATAAAATATCGTTGTAATATTTAAACTGTATTAAAAATTTAATATAAAATCTTTTTTTAATTATAAATTCAATTTAATATAGGTGAGAGTTCATTTCAAAGAGTATTAAATTTCCTCAAAATTGAATTAAAAATCTTCGTTATTATTCGCTTATACATATGTATTAAAATTATTTCCAGAATTCTAACAGTGTGCATGTGTACAAGTGTGCGATTACTGATTAAGAATAGAGCGCGAAATTTATCGGTACTGCTTAATTTTCACTCAATTAAATTTGATGATTCTCATAACTTTTTTTTTTGAGAAGAGAAGAGTTGGATTTTTTTCGTCGTTGTTTCCAAATAAATGCAGGGTGTTTTTTATTTCGTTTAAATCACTATGGATACGCAGAGCAAAAATATTATATATTATATGTTACAGGCATTAAAATATATCCAAACGAATTTTAAGATTTAACTACGTTAAAACGCGAATACTTTATGCTTATATTTATATATATGGTGAGTTAGTTGCTTCTGCCTTAACTTTATAATTAAGTTAAATGGACGTATTTTGTAAAACGCAAGCGATCACCTCAGTTGGGATTTTTTTTTGTCTGGCAATTCATTTCGTTAGAAAATTTCAGTGAGAGAAAGAGAGTTTGTTTTACATCATATGAAAACGGAATTGCCAGACAAAAAACCAAGTGAGCCGATCGAACCCTTTGTCTTTCGAGTATCTGATGTCTCATTTAAGTTCAGATGCAACCTGATTTTGTATAACAATGAATTTTTCAATTAATCAATTAAAAATTATGTGTATTCTTTACCTAAATTAGAATTTTTATTAAGAAGTTCGTTTTTTTTTAAACGTTTTCCAGGGTACGGTAAAGTTTGCTCGTGTACCTTTGTGTGCTTACCATTTGAAAGAGTATACTTCTCTTCTTATATAATCGTTCTTGTACACAGCGCGTACGTTTTTGAGAGACTTTAAATTGAGATCTTATTCCGTGTGCCTACTAAAACGTACGCACTCGTGGATGAGAACTCAAATTGAATGCTCATGAGACTTTTAATGCTCATGATGTAGCTTGTTAAGCCTTTGGAACTTTTTTGGGTTTGGTGGGCTCCTTGAACAGAAACCTTATATATTAATCTACGAGTAACTAGGGCGTTCAAGATGCAGCCGGTCTTCAAGTGACGGCATCACCACTTTTCAATTACATTACATTTTTGACCGGGGGCAACCTTAGCATTAACACACCATAAATGTCCGATCGATCTGGGAATGAATAGTGACGTTACAATGTTCTAAATTAAACAACATTTGGTAATGTTATAAAAATGGATAAAGAAGAATTTCGAAACAAAAGAAAAGCATGATAAAGATTATGGTGAATCTGCTGCGTCTTATTCAACCGTAAAATATTGGATTGCAGAGTTCAAAAGAGGTCGAATAAGCATAAAATTTGAACACGCCCGGGGAGCACCAAATACAGTGAATTTTTATTTAGAATGTATTGGAAAAATCCACGATTTCGTAGTGGACAATTTGAAAGTGAAAGTTAAAGTAGCTATCTCTACAGCCGTAGGCATATCAAATAGGTCAGTGGTTTCAATTTTACATGAACATTAGGGTATGACAAAGCTGACTTCAAGATGGGTGCTGCGTTTGTGGTTAACAATTAATCAAAAACATTAAAGTGTTTGCACTTCCTAACAATGTTTGGACAAAATTCGACCGATTTTTTTGCGAAAAATTGTGACCATGGATGTAGCATGGATCTACTATGCACCAGAATTGAAGGAATCAGCAAAAGAGTGGGTACGTCCCAGTGGAAGTGCACCAAAGCGAGAGAAAACTCAACAAACGGCCGGAAAGGTGTTGGCGTCTGGTTTTTTTTTGGGATTCAAGTGGTTCTTTGTTCATCGACTATTTGAGAAAAGGAAAAACAATGAACAGCGATTACGAGTATTACTGTATATCATTGGATCGATTGAAGAACGAAATCGCTTAAATGAAATTGGAAAAAAATGGTCAATTCCATTACGGAATTGTAATTGGTAATTGAACTTCTCAATTCCTCAGGAATTGAAGTTATCAATTCCATTACATGAATTGTAATTGGAGCTTAATGTAATTCAATTACAATTACAGTAATTCAAATACAATTATGGTAACCTTCAATTACAATTTCAGTAATGGAATTGAAAACTTCAATTCCTGAGAAATTGTTATGTTCAATTACCAATTTCAATTTCTGTGATAGAATTGACGACTTTTTTCCAATTCCATTCCTGAGGAATTGAAAAATTCAATTGCCAATTACAATTTCTGTAATGGTATTCTTTATGCTTTTGACGTCACATATCCAGATGTTCTAAGTAGAGATAACAATATTACCGATATATCTGTTTGTTGCGTATGTTCTCAAACTAGTATTCTTGATGCTTGGTAAATTCACTCTCTCATACCTGTTCCATTGTTATCTAAAAGAGATATATTCCATGCATACTCAATGCTTAGAGAGCGAAACCGATACAAGTTGATATAAGAAAAAATAAAGGCACATAATTAGTGTGCTGGGATGGTACTTTGCAGAGCTTTAATTCAAAGGGCATCCAATGTTAGAAAAACGTTGGAATAAGTGCATCGAGTTGGAAGGGGTATAAGTGGAAGAATTAACAATAATTTTGGCAAAAATCGTGCGTTTTTTTTTTGTTAGGTCGGCAGCATCTTGAATACAAATTATACACATAGGTTCCACTTGGAATGTTTTTGGAATTATTTGAGTTATTGCAATTTCTTTGGGTTTTGTGAGAACTCGCACCAAAATCTTTGATTTAAACATTGCAAGTATTTTGGGATATTGAAATTAATGACTTCTCGGCTTTTTTTGCTGCTTGACGTCTATTATAACAAGAACATTACAAAAATTTAAAAAAATTTAAGCAAAGTAAAACAAAAAATTTACCTTAGCATGCCGTTGAGATTCGATTAGTCACTACACTACGCATTGAGCCAAACTTCTTCGTTACGCGGAGTGATTTATTCAATATTAATTGCAACTGAAGCTATGCTGCAGCATAACACAATAATCTATTAATAGATTTTTGTTA
Source organism: Coremacera marginata (assembly GCA_914767935.1). NCBI lineage: Eukaryota > Metazoa > Arthropoda > Insecta > Diptera > Sciomyzidae > Coremacera > Coremacera marginata. The sequence continues at coordinate 233,520,756 of OU612043.1, read as the reverse complement.
TATGGCTATCAAGAGAATACTGCGACATAACATACTGCATCTGTTAATACAGCATCTGTTAACATAGCTGCAGTTTTGTCAGCAAGTAGTGGCAAGGCTGCTTGGATCAGTGGGTAGAGCGATGGCCTGCCATCAAAAGTTTCAGGTTCGATTCCTCACGGCGGGCAAATAAATTTTTTTTCTTTTCTCTTTGTTGATGAAATGTTATAACATAACATTTACGTGTGTTTTTTAATTTACTTTATGTTATTTTTGAATTTAAAAGTGATTTTATTACAAAAAGAAAAACCATTAAATTATCAAATCTATCCTTCTCTCGTGTGCCTAATGACGCAGCTGTGTTTTTTTTTTTTTGCAGAAAATAGCTCAAAACTATGCTTAAGCCATCCATGCTAGTTGTTTTTTAATTTTGTATTTTTGAATCAAATGTGAATCAAAGGTGAATCAAATGTTTTTTTTTTTTGGCAAGGTATCGAAGTATGTGCTTTCAAAGCAATGTATTAAACAATAAATTGCTTAGGTGAATAAGTATAAGTTTAAAACTCCCATACAATTCTCTTTAGTCAAGCCGACTTAGGTGATTTACCTATTGCTTTTTTTCACGATGTACTTTCAAAAATATTGCAAGTGGAACCTATTGGTCGAAGTGGAATTTTTCTGTGAAAACCCCAAAGTTCTTTCCAAGAGGCTATCATTTTATTTTCATTAATTTGGACAGAATTTAAAAGTGAAACTTTCTAAAAAACACGCAAGTTTTCCCGAATTCTACTTACCTCTGACTCCTCGGCTGTCTTAGCCGCCTTTTTGGTTGTTTTTCCGCCTTTTTTCTTCGTAGTGCGTTGCTTATCCTGCACCAGTACTGAGTCCTTGCAAAATTTTTCCATCATTTTTATGAAAATGTTTGCTGTTTCAACAACGTCCCGCAAAAATGCTCTGTATTGAAGATTGAGGCAGGGAGGAAGGGAAAGAAAAAAATTTTAGAGATATATAAACATAGTAAAATAAAATTATTATGATACTCAGGAAAATATTATATATGCTGATTTTTTACAAGTTTATTTTTATCAAATATTTTATTAAGAATACAAAGAATAGTTTTCGTCTTTTATGCATTTTCATTAAGTTAAATTGTTTGCATACAAAAAGGCATATAATGCCCAAACACAGCTTTTAGTAACATGTTCAAAGACCTTCTTCCCTTTTCAAAGACCTTTTTCATAAAACCCCCTCAAAAACATTGCTAAATTTACAAACTTTAACAACTCCTTCGAAATTGATGCACTTTTCATTGAACAGCGAGTCAACGAAAACTGTAGAACATGTTTTAGCCAACGGGTTATATACTTTTTTTGATAGACCAAACCATTTTTGTGTAATGTGCGCTTACATAACTTCAAATTTTTTTCGGAAATAAGTTAAAATCTTACTATCGCGGCACGTAAGTACAAACAAGTAGAATAAAAAAATATTTAACTTATATTGTGTTCACTTTTATAATAAACATGTGTTGATAATATACTTTTATAAAAGCAAGAAACTTTGCAAAGTCGGCACATTTTTTTATTTTTACAATATTGGAGTCACAAAAATGTCAATTTGCTGAGAATCAATCATATGTTTTGGTTTGTGTGTGTGTGTGTAAAATATGACTTTAATTTTATAGGTTTTATTCTGGCATCTGAATGTTTAAACAAGTGTTTCATATATCAATTCAGTCAGTCACTTAGGTCACATAGGGTACAATCAACTTTTACTTGATGAACATAAAAAACCTTGAACTTTTAATATAAATAAGTGCTTTAATAAATTAATTTTGGGTAGCTGCACTCAAAAAATACATTCAACTTTCATACATTAACTTGGCAGAAGGTTTTAGAGTCGCTGGTAAATGTATTGAAACGGCGATCAGTTCAACTTTTAACAAATATGTTATGTCTGTCATATATTAAGCCCTCTAAACTCAATTGGACAATTAAATTCGTAAGTCATCTAATATTTGAAACAAGACATATTTTGCAACACCATAAATAGGAAATTTCTTTCGAAATATTTTAAATATCGAAATATTTGAAAAAGCAGAATATAAGTAAGCAAAACACAAATCAAGAGCTTTGTAAACTTTTTCAGCAGTCAAAAACAAAACTTTTATATTCGAGGACACGTAATTAGAGTTCGCTGTAACTTTTTCGTGGCATTTCTTGGAACAAATGGCCGATTTTAAGGTTGAGAAAAATACAGAAAATTTTGAGAAAACCACAGAAAATTTTCTGTGGCCTCGGTAGTTCAAGAGTAGCATTTTTGCCTACCACCCAAGGGTCCCGGTTTCAAATCCCGGCCAAACCTCTACTCGGCTTTAGGACTGACTCAGCGTAAGACTGACTTCCAAGAGGCATTCTTTTGGAAATGAGTGATTGTTATGTTACATTCGTTGCAAATAAGCCAAATATTACAGAGAAATCAAAAGTTTACGAATCAAGAGAATTAATGATTTGTAAAAGATGAATGCAACATTAATACGTGAACCGTACAAAGGATGGTACTCTGCGCCATCATACTCCACGTAATAAGAGAATGGCCAAAAATTGCAATCACCGATGAAAACATTGGAAAAATGCACCAAATGGCTTTTGACGGTCGTCGAATCAAAGCCAGAAATATTGTCTAAAGATTTGGGCATGTCACCAAAAACGCATTCAGATGAATACTTGCAAGGCGGTTTAAGCGAAACGAGATCTTTTTGAGGAGCAGATTCATCACAGTGGAAGAAACTTGAGTCCACCACTATACTCCAGAGACAAAACAGCAATCGAAACAGTGGACTAAGAGAAAAAAATCACCCAAATGAAAAATGGCTCAAAAATTAATGAAAAATGACCCGATGAAATTTCAGCCAACAAAAACGAAAAAAGCCCAAAAATTATTGGAAAAATGGCCAAAAAAAAAAACGAAAATTCACCCAAAAAAATGCAAAATCGCCCAATTTTTTGCAATGTTTTCAGGAGATAAGTTTGCCTTGTACGAAATGAGCAGAGTTTTCAAGGCCCATTTTTTCCGTTTTTTCAATGTCAATTTTAATTCCATGGAACATGCTTCAAAAAAAATCTAAAAATATTTCGTAGGAGCAATTTACTCTTAGCTTACATGGGCTTATTTTAACTTTTTTTTTTTTTATTTCAAAATGTGCATTTGGAGCTAAAAAAGCTTATGATGAAAAAATTTCAGGCCGCTCTCATGTAGTTTAGAAGTTATAGATAATCGTTTATAGTTGGTTAAATGGGCCTACAAACTTGTGATTTATTTTTCAGCTTTCCTATACAAGTAAGCGTTATGGATATTAAAAAACCCTAAAAATCCATGCATTAATTCTTGAAGATATAACTGGTCTTGTACTCAGAACATTTGGGGTATCAGTACCAGTTTTGTATGTTTCTTTGAAATATTTGTTGTTCCTTTTGAAGTATTTTATATAAAAAGCACCGCAGGCGAAAAATTTAAAAAAAAATAAAATCATATGATAAACCCCCAAAAACATAATCGGAATTTCACCCAACAAATATGCAAAATCGCCTAATTCTTTTTGGATGATTTTTCATATAAAATTAGTGGGCCCACTGTGTCCGCGGCTTCGCCACGGACATTTTATTTTTTATCAATATAGAGTGTTAACACATTTTTTTTCCTCTAACAAAAACTTTTAAACGCCGTTCAAACGATCACCGTGTGACATTAGCCTTTAAGACAATGCATGTCAAACGAAATAAAAAACATTTTTTGATTTTGTTTTGTTTGGTTTTGTTTTTTGTTTTCCAGCTCAGCACTGCATTTATATGTATCTCTCTTTTCACCTTGAGCGTGGCTCATCTGTTTTTTATGTTGTGCTGTGCTGGTTGAGCGGAAAAAGAGAAACAAAATTATTCACTAATGTTATCGTTTACGAATCGCATTTTCGTACATTTCATTCATTAGCAATTATTAGTAGCGATTTATTTATAATATCGCGAGCGGGAGATACTCCTCCTGCGTTAATGAATCGTTGAAACCGAAAAAAGCAATTCGATAACGAGTTGCTAAAACTATAAAAAGCAATTAGTTAACGAGTCGCCAAAACTATTAAAAGCAATTCTTTAACGAGTTTCCAAAACTAAAAAAAGCATTTCGATAACGAATCATATAAATCATATAAAAAAAAATTAAAAATAAAAACTAATTTTTCAAGTTTACCACGTCAAGAATTGAAACCACGTCATCTGAATGCTAGTCCGACACCTTACATATCTTGCTTAATTTGCTTGATAATAAAAGCCAGCATTCACGAACATGGGTTCGAAACCCAACTTGGTCCAAAAAAAAAATTTTTTTTTTTTTTGTTATTTAGATATTTTTTTAAAGATTTGGCTTTTTAAAAGAATGAAATTATTTTTTTTTTTATCATTTTTTGACCAACTTTTTTTTGGCTTCGTTATACATTCGTCAAAACCGAAAAAAGCCATTCGTTAAGGAGTCGCCAAAACTATGAAAAAGCAATTCGTTAACGAGTCTCCAAAACTAAAAAGCAATTCATTAACGAGTCGCCAAAACAACAAAATTCAATTTGTTAACGAGAACTTATTCATATGAAAATCTTGAACAAATTATAAGTGGAAATTATTTATATAAAGAATAAGCACGAAATAATATAACAGAAGAAAAAATATTTCACATAGTTTTTTTTCATATAAAAACTTATGAAAATTTATATTTAAGTCTTTTTCCACTTCAAATTAAAAAAAAAAAAAATAAAATTTAAAAAACAAATATTCGCTTAAATGACGTATTACCAATAGAAAGTTAATAAAAAATACTTTTCTTAAAACATATGTATATTGAAAAGTCGGAAAAAATTATTTTTTTGTTTCAAAACATCTTATAAATGGAGTTTAGGAAAGTCATGATTTCAATCGGTGCTTTCTTTAAGCATCAAGCCAACCTCTGATGAAGTCGGTATGAAACTATAAAAAAAAAAGATTCACAAGCGATTCATTAACGAATCACTCCTCGCCACAATGTTTATTAGGGTGTACATGAAAAATTACGACACACGTTTATTTTTTCCCCTTTCCGAAAATGTATATATGATGCAACGTTTTTTTTTTTCTTTTTAAAAATTTCTTAGAATGAGTCCATATCACGTATACCTAAAAATTTTACAGATATTGGTGATATCTTGAAAATTTTGATTTTTTAAAATTAAACTCCGTTGCAAGCAAAACTATTTCTCGATTTTAAATCGACGAATGCAACACCTCGTCTTGATGAATGGCCTGACATGTCTTTTCGGCGTTTGGTAGATATATTCTTGTTGCCGTTTAGTTATTGGAAACAGTGGGCATTTAGTACAACAACCCAGAATTGGAGGATTGTATGTTTTGCATGGTACATTAGTGGGTGTGGCACTCTGTGGATAACATTTTGTGGAAGATCGTCTAATGTTATTTTTATCATGCTGTTTAGGTGTTGGCTTTGTTGTAGGACAAATGGCAGATTTTTGCGGTGGACTTGATGTTTCACTTGAAGACTTTGACTTTGATGAAGAACAAATGGCAGACTTTTGAGATGAGCATGTTTCGCCAATTGTTGTCATCTTATTTGAAGTTGATTTTTTTGAAGGTTCTGTTGGTGTCGAGATAGTAGGTGTAAATTTTATTGTGGGAGTAATACACAGTTGTTCCGAAGTTATATCCGTTGTTGTTGTCGATGTTCTCATAGATAATGGTTTTATGGATGGTAGTATAGATGAGAGCACTACATATGTTTTATGGCCTTTATATGTTGTATAAGCTGTTGTCTTAGAATGCGACTTATTATGACCAGACGTCTCTGTAGTTGGTGTTGTTATTGGTGATGAACTCAATGCTGGTGCAGTTAAATCAATTGATTTTGATGTATGGCAATAGCAATGCGTTTTGGTTTTGAACGATTTATAGGTTGTTTTCTCTTTAGTATGAGCACAAGTTATTACTTTTGGAGAATATGTTTTTGACGTGGCCGTTGTAGATTTTGATTTGATTTTAGTCGTTTTTTCGGCATTAGTTGTTTCTACACAATCCTTAGATAGTTCATTAGTAAAGGTGCATTCGACGATTGTTATTGTGGGTTCAGCAGTTGATTTTGCAATAATAGTACTTATTTTATTAGATGTTTTTTCTACGGTAACTTGCAGCAGTAGCAGAGCTAAAATTGCAAAAATGTCTAAACTGTCGTATTTCATCTTTTAACTTATAATGTTTGATTATTTTATTTTTGCACCAGTATTTATATTCAATAAAAATGTTTATTTAACCTTTTTTTCAAAATATTTGCTGATATATATTTTTAAACACTCTCTTCACAACTTGTTGTGTACACAAGTGTTTTATATTTGAGTAGAATTTTTGATTTGTAGGCACTGAACCTTGACTTAATTAAAAATAAAAAACCTTGAATATGCACTTGAAATTAAACCGTTCAAAACAATCGGTCATAAGATATATTCAAGGACGTATTGTTCACCTCTGGATATTTAGCGCTAGCCAACCAATAACTTATCCTGGACTTTGGATAAAAATTGGCATTGTTCACTTCTGCATAGAGTCATAATAGGTCGATATTTCTTGTGGTTTTTCCCAGTTTTCTTTTTCCAGCCAAACGTCAAAGTTATCATGAGATTTTGACAGTCTGTCATATATTTTAATTAGACTCTGTGCAGTTCGAAAAATGTGCACTCGCGAAATGTGTCAATGAGATACTTTTACTGCTGCTTTTTGTAAATTAATAGCATTTTGCTTTTTTGCATAAAATTGGCAAAATTTAAAAATATTCAACATCTACGCTACCCAGCGCTATGAGTAATGTACTGTTCCCGGAATCTACGCTACAGTATCGTAACTTACACTACATTAGCGTGCATATTTGTTCACTGAACAAAAAACACTTGTATATTTTTTTTACAATTGCTGTTGAGGAAATGCTTGTTGTTTTTGGAGCAATAATGAGTGTGCCATTATTTATACTCTATAAAAAAATAAATTTTAAATTTTGAGTTCGTTTCTTGGTTTTCATGGGTATTTTTTATTAATCTGCTATAATTTTCCTTTAAAAACCTGCATATATTATAAGCAGCTTGTTAGGATTGAACAAGTGCTTATTGTTTAAATTTTATTTATTTATATTTTGGTCGTTCGGTCATTGCTTTAAATGATTAACTTGAGTTATTAAAAAAAAAATTTGCATTTGAACTTGAAAGTTATTTATGATAAAAGTCAAGGCTACAGCTAAGATTGGAGCAGTGAAAACGTTTTATGTTTTTTTATTGGAAAGAAGCTTCCATGGGTGCAACTCGAAGAATTCGAAGAATGTTTCAATAATCAAACCCCAGCAATGGGTTGACCGTCTGTAAGATTTTTTTCACTGGAGAGTACTTTGCTTCTAAAATGAGGTCGTGACGAAGTTTAATTTTAATAATTAATTTTTATAGGTTTCAATATAAATAATAACACCAACTTTTTTATTTAAATGTGTGTTGTAATTAGCCGAATTATTTATGGTTGCCAGCATGCGCATTGTTTTTGACATTTTTGGAAAAGTTTCAAAAACGAGCATCACAAAAACTGTACAGATTTGAAAACGAAAAAAAAAAAACGAAATGGTCATCTCAGCCCTTGAAAGGACTTTGACCGAGCTTCTTATGATCAATTGTGTTGTGTGTGATCTTTTAAAGCCAAATATAACACAATAGCCATCGATATCCAAGTAAATGGAATAATTTTTGCAAGAAGAAAAGTTATTCTAAAGAATTTTATTTGCTAAGCCAAGCACAATGAAACAAATCGCTATAATAACAAACATATGGCTACTGTCTGTCAAATGAAAAGCTGCATTTCAAGTGTGAATACCTTTTTCTGAAAAAAGGTTTTTCAGCTGAAAAGCGGTTTTTCGGCCTGTGTGTGAACATGCTATAACATAAGAAAAAAATTTTAGATAAAAAAATTATTATTCAAAGATTTGGTGCGAATTTGTCTTCAAGTTTTACGTTTGTACGCACGAAGTTTTTATTTTCGGAGTCTGTGAGACTATGACGAACAGTGTAGCGAGGCGGCCAAAAATAGCTGATGGAAAAAAAGTCGTACATTTGAAAATAAAAGTATGCAAATTGTTAGAAAAGAGTCTTAATTATATGAATCCAATAGGAACTTGCAATATCTTTCTATTTGTGGAAGTTATGCTCTTTAAATGGTGCCTTAAAAATTTAACGAAATTTCAGTTTTTACAGTTTAGTACTGAATATTTTCGAATCCTCCATCCGACACAGAAAGTTCTTTCAATTGAATTAATTTCTCTGTTCGGCAGTCACCTCTCTGCAGACAATGGCAAACCTCAGAGAGTAAAAACTGCCATGAAAAGCTTCTTGAGAACATAAGCCGTTCGGAGTCGGCGTAAAACATGTAGGTCCAGTTCTCGATCATTTGTGTGCAAACATTTTTCACATCACACACAACACAATTGGTCATAAGAAGCTAGGTCAAAGTCCTTTCAAGGGCTGAAATGGCCATTTCGTTTTTTTTTTGTTTTTTTTTTTTTTTACTGAATATTTTCTAGTATCGTTGCCAATTGGTGTAACTAACATAAAGTAAATTAAAAAACACACGGTAATATTCACACCAGTAAATTTTATTACATTTCATCAACAAAAACAAAAGAAAAAAAAATTCTGTCCCCGCCGTGCGGAATGGAACTTGGAATTTTTGGTGCCAGTTCATCGCTCTACCCATTGATCCAAGCAGCCCTGTCACTACTTGCTGACTTAACTGCAGCTACGTTAACAGATGCTGTCTTAAGGGGGTCTTCTCATTGAGCAACTTTTTTTTTCAACTTTTTTTTTTTTTCATTTATTTATAGCTTGGGTAGTTGTGAATATGCCCCTAAAAGGATTTTTCGAAATTCGAAATACTTTAGAAGATACAGCCTTTTTTGTGAAGACAAGAAGGTGATGGAGGTAATAAAACCAGCTTACGAAGCGCTGTCGGCAGATAATTTGCTTGAAAGATGCCTTGGATCTGAAACTCAGAATTCCACAATTCTACAATACTGTTCTTTGGTCACTTTCGCCCAAACACATCAACTCAGGCGCACGCACCATCGAAGTGGCCAATTTCATTGCAACGTGCCTCTTCAACGACGGTTTTATACCCATACTTAAAATTATGGGTTTGATGGGTATTGCGATTGGCAAAAACGCATACGAATACGCACTATCTCGCAATGAAGACAGATTGAACCGATCAGAGACTCGAGCTGCGGCATCATCAAAAGCTGGCAGAACGACTCGCAGAGCAGAGAGGGCAGCAGAAAGCAGTTTCTACGAAAAAGAGGAAGGTGACCTGTATGGAGCTGGCATCGCCGACTAATATTTGTAAGTAAAAATTGTCAGCTCTTTAAAACTGCATTTAAACATTTTTGATTTTTTTTTTTTTTCCCAAAAAAATTACTTCAAACTTTAAACGCGTTTATCTCGAACCCACGTTTTTCGAACTGGCGGCCATGATATATCCAGTTCAACTGAACCGATTTTCATGAAACAAAATGGAATCGACGCAGAATTGTCACCATTCTCGGGTGAACTTCGACCATAATTTTAAAAAATTTTTTACTATTTTTTTTTTACACTAAACTACAAAAAAAAAACCCAAAATTGAAATTTTTTTTTTGAATGGCCGCCATTTTGACAAAAAAAATTACAAAATTAAGCTTGAGGTTCACCCGAAAATTACATCTATACTGATTATAACCCCGTTTTTTTTTTTCATTTCAGACGCTCCGGAGACCCGGAATCGTGGCCGCCGTGACGACACCTTTTTTTTTCACCACCAACTTTGAAGTCTCATTACTTTTTGAACAGCCCACGTATCGAGGCAAAAAAAAATTTTTTATTTACTTTGAACCTTTTGTAATACAATAAATAAAAAAAGTTTTCAATTATTCTTTGCGTTTTCAAATAAGAATTTTTTTAAAAAGGGTCCAAAAAACAGGTTTTGAATGAGAAGACCGCCTTAACATATGCAGTATGTCGCAGTATTCTGTTGATAGCCATACAACAAAAATCTTTTAATAGATTATTGTGTTATGCTGCAGCATAGCTTCAGTTGTAATTAATATTGAATCAATCATTCTGCGTTACGAAGGAGTTTGTCTCGATGCGTGACTTCTTAATCGGTGGTATCGGTGGGAATGGGTTCAAATCTCCATGGCAGGCGAAAATTTTTATTGTTGATATTTAATTTAGTTTAATGGTATTGCTATAATAAACGCAAGCAGCGAAGAGAAGACGAGAAGCCATGAATTTATAAGTAAAATGTAGCAATTGTGTAGTTGACGATTTCAGTCAAACAAAGCAAATCACAAAACGAGAGGCGGCTTCAAAAAAAAGAAAATGAAAGAAAAACCAAAACCCGGAAAAAAGTTCTATTTTTTAAATTCAATTTTTTTTTTTAAATAATGTATAAATTACCAAATACTTGGTTTATTTATCATCCAAATAAAAATTGGTAAATATGTAAAACTTAGACGTTTTAATGAAGTGCTTGGGAGGCTGAAAACTGCCAAAGCCATCTTATAAATTATACTAGGTTTTATTTCAATTAAACATAAGCTTTTTTCTCGGCGTATAATAAAAATACAAAGTAGACTTGCTTTAAAATCATTTCTCAAATAAGCCTCTTATCTTTTTGTATCAGTTAACGTATCCGTGTCACCGCTTAAACCTCTGATGATAAGTTCAGAACTAACTTAAATGAATTCGTGAACTACTTACGAATTATATTGTCAACGTGAGTTAAGCATAGAGAAGAAAAATTAAGTTTACACTGTTATACTAAAAATGTATTTTTTATAGTCATAAACCAGGTCTTATTACAAGCTATGGGCTTTTCAATACACTCCGTAGTTCTTTGCTGTTCTTTTCAGCACACTCCAAAATAACTTCTTTTTTAATTTTTTTTTTTATTTTTTTTGCTTTCTCTTTGCAAAATATCGATCACATAATCAGCAAGGAAATTATTTAAGCAAATGCAAAAAGCTTAATTCATAAATTAAACTGCTAATCAGCTATTCATAGAAATCCGAATTATGAATCACATTAACCTACATAACAAAAAAAAAAAACAGAAGAAAAGACATTTGCCAAATATTTATCAACAATAAATTTATTGAACTGACATTGTAAATTTATAAAGAAAGCACCACAAAAAGCACCATCAAAAACTTTTTTTAAAGTAACGCGTTTTTTTTTTTTACTTTCGGCCTGTGTGGCCATTTAACAGTTTCTTTTTTACTGATCTTTCATCAGCGTTTCTGTAGCATCGACGATGCGTCTTGCCTTGGCAGACGGCAGTAAAAAGTATTCGGTGTTTATAGCATGCTTGCCAAAGTTATAAATGAGGCAGTAATTTGCCTATATTAACGAGCCCTGTCAAAAAGCATGATTTTGCAAAAAGTCACAACGAACAACGCGCAACAACAACAACAATACGCCTTACTGCCCTATGACCCTACCAAATTTCCGGCTCAGTGCACTAAAAATATATTGAAAGGCAATTAGCTGACATTCAAAAAGCAATGCTGTGGAAAGTCAGCGGTTAGCAATGCGAACCATATTTTTGTAATTTTCAATAAACAATCATCAATCATTGTGTTGAATGGGATGGTTGAATGGATGAATAAATTAATGGTTGGCGACGAACTAGCGGCAAAAAAAAAATAAAATAAACAACACAAAAAGTCACGGAATATAAGGATTTAATATTTTAAATTCATTTTTTATAAAATTATTTTGTATAAAAGCGTTTGAGCGCTCAGAACTATCAAATTTAAAGTATGTAATTTAAATATTTTTTTTTTTAACGATTCTAAATTAAATTAGTACGAGCTTTTCAATTTCGATAAAAAATTGTTTATACTTTTTGATTCATTCAGAGTAATAAGGGCCGGAATTATTAACTATTTCATTCTCTGCGCAAATGCTTAAAATTTGGCACTATTTTTTAATGTTTAGACTGTCCCCTATTATGATATTATTTACAATTATGATATTCAACAGCCAACTTCATTTCAACTATAAATTCGTTTGTCTATTCACACAGTAACTGAAATCGAGAAACCTTATTCTCAATAAATTTTTTAACTTTCTATGAAGAATGCAATGAACTAACTATGAGATTGATAATAATTATTTGTTTAATCTGCTTTCCAACTATATATAAATTTGTACCGCTTTGGACCACCAGTTGAACAAACCCCTTTCGGCTCTATGAAATCTAAGGAAATAAGACCCGAAAATAAAAAATGGAATAAGACCACTAGCATTTCTATACAAAACATCAACACGAATAATTGGGCCTCAAAAAGTGAGCGAAATTAACAGCCCTGATAAAAATATTCAAAACAGGATTCATTCTCTCACATTGCATGACAATTCATGTAATCTTCAATTCTTAAAATATTTTTACCATCTCTTAAAAATAGTCAGAGGATTCGGTAAAAAATATTATTATTAAGTTTGGTAATGAGTGCACTGTCAGGAATTTATCAAAATTTGGGTCGGAAAAAGGGTGGAAAAGACAAGTTTGAGTTAAAAAGATTACATGTTTATCCATTAGCGAGTTGGTAAAGAATAAGCAAACAGAACAGAAACAAAAAAAAAAAAAAAAAAAACAAATTGCTACGCGCAAAACCAGGCTACGTAAGCTGTACGAGCGTCTAGAAGAAGAAAAATTTTACTGCATTATAATGGACGTGATATGTAAAAACACCCTTGCAAGGTCCACAATTTTACACAAAACTTAAAGGGCGAAATGTCGATAGCTCAGTCAGCAAAACCAACTTTAAAAAGTTTGGCCAGAAGGTTTTGGTCTGGCAATGTGTTTTCAGTTGCGGCCTTAAAACATCAACTTTTTTACAAAGGGCACAATAAGTGTCGAAATTTAATAGGAGTGCGTGTAAAACGACTTATTCAATTTTACACCACCATAAAGGTTTAACAATATTTTTGCCTGACTTGACAACAGTCCATTACGCGAAGTCAACTATAGAGCTTTTGAATCAAAATTTATTTTTAAAGAGGTGAATTTATTAAGCTCGCCAGAGCTTCGAACCATTGAGCGATATTGGCTGAATTCAAGAGGTGTAGAAAAATAGGCAGGGCATTTCTTATGTTGGGGCTTTTTTTTCATCCAGTTGGGGCTTTCTATCGTAGGTTGTTATTTCATAATGGAACTAACCTACGAAATAACATGAAATTTATTTCGTAGGTTGTTATTTCATTATGAAATAAAACCCCATTTTTGGGTCTTATTTTGTTTCTATTTTGGGTCCTTATTTCTTGGGGGCGATATTTCACAGAGCCAAACTTTTCAATTAAAGCAAAAATTACAATATTTTTTTGAAGCGAAACTTCTTACGCCTCGTTTTGTGATTTGCTTAAGTGAAATCTCAAAAATTTATGTTTCGTTTTTGCTTGCATCGATAACAAAAAGATAATGTAATTATAATTAGTATATTAAAAATAGTTCTTTGGTCCGCCTTATATATCGAACTCGTACCCTATCGATTGAGAGTTCTACACACTACCCACCAATCCAAAAACATTTGTTGCGCGAGTTGTTGATTCAATGTTAATTGAGTATAAGTCGACAGATCACAATAAAACTGTGCAACTTTTTTGAGGTCATCGTTTTGGGACTTAGATTTGATAAACTCCCGTGAAAGTGCTTGCCAAAACTAGAATCTCTGCATCATTATATTTTGCCTACTTATGTTACGTGCAAATAAGGGATTTACGATGTCATCTATTTTTTGGCACAAATTGGATTTTGAGGACTTTTTCGATATTTTGACATGGCTAATTCGCGGTTAACCACAGGGAATATTGTTTTGGTGTCTTAAGCAGAGTAGTAGATATTGAATTAGAGAAAAAAAATACAAAGCAATCCTACCCGAAAAAGCTACATATTGTACTTCAAAATCGTAAAAATGTCCTTTTTTTACCATTTTACACCTTTTTTGTGCATAACTCAGCTACACATCCACAAATATGTTTTTTTTTTTGTATTTCTACTCAAACGATTGTTTTTCAATTCATTTTATAGCTATTAAAGCAAAGAAAATATGAGTCTATGTTTGTTATGTACAGCCGTGGACACATAAATAGCACAAAAATACATGTAGGGTGTTTCACATAAATTTAAATGTGAAAACAAGAATTTATTTCATGGTATTTGAGTTTAAACATTAAAAACTTAAAACCTGTAGTAACTTTGTAATTACGAAATCAAAATTAGAAAATTAATGATAAATCTGAAATTGCTCCTTAGCTGAGGTGGACGTATAAATAGCACTATTTGAATTCTGAAAAAAAGGCAGTGATTTACATTTATTTTACAATGAGCTTACGAATATGTTTACTAGTACTTGGTACTGTGTCCCGAATTGTCCAAAACAGCCCGACATCTTCGTCCCATACTCTCTACAAGCCCTGACCCTATCCTTCGGAATAGAGTACCAAGCCTTCTCAATTCCACTCCATAACTCTTCTAAATTTCAAAAATGTTGGTTGCTTATGCTGACCTTCACATCATTTCATAAATTTTCTATGGAATTGAGGTCTGGGCTTTGAGCCGGCCAATTCAAAATATTTATTTTTTCCTTTTTTAGCCAATCAATCACAACCTTTGCCGTGTGTTTTTGGAATATTATCGTGCTTAAAAGTCCACCTAATAGGCATGTTCTCAAATGCAAATGGTTCCATCTGGTTATTAAGAATATCTTAATACATATTTTTGTCCATTATTCCTGGTATACGAAAAATTGGCCCAACGCCGTGTCAGGAAAAAGCTCCCCAAGCCATTAAATTCCCTCCTCCATGCTTTAATGATTTTTTTGTATACTTCGGATTCAACTCTTGGCGTTTGGGGCGCCGAAAAAAAGTTTTTGCATCTGTTCCAACCCTATTAAATTTAGTTTCGTCATTCTAGAGCACGTTCTTCCAAAAATGGTCTTCTTTATTCACATGGGCCTTTGCAAACGCTAAACGATCCTATAAATTTTTTTCTTGTTAAGAGCGGCTTTCTTTGGTCCATAAAGTGTCCCATAATGTGTCCATAAAGACTAGCTTCATGTAGTTTCCTAGATACTAGTTTTCTGGCAACATTAAGGTTCTTTTCTTCATTTATTTCCCTCATAATTTGCTTTGCTGACTTGAAAGGATCAGCCTTACTTTTGAGAACTAAAAGTCTATCAGTAGAAGCGGTGGTTTTACGCGGTCTAGAATTGCGCGGCTTATTCTCGAAACTATTTAAACCATTTGATGTAACCAGCTTGAGAGCACATGAGTTTTTGCCTTTGCGACTTAGTTCGTGAATTACAGACCTTTTTTCCGGAGTGGAATGTTTGCCACGACCCGTTTTATTTAGAAACGGCGAAATTAACTGAAGAAAACTCGAACATTTTTAGAAACACCCGATCTTGTTAACTTTTATTCATCAACTTACATGTGTGCTATTTATATGACTACAGCAGATCGTACATGCCTATGCAGAAAGAGATGGCCTGAGCAAATAAAAGTAAGTAACGGTGCATCTCTCTCGGAGTTTTAAACAACGTCACACTGGAGTCTCAAAAAATTATAACTACAGTTCAAACGAAACGTTTAAAAAATAAGTTGACATTTGTGCTATTTATGTGTCCATGGCTGTATGTATGGAAAAGAGATAAAAATATGTTAATTGTTGACATTCTTTGAACTTGACGCCTGTGGTTCTGATAATCTCAATCTCTGCGTGGGTGGTGGTAAATCATCATAATCGTCTGAATTTGAGTTAGATACATGATTCAATGGCATATCTTCTTTTGTGTGTCCTTCATATCTAGTGGTATTATCCGGGTCTTCGGTGTCTTCATCTTCATTCCCCTGGTGCATCCAATTTTTCCCCTTGAATCGCATTTCCATTGGCTTGGTTATCTGGTGGAATCGCTCATCTTGTTCGCCCGATTCTTAGGGAAATTGTCGCAAAAAGGTATCAAGGTGAAAATGCAGAAAATGTAATTTTAACGTCATGAATGCATTGATTTTATCGAAATAATACATCAGATTATCAACTCTCTTCTTTATATAGTACGGCTGTAACCGATTTTTCCCTAAAACACCCTCGATTACTTCTTATAGAGCGATCCAAGCATTCAGGGGATTGTTTTTCAGTAAGTTTGTGAAGGTTTCGCTATTCATTAAATTCCATATATCTGGTCCATTGAGTATACCTGTTTAAAATGAAAAAAAAAGAATCCACTTTGAGCTAAAAAAATGGATGACATCGTAAATCTCTTACTTCAACGTAAGTAAGTAAAAGTAATGATGCAGAATTTCTAGTTTTGGCAAGTACTTTTACGAAAAATTAACAAACCTGACTCCCAAAATTGTGAGTAGCACTGTGCAATCTATCTATTAATAGGATTGTAAATTGGCTATCCTTCATATTCAACTTATTTAGCAGCTATCTAAAAAAGAAAAAATTACAAAAATGTTGCTTCTACTTGCTACAAAATGTCATGAGCATTTTTTCTTGGAAACACGTTTGTTGGTATATTTTTTTTTTTTTTTTTTGGTTAGCGCGAAAGAAAAACTTAACAATTGCCTACAATTGCGTGGAAATCACAATGAATGTGGCATTGAATGTAGCATTGAATGTAGCATACATTGAAAATTTAAGTTTATTGAATAAAATTTTTGAGCTGATCGGATTGTAATATTTTAAATAAATTTATACTAAAGGCCAAAAGTATGCATCTGAATATAAAAATTATGGGTGTTGTGCAGTGCTGTCAGGTGTCGGTAAGGCGAATTCAATTTTTTTTGCATACAAACAAATTGTGTTCCTCGTTCTTAAGTCGTAGTTTCCCCGTATTTTTTCCCCGTGTTTTAATTTAAAGCTGTAAAATATTTTCTTTTTTTTTGTACTCATCATCATCATCGTTTCCTCGAGCTCCTAGGCGGAGCTTAGGCCCTTTTTTTTTGTACAATTATTGACTTAATGAGAGGGAGTACAAGCAAAGTTCAGATATTCTTAATTAAGTCACTGTTTGCGAATTGCAATAGTTTGATTAAATGATGAGTTAGTGAACTGATTGATGAATGCTGTTTTTTCGTTTTCATTTTTAAATTGCAATAAGTGGCACTCAAAAGCATTTCCCAAGTGGTAAATATTAACGCTCCAGTTAGAAGCAAAGCCAATTGGCAACAGTATGTTTTTTAGTTAATTTATAAATATATCTCAGCCAAAGTAGCTGTGTATTTGTTTAGGCATCGAACCATTTTATGGCGCACGAAGTATTCAATTTGTTTTTGCAATGGAGCGTATTAAGTACATTTATTTATCGGGGATTCCTCTTTACTCTCGGTAGAGGAAAAAATTCATTCAAATTTATAGAGTCTTCTGAGACGAGTTCATTGAGATTAAGCAATTTTTTTCAGTTTTAAATATTTTATTTGGATTTGGATTTTCTCCAAAAATCATTGAATAATTGAAATTTTTTGGAAAATTTCTTTGGGTGGTATTGTGGACATTTTATATGTAATTATTTTTATAAATCCAAGGTTAATTTTAAACGAGTGTTCAAAACAATATACATAATTATTTAAAGCTCTTAGTTAATATTATCTATTTTCAATGCAAACTTTAATTACATTAGTTACATTTTTCTATGAACTAGTGGGGGAAGTTGGGGGAAACATTTAATCAATTTTCATTATATTACCTGTCTGAAAGAAAAGCAACAGCACAATAAAAAATCACACTCAATTTAAATTGACAACAGCAACATTGCTTTGGTTTTGTCATCATCATCATCATCATCATCATCATCATCATCAGCAGCATTATCATCATCATCGTCATCACAGATTCAAAGAAGGAATTGCACAGCAGTAAAAATCATCCAACAGGAGCAAAAAAAAAAAAAAAAAACATTAAGTGTTGATTGCAGCTATTCAATGCCAGTTGAAAACGTGTATTCAGCGAACGGCGAGCGCTTTATAAGCAATTATCACTCATAGCAAATCCTTTCAAAATGCGCTTTCAGGCACTCAAACGGTACGTAACCATGCAGTGAGTGGCAGTACACTGTAATCAAATTATCTTTCTACACTTGAACACATACACATGTATGCGAACGTATACATGCATTAAAGGAGCTTAGTTATCTATAGATAAATACTGAAAAGCTAGTCAAGTAGTTGGATTATTTAGATCTAGTTATGAATAAGTAACTAAGCTTCATGTCATGTTTTAAGGCATCACTTAAAAGACTCGTGACTTGTTGTTGTTGTTGTTTGAAAACTAAATTTGAGCTATATACTTTGGAGTTAATTTTGCTATGGAGATGTCTTAACGGTCATTCAACTTCGGCAAATTTGATTGCAATACATGATGTTGGTTGATGATTCAAATTTTGTATGATACAAGATGATTCATGGTTTTCTGATTTTTCGCTGTGACCATACCACCATTGATGACGCCGAATAATCTGTACGCCAAATAGACATAAAAAAAAAAACACCAAAAAACTTTGGAAAAAATACATGATATGCAGGCATGTTCTAACATCCGATTCCGACGTGAACATGCCTGATTATCTTGAATGACCCCAAAGTGAAATTGAGGCAACTAGCTGAGTCCACAAAGATGTCGCGTTCAATATCGAATGATATATTGGGTATGAAGAAGCTCTCCGCGCGATGGGCTTCTTCACAGTGGACAAAGCTCGAATTCGCGTTACGACTTCCCAGCAGAACTAAGAAATATTTAGGCGAAATTAAAGGGAGCTTTTGCGCCGATTCATAACCACGGATGAAACATGGATCCATTTATACAAACCAGCTGTTGTCCATGTTACAGTCAAAACAATGAGTTTTTCCGGGTGAAAGTGCTCCGAAGCATCCAAAAAATGAACAATTTACCGGAAAGACTGTAACGAGTTTTTATTCCTAGACTGAGGTACGCTCATCCGCTTCAGGGTCCCTTGGCAAAAACAGTCTCAAGAAAAAACAATAAATAGTTCTGTGAATCGCAGAATTTGTTGGAGAACGAATTCCGAGAACGGTTGGACTCGGAGCGCTCACAAAATCTATTTATTTTTATTTATAATATTTCTTAGTATTATTTTTTTTTTTTATTATTATTTTATTAAAAATATTAGCTTAACAATAAGTTCCTACGGTTAACCATATATATAATTTTTTAGGCAGATGTAGTGGCAAAGTTCACACGACGGCAGAGGGCCGATTTAATCAGGCGGCAGAGTGCCGATGGCAGAAGGCCTTACAATACGGATACTTAAGATAAGGTTACTTAAGATACGGTTGGCCGAAGCCGAAAAGCCGAAGTTTGAGTTTGGTCGGAGCCCAAAAGCCGAAGCTTGAGTTTGGCCGAAGCCGAAAAGATGGAGCTTGTTGGGTTTTTTGTTGGTGATTAAATGGCTAGATCTTGCCACCAAGACTGCCTACTTAAAATTTATTTTTCTAACATTTTTTATATTTTTAGAATCACCAGAAAGTCGCTTAGCTGCAAAATGACTGATTTTGGTCAAACCACTTGACTCCCTATGGTGACATTTCGCTTACTATTTGTTCATATTAACATATGAACAACATGTGAAGTACACGCATTCACTGGTGGCTCAATGGTGGCTCTTTGAGCGCTAACGTCGCTTCTTGCGATTACTTACATTAAGCGCCGTGCAGGCCTAGTGCCCAGATTGAACGGTTTTTTCCTTTTTTTTTCTTTTTCAATTTTTCAAGCAATTTGATATATTATTTATATATATTGAAATCTTCAATTAATGAATTATTTCGTTTTAACTTTTTTTATAAAAATTGATATTTTCATATCTTGGAGGCTAGTTACGCTATGATTGTAACAAGGTTATTTTGCATGCTATTTCATGATATATAGCCTATAGTAACGATATGATTGTAACAAGGTTATTTTGCATGCTATTTCATGATATATAGCCTTATAGCCTTTGCATGATATTTCAATTTCTCAATTTCACTTTGGGTCGTTCAGCATAGTATCATTGATTTTTATTCGACATTTTTTGGTCTTTAAGGTATGATGTCGAGATCGTTCGGCGCCATCGGTACTAGTAGTCACAGCAAAAGTCAGAAAACCACTTTTGAATCACCTTCATGGACGGTGCCGAGCCCGGATAATACTAATCTAGCTTGGCTTTTTGGCACATTAGTGCGTATTAAGGCCATCTCTTAGGATTATTCCAAACTTTTTGATACACCTAGTATTTGTGTAAGCAGACAAGTTGTTCTTCCTTGGAGGTAAGAAGTTTCCTTTGCTAAGCGATATATGGGTGTTTTGGATGTCTTGGACCCTTTCAACATTCTTGAACGTTGTAGGCCTTCTTTCTTTGGTAGTTCCAGCTTCCTTTGAGAAATCTTCATCTTTTTTGAAAGGCAATTTTTTACACCGGCTGATATGGGAATACTACAGCTACTTACATGCTTAGGTGGCGCTACAACCGTAAGTCGTTTTTAGCTTCGTTCAAGAATTTGCGCCAGTCATTTCTGTTTTTGCGTTTGCTGGCGCCAGTTGAATGCTCAGTAGATCTTACAAGGGATCTTTCTTCCGAAGACTCCTAAAGTCTTTTTATCCGAACTGCTCAGCGTCCAGGATTGTGATGCATAAAACAGGGCGGGCATGACTGTTGACTTATAATTGCCCACTGAGCCCAAAGTAGCACATATTGGCAAGAGTTATCCTTCGTTTTATCTCACTACTGATATCGTTACTGGAGTTTATGTCTGATCTCAGGTAGACGAAGTTCTTCACAACCTCGAAGAAGGTATTGTCAACAGTGACATTGGTGCCAAGACGCTGGGACTGTTTGTTTGATGACACCAAGTATTTGTTGTTGTTGTTTATAGTGGGTCCATGTGCACCGCGACCCATAGAATCTATAGTGAATGCCCTTGATTAACTTTCCAGTTTTAGGCTTTTTATGAAGTTCGGCTTTGTTTCTGGCTTGGAGTCCTATATTTTTGAAGGAGGCACTGATTCTCCCCTCCCCTCCCTTCTCCCAAATGTGACTAAGCCTTAGGCTAGAGATCGCCGGAGATTCACACAGAACGTGCCCTGAAATTTATTTCTCTTAGTCGCAAAGCTTACAAACATCTGAATTAGGTAGGCCTATCTTTTTGAGATGGTATCTGAGTAAACAGTGACATGTAAAATAATTTGTTAGAATTTGCTTGAGTAAATTTTTTGATTTAGCTCTACTTGGAGTTAGAAATTTCTTCGCTTGCTTCTGTCCATTACTATTGTTCCAGTGGCACCGAAATTTATTGTGTTCCTAACCTTTTCCGTAAAGTAGCCTTTAGCAATTCTACAAAATGGTTCAGGGCCAATAAGAGGTCGTGATGCTCCTCTTTTAGCAAGGCAGTCCGCCCTTTTGTTGCCATCGAAACCTTCATGACCTGGTACCCACCACAGCCTTTATTTAAGCTCATAAGACTGTAAAGTTTTAAGTGCCGCTTGACTATCTGAAAATATGTGAATATGTGCCCCCATACATTTCCTACGGAGACATTTCCGGGCACATACCTCAATGGCATGAATATCCGCTTGGAATATGGTTGGATTATGGCCAATTGGAAGAGCTTATTGGAATTTGGGACCGTAAGCCCCTGCTCCCGTTTCACCGTTTTTAAATTAAGACCCGTCAGTAAACAATAACTGTGATCATCTGTGAAGCTAACACTCCTCTACAATTGCTTGTTGGGTATAACAACCCTATAGCGCTTCGAGAAGCTTAACTTTGGCAGCATTCAGTCTGGGATTTTAAAAAAGGGGTCACCTTTGAAGTTTTGAATTATCTTCATATGATCCTTAAAATTCCCTAACTTGTAATCACCTGTTCCGTCCATTCTTAGTGCACTTAGACCCGCTTCTTTTTTGCCCTGTGATTCCAATGCACGCTATCCTTTGCAGCTTCTTTAGCATGTTTGCTGCTGAACGTTGTTGGACCTTGGCCCACCAAGTATTTAGTCATATCTGCCTTCTCTACAAGACCGATTCGTCTTGCCCCTTTTTCTAATTTTGAGAATGCTGCACTAACTTTGCATGTATTATGGCCAATGATATCAATATCATCAGCATACGCTTGCAACATAACACTCTTATAGAATATTTTGACGCTTTGTGTCAGATCAGCCGCTCAAATCATTTTCTCCATTATCAGATTAAAAAAGTAACACGATAAAACCTCGTTGAGTTACAAATGGTGGGGAAGGGAAGAAGTTTTTCCCGATTTTAACTGCGCTACTGGTGTTGCTCAGTGTCATCCTGCGTAGACGTATTAATTTTGAAGATATACCAAATTCAAACATTGTGGCGTATAGGTGATTCCTTATTAGAATGTCGAAGCCGACAACAAAAAGATGGTGGGTGTCAATTCGTTTCTCTAGGGTATTTTCCAAGATTTATTGTAGCGTAAATATCTGTTCGGTGTCCATATCTGAAGCAACACTGATAAGGTCCAATCAGTTGGTTTAGGAGGGGCTTCAATTTTTCACATAATACGCTTGACAGGAACTTGTATGCTATGTTTAGGAGGCTTATCCCAGAGAACTTGGCACAAATGGTGGTACAGCTTTTCTTGTTGATTGGGCAGAGTGCACTGAGGTTCCAATCGTATGGATTGCATTCATCCGACCATATTCTTCTCATAGAAGCTCTTGAATGCATTTAAACAGAGCTTCACCTCCGTTCTTAAACAGCTCAGCGAGTAGGCCATCGGTTCCCGCGGCTTTGTTATTATAAAGCCGAGGTATGGTTGCCAGCACTTCATTATAGTCGGACAGCGGACTTCAATACTATCATCTGTAATTGGGGTTTGCTGTATATCATCTCTATTGGGGGGATTGTTGTCATAATCGCCATTCAGAAGACTGAAGAAGTGTTCCCTCCATAACGTCAGTTTACTCTGGATATTTCACCAAATTCCCGTTTTTAAAACCATCGGCCAGTCGTCTTATATTTTCAAAGAATTTTCTGGCCTCGTTCCTGTCACCATACAGCTCAATCTTCTCGCACTCGCACTTTTCTGCCTCTCTTTTTTTCCGCCTGAAAAGACGTCCCTCGTCCCTCCTCTTCTTTCTGTATCGCTCCTTAGCAGCACGCGTTACAACCGACTGCAAGGTGGCTTTGTAGGCGGCGTCTTTTTCTGTAGGGGCGTCGCAGCAATCCTGGTCGTGCCACTGGTTCCGACGAGAGCGGTGGTAGCCAATAACCTCCTCAGCAGCAGTACGCATAGATTGGGAGATGTGTGAGGAATGTTTCTTGAAGCAGGCGTGAGAGCCGAGTGGTGAAGGCTTCTTCTGTCCGTTTTGATTGCAGCTTGTCAACGTCTATTTTTTTATCTGTGAAGGGTTGCGCGCATTCTATGTTTGCACCATGGATTATGAGTATATCTTATACACTGGAAGAGTGCCTTCCGTCAATCAAAACATGATCAATTTGGTTGCTAATTTTTTGTTTAGGGGACAGCCAGGTGGCCTAATGAATATGGAGATGCTTGAATCTAGTGCTACTTGCTACAATGTTTCGTGCTGCGGCGAAGACAATCAGCTAATTTCGTTAGTCATCAGCACTGCTGACTGAGTAAATTTGAAATGAAACAACAATTTTCCAATCAATCTCACAATATAGAAGCTATGCTTTGTCATTATGAACTTAAATTATTCACTCTTCACTTTGACGTTGCATCTTTTTTTTTAAGTGTACATTTTTATTTACATTAAATTTGCAATCAATTGAGTATTCGTGTAGTTCACTATCAACTACCATTCAGTCATGACAGTGTGCAAAATAACGCAGAGTATTTAATAGCCTAGACATAGGAAATTCTGACATAGGAGCCCCAACACAAGTTGTCTGGGGCTTAAAACCACGCAAGTAAAATCTATACAAAACACAGACAAACAAAAGCGGGCATTTTTCAGATACTTACTCTCTCACGCACACAAACACGTAGGTCTTCAAACCAACATAAGTTGGTGTTTAGCACCAACAACAAAGCAATTAAAATTCAACTTAAATACATCTTAGTTTTTGTCTCTAAATAATAATAATTTTATTCCAAAGCACGCAGTCTCACTCACGGTATGCTAGCAAAATCAATTAAAGTTTAAGTCGATAAATGAAGCTGCAGCAAGTAGCTTAGGAAGGGTAGGGGAAGTTTGGGGAGCTCTGCTTGAATGCAGCTGTCAGTAGATTGGCAAAAAAGATATTCGTAGAGACGACTATTCGAGAATATTAAAGGAATTTTCATGCACGTTGTAATGCTATTATTGTTAATGTGTGCACCCGTGTGAGTGGTAGTAGAAGTAAGTTGTTGTTGTTGTTGTTGTTGGAGTGAGATGTTTGTTGGTTTTTAATAATACTTACTTGGTGCTATGCGCCTCATTGTAGTTCATTAACAGATGCAGTATCGTCTCCCGATACTCGAGCACATAACAGACATTATTCAAAAGCATATCGAAGAGCGCTCGCGCCTTGACGTCCTGCAGCTTTTGTAGTGCTAGCAAGCTCTGGAGCAACTCACGGAATGTCTGTAATTAAAAACATAGAGGAGAAAAAAAAATAAATAAAACACAAATACATGCTGAGTAGTTAGAATAAATAACCCTTAAGTACACTTTCAGTGACGGCTGAATATTTTGATTCTGTAGGAATTATTTTTGTACCAGTGGCGTTTTTAAGCTTCTGTTAATTAATTAGACAGGCAGGGCCTATGAGTATTTTTTTTTTTAAAAAAACGAGTTACACTACAGACGTTTTTGTTTTGTTGTAAATTAAAACTTTTTATTTTTTGCAATATTTTGTTGGAATTTGCTTAAAGCATAAAGATTTTAATCTTACAAATATTATGTGAAGGCACTTTTGAGAGGGTTATAATATATTATTATTTACAATATAAGTTATAATTGTAAATAAATTTCTAAAATATAAAGGGTGGTTAAATTTTAAACTTTAAATTTTAAAATACAAATTATTTAGGAAATTATTGTCATTTCTTTTTATTATGATAATATTGGTATGGTTCAATTATGTATGAAAAAAAATATCGGCCAAATGGCCGCCGCGACCTCGGCGGCACACCTCGGCGGACCATCCGATGGTCCAAATTTTCGATGACGCTGAGGCATAAGTGAGGTTCTATGCCGTCAATGTGCCGAATTATCTCATCCTTTACCTATTGAATTGTTGCTGGCTTATCGACGTACACCTTTTCTTTCAAATAACCCTTAAAGAAAGAAGTCCAACGGTGTCAAATCACATGATCATGGCGGCCAATTGACATCGCCACCACGTGAGATAACACGGCCATTGAATTTTTCGCGCAAAAGAGCCATTGTTTCGTTAGCTGTGTGGCAAGTGGCACCGTCCTGTTGAAACCACATATCGTCCACATTCATAACTTCCCATTCGGTCCATAAAAAGTTCGTTATCATCTCACGATAACGCACACCATTCACAGTAACTGCCTGACCAGTCACTATTGGATTATCGGCAATTCTGCTTATTGACGAATCCACTGAGGTGAAAATGTGCCTCATCACTGAAGATGATTTTCTTCGAAAATTGATCATCCACTGTTGCCATTTCTTGCCACCATTCTGACCATTGACGACGCTTGAAATGGTCAAGATGCTTTAGTTCTTGAGTCAATTGCACCTTGTAAGCGTGTATATGCAAGTCTTTATGCATAATGTTCATCAACGACGAGCGTGAGAGGTGCAATTGTTGGGCACGACGACGAGTTGAGGTGGACGGCTCTTCAGCCACACTATCGCAAACAGCAGCAATATTTTCTGCAGTACGAGCTGTACGAGCATGCACTGGTGTTTTCACATCTCCTACAGACCCGGTTTGCTCAAATTTTTGCACGATTTTTCCGATTGTACACACATTTAGACGATTAAATTGACCGAAAATATCACGAAGTGCACGATATGCATTTTGATTTGAACGCCCATTTTCATAATAAGCCTGACTAACTTTAACGCGTTGCTCGATTGTGTATCTTTCTATGGTTCAAATTGAGTTAGTCTGAAATTGAAAAATGTCAAATGAAATGCAGAAAAAAACTTGACGTTTAGGTGTGGTTCACATGCAACATCGGCCCTTAAAATTTAACCACCCTTTAATATAAAGTAAAAAATATTGTGTCAAATATTGTTAAATATAACAAATAATTGTTAACAAATTGTTAATAATAAAAAATATTTCTTTTTTATGCAAAATTTTGTTAAGTTATAACTTTTCAATAAGTAAAATCGTATTAGGATAACATTTTAAAAAAGCGGGTTAAAACTGTGTCTAAGTTACAATAGTTTTTAAGTGTTCAAAGTAAAGTAGAGTCGATTTTTTAGAGAAAACATGAAAGCCATTAGATTTTTAAACCATAAAAATACTGAAATGATCTGAAAATACTGAAATGATCATAGCAAAACAGTTTGCAGATGTTTTATTAATAATTTTTGTCACAACGCCCCACAGTGGGATGAATTCCGAATATAAGTACACAAAAATGAATTAACGATAAAAGAAAGAAACATGAAATTTTCCGAACCTCATATTTTTCGAGGTTGCTGAATCGATTTTATGCGAAATTTTGAAATGGCGGAGCTGAAGTGGGGAGTGATAAAGACGAGATTCCTAAGATCTGCTTCAAACAAACTAGTATCATCTTCTATGTTTTCGAGGTACTGGGTAATATCAATTTTGCAGATGATAAAAATCAACCAATAATTGGATTTTTCAATAAAGCATCTCTATATATACAAAAATTCTAGTCAAACGTTTCTGTTTCTTACTTTAGTTACCACAAGCCTATTGTTTACTTTTTTGAATATTTGAAAAGTGAATGTTTATCAATTTATTTGAAAACTCAAAAAAAAATGTTATTTCATTGCTTTAAGTATTTTTTAGCTTGAATTTTTGACCTCGGTCTGCATATCCCCCACTGCCTGTTTTTGTGATTTTTTTTTTTTTTTTTGAGAAATATGATACTTAAAAGCTTTTGAAGCACTTGTATTGTGCAGTATTGATCTGAGTACATTTATCAGTTTTATCATTTCTTTTACTTTTTTTTTCCTGACTTTGAAATTTAATTAATTAAATGTTACAAATGACATCTAAAAATTTCTCATATAATTAACGTTGCAAGATTTTTCTCTTGAAAATAAAATAAAAAAAAACATTAACACACGACTTAAACCTTAAATTTAAGATGTTTAAATGTGAAGTTAAGAAAAAACAATCAGCTTATTAAGGAAAGCAGAAAAAAACAAACTATCCTGACTTAATGGCACGTAAAAGCAATGAAGTGCAAAACAGCTTTTCTTGCAAAATAATCATTTTAAACATAGAACACGTGACTTTGGCAGTGCGAGATTACTTTTGGCTCACTTGCTTACACCAAAGATTGAGCTTCATCCACTCAATGCTGCTGACACGTGGTCTAATGAAACCAGCTGAAGTTTTTACACACTTAAAGCGGATGCTGATTCTTAAATGCGATAAGACACTTGATGCTGCAAGGAAAAACCGGAATTTAATGAAGAGCATAGTAGAATGAAAAGAAAAATAACGTTTAACTGTTAAAGTACTTAAATAGCAAAGGAATGAGTTGTAAAAGGTCAGCTCAATTATACAGATTCTTAGTAAGACTACACACAAACTTTTGCTAGAGATATCGGAGTCAACGATTTTTCACTTACCTGAATTGCCACATGCAAGCGTTTTGCCCAGAGTCTGGCTTGCTTCTTGTCAGATACTATCATGTCCATATCGTGCTGCATGCGAGTCAGCACCCAATGAAAGCACTGCACGCTCAAGGATTCACTGCAATAAAATAGGGTAAAAGTGGAATTAAATTCAAATAAAATTCGTTAAGAAATAACAAGCAAAAACATTATAGGTGAAACTATTTTGAAGGCAAAGAAGCTCGTAATTTGTAGTAATACTTATTACTATAATAGTATGGAAAATAAAATATTTGCAGCGTCATTGGCACTATATATAGAAATTTTTTTTTCATTATTATCATTAAATATGAGTTTTTTAATGGAGAAGGATCATAAATAGGTTGTTGGGTTCAACATTTTTAAGATGATTTTTTGTCACTGATTACAAATGTGGTCAACAATTTTCTCTATTTTGTCGGAATTCTCAGTTACTTGGAAACAAAGTTCAAAAATTATCTTTCATACTTTTTAAAACGCAGAATAATCATAAGCGGTATACGTTTGACATTTGTATTGGAAAAATCTAAGTAAAACACTATTATTTTAAAACGTGGCTTTATTTTTATACCCCAACGCGTACTGTGTAAGCGGACTATTAACTTTGTCATTCCGTTTGTAACGCCAAGAGGCGTGGCAGGTATAGAAGAGTATATATATTTTTGATCAGCATCACCTCCTAAGTCGATTTCCGTGTGTCCGTCTGTCTGTCCGTCTGTCGACACGATTACAGCCGTAATTTTAAAGCTATCGCGATGAAATATAAAATATAAGTTTATTTTTAAAAAAGGAAGATCAAGTTCGAAAATGGGCCAAATCGGATGAAAACCACGCCTACCTCCCATACAAAGTGACTTTATTTTAACCGTAAAATGTTTTTAAAATTCACAAAAATTAAAGAAATGCCTTGAAATTTAAGACTTAAGCTTTGATCTTCGATATAAATACTGGCTACGAAATTTAGAAAAATCGGGTGAAAACCACGCCTACCTCCCATACAAAGTGTCTTTAATTTAAACGTAAAATCCCTTAAAAATCCACAAAAATTAAAGAAATGTCTTAAAATTTTGCACATAAGCTTTGGTATTTAATAAAAGTCATCTCTATAATATATGACGAAATCGGATGACAACCACGCCCACTTCCCAAGCAAAGTGGCTTTATTTTAAAAGTAAAACCTCTTAAAAATCCACAAAAATTAAACAAATGTCTTGCACATTTTGCACATTAGCTTTGATATATAATTTAAGCCATTTCTATGATATTTGGCAAAATCGGATCAAAACCACGCCTACCTGCCATACAAAGTGACTTTATTTTAACCGAAAAATCTCTTAAAAATCCACAAACATTAATGAAATATTTAAATTTTGCATGTAAGGTTTGATTTTCAATATAAAGCAGAGCAATGAAATTTGGGAAAATCGGATGAAAACCACACCTACCTCCCATACAAAGTAGCTTTATATTAACCGTAAAGTTCCTTTAAAATCTGCTCAAATTGCAGAAATGTCTTGGAATTTTGCACATAGGCTTTTATATATAACTAGCTGAACCCGGTGTGCTTCGCTACCCCTATAGTGATAAAATAAAAAGTATTTAGATATTAATAAAAATTTATTTATTTGATTATGAATTAATTATTGCAATGCTTTAGGATATACAATGTTTTTAGTCGGTGTAGAGGTGTAGCTTCTGAAGCAAATAAAGGGGCGTGGCCCGCCCACTATTTACATGGCATATAATCCTTTTTAAGAAAACATGATATGTAGCAAATATCATCATTCTATGCCAATTATTGACTGAGATGTGAGGATTTTAAGTTTTCGGTTGTGTAGGCGTGGCACCACCCCTTCGTCTGATCAAAATATTATGTAGCCAAGGACTTATTATTTCGTAACAATGTCCTCTTGTGAAAATTTCATGTCGACCGGTCCAGTAGTTTAGAAGATATTACAGTTTTTAATTTTTCCAAAAATGGGCGTGGTCCCACCCACTTTTTTCTGTGGTACGTCTTTCTATTCAGGTTAATACTATATGTACCAAATATCATTTCCGTGGGTCCAAAAATGCCGAAGATATGACGATTTTAAGTTTTGGGTTATATGGGCGGGGTCACGCCCCTTTGTCCAAGCCCAACTTTATATAGCCTAATATTTCTTCCAGAGTCATATTAAGACGCTTTGAAAATTTCAGGAAAATCGGTCCAGTGGTTTGGCCTCCTATAAAGCACAAACAGACATACAGACATACATTCATTTTTATATATATAGATATAGACTATTACTATAACATTTGGCCAAATCGGATGAAAACCACGCCTACCTCCCATACAAAGTGACTTTATTGAAAACTTTAAATCGTTTATAAGTCTGCAAAAATTACAGAAATGTCTTGAAATTTTGCATACAAACTTTGATATTTAACATAAGCCACTCTTTGATATTTGGCAAAATCAGATGAAAACCACGCCTACCTTCAATACAAAGTGACGTCATCAAAATTTAAAAACTTTCGTAAGTATATAAAACTGAATGACAACGTGTCTGTATGTACCCAAGTTCCGCTCACGTCGTTTATCCAACCCATACATATATTCTTCGGTAAAATGTGGGACCTTTATACTAGAAAAGTGGGTGCGGCATTTTACTTTGTTTACAAATTACTCTATGTGGCAGCTAATGCATACACAACTATTTTTGCAGATTATACATAAAAACTTTACAGACCTCTAAAGACTTCGAATATACTTTAATTCGACCGCGGGGGGATATTTTAGCTTCGGTACCCTGCCGAAGATCCATTCCTTACTAGTTTTTCACGTTTTGTGTACTGTGTTTTTTTTTAGATATCGTCCCTGAAAATTTCTTTTTTTTTTTAGATTCGATACAGTAAATTGATAATTGTAAATACCATATGAAAAAAGATTAAAAAAACAGATAGAAAAAATAAAAAGCTTGCCATTTTGGAAATAGGCTGATTTTGGGTTCACTATTTATAGTGTCTTTTTTTGCTCTCCTTTAAAGTACCGATTTTTACGATAGTTTGACATGGTAGGAACGATATGAGGATTTATTCTTTTTTTTATTTACAGTTATTTATATTTTATAAAATTTTCTGGGGACGCACATTCACTGTCATTATTAAACAAAATTTTATTAATATAATTAAATACAGTAAGTAGTCTTATTTAGAGCGAAAATTGAAGAAATTTTTGAATAGAACCGTTTTAAGCCAATTTTGGGTCGCTAGTAGTTACAAATTTGTCAACCAATATTCTCTATCTTGTCAGAATTTTTAGTTACTTGAGTATCAAATTCTAAAGTAATTATTTCAAGTATTTTATAATCAGAGTTATTATTAATATACTATTCATTTGATATTTGCAGTGAATAAATTTAAACAAATTTTAAGTTTAAGAAAATTCGTTATTTTAACAGCTTCACCTCTTTCATTATAAAAAAAAAAAAGACGATATGGAAAACGAAAGACTGCTTTTATGATAAAACTTAAAACACAATATTTCAATATAACAGTTTACTCATAATAAGACAAAAACTTTAATTTTTTTTTAACGATTTCCTCAGCTTAAGTTTTTCTGTAGTCAAAAATTAATGTGGAAAACTTCCTTTATTGAGGAAAACTAAGATGGAGTAATTAAGATGGTTAGTTATTATATTTCGTGTCATTCATGTCATTATAAAAACTAATTTGAAAGAAGTAACCAAAATAGTTCTTAAGAAATTGTGTTTTCTTCTATACTGTGCAACTCACTTTCAGCAAAATCCGTTCAACAAAAAAAAAAAAGACTTGGTCAAAAAAATTCAAAATATACTATGGCAAAAGCAAACAAACAATATTACATAGTTTTGAGAGAACAGCCAACAGAAGTGCAGCAGATTTTGTTAGAAGTTTTTGTGGGGAGGAAAGAGAGAAAAAAAAGAGAAATTCATAGAAAAAAAAACTTGAAGTTTACATCTTGCAGACTTGGGTCTATGGACTTTGGGACTGTCGCTCGAGGTGAATTGATGTGTTCCGTTGGCAGTTCCGGTAGACGAACGGTCGCCTGTCGGGACAAGACACACTAAATGAATTAAATGCAAGCACAATAATAAAAACAACAAAAATGACCAAGGCAAAGTGGAAAAAAGCCAGAAATGTTGTGTATGTGTGTGTAAGTTTGCTTATCTGAACAACAGCTCTACCAGCTAGTTGTTGCTTGCATCAAAAGCACAACAAAAGTTCGAGCCTGAAAGCTATTTTTCACATTGTTGCAAACTACAACAAAAGTCTTCAAATTGTTTAAGAAAGTACGGAAAGAAAACCCGGAAAAGTGCAGCGCAGTGCTGCTTTTGGATAAAAAGGATGAACAAGGATGCATGTAAGAAAATACGATGCTGCATTGTTTATTTTTGATTGTTAAATAATGCATTGGAAAAGCTGGAATACCCTCAGGTACGGCAGCATTGTGTTATATTGGTCAACAACCTAGTCTCCGAGCTTTTTTTTTCTTTTTGCTGCCATAGTGTTTCGTTTTTCTTTTTTCGGTTTTTTTTATTTTATTCATTAGCACTGATTCTGTTACATAAATAGATTCTAATCCAGAGTCTACGAACCTTCAGAATTAAAATTTTATATTATCTAACAGGTCATTTAATAAGTCCGTGGGATAAGTAAGAAAAACACAAAATGTTGATAAAACTCGGTTATATTATTCAACATAGTTGCCTTCGAGAGCGATACAACGATTATAGCGATTTTCCAACTTTTCGATACCACTTTTATAGTACGATTTCTCTTTCTCGTCAAAATAGGCCTCAGTTTCAGCGATTACTTCTTCAATGGTCTTGAATTTCTTTCCAGCAAGCATTCTCTTGAGATCTGAAAACAGGAAAAAGTCGCTGGGGGCTAAATCTGAAAAATACGGTGGGTGGGAAGTAATTCGAAGCCCAATTCATTCAATTTTGCCATCGTTTTCGTCGATTTGTGACACGGTGCATTGTCTTGGTGAAACAACACTTATTTCTTGCAAATGTGGTCGTTTCTTGACGATTTCAGCCTTCAATCGATCCAAAAATGCACAGCAATAGTCGCTGTTGATGGTGGTTCCTCTTGGAAATCTCAATGAATATTATTCCTTTCGCATCCCAAAATACAGACGCCATCACCTTACAAGCCGACTGTTGGGTCTTTGCTCGCTTTGAATTCGGTTCGTCGACTGCTGTCCACTCAGCTGACTGTCTTTTGGATTCCGGTGTGTAATAGTGAAGCCATGTTTCATCCATTGTCATATATCGACGATAGAATTCGATTTTATTGCGGTTTAACAGCGCTAAACACTCCTCTGAAGCATCAATTCGTTGTTGTTTTTGGTCGACTGTGAGCTCACACGGCACCCACTTTGCACTGAGCTTTCGCATAGCCAAATGTTCGTGTAAAATGGTAAAAACACTACCATCTGATATCTTTACAACGTCAGCTAGCTCGTGCACCTTCAATTTGCGATCGTTCGTAGCCAATTTGTGGATTTTTTTGATGTTTTGTGGAATAACAGTCTGATTTGGGTGTCCACTGCGCTCTGCATCATTTGTACTGGTACGACCACGTTTAAATTCAGCAATCCACTTTTTTACCATTTGTCTCAATGGAGCAGAGTCCGGATAATGTTTATCAAGCTATTGTTTGGTTTCCAATGTATTTTTTTTCGTCAAAAAGCAATGCTTTATCAAAACTCGAAATTCACTTCTTTCCATTTTTTTTTTTTTTTAATAACAATAGTTGCACACATAATGCTATATATAACTCACGAATCAATTGTCAGATTATTGTCAAATTTGTATACGTATCGTTTGTAGGTTGGAACTAAATAAAAATCATATGGGAAAAAATCTAGTTACGACATCTATGTGTCATTCTATGGACTTTTTGAACGTACTGTTATAATTTTAACTGCAATTTAGGTAAATAAACTCTAATTTTAGTTCTTTAAGTTTTTATGATTATTGTATCATTTATAAAAAATTTCAACTTCCTTGCCACACAACCACAAATCTAAAGACGAAATTGTAATGAATTTTTATTCAATTTGATTAAAAATACAAAATGAATATAAGAATACGAGTTATAAACTACTTAGGAATTATAAGAGTAAGGTGTTTAAATGAAAATTCATAGTTATAAAAATGTAAGAATCAACATTTCATTTGAAATATTTCACATTTAGCCATATTGGCGACCAATAAAACTAAAACTTAAAATCACATGACTGACTTTTTTCGACGTGAAAGCCCCCAAGATGTATCAAATCTTTATCAACATAGATTTAACCGATTGTATATCTATAATTACACGGATGATTTCTTACCTTGTCTTACCATATTTGATCATCAACTACAGCTTTTTTAAATTGTATAGTTAAAAAATGTTGGCTATAACCTAATGCATATTACCAAGCTTCATACAATATATTTTTTTCGTGGTCTTCTCAAACAAAATATTTCTTTTTAGAACCATCTCTCTTAAGTTGCTTATTTAATTTTTGTATTTTTTTTCTGCAATTTGACACAATGAAATAAAAATAACTGCCTGTTATTTAAAACCTGCCTCTCCGTAGATTGGTACTATATTATAAAGGTGGTTAATAATATACGTAGGGTGCCTTTTATATTTCGGGATTTGGCAACCCTGGTGTTGCAATCTGTCAACTGAAAGCTCTATCGAAAAGTTTGACATTTGTTGGCTTATACGTACTCAGAACGTTTTGACATACGAGCGCTATTTGTGTTGTTTATAGTAACTTAAAAGATTCATCTCGGTCTAAAAATGAAATTAAATCGTGAACATTTTCGTGCGATTATTTTTTACAACTTTCGACGTGAATTAACACAGCAACAGTGCATGGATGAACTTAATTCAATTTTTGGCGATGAAGCTCCATCAAGGACCAGTGTTTATCGATGGTATGGTGAATTCAATCGTGGTCGTAGTTCACTCCAAGACGAATTTCGTGAAGGTCGTCCGAAATCAGCTGTTGTTCCGAAAACCATTGATGCTGTGCGCGAACTGATATTGCAAGATCGTCATGTTACCTATCGTGAGATTGAGGCAACCTTAGGCATAAGTGGGACCAGCATACATTCAATATTGCATAAACATTTGACTGTCAAAAAAATTTGTTCGCGTTGGATCCCACACAATTTGTCAATCGCTCAAAAAAAGGCTCGTGTCGATTGGTCGAAGGAAATGCTCAAAAAATACGATCGCGGTGCTTCGAAACACGTCTATGACATCGTGACAGGTGATGAATCGTGGATTTACGCGAATGAGCCCGAAAGTAAACAGCAGTCGACTGTATGGGTGTTTCAAGATGAGCCAAATCCAAAAAAAGTTGTTCGCACTTCCAAGCAAATGGTCACCTGTTTTTTCGGAAAATATGGACATGTCGCAACCGTACCACTAGAACAACGCAGAACAGTCAACTCTGAGTGGTACACAACCATTTGTTTGCCAGTTGTCTTCCAAGAAATCAGGAAAACCAACCGCCGAACACGGATCACTCTTCACCACGACAATGCGAGCTCTCACACATCGGCTCAAACAACTGCATTTTTGAGCACCCAAAACATCGATTTGATGGGTCATCCGCCGTATAGTCCTGACCAACCGTTAAGAATAAACTGCGTGGACAACGATTTTCGACGCCCGAAGAAGCGGTTGCGGCATTCAGAATGCGTGTTTTGGAGATACCTCAATCAGAGTGGCAAAAGTGCTTCGACAATTGGTTCAAACGCATGCAAAAGTGTATAGATCTAAATGGAGAATATTTTGAAAAACAATAAAGTGATTTTCGATGATTAATATTTGTTTTTGTTCTCTAATCCCGAAATATAAAAGGCACCCCTCGTACAAGGAGCTTTCAGCTGCAAATATTCTTAACATGTTCGTTATTCTACTTTTGGAAGGCAAATTCGTTAGAATGTTTCTATTTTTGGCTATATTTTATAATTCTGCCTTAACTTATTCTATGTTATTCTAGGTCTATATTTATACTCACCTCACTAACGGTAATTGTAGCCCACTCAAACGATTGAATTCCATGAAAAATCGAATCGCCCACAATAGATAAGAGTCATCATGACTGGTCGAACCGGAATTACGTTCCAGAACACGTCTCACCTGGCGCACTAGAGTGTTATAAGCTGACCGCAGGACTTCAATACAAAATTCGCGTAGACATAAACTGCAAAAAGCAACAACAACAAAAAAAACGAAGAGAAACATAAATATGCGCTACATATATGTATATTCTTAGGTATGAAAGGATTTGTATGCACGTAAGGATGTTTTTATATAATTCAAAGAAAGGATAAATAAATAATGGTTGGGAAATGAAATCGATATATTGTGTGATAAGGCAAAAAAAAAATCATGAAAACTAGACATAGTAGTGAAAAGAGGAGAGTAGAAAATAAAAAAAAAAAATATTCTTCTCTACATGAATTAAAAAAAAAACAAAAGAAATAGATATTCATATAATTTTATATTTATATTAAAAAAAAAAATATATATTGGTATTGAAAAAAAAAATGCCTTCTATTTAAAGCTTTACACCCAAAAATTTCGGCAGGAAGACAAAAATGACTTGTAAATATCGGAATGACTTTTATTTAGTTTAAAGAGATATTGAGCTTTAAGCATAAATTTTTTAATTTACTCATGATTTTGGGGATATTTTCTATAGATTTTATGAAAAAATGTTTTAGAACATATTTAAAAATGTGTGCAATTAGTAAAATCCGCTCTTATAATTTATTATGTGCTGCGATGTGCTCCATGTGTGCTATCATGTAGCACATTAAAAAATGATTTTATTTGAATGGTATGATTTTTATTAGATTTTTTTTTTTGGAATTTCAGAAGTTGTGCTGTGACATACTCGAGTTGTGCTTGTAAGACTTTATGAAAAAATGTTATAGAACATTTTGTACATGTACAATTAGTAAGATCCGCTCATGTTTATTATGTGCTGCGAAGTGCTCCATGTGTGCTATCATGTAGCACACATTAAATATAAAAAAAAATAAAAAATTATTTTATTTGAATAGTATGATTTTTATTAGATAGTGTTGTTTTATGTTGCACTAATTGTTTTTTCAGAATTTCAGAAAATGTGCTGTGATGTACTCGAGTTGTGCTGCAATGTGATGTGGAGATATAAAACAAT
This sequence comes from Coremacera marginata, assembly GCA_914767935.1. Taxonomy (NCBI): domain Eukaryota; kingdom Metazoa; phylum Arthropoda; class Insecta; order Diptera; family Sciomyzidae; genus Coremacera; species Coremacera marginata. The sequence continues at coordinate 233,483,653 of OU612043.1, read as the reverse complement.
TCTCATATTTGCGAACATTAAGACCTTGCTTGTTCATTAATGACTCAATAGTGAGTTTTATTGCGGAAAGCTGGTAAGAATTGATCAGTATATGCGTCTGTATGTCTTTGTGAGCAGTTTTTTCGCATTAAAACAAATATTTAAGTAGTAGACGAAATGTTTAAAAAACAAAAGAAGGCAGTGGGGGGGACGGCCGACTGAAGTGAAAACTTTAAGGTATGAAATAGTACAGCTGTTATGAATTTCCGAAGAGTCGCAAATCAGACGTGTTCTACTTTTTCACTCTTTTTATCAATTTATGTGTTATTGAATGTATAAACTGCTCTTTTTTAATGTTATTACGATATATAATATATTTGTAACATAATTACTTTGGTTGGGTAATCGGTAATTGGCTTGGTAATCGGTTGGTAATCGCTTCGGTAGTTGATAATTGGTTGGTAATCACTTCGGTAATCGGTAATTGCTTAGGTTATCGGTTGGTAATCGCTTTATTGATTGGTAATTGCTTCAGTAAACGGTTGTGGGTTCGTAATCGGAAATCAGTTTTTAATCGTTTAGGTAATCGGTTGGTAATCATTTTGGTAATCGGTTGGTAATCGCTTTGGAAGTTTGTAATCGGTTGGTATTCGTTTCGGATATCAGTAATCGGTTGGTAATCGCTTCGGTAACCGGTTCGTAACCGCTTTGGTAATCGCTTCGGTAATCGGTAATTGGTTCAGTAATCACTTCGGTAATTGAAAATTAGTTCGGTAATCAGTTGGTAGGTAATCGCTTCGGTAACTGGTGATTATTTTACCAACGATAGTTGGTTGGTAATCGTTTGGTAGTAGGTTGATAATCGCTTCGGTAATCTGTAATTGGTTCAGTAATCGATTGGTAATCGCTTCGGTAATTGGCAATGGGTTAGTAATCGCTTCGGTAATCGGTTGATAATCGCTCCAGTAATTGGGTATGGGTTGGTTATCACTTCGTTAATCGGTTGATAATCGGTAATCGCGGATATTCGGTAATTGGTTCGGTAATCGGTTGGTAATCGGTTCGGTTATCGTTAATTGGTTCAGTAATCGGTTGGTTATCGCTTCAGTAATCGGGAACTGGTTTGGTAATTAATTCGGTAATCGGTAATTGGCTCGGTAATCGATAATCAGTTCGGTAATCGCTTTGGTCTTCATCTTGGTCGGTGCTAGGTAATCCCTTAAAAGGAATACTGATAAGGAATAATTTTTTGTTACGCTTACAGCGTGATGATATCGCGAATCTATAGTTTTGCACTCTACCGAAAAGTGCTCAAAGCACCTAAAGAAGTTTTCACTTCAAAAAAAAAAAAAAAACAACATCGAAATCATTATTTAAACATTTAAGGTGGTCAGTTTTACATACAAAATAAAGCATTTTCGTGAATTTTTTTTCAGAAACCGTTCATTTGATTGACTTTAAATTTTAAAAACGAAGTCGGACACACATGCAATCAATTTTGTAGTGAACAAATAATGTTATTGAAAAGCCAAATTTTATTTTATTTTAAATTCTGTTTTATGGTATTACTTTAAAAAAACACCATTTTACTAAATTTTATAAATATCCAAAAAGAACTCGGACACGTGGCAACATCATATACTGTTTTGCATTTTATAAAAGGAAATCCCGAACTTAATTAAGAGAAATCACTTTTCTTTACCTTTATCCTAGTGATACTTCACATTGGAAAAGAATTTCGATCACTTATACTGCGAATAAAAATGTGCATATAGAATAGAAAATAATATGTTATTGTATAATATGTTATTTTAATTTTCTAGTACCGACTCTCAACCATGACGTAAACGTCACTTTTTCTGACTTTTTTGTTTAAATCCAATCCTTTTTTTAGTATTTAAGCATTAAAATCCGTATATTACTTATACTTTTTAGTCCTGCTACTGCAAATTGCAGCTCAACTCGAGTACACTACTGCACAACTTCAGAGTTTTTAATCCATAAATCATAGTATTAGGATTCATTATTTTTATAAGTCGACATATGATAGCACACATCAAGCACATTGCAGCACATATTTTTTTTTTTTATATTTTTTAAATAATATATAACGAAAATTGCGGAACTGACTGAATGACTGAAAAAAAATCGTTCTCTCTGTTTTTTAATCTCTATATTAATTGTCAGTATGCTGATGATCCATCTTTCTTGGTCAGCAAAACAAGGAAGAATAAAAAGAATAACAGCAACAACCATTATAATGGTGAGTATCTGCTAAAAGCACTAGACAAAAACCAATGCAATTTTCCACTTCTTGCTTAGAATCCTTGTTCGCAGCAATAAATCCTGTGGCAATGCGCGGCAGCACGAACAACAACAGCAACAAAAACACACTGAGTAGGGCTTAAAAGGTGGTTGGCTGAAGGTGTGCTTCGTATGCTGCGTGATTTTCATGTAATTTTTAAGTTGCAGAGCTACACAGATTGGCCGCAAACTATCGACCAAGCTGCAATGATGCTTGAAACCGGAAAATCAAAACAAATATGATTGCAAACAATTTAATCTGGGTTGGTATTGCTCCTGCTTGTTGGTTAGATAACCTCCGCAGAGGTGGGTGGTCTATATTTATTGGCTGACCTCTTGTAAAGTGATTGCTTCGAAATGAATTCAACTTGTTTGATTTAGTTGCAGACAATCTTTGCAGAGCATTTAGTTGGTGGCTTCGATGGCTTCATTGGCTTTGTTGGCTTAAGTGCAAATCTGGGGATCTAAGTGCTTGACAAGAAGGAAAGAAAATGGAAAAGTTAAATTATTTACTACCAAGAATAGCAATTTTTTATCTAAGAAAATAATAGTGGTTAAGAAATTAAATTCCAAGAACAATAGAAGTGGCAGATTAGATGTATTGGAAAATGCTTACATTCAACATCATCAAAATATTGAACATGATAATACACAAGAAGAAAAAAAAAAACAATACCAGCAACTGTTCATTGAAAGTCGAAACACGTTAGCAGTGTATAAAGTGAGTGATGTGCTTGCTGCAAGCTAACGGATAACATCATTGGATGTTGGCTGCAGATAGCATAAGTATCTAGATAACAAAATATACGCAGCAATGCTGCTAGTCAACAAAAAATAAGACAAAGAATAATAAGTGCGATACAACAACACGTAGCAAATTTAAAGGAATCTTAGCCAAGTTTAAGATTTAGAAGTAAGCGTCAGCTACATGCGTCTAGGTACTATGCTGAAGAGGTGAACTTGAAGCTCACTTCGAACTTCACAGTTATTAACACTTCCTCAGCAACCCCTCCAACTCTACTCACCGCACTGAGAATGCACTGCGTCGCGTTGCCTGCTTTTCTTCCATGATATGTCGGAAGGATTTCTTCTGCTGCTCCTTCTCGCGATCGAAATCAAGCGCCACGGCACGTTCCAACGGTTGATGGCAGATAATATCGCGATCCGATACTGATTTCAAATTTCGTATTACATACGTCCCACCAAAGCGTGAGTGGCGTGCAGGCGGCGGTCTTGCTACTTGACGCTGTTTCTCGCGTCGTCGCACTGCAATTAGTTCCTGTTCATCACGTTGCTTCTCGCTAGCACTGCGGTGCAAAGAGGCATCTGCAAGTGAGGCTGCAGTCTGGAATATGGATAAATGGTGTACAAATTTTAGGTTAGTTTACGCTTATTAGATTATTAATATTTGAATTAATTTGTTAATAAGAATACAAAAAGTGTTAGGTTCCCTTTATTGTATAAAGTGCATTTTTGGAATATTATACAAGGAAAGATTTTACACGATGTCAACTTTCACCGACGTAGCTAATTTTGCAATAGACTAATTTTCTTTATTGAAGTGAAAACTTCTTTAGGCGCGTTGAGCACTTTTTGGTAGAGAGAAAAACTATATATTCGCGATATCATCTTTTTAGGGATTACCTAGCACCGACCAAGCCGAACAACGAAGCGATTACCGAATCGATTACCAATTGCCAGGCCTATTACCAACAGATTACCGAATCAATTACCGATTACCAAAGCGATAACCAACGGATTACCAAACCACTTACCAATTACCGAAGCAATTACCAACCGATTACCGATTACCAAAGTGATTGCCAACCGATTACCGAAACGATCACCAACCCATTACCGATTACCGAAGCGATTACCAACCGATTACCAATTACCGTAACGATCACCAACCGATTACCAATTACCAAAACGATTACCAACCGATTACCGTAGCGATTACCAATCCCTTACCAATTACCGAAGCTATTACCAACCGATTGCCAATTACCGAAACGATTACCAAAACAATCACCAATTATCGATTACCGAAGCTATTACTAACCAATTACCAAAAGAATTGCTGATTACCTTTGCAATAACCGAAGCGATTACCAACCGATTACCGAATCAGTTATCGATTACCGAAGCGATAACCAACGGATTACCAAGCCAATTACCAATTACCGAAGCAATTATCAACCGATTACCGATTACCAAAGCAATTACCAATTACCAAACCAAATACCGAACCGATCACCAATTACCGAAGCGATCACCAACCGATTAACGAAGCCAATACCAACCGATTACCAAAGCGATGGCCAACTGATTACCGAAACGATCACCAACCCATTACCGATTACCGAAGCGATTACCCACCGATTTCCAATTACCGGAGCGATTACTAACCGATTACCGAAGCAATTACCAAACCAATTACCGATTACCGAAGAGATTACCAACCGAACGAACTACTGATTACCGAAGCGATAACAAACCGATTGCCGAAGCGATTACCAACTAATTACCAATTCCCGAAGCGATCGCCAACAGATTAACGAAGCTAATACCAACAAATTACCGAAGCGCTTACAAGGCCATTACAAATTACCGAAGCGATTTCCAACGGATTGCCAATTACCTAAGCGATCACCAACCGATTAACGAAGCTAATACCAACCAATTACCAAATCGACTGCCAACCGATCACCGTAGCGATTACCAATCCCTTACCAATTACCGAAGCTATTACCAACCGATTGCCAATTACCGAAGCGATTACCAATCAATTACCGAAGCAATTACCGATTACCGAAGCGATTACCAACCGATTACCGAACCAATTACCGATTACCGAAGCTATTACTAACCAATTACCAAACGAATTGCTGATTACCGAAGCTGTTACCAACCGATTACAGAGCCAATTACCGACTTCCGAAGATATCACCAACTCATTACCGATTACCGAAACAATTAGCAAGCGGTTGCCAACTACCGAAGAGTTTACCAACCAATTACCGAAGCGATTACCAACCGATTACCGAGTCAATTACCGATTACCTTACCAAAGTAATTGTGTTACAAATATATTATATACAAACATTAAAAAATAGCAGTTTATACATTCAATAATGCATAAATTGATAAAACACTTATCTACAAATTCAGGAAAAAGTTTTTTATCCAGAGACCTAAAAAACTTTTCTAGAAGAACTTTTTGCGCTGATTCTACGTCTATGTTTAGTTTTCCTAATGGGTTCAATTTTTGAGATACAGAGTAATTTGCATTTTTTAGACTCTGATACAGTTTTTCTACTTTAGAAACTAAACTGTTTTATGTAAAGCAATCATTTGTACGTCAACTGACAGATAATTAAATAAGCTATCCAATACCGTACTAACCACGTGTATGTCTTGTTTCTTTGAGATATTTAAGGCTAAAGTTCAAATTTTAAGTTTTTTTTGTTAACAATTTTGAACTTTGACCGTCGCAATGAATGCTTTACATGAAACAGTTTAGTTTCTAGAGTAAAACAACTAGACCAAAGTCTAAAAAATGCAAATCAGTCTTTATCTGAACATAAACGTAGAATAAGCGTAAAAAGTTCTTCTAGGAAAATATTTCAGGTCTCTGGAAAAAAAAAACCTTGTAGACTAGTGTAATCGTACAAAGGGCGATTTTTTGTACCTCTACATGAATTCCTATTTCGTGAAATTTTATAGCCCTAAACAAAATAATAAAAACCATTCCCTATGCTGATCCACTTACTTGTTCACGATAAAGCAGACACAATATTTCCAAGCCGTGCAAATGAAACTGATGCTCATCCGGCGAGGAAATGATGAATAGCACCAAATCCAAAATGCCCGACTGATGCAGAGCCCAGATAAGTTGGTCATGTACGCTAGCATCGTTGTCGGTGCGACATTCCAGCTCCGGATTGGAAGGCACTTGAAGCACGTTCCTAATTAAAACCAAAATGCGTTCGATGAGTAAATTTTGTTCTTCGCTGCGCAAGGCCCAATCCTGAAAGAGCAAAAAACAAAACAGAAAGAATTATAATTGAGGCTTATTTTTTACATGCAATAATGAAGCAAGTATTTTTTATGTAGTCTATAAATGAAGACAGCTCAACTTCGTTTCAACAAGCTGCTGCTTCTGCTGCTGCTGCTGTAAATATTTTAAGACATCAAAGTAAGCTCATGAATTAATTTTTTTTTTATTTGTTTTGTGTTTTTTTTTTGTTTTGTTTATTTTTTCAGCTAGTCTTTGGTAATGTTTGATAATAAAATCGTTGAAAAAGTCGGCAGAAAATTGTCATTAAAAACAATCCTTATAAATCTAAAGTCAAATTCAATTTACTTTTATGTTAGTTACGACTTGGCCTAAACAACTTGGATGCTGTAAACCATGAGCTTAAAATAAACACATTTAATTTACATTGCAAAGAATGGAAGAGAAGAATTGGAGCAATGGAGCAAGTGACAAGATTCGGAATGGCACAAATACATTCATACGAACAAATAAACAGACAAACCAGTAGCGGGGAAACCTTTTAAAAGTCAAAAGTTTAAGTCACAGCTGCTATATGAACTTAACGCGTTCCCATCCTTTGTCATTGTCTTTGCCATGTTGCAGCCCTCTTTGCACACACACCGCCTTACCGAGCAGCATAACCACTCAGCATGGGCAGAAATCTATGCTTCTTGCGATAACGTTTGTCTCCTCGGCAAAGAACAAAAAAAAACATTGAAAAATCCTTTCGTATTGCTCCCTGGAGTAAAATGAGCGTCATTGCAATCGGCTGCAAAATGAATTTATGCGTTTGAGGTCAACTTTACCGGAATCTGACAAACAAAACATAAAAAAAAAAACTAAATAGCCGCAGTTAAAACTAGATGCTGGCAGTTATAGGGAAAAAAAATGTAAATAGCAGTTGCTCTGAAAAACTAAACGTTGCTTTTGTTGTTCTGGAAGTTCGCAAAATAGGCCCAACTATTAATCAATTTGAGCAAATCTGCTTTCCCAATCATCCTTTTTAATCACTACGATACACTGTACTAGAAGATTAAAATACAAGCTTTAAATGAGTAGCCTACTTTATATAAGCCCAGTTCGAAATGGACAAAATTATTGTTATATCCAGCATGTATAAAAAAAAAATTAAGTGAACTTATATTGAACTAGTGCTTAAACATGTAATTCCGAATAGCTGCATAAAGTAATATAATGGACATTCTTTGTCAAAACGGTGAACAAAAAAAAAAGATGTGTGTGGCCGCCACGCACGGTAGAAGTGAAACTTTTACCCAAAAATGGAATGGAATGGAATGGCAAATTTATTTTATTAACATTCCCTCCTTCAGTGCAACCAAATGGTTAACAAGCAATCTGTCTTCATGCCAGTATATAAGTACAAGAATTGTCTTTTTCACAAAAAGCCAACTAGTATTTTCAACATGGTCAAGGTATATTTAACAAGGTAATGTCGTCTCGGAGCGGTAGGTAGGGTATCGAAGCTAAAATACCCCTCGCGACCGTATTGAAGTATGTTATAGTCGAAGTTTTAAGCCACGACAGACACGATGATATTCAGTTTTATATATTTACGAAAGTTTTCCTATTTCGACGACGTTACTTTGTATGGGAGGTAGGGGTGCTTTTCAACCGATCTTGCCAATTATTAAAGAGATGATTCATATTATATATAAAAGTTCATGCGCAAAACTTCAAGAGATTTCTTTTATTTTTGTGATTTTTTAAGAGATTTTAGTTGAAAATAAAGCCACTTTGTATGGGAAGTAGGCGTGGTTTTCATTCGATTTTGTGCCAAATATCACAGAGATAGTTTATATTGAAAATCAAAGCTTATGTGTAAAATTTCAAGACATTTCTTTAATTATTGTAGATTATTAAGAGATTTTACTTTAAAAAAAAATGTCAATTTGTATGGGAGATAGGCGTGATTTTTATCCGAGTTTGTCAAAAATTTCAAGACATTTCTTTAATTTGAACAGGTTTTTAAGAAATTTTACGGTTAATATTAAGCCGTTTGGTATGGTAGGTAGGCGTGGTTTTTATCCGACTTTTCCAAATTTCATAGTCAGGATTTATATTGAAAATCCAAAGATTACGTGCAAAACTTGAAGGTATTACTTCAATTTTTGTGTTTTTTAAGAGATTTTAGTGTAAAAATAAAGTCACTCTGTATGGCAGGTAGGCGTGGTTTTCGTCCGATTGGGCTCACTTGCGTCAAGTTCGCAAGTTCATTTTCTAAAAAGAAGCTTTTATTTTGAATTTCATCGAGGAAGCTTTAAAATGAAGGTTCCCAATAAACATTGTGGCGAGGGGTGAATCGTTAACGAATCGCTTATGAATCCTTTTTTTTTAAGTTTTCGAATAGTTTCATACCGACTTCATCAGAGGTTGGCTTCATGCTTAAAGAAAACACCGTTTGAAATGATGACTTTCCTAAGCTCCATTTGAGATTTTTAGAAACAAAAAAACAATTTTTTCCGACAATATAAAAATTTTTATAAGAAAAGTATTTTTTTTTTAACTTTCTATTGTTAATACGTCATTATACAAATACTTGTTTTTTAAATTATATGTTTTTTTTTTTAATTTTAAGTGAAAAAAAAGACTTAAATATAAATTTTCATATATTTTTATATAAAAAAAATTTTGTGAAATATTATTTCTTCTGTTATGTTAGTTCGTGCTTTATATAAATTTCTTTCTCTTTATATAAATAATTTCCACTTATAATTTGTTAAAGATTTTCATATGATTAAGTTTTCGTAAGCAAATTGCTTTTTGTTGTTTTGGCGACTCGTTAACGAATTGCTTTTTATAGTTTTGGTGACTCGTTAAAGATTGCTTTTTATAGTTATTGGCGACTCGTTAACGAATTGCATTTTTTAGTTTTGGCGACTCGTTAACGAATTGCTTTTTCATAGTTTTAGCTACTCGTTAACGATTCGATGGCTTTTTTCGGTTTTGACGAATGTATAATGAAGCAGCGATAAAAAAAAATAATTTCGAACTTTTGAAAAGCCAAATCTTTAAAAAAAAACCTAAATAACAATAAAAAACAAAATTTTTTTTTGGACCAAGTTGGGGTTCGAGCCCATGTCCGCGAATGCTGGCTTTTATTATCAAGCAAATTAAGCAAGATATATTCAGCATCTGAAATAGCCGAGTGGGTAAGGTGCCGGACTAGCATTCAGATGACGTGGTTTCAATTCTTGACGTGGTAAGCTTGAAATTAGTTTTTATTTTTTTTTTTTATTTTTTATATGATTCGTTATCGAATTGCTTTTTTTAGTTTTGAAAACTCGTTAAAGAATTGCTTTTTATAGTTTTGACGACTCGTAAACGAATTGCTTTTGATAGTTTTGGCGACTCGTTAATGAATTGCTTTTTTCGGTTTTGACGATTCATTAACGACGGAAGAATTTCTCCCGCTCGCGATATTATAAATGAATAGCTACTAATAATTGCTATTGAATGAAATGTACGAGAATGCGATTCGTAAACGATAACATTAGTGAACCATCTTGTTTGTTGGGTTGTAATCGTGTCGACAGACGGACAGATACACGGAAATTGACTCAGGTGGTGATGCTGATCAAAAATATTTTTACTTTTCTATACCTGCCACGCCTCCTTATTGGCATTACAAACGGAATGACAAAGTTAATTTACGCAGTACGCGTTGGGGTACTGTATAATTTAGTATAGTATATATATATATATATATATATATATACTGTAAGTATACCATAAAGTAATTTTTTTGCGCTTACACAGTACTGCATCTACTCTGTATATACCAAAAGGAAATAAAGTAGTAACTAGTAATCCCGTCTGGCGTTTAAACGCCAAAATAAAAATTTTTAATGTTAGGTACTTTTTTGTGTTTTTATATTAAGTACAATTTTTTCACTTGAACCAAGGATTTCATCGTAACTTTCTATGTTTCTGTTGAATTTTTAAGTAGCCCAGTTATTACTTATCATAGCATTATAATAAAAATATATCACATACTTTCAGGCATCCCAAAAAAATTTGGTAAATTCTAAAATATTAAAAAAAAAATAAGACCTTATTGCACATCTACAGAGCAAAACCTTTCTATTGCTACCCTATTTATCAAAATCGCACCTACAGTATAGATTTGATAGTCATCACAAAAAAAGCGCTTGCGTAATATTATAGATTCTAATAAAATTTCCAATATTGGAATTATTATGCAGTAATTTTTATATAAAAATCGTTAAATTCAGTCTGAAAAAAAGGTAGATTTTGGAAAAATGCAAATAGTGGGTGGTAAAAGTGGTAGAAACGAAAAATGTAAAAACGTGGTAAATTTACTACGTTTGTGGTAAAATGACAACACTGATGATGACATCTTGTAGCAAGTAGTTTTGTAGCTGTCCAAACAACAAAAACTAGCAAAAATGCTGCTTCTATTTCTATATATTAATAGATTTTTGTGATCTGCTGCAACATGGCTTCAGTTGTACTTGATATTGAATAAATAACTCTGCATCAGAAAGATGTTTGAATAAGTGGGTAGCATATAGAACTATGAATCGATGGGGTACGAGTTCGATTCCCACAGAGGGACAAGAAATAATTTTTAACACTTAATATTACATTTTTTTGATGCAATGGAAGCAAGCAAAAAAGAAACATCATTTCTAAGAAAAACAGTGTCGCAAAAACAAATATCGTTTTTGAGATTTTACTCAAGCTTCAAAATTGTTTGTAGTGACCTCTTATGATGGAGATTCGCATATGGTTTTGTCAATTATTGAAATCTCGTGAAGAGCCATACTTCAGTCGTATATTAAAGGTAAGTATAACAACTATAACGAACGGCATTACATTGAAGGTAATTATAACAACTATATGGCGGCCATGACATACTGGTTGAGGTGCATGGCTTGTATGCAATTGAACCCAGGTTCGAATCTCATCTGACACAGAATGTTATTTCAATTGAATTAATTTTTCTGTTCGGCCGACACCTCTCTGCATACCTCACGAAACGACGAAATGACCATTTCAGCCCTTCAAAGGACTTTGACCTAGCTTCGAATGATCAATTGTGTTGTGCGTGTTGTGAAATGCTTAAACGCAAATGATCGAGAATTGGATCTGCAAGCTTTACGCCGACTCCGAACGGCTTATGTTCTCAAAAAGCTTTTCAAGGCAGTTTTTACTCTCTGAGGTTTTCCATTGCCTGCAGATAGGTGACGGCCGAACAGAAAAATGAATTCAATTGAAAAAACTTTCTGTGTCAGATGGGGACTCGAACCTGGGTTCGCTGGCGTATGATCCCAGACTCTATACCCACTACGCCACGGCCGCCACCCTTATATATGTATATCCCTTTCTCAATCAATTATAAAATGTTTTCATTTAACCTATCTCAAAAACCATTCGGAGGCATTGTATTACTTATCCATAGTTTCATACAGCACGAAGAAATAATATTACATACTAACAAAAAATTATAGTTGTCTCAACTAACACCCCTCCCCTCCACCCCCTCTCCCTCCAACTAACCTATCAGCACCAGCAACATAACTAACGCTTTCTCTCATCCATGTATTATTACAGGAGACCTTAACAGCTGGCACAAAAAATGGGGATCAGCTTATAACAAGAAGAGAGGAAATATATAATCTCAAAATTCATTGACCGTTCTCAGCTTATACTCTCAATGATGGTTCTCTAACACACCATAGCACCCATCATACTCGTACTAGCACTTTATAGAAACGTTTTAAATTGATATTGAATTAGTAAATCAGAAAACAATGAAATAAATTTTCAAAATATAGACCAACTCAGCGTTCTAAGTTACACCATAAGCAATTCGACCATTCATTTTAAATCGGAGACTAGTTATTTCGGACACCAAAATGGTTCATTTCGTATTCACCCTATTCTTTATACCATTGTGTAGTTTCCCATTTCTGTCCTATGACTTCTGCGGTAAGACGAGGTATTGTATCTACAAGTTCTTGGTAATTATCTGAAGAAATTTATTGCCAAATATCCTTTACTTTTATCCTTAGACTGCATTTCAACTTCCTCTTAATTTTTAACCACAAGGACACTATTTTTTTATTATTCTCTATTTTTCTGGAATTGGGTCCGAACTACTGGAAGATTAGGCAATACCGCGATGATGGTTATTCTTTAACCAGTACTTTGTTATTTCATCATATCGCTGTATGACCATCCTGCTAAAATAAATATTCACTTCCGGCAGTTTATGTCGTTTTATTTGTTTTTGGTATACTGTCATTTGTTGTTATTGAAATTTTTCGTTACATCGATGTTACCCTCCATCTAAATCGCTGTATTTTTGTATAAGTGGCTAAAGAGTCTTTTCTTCAAAAGTATTTTATTTATAATTTTATTTGATACTGTCGAATGCTATTAATGACTACATTCAAAGTTTTGCTATGAGAATTATATCCCGAGAAGTTATGTGTCGTAAAAATTCCGACGTCAAAGACCTTCGGGAAATAATATTCTGGTTTCTGGGGCTGAGGTTCGGTCAAAGTTTGTCAGCCAGTGTAATCTAACAATAATCATTTTTAATGTCGGTTTTTTGTGAGTTTAAGTTTAAATACAGTAAGATTAAAATCATCGCTTTATATTTTAAGAGAGTTTATTTTAAGTAATGTTAAATTATTGTATTTGTTTTCTTAATTAAACACTTTGTTCGGAAGAGGTAGTGATTGTAGATCAAAATTTTGCATTAAAATTGGTTGGTCGCAATAAGTAGTGAAATGTAAAAAAAAAATTAGGCAACCAAGCACACTACAATGATTCTTCAACTCTACATAAATGTGTTGCACAGTTCGAAAACTGGACTACATTATTAATCATTTTTGTTTCAATTTCGATTCACGCTGTGTTCGGGCTTTTTGCAATTTTTAGTATTGATCAGCTGTCAAAAAAACAACAGGAAAAACCCGAAAAAATAAATTAAATGCTTGAAATATTTTTCAAATAACTCAGTGGAATGCGCAAGTTTTACATTTTGTCACATGAAATTGCTTTTTGTGGCCACTGGCATTTGGACCAACAAAAGTGGCGAATTAAAAATAAAAAAGAAAAACAATTTGAATGCATATCCTTTACAAACAGTTTGAGAGCAATTGCAGGCATTTCGAAAAAAAAAATGTTAAATCGAGGATTAGCTAGCTAAATAAGAGAAAAAAAAATAACAGCGGAAATTTTTCTAAATGTTAGAAATTTAGAGTGACGTAAAAAAGTAAAAAAAAAAACAAAAAAAAAAACAAAAAAAAAACCTAAAAGCTACATTTTCTGGTGTCTTTGTTTATGTACAAACATTTGTAGCTACGTTACAAAGTACCCTATAGGAACAAACTAACTTGTTATTAATAACAACTAATTAAGAAACTAGTTTAAAATAAACCAGTATATGAACTACTTTGAATTAATTAAGGCGGCATCCACTTCAATTCTAAATAGTTTTTATTGCATTATATATGAAGTAACTGAAATACTACTTAAAAACAAGTGATTGATAAGCTACTTTGAATTATATTAAGGCGGCAACTACTCTAATTTTGACATGTTTTAAATGCAAATTTTTATTAGATTACAAGTTTATATATATTTAAGCATGTTATTTCATCAAATATTATTAACTTTAGGCCATCAGTAATATGTTTCAATTGGTTATTTTAAAGTAATTAAAAAAATAGTTTAAATATAACTAATTTAATAAGTAGTTCAAAATATATGCAGACGAAAGTCAATTGACTTATTTAGCGGACATCACCATACAAAATATGTTAGTTCGTTCTATGGGAAAAAGTCAGAATTTCAAGTAGTTGTGGTTGACAAAAAACTACTTTTTCAATTAGTTTAAATTAGTTGATTTTCCTACAGGGTATATAGAATGCCCACACACACACAAACGATAGACTCTTGCAAGAAAAAATTCTATATAAAACGCGTACGAATACGAATGTCAGAGTAAGAGTCACGCAGACGACAGTTGTTGAATTTTGATTGGAACCGAAAGCGGCGGCATGCATGCAATTTTTGAAGTGTAGACGCGCGTGTGCACCACCCTTCAGGGCTCAAATCTACCACCGATAACATATATTTTCCCATTTTATTTATACAACATTCTTGTTTCAGGCTGATTTTCTTTGGTAGTGTCTAAGTCTGACATTTTTTGAATGTAGCACAATTGAAAGCAGCACATTTTTTTTTTTCTCTCAGCCAATGTCAACAAATTGGAATTTTTGGGCGGCATTTGTGCCAAATATTGCGGCTTTGTAGACGACTACTTCTTGCGGTGTAGCAGTGAAAATAAAAAAAAAAATAAAAAAATAAGCAAACAAATAAAATGAAAAAATTACTTCTACTTAGTTTAATTTAATCGCGGGCTTATGGATTATTTTTTTGGGTGAGGTTTTTTAGAAATTAAATATGTCGCTGTGGATTTGCTAAGTGGTTTATGTATGTCAGGCACGATTTCTTCAAAGTAGTTAGTTTCCTCGATGCCAAGTATTTATATGATGATTTTATTCTCTATGTTGGAAGATTATTTTTAAGTGTTCTGAAAGTTACTGGTAGGTTTTGGTGGAAGTTAGTTAGTAATAGTAAAATTTCACAAAAGATTTGGCTTAGAAAAGTATGCTTAGCGCTAATATTCAGCAAAAATTACATTTGTAAATAAAGTTAACTTCGGCATTTTTTATTTATATTAAGAAATATATGCAGTGATCAGAGCTGGGTCTACTTACATTCTAGAAATTGTAATTGGTACTTGAACATCTCAATTCCTCAGGAATGGAATTGGAAAAAAAGTCGTCAATTCCATTCCAGAAATTGTAATTGGTAATTGAACATCTCAATTCCTCAGGAATTTGTAATTGAACATCTCAATTCCTCAGGAATTGGTAATTGAACAACTTAATTCCTCAGGAATTTAAATTTTCAATTCCATTACAGGAATTGTAATTGAAGGTTACTGTAATTCAATTACAATTGTAATTTTTGTAATTTTGATTTGTTATTACAATTGTAATTGAGGTTACTGTAATGAATTACAATTGTGATTTAGGTTATTGTAATCCAATTACAATTGTAATTGAGATTACTGCAATTCAATTACAATTGTAATTGAGATTACTGCAATCCAATTACAATTGTAATTGAGATTACTGTTATTCAATTTGTATCCAATTACAATTGTAATTGAGATTACTGCAATCCAATTACAATTGTAATTGAGATTACTGTTATCCAATTACAATTGTAATTGAGATTACTGTAATCCAATTATATTTACAGTAGCTTCCAATTACAATTCCTGTAATGGAATTGAAAATTTAAATTCCTGAGAAATTGAGTTGTTCAATTATCAAATCCGGAGGAATTGAGATGTTTAATTACCAATTACAATTCCTGGAATGGATTTAGCGAATTTTTTCCAATTCCATTCCTGAGGAATTGAGATAACCAATTACCGATTCCTTATTCCAAGGAATTGGAATTGGGGCGGAATTAGCTCCAAAAGGAATCATTACAACCCAGCTCTGGCTGTGTTGTGCCCTATGTATTCTATCATGGGCCGTATTATAAATAGAAGTTGATGCATTTTCAATGTAAAATTAGTAACATCAATTTTTTTTTTTTTTTTTGTAGATATTGATTTTATTAGATATTTAGGAAATGTGCTGTAATGTGTCGAGGTTGTGTTACAATTTTCTGCAAATAGTTTAAAAATATTCGCATATTTGCTAACTTTAAGAGCATAAATAAATATTTTAAGTGACCAAATTTTAAATACAAATTTCCGACTCAAATGCGAATTGAAGTCATTTAAAACTTATGATAGTATTAGCCTTCATTAAAAAAGGTACATAATTTGATCGGCGCAAAATAGTTAAAGATGATCTTTGTAATATCCGACCGAATATTCGATTTCGGCCAGTTTCGGCCTTTTTGTCAGGTACAGTCAATCTTATGCAAAATTTCACATTTTGTATGGCATACAAAAAAACAAATTATTGAAAAAATTTAATTAATATTAATTTTATATTAAATTTTTTATGCAATGTTCACACTGAGAGCTAATTAGCAATTTAGAATGCTTGGCCGTATGCTCTTTGTAGGAATATATAAAATGGACAAATATATATATATATATATATTGCGTATTTTTATTTGATGAATAAAACATTTGATGTTGTTTTTTTTTTTATAAAAAAAAAAATGTTTCTTTTCTTTTTCATATAAATATTAATTTTAACCGAGCATTACAAAAAGGACCGAATTTCAGCTTCGTTTCGGTCAGACACTACTATGTGCAGATATTCTAACTCAACTATAAAAATCCTTGTATAAAAATTCTCTGTGTATGTGGGCAAATCCCAAAAATGGGCAACCACAGGCGAAAAATAAAAAGTTATTCAAAACTTATAATTTAAGGATATTATCTTGAAGAAACATTTCAATTTTTTTTATTTAAACATTTATTCATTTACTATGATGATCAAATCTCAAATCCTTCGCAGTGTTTCACAACTGTAGTTTTTCATTTTAGTAAATATTTAGTAATTATTTCGTAAACGTTTTTCTTTTATTAAAAAAGGAAGTTATTGGCTAAAGATAATAATGAAATGATTGAGGCAAGAAAAGAACAACATATTAAAATTGTTACTTAATTACTTAGTTACTTAATTATTTAATTAGTCAATACATCCAAATGGAAAAATCTGAAACGTCCGAAACGAAGCTTGCGAACAGATGAAATAATTTACTTTGACCTCACTATGGCCAAAATAAAAACGGCGTATGGCTTCTCTGAAAGCTTTATAAATTTATAAAAAATATTTTCTTTTGACTTTTTTTATACGGCTAATAAATTCGCTTGTTTAGAGCAGCAAAGGGCATCTTTCCATCGCATTTCCTGAATGGCGGTGATGTCAGCTTTTAGCATCTTTCCATCGCATTTCCTGAATGGCGGTGATGTCAGCTTTTATTGTTTTGAGTGCTTCTGCCAGTTGGATAATGGCACCTTCCCTATAAAGGGTTTGGACATTCCAGGGACTCAAACCCTGCGCACATTCCATGTTTAAGGTCCACGGGACCCTAGATCCACTACCGGATGCTAGTTTGCCGTTGCCCAGGGAACAGCACGAGGCGGTTTCACTCGACTTGGGACGATTTTGACACGGATAATGCCGGCCTCGCCAGGTTGAAGCAGTCAGACACGTTGACATGTGAAGCTTCGCCCCCTGATCCCTGAGGTTTCAGTCTTATTTCCATCACATATAAGGTTCTCTCAAGCATACTGTGTGAAAGGTTAAAGCCGATTACAAAGACACTGATTGGACCTTATTAGTGTGGCTTTTGACCTGGAAAGTTCACCATAGACCAGATTTTCACGCCACGACAAATCCTGGAAAAAAACCCACGAAAATCAAATTGACACACATCATCTCTTTGTCGATTTTAAAGCTGCGATCGATAGCCCGAGAAGGGATTGCCTATACGTAACAATGTCTGAGTTCGGTATACCTGCAAAGTTGGTAAGACTTTGCTGGATGACGTTGAACAACACATGCAGCTCCGTCAAGATAGGAAATGACCTATCCGAAACCTTCAATACCGAAAGAGGTTTCAGACAAGGCGATCCACTGTCTTGCGATCACTTCAACATCATCATGGAGGGGATCGTACGAGAGGCCGGTGTACATCGTAATGGCACCATTTTTTACAAAGGTGTCCAGCTCCTTGCGTACGCTGATGATATTGATATTGATATTGATATTGATATTGATATTGATACTGATATTGATATTGATATTCATATTGATATTGATATTGATATTGATATTGATATTGATATTTATATTGATATTGATATTGATATTGATATTGATATTGATATTGATATTAAGATAGGAAATGACCTATCCGAAACCTTCAATACCGAAAGAGGTTTCAGACAAGGCGATCCACTGTCTTGCGATCACTTCAACATCATCATGGAGGGGATCGTACGAGAGGCCGGTGTACATCGTAATGGCACCATTTTTTACAAAGGTGTCCAGCTCCTTGCGTACGCTGATGATATTGATATTGATATTGATATTGATATTGATATTGATATTGATACTGATATTGATATTGATATTCATATTGATATTGATATTGATATTGATATTGATATTGATATTGATATTTATATTGATATTGATATTGATATTGATATTGATATTGATATTGATATTGATATTGATATTGATATTGATATTGATATTGATATTGACATTGATATTGATATTGATATTGATATTGATATTGATATTGATATTGATATTGATATTGCTATTGATATTGATATTTGATATTGATATTGATATTGATATTGATATTGATATTGATATTGATATTGATATTGATATTGATATTGATATGATATTGATATTGATATTGATATTGATATTGATATTGATATTGATATTGATATTGATATGGATATTGATATTGATATTGATATTGATATTGATATTGATATTGATATTGATATTGATATTGATATTGATATTGATATTGATATTGATATTGGTATTGATATTGATATTGATATTGATATTGATATTGACATTGATATTGTTATTGATATTGATATTGATATTGATATTGACATTGATATTGATATTGATATTGATATTGATATTGATATTGATATTGATATTGATATTGATATTGATATTGATATTGATATTGATATTGATATTGATATTGATATTGATATTGATATTGATATTGATATTGATATTGATATTGATATTGATATTGATATTGATATTGATATTGATATTGATATTGATATTGATATTGATATTGATATTGATATTGATATTGATATTGATATTGATATTGATATTGATATTGATATTGATATTGATATTGATATTGTAATGATATTGATATTGATATTGATATTGATATTGATATTGATATTGGTATTGATATTGATATTGATATTGATATTGACATTGATATTGGTATTGATATTGATATTGATATTGATATTGATATTGATATTGATATTGATATTGATATTGATATTGATATTGTATTGATATTGGATATTGATATTGATATTGATATTGATATTGATATTGATATTGATATTGATATTGATATTGATATTGATATTGATATTGATATTGATATTGATATTGATATTGATATTGATATTGATATTGATATTGATATTGATATTGATATTGATATTGATATTGATATTGATATTGATATGTATTGATATTGATATTGATATTGATATTGATATTGATATTGATATGATATTGATATTGATATTGATATTGATATTGATATTGATATTGATATTGATATTTGAATGATATTGGATATTGATATTGATATTGATATTGATATTGATATTGATATTGATATTGATATTGATATTGATATTGATATTGATATTGATATTGATATTGATATTGATATTGATATTGATATTGATATTGTATTGATATTGATATTGATATTGATATTGATATTGATATTGATATTGATATTGATATTGATATTGATATTGATATTGATATTGATATTGATATTGATATTGATATTGATATTGATATTGATATTGAATTGATATTGATATTGATATTGATATTGATATTGATATTGATATTGATATTGATATTGATATTGATATTGATATTGATATTGATATTGATATTGATATTTGATATTGATATTGATATTGATATTGATATTGATATTGATATTGATATTGATATTGATATTGATATTGATATTGATATGATATTGATATTGATATTGATATTGATATTGATATTGATATTGGATATTGATATTGATATTGATATTGAATTGATATTGATATTATGATTGATATTGATATTGTATTGGTATGATATTGATATTGATATTGATATTGATATTGATTTGATATTGATATTGATATTGATATTGATATTGATATTGATATTGATATGATATTGATATTGATATTGATATTGATATTGATGATTGATATGATATTGATATTGATATTGATATTGATATTGATATTGATATTGATATTGATATTGTTATTGATATTGATATTGATATTGATATTGATATGATATTGATATTGATATTGATATTGATATTGATATTGATATTGATATTGATATGATTGATATTGATATTGATATGATATTGATATTGATATTGATATTGATATTGATATTGAGTATGATATTGATATTGATATTGATATTGATGGTATTGATATTGATATTGATATTGATATTGATATTGATAGTGATGTTGATATTGATAGTGTATAGTATTGATATTGATATTGATATTGATATTGATATTGAGTGATTGATTTGATATTGATATTGATATTGATATTGATATTGATATTGATATTGATTTGATATGATATTGATATTGATATTGATATTGATATTGATATTGATATTGATATTGATATTGATATTGATATTGATATTGTCGGCAGAACCAAGAGAGATGTTATCGCTGCTTTCGCCGCTATCGAAAAGGAATCAACCAAAGTGGGTTTGACGATAAATGAGGGTAAAACAAAGTATATGCTGTCTACAAACAAGGGAGCGAGGCGTTTAGACTCCCACGTTTCATCCGGCAGCTATAACTTTGAAGTAGTCAAGGAGTTCGTATACCTTGGCACCGCCATTAATAAAAACAACGAAGTCAGCCTAGAGATAAAGCGAAGAACAATAATTGCTAATAGGTGCTACTACGGACTTAGTAAGCAACTAAGTTCCAGAGCCCTCTCTCGATCGACAAAACTTACACTCTACAAGACGCTCGTTCTACCTGTGCTGCTTTATGACGCTGAGGCATGGGTAGTTTCGCAAACTGACGCAGCTGCTCTGGGGGTGTGCGACAAAAAAGTTCTTTGCAAAATCTTCGGTCGGCGATGACTATCGCATCCGAATGAACCACGAGCTGTATGAACTCTACGAAGGCATTGACGTAGTTCGGAGTATAACTCCGCAGCGACTACGCTGGCTGGGTCATGCCCATGGTATGGACGACGAAGCTCCAGCGAAAAAGGTGCTCGAGGTGAGGGTCTTTGGTCAACGTCGCCGAGGGAGACCATGCCTCCGATGGATGGACCAGGCCGAGGAAGCTCTAACCGCACTTAGTGTATCCGTTTTGAAAAGGCGCGCGCAAAGCAGAGGCGCCTGGCGAGAGCTGATGAGGTCGGCCGAAACCCGAACACGGGTTGTTATGGCCACCTAAGTAAGATGTCACTAGTATCTATGAAATAGAAAAAAATTGGCGGTCCACGCGAAAATTAATGTCAAATTGTGCTTTTTATTTTATGTTACTTTTAAAGTAACTTATGCCGGTCATTGTATATACCAGATTTTATAAATTTGAACCTTAATTTATTGAATTTTGCATTTTCAGGTAAGTTTATATTCTAATTTACTATAATAAGATAAAAAAATACTATCAAATTTTGTTATATTCTGCACTGTTTTGTATTCCGAGTCGGATTTCTGATAAGATCGGAAATGTATTCCGAATCGGATTTGAGGAGGTGTTCTGAATTCCGAGTGGATTAAGCTGAGCATCTCAAATGAAGACCAAAGAAAATTGCAGCGGCAGTTCTATGAAAACTTTGGAATTCCTGGCATAATTGGATGAATAGATGGCACTCACGTGAATGTGATTCAACCACATGAGGACGGTTATTATATTACATTACATTTTGAATTGCTAATAAATTAATGAAAAACAATTAATAAACTCACATAGCAAATTTGGCTGCATCAAAAAAAAAGCGCGGAATTAAATTCATTGTCAAACAGCTGATCGGATTAAAACTGGTAAAATTTCCGATTATTCCGATCGTAGATCATTTCCGATTTATCTGATTAGTTTCGATTCGAAGTAAATATCGGAATGCTTGACACCGATGAGCGGAAACAAATCCGATTCCGATTCAAATCGGATTGTAGAACAGGACTGATTATGTAGCAAAAAGTGTTCAACAATGTACCCGTGCAGGTGATTTTTCCAACATTTTTTTTACTTAATTTTTATTTTTTCTTTGTTTATAACTTACTTTTACTCTATTTAATTACAATTATAATAAAAAATCATAAAAATTTACCGTCGTTTTACTATGGGTGCTAATGGGTTAAAGGCGTTTGACTACTTATTTTATACGGATTAAAAATGTTTCACTTTTGAGAGCTTCAACCATTCTAAATAAGCAGCTTAAAGCATAAATTAATGAAGCTTAAAATATAAAAGAAAAACTAAAATCATAAACTGTTCCCAAACTCATGGCTTAGCCCTTCAGCTAGTGTAAAACTTACACATAATTAACGCAAAAAGTTTAACTAACTCAAAAAAAAAATTAGGCGACTGCGTTGAAAAATAGAGCCGACATGCAGAGTGAAAAAACGACGAATAAGCGCCCAAAACTCGACTGCCTTTAATATTTTTTCAATAATATTTGCTTCCATTCATTGAGTTTTTTTTGCCCACCCTTGAACTTTGTTGGGTCCAATACCATTAGTTTTTTTTTTTAACAAATTCAAATAATGCAGCGTCAGCGTAAAACTTTCAACGGGCAATAGCTGAGAAAGAGATCTGAAGGTTATAAAAATAAAATGAAACTTTCCAAAAGTTTGCCAAACAAATTGAACACCAAAAAAAAAAAAAACTACCAACTTCAAAAGGAGAAAGGAAAATGCTTGTACAAAAATAGTTTAAGGAATACGCGAAAAAAATAGATAGCTAATTTTGCAAAATACGATAAAATAACACTTCAAAACTAAAGCTCAAGTGCAGATACGAGTTTTTGCAGCAGACGCTCTGTTCTTATCAGTACAAAGAACGGATTATATGACAGCAATTTAAGAAAGTTTTGCATAACTATAATATGAGAGGATGCTTCATTCAAAATTATAGCTAAAATAAAAAAGGAAAATTATAAAAACTTTCTAATTGGTCGTGAGCAATAAGAAGACATTTTATTAAATGGAAATTTTTCAGATGAAAACGTGTTAATTTTAAATTAATAAATTCAAGGATGTTCCATTAAAAGGAGACAAGAATTGGATTCATGAGTTTTATGCATTTAAGAGTTTGACAAAAATATTTTGCAAAAATTTATTTGATATTCAAAAATTCTGTTTTTTGTTCGTTTTTTATAAGCGGTTATGCCATTTTGAAAAAAAAAAATGACAAAATAAATAAAAAATTGGTTTGTTATTACGAGGGCCGTTCGGAAAGTTCTTAGCCTAACAATGAAAAACAAGAGTTCGATTTTTAAAATTATCTTTATTTTTCAATATAATCTCCTGAAACTTCAACACACTTAGTCCAACGCTTTTCAAGCAATTCTATCCCCTGATTAAAATAAATTTCCTGAAGCTCTGCAAAATAATCGTTTACAGCTGCAATTGCATCTTCATTTGAGGTAAAACGCTTGCCAGCAAGAAATTTTTTTAGATTTGGGAACAGGTAAAAGTCAGAGGGAGCTAAATCAGGAGAATAAGGTGGATGGTCAAGCAATTCGTACTTCAATTCGTTGAATTTTGCCATTGTTTTAACACTATTGTGTGCTGGTGCGTTGTCTTGATGAAAAATGACTTTTTTGCGTTGCAAACCAGGTCGTTTTTCTCGAATTTTCACATCCAATTGGTCCAAAAGGTTACAATAATATTCTGATGTAATTGTTTTACCTTTTTGAAGATAGTCGATCAATAAAATTCCTTTATAATCCCAAAAAACCGTTGCCAAAACTTTTCCAGCCGATTGAATTGATTTTGCCTTCTTTGGTACACTTCCTTTAGCTTCAATCCACTGTTTTGATTGCTCTTTCGTCTCTGGTGTATAGTGATGAATCCATGTTTCATCAACAGTTATGAAACGACGTTTAAAATCCATTTTATTTCGCAAAAATCTATCCAAACAGTCTTGAGCAATTTTCATGCGAATGCGTTTTTGATCAACCGTAAGCAAATGCGGCACCCATCTTGCAGATAATTTTTTCATTTTTAATTCTTCATGCAAAATCAAATGAATTCGATCATTTGAGATGCCTATGGCATCACTTATTTCCCGCACTTTCACTCGTCGATCGTCTAGTACTATATCATATACTTTTGCTATGATTTCTGCTGAAGTTGCAGTTTTTGGACGACCACTTCGAGGCTCATCTTCAATGCTTGAACGACCACGTTTAAATTCAGCTATCCAGTTTTTTACTGTTGAGTATGAAGGAGCATTCTCACCTAATACATTCACCATATCATTATGAATTTCTTGTCCCGATAAACCTTTTTTATGTAAATATTTAATTACACAACGAATTTAAAATTTTTCCATTGCAACACAAATCACTGAAGTACCGTTTTTGAACAGCTGTTCTTATACGAATGAGTTGCCAGATCCAATTGAAATTTTACATGTGTTCATACGATGGATTAAAGTTCCTACAGACTTAACTTTTTGCTGTTTATGCCGTCATATCTGTGTCAGGCTAAGAACTTTCCGAACGGCCTTCGTATATAACAAATCTTAAAAAAAAAAAAAGGGGTGTAAACGTCAGTTCAGCCGACGGAAGCGTTAGCTTCTTAACATTAGATGTAAAATTGAATATAGTACATAGCAGGTCATTCAATAAGTCCGTAGCATAAGTAAGAAAAACACAAAATGTTGATAAAACTCGGTTATATTATTCAACATAGTTGCCTTCGAGAGCGATACAACGAGTATAGCGATTTTGCAACTTTTCGATACCACTTTTATAGTACGATTTCTCTTTCTCGTCAAAATCGGCCTCAATTTCAGCGATTACTTCATCAATAGACTTGAATTTCTTTTCAGCAAGCATTCTCTTGAGATCTGAAAACAGAAAAAAGTCGCTGGGGGCTAAATCTGGAAAATACGGTGGGTGGGAAGTAATTCGAAGCCCAATTCATTCAATTCTGCCATCGTTTCCATTGATTTATGACACGGTGCATTGTCTTGGTGAAACAACACTTTTTTCTTTTGCAAATGTGGCCGTTTCTTTGCGATTTCAAGCTTCAATCGATGCAAAAGTGCACAGTAATAGTCGCTGTTGATGGTGGTTCCTTTTTGGAGATAGTCGATGAATATTATTCCTTTCGCATACCAAAATACAGACGCCATCACCTGACAAGCCGACTGTTGGGTCTTTGCTCGCTTTGGATTCGGTTCGTCGACTGCTGTCCACTCAGCTGACTGTCTTTTGGATTCTGGTGTGTAAGAGTGAAGCCATGTTTCATCCATTGTCACATATCGACGATAGAATTCGATTTTATTGCGGTGTAACAGCGCTAAACACTCCTCTCAAGCATCAATTCGTTGTTTTTGATCAACTGTGAGCTCACGCGGCACCCACTTTGCACTGAGCTTTCGCATACCCAAATATTCGTGTAAAATGGTAAAAACACTACCATCTGATATCTTTACAATGTCAGCTAGCTCGTGTACCTTCACTTTGCGATCGTTCATAACCAACTTGTGGATTTTTTTGATGTTTTTGGAATAACAGTCTGATTTGGGCGTCCACTGCACTCTGCATCATTTGTGCTGGTACGACCACGTTTAAATTCAGCAATCCACTTTTCTGCCATTTTTCTCGATGGAGTAGAGTCCGGATAATGTTTATCAAGCCATTGTTTGGTTTCCAATGTATTTTGCTTCGTCAAAAAGCAATGCTTTATCAAAACTCGAAATTCACTTCTTTCCTTTTTTTTTTTTTTTTTTTTTTTAATAACTATAGTTGCACACATAATGCTATAACTCACGAATCAATTGTCAGATTGTTGTCAAATTTGTATACGTATCGTTTGAAGGTTGGTACTAAATACAAATCATATAGAAAAAATCTAGTAACGCCATCTATGTGTCATCCTATGGACTTTTTGAACGTACTGTTATAATAGTCTATACTCTGACTTGACAAAGGTTTACTCATATCGCAATTTTTTTAAGGGATTATTGTTGAAATTTTTACATTTGCGCATGATAGTTAAACTCTTGTTGCGTTGTCTAATCATGTGAGTGGTGCCGATCTAAAAACACGACTTGACGAGAATTAATCATCCGTATTTCAATGAGTAGTTATAATTGGGAAAGTTAATTTCTGTCGTTAATTCTTGAAGATACCAATAAATTGAGTATTATTTCGGAAATAACAGTTTATTAAAAGTCAAAAGCATAAAAGAGAGTGGATAATGATTAACCAAAGTTTATTATTGTTTTTTAAGTTACAAAATAAAATCGGTTTACTAATTTAAACTAAGCCAATATACATAGAATAAATTGCATCCTGTCAGATTCTGATCGAAATCATAGCATTTTTAAATATTGCTTTTGAACTATCGTTATGGTTATTTTTTCCGAGATGCTTGGGTAGCCTCTGAGTCGACTTTAGTTGATAAATATTCTTCACTTTTAGTTAATTGGTTTAGCACCAAATTCGCCTGGAGCATTATGGTAGGGAGGAACATAACCACCACGGCCACTATCACGACTACCTTTACGAACACTATTAAAACGACGATTGACACGGCGACTACCACTCTGACTACCACGGCGAATCTGATCATGGTCATGATCATGGCAATGATGACATGGAGATGTTGTTGGTGCTTTTGTTGGTACTGTTGCTGGTACTGTTGCTGATGCTGTAGTTGGTGCTGTTGTTGGTGCTGATGTTGGTGCTCTTGTTGGTGCTCCTGTTGGTGCTGCTGTTGGTTCTGCTGTTGTTTCTGCTGTTGGTGCTACTGTTGATGTTGCTATTGGTGCTGTTGTTGGTGCTGATGTTGGTGCTCCTGTTGGTGCTCCTGTTGGTGCTGCTGTTGGTTCTGCTGTTGTTTCTGCTGTTGGTGCTACTGTTGATGTTGCTATTGGTACTACTGTTGAAGCTACTGATGGTACTGTTGTTGATGCAAATGTCGGTACTGCTGTTGGTGCTATTGTTTGTATTGTCGGCGTTGAATCATCAACTGCTTCTAATAACCTGTTTACCAATAATGAAAATTCTCTCGCTATCTGTCTTATTAAATCATTTAAAGTTGGAGTAGTTGACCCGGCAGGATCTCCAGGTGCGGCATTCACTGTTGGAACTACAACGAAGGATTGTATCAGCAAAACTGCCAAAATGGCAGAAATACTATTAACGCTGTATTTCATCTTTCGTAATTGTTTCTAATTATTATCCGGCTTTTCTAATAAATGAAGATTGAGTTGTGATATTAAAAATTTTTGGCTGGACTATTTATACCCGATTTTGTATTTATTTTGGCTTACGTAAATTTTTTGGCTTATTTGCTTTTTTCGAACTTTTATTTGATTTTCCTTTTAAATTCTAGCATGTGCTAATTAAACAAGTGTTTTTGAACTGTAGGTTGACGAATTTTTTAGAAAACTAAATAACACACAGAGTGTGTTTTAAAATGTGGTTAGATTATGTCAAGATTCTTGTCGCGTTAGCATATTGAAAAAGAAAATAGAATGGCAAATAAGATGAATTTACCCAGTTTTATACAGTGGCGTGCACATGTGAATACATGTTGATCACATTTGACTTCAATAGTTGTGAAACGCTTTTTAATTAAGTTAATTAATTAATCGCAAATTTACAATATATGAGAAAAATTTCAAAATGAAAAGCGTATTATTCAAATAATAAAGAACTCAGTGTACACCGAGAAAAAAGCTTATGTTAAATTGAAAAAAAAACCAAGTATAATTTATAAGATGGCTTTGGCAGTTTTCAGCCACCCAAGTACTTTATCAAAACGCCTAAGTTTGAGACTTAGATAAATTAACTAAGTATTTGGTAATTTTTTATGCACTAATTTAAAAAAAAAAATGTAATTTCAAAAATATAACTTTTTTTCGGGTTTTGGTTTTTTATTTTCTTTTTTTTTTTTTTAAGCTGCCGCCTCTCGTTCTGTGATTTGCTTGACTGAAATCAGAAACAACACAAATTTTTCTTTTATCAAAACCGTTTGTTTCTTAGAAATTAATGACTTCTCGGCTTTTCTTACTACTTGACGTCTATTATAACAAGAACATTAATTTAATTAAATTAAATTAAATATCAAATACAAAAATTTTATCTTCGCATGCCGTAGAGATTCGAACCCACAACCAACCGCTACCACTGTGTATGAAGTCACCATGTATGAAGTCACTATGAGTGATTTATTCAATATTAATTACAACTGAAGCTATGCTGCAGCATAACACAATAATCTATTAAAAGATTTTTGTTGTATGGCTATCCACAGAATACTGCAACATACTGCATCTGTTTATACAGCATCTGTTAACATAGCTGCAGTTATGTCAGCAACCAGTAGCAAGGCTTTTTGGATCAGTGGGTAGACCGACGGACTGGCACCAAAAGTTCCAGGTTCGATTCCGCACGGCGGGCACAGAAATTTTTTTTTTCTTTTTGTTGATGAAATGTAATAAAACTGACTGGTGTGAATATTAACGTGTGATTTTTAATTTACTTTATGTTATTTTTGAACTTGAAAGTGGTTGTATTACAAAAAAAAAACCATTAAATTATCAAATCTATCCTTCACTCGTGTGTCCAATAATGCAGCTGTGTTTTTTTTTTCTTTTTGCAGAAAATAGGTGTCCCTAATCTAAATAAAGTGTCCCCCAAGAAACATTGCATGGCCTTGAAAAAATTTGTGAAAATATCCCCAAACAAACCGCGCTATAAGACGTAGTTCTACGTCAAAAGCGAAGTGCGTACCAGTTTTAAGAAAATTTGATCTTAAAAAAATATGTAATTTGGATTTTTTTTTTTTTTTAAAACAACTTTTTAATAAAGAGGCCGCTACAGGCACGTTTAAATATCAATATTTTTTCCTGAAAATTTTACAATTTATTTTTTACATGTTTTACATTTTGAATTTGTTAAAAAAAAATTTCTTCCATACAGCTATGAGCTACTCTAATGCATATATAAGGTAAGTGCACTATATAAGGCCCACCTAACACCTTTTGCATTTCAGCGTACAAAATATTGATGGTAAAAACCTAAATGTTTTTGTGTTATTTTTTTTTTTGTTTTTGATGAATTCTTTATACAAAAAAAAAGGCGACAGCAAAATAAACTATCTTAAACCTCTTAAAATGCGATTTTTAAGAAAAACGCCTTTTTGGGCCTTTAAGGAACAGTCTAGCTTAAAAGGCCCAGGTATTTTTTTGCTTGAAATAGTGAACAAAAAACTGCATTATTTTTGTTTAAGGGCTTTATATGTTAATTTTATTGAAAAAATTAGTAACATAAATGAATTTACAGACAAAAATATGTTTTAAAAAAAAAATTTAATGCTTTTTTAGTAAAAAATTAAATGACAATCAGCTTCTTTAAAGATTGAAATCAATTCTTTTTTACTCAAAAGCGTTTTAGTGACATCTTGAGCCTTATAATTGATGGATTTCTTTATTGTTTATTCTTATTTGTATTCTGGGCGCCTTCCTTATTAGCCCCGGTTTTACAAAAACATGGGCGTTATTAGGCTCACTTATATGAAAATTTAAACTTTTCAAGAAAACCATTTGGTATTTTTCTTTTTTCACAAACTAACCTTAGTATTTTCACAAAAACATACTATTTTCACAAAAAATATTTTAAACGGAAATATGTTAAGAAAAATTCCCTTTATTTCGATTTTGCAAACAAATATCTCAGCTATTTTTCAATCTATTTTCAACAAATTTTCTTTGTCTGAAAGTTCAATTAAATGACTTTGGAGATATAAGAAAAGCTTAACCATTATCTCGCCAATACAATTTTTGAAGTTATTTCCTCTAAAATATTCAATTTTAGAATTTTAGAAAAATTTTAGAAAAACATTTTTTTTTTTTGGAATTTTCTTTTTTCGCACACTTTCATATGATATATCATTTATTTTTATTAGCGAATATTGTTTCATTTTGACACATAATTCAATAAAGTGTTTCTATTATCGAAAATAATGAGCTGACTTTTTTTTTTTTTTTTGATGAAAATTTAATTTTTCAAAATGCTTTTTTTATATTTTTCTTATTTAAAATTCTACAGATTAAAAAATAATTTCTATTAAAAAATTTTCAAGTATTGCAAACCACTCAAATACACAAATATCAAATGTTGTCGTACGGTTTTTTAATATTTATAATAAAAATAAAGGAATGAAACTTATATGATTCAATAGGAACCGTACCACAGATGTTTCTAAAAATAAAAAAACATAAATATATCATGTGATTATTGCATTTTAAAATAAACATGTGCATTTTCATACTCGTGCCCATGGCAGAATTATAAGGTAAGGTCATCACGGAGAGGAATGGAGTAGAAAGCAGAATAAAGCTACATTGATGTCAAAATCAGCTGTTCCTCGCGAATTTTTTTATGCTCACGTTTCGCAGTTGTTTTTAGGTTAAAACTGTTACAGGTTTTTTTTGCAATTTTAAGACTTCTTTCACATATTATAGTTTTTATTACACTTTTTATATAATATTTTCACTCAAATTAGCACAAATTTAACACCCGCGACCGCACTGTTTGCAACTTGGAAACATAAAATATTTTCTTCATTTGCAATTTCTACGAAATTCGTCGTTTTGACATTAATGTTGCTTCTCATTATCCACTCTTCGTTGACGCGTGAGAGCACTTAGTATCATGGGCCTACCCAAGGTTGATTTATAAGGTTGTCGCAAGGGAGAGAGCGAGTACCCAAAATTGTCAAATCGAAGTTGACAGCTCATTGAAAATCTTCATGTGCTTTCTTTTATCATCTGTTTTTCTTTCTTAGTCATTCGCAAATTTGGCTGGTTTTGACAGTTATGGGTACTGAGAAGAGAGTGCGATCAGCCCTGCTACAACCTTATAAATCAACCTTAGGCCTACCTTATCATTGTATCATGCTCGTGCCTGTAATTTGAATATCTCTGCGTGTCTTACTCGAAAGCAAAAACAAACAAAAAAATTTATGCAAACAAGTTTAGCAAAGTTGCATGCTCCACTTTCA
The DNA here is from genome assembly GCA_914767935.1 of Coremacera marginata. Taxonomy (NCBI): domain Eukaryota; kingdom Metazoa; phylum Arthropoda; class Insecta; order Diptera; family Sciomyzidae; genus Coremacera; species Coremacera marginata. The sequence continues at coordinate 233,452,204 of OU612043.1, read as the reverse complement.
GACACCGACAAAATTTGTTGTTATTTCGCGGGTAAAAGAAAAAACTGAAATTTGATAGAATTCTCTCTCATCCAGAAATTCCAAGCAACCGACAAATTATGTTCAAGGTCCGAAGCCGAAAACAATTTGGGCAACTGGCAGAAAATAGGTTTTGAACAGAAAACAGAAGAAATAATGTTGCTTTTAGCCTTGCCAAACAGAAAATTATGTGTAGCATACCGTGGAGAAACCAATGGGAGAGAGAAAAAAAATGCGAAGCTTCAAAAGTTTGACAGAAAAGTATCCTAATGTGCTTATTCTGGTGATTGACAACTGTAAATTGATTGACAAGCTAGTCTTTTATGTGATATTTTTTGGTTCAAGGGGTTGAAAACTTTCAGAATGTTTCGCAAATTTATTTTTTCTGAATATTTTTTTTTTATGGGTTAACATTTTTGTCATGTTATGAGCTTTTGATTACATTTTAGAATAAGAAATTTAAATCAACATTTAATTCAATCACTATAAATGAGACACTCGGCAAACAAGTACTGTTGCAGCTCTCTCTCTCTCTCTCTCTCTCTCTCTCTCTCTCTCTCTCTCTCTCTCTCTCTCTCTCTCTCTCTCTCTCTCTCTCTCCCGATTTGTTTATCGCATTCCATATTATTTTGCCAAACCCAAAAATTGTAGTCGATAGTGATTTTAATTTACATGCAATTATATTGCAATTGCAGTGCTTATATTTGTCAAATTTTTTTGTGTTTAATATTTGGAAACATTATCTATATACTAGTAGTTGAACACAAAAATTAGACACGCTTTTTACTCACTTTTAAGACAACATTTTCGAATGAAACTTATCTTATTTGAAAGCTCTGGTTTATACCAAGTGCACAATATAATTTTAATTCAAATGTTTTTTTTTTCACTCTCTGTTCAAACCACACAGCTCTGATGAGAGTAGAATGCGCGAGTAAAACAAAAAAGAGCTTCTCAAATAACTTTTCAGGATATGATTTGATGCGTTCAGCAAAAAAAATAAGAAAAAATGAATTTTGAAGTGGTCGAAATTTTGAAGTGGTCGGCCACAGGCGAAATACTAGTATTGATTAGCCCTGTATCTCCAAGGAATGTGAAATAGATTTCCCTCCGCCCCCCTCCTCTCCCATACTATTTTTTGTGCAACTCGACAGCACCGCTCACCTCCGTAAATAGTTACTCAATGTTGCTCAAAGCTCAAATTTACACGATTTCCACTTAATTTTGAAAATTTAACAATTTTTTTTTCGCAGTGTTGCCACAACTCAAACTGTTACAGCTTTCAATAGTTTTAACTTCTATTATTTTACTTTTCTGCCATTCAGCCATTTAACGCCACTGCATTTTGACGCCATTAAAGGATTAGTCGTCCTCGCGTCGGTTTTTGGGTTTGTGTGGGCGCTTGAGTTGTTTTTTTATTAAAAGCTTTCATCGCTCGATGTTGGCCACACTTAGCGAACTACAGTTGGCCATTATATAAATACTTTTTATTTTATTATATTGTTTTTTTTTACTGCTGCGGCTATAAGGTCCGTGTTGATGGTTGTTGGCTTTTGGATTGTGTATGACTGCTGCCGCTTGGTGCATCATCATTTTTTACTATGCTGACATTTTAATTGAGTTCTGCGTTCACTGAGAATCACTGCCAGGCATTAAATGTGATGAGAGAGAAAAAAAAAGGAAAACTTGCATTTGCCATCACAAAAAATTTAAACAAAAACTTATTTTTTATTGCAGTGTGGGATGAGATGGTGTGATTTTGGGGTGAAATTTAAAACTTAAAACAATATTTCTGGCAAATTCGTCATTAAAGCTTTGCTGGTGCCAATTCTTGGATGTTTTTTTTTAATTTTTTTTAAATGCTTTTAAGAAGAGTCTTGTTTGCATCCAGCTGTTGCTTCTTAGCATAACACAATCCTTGTCTCAAACCAAGCTATGAATGGAAGTCAAGAATAACAGCCAACAACAACAATAAGAAGCATACTTTCGAAGCTATGTATTTGTGATTTGTGGCAGCTTCTGAATTCGTATCCGTATCAGTTGCTGCTGCTCCTGCATTGCAAACATTCTAAGTTTAAGTCAACTTGGCTTTGCTTTCGAGCGACAATAAAAAAGTTTTGCCTGCTAAAACAAATTGAACTTTTAATGCCGACACAGACCCAGGATCAGACTGCGAAGCTTCGAACATGAAAACAATTTTGAAATTGACACTTTGGCAGCTGAGCAGAATTGGCATTAAATTGGCAGCGGAAGAGCGGGGGTTGGTGTAGGTTTTGGTATGCAGGATGTAACTATATCGAAAGGCAGCCTTATAGCCAGCCTGCCAGACTGCCTTCTGTCATTGTATTGTCAAAAGGCAGACACAAGTATTTGAAACATTTTTGTGCTATTCGTCTGTCAATGGAAAATTTTTGGAAATTTACAAGTTTTAACAATAGCAAATCTTTTTTATAATTCGTTAAAACTATCTGCATAACTTAAATAACTACAACAGAGTTAAGCTAGCTTTTCTTCTTATTTAGTTCTTGTTTAAAGCCAGCCCCCACACCCGAACCCCTTCTTAAGAACTTACAATTTCCAGCGATTTCTGCATCTTGCCCATCAAAGCTGTCCATACTGTTTCCTTGAGAAAGGCGCTTTTGTAGCCCTGCAGTATATCAATCAGCTCTAGATAAACTCTGCGTTCATGATTATCTTTTGGTGGACCATCGCGATACAAAAGCAATGTAGGATTTGTTAGTATCACCAACAAACGTATTAATACATCGGCAAACTCTTCATCGGCCACATAGTCTGGCAGCATGTAGACCAAATCTGTTTGCAATACTTTCGAGCGGCCTAGATGACGACGATACTCATGGTGGTCCATATCGCGTCGAAGAATCCATATTAGATGCTATAATAAAGCATACATGACTGATTAAATAAAGTTAATTGGCCCGGAACGCTGGTCTACTCACCTTGAGTCCCTGCATAGCATCAGGCTCCGCCAGGTACTTCTTTCCATCGCTGTAGCCAAGCGCGGCGCAGGTGGCATCTATATCTGCCAGCAAGATGGACATGTTTTGCTATTACACAATTCAATACGAACTATAAATTAATGTCTTTATTTTAAGTTTTTAAAGCAAAGCACAATATAGCACTAAAATACGCGCACGTCACGAACGAACACGGACATTGAAATTTTCTTAATAGTTTTCTTCACTGTTTAACTTATTGTCCGACTATTTAATGTTTAATTTTAAGTTTTCCAATTAGTTTCCACTACGAACACAATTTTTCCCAGCAACAATACGCGAATTTAGTAAACAAAAAGCAACAGTTTTAAATTCTCACAACGAAAATGTTGACAGCACGCGCCAAAATCATACCACAGCTGTTTGCCTGAACAGCTGTTGCCGCATGCTTGAAGGTTTTAGTACAAAAGTTAACTGTGGGATGTGGTTTGTGTATTGACTTTTTTAGTTCATATTCGACATAACTGATCAGACAAGACACACACTTTTTCATTGGGCACCATTCACAATGATGACTTATGCCCCTATCACAGTCTGCGAATCGAATTTCTACTCGATTCAACTCGGCAAACTGTCAATTCTGCCGTATCATGGTTTGCGACTTTACTTGTTCGCCGCAGATTCAATGCTGCCAAAGCATAAAACCGTAAAAGTAAACAAAGTTAGGTAAAAATATTAAATTTCGAAGAAAACAAATTCAATTCGTTTGGGTTTTTTCTAAAGTAAATAGTAAACCAAAAAATTGCAAGCTCCTTCTAGTAATTTTTGATTCAATTGTGTAGACGCCAATGGTTTTATCAAGTGATCTTGAATTTTTAATATATATTCGAAGAACATTTATATCCTGCTCCAATAGCAGCTGCACAATTTCATGGAGCTACTGAGTGTTAGTGTTTTTATAACGTGCATATGTGTAAAATTATATAAATTAGGTTAGAAAAAAATGTATTTAATGTGAAATGATAATAAAAAAAAATAAAATGAATTTTCATTAGAATAAAAGAAATAAATTGCAAGCAAATCCTGCATTCGCCGGCTTCTCACAAAGTTTTTTCATTCGCCTGCTTTTGACGTTTAGGTCGAATGATATTTGGAAAGTTCGCACACTGTGATACCGCGCTGGCGAATTCGACTAGTGTTTTATTCGACTCGCTGACGGTGATAGGGGCATTAAGTTAATCACTAGCGATATTTTTAAACTTTGTTAACTTCGATTTTCGGAAATATTCGAAAATAATTAATGGTATTCATGCAAGTTGGCAATGCCCTTATAAATGGTATAAGCCGTATAAGCTTATCAGCCATATAAATTAAAAGCATGGAGAAGCTTTTGCAAAAACCAAATATGTATATTTGCTCTACGATTACGGTGAGCAATCGATCTGGCAAACTTATACCAGCAATCAGCTAACTTTATTTTGTGAAGTTGTTTCTGCTGAGAAAGCAAATAATTCGAAATGGCAGTGGTAAAAATTCAATACTCTATGAAAGTAATTCAGATATTACATTTTGTTGATACTATCTAAAAAATTTAATTTTTTCTCTTTGTCTGTGCATGCGGAAAAATATTTAATATATATGAAAGTTTTGCCTAACAGCTGACATATATGTTGCAAATGCATAATCGATTTAAGGATGCATTCATGCAACGTACATGATAAAAATAACTAATTACCCAATATATAAGTGTGCCAATTTGTATGAATACCCTTATTATATATATATTTGTAGACATCAAACTTTTTATCTTTCCATTTAATAAAAAAAATCTTTTTTGTTGGATGGACATTCTTTGGAATTTAAGTAAGGAGTTTACTTTTTGCCAATGCCATTGGTAGTTTAAGAGTTATTTAAAGACAAAAATTGGATTTTTAATAAATTTATTCTTACAAAATATAATATAGTTAGAAAATACTTAGAAAAAAACTTATGTTTCCGCCATCTGATTTTCTAAGAAAAAATTTAATAAAAATCAATGGCATTGCCAAAAAATAAACTCTTTACTTGAATTCCAGAGATTGTCCATCCAGCAAAAGAAAAATTTTAAATTACATGGAAAGATATAAGAGCTCTATTGATACAAATATGCATACAACGTAAAATTTTGAAAATTTTGTAACTTAGAAAGCAAATATTTTCAAAACGACAAGAAATAATGAACTGAAATAAACAGGAACAGTTAAGCCTAATATTACATATTCAAACCCTTTAAAGATTATTAAAATCGACTTATGCGTTAAATAGAGATCGTCCAATGAATAGAAAAGAACCGTTTTTCACATTTTCGCCTATATATATACAAAACTTGAAGTTACAGAAATAAACGGACTGCGGATTTGAACTCATGGAGATAGTTAATCTTATTGTAATCCAATCATCTTATTCTAATCGAATCAAATAATAGATTTAAACTTTGAGGAACATGCAAAGGAGAACTTCGCTATAGCTCAAAGCATTTACTAAGAGATGAAATTTATAATAGAATAATTTCCGTAGTTGAACTATTTTTAAAAGTTGAATCAACCTCAACACACACATGTCAGTATCTTTAACTGAATTTTTCATTAAATTTTCATCCTTGTAAAAATGTAATATTCTTCTTTAAAAATGTTCATCACGAGCTACTGCCTATGCTTTACTTATTGAAAATCACAAATATTTATTTACAAATTAGAAATCTAAAAATTTAAAATCATTTATATAATACATTGCACACAAGAGAAATTCCACTTAGATATAAGAGAGTTTATTAAAATATTATAACTTAAAAATATTTCTGAACTGCTGGAACAGCAAAAACGATAATTCGTTTTCAACATACCGAAAATCTGTGCAACTCAGCATTTTCTTTCCTACCGCGAGTAAAAAGTTTCTTAATGAAAATATATCCATATATTCTTATTGAATATCCATGATTTTTCGTTGTGTTTTTTACGAATAACTTTGCTGTGGCTACATGTTTTAACTTCGTTAACTTCTATGTTCGACAATCTGTCGAAAATTTGTATGTTTTTAAATTTTTCTGATATTTTATATTGGAAACTTTGTGATCGAAAAATAGTTTTAAACCAATTTTGTCAAAGTAACAACATAATATTATCAATTTATATGTGAATATATATATTAAAATCGAAAATGAAAAAATTAATTTTCATAATGATGACACTGTTAACAATTTTAAAACACATTGATTATTTTCGGTGTACATTTTATTAATATATAAAAATTACATAATAAGTTTCAGTTATTAATTTATAATATTATATATTTCTTTATATTCAAAAGTATTTGTCATTAAATCGTGTACTTGAAAGAACCTAGTCTTATTGTTCTCATGTAATAAAGGCACACATAATTAGATATAATCCATTCCCTCATTTTACGATCAATTTTAAGTTACCCGCATATCGGGGAATTCCCCTTAAGTTGGCTTTGCTGCCTCTAACCAATGTGGCCAACCTTTAAAACTAGAATAGAGAGCATCGGCCGAAGTGGACGCAGATGTAGGTTCGATTTTATTGGCTGCAATTATTTCATAATCATCGGCTAGTTTGCCCAGTCTAACACCTTCATTTAGCAACAATTTAGTGGCGTTCATTTGATTTGCACTTGGCGGTTGTGTCTTAAACGTGCCGATATAAGCTACACTGATACTATTACCATTGTGACCCTTCATAAGGGCTCCCTTATGGTCCCATCCAAGTCCTTCGTAGACATTTCCATCTCCACCAATGAGAAAATTGTATATAATATCATCATAACGTGTTGACTCGATGTTGAAAGTTTGTATGAAACGCACCGTATATGTGCATCTAGCCTATAAGATAATAAAATTGTTTAAGTTTTTAGAAAATAAAACTAATAAACAACTAAACAGTGCCTGTGTATCGCAACCTTCGGTCTGAGTTGGAATGATCACTACTAGTGAAACGGGTAAATTAAGTGGTAGCGGCTGATTAGATGGTGGACGCGCTAGCCAACCATCTCTGGGAACTATTCGTAGAAGGTTTTCATAGCCAGTGTTGTCCTTGCCTATAAAGAGGACACAAGAAGCTGATTAGAAGCTAGAAGTATCAAATAGATAGATATTGAACATTTCAAGAATCAGGCAGAGGTATACGCTTAAGTTCAGCACTGTTGCACTATCATCATTGAAATTCTGAGAAACTATTATATAGAATTTTTAAATAAATATTTATTATCAATCTTTTATATACGTATATATCACAGTTTACATTATGCTATAGTTTACATACGTACATATTTACAAAGCAAGCTATTTGGTAGATACAAAAATACTTTTATACATTTTATACATAGCTAAAAGTTGGTTAAAACTAACAAGATATAACTGAAAGACTTTATGAAATAATTTGCCAAGCTTAAAGTAATTGCTAAACGTTTTTGACAAATGTTTGCTGAAATTTACTAAAATAACTCATACATTTGTATTTATACAAATTTTAAGCATGCGAAATACAACAAAGTTGTCAAGAATTTTTGTTGTTTTAACAACAAAATTTTTAATTGATTTCGTTACGTTTTTCAAACCTCAAATTATTCAAATCTTCATTGACCGTATGCCAATGAGAAAATCGTCCAAACTGGTCAATGCACCACTGGCTTCCTTACCATTCAACTGCAATTTTATATTTCTACAACACTCTGCACTAATTACGTCTAGTATAAGTAGCAAACTGATTGCTCTTACAGAAGAGCTTATGGCGTCGATTTTTTGTGCCATTCAAAGGTTTCAATCTAGACTCTTTGGAAATTAATAAATTACTAAATATTTTGAAATAACTCAAACTGGTACTTATAGTCTAGAGCTAGATCACATCATCTAATACCTAGCATGATTAATATTCTGTAAACTGATAGCCTCTTGCTCGTTTCTTCAAATGCTGCTCAGTGCTTCCCTCTGCGCTACGCTCTCAAAGCGTCTGTTAGACGCTAGATCAGCGGATTTTCCGGCAAATATGCGGATTTTTATGTCATTTGGTGGTATAAATATCCAATTTTTTTTACTTATTGCCTATTAACCCTGAATAAGCAGGTTCGAAACGAATAACATTGCTCTCCTATAATATTTCAAAATATTATATAAATGGAACATCAAAATTTGTGTTTCTTGTTTTTTATTTCTACTAAAATGAATTAGAGTTTTTCCATATTTAACAGTTTTTAATGTATTTTATGTACCACCAGCTCCTGAAAGACGAGTTTTGAAGCGTGTTAGTCGAATCGACTAACATTGATTTTAACGTATTATAAATATGATTAGTCAAATTTAGCTTAATTTAGCTAAATTGAGTTGTATTTGTAGTGCAACGTTTTTATTAATAAGAGCTAAAAATATTTCATCTTCGAAATGCATTTTTGTGTATGGTGCAAAATAATCATTACAAAAATATTGTCTTGTGATAAGGGCTTAATTGTTATCTCTATGTTCGAATTCGAAGATCGATTTTATTTCATAATTAACTGTCATCATTGTTAAAATGTTTAACAACACAACAAAACTTTTTAATTCAGTTTTAAAAATTTTTAATTTTATTAAAATTTTATTTAATTGTAAACATTGCTTGCATTTTTTATCAATAAAAGAGTGCACCTAATAAAACGAACGGATAAACAAACCGTAAAAAAACACCTAAGACTGTGCTTAAGCGGATTTATAAAAGGCAATTAAAACACCTTCAACAAAAGTAGCAGCTTCAAAAAACAACGATCAAGAGCATGTAAGAGCAGCAAACGGATTTTTTTTTTTAAACTGAAGTGAAAAATCATACTCTAAAGCAGTCATCGAAAATAGCTGTTATACGAGGGTGATTCCAGAAGTGTCCAACCTGACGGATAGTGTAGATAGCGATTGTAGCTTTAAAAAATTACTGTGGTAAAAAGTACCAACCTTATAAAACTTAAGTTTCAAGATTGTAGACGCTACGTTGCTTAGTATTTGTTTGGCAGTCCTCATAAGTGAACGTTCTCAGTGAATTTCAAGGCGTGAAAAAATTGGTCATCGTTATGTGATATAATACTTCCATTTGAAAAGTCTAAGTTTAAGCAATATCAAAGCCGAGCTATATTCTACTCTGGGGGAGTCTGCTACTTCGTTTACAACAGTAAATTATTGGAAGGCAGAGTTTAAGCGAGGCCGTACGAGCTGCCAAGATGAACATCGCAGTGGCCGACCAAATGAGGTGACCACGCAAGAAATGGTAAAGAAAATCCACAAAATGCTATTGGATGAACGTAGATTGAAAGTGCGGGAGCTAGCACACATGGTAGGCATTTCAAAAAGTGCTGTACATTGCATATTAACTAAAAATTTGGACATGAGAAAGCTGTCGGCAAGATAAATGCCGCGATTGCTCACAATGGAACAAAAACATCGTCGTTAGGATGTTTTAATCGATTGTTTGGCGATGTTCCACAGCAATAAAACCGAGTTTTTGCTTCAATTCATAACCATGGATGAAACATGGGTCCATCACTTCACACCTGAGACGAAGGAACTGTCAAAAGGCGAAGACAGTTCCATCAGTTCACACGTCCACTATCGCAGTGGCCAAAACCAATGAATTCATTTTCGAATTGCTTCCTCACGCACCCTAATCGCCAGATTTAGCTCCTTCATATTATATTCTTTTTTGAAACTTCAAAAAATGTCTCGGTGGTAAAACCTATTTAATATTTTGTTTTAAATTAGGTGCGTTTTTTTTTTTTTTTTGCAATGCTATATTTGCTTAACTATAATTTTCATACAAAAAAAGCAGTTATAGACACATTATTGCCATATCAAAAAAGTTATAGTTTACAAAATTTATTGGGAGCTCTTTTATTGGGAAAACAACCATGTTTATGTCACATCAAGGAAAAAAAAAAGTAGATGCTATGCTGCATGCTACATTACGGACATTTGTTGGTCCAATTTTGAAAGTTTCGCCATCAGTTTTTCTTTTATTCATTGTCTTGTCCATGGTATGCGCTACACTTATGGCGTTTTCTTTTTTTGAAAAAGTTCTGTATTTTTTCTGCCCTCTTTGAGATTTCAGCACTTTTTGTATTCTTTTCTCAAACAAATTTTGAACTCTAAGATTAAATCGTGCTCTTTTCTCGAAAATTTTGACCTGAAAAGTATAAAAAATGCAAAATTTCAAATGCACTCTCAAGATCGACGGTTTCAGAGTTCTGCTTTCAAATGCTACCAACTGAAGAAACAAAAAAAGTGACATGCTAAGAAAATATTAAACATTGTTTTGACATTGTATTAAAAAATGAGCTTCTTTTTTACAAATTACAAATACTTACTATAATTTAACATAAAATGGCCGATATTAACGAAATAGCCACATTAGTGAATTTAACGATATTAATGAAAATATTACAAAAAAGTTAATTTACCTTCAACAAAAGCATTCGTCGCCACACATTTTGAATTTTATTTTGTGTTCTGCTATTTCACGGAAGACTTTTGCAATTTATGACGTTTTCTTTTCTCGCCAAAAAATTCTGCACTCTGAGAGTGTATAATTTTTTCAATTTTAACCTCAATTCAAAAAATTTTGACCTGTTCTTAGTACCGAAAAGAACATACAAATTAACATTTTTTTTCTACGTTGTGTTGACTGCCCTGTTATATCGAGAAACGTAAAATTTTTACTACTATTTTAAACGAATTTTTCAAAAACTGCCTACACAAGTTTTACACATAAAATACTTTAATTTTTAATTAAAAATGGGATTTTAACAGTATTTTATAATTTTTCAGGTAATAATACACCTCCGACAGCTTTTCCTTATGCTTAAAATGTATATTTGTTTTATTTTTATTATGTTTTTTTTTTGTATTCTTTGGTTTTGCTAGCTAAAAATTATAAATTACCGTAAGAAGTTAAATAGTAATTTTTAGAATGCTCTACAAATTAATGCTTCAATACGACAATGTTTTCAAAATCCGAAAAAAATAGTGGTACTGATCTTAAAAAATGGGAATGAAACTTTTAGTGACCAAAACAAAAACCAAAACAAAACCTAAATATGTAAGTTGGTAAAAAATTACCTCGCAAAGAAGATCAATTCCAGGTCTTTAAAATATGTCCTTAACATTTTTTTTTTTAAGACTAAAGGTTTTAAAGATATAGTTTTTTTACTGCATGTGCTCAAATGATAATTTTTGATTTTTTCATAATTTTGCAATGTATAACTTGAAAAAAAAAAAATATTAAAAAAATATATGTAAATATTTTATAGTATATTTACGGATTGCTAAAGTTAACGTGCTTTCATTCAAGGCGGACTTTTTTCACAAAACCAACTCGAAATGACCCGGTGTTGCTTGTAATGGCATTAAATTAAATTAGCTTAATGTCCACATAGTGCTAATTGTGGCGGTCATGACGAATTTCTACCGTTCGAATATGCTCCAGCCTCACCCACAGCTAAGCCATCATAGCAACAAGGTCGTCACTAGGGTCATGGTTGCCAATGACTTCACTACTTCACTTACGGGCATTGCTATACGTTGTCGTCGTTAGATCTTATATCATTTATTTTTTGTTTTCTCGCTAACTATATTTGATGTCCTTGTCACATGTGTTAGGATTGCGTTTTAGTTTTTATGATGAATGATGACAGAGAGAAAAAAAAACGACGAATGTTTGTATTAAGTTGAGTTTGTGGAATTTGCATCAAAAAGATAACAACAACATCAAAGAGCACAGAGGGCGCAGTTTCCCCTACAGGCTATGTCCTTCGAAGCTACTGATAACATTGTGTTAAATACATTATTTGCTGTCATGCTTATGTCCTGAATGAATTAGCCGTAAAACATTAGTTTATTATACATAGCCGACAAGTTAATTAGAATGTTATCAGAGCCTGGCTGTATGTATGTATGTTTGCTAGTGCGTGTGTGTATGTGTGTTGATATATTTAATGTGTGCATGTGTGTGGGAAATTTAACCTTGTAGTATGTATTTAGTGGCTAGCTTCTTGAAGTTTCTCGTGTGTTCGGGGTTTATCCTGCTATCATTAGCATGCTGCAGGATCTGCTTTTTAATTGGAATAAATAATTCATGCGTTAATGGAGATACATGTTGCTTTAATTGTGTGCTCCTTGGGGTGTATTATAAACACTCGTTTAACATCAACGCTGACAACTTACTTGGGACAGAAGAGTTGAGTGATTTGGTATAAACACCATATATTAAGATTTCAGGTCAGGTTTACCAGTTTGAGCATAATAAAAATAAATTCATAAGATTCTAGCAGTTTGTCTAAATCCTAATAAAAAAACTATTAACTCAATGAGTGTCTTCTTTACTGAAAATAGATGGAAAGATTTTTCACAATCTGTTAATTCAGTTCAGATTGTTTTACGTAAAATTAAAATTTCATCTCAAGCACCAAGATGGCATTTTAATAAAATTCAATTTAAAGTTAGTGTGGATAAAAATGCATCTACATGCAATATAAATACTTGTTTTTATGTACATATGTATGTTCGGCATACTACGTACAGTTTTAGTAGAAAATTATTTGAAATATTCTCCCATAGATTTGAGTTGCTATGATAGCCATACCCTATAGGAACAAACTAACTTGTTTTTAAAAACAACTAATTAAAAAACTAATTTAAAATAAACCAGTATATGAACTACTTTTAATTATATTAAGGCGGCAACTACTCTGATGTTGACATGTTTTAATTGCAAATTTTTATTAGATAACAAGTTTATATATATTTAACCATGTTATTTCATCAAATATTATTAACTTTAGGCCATCAGTAATAGTTTTCAATTAGTTATTTAAAAGCAATTCAAAAAATAATTTAAATGTAACTAATTTAACAAGTAGTTGAAAATATATGCAGACGAAAGTCAATTGACTTATTTAGCGGACATCACCATACAAAATAAGTTAGTTCGTTCTATGGAAAAAAGTCAGAATTTCAACTAGTTGTGGTTGACAAAAAACTACTTTATCAACTACTTTTAAATTAGTTGATTTTCCTACAGGGTAACGACACTGAGACCAATACCAACAAAACCAAAGCCAACACTAACAATGCTACAGCAGCAGATTTGCCACCATATTGTTAGTGAAATAGTTTTAAAACAATTGCTGAGTGCAACAGCGACAGCAAAAATTGCAATAATAACAACAAAATAACATCAACTATACGGTAAGTTAAAGCATATCAAGCATAGTATCCCAGCAAACATAAGAAAAAAATTCTCCTACGTTTGAGAAATTTATAATTCTCAAGTATTTCAACTATTTTTGAGAAAAAAATTATTCTCAAGTTTCTCAAAACGCTATTTCTCAACCTGAGCTGGAGTTGAGGGAGATTTGTGAAAATAATTCCCAACAAACACAAAACAAAAATTCTGTAACGTTTGAGAAATTTATAATTCTCAAGTTGAGTTTCAACATTCTTTATCATTTGAGATTAAGCATTTTCTCAAACACTCCTCTTCAACTTGAGTTGGAGTTGAGGGAGATTTGAGAAAATATATGTAACTTTGTGGCAATACTTATTTGGATTTGCAAAAATGTAAGTTTGGCGACAACAGTGAATCATATGTTTGATTATTTGCAAATAGATAAAGTGTCAAGTTGTGAAAAATATCAAAAACTTATCGTGCCATTTTTGTACAAATCACTGCATTTATTTAGTGAGAAAAACGTTGGAAAAAGTTTATTGCGGCATTTTTGTTAAAAATAACTGCATTAATTAAGCTAAAAAGCAAAAAAAAAAATAATTTAAAAACTGAAGTGAAGCATAAATTAAATATTGCACATGCGTTGCATCATAGTGCAGAGGATACCAATGTGTTGGCGGCGAGTCCATCCACTTCGAATACTTCATTAGGATTATTATATAAGTGGGGCCGAAAATGATGATTCAGATACAGAATTAGAAGAGGAAGAAAAACGACCAAATCAGGAAAGTTTAACCCATTCTGGACTGACCCACATAGGTCTAACTTAAAAAAAAAAATCAAAAAATTTTAAAAAAAAAATTTAAAAATTGAGTTCCCAACCAACAATTACTATCTTATCCTAAAGACTTCTTGAAGAGAAATTATTAAGAATGATGCACTTACGATTAACTCTAAACGATATCTGTAAGATACTTGTTAAACTCTTCAAAGCTCATTTTGGTACTATATAATTGCGAGTTATAATTTTCAGAACGCCCTTATAGCGACCTTTTAGACCTCTGAAACAATATTAACACTTTAAAAAAACATTGTCTTAGGTTAGTAAACGTCGGTTCAGACAGGTAGGCAGATCAGATCAGAAAACACGTTAGAGCAAAAGAGATGGATGACTTGGTTGCTTTATTACTCCAATGTGAAAATCTGATCTGATCTGCCTGCTTGTCTGAACCGGCGTTCACTATGTTCGCAACCTTAGACAAGACATTTACAGATCTCTTGCAGATATATACTCTTAAGAGAATTAAGATATATACTCATAAGACAGTTTTATAAGAATTTATGTATATATTCAATACTGCCGACACTATTTTAATATAACAATATTTAAAGCAACATTTTTTATTAAGTTTGTAGGAAATTATTTTATCAATAATATTGTATACTAGCTGAATACCCGGCTTAGCTCGGGAGTTAATATAAATAATTTTCGGTTTCATTCGTCGATTTGAAAAAACTTTTCACAAACCTTAGAAGAATTTTGTGTGCATCTTTAAAATCAGTAACTTCAGCGAAATGAGCAAAATGTAGCTTCAACATTTTCAATGTTAGCTTCAAAATTATGAGAAAATGTTAGGGAAATCGTGCTTTGTGTGTTTGTGCCGCCGATCGCTTGCAAACATATATTTTCAAGTTTTATATTGTATTCGATAGATTGCATACTTTTCAAAAAAATTAGAGCAAAAACAAATTTTTGGCAATTCGCGAAGGAACTGGACAAAAATTTAATAAGCATTGAAAATAGAAATTGCAATGTCAAAACAACGCCAACTTACTACGCAACTGACTTGCGCATGTGTTGATACGTACTCAAATACCACAGAATTCGGCATTAGATGTCCTGATTTACAAAAAAAGAAGTTGAAAATAGTTAAAAATAATATTTATCACCTTTCGCGCTTTGCTCCGCTTTACTGTATTTTGTACAGCGCCCTCTGAGGTTCAAGAAATAGCAAAATACATAGCGCCAAAAGACTCACCTCACACCCGAAAACCACTTTTAGATATCATACTTATCGGATGAGTTGTTTTGAGTTTTTGGCGGTATTTGTACAACAGCGCCCTATGGTTTTCGAGATAGAATAAAAAAATAACGCCAAAGCCCTTGCCATACTCGATAACCAAATCTTATATATCCGGTATACATGTTTCAAGAGTTTTTCAAGATTTCTTAAGTGATTTGTACTACAGTACCATCTGGTGTTTAAAATAGCGCAGAAAAAAAGTCCAAGATACCCACCCTATCCGAAAACTCATATGTAAAAATGTTCACGCAAATCGGATGTACAGCTATGAGGTTTTCAAGATTTTTAAAACATTTGTACTGTAGTGCCCGCTGATGTTCAATTTAGAAAAAAATAGATAAGTCATAAAAACTACCTTACCTGAAGACCCATAAATACAAATTTTCATGTAAATCGGATGAATGGTTTCGGAGACAAACTATAATAACAAAATTCGTGGAACCCGATCGCAGCGCCACCTATCGGGTCCAATTGCGAATTTGAAATATCCAGGAATCCAGGCACACTCCATCCAGGGAGTGTTTAAGTAGCACACACAAAAAATTTCATCAAAATTGGGGCAGCCGTTGACGAACAGTTTAATAACACACACCCGTACAAATTGTACAACAGCGCCCTCTACTTTTCGAGACAGACCAAAAGAGATAACGCGAAAACAGTTGCCGTACACGAAAATCCTTTAATAAAATTTTTCATCCAAATCGGATGAGCGGCTTTCTACTTTTTCACGATTTCTGAAGAGATTTGTACTACAGTGCCCTCTGCTGTTCAATAAAGTACACAAAAGATAAGTCCAAAACAGTCACCATATTAGAAAACCCCTAAATACCAATTTTCATAAATATCGAAAAAACAGCTTAGAAGTTTTTTAAAATATTTGTACACGGCGTCCTCTGGTTTTCAAGATAGAACAGAGTAGATAAGTCCTAAAAACTCACCATACCCGAAAACCTCTATATACAAATTTTCATGCAAGCCGGATGAACGGTTTCGGAGATAAACTATAAAAACAAAATGCCTTAAACATGATCACAGCGCCACCTACCGGGTCCAATTGTGAATCTAAACCATCCAGGGATCCACTTAAACACACAAAAAATTTCATCAAAATCAGTGCAGCCGTTAAGGAACAGTTTAATAACATACACACGTACAAATTGTACAACAGCGCCCTCTAGTTTCGAGAAAGAGCAACAAATATAACACCAGAACCTTTGCCGTAGTCGAAAACAGCTATTTACAAATGTTCATCCAAATCGGTTGAGCTGTTTTGGAGTTTTTTACGATTTCCTAATATTTGTTTCAAGATATCACAAAAAAAATAAGTCCAAAACACTTACCGTATCAGAAAACCCCAATTTTTCAATTTTCATGCAATTCGGATGCGCGGCTTAGGTGTTTTTCGAGGTTTTTCAAAATATTTGTACCACAGCGCCCTCTGGTGTTCGAGAGAGAAAAGCGTAGATAAGCCAGAAAACTCAGTGTATCCCAGAACCTCTACATACGAAATTTCATGCAAATCGGATGAACGGTTTTGGACTTTTTCGACTTTTTTAAAATATTTGTACTATAGCTCCCTCTGGTGTTCAAGAAAGAAATTAGTTTATAAGTCATAAAAACTTACCGTTTCCGAAAACCTCTATATTCCAACTGTCATGCAATTCGTATAAGCGACTTAGGAGTTTTTTGACATTTTTTAAAATATTTGTACTACAGCGCCTTCTGGTGTTCAAGATAGAACAGAGTATATAAGTCATGAAAATTCACCGTATCCAAAAACCTCTATATACCAATTTTCATGTAAATCGGATGCACGGCTTAGGAGTTTTTCGAGGTTTTTCAAAATATTTGTACTACAGCGCCCTCTGGTGTCCAAGACCAAAAAACTCAGCGGGTCTACATACATATTTTTATGCAAATCGGATGAACGGTTTCGGAGATAAGCAAAGAAAAAGAATGCCTGGCACCCGATCGCAGTGCCCCCTACCGGGTCCAACCTTTTTTACTGGATAATATATGTGCCTATATGTTGACCGGGGATATAAGAAACCTGGATGTCAAGTTTCATTCAAATCCATCCAGTGGTTTTCGCGTGATGCTTTAACAGACAGACAGACAGACAAAAATTTTAAAAATGCGATTTTCGGACTCAGCGTCATTCAAAACGTCCATCGCAAAAAGAGTTTTAGAAAAATATTCAATGTACAGATTTTTTTTATTTCAATTTTATATATATATATAGATGCGTGGTTTAATTTTTTATCACATAAAACGCATAAATTTGATTGCAGTGGAAATTCTACCGTAAGAATCTCATATTGCACCTCGGTTAAAAGCTGTCCCCTTTCGCAAAAACCACCAGTAAAGTTTTATTTAATTAACTAATTATACTATATTCTCAATAAATGCACTATAAGAAAATTTTAAGAGCTAATGTCTCCATACAGGAGTACAGCTCTTACTACAAAAGTAATATACTTAAGTAAGTCACATACAAGAGTGGTATACTCTACGAGATGAGAGAAAGCGAAATTTTGCAGGTCCACCATTTTTAAAAAGCATCCTGAAATTTAAGCAAATTAAATAAAAACACCTTTCTTTTAAAAAATGATACATTTACAAGAAAGGGTTAAGAAACATGTATACAGTTAAATCTTTTGTTTTGGGAAATTGCCCGATTATAAGAACCAACATCTTATTATCAGAGTGACACTCTTCTAGTCAAACCGTTTCTCTTATAATCAGAGTGATACTCTTCTAGTCAGACAGTTGCTCAAATTAGATCAGATCTCCTTAAATAAAAGCCTTGGAGATGTCTATAAGACTTAATCTATGAAACTAAAACTTCTCAGAGTTTGGCTCTGATAGCTAAAGTCTTGTAGAAGTCTGTAAAAAAGAGCTTGTGTGGCTTCTAACACAACTATTTTAAACTACTATTAGATAATGTGATAGAGAACAGAACACTTATAGACAACTAGTTTTGCTGTAAATAATCTGTAAGCGTATTACTCTTGCTGAAGATAGTTATAGGACCCAATTAAAAAATAAAATGTTTCGTCCAGTGCTCAACTCTTTAGAATTTTTGCTTGGATTGCCACCGCGAGATTTTTAATTTTTGAATTGAACGATATCGACAAGCAAATTCGAGCATTTTGCTCCAATATTGATTACGAAAATTTCCACAAAACAACAAAAAATAGCGTTGTGTCAACCCGCGGAAGCCACGTATCTCAATCAAACTTCATAAAAATTCACAAAAGTTAAATATAAAACCTTAGAAAGACGATCGTATAAGAATTAAATTTTACTTTATATTTTTTTTTTTTTTTTGATTCTTCAGAGATTTAAAATTAAAGATAAAAAAAAAATAAAAATTCCCATGTACCCCAAGCTTGAAAATCTAAGTTGCGTATACGCAACGTTGGACAAGAATGGGTTAAGGAAGAGTTAGCAGCGTGGGCTGTTAAGTTTAATATTTCAACCGTGGCTACGAATGACTTTTTAGCATTATCGCGCAAACATAGAGACAAAATTATTCCTTTTTATAGTGTCTAAAAGACAAAAAATTCTGATCTCGTTAAGAATAGTTTTTATATAAATATAAGAAAATGAACTATTTACTTTTACGAAACTTTGTTATTTTAATTAAAAAAAAAATGTCATATTTTTAATTTAATCAAAATAGGTAATTTAAGTATCATTAATTTAATTTAAAATAAAAGCTTCTAAAACAATATATTGTTTTTTATTCCCTGATTTAAGATAAATTACAATTTCCTTGCAGAGGCACTTATGCCTTGCAGAATAAATGCCTTTGATAACAAGTTGAGAATTACAAATTTCTCAACTTGATAACTTTTAAAAAATTACCATATAAAAAAAGTGCATTTTAACAGCACGTTTACACTATAACCCGCGTGTTGAGATGCTGTTGAGAATTATCGTTGGAGATTTGAAAAAGCTATTTGATCTCAAATGCACTTCATGTTGATAACTACCAAAAAGGTTTATTGAGTTAAAATAAAGAAAGATCGTTGTGCGTGTTAGATTAGCTTCATTTGTGTGCATGTGTGGATGTGAGTGTGTGTTGGGGGGGTGTGGGGTGATGTTAAGTTTTTGTGGCTGATTGTGTGGGACTTACTTGGAAACCGTGTGGTTGCATTGGTTTTTCATCAACACTACAAGTCATATATAAAATACATGCAGAGGCGTAGCGTGTGGGGAGACAACTATTCGAGTTTTACAATGAAGAGTTTTTGAAGTAAGAACTTTTTATTTGGGGCTCTTGAGCTTGATAGTAAAAATTACTTACAGAGCATAACGTAAAGTAACGTAACGTAACGTAACGAAACGTAACGGATTGAAAGTATATTACGACTCTATATTGTATATGCACCGTATAGCACCGACTCTCAATTCTCTATTTTTCTCTATCTCTTTTTTTCCTTTTCTCCTTTTTCTATTTAATTATATAATTAGATTTAGTTTTGAGTTTTTTATGTCACTATACTATACTAGTGGGATGAGTTTTTTTATCTTCAAACTAGGATCCAAACGAAACTGAAATTATGGCCGAAACTGAGTATTTATTTGAAAATTAAATTTTGTTTTTAAATAAATTTTTTTTTATTAAAAGTCAGCAGAAAACATAAAACTTCATACATATATTGCCTTCACAAGGAAGAGTGCTGCATCTATATTTTTAAAAAATCTGAATAAAACGTCTCACAATAAAAAGTCAATATTTCATGGACAAGGAAAGGAATAATTATAAAAATTTAGTTCGTCAGAACAGTTTAATTCAGTTCAATATAAATTATAAAGTTATTTTAATGGAATTCTTAGTAATGAAAAGATTGTGTTATGAAACAACACTCAGAAAAATCATACTAAAATCAAAGAAAATTTACTAAATTTAAAAGAAAATTTTACTTACTTTAGCGCCAAAGAGTTTTTGTTTTATATCAAAGTGAAATTTTTCTTTTATTTATTTTTTGAAATGACTTTTAAAACAAAAAGGAGTATTTAAAAATAAAAACAAAATGTTTCTTAAAAATTAAGTGTATAAAATAATTTCATTCAAGATCGTGTAATAGTGTTCCTGTATATTTGACATAGCTGTGGATATTTAATAACAAGAAGTCTGACATGATTATTATTGTATATATTCAATTTAAAAGTTACTACCACGGGAATCGAACTTGGGCCGCTCGCGTGCCAGTCTGTCGATTTTGTATTGTATGTGTACTATATTGTTTTTTTGCATTCTTTTCTAAGTTTCTGAAATTGTTTTTTTTTTTGCATTATTTTATAAGTTTATGAAATAAAAATATACGCAAATATTAGCTATAACGCTCCAATATGAGTTTAAAAATGGTTTATTGTATTATTTCTACAGATTTGTTAAATTTGGAACCAATCTTCTACTTTTCCATAAGTACAATGCATTTTTTTACACAATTTTTTTTTTGCACGAAATCTTTGGGAACGTATCTACCGTGTAAAAACAGAACTGAGTGTATTTTGCGCATAGCTCCGATGAATTCATTCAATCGTCATTAAAAAAAACTATTCGAAAAAATTTAAAAAAAAATTCTGCCACCTCGAGGTTCGAACTCATGAGCGACAATGTCGAGGTCCTATGGTGTAGTACAGACATGCTCATCCAGTAGCTCATCTTGCTCGCGTTACCCGACATACACATTTTTTTCTATCATGAGCTTTATCTTTGCGTTTATGCGAAGCAAAACCACGTATAAAAAACAACAACACAATCTACAAAACAAAAAAAAAATGCAAATAACAGCACCACAAGCCGCTGTTGACGATCATCTAATTTTGAACGCGTAAACAACAACAAATGCATGCAAATTATCCCGTTCCTTGTGTATTGACGTACACAGGATTTGTTTTTGTTTTTCTTATAGATTTTGTAACCGCAGTACAAATTAAGTCTAGTCGCAGTTAAGTCAAGTTAATTTCATTTAAATTTTTTTTTATTTTTGTGTTTTTTTTTTCCATTTTCAAAAGTTACGATGCGCGATATTTTGTGTTTGATTTTGTTTTTTAAAAACCATTTGCTCTTGCTCAAACTCTTCTTGCTTCTCTTTCTTTCTTACTCGAAAAACATATTTTTGTAAAGAATATTTGATTTTTAAATTAAAATTCTAAGTTCCTTAAGACAGAGCTAAATATTTTTGTTTTGAATATAAATTTCATTATAACTAAGGAAATTTTAAATTTTCAAAACAAAAATTGGTGATTTTTGATTTTAAAATTGATTTTTTTTATGACATTAAATTCATTTTGATGTCATAAAAACCATCTTCCGATATGAAGGACCTATATTATTTGGGTAAAAGCAAAGGTTTAATATTTATGTGAATAAACAATACCATAAAAACCATATCTGAATCTATACTGGCGCATCTATTGAAGTTGCAGTGTTACTCGGCTGTGTTAAGTATCTTGAGAATATGTACTTACATATGTGCTAATAATCTCTATTTTATTTTTTTATTTTGTGTGGCTAAAAATGGTTTTAAAATCTATTTTAAAATATGTAAACCTATTAATATCTTTTTCAATTTAACTTATTTTCTTTTTAAATGGTTGCAATATTTTTTCATTATTATTTCCTTTTTTAGCTTTTTTTGCAATAATATTTTATCTTTTTAATGTTAAACACATTAAATAATCGTAGATGCGGATCCAAAGACAGTAATTTTATCGCTCATTCGTATTTTATGCAAACAAAAAATTGGTTTGAAAATCTGTAATATAAACGCACAAAGCTTAAACAACAAGCTTGATGAATTTCGATTTATTTTTGAGGGCTCAGGGGTAGATGTCATTTGTGTTTCAGAAACCTGGTTTCGTTCCTGAGCCCCCGATAGCCTAATCAGGGTGAAATGGTACAAAATCTTCCGTGTGGATAGGGCGGGTCATGGTGGAGGCGTAGCGATATATATAAGAGAAGGCATAGCATGTAATTTTGTTTGTAAATCTAGCGCAGATGATGCAATTGAATATTTATTTATTGAGGTAATTCATGGTACAGATAAAATTCTTATTGGAAACGTATAAAGACCAAATCGTTACCTGATTACTGATATCTTACTCCAAAAAATTGAAGCCATAGGCCTCTCATATACAAACATAATAATTTCAGGTGGTTTTAACTGCAATTTATTGAATGAAAATCACTTAAGGGACAATATGCAAGGCTTTACTTCAGTTAACTCTATCGTACCCACTCACTACACTGAGCATAGCAATACCTTATCAGATTTGTTTTTTGTTAGTGACTATGAAAAGGTTCTACTATATGACCAAATCTCGGCTCCTGTGTTCTAGAAGCATGATTTAATTTGCATGACATACAACTTTCAGCTTACTAAAATTTGTGAGGACGAAAGTCGCTACACTCGTTTTCGCCTAACATCCGGATTCACTGGTTCACTCTATTAAAATTCCGCATGTGACTTCTACATTCCTACATCAATTTCCATTATTAACTATGAATTATTATCGTACAAGAAGATTATTTAATTATTATTTAAAAGCACTAGCTCACATATCACACTTTCTCATCTTTTATTTATTAGTTAGACATATGAAATAACAGTTAGTAGCAGGATAATCAAAGTAGTCGCATAAACATCATATACTTTTCATCAAACATTAATCCCACCATTAGACTAAAGCTTCATGTAAACATCAACTAAATAACCTCATGTCACCCGGTTAACATCACTAGGCCGTGGTGAAAAATAAATGCAGGCAAAAAGACGAACAGCTGAGACAAAAACCCACCACGAGTCTGCTGTGCTGCTAAGCTAAGGTAACTTAGACAAAGATCAGAAAATTAATTTTTCTTCTTGCGGCGGCAGCCAACTCGGTAAGTCATAATAAATTTCTTAGCTCCTGAAATCTTTCATAGCGTTATGCCGTAGTGACTAGCGCTATATTTTCTAAGTCTTTTCGACGTTGCTTCGCAGTGCTCAGCGAGATATTTTTCTAAGTCTTTTCATAGCATTGTGCCGTAGTGACCAGTGCTATATTCGCGTATATTTTTCTAAGTCTTTTTCGACGTTGCATCGCAGTGCTCAGCTTGAATATTCTTCTAAGTCTTTTTTCGACGTTGCATCGCAGTGCTCAGCTTGAATATTTTTCTAAGTCTTTTCATAGCATTGTGCCGTAGTGACCAGTGCTATATTCGCGTATATTTTTCTAAGTCTTTTTCGACGTTGCATCGCAGTACTTGTCAGCTTGAATATTTCTCTAAGTCTTTTCATAGCATTGTGCCGTAGTGACCAGTGCTATACTCGCGTATATTTTCTAAGTCTTTTCGACGTTGCTTCGCAGTGCTCAGCTTGAATATTTTTCTAAGTCTTTTCGACGTTGCATCGCAGTACTTGTCAGCTTGAATATTTCTCTAAGTCTTTTCATAGCATTGTGCCGTAGTGACGAGTGCTATATTCGCGTATATTTTTCTAAGTCTTTTCCGACGTTGCATCGCAGTGCTCAGCTTGAATATATTTCTAAGTCTTTTCATAGTATTGTGCCGTAGTAACCAGTGCTATACTCGCGTATATTTTTCTAAGTCTTTTTCGACGTTGCATCGCAGTGCTCAGCTTGAATATTCTTCTAAGTCTTTTTCCGACGTTGCATCGCAGTGCTCAGCTTGAATATATTTCTAAGTCTTTTCATAGTATTGTGCCGTAGTGACCAGTGCTATACTCGCGTATATTTTTCTAAGTCTTTTTCGACGTTGCATCGCAGTACTTGTCCGCTTGATATTTTCTAAGTCTTTTCATAGCATTGTGCCGTAGTGACCAGTGCTATACTCGCGTATATTTTCTAAGTCTTTTCGACGTTGCTTCGCAGTGCTCAGCTTGAATATTTTTCTAAGTCTTTTCATAGCATTGTGCCGTAGTGACCAGTGCTATATTCGCGTATATTTTTCTAAGTCTTTTTCGACGTTGTATCGCAGTGCTCAGCTTGAATATATTTCTAAGTCTTTTCATAGTATTGTGCCGTAGTGACCAGTGCTATACTCGCGTATATTTTTCTAAGTCTTTTTCGACGTTGCATCGCAGTACTTGTCAGCTTGATATTTTCTAAGTCTTTTCATAGCATTGTGCCGTAGTGACCAGTGCTATACTCGCGTATATTTTCTAAGTCTTTTCGACGTTGCTTCGCAGTGCTCAGCTTGAATATTTTTCTAAGTCTTTTCGACGTTGCATCGCAGTACTTGTCAGCTTGAATATTTCTCTAAGTCTTTTCATAGCATTGTGCCGTAGTGACCAGTGCTATATTCGCGTATATTTTTCTAAGTCTTTTCCGACGTTGCATCGCAGTGCTCAGCTTGAATATATTTCTAAGTCTTTTCATAGTATTGTGCCGTAGTGACCAGTGCTATACTCGCGTATATTTTTCTAAGTCTTTTTCGACGTTGCATCGCAGTACTTGTCAGCTTGATATTTTCTAAGTCTTTTCATAGCATTGTGCCGTAGTGACCAGTGCTAACTCGCGTATATTTTCTAAGTCTTTTCGACGTTGCTTCGCAGTGCTCAGCTTGAATATTTTTCTAAGTCTTTTCATAGCATTGTGCCGTAGTGACCAGTGCTATATTCGCGTATATTTTTCTAAGTCTTTTTCGACGTTGCATCGCAGTACTTGTCAGCTTGAATATTTCTCTAAGTCTTTTCATAGCATTGTGCCGTAGTGACCAGTGCTATACTCGCGTATATTTTCTAAGTCTTTTCGACGTTGCTTCGCAGTGCTCAGCTTGAATATTTTTCTAAGTCTTTTCGACGTTGCATCGCAGTGCTCAGCTTCAATATTTTTCTAAGTCTTTTCATAGCATTGTGCCGTAGTGACCAGTGCTATATTCGCGTATATTTTTCTAAGTCTTTTTCGACGTTGTATCGCAGTGCTCAGCTTGAATATATTTCTAAGTCTTTTCATAGTATTGTGCCGTAGTGACCAGTGCTATACTCGCGTATATTTTCTAAGTCTTTTCGACGTTGCTTCGCAGTGCTCAGCTTGAATATTTTTCTAAGTCTTTTCGACGTTGCATCGCAGTACTTGTCAGCTTGAATATTTCTCTAAGTCTTTTCATAGCATTGTGCCGTAGTGACCAGTGCTATACTCGCGTATATTTTCTAAGTCTTTTCGACGTTGCTTCGCAGTGCTTGTCAGCTTGATATTTTCTAAGTCTTTTCATAGCATTGTGCCGTAGTGACCAGTGCTATACTCGCGTATATTTTTCTAAGTCTTTTTCGACGTTGCATCGCAGTACTTGTCAGCTTGATATTTTCTAAGTCTTTTCATAGCATTGTGCCGTAGTGACCAGTGCTATACTCGTGTACATTTTCTAAGTCTTTCCGACGTCGCATCGCAGTGCCCCACTTGATTTTCTAAGTCTTTTCGACGTTGAAGTGAGAATTGATACTAACAAAGCGTCTCTTTTACATGCCGACTGGACGTTCGCAGTACGTCGGGAAAAGAAACGAGGACTACGCAGGACAGTGGACACCATATAATAAGTTTTATCTTTTCTTTTCCATTTGTTTAAATTAATAATACAGGGTCATGAAGACCAAAAAATTAGTGTAAGTGTAAAATTAAGGAAAAAACTAAAATAAAATAAACGAACTGAAATAACGGAAAGTGTAATTAATTCACACTTGGTATATAAAATTTTGTAGACGAACCCTGGACACCGGCGAGTGATACCTCGGCCTAAGAAGGTTCGTTACAAATTGAAGAAAAAATTGAATATCGAGACTTCAAAAACATTGATTATTTTGCTCTAAACGCAGAAATTTATAGCCTTAACTGGACCGACATTTTCCACATGACCACGGTTAACGAACAACTACGCCTCTTGATGGGCAACATCAAATATCTTTTCGAAAAGTATGTCCCTAAAAAAACGAAATTAATTAAAAACGGACAACCACCTTGGTTCTCAGGCCATATAATAAAAATGATAGTAAAAAGAAACAACGCATTTTATCGATGGAAAAGGTTTAAGACACCCGAACTGCATACACAATTCAAGGAACTTAGACGAAACGTTGTAAAGATAACTAGGGAAGCGAAGACAGCCTATTTCGGAGAAAAGTTAAAATCAGCTTTAAGAAGCAATGATAAATAGAACTTGATCCTTCAGACCGGTATCAGCAAAGATGCGGCAAGAGCGCCCATAACCGTTGACTGCAATGCCTTAAATGCAAAATTTATAGATATTCCACTGCCCACCCCAATAAACAACCGCTACACGGAGGTCAATAGCCCTCTTCATCATTTTGCTGAGTTCAGTTTTGCTTGTGTACGGCAATCGGATGTGCTGGAAAGTTTTCTTGCAATCAAATCTAATGCTAATGGGCTTGATAATATGCACCCAACGTTCGTCAAAGCCTTACTTCTAAAACTGTTACCTTACCTAACACACTTCTGCAACACAATATTTACTACCTCTACTTATCCCTCCGAGTGGAAAAAAGCCAAAATTATACCAATACCTAAGGCTGGCAATGAATTTCGTCCCATTGCCATTTTGCCTTACATGTCCAAAGTTTTCGAGATTTTAATGCAAAAACAAATAAATAATTATTTTCAGGAACATCAGCTTCTCACTGAAAAACAATCCGGTTTTAGGTCAAACAGGGGCTGTGTAACAGCATTGTTAGACGTAACCGAACAAATTCGAGTTAGCCTAGATGATAATAAGCTCGCGTTCCTGGTTCTTTTGGATCACTCAAAAGCCTTTGACACAGTTGATCATGATATTCTCTGCACTAAGTTGTTACGCCAGCTTAATTTTTCAAGACCCTCTACAAATCTTCTAGCGACATATCTTTCAAATAGGTCACAAGCCGTGAGTATTGGCTCCTCATACTCAAACTTTTTACCAGTCAATAGAGGAGTGCCGCAAGGCTCAATACTAGGACCCCTGCTTTTTTCTATATATATAAACGACTTGCCCAGTGTACTCCAACACTGTAGTATTCAAATGTACGCAGACGACGTTCAATTGCTCATAACTTGCTTGCCTAATGACACAAAATCCTGCACGAACAAGCTTAATGAAGATCTTGAACGCGTGAATAACTGGGCGATGGTAAATGGATTATGCCTTAACCCCTCCAAATCGAAATGCTTGGTTATAAGTAGGGCGTTAAGCAACAGGACAGTTAGCCCCAACATATGTCTTAACGGCTCAAACATCGAAATTGTGCCCTCGGCAAAAAATCTTGGAATTATCTTTAATAGTTCAATGAGCTGGGCAATCACATCTACATCTCTATTGGTAAGACCTGCGCTATGCTACGCACCCTTTGGACTACCCAATATTATACCCCCTGGGAGATTAGAATGCTTTTAGCCAAAACATATCTTGTGCCTACACTTTTATATGGCTGTGAAATCTTTGCAAACTGTGATGCCATCAGCAGGCATAAAATTAATGTTGTTTACAACAATATTGCACGTTACGTCTTTGGTCTGAAGCGATCTGATCATATCTCACAGTTTGCAAAACAAATATTTGGAATCACTTTCGATAATCTTCTTAACTTAAGAGCTCTTACCATGTTACATAAAATTATATATAATACTGAGCCTAAATATCTTTTTGAAAAACTAAAATTCATGCAGTCTAACCGCGGAAAGAAACTTATTTTGCAAAAACATAAGTATCTTTCCTCTAAATGACAATTTTTTGTCTACACCACTCGTCTTTGGAATTCGCTGCCACACAACATCCAAATTACTACTAACGCAACGCAGTTCAAAAACAAACTAACACATTATTTGTCATCTATTTAGTCTTCCCAATATTACAATATTGGGACCCGACCTCTTAAGTTTATTTTTATTTACTTCTCCAATCAATTTGTTTAAAGTTAAAGTTTATTTCTCTTGAAAATTAAATGTAAAATTAGTTGTTTTAATCTTATTAATATTATTTTTTTTCTTTGTAAGATTTACAATATGATCAAAATGTAACCTACTCTAAATAATGTTAGCGCTAGTTATAAGTGAACTCTTGTTAGCGCTAGACTGAAATAAATAAATAAATAAATAAAATAAATAAAAAAAAAAAAAAAACAGTAATGAACGAATAAAAAATTCATATGATGCAAATTCTATTTTTTATGACAGAAAAATATTGTGTATATATAAAAAAAAAAATAAAAAACAAAGGCAAAGTTCGGCATATACATGTCACCTATGACATTTTAGATTCTGTTTATGTAAATACTGCGTTTTAGTCTGGAATGATATCTAAATTTTGTGTAGATACGGCAATTTAGGTTAAAATATTTGGAAAAATTCGCGTTATTTATTTTATAATCTTAAGAAGGATGGGTGAGTTATAAGGAAACTACAATAAAATCGATTTTAATTTTCATACTGGATGCCGCATTCCTTCTTATGACGAAAGTATAAAAATCAAAAAATATTCAAATTTTTTCAAAAAACTTTTGTAGTATATAATAAAAAATATGAGATTTTGAAGATCCGGTTTCGGCCACATTGAGTGCAAACAACCGTCACTAATTAAAAGGGCCGAACTTGAATATTCGGTCTAACATTTTTTGAAATATTTTAATATTTCAAAATGTTAGAAAATATACCAAAAAATGTTTAAGATAAAATTTGTAAAGTTGGAAGGGGTCAACCAATGATCTTGCCCTTGCTGTTGATCTTGAACCAAACTTTTAAGGCCGAATCAAGGTTTACATTGATTTTTTAAATGTAAGCTGCTATGTTTTATTGCATAAACTTATGCTCATAGACACAAAACCATTTAAAAAATTTTCGGCACGAGTAGCTAATTACTTCACCTAAAAAATCCGAACTTTATATAAGGAATATATGAGGGGAGGAGAGTTAAAATATCATTGAATTATCCTTGAAACAGTTTTTATACAAGGTATATGCAAAAAAAAACATGCGTATGAAATTAATTCCTTTATTCAAGAACTTATCTAAAGTTCTATGTATGTTTTATGTAAGGTTCTTATTCAAGGCTTATTCAGGAACTCTGAAACTGTGAAAAAATTGGGTTTTAATTTAATTGTTATTACATACATTTACATACTTACTTACATACTAAATTACTTAGGTGGGCATAACAACCCGTGTTCGGGTTTCGGTCAACCTCATCAGCTTTTGCCAGCCGCCTCTGCTTTGCGCGCGCCTTCGCACATGTGAAGTACATTTCACTCCATCTTAAAACAGAAATCTTGTAAATTTTAAAAAATTTTGTATATTTACCATGGTCACCTAGCCCGAATTCAACTCAGAACCTTTGTATTGGCAGCCGCATACGATATCCACTCGTCTATTCAAAAATTTGCTTGAAAAACGTTGAAATTAAGTTATTATTTCCTTTAAATTTTCCTTAAATAAAACTTTATAAAAGCCTCAACTGAAATCACTTCATATAAGCAATTAATTTAACTATACGTGGTTCGACTCCGAGCTCAGGCAAGCTTTTGTTTCTATGATAGCAATAAAAAAGTATGATGACAAGGTTTTCTTATGATATAGATTTACTTGAGCAAAAATCTTCTTGAATACTTCACAAAAATATATTCTCTAATAAAGTTTTATATAAGGAATCATAATTGAGTAAAAATCTTTTTGAATACTTCCCGAAAATGTATCCTTTAATAGTGGTTTTATATAAGGAATTATAATTGAGTAAAAATTGTCTTGAATACTTCCTAAAAATAAATCATTGAATACAGATTTATATAAGGAACTATACTTGAGTAAAAACTGCTTGGATACTTCCTAAAATGTGTCATTAAATAAAGCTTATATAAGGAATTATGGTATACAGATGCATTTCGGTTTTTTAGAAGAACTCCTACCGTGTAATTTCTCCAGTCTAAAGACTTAGGATAATATGTTCATGGAACAAACAATCAGCACATAATGTGTAATACCCTCACACGGGCCTGTTTATGCAATACAACCTAAGCCAGTAAAGCATACAGAGTGCCCGCAAGAGCAAAAAACACGCACTTGTTGTTCATTCCACAAACACAAAGCATAACCCAGTGCACTACGCAGCACTACGCAGTTAATTCCAGACTGCTCCCAATAGTAGTACTAGTTTAACTACCAGTAGTTGGCGTACCTTCACTGCCTTCTACTGGTGAAGACGAAACCCATCCAATCTCATGCATATGAATGGAATATGCCAGCCCGGCCGTACTACTGCGCGACTCCCACCGGACAACTTAGACCTGTTCAGCATACTTACACTGGGCATATGATAGTCAGCCTGGGCACTTGGTACTGCCAATGAGGTTATACAAAATCTCAGCAGAGACCAAAAATTCCCGTACGAAAATTTTTATAACTGGCCGTGCGCAGTTTCTGCACTAAATCGCACTTGTCTGGGGTTCCTCCAAGTTTAAGGGTCAGGATTGACAATCCATTACCAAAAACGAGGGGCAATCCATTACCCACGCCGAGCTCTGGGTGGCCCCTTAGTTTTTACGTGGGTAGAATCCTACCCACAACCATCCTCCTTTATCCCGGCTTTGGACAGGTAGGCGCAACTAGGTTGCTTACCTTGCGGAGTTAAAGAATTATACAATAAAATATGATTTTCAAGGCTTTTACAAGGCTCTTTCAAGCAAAGCTTGAATAATATCGTTTATACAAGGCCTTTAAAAGTTAAGCTGCAATAACTTTAAATATTTAGGTGAAATTTCTATCTGGGACCTATCTAAAGGATTGGATATGTCTTTTTAACTAATATTTAAAGTTACACCAAATTTACGTTTCCTCGTGGCCAAACTAATGGTTCGATAGACACGAACGGTACTCCAATACGGAGTTACTTTTCAACCTTTTGTGCTTTCAGTTCTATTTACTCTTCCGTGAGGGTTACCCTTTTTTCTATATTATTCATCTTAAAAATATTCCTCTCCGTCCCCTCATTACACTGATAACACTACGCCACTGATTTCATATATAAAAGTGTGTGTATGTAACGACAACAGTTTTTGTTGCAATGACAAAAGATTTTTACGAGTTTTTTTTTTATATGTTGCTATTATTTAACAGTTCATGTTGCATGCGACAAAACTTTGTTATTCGAGCTTAACAAAAAAAAACTAAATGCAATTTAGAGTTTATTTTTTAAATATGTAGTAAAGCAGCATAAAACACACTTATATTATTAACTTAAGTTTGATTGCACACTTTAAAAATACACTGTATCACACTGTATAGAAATGTGTAACTATATGTTCACGTGTGATGCATGAACGCCTAAGTGCAAACATGTTATATACTTTGTAATTGTGAATTACTGATCGATGAGTTAAAAAAATTAAAAAATCTAATCAAAAGATTGCCCAAAGTTGTTCGTTACAACTTAATCTTACCTCAGCACGTTAAGGGTTAAATTTACATTTCATGTGGCGAAAATGAGACACCAAGAGTAAGTGAAGTTTGTAAGGGTGCGCTTATAGTGCCAACTGGCTGCTGTGCCGAACCGAGCCGAGAAGGTAAACTGAAACTGCCAGCCAGTCGCTTTAAGCTGATACTAAATGCACTTTGAGCTAATTTCGTATGATTGAATGTGCATCGTTTTTTAGTTTTCCTTCTCGGTTCGACTTGGCACAGCAACCAGCCGGCACCATAAACGCGCCCTAAGTAATAAACTGTCAAATCATGCTGTAGTGCCCTTTAATTTAATATAAGCAATTTTTATGCAATTTGCAAGCTAACAGCACTTAATTCCCTTGAGATAATACATCTTCGTTTAATTAATTTTTTTGTTTTAATTTTAAAAAGTTCTTTAATCCAGAAAAGAAATATTCCACGAAATTCAAAAAAGAAATTATGAAATATTTCGCGTAAAGAGGATTACTAAAAATTGTATACATTCGAACATACTTTTAGGGTATGTAAGACCTTTTAACTCTCCAATTTGTTGACAAAAATTTGGTGCTGGCCGAAGTGTAGTTACCGAATTATGGTAAGATCCTACCTAGCTTAGTAAAATCACCTTAAATATAAGTAAAAGTTTTTTCTAAGGTTTCTAAGTTGAAAAAAATCTACGGATAATTGGACGGATTTTAGTCATGGTATCAAATTTTCATAGAAAAAATTAACAATAAAATTTTTTTAAGCTTCAACATTTTTAAAATTATTTTAAGCTTGACCTAAAATTAAAAAATGATGAAGTTGAAAAAATTTTTTAAAAATTTTTTTATTATAAATAAATTTGAATTCACGACACTGATTAAACTATCAAATTCTCCTTCAGCCCTTCAGACTATCAAATCAGCCCTTGAAAGGACTTTGACCGAGCTTCTTCTGATCAATTGTGTTGTGTGTGTTGTGAAATGTTTGAACACAAATTGATCGACAGCTGGACCTACAAGCTTTATGCCGACTCCGAACGGCTTATTTTCTCAAGAACATTTTCATGGCAGTTTTTACTCTCTGAGGTTTGACATTGTCTGCAAAGAGGTAATGGACGAACAGAAAAATTAATTCAATTGAAAAAACTTTCTGTGCCAGGTGGGAATCGAACCAGTGTTCTCTGGCCTATAGGCCACGCACTCTATCCACTGCGCCACGGCCGCCACACAAATAACTGTTTAGTTTTTTTTATAAAAATTCATTTTGTTATGGTACGTGACCATTTTGTGCCGAAAATTTTTCGTGAAATAAGGAAAACAAGCAAGCGCCGAAGATTTATTTTTTATCAAAACAATGTGAACTTCCACACATTTGCTCAAACAAAGACATTTTTGAGCACTCAAAACATCGAGTTAATGGGTCATCCGCCGTGTAGTCCTAATTTGGCACCCAATGATTTCCCAACGGGAACCTATTTTGTTCCCGTACATCAAGGACAAACTGCCTGGACAACGATTTTCGACGTCAGAAGAAGCCGGTCAACTCTTGTGTCTACCTCCCTTACAAAATAAAATATTCAAATATTTAACATAGCTGCAAGGGAGGTACCCCTAAGGGCTGACTGATTTCAACTATTTTTTGCGTTTTTCTTAGACAACTCTTACTTCCTAAGCATACAAAATTTCATTATCATAGGGGCACTCCTTTCTATTTATTTCCAAATTTGTATGAGCGCAAAGCACTGTGAGACGTCGCAGTTCTACATGAGTTTGCTTAATTTTTTGTTATTCTTGTAGCTATGTAATGATAAAGCCAACTTGGGATATTGGTTAAAAAGTATATAAACATCATCAACAAGCACTGGAAATCAAGACAAAATACGCCAGTATAACTTATATTGTCACTTTAATCAAAGCCTTAGTATTCACATCATCATCATCATAAACTACATAATCACTTGTGAAATCAATATTGAAATGCCTTTATTCAAGATTTCATTCAGTACCGATATCGTTGAAAACCACAAAAAAAAAAATAAATAAAAAACATTTCAATCCACTTCTAAGAGCAGCTCCATTGAGTTTGAACAGAGCGAAAGAAAAAAAAGAAAAAAATAATTTCCGTTCGAATGCGATTACTTGAAAAAGTCAAAGGTTTGACACACATTTTTTACTCTAATGAAATTTCTTTCAAATATTGCATGCACATTATTCAAGAATGAGGTACAAAGTAACCACGAGGCAACTCAGGAAATAATGCACCTACTTATTTACATGAGATTCTTTTAAATTTGCAATGGAACAAAATTAAATCTGAATCATGCCTACATATGACTACATATATTAAAGAAATTTCTTAGCAGCTTATTTAAGTGTATAAATGTAGCAGATTCGAATGGTTGCCAAGATAGGGACACAACAAAGGAGTTTAAAGTAGGCTAAGGAGATGGCTTTGAAGCAGAGCAAGATTTTTAAACTTTCAGTGAATTTCTTTGGCTTGTAGTGCAACGCAGAATATGTTCCTAGCTAGGTCGCCATAAAGTGGAACGCAGTCTACA
This sequence comes from Coremacera marginata, assembly GCA_914767935.1. Lineage (NCBI taxonomy): Eukaryota > Metazoa > Arthropoda > Insecta > Diptera > Sciomyzidae > Coremacera > Coremacera marginata. The sequence goes on along the minus strand of OU612043.1, from coordinate 233,417,943 downwards.
AACGCCACACAGTGTAGCGAGCTCGTATAAGCTCCGGCAAAAAGTAGAAGGATCAGGTCACAATTGCACCTAAATAAGCCTTGAGTAAAGGTTCATATAAGAAATCTATGCAGAAAGGAGTATATAAACTTCCTTGAATAATCCTTGAAATAAGTTTTATACAAGGTCTATGCAAGTAGAAAAGGCTTATGCAGTCGCATAGAGTGGGCGAAGGGGCGGATTACTAATGATCGAATAAAGCGCAGCAGTGAGAAATGAGAGAGTTTTTTGTATTTGTTCATTACACTTAGATAGCGCTTAGAAAGTGACAAAAAAAAACATTTGTTTTTCTTGAGTTGCTTTTGTTTTTTTTATCTTACGTTGTGAAAGCTCTACATACACAAAAAAACAAAATGCAAACAAATAACCAGCGGTCGCGATCGATTGTGCGTAGAAAACAATAAGAAAACATTACAATTTTCAAATTTTGATTAAGTTTGCTTTTTTAATATAATTTTATTTCAATAAAAGCCTTAGCTTTTAATTATTGACGCTAAGAGACGTTGGCAGAGAAAGAGCAGTACTCAGAATACACTCAAAACACATTCGGGTCGAATGCTTTACCTAACGCACACATTGAAAAGAAATCACAGTGGTTCGGGTCATGCTACGCTCGGATATAAGTATGTACTTATACTCGAAAATATCGCAATGAGCCGAATGCATATAAGTATTTTACATATTTCATTGAGTATAGATAGGATAGAGAGCAGCAAGAAACTCGGGTATGATTAAAGTATCCGATTTATGTCGATTATTCACTGCAGTTCTCTGATCCTGACCCCGGTACCCTGGCTTATTTTCGTTTTCTACTGTATGTCATGATATAATTAGACAAGATAACATTGACAACTGGCTATTTTCTCAGAGAACCAGTCATCAATTGTCAAAATCAATACAAAGTTTAACTTGTCATCTGTTTTTTGTTGGATCATTTTCTCTTTTTCCTTGCATTTTTGACAATTTATGGTCGGCAAAAGAACTGTCACTCCTACCTTGTAAATTATTGTATCATAATTTTTTCTGTGTTCGATATGCCAGAAAAGAGCACTTTAAGGATTTTTTATTTTATTTATAATTTATTTTTTATTTGGAAAAACAGAAAACAAATAAGCAGCAAAACAGATGAAAAATTCAACTTTGTATTGATTTTGATAAGTGTTGGCCGACGCTCTGAGAAAGTAGGTAGTTGTCAAGGCTACCTTGAGAATTATTATATAATTTAAAAAATTATAAAAAAATCAGAAAACTTAGATTTGTCATTTTAAATGACTGCAATAATTCTTAAAAAATATATCTTATTTTCTTTCGAAAAATTTTTGAATTCCGGGTTTGCCAAAATAAACAGAAAAATTGGGTTGCCCTGGTTGCCTTATACATTTTTATTTTTTTTTTATTTTTTGCACATGTATGGCACTGCACCTTTCGAATGATATAAATTTCATTCCCCTTTCTTTTATAATAAGTACAAAAAAAAACTAAAAGAGTGTACGAAAATGTTCAATGCTTACAGGGTGTTTCGCAATTGAGTGCAACTATTTTAGGAGGTGAAAGCTTATGACGAGCTGAGCAAAAAATCGTATGGGAGGGGGGGGGTCTATTTTCACATTCTTAGGAGCTACAGGGTTAATTATTATTTCACGACTTTCATTAACGTTATTGCTTCTAGCAGAAAAATTAACTCACAAAAAACTTATTTTGATAGCTCATTGCAAAGGCAATGAAATCACCTTTCTAACGGTATATCAACAAACCCCACCGATTCAACCGTTCCCGAGCTGTGCTCGTGTGAAGATGAAATCAATCGGTTGAAACTACCAAATTTTTTGAGTGCAAACTTTGAGTGCAAATTTCTCAAAATTTCACGTAATAAATGAAATTTATTTTTATGATCAATTTTGCAATTTATTCAATTCTTTTTTCTATAACACCAAAAACATAAACATGCCTCTAAAAATAAAAAGTTTGCTGTACTGAAAATATTCTACTTATTTTTTTTTTTAGTTTTTTCTAAGTTAGTTTTTCTGCTAGAAACAATAACGTGAATCAAAGTCGTGAAATATTAATTAACCCTGTTGCTCTTAAGAATGTAAAAATAGATCCCACCTCTCATACGTTTTCTTGCTCAGCTCGACATAAGCTTTCACCTCCTTAAATAGTTGCACTCAATTGCGGGACACCCTGTATAGTAAGCTTATCACACAATGACATCTGTTTGCGCAGAATTTTCATACTGTTAACAACGGAGAAATAAAGCGTTTTGTATAAAAAACTGTTAATTTAAAACTTCAGTTTTACATTTAATCCTGTTATGCAAAGCTTATTGTTCATACACACACTACCCATATGTAGTCTATTTTAAACAGAAATTCAAATTTCTCGATATCACACAAGCACCTGAAACAAAAGATAACGAAAATAAAAACACGTGCTGACGAAACAGCTTACAGCTGTTTATCCTACCATTTCGAAAAGGGGGCAGCTAACAGCAGCGGCAGCTGCGTTGTTTAGAGGCACCTTACTCTGTGCGTTGGTCTCCTGTTGTGCTCGTGATGATTGCTGGATGTTTGTTGTGGGCTTCATTCTCAAAAACAACACAATTTATTATCTCTTGTTGTGATTCAGGAATTGAATGTGAGGAAGTTCGTGGTTATAATACGGTTACTTTGTTGTTGTTGTTCTTCATGTTGGGTTTTGTGTGATGGTATTTGTTATCGCTGCGAAACATTCTGCCAAGTTGAATTGAATACCACAAATAAATCTTAGCAAACGGAGCAGAATATTTGAGTGGCTAACGTTCAAGTAAATATTTATGCTTGCATGGAATATGCGGGTTCGTTCTGAAATCCATCAAACTCTTGGATGGAATAGAAATTTAAAATTTCAATGTGGTATGAAAATAAAAAAAAATGCCGTGGCTTGAAATTGGGTTCCTTAAGCCGGATATATGCCCGGAAGTAATATAGCTTTGAATTTCAAATGCTTCAATAATTAAATCAATTTTACGTGGTAGATTTGACCACTTTCTGCTGCTGACATTTTAAATCAGTGGTCATCACCAAACTCTATACAAGCATACTTTCTTTATGTATAAAAGCTTATTGAAAGCTTTGCACTGAAAAAAATACTACTTGAGTCTCAGTTCAGCTTTCATGCCAGGCGACGGTGCGCATATATTTGATTATTCTGATAATTGCACACATGCATGACTTCAGTGGCGCCGGAAAAAATTTGCATCTGGCTTATTACAAATCCATGGGAGGAGTGTGAGGGAAAAATGTTTTGAAAAAAATTTACATTTGCTTACTAATGCATAATTGCATAAAAATAAAACTTTTAAAATAGTAAAGGTCAATTTCATAATTTTCTAGAGGATATTTAAAAATCAATTTTTACTAAGAAGTGAATTTATTACTATGCATTAAATAAAGGTTTTTTTGTAGAGAAATTTTTGTATATTAAGCTATGATATGCGTTATAATGCTATTCAATATTATACTTTTTATATTTTTTTTTTATATTTATATTTACCTGAACCATACATTGCGGTTCAGAAAAAATTTTTTTTTTCAAAAAAAAAAATTGCAATTTCCATAGTCAAGAAGAGACATTTTGCATAGAAATAATAAAAAATTATATTTTTATGAGTGTAGCATAAGTTGCGTATGCGCAGCAACAACAAAATTCTGCATGAAATTTCAATAGATACTGACGCAGTTCAGTGCTCGTCCGTGAGTTAATATCCATACAGAAAACTTTTAAGTACAAAAGTTCAAATCCCCGCGGGCATAGGCTGTGGGGATCACCGTTTTAAATGAACACAAATAAAACGTACAACAGGATATTGACGGTAAAGCTCACAAAAATGATTAGTTAAAAATTCTGAAAAGTCCAGGAATGTTGATTTTGTTTTGAAATTATTTTCTCTATAACCATTACAAATATCTGTAAAAGCCTAAGCAGAAAACTTAGGTTGTCAATATAGTAAACGCCGCTTCAGGCAGGCAGGCAGGCAGATCAGATCAGAGAACACATTAGAGTAAAAGAGAGGCATGACTTGGTTTCTTTATTGCTCCAATATGAAATCTGCCTGTCTGTCTGAACCAGCGTTCACTATGTTTGCAACCTTAGATATTTGATGGAAAGTTAAAAATTGTTCATTTAATGGTCCCAAATCTTTATATACGAGTTTAAGTAATTTTTGCATAGTTTTTTCTAGATTTTTTTTTAATTTTTGCGAAACTTATAGTAAAAGTAATAAAAAATTTGCGCTATTTTACCATCAAAATTTGTAAAAAGTGACAAAATGAAAGACCCTTAAGGGATGCTTCTAAATTAGGAAACACGTTTAGGAGGGTGGAAGGGGGGAGGGGGGGGGTCAAGGAAAGGAAGTTGCTCTTTACGTCACAACAAAATTTTAAATTTAGTTCCAAAAATTGTAAAATTTTTTGTAAATATTGCTTAAATTTTTTATCAATAAAAAAATCGCACCTTATTTTAATCAACACTAATTAATCGGTACCACAACTCGGATTTATTGCGCCATAGAGCGCCAACAGAGCGTTCATTCGAACACGTTTTTGATCTTACGTGAGCAAACGAGGCAGCTTATGCGCAGACATTCATTTAATATGTGACAAACACGTTCTTTGGACATATTCATAGCCTCTGCTATCTTTCACACTTTAATTTCACGTTCATTAAGCACCATCTGGTGAACCTTAGCGATGTTATTGTCAGTGGTTGCAGTTTTTGGACGTCCTGAACGTTCATCGTTTTCCAAGCTGGTACGGCCACGTTTAAATTTAGCTGCTTCAAATATCAATGTGGTAAATTATATCGCAGAGTCCCCGTACACAAAGTCGAACGAATCTTTGATTTGCGTAGACGTATTGTCTTTCAAAAACAAATATTTAATAACCGCTCAATATTCGATGTTTTCCATTTTCACAAAAACACTCACATCGACGTACTCAAACGATTGTAAAATTACAACTGCGCTTTCAAAATGGCTGAAATTTTGATGAGTACCTGTCAAAAAATGCACAACTACATTCCCTAGTTTTTTTTGACGAGTGCTGCTATCATCACGTTTAGGTCGGAAACTTTTCAGTCCACCCTCGTAAGTGCAGCATACGGAGCTAAAGTATTTTTTTTTTTTGCTGAACTGAAGTGGGAATTCTTACTCTGAAGCAGTCATCAAAAACAGCTGTTAAAACTTTACGTTCAAAGTGAACATCAAAGTGTTATAAAAAAACTAAAACTAACAACAATTTTCATAATTGTAGAACATCAAAGTAATAACGTATCGCCACTGGTTGGTGCTCTTGTTAACGTCAGAAAAGCTTTCATTTGGGTTTCGCTATGTTCACATGGTCAACAACAATAACCATGTCACGTGCGAGACGGTGCGCTATGATAACCAATCCAGTTAAATTTTATTTTTCAATACTAATAAAAAACTAGTAAGGATTGAAGCTTCAGCAGGGTACCGAAGCTAAAATATCCCCCCCCCCCGCGGGCGTACTGAAGTAAATCCGAAGTCTTTCGACGTCTATACAATTTGTATGTATATATTGTATGTATAAAATATTTGTGTCATATGCTTAATTTAATTTTACCCTTAGCTGCCACATAGAGTAATTTGTAAACAGAGTAAAATGCCACACCCACTTTTCTAGTATAAAGACTCCACATTTTACCGAAGAATATATGCATGGGTTGGATAAACGACGTGGGCGGAACTTGGGTACATACAGACACGATGTCATTCAGTTTTATATATTTACGATAGTTTTTCAATTTTGATGACGTGAGTTTGTATTGATGGTAGGCGTGGTTTTCATCCGATTTTGCCGAATATCGAAGAGTGGCTTATGTTAAATATCAAAGTTTATATGCAAAATTTCAAAACATTTCTGTAATTTTTGCAGATTTTTAAGCGATTTAACGTTTTCAATAAAGCCACTTTGTATGGGAAGTAGGCGTGGTTTTCATCCGATTTTTCCAAATTTCATAGTGAGGACTAATATTGAATATCAAAGCATACGTGTCAAATTTCAAGGCATTTCTTTAATATTTGTGGATTGTGGATTTTGAAGAGATGGGAGGTAGGCGTGGTTTTGACCTGATATAGCCCATTTTCGAACTTGATCTTCCTATTTTAAAAATAAAATTATATTTTGAATTTCATCGCGATAGCCTTAAAATTACGGCTGTAATCGTGTCGACAGACGGACAGACAGACGGACACAAGGAAATCGACTCAGGAGGTAATGCTGATCAAAAATATATACATTTTTCTATACCTGCCCCGCCTCCTTATTGGCGTTACAAACGGAATGACAAAGTTAATATACCCCTTACGCAGTACGCGTTGGTGTATAAAAAGAAACGAAATGGCCATTTCAGCCCTTGAAAGGACTTTGACCGAGCTTCTTATGATCAATTGTGTTGTGTGTGCTGTGAAATGTTTGAACACAAATGATCGAGAACTGGGCCTACAAGTTTGTATAGGTGTTATGCCGACTCCGAACGGCTTATGTTCTCAAGAAGCTTTTCATGGCAGTTTTTACTCTCTGAGGCTTGCCATTGTCTGCAGAGAGGTGCAGCCGAACAGAAAAATTAATTCAATTGAAAAAACTACATGTGTCAGATGGAGATTCGAACCTGGGTTCTCTGGCATATGAGCCACACACTCTACCCACTACGCCACGGCCGCCGCTATTGGTATTTCAATACTCATAAATAGCAAAATTCTTAAATCTATCAATGGACAATGGGTTGATATATCCCCTTTATCCCTCTTCTCCGTACCTACGCCACTGTTTTCACGCTTCCAATATATAACCTTGATTTCCGCATTACTTTTGAAACGAGAGAGACCGACATATATATTAACACATTTGCATTTCACGGTTTAAAACACAAACATAGTTAATATGGAAAAATTTCGAGATAAAAGTTACCAAAAAATTTAAAATTTAATTAACTAGCTAATTTCATGACTAGTAAGATTTTCCACCGCAGGGTTCCTTATACGTATAGTCAGAAATCACGAAAAAAACAAAATGGCAAACACTAAAACTTACCTGACCAATATGCAGCATCACATTCCATTTGATGTTTTCACCAATTTGGCTGTTCAATGAAGCATTCAAAAGGTTTTCTACTTCTAAAATTGTTCTGCTTAGTTCACTCACCTTCTTCCATTTTTGCAACAATGTTGAAAAGATGGAAAGATGAAAGAAACGTATTTCCGAGAAGACCCAACAATGTGGCTAAGTAATACAATGACTTTAATTTCCTTAACTTTTTTTCTTTTTTTTTTTGTGGAAATTGCTTTGTTTTTCTTTTTTAATTTTCGGCAAATGACTAAAAGTTGGGAGAATGGGATCAAGAAGAAACTATATACATACATTCATTCAAACATATGAAACACATTACCATGGTGCTTGTTGGTCTGTCTGCTGCACGGGCCATAAAAACACTTCCGGTTAAGCTCGAAGTGAGATTTTCTTGTCGTTTGCAATTTTTCTTTGATTTGTTTTCTCCAGACATTTACCGTCAGATATTTTCCTGCCGGAATACATTGTTAATGTGATCCATTGCCTGAATAATTCGACTGATGTTTTGTTTTAGGTTTTTTTAACATTTTCAATCTGTGATATTTTTATTTTTGTTGGTTTTTTTTTTTTGTTCATGTGTAGTTACCATGTTTTGTGTGTAGTGTTGTTATAAGGCCCTGTTGTTATAAGGCTTTCCCTGTTTCAATTCCCAAATGTGAATGAACTTTTTTTTTAACGATGTGCTGTTGGACTTCTTCGTCTCGACTTCTGTTTCTTGTTTTTTTTCACAATCCTTAACAGCAGACAATTGATTTACGTTGAATTTATTTCTTTTATATGTTGCTGGGGTTGGCGTTGTTGAATCAACCGTAGTAGCCACAGGTGCTGAATATTTTTTCTTATTTCGGACTGTTTTTTTTTATGCTTTTGTATTAAATCGAAAGTTTTACCCCAAATGTTTTGTTAAATAATTCATAAAATTAAATCCCGTAAATAATAATACATAATAATAAATTCATATTTGTATTGATATTTATTTATTTATTATTTTTTTTTAATATAGTATGCTTGGACGTAGCGTTGATAGAGTTTCAACATAAATATTTCATATTTTAAAAAAAGTTTGTTTGAATTCATATGCATAGAATAAGCAAAAAAAAAATCAGCAGCAACTAATTGCTTTTATTTTATAAAAAAATTAAATTTTTTCATTATCTCAGTATAATTCAGTGTTTACATATTAAATTCAATTTTTTTAATTTCAGATTTAAAATGTTAAGCTATTTTTTCAACCATGTTGATTGATGATATTGAAAACTATTTTGCAACCTGCTATAAATAAAATACGCTGAATTTAAACAACGACGAAGAAAAATATTTATGTTTAAACAATTTAATTTCATTTATTTACTTATTCAGTCTACTGATTATATATCTTACAGAATATTACAAAGATTAATTCATATATTATATAATCTATCAATCTATATCTATATGTATATATATAAAATCTATATATACATAAAATTGTAAAAAAAAAAAACTGTACATGAAATATTTTTTTGAAATTCCTTTTGCGATGGATATTTTGAAAGACGCAGAGTCCGAAAAACGCATTTTTAAAATGTTTGTCTGTCTGTTTGTCTATCTGTCTGTCTGTCTGTCTGTCTGTCTATCTGTCTGTCTGTCTGTCTGTTCGTCCGATTTGCATGAAAATTCGTAAGTAGAGGTTTTCGGATACGGTGAGTTTTTATGATCTTTTCTACTCTGTTCTATCTCGAACACCAGAGGTATTCGAATATATGCTGTAATACATATATTTTGAAAAATCTCGAAAATCTCCTAAGACGTGCATCCGATTTGCATGAAAATTGGAATATAGGGGTTTTCTGATACGGTGAGTGTTTTGGACTTAACTTTTTTGCGCTATCTTGAACACTAGAGGGCGCTGTAGTACAAATATTTTAAAAAACGTCGAAAAACTCTTAAGCCGTTTATCCGATTTATATGAAAATTGGTATATAGAGGTTTTGGGATACGGTGAGTTTTCACGACTTATCTACTCTGTTCTATCTTGAACACCAGAGTGCTCTGTAGTACAAATATTTTAAAAAACGTCGAAAAAATCCAAAATCGTTCATCCGATTTGCATGAAAATTTGTATGTAGAGGTTTTCGGATACGGTGAGTTTGTATGACTTATGTACTCTGTTCTATCTTGAACACCAGAGGGCACTGTAGTACAAATATTTCAATAAAAGTTGAAATACTCTTTAGCCGTTTATCCGAATACATGTTTATATTATACATATATTAACATACATACATATACATGGGCGTAGCGAGGTTAGGGAAGAGGAGGGCAGTTTCCCCCTAATATGTATGTGCATATACAGCTGCGAGCATTGAAATAGAATTGGGTACAAACATTTCATACTTTTTCCGACTGTGAAAAATTTAAAATAATTTTGCCAACGGATGCATTGAAAAAGTAAAGTGTACTATCCCAACTATCACTACATTAAAAATGTTTTGATTTACATATTCACAATATATGATTTTTATATAAAAATATTAAAATTGATGAAAATTACATGGAGCAATAAAATAGTAGTATATAAGAAAAAGTGTTATTTAGGGAACAATAATGTATTTCTAGAAGTTCTATTTATCTTTTAGTATACTACAGAATTAGTATTTGGTAGCATGGCCTTTATTTTTAATTACGGCTGAGCACCGTCTCCCCATGGAGTCAACAAGGGTCTCGCATCTCTTAAGAGGTATATTTTGCCATCCACGCTGAACCACGTACCAAAGCTCGTTGTTGTTTTTTGGCTTAGCATCCCATACAGCTTTCTTAACATCAGCCCAAAGATTTTCAATAGGATTGAGGTCAGGACTCTGAGCTGGCCAGTCCATAACCTCAACTTCATTAACCCGAAACCATTCCTTTGCCAGTCTACTCGTATGTTTCGGGTCATTATCCTGCTGGAATGTCCATATCAGCGGCATGTTTTCTTCAGCAAATGGCAACATGACATTTTTGAGTATATTGACGTACCCGTGCTGATCCATGATGCTATCAATCCTGTGAATCGGACCAACACCTCTGTAGGAGAAACAGCCCTACACCATTATACTGGATCCACCATGCTTCAATGTTTTTGTGGTGAACCGAGGGTCATATTCCGCATTAGGGGGGCGTCTCACATACTCGCGAGACCCTTTGCCGCCATACAGCACAATTTTGGATTCATCTGTCCAGAGTATATTCCTCCACTTTTCTATAGGCCAAGTTAGATGCTCTTGTGCAAACTGAAGACGACGTGTTATGTGGTTTTTCTTTAGCAGAGGAACCTTACGAGGATTGCGAGCGTATAAATTATGTTCTCGAAGTCTTCTTCTTACTGTATGAACACCACAGGGCAAGTTTAGTTCATCTCGTATCTCCACAGCCGACATTGTTGGACGAATTTTAGCACACCTTACAATTTTCCTGATGGCAACCTTCGATAAAATTGGCTTTCCACCTCTTTTTTCATCCTTTTCTTTATACAAAATTGCATTGCGGATCATTGTAGAGGAACAGCCGATGAGTTTTTCTACTTCCTTGTAGGTTTTACCGCTTTTTATAAGTTTTTGTATCATCGCTCGTTTTTCTGCACTGCAATGCTTTCCGCGGCCCACTAAAGGATGCAGATTCATAAATTTTTATTTTTCACTGCTCAAATTATAAGAAATAACAACAAAACTTACTTTTTGTGTATTCAAAATAAATATTTTGACGTTAAAACAAAATCTTTACACGATTTCCTTGCTTACTACTATTTTAATGCTCGCTCAGAAAAGCAGATAACACAATTCAAGCTGTTCTACAAAATAACTGTAAGCTTCTGAAATTTTTAAATTGTGTGCAACAGGGATGTAACATATAAGGCCATATCATTTTAGTACTGGCCGGCATCAATATACTATAGGGTACAAAATATGTAGCAAAATTTGTTTTGCGAATACGCACTACTATTTCAATGCTCGGCACTGTACATGTATATATATCATTTCAACATAATTTCATTTCATTTATTTAAGTCAAAGAATAATTTATTCCATACTGGCAATTAATAACTTGAAAATATCCTATATCTAATAGTAAATGTTGTTAAGATACTTTTTAATGATATGGTATATGTGGGAAAAGAAAAATCGAAACCAAAAGAATTTGGGATTAAGTTTATTTCAGTGAGAGCTCTCGAAATGGGGGCATATATAATGCATAATTAGTTTTTTTGATACACACTATAAAACGGTACAAAATTTCTCAAATTTCTAATACTCGTAGGCACAGTAAAATGTATTAACTGCAAAAGAGCAGGAGAATCTATTGAACCACAAACAATATCATATATGAATAATAATGACAATATGGTACATTGAAGCGTTTTTAAATTTAAAAGTTTACAGCGATCAAAGTACGAGGGATAAGCATTACACAGATTTAACTGACGAACTGCAAAGCTAGTAAATCTCTTTTAAATGCGATCTAAGCGATGTATATGTGTTAAATAAAAAGATCTCCAGATAACAATAGCATACTCTTATTTTGACCGAACATAAGAAGAATATAATAAATTCAGAGTAAATGGATCTGATAAATCAGAACTATTATTAAGCATTTCAAAAGCTAGCTGAGAGTAAGCTTTAGGTTAGGCCTGTGCGAGTTGCTTCGAGTTCGAGTCGAGTCGAGTAGTGCAATTCGACTCGATTTTCGATTCGAGTAATTCGGTTTTTCGAATAACTCGAAATTCGAGTAACTCGAAGAATTATCGATTAAGTCGAGGAACTATCGAGTAGCTCGAATTTTTTTTTTTTGTATTTTCACTTTTAATAATACATACCCAGTAGAAATTAATGTCTAATGAACTTAAGGGAAGATATAAATAATGGAACATTAAAGACATAAATAATTTCACCTTTCTTAGGTTTTTACTTTTTTGCGATCTCATTTTGTAGAGAGACATACTTTTCGATTTAATCCTTAAATAAACTGTGATTTTTAGGCCATTTTATGCAAGTTACGAGTACACTTAAAGCTGTTTATGACTAGCGACAAAGGTAAAAAATTCCACAAATTTGTATTTCCATTCAATCAAAGTTACTCGACTAGCTTCGAGTTACTCGAAAACTCGAGTTATTCGATACGAGTTTCGAGACGAATTACTCAACCCGACTCGAGCCGAGTTTACTTTAGATATAATATAGTTGAGATGGCTGACAAAAGTCAATTTAGCATCCAAAATTAGATATACATATATAAACATATACAAACATATTCATAAAAAGGGAAATATGAAGTTTTTATTTAAATAATCTCATTGATTTTATTTTTTCATACTTTCTGCACCCTTTGGTTGGCTTGAGTGCTAATAACTTCCACCCCTCCCCCCTTCCCCCCTCCCCCCGCTCCCATTAAATACGGACCTGCACCTAATATATTGATATTTTTCATTTAAAGTTTTAAAACAACAGTAATTTTCGGTACCTAATTTAAACTATTGTCGGTTTGAAGGAACATATTAAATCTTCCTACCCGTTGACACGCCTGTCAAAATTCTTTTAACTCACAGCAATAAAAAATATTTTTTCATACATACTTACATAACCATAAAAAGTCGAATATTAACACAGTCAGATAGCATTACACATAGCATTGCGTCACATTGCTGTCAAAATTTTATTCGCATGAAATATTTTTATTGTTATGCTTTTTAAATAACTTCGAAATCGTCAAGAAGACTTAAGATTCAATCAAAATGGATAATGATACTCCATGGCTCAATGCCAGGCGGAGTGACGGGTATGAAAAATACAACACACACACAGACACATGAACGCGAAAAAAAAATCAACGTGAACTGATTTTGGATTCTTCAGCGGAATATGTTTAAAAAGCAATTGTCGAGGCGTTTTCACATCCAAATCGAGCGAAAGTCATAAAAGCAACGCAACATCAACAACAAAAACAACATGCAGGACTACATATATATATATTTGCGATTTATGTATATTTCGCGATGCCTGCAAGGATACTGATAAATTTCCAACAAGACAATATATGAAGTCGAATCACTTGCAACCAAATAAGAAAAGCGCACACGCACACATATACACACACATAAACAGGAACACATAAAAATCTTGCAAGGATGCGAAAAAAACAGTTGAAAGAATATCGCAAAAATATATTTTCCGATTTTGTTTCTGTTGCAAAAAAAAAAAAAAAAAAAAAGAAAAGCGCAGAAATACTTTAAAGGCGTGATGCGTGAAATTTCAGTGTCAGCTTAGCTTAACCAGAAATGCCAACACACACACACACACACACACAAACCCACACGAGTATTTCCAGTGTGCCTGCTTTGATGTAATTTGATGCTAGTCAAGCAGTGTGAGGCAACAACACAACAACAGCAATAACGAAAAATCGCGCAAAATTTATGCGTTGTTATTTGCATAAATTGTGCGTTTTTCCACACAAGTTTGTTATAGAAGATGCTCGTCCGAGTCCGGGAGTGCCTCTGTTACAAATAGGTGGTTAGGGTGCCGATAAAGAAACCATCATGATGTTGCTGCTGAAGCGTGCGCTGTGATAACTACAAATTTAATATAGAATCCTTTTTATGTTCTTTTCTTGCCATAAAATAAGATTGGTTTTATGTTTATGCATTAGATACTGACTGCCTCAAAAACTTTATAAGCGGAAATTAAGAGGAGAAAAAGTTTTTTTTGGTACATAGCTCTTCTGAAATGACATCCAATTATTGATGAAGTGCAAGTAGTTTTTGAAAGCCTCTCATACAAGTTGGACTGAAATGTATAGTTAAAAGGCCATTAAAACTTACGTTAGTTCAACTAAAAATGTTCAACAAAAAACCAATAAAAAATTATTAAAAATTTCAAACCACAATTACTGAAAACAGTCACGAGCAATGTTCATTAATATAGGTTAAGTCACTTGAGAGAAAAGCACTCTTTTTCTGCCTTTGCTCGAACTGTCAAAGTAGCTGTTAGCTAAAAATTGTACAGATTCAGGTTTTTTTTCTTTTCTTGATTTCCTTTTATCCATTCTGACAGTTCGACCGAGCTTCTCTCAAGTGACTTAACCTGTATTAATGAACCTTGGCCACGAGTTCTCTTTCGACTTTCAGGCAGTGGCGGACCGGCCATACTGGAGAACCTGGAGAATTTCCGAAGGGCCATTGGAATTTAGGGACGGTTCACATTCACATCGAATGGGTACGATAATAAGAAATAAAAACAGTATAGCATGTAGAATTCTTCTCTGTATATACTCTTTTTTTTCTAGAATAAAAAAGATGTTAGTGTTAGAGACAAAGGGAAAGATATAGAGAGCATCTCAAAAGAAATACAATACAAAATTCCATAACTCCATTTACACAATAATTGCTTTGTGCTCTAATTGGTAATACTCATACTGATATTAATGGTTTGTGATGTAATAACTAAAATATGAGATATATGTATGTCCGTGATTCAAAATTTTCGAGGTAATGTGAAAAATTGCTGTTCGGGTGATGAACGTCGTGCAGGCGTAATGGCGGAAGAGAAGAAGAAGTTATACTATTTGTCTAACAATAAAATACAATTTATTTTACCTTTGTGTTTTAAGGTTTTACAATGTGGGTAGATTCGTACAATGTTTATAATTGTGATGTGTTTTGTTTGGTATACTATTGATATGTTGATTGTAGAGTGATAGGTTGATTTTAGAATTGTTTGGGGTGTTGATGTCTGGTTGAATTTTGTGTGCACATTGACCAATGTGGACCAATCTGGACCAAACCACTTCTGGAGATGTGGAAATGGCTGATGAAAATTAAAATGTGTTCAAAAATGAATCTGATTTAGAGTCTGACATAGCTCAACCGTCTATTCCTTCCGCTGGGTACGTTCATGCTCAAGTGATGAAGAAGAATTTGAAGTCAGTAATCGCGAAATATCATCGACAATCGAATCTTAATAATATCGTAATGTTGTTGTACAAGGCAATTCAGGTTCCTTCCTATTGTTGTGGATTTCCAACTATTGGAATGTTTGCTTATAAAGTATTGTTATACCCTTTCCAAAATATTTACATAATTTGTTTTTCTTTAACACACTTACAGTACCTTTATGTTTCAGAAATAATAAATATGGAATTGCATAGCGTTTTGTTGGTAATTTGGTTTTATTAATTTCACACGCATCGAAACACATTTTTAATACTATCGAATATTTTTAAGGCATTATTTTAAAGCAGAGATTGGAAATAAACTGGAAATACATAAACAAATTCAAAAACTCTACAAAAAACCACTCTACAAATTTAAATTGAATGAAATACACAGGGTGCCTAAAAAGTTTTTTATTTAGATCGACTGTACATTTTTTTTGTTTTTCCTTTGTAAGTCACAATATACTCAAATTTCATATGAAAATATAAGAAATGCGTTTTTATAGCTTGTTTCGTTTTTATTTTCAACGACATATAGCACAACAAACCTTCCATGCCACCAAGAGCGTTTGGAAGCATGAAGTATTTTTTGCTTGTTGCATTATATTCCATAGTTGCTCGAAATATAATTTCAGTGTACAAACCTATCAATCACGTATCATACGAAAAAATGCTGCTTCATCATTGGTTGTTTGTCGAATGAGCGAAAGAGCATAAGAATACGTGTAACTTTTGGCAAAGCATGTGCTTCGTGGGTGCCGACCACTGCTCTAGTAGTTCCGTTCGCTTTTTGTCGTCCATTTTGCACGTTCCTTGTCTGTTTTGTTCATAGTCTGTGAATTAAGTACGTCATTCGTTACGCATATGGTCCGTGTAGGAAGTGCGTCGTTCGTCTGACCTATTTCCACATATATGGAAAATAATCATGACATCTTAAGTCTTGAATTAAGTTTTTTAAACTAAATAAAACTGCGTAAAATTCGCCTTATATGCCAATCTATTTTTTTTTTTTATATATGCTGACACAACAAGCATTTTGACAAACCCTATCAACACTTTAAAAACCACCTGTTGTTATTACGTCTTCTTAAAACTACGTCAACCCATAGTTTTCCAAAACACGTTTAAATTGCATAAGCTAGAATTTAGAATAAATAGTAGATCTTTTAACGAAAAGAGAAAAACAATTTTTGAAATATAAAAATAGCTGTAACAAATAAAGTTCGAAAGAGAAAACGAGCCAAAAATTTTATGGAACACAAAACAAATACAAAATGTATAAATAGCAGAGCCAAAGAGATGAAATATCATAGCAACTCAATCTTCAGTGGGTAAAGAAGTCGTAAAAACAATTAGAAAGATGAAATTCAACATTTACCGTATTTCTGCCATTTTGGCAGTTTTGCTGATACAATCCTTCGTTATAATTCCAATAGCTGCTCATGTTATTAAGGTGGACTATGCGAGTAACGCAGACATTGACCGTATTGTTAATGCTGTAAACGCAGCATCTTCTGCAAAGCTAGTTCTTTCTTTAGCTGAAAGTACTGTTAATGAAACATTTCGTAATACTACTGTAATTCCTGCTGCTAAATCTGGTGCTTTAGCTCTTTATGGAGCTATTAAGGATGTAGCTGACTTCAAGAAAAAACTATTAGAAGACGCGATGGCTCTGCAAAATATAATAAATCGTAGTATATTTCGAAAGCACAAAAGTAAGGGTAAAAAATCTGTATCAACTGGAGTGAAGAAACTGGAGAACGATAACTTAAAAGATTTATTTTAAAAATAATGATTGCGACCAGAATCCGGCAGCATACAATTTATTGTATGTCCATTATTGGTTTGGCTTCTATAAACAAACTTATGATATCTTGTAACATAAATAACAAAAATAAATTTTGGTCAATCATTATACATTCTCGTTTGTTCTTCAGAGTTTTAGCAAGCTACAAAGTTAATCAATACAAAATTTGATTTATATGTAGGTATCTTAAAGAATTTACAACAGGAACTGTGTAACCTATTTTCAAGACTTTTACTCTCTCAAATTAACAAATTAACATATATTTCCTGCGAAGATTTGTTTTAAGAGTATAGTCGGAATATCTAAGACTTACTACAATGAAGTTGCAAGTCCAAAACTTGTGCCAGTTGAGGTCAAAATAAAGAATTTTCAGTTTTTTCAAAAGCCGGTACAACAGCAGATGTTGCTATAACTAAATCCCGATCTCTTTCTAATATTCATGCATTGAAGATTTATTATCAGAACGTTTCTGGTCTGAGGACAAAATCTGCTTCTATTTTTGCTGCCACTTTGCAGTGTGAGTACGATGTTTTTGTGCTGGTGGGAACGTGGCTTAAGGGAGTATTCCTGGATGGCAAAAATTTTTTTTCGATTTTTTATAGCTTGGATATTTGAAAATAACGTCTTAAAAGGGTTTTTTGAAATTCAAAATACTTTAGGAGATATGGCCTTTTTTGTCCAGCAATGTTGCTGTGCCAAAATGCGATTTGTTTAATTTGGCTACTTTTTTAATGCAATGGTTTGAAGCAACCACCGAATTTCGTTCAACGCGTTCTTTAGTAGGTAATAACTTGTTTGTATACGCATACCGGCCGCGCGCGCGCATACAGTTTTGAAAAGTACAGATTTGATAAAAATTTTTATTTGTGCTAAAGACAATGGATAGAAAAAGTAATAGAAATAAAAATAAAAGAAGCACTCGCTTGCTAATCGGGTAATATGTGCCAAATGTGAAAGAAAAATCGAGTTTAAAAAAGCATCGCCGTATGGAATTGGCTTCAAAATTGCAGTTCACTGCGCTTGCCCGACAACTACATACATTTTTCCGTCGTCTTTGGTTGGCAAATCATATTTGATGAACCGGCGCTTGATTTTTGCCATGAGGCTTTTAGGCATTGTACCAATAGGCATTAACACGTTTTGTGGCCTCATGGATATCGGCAGAGGTGTGTGTGTAATTCATTATACTACAGTGCCTGTTTGAGCAACGTTTTTGCACAAAATCTCGACTGATGTAGCTTCACAGCACCAAAACTGTCCGACCGGTGAGTCGAGCTGGTGCGCCTGGCAAAAAGCGGTAGCAGAAGGGGCAATCGACAGCTTCAAGCATACGTATGCGCCACTAAATCAGAGAATCCAGGAAGCAATCAAACCTATTTACGAAGCACTGTCAGCTGATGAATTGTTGAACAGATGCCTTGGCTCCGAAACTCAAAACAGCAACGAATCTTTCAACGCAGTGCCTGTGGTCATTCGCATCGAAGCATATGCACACCGGCGCACTCACTATTGAGATTGCCAATTATATGGCAACTGTCATAATTAACGAAGGTTTTTTGCCAATACTTCAAATAATGAACCTAATGGGCATCCCGATAGGCAACGTCACATATGATTTCGCCATGTCTCGGAACGAAGAACGTTTGAAAAGTTCCGAAGCCAGAGCTCTGGCCGCATCAAAAGAAGGTAGAACTACCCGAAGAGCACAAAGAGCCGCTGAGTCCTCATTTTTTGAAGAAGAGGAAGGAGTTCTTAATGGGGCTGGCATTGCAGATTGATATATGTAAGTATTTCACATAAAAAAAAAATGTTTTATTGCCTAAAATTTTCTTTGAGTTCTTTCAAAATTACATTTTTGAACTTCGAAGTCACATTTCTCCGGTTCTACTAAACCGATTTTGATGAAATTTCTTTTTGGTGCATAAAAATAGCTTCAAACTTAAACGCGTTTATCTCGAAACCACGTTTTTCGAGCTTGCGGCCCAGATTGCGCCCATAGTTCTGAACAGATTTTGATGAAACAAAGTGCAATCAACGCAGAATTGCCACCATTCTGGTCCGTACCCCTATCGTATTTTTAACCAATTTTTTTTTTAATTTTTTTTTACACTAAATCACAAAAAAAGACCCAAAATCGGTTTTTCATTTTTCAATGACCGCCATTTTGTAAAAAATAATCGCAAAATTATGATTGAGACAGGGACCATAAATACATCTGTATTGAATCTAACGCCGTTTGCTTTTTCCATTTCAGATGATCCGAAGTCGAGTTATCAGGGCCGCAAGCAGCATACCTTTTTTTTCGACGCCCAACTTTGAAGGCCGACAACTTTTTGAACAGCCTCGTACAAAGAAATACGTCATCCGTTACGCATATGGTACGTGTAAGAAGTGCGTCGTTCGTCTGACCTATTTTCACTTATATGGAAAATAATCATAAAACATTTTAATCCTTGAATAAAGTTTTTTAAACTGAATAAAACTGCGTAAAATTCGCCTTATTTGCCATTCCATTTTCTTTTCGATATGCTGACACAACAAGCATTTTGGCAAACCCTATCAACATTTTAAAAACCACCTGTTTGTTATTACGTCTTCTTAAAACTACGTCAACCTATAGTTTTCTAAAACACGTTTAAATTGCATAAGCTAGAATTTAGAATAAACAGTAGATCTTTTAACGAAAAGAGAAAACCAATTTTTGAAATATAAAACTAGCTGAAACAAATAAAGTTCGAAAGAGAAAACGAGCCAAAAATTGAATGGAACACAAAACAAATACAAAAAGTATAAATAGCAGAGCCAAAGAGATAAAATATCATAGCAACTCAATCTTCAGTGGGTAAAGAAGTCGTAGAATAATTGAAATCAATTACAAAGATGAAATTCAACATTTACCGTATTTCTGCCATTTTGGCAGTTTTGCTGATACAATCCTTCGTTATAATTCCAATAGCTGCTCATGGTAATAAGGTGGACTCTGCGAGTAACGCAGACATTGACCGTATTGTTAATGCTGTAAACGCAGCATCTTTTGCAAGGCAAGTTCTTACTATAGCTGAAAGTCCTGTAAATGAAACAAATCCTGATGCTATTTTAATTGCTGCTAGTAAATCTGGTGCTTTAGCTCTTTATGGAGCTATTAAGGATGTAGCTGACTTCAAGAAAAAACTATTCGAAGACGCGATAGCTCTACAAAATATAATAGATCGTAGTATATTTCGAAAGCACAAAAGTAAGGGTAAAAAATCTGTATCAACTGGAGTTAAGAAACTGAAGAACGATAACTTAAAGGATTTATTTTAAAAATAATGATTGCGACCAGAATCCGGCAGCCTACAATTTATTGTATGTCCATTATTGGTTTGGCTTACTATAAACAAACTTATGATATCTTGTAACATAAATAACAAAAATAAATTTTGGTCAATCATTATACATTCTCGTTTGTTCTTCAGAGTTTTAGCAAGCTACAAAGTTAATCAGTATAAAATTTGATTTATATGTAGGTATCTTAAAGAATTTACAACAGGAACTGTGTAACCTATTTTCAAGACTTTTACTCTCTCAAATTAACAAATTAACATATATTTCCTGCGAAGATTTGTTTTTTAAGAGTAAACTTGGAATATCTAACACTTACTACAATGAAGTTGCAAGTCCAAAACTTGTGCCAGTTGAGAACAAAATAAAGAATTTTCAGTTTTTTCAAAAGCCGGTACAACAGCAGATGTTGCTATAACTAAATCCCGATCTCTTTCTAATATTCATGCATTGAAGATTTATTATCAGAACGTTTCTGGTCTGAGGACAAAATCTGCTTCTATTTTTGCTGTCACTTTGCAGTGTGAGTACGATGTTTTTGTGCTGGTGGAAACGTGGCTGAACAAAAATTTTAATAATGAGGAATTTTTTAATCCTCATCTATATAATTTTTATCGTAATGATCGTAATGATGCTCAAGCTACCCTGTAGGAAAATCAACTAATTTAAAAGTAGTTGATAAAGTAGTTTTTTGTCAACCACAACTAGTTGAAATTTTGACTTTTTTCCATAGAACGAACTAACATATTTTGTATGGTGATGTCCGCTAAATAAGTCAATTGACTTTCGTCTGCATATATTTTCAACTACTTGTTAAATTAGTTATATTTAAGTTATTTTTTAATTACTTTAAAATAACCAATTGAAAACTATTACTGATGGCCTAAAGTTAATAATATTTGATGAAATAACATGGTTTAATATATATAAACTTGTAATCTAATAAAAACTTGCAATTAAAACATGCCAAAATCAGAGTAGTTGCCGCCTTAATATAATTCAAAGTAGTTCATATACTGGATTATTTTAAATAAGTCCTATAGGGTACTGGTTGTATTCTTGACGGCGGCGTTCTTATTGCTGTTAAAAGAAAAGGAATATAATCTCTTCGAGTGTTGAGCTATTAAATACTGATGTGGTTCTGGATCAAATTGCTGTTATAATTAAAGGCTCTTCTGATTCCCTGTACGTCTGTGCATCTTATATTCCACCTAAACGTTCATTTAATCTTTATAAAATGCATATTGACAATATATCGTCACTGCATGCAAACTGTCGATATGATAGTGATCAGTTGCTTGTTCTTGGGGATTTTAATCTTGCTACCATTTCTTGGAATACTCAGGCGGGTGGCAGCATCATATGTAACTAGTGCTATTGACATGTATCTTATTGACAATTTTTGAAGTCTTGGTCTAACTCAGAATAATAATTGTTTTAATTTGTTAAATAGATTATTGTATTATATTATTAATTATATCGTTATTAAATCTATACCTGCAGCTAGTGCTCACCATTTTCCTCTTGATATTCAAGTAAATTTTAATAATTACCTCAGTTTAGTTGAGTGTAATGGTTTTATGCCCAACTTTAATCTCAAAGCGTGCGATTTAAATCTTTTAAATAATGCTATTGGGTGAACTGATTGGCAGAGTGAGTTTAAAAATTTTAATACTAATTCATGCTTTAATATCTTTAAGACTCGTATTTCCTTAATTTGTTCACAACTTACTTCCAGAACGGGTAAGTAAAGTACCTTGGTATAGTTGTGGTTTAAAAATACTTAAAAATCTGCGTTATAAATTTTACCGAAAAGTTTGTTTAAACGAATCACAATTTGTTTTTCAAAAAATACAGGTATTGCATGAGGGAGTTTAACGAATTGCTAATTCGAAACCAAATTTTAAATCGATTCTTAAAGCTTTTTGGAGTTTTATTAAATCCAAGAAGGGGTCGTCTAATATTCCATGGTCTATGTTTTAAAATGATAGGGTCTCAAACAATGCGTTCGGTATTGCCAATTTGTTTGCTAAATTCTTTCAATCGAATTTTGATAGTTCTAATAATAACAATAATTTTGATTGCAAGGGTAATTTACATATAGTTATTGATTTTTGAGCTTTGCCTCTTACATCTAATGATGTTTTAAATGGAATATTGAGACTAAAGTGGGAACCAGAACGGTGTAGCTTGTAGCACGTAGTATGACCTGTCAAAAGTTAAAATATACTAAATGAACGAAATCGCACAGAATGTGTAGTACGTCTGTGGCTCGTAGCTGTAGTTGTAGCGCAAGTTAAGCTAACTTTAACTTTTGAGTACTACGTTGCTCTGAAAATAGTATTAATGATGCTTTTTTTTAGGATTGAGTATATCAAATCGATACTGGAAACGTTGTCGGTACCGAAATAAGTGTTGAAAGTGCTCAATATTATTATTCAATCGAAAAAAAATTGATAAATAAGTGTTCTCTGAAGCGCTCATGCCATTGCCGACATCTTTTTTGGCGTAGCGTGCTACACACTGAACAGCTGATGAGGTTACTACCTGGAATCGCTACAACTACATCGCATTCTGTTCCACGCTTAAAGCCTTCAACTCGTATAGATAGAACTTTAGTGTATCCGTTAACTTTTATCTTTAATAGTTCACTCTGTGCAGGTACTTTCATTGATAGCTGGAAAATATTTTTCATAACTCCAATTCATAAGTTTGGTTGCAAAAATAATATGGCTAACTATAGATCAATTTCTAAGCTTACAACTATTTCAAAGCTTTTAGAGTCTATATTAAAAGAAAAATTGTACTTTGCAGTAAAGAGTATTATTTCTCCATAGTTCTACTTTGTCTAATTTAGTATTGCTCACGAAATACTGTATTTCAGCCTTTAGTAAAGGATGCTAGGTAGATGTAATCTACACGAATTTGGCGAAAGCGTTCGACAAAATTTCGCATTTTCTCTTAATCAAGAAGCTACTAATACTTAGGTTTCACTCCAGTTTCTTAAGTTGGATTGAATCCTATCTGTCAAAATAGACAATGTGTAGTTGCCTTTGATAATGTTAAATCCCATACATATTTAGTATCGTCAGGTGTTCCGCAAGGAACACATTTCCTCAGTTTTATCTCATTCCAGATACTTGCTCTATGCTGATGACCTCAAAATTTTTTTAAAAATTTCTGATCTTAATGACACAAGACTTTTACAGATTTAAGTTAATAAGCTGTATACTTGGTGCTGCAAGAATGGTATTTTCCTATATTTGAATAAATCTGACACATACCATCTGTCCGCTTATCATATTGCTAATTTTTCTTTGACGTCTGTTGATCAAATTAAGGACTTAGATGTAGTATTTGATTGTAAATTTACTTTTAATCCACATCTAAATTTTATTATTCCTCAAGCTTATGCTATGTTAGCTTTCATTCGTAGAAACAGTTCATGTTTTTTGTATCCGTATACCTTAAAAGTTTTGTTTAATTCTTTTGTTCGTTCCAGATTGAAATATGCAGTAATTATTTGGAACCCATTTTATGTTTCTCATAATTTGCGTCTTGAACGGAAATGGTGAATTTCAATGCTTCTGCTCGGATGCTGAGAAACTGTGATCATTTTTACTTAGACATTTTTCGCTCTATTAATCAAGCTTTGCAAATGTTTAATTTTTTAAATACAAATAATAATTTAGATTTTTCTGTTTCAAAAAACAAAATGAGATCTGTTTTAAATACTATTTTATGGATTTTTAGTACGTAATATAATATTTTTATATTTTAACTAGTCTGTAAGTTACATTTTGGCATTGAATTAAAAAACTAAACTAAAAACTAAAGATTTTATTTTGACGAGTGTTAAGTGGAAATGTTAATTGCAGTTAACATTTATGTTAAATTATATTAATGTTAAATGTTATTACCAATGAAAAAATACTTGTGTTCGGTTAACATCTGCATCAAATTATATCTCATTCACTTCATACTTCATACAATCATAATTTCCATTTATTTTCTATAATTCAAATCTTAATTCAAAACTTGTACTAAAACGCACTCATTTTTTATGCTTACACCACAAAGACTTTTATTGGTTAGATTGTGCCCAAAGACAAAACATCGTTACGGCAAAGACACAAAGATTGTTAGATTTATTTATTTATTTATTTAGCCAAACAAGGCAATATACTTATTCTAACTTATTTTTCTAACAGGTTGTTGTTGTATTTAATTTTTTTTATTTTATTTTTCTCTCCTCTGTCCTTGTTTTAGATGTAGAAGATATGCAATTCTTAGTGGGCGTAATCCGCCCACATGAATCGACACATTTTCAAAAACACGTCAAAAAGAAAAGACAAGAAGAAGAACGAAGGGGGAACTTATATACTAAGCTTACATACTAACAGATTTTATACACATAGTAAAAATATGTACTAATTTCCAATACTATGCTAAAATATTATTAAGATGGAAAGCTAAATGGGAGAACAACTAAATTTTGTTTAGGTATGGGTGGTAGACGGCAATCTAAGAAGAGGCATTTGGATATGGATAGAGTTAATATTACAATGCGGTGTTTTACTTATTTAACATTAAAATTTTTCATTTACAATTTTTCTACAAATGCTAGATCAAGGAAATAGAAGAGGGATGGAGAAGATTCACTTATATGTACCATTGGACATAGGACGTGAATTGGTGTTTAATAAGGGTATAGTTATGTAAAGGAAAGTGCTTTGGAGAGGGAACGCTTGAATCTGAATTTCGATATTGTTAAATATTTTACAACATCTATTCAAGGGCTCGTTCAATGCGTAAATAGTGTTGTGATGCGATTCTTTTAACAATTTTGTATACCTTGTTCGCCTTATTGGTTTATTAAATAGTACCTTGCTCGAGATGTATTCGCTACCGATGTTACCAGTAATAACATCAAATGTAAAGTATGAGCAAAGTAATATTCTCCTTGATGACAGCGACATTAAATTGAGGATTTAAAGTCTACTCTCGTATGGTGGTATATTTGTATAGTCACGAAGATCGTATAGGTCTCTCAATGCAAAAAGCCAGAATTGTCTTTGAATAGATTCTAGCCTTTCACTATGCACTACAAAAGCTGGGTTCCAAATTATGCAACAGTATTCTAAGATTGGTCACACTAATGGGCAGTATAAGGTTTTAGTTACCCAAAGGTTTTTGAATTCTTTTGCACGTCTTTTTATGAATCCGAGCATTTTGTTTGCCCTGGATATGATATGATCGTAGTGAAGGTCAAAGCGCATCTTACTATCAAGAATTATTCCAAGATCTGCTATGTGGTTGACCCTTTTAAGTTCCACCTTATTTAGCATGTATCTGCTATATGTTATTACGTTTTTACGGGCAAAACTTATAACGTAGCACTTATTTATATTTAAAGTAAGTTTATTTTGACTACACCACTGTTCCAGAGACAAAAGCTTATTCTATAAGAATACTGAATCCACTTCTGATCTAATGGTATAGTATAATTTTAAGTCATCTGCATATAAGAGATGCAAATCTGCATATAAGAGATGCATGCAAAACTTCAAATATGTCTGCAATAAATGTGTTGAAAAGAAGTGGGCCAAGATGGCTACCTTGAGGTACACCCGACGAGAAAACAATCTTTTTACACAAAGTACCCTGAAATTTTACATATTGGGATCTTTCACAGAGATAAGACTTGAGCCATTTCAGCACAGTACCTGATATACCAAATTTTTCTAGTTTCTTAGCTAGGATTTCGTGATCAACACGATCAAAGGCTTTACTAAAATCTGTATAGACTGCATCTATTTGGTGGCCCTTTTCCATTTTAGTAAGAATGTCTGATGCCATGATTGCAAGATTTGTGGTTGTTGATCGTCCTTTACGAAAACCATGTTGCTGCTCGTTTAAACATGGATTAGTTACGCTCGTGAGTTTGGAACATACAATTTTTTCAAATAGCTTTGGAATAGCTGACAATATTGCAATACCCCTATAATTTTCAACTGATCTCTTCTCGCCATTTGTATAAATTGGCGTAAGATGAGAGATTTCCAAAAAGTTGGGAATATACCTACCTGTATGCAAGGATTTGTTAAAAATCATATGTAACGGCGTAATTAATTGGTCTAAACATTGAACAAGTGAAATTGGTGGTATAAGGTCTGGACCTGGAGATTTATTTGAATTTAATTCTTTAATGGAATTGGTTATGTCACTCCGTGTAATATTAATTTCACAAACCAATGCCGGTCTACTAGTTATACTGGCAAATGTAGGTTTTGTGTTTAACACAAAAAGTTCGGTTTTCTAAATAGTAATTTAGAATCATATAGTCGTGATAGGGAAAGAGTTTTTTAATTGTGTATAAGAGACCAGTCTGCCACTATCAAAGGCTTGTTGAATATATAAGAATATAGCTGAGCAGAATTTTTCAGAAATTTCAAGACCATCGCGAACAGTTTTAATAATTCGATAGCATTGTTCTGGCGTGCCCCATGTTTGTGCAGTATCATGTCCCTATCATGTGCCATGTCTAAGCCCTAGTGTCTAAACATTTTGGAGAATATGTCCAGCTTGTACGGTATGACGTTAGACGATTTTCGGACTAATTAGGCTTGTTGATGCATGGCAAGTGGTTTAAGGGGAAAACTGAATTAAAAATTAGTTCAGTTCTACCATCGATATGGTCAAATTCAGGTGATTTAGAATTCTTAAAGTATTTCATTTCATTGGTTAATTCATTTTGTCTTTCCAACTGAAAGTCCAAATTTACAAAAAAATCGAGTTCTTTCTATAATTGAAATCATATGAATGCATTCACTATATTCATCACTATGAATAAATCTAATATAACCATCACTCGGGCACTATCATGTCTCATTCATGCCATCGTTTTTGAGTACAACATTCATTCATTCCACACAAAAGGACTTTAGAAAAGTCTAGTAAGCAGAGTAAGGTCACGTGCCCTTTATCGAAAGGTATTCTAATATCATCCAAGATTTTGACCCAAAACGATAACCAGACTGAAGATTTGACATTAGGCTGAATGTATTAATGTGATTGGAGATCTGCTGCGCCATTAAAGACTCACAAAGTTTTGAGATTGAGGACAACAAGCTTATAGACCGAAAGTCAGAGGGTTCGATGGCATTCGATTTTTTTGGCAATTGATATAATAGTTGCTGCCTTCCATTTTACAGGGAAACACGAGGTTGTGAAGCTATGATTAAGTATGTTAATATGTAGCTATGTTAATAAACTTAATGGATATTCCATCATTTAGCCAAACAGCGTGCGACATCCAACTCACAAACAGCGTTCAAATTAAACTGAGTGGAAAAATTAGAGGCAGACATATGCAAATTAATCGATTCTGAAGATTTAGCAGAACCCGAGCTCGAAACGAAGTAATCGTTGAGTACATTGGGATCAATTTCGCAATAACCGTTCTTTTTATTAGAAATCCCGATGCCTTTTTAATAATTCCATAGCTGTTTTGATAATAGTGAGAGACTTAACTTGGACAAATAGTACCTTTTTTTGGACGATCTAACGGCTGAATTAGCTTCATTCTTCAGTTCATTCTTCAGTTCAGTATAGTTGGATTGTCCTTCCACCTGCTGTAGGTTTTGCTTCTTTTCTTCAGAGCAATTTTGACCAAGGACGTTCAAATATTGTGCTTATAAAGAAATTCAATTTTTCATCAACTGAGCTAAAGAACCAACAATCCGTCCAGTTTATTAGAGACAAGTCAACAAACAGTTAAGCATAATCAATAGATTTGAAGTTACGAAAGGAAAAGGTGGTATCAGTAGCAACAGAAGAAAGCTCCATGTCCAGTGTACAAAAAATTAGATCATGATCTGAAACAAATGATAATTGTTCAAACAGTAATACAGAAGATAAATCGGAAACAATAAATAAATGTAGTAGATTTGGACAGACATTGTTGTCATACCGAGTTGGAGAAGTAGATTAACTATATTGAGACCCACTTGCGCCGAATTGCTGATTAAGTCCATGCAAGAATTATCATTAGCAAGCATATTCAGGTTAAAGTCACCACGGAAGACGTAATGCTGAATATCTATGGCATAGTTTGAAATTTCTCTTAGTAAAGGTTCTAGACTGCAGTTATGATTAGAATTTTGCACGCATGAGAGAAAAACTTTAGATCTGTTATAATTTGTTTAATTAATATATTCTTTCAAATCTGAAATTTTTAAAAAACTGTAATTTGCGCTGGGAGATAATTTCAAAACTGCGCGCTTGTCTAAAAAACTGTATTTTACAGTTTTAACTGTAAATATGGCAGCACTGACTATGAAGAAAATTTCAGTGAGAGTCTCATGGGTAGCTTTTTTTTTGCATTCATGTACATGTCTATTACGCACCATCGTCATCATCGTCACATGTTGTAGTTTTTGTGCGCTTGAACATGCGCGCATTCACATCCCAGCTGTTGCTTACTTGAATATTTGTGCTTCTTTGTGTCTGATACATATAAGAACTTGTGCGCTATCGCAAACACTGCCAACACAGGTGTTCTTGGTTTTAAGTGTATTTATAATTTTTCTAACAATTTAGTGGGTTTTGCTATTGTTGCTGTCAGTGGCGGATCTACATACGGCCTGAAAGGGCTTTAGCCCCCATTGGAGAATTTTTTTGCATGGGCAAATAATAAAAATAAGCCGTTTCAGCCCCCCCGTCCACCTCCCCTTGGTCTACAAAACTGATAAATTGAGTCACAGCAATAATTTCTAAAGTTCATTCTAAAGAAATTCAAACATTTAATGTCTATGTCTAATGTCTAATCTAAACTAATTGAGTTCGTAAGAAAATGGGTGGAGGTTGCGATTTGAAGAAACTATCAAGAAACTTTGTTTCAAATGACTAAGTTAACTTGACGCATGTAAATAAATAAAAACTAATAAAGAGGAACGCAGGTGTGACATACGAAGATTTGAAAAAAAAAATAATTTAAAACCTAACAAAAATGAAATACCAACAGACGAAAAACATAAGCTTTGAAGGTTTGATTAGTTGATAAATTTGATTCAGTTTTAACAAATTAGTTTTATGCTACCGACACAACAATACCTGGCATAATTTTACTTAAGGTCCCACACCTAAATTTTTTTTCCTTTTATTTTTAAAAACCTATTGATGCGATAAAATTTTGTCGGTCTCAATGGTTTGGGAGATAAAAATCGTAAAAGTTTGAAAATTCAGTGTAAAGTTTAATGTGCGTGGAAGCTAATAACACTCAGAAAAAACTCCTATGTTTTTGTGATAAAAAATTTCTCTATTTTCGATAGTAGCAATTTTCTCCATTTCAAATAAAATTTTCTTCAATTAGAATAAATTTTCACATATTCGAAGAAATTTTTCTTCACTTGTGAGAAATGAAAACATTTCATGTCTCTAATAATGCTAAGTATTTTTCACGCACTAAAAAATTCTCATTTTCAGAAAAACATTTATAGAAAATGAAAAAGTTTCTCTATTGCTGATAAATAATTCACTATGCGAAATATTTTATATATATATATTGAAATTAGTCGGCCTTGTATGTTTAATGATTTTGTTTTTTGGGCTTTGGAGTGGATGATATGGACAAATGCAATCTCATCTATAAAATTACTTTGTGATTTGCAGGTCACAAAGCAGATCTCAAAGCAAAACATGACCACAAAACAGCGCTCGCGGCCCACTGTATCCAGCATAAACACTCTCCGGACTTTGAACACACAAAAATTTTGCAACAGGAGACCATGATACGGTAGGGCCGCTGCGCTGAGTGCTCTCACGCGTCAACGAAGAGTGGATAATGAGAAGCAACATATATGTCAAAACGACGAATTTCGTAGAAATTGCAAATGAAGAAAATATTTTATGTTTCCAAGTTGCAAACAGTGCGGTCGCGGGTGTTAAATTTGTGCTAATTTGAGTGAAAATATTATAAAAAAAGTGTAATAAAAACTATAAAATGTGAAAGAAGTCTTAAAATTGCAAAAAAAAACCTGTAACAGGTTTAACCTAAAAAGAACTGCGAAACGTGAGCATAAAGAAACTCGCGATGATCAGCTGATTTTGACATCAATGTAGCTTTATTCTGCTTTCTACTCCATTCCTCTCCGTGATGACCTTACCTTATAATTCTGCCATGCAGGAGACGAACTACCAAGGAAGATACACGATAGAAATCAAGGTTGATTTATAAGGTTGTCGCAGGGCTGATCGCACTCTCTTCTCAGTACCCATAATTGTCAAAACCAGCCAATTTTGCGAATGGCTACGAAAGAAACACGGATGATAATAGAGAGCACTTGCAGATTTTCTATGAGATGTCAACTTCAATTTGACAATTATGGACACTCGCTCTCTACCTTGCGACAACCTTATAAATCAACCTTGATAGAAATGTTGCACATAATAAATACTCCAACAAACATTAGGCTAAACTACAAAACGGACACTGATAATTGAGCGCATATTTACAAACACATAATAAGACAAAAGCACAGTTGTCGATGAAGCCGCCGAACAGCTGGACGCAGCTTCAATTTTATTATATATTTTAATTTTCAATTTTAAAAAAATGTTTAAATGGTGAATATTTTTTGTGTTTGTGTGTAAAAATTAAATTTATGTAAATGTTTCAATTTTTCTAGTACCCGTAGAAGGCTTAAAATTTAAGCCGAAATATCGGACAAAATAAATATAAAAAAAATCAAGAAAATTCAATTTGTTTTTCTTATTCACGGCCAAAGCCCAAAAAACAAAATCATTTTATATATATATATATGTAGGGGTATATTAACTTTGTCATTCCGTTTGTAACGCCAAGAAGGAGGCGTGGCAGGTATAGAAAAATATATATACTTTTGATCAGCATCATCTCCTGAGTCGATTTCCATGTGTCCGTGTGTCCGTGTGTCCGTCTGTCGACACGATTACAGCCGCAATTTTAAAGCTATCGCGATGAAATTCAAAATATAAGTTTATTTTTAAATCAGGAAGATCAAGTTCGAAAATGGGCCAAATCGGATGAAAGCCACGCCTACCTCCCATAGAATCGTAAAATGTCTTTAAAATCCACAAAAATTAAAGAAATGCCTTGAAATTTGGCAGATGAGCTTGGCT
Source organism: Coremacera marginata (assembly GCA_914767935.1). Taxonomy (NCBI): domain Eukaryota; kingdom Metazoa; phylum Arthropoda; class Insecta; order Diptera; family Sciomyzidae; genus Coremacera; species Coremacera marginata. The sequence goes on along the minus strand of OU612043.1, from coordinate 233,386,539 downwards.
TTTCCGTCTTAATTCTGGTTATAAAATTTGGAAAAATCGGATGAAAACCACGCCTACCTCCCATACAAAGTGGCTTTATTTTAAAAGTAAAATCTCTTAAAAATCTGCTCAAATTAAAAAAAGTCTTGAAATTTTGCATATAGGCTTTGATATATAAAATAGACCACCACTATGATATTTGGCAAAATCGAATGAAAACCACGCCTACCCCCATACAAATTGGTTTTATTTTAAGCGTAAAATCTCTTAAAAATCCACAAAAATTAATGAAATGTCTTGAATCTTTGCACATAAGCTTTGATATATAATATGAACCATCTCAATGTTATATGGCAAAATCGGATCAAAACCACGCCTACCTCCCATACAAAGTGACGCCATCAATATAGGAAAACTTTCGTTAATATATAAAACTGAATGTCATTATGTATGTCGTGGCTAAAGACTTCGAATATACTTCAATATGGCCGCGGGGGGATATTATAGCTTCGATAACCTGCCAAAGCTCCATCCTTACTAGCTCTTATATTGACGTACGTACGGAAAAAGAAGTAGAAAGCGTGAGAGCGAGTGAATGATGTTGTGAGAAGGAAGTGTTGCATATTCTACATATTATGATGATTTTTCGTTCAATGAGATTTTTGTTGATGTTGTTTCGCCTCCCTGAATATATTCTCTTGCTATAGAATAAAAAATTCCTCTATTCCTTTTTATTTCCTCTATCCTTATTCAGATATAAGAAACTGACACCAACAGGTAGCAAATAAAGCAATAAAAAATAACAAAAATATCAGTGTTCATATCTTGAATATTTAGCGAATATTTTTTTATTCGTTCGTTCGTAGAATAATAGATGTTTTTTGTATGGGAACCCAAAGAAGGGTGGCTGATAGGGGGTAGGTGTGTTGGGAAGAAATGTTAAGGGACAAAAAATAATAGGACCAACTCATATATTTGACCCTTCTAGGAGTTCAGCTACGGCTGATGTAAACTATTTTCGACTCCTTTTGTGTTTTTTGTATGGGGATCCAAAGAAGGGTGGTACATAGGGGGTAGGTGTGTTCGGGAGAAATGTTGAGGGGCAAAAAATAATAGGATCAACTCATATATTTGACCCCTCTACGAGTTCAGCTACGGCCGATATAAACTATTTTCGACAGCTTTTGTGTTTTTGTATGGGGACCCAAAGAAGGGTGACTGATAGGAGATAGGTGAGTTGGAGAGAAATGTTGAGGGGTAATATCCACTGATTCTTTGAATGCATTTATAAAATCGTTTCTCACAAGAAATTTCTGGAATATTTATAAGGGGTCATGAAAGGTAATGGAACAACAATTATTCTAGCTGTAGCTCTTAACATATTTTTAACTAATATTTTTACAACCGAATCAATATTAATACTTTTACTTTACATACTGAACTGAGTTAAAGCAAATGTTTAACAAAAAGAAAAAACAGGATTGTAACTTCGTTAAATCAGAGATTGTAAATAATAATTATTTTTTTAATTTTCAAATCAAAATAACATAGTGAAAAAAGTTGTCTTACTGCTCTTACGAAGGTATTATTTTAACCTAACTTATTGTAGAATATCAGAAAAATGTTGCCTTTTATTTTTGCCTATAATAAATTGAAAAATTAAAAAAATTTTTAAAATACTCGATACGGTCTCAATACAGATAAATTAAATTTTTAATCGTAGTTCCAGATATACTTATCTATTTTAAAGAAAAATGTTCGCAATAAAGAAATATGTTGTATCAATATTAAAAGAATATATTAAGAAAATATATAAAAGAAAGTGTAATTTTTTTGTGAGAAATTTTAAATGCAATTTAAAGAAAAGATTGATTAAATTTAAATAAATAATTCTCTGTTTTTGGAAAAAATTGACACAAAAAAGAAAACGTTTGAATCTGTAATAAAAAAATATTCTTCTGTTAAATAGAAGGTGTCTTTATTGATGAGAAAATATTTATCTTTACCATGGAAGCATTTTTAGGGAATTGGAAAATTTAGGGAATTTTCGGGATCACATTTAGAGAAAAGTATTCTCTGTAGCAATGTCATTACCATTTTTTTCTAAATATGATGCTTTTTTTCTCATATTCCGAGAAACTTTTTTTCTGAGTGAAGGAAAAACAGTTTAATATCAGCTCCAATTAGAGTTTTTTAATGGGTATATACTATTCTTAGAATAGTATAGAAAATAGAATGGATATTTTCGTATTCGAAAAAATAAAAACTTTTTCAAAATTTCACGATTTGTATCTCTTAAATTATTTGAGACCGACCTTTCTTTACAGCATTGAATTTTGGGGCTCCAAATACACATTAAGAAAAAATAATAAAAGGCCGTGGGCCCTAAAGTAAAGTTATGGCCAATTTCCATTTCATTACCTATTGCCAGCTGAAGAGCAAAACAGTATTTGTTTAATGTTTCAGCTTGGGTTTGGAACTCAGGTTGTCCTTTGAGCCTTCCCACTGAACCATGAGCGAAGGTTTTGCGTAAGGTGAGAGTTTTGCGAAGGTTTTTTGGTAGAATTTTTTGTTTTTTATTTTGTTGCTTAAAAGTGCTTGCTATAGAAAATGAAATTCGTGAAAACTTTTCCTATATAACAGGTCATTCAATAAGTCCGTAGGATAAGTAAGAAAAAAAACAAAATTTTGATAAAACTCGATTATATTATTCAACATAGTTGCCTTCGAGGGCGATACGACGAGTATAGCGATTTTCCGATACCGATACTTTTCGATACCACTTTTTTAGTACGATTTTTCTTTCTCGTCAAAATATGCCTCAGTTTCAGCTTGGACTTGAATTTCTTTCCAGCACGTATTCTCTTGAGATCTGAAAACAGGAAAAGTCGCTGGGGGCTAAGTCTGGAGAATACAGTGGGTGGGTAAGCAATTCGAAGCCCAATTCATTCAATTTTGCCATCGTTTTCATCGATTTGTGACACGGTGCATTGTCTTGCTGAAACAACACTTTTTCTTTTGCAAATGTGGCCGTTTCTTGGCGATCGATCCAAAGTGCCTTCAATCGATCCAAAAGTGCACAGTAATAGTCGCTGTTGATGGTGGTTCCTTTTTGGAGATAGTCTATGAATATTATTCCTTTCGCATCCCAAAATACAGACACCATCACCTTACAAGCCGACTGTAAGGTTGGGTCTTTGCTCGCTTTGGACTTGGTTCGTCGACTGCTGTCCACTCAGCTGACTGTTTTTTTGGATTCTGGTGTGTAATAGTGAAGCACATTGTCACATATCGGCGATAGAATTCGATTTTATTGCGGCTTAACAGTGCCAAACACTCCTCTGAAGCATCAATTCGTTGTTGTTTTTGGTCAAATGTGAGCTCATGCGGCACCCACTTTGCACAGAGCTTTCGCATCATACCCAAATGTTCGTGTAAAATGGTAAAAACACTACCATCTGATATCTTTACAATGCCAGCTAGCTCGTGCACCTTCTATTTGCGATCGTTCATAACCAATTTGTGGATTTTTTGATGTTTTGTGGAATAACAGTCTGATTTGGGCGTCCACTGCGCTCAACATCTTTTGTGTTGGTACGAACACGTTTAAATTCAGCAATTCACTTTCTTACCATTTGTTTCGATGGAGCAGAGTCCGGATAATGTTTATCAAGCCATTGTTTGGTTTCCACTGCATTTTTTTTTATCAAAAAGCAATGATTTATCAAAACTCGAAATTCACTTTTTTTTCAATAACAATAGTTGCACACAAAATGCTATAACTCACTAATCAATTGTCAGATTGTTGTCAAATTTTGATACTTATGTTTGATGGTTGGTACTACATAAAAATCAAAGGGAAAAATCTAGTAACGCCATCTATGTGTCATCCTATGAACTTTTTTAACGTACTGTTATATAATGTTTTGAATTGAAAAAGAATTATTTTTTTATCATTTTACTTACTTACTTAGATGGCCGTGACAACCCGTGTCCGGATTTCGACCGACCTCATCAGCTCTCGCCAGGCGCCTCTGCTTTGTTCGCGCCTTCTCCAATCGGATACACCAAGTGCGGTTAGGGCTTCCTCAGCCTGGTCCATCCATCGGAGGCATGGTCTCCCTCGTCGTCGTTGACCAGCGACCCTCGCCTCGAGCACCTTTTTCGCTGGAGCTTCGTCGTCCATACGATGAACATGACCCAGCCAGCGTAGTCGCTGCACAGTTATACGCCGAACTACGTCAATGTCTCCGTAGAGCTCATACAGCTCGTGGTTTATTCGGATGCGATAGTCATCGCCGACTCGAACAGGACCGAAGATTTTGCGAAGAACTTTTCTCTCGAACACCCCCAGAGCGGCTGCGTCAGTTTGCGAAACTACCCATGCCTCAGCGCCATAAAGCAGCACAGGTAGAACGAGCGTCTTGTAGAGTGTTAGTTTTGTCGATCGAGAGAGGGCTCTGGAACTTAGTTGCTTACTGAGCCCGTAGTAGCACCTATTAGCAATTATTGTTCTTCGCTTTATCTCCAGGCTGATTTCGTTGTTAGTATTAATGGCGGTGCCAAGGTATACAAACTCCTTGACTACTTCAAAGTTATAGCTGCCGGATGAAACGTGGGAGTCTAAACGCCGAGCTCCCTTGTTTGTAGACAGCATATACTTTGTTTTACCCTCATTTATCGTCAAACCCACTTTGGCTGATTCCTTTTCGATAGCGGCGAAAGCAGCGGTAACATCTCTCTTGGTTCTGCCAACAATATCAATATCATCAGCGTAAGCAAGGAGCTGGACACCTTTATAGAAAATGGTGCCATTACGATGCACACCGGCCTTTCGTACGATCCCCTCCATGATGATGTTGAAGAGATCGCAAGACAGTGGATCGCCTTGCCTGAAACCTCTTTCGGTATTGAAGGTTTCGGAGAGGTCATTTCCTACCTTGACGGAGCTGCGTGTGTTGCTCAACGTCATTCTGCAAAGTCTAATCAACTTTGCAGGTATACCGAACTCAGACATTGTTGCGTATAGGCAATCCCTTCTCGGGCTATCGAACGCAGCTTTAAAGTCGACAAAGAGATGGTGTGTGTCAATTTGATTTTCGTGGGTTTTCTCCAGGATTTGTCGTAGCGTGAAAATCTGGTCTATGGTGGACTTGCCAGGTCGAAAGCCACACTGATAAGGTCCAATCAGTGTTTTTGTAATTGGCTTTAATCTTTCACACAGTACGCTTGAGAGAACCTTATATGCGATGGAAATAAGACTGATACCTCTATAACTTGCGCAGATTGTAGGGTCTCCTTTCTTAAGTATAGGGCACAGTACACTGAGGTTCCAATCGTCGGGCATGCTTTCTGCTAGCCATATTTTGCTGATGAGCTGATGCATGCGCCTTATCAATTCATCGCCGCCGGTTTTAAACAATTCAGCTGACAGGCCGTCAGCACCCGCTGCTTTATTGTTTTTGAGTCGCTGGATAGCAACTCGAACCTCTTCATGGCTAGGTGGTGATACTTCCACTCCGTCATCGTCGATTGGTGGCACTGCACTGTGCTCTCGATGGGCGGCATTGGTGGAATCGTCGCCATTAAGTAAATTGGAGAAGTGCTGTCTCCACAATCTAAGCACACACTGTGTATCCGTATTCAGATCTCCATTTTCGTCTCTACAAGTGGATGCTCCGTGCTTGAAACCTTGGGTTAGACGCTTAACCTGTTGATAGAATTTTCGTGTATCCTTCTTGCCCTGGTATACCTCTAGTTCCTCACGCTCACGCTTTTCCTGCTCTCTTTTCTTGCGTCTGAAAAGGCGCCTCTCTTCCTTCCTCTTTTCGTGGTAGTTTTCTCGCACGGCTCGCGTTGCAGCTGACTGCAGCGTTTTTCTGTATGCGGCGTTTTTTACTGCTGTCGCGATGCGACACTCCTGATCGTACCATTGGTTCCGAGGTTGCGGGCGCCGGAAACCAATGACTTCGTCAGCGGCAGCGCGCATGGAGTGGGATATATGCGCCCAAAGTCCGCCGGCGTCGTCGAGTCCACAGGTTGGTTGGTTGAGCTTAACCGAGAGTTGAGCGGAGTAGGCTTCGGCAGTCCGTTGTAATTGCAGCTTAGCGACATCTAGCTTTCGTTGCATTCCTGTGCGTATGTTCTTTGCATTGCATAATCGCATGCGGATCTTGGCTGCAACAAGATAATGGTCGGAGTCAATGTTGACCCCCCGAAATGTACGCACATCTAGAACACTAGAGGCATGCCTTCCGTCGATTACAATATGATCAATTTGGTTTCGCGTTTTTTGATCAGGGGACAGCCAGGTGGCCTTGTGGATGTCGAGGTGCTTAAATCTGGTGCTACTAGCTACCATGTTTCGTGCGGCGGCGAAGTCGATCAGTCTTAGACCGTTGTTCGTAGAGGTCTCGTGAAGACTGAACTGACCGACAGTGGGGCCAAAGATGCCTTCCCTTCCGACTTTCGCATTAAAATCGCCGAGGACTATTTTCACGTCATGGACCGGAAGGTGGTCATATACGTCCTCAAGACTAGCGTAGAAAGCGTCCTTGACGGCTTCGTCCTTTCCCTCCGTCGGGGCGTGCGCGCAAATAAGGCTTATGTAGAAAAATTTTGCCTTGATGCGGATCGTGGCCAATCTTTCGTTCACAGGTGTGAACCGGGAAACAAGGTGGCGTAGTTTCCGGCTAACGACGAATCCACATCCGAATTCGCGCTTCTCCGCATGGCAGCTGTAGTAGATATCGCAGTGTGCTTGTTTAGAGCAGCCTTGCCCTTTCCATCGCATTTCCTGGATGGCGGTGATGTCAGATTGTATTGTTTTGAGGGCTTCCGCCAGTTGGATAATGGCACCTTCCCTATAAAGGGTTCGGACATTCCAGGTGCATATCCGTAAATCATTGTCCGTTTTTCGTTTGCGGTGGTCGTCAACGTAATTGGGGTTCTTATCCGAGGCTGGTTTAGTTTTCATTGGGCAGCAGTAACGTGGCGGGACCCAAACCCTGCGCACATTCCATGTTTAAGGTCTATGGATCGACCCGCCGCTCAAATTAGCCGTCAAACTGACGGATGCCAGTTTGCCGTTGCCCAGGGAACACCACTTGGAGGTTTGAGTCGACTTGAGACGATTTCGACATGGATAATGCTGGCCTCGCCAGGTTGAGGCGGTCAGACACGTTGCCATGTGAAGGTTCGTCCCCTGTTCCCTGTATCATTTTAGTAGGTAAAAATTCCTCGTAAATGAACCATTTTTTGTTCATAAATGAGTTTAAAAATTAATCATAAATACTTTTTTTTTGCATTCTTAAATAGGTACAAAAGATAAAATTTTTTTTATCATATCAGTTGAAAACAATTTCTCATAAACGAACCATTTTTGTTTATAAATGAGTTCAGAAATGATTTATAAACGTTACTATTTTGTATTCTGAATGATTTAAACAAACGTCATATGAACATTTTTTACCAGTGCGAATTGATTCTTGCCATAAAAAGGGAAATGGATGTATTGCTACACGTATAAAAAACTTTTTCCCTTTTCATCTATCAACAAGTCTGTCATACCATTTGTTGCGGGTTTTTTTTTTTTGTTGTTTTAATTTCTTTTGCTTTCTTTTTTTGTTTCTTTAAGCTAGTTCTTTTTTTAATATTGTTGTTCTTTTTACTTCATAAACTGCCGTTGGTTGAGCAGAAATTATTGTGAGCCCTTCGATTTGACACAGGCGGGTTGAATAACCTCCCCTGAAACAGCGAAGCTAGCTGTGGTGGGCCGTGTCAAATACGATAACTAGGGAGCATAACACATTTCAAGATTTCTAACAAATATTATAATCAAGCCCAAATAGAAAGAAAACCACGACAATATTACATGCAAAAAAGTAATCAAATAACTTCCCTGTTAATTATATTTCACACATAATTTGAAAGTTTGTTAAATTGGAAAACAATCACGTTTTTTCTCCTTTAAACAAAACAATTTTAATTTTTGAGAGGCAGTTTAGTCCGACGAATGATACAAAAAGGGTTCATTTATAAGTGCCTCTATCCGAAAATATTCATAAATGAATTCAAAAACGGCAATTTTGGTTCACTGGTTTGTAGTCATACACTTTATTCTAGTTGTTTGATTTGAAACAACTTTCTTTTTATACAGGCTGTTCCGCAATTAAGTGCAACTATTTACTCGTGTGAAGATGAAATTACTCGGTTGAAACTACCAAATTTCCACTTGGAGTGCAAATTTCTCAGAATTTTCCGTAATAAATGAAATTTGTTTTTAAAATCAATTTTGTAATTTATTCAATTCTCTTTCCAATGACACCAAAAACATAAACATATCTTAAAAAATAAAAAAGTTGGCTGTACTAAAAAAATTATACTTATTAGAAATTTATGATAAATAATGACATTACAATTAGTTATGCAGTCATTGTTTTCTAATAAGTATAATTTTTTTAGAACAGCCAACTTTTTATTTTTTGAGATATGTTTATAGTTTTGGTGTCGTTGGAAAGAAAATTGAATAAATTACAAAATTGATCCCAAAAAAAACATGTAATTTATTACGCGAAATTCTGAGAAATTTGCACACAAAATTTAAATTTAATTTAGTTCAAAATTTAGTTAAATTTAGCACAGCTCGGTAACGGTTAAGTCGATGGGGTTTGTTGATATACCGTTAGAAAGGTGATTTTATTGCCTTTGCAATGAGCTTCCAAACTAAGTTTTGTGTATATTAGTTTTCCTGCTAGAAACATTAACGTAAACCAAAGTCTTGAAATATTAATTAACCCTGTAGCTCCTAAGAATGTGAAAATAGACCCCCCTTTCCGATATGATTTTTGCTCAGTTCGACATAAACTTTCACCCTATATAACTAGGTATATTATTAGCTGAAAAATAATAAAATAGCGTAAAAAGTAAAAAAATACTAAAAATCCCATTATTAATTAAAAATAAAAGTATTTTACATGTAAAAATTGTGTAGGCAGTTTTTAAAAAATTCATTTATAACAGAGCGTTGATTATCTAACTTGAAATTTTGAGAATGCATTGAAAAATAATGCCTCAATACGACAATGTTTTCAAAACGCCAATATAAATGAAATATTTAGTGGTCAAAAAATTTAAAATTGTTCAAAAAAGTGTTGGTAAAACTGTGCTAGCATTTTTTTGTAGAATTAACGGTTTTAAAGATATAGCTGTAGTTGTTTTACTACATGTCCGAATGACAAATTTTGTTTTTTTTTTTTTTAATTTTTCACTGTATAACTTGCACAAAAAAAAAATTATAAAGAATGTATGCAAATATTTCAAATTTTTTTTTAATACTATCGACGTGCAAGGTAAAAAATTTTTATAAAAATGGTAGTTTCGAAAAGCGTCCGCTTTGACTTGGAATTTTTTTTTTTTTCTATCTCGGCACTGCCCCCCTCTGGCGAATTGTAGATACGCCACTGGTTGCTGTAGTCTTCAAATAATTTTTTAAAGTTCACATATGATCTAAAAAAAGATGCTTACGTACGAAAAATTCAAATCGTCGGTGCGCGTGCAATACCGAGTATCCGCCACTTGCGCGTACACACGGTGATAGTTAAATTTTACAGGAGTGCAGAAAAATTTGTTTGTGTTTCGGCCGACCTCATCAGCTCTCGCCAGTTGCTGAACTACGTCAATGTCTTCGTAGAGTTCATACAGATCGTGGTTCATTCGGATGCGATAGTCATCGCCGACTCGAACAGGTCCGAAGATTTTGCGAAGAACTTTTCTCTCGAACACCCCCAGAGCAGTTGCGTCAGTTTGCGAAACTACCCATGCGTCAGCGCCATAAAGCAGCACAGGTAGAATGAGCGTCTTGTAGAGTATTAGTTTTGTCATCGAGAGAGGGCTCTGGAACTTAGTAGCTTACTGAGCCCGTAGTAGCACCTATTAGCAATTAATTATTGTTCTTCGCTTTATCTCCAGGCTGATTTTGTTGTTGTTATTAATGACGGTGCCAAGGTATACAAACTCCTTGACTACTTCAAAGTTATAACTGATGAAACGTGGGAGTCTAGACGCCGCGCTCCCTTGTTTGTAGACAGCATATACTTTGTTTTACCCTCATTTATCGTCACACCCACTTTGGCTGATTCCTTTTCGATAGCGGTGAAAGCTATCAATATCATCAGCGTACGTAAGAAGCTGGACATTGAACTGATATTTTTGAATCAGGATTGCAATGAGTTAAAACTCAAGAGCTCATTGTATATACTCATTGTAGTAAAGGGTGATTTTTTAAGAGCTTGATAACTTTTTTTTTAAAAAAAACGCATAAAATTTGCAAAATCTCATCGGTTCTTTATTTGAAACGTTAGATTGGTCCATGACATTTACTTTTTGAAGATAATTTCATTTAAATGTTGACCGCGGCTGCGTCTTAGGTGGTCCATTCGGAAAGTCCAATTTTGGGCAACTTTTTCGAGCATTTCGGCCGGAATAGCCCGAATTTCTTCGGAAATGTTTTCTTCCAAAGCTGGAATAGTTGCTGGCTTATTTCTGTAGACTTTAGACTTGACGTAGCCCCACAAAAAATAGTCTAAAGGCGTCAAATCGCATGATCTTGGTGGCCAACTTACCGGTCCATTTCTTGAGATTAATTGTTCTCCGAAGTTTTCCCTCAAGATGGCCATAGAATCGCGAGCTGTGTGGCATGTAGCGCCATCTTGTTGAAACCACATGTCAACCAAGTTCAGTTCTTCCATTTTTGGCAACAAAAAGTTTGTTAGCATCGAACGATAGCGATCGCCATTCACCGTAACGTTGCGTCCAACAGCATCTTTGAAAAAATACGGTCCAATGATTCCACCAGCGTACAAACCACACCAAACAGTGCATTTTTCGGGATGCATGGCCAGTTCTTGAACGGCTTCTGGTTGCTCTTCACTCCAAATGCGGCAATTTTGCTTATTTACGTAGCCATTCAACCAGAAATGAGCCTCATCGCTGAACAAAATTTGTCGATAAAAAAGCGGATTTTCTGCCAACTTTTCTAGGGCCCATTCACTGAAAATTCGACGTTGTGGCAGATCGTTCGGCTTCAGTTCTTGCACGAGCTGTATTTTATACGGTTTTACACCAAGATCTTTGCGTAAAACCTTCCATGTGGTCGAATAACACAAACCCAATTGCTGCGAACGGCGACGAATCGACATTTCACGGTCTTCAGCAACACTCTCAGAAACAGACGCAATATTCTCTTCTGTACGCACTGTACGCATTCGTGTGGTTGGTTTAATGTCCAATAAAGTAAACTGAGTGCGAAACTTGGTCACAATCGCATTAATTGTTTGCTCACTTGGTCGATTATGTAGACCATAAATCGGACGTAAAGCGCGAGACACATTTCGAACCGAACACTGATTTTGGTAATAAAATTCAATGATTTGCAAGCGTTGCTCGTTAGTAAGTCTATTCATGATGAAATGTCAAAGCATACTGAGCATCTTTCTCTTTGACACCATGTCTGAAATCCCACGTGATCTGTCAAATACTAATGCATGAAAATCATAACCTCAAAAAAATCACCCTTTATATACTCATTGGGTGAACGTTTTCTCATTTGTTTTCATCAACAAATGAAATCCATGGAGAGACGCTATCAGGGATCCTGGAATTCAAATATGATGGGCGATTATATTTGGTTTCTCATTAGAGAAACTGATTCTGAATATAATCGAAAAAAAGGGAAAAAATCTGAACTTATTTTATCGCTTTCTAATTCAACATCTGTATCTTATTTCTTTTCCTATTTAAGTCAATATTTTTTTTTTTTGTACTATTTTTATTCTGTACTTTTTAAGGATTTATGTAGATATATAATATTTCGTTAAAAATAAAAGTTTTTAATTTAAAATTAATTTCAGATGTGTTTATATTAAATTAACCGGCATTTAATGAAAAAAATCATAAAAAAGTAGAATATCGGTACCTTCACTCAATGGTCTATAACTTCATTATTCTACCATGAATTTTCCTCAAAGGCAGTGTGTTTTTTTTTTCAAAGAACATCTTTACGTAAAAAATGATAAACTGAAATTTTTTTTGAGATTTCGATTTTTTTTTAGATTTTTAAAACATTATTCGACTTGGTTTTTTTTTTCAGAAGACAAAATTCGCCGATTTCTTCTAATTCCAATTTACTGAGCCAAATGACAAAGTTTGTTCTAAGCATTTGTAGGTAATTTAATTGTCTTGATTTAAGTTTTTTTTTTTAAATTGGCTAATTCGTTTACGAGATAAGTTGCTATTTATGACACTACATCCTGGAAAAAGGGGGAATTTTTTCAAAAGATCATATCTCAAAAACGTATCCATAGAAAATTTTTTATTGTGATATTTAGTGAAAAAATTAGTGGCATGTGGATCACAAAATGGGTGGCGCCTAGTGTAGTTGGACGCGGCAGGGACGATATATGGAAAACAATCATAAAACATTTTATTCCTTGAAATAAGTTTGTTGGACGATATAAAACTGCGTAAAATTCACCTTATTTGCTAATCTATTTTCTTTTTCGATATGCTGTCACCACAAGAATTTTTACAAACTCTATCAGTATTGTAAAAAACCACCTGTTTGTTATTAAGTCTTCTTAAAACTACGTCAACCTAAAGTTTGTCAAAACACGTTTAAATTGCATAAGCTAGAACTAAAAACAAATAGTAGATCATTAAACGAAAAGAGAAAAAGAATTTTTGAAAAGAGAAAATTTTCGAAAGAGAAAACAAGTTAAAAATTTTATGGAAGTCAAAGCAAATACAAAATCGCTTATAAATAGTGAAGCAAAGACATAAAATATCATAGCAACTCAATCTTCAGTCGTTGAAGAAGTCGTAAAATAATTAAAAACAATTAGAAAGATGAAATTCAATACTTACAGTATTTCTACCATTTTGGCAATTTTCTTTATTGTTATCGAATACAATGGAATACAATCCTTCGTTATTATTCCAACAACTCATGCTGATGAAATGGTAGACTCTTTGGCTAACCAGGATATTCACCTTATGGTTAGGGCTATGAATGCAGTTTTTATTGCAAAGGAAGTTCTAACAATTGATTCAAATGCTGGCGCTGTTGGAACAGCTGACGATGCTGCTTTTATTGCTGTTGCTAAAGTTGCTGCTCAAGCTGTCTATAACGCTATGATGGATTTTGATGACTTTAATAATGTGCTATCCACATACGCATTGGGTCTACAAGAAATATTCGATGATAAATAATATAATAATAACAAATTTGTATCAACTGGAGTGACTCAAAAGCAATATTAAAAAACAATGACTTCAAAAGAATCCGGAAGCATACATTTTATTGTATGTCTATTATTAGGTTGGTTTCTTTTGACAAACTAATGATATTTTTTAACAATAATAACAAAAATAAATTTTGGTGTATCATAATCCATTCATTCTCGTTTGTTCCTCCGAGTTTTAGCAAATTACACAGTTTCTTAAAAAAAAAAATAATATAAAAAACAAAATTTTAAAAAAGAAGCTTTTATTTAAAGCCAAAACGTGAACTAAACAGAAAAAATTAATTGCAGTGGCATTTGTCATATATGTATATAGTAGGTACATTCTAGATTCAGAAGAACCTCTCCCTTGGTTACCCATCATCATAATAAAAGCGTACGTAAATAGGTAACTTCTAGGGACGTTTACAAATTTAGAAATTTTCAAAATGTAAAATATACAAGTTTACTACACAATATCAGTGGAATTGAATCTTTTAGTAGGAAACCGCGATCCATTACGCAGGTTTACTGCACAATATCAGTGGCTTAAGCTTATAAAATTTAAATGTATCAGGTTGGCAACTAAGTAATTGCGGATTTTTTTTAGATAATAAAAGACAATTTTTTCATTGAACAAAATAACTTTATTCTGTAATGTATTGCCCATTTTGAGCAATGACCTTTTGCCATCTTTCAGGCAGCATCATAATTCCACGTTCATAAAACTTCTGGTTTTTATCAGCAAAAAACTGAACCAGGTACGATTTGGAATCATCATTATTATTGAAATTTTTAGCATTCAAGGAGTTTTGCAAAGATCGAAATAAAAACTAATCAGATGGTGCAAGGTCAGGACTATATGGTGGATGTGGCAAAACATCCCAACCAAGCTCCAATAATTTTTGCCGAGTGACCAAAGATGTGTGTGGCCTTGCATTGTCATGGTGGAATACAACACCTTTTCGATTTGTGAATTCGGGCCGCTTTTCTTCAACTGCATTGTTCAATTTTGTTAGTTGTTCAATGTAGGCATCTGAATTGATCGTTCGTTTGGCTGGTAAAAGTTCAAAGTAGACAATTCCTTTGTAATCCCACCAAACTGGTAACATAACTTTCTTTTGATGAATAACAGCGTTTTATGTTGTTTGAGCTGGTTCACCTGGCTTGCTCCACGATCATTTCCGATTGACATTGTTGTAAACAACCCATTTTTCATCACCAGTTATCAATCGTTTTAAAAATGAATCATTTTTATTACGTTTCTTTAACAAATCGCAGATGTTAATGCGTTGTGTTAAATGATTTTCTTTCAGTTCATGAGGAACCCATACATCGAGTTTTCGTACATAGCAAAATTGTTTTAAGCGATTTTCAATGCATGTACAGTGAATCAAAAAAGTTTAAATACACATATAATTCAAAACTTAAACCATTCTAAAATGGTTTTATTTTTTTTTTTTTACTTTTTTTCTGCTTAATACCTAGACAAATTATCACTTTATTTGAACGCATAATGCAAATCCCGTTATTTTTTCGCGCCACTGCATATGTGTGACGAAAGCGAAAAACCCCAAAAAAATATGTCAAAAAAGTTTACATACACATTTTCCAGTTAGCATTGTTGTTGCTAATGTAACGTTAATTGCTGTTTCTTCTTCACACTGTTCGTTGATCATGAATAGAAGCATTGCAATTATTAGCATTTTTTGAAGTTCAATTGCAATTTTCAGTTCAAAGTGAGAAGAAGATCGCTATAATGGGTCGCGGTAAGGAAATTCCGTTAGAAGCGCGCAAAATGATACTCATGTTATATCTTGAAAATAAATCATTACGGGAAATTGGTAAAATAATTGGAAGATCCCATGCTAGTGTTCAAACTGTGATAAGATCGTACACAAATAACGGCAATTTGCAAACTAAGCAACGATCGGGCAGACCAAGGATTTTAACGCCACGCGAAGAACGCGACGTCGTCGCCGCAGTTCGGAAAAATTCTAAAATTTCTGCAGTGAATTTAACACAGAACATAGCTGAGTGTACGCAAAAACCAATTAATCCCCAAACAATAAGAAATACACTGTACAGAGCTGTGTTTCATGGTCGCGTGGCACGTCGTAAGCCTTTCATATCCAAAGTCAACAAAAGAAAGAGGTTGGATTTTGCTAAGCAGCACTTACAGAAGCCGGATTCATTTTGGGAAAATGCTGTGTTTAGCGATGAATCGAAGTACAACATATTTGGTTCGGATGGAGCTGGAAAAGTGTGGAGAAAGGCCAATATGGAGATGAAAGAAAACAACCTTATACCAACGGTTAAGCATGGTGGCGGAAATGTAATGGTTTGGGGGTGTATGGCCGCATCCGGAGCTGGAGAACTGGTGTTTATTAGTGACAAAATGGACAAGCATGTTTATCTGAACATCCTCAAAAACCATTTGCGTGCAAGTATTCAAAAACTGGGTCTTAATAGCAGGAATTTTTTTTTCCAGCAAGACAACGACCCAAAACATACGTCTTATCTTGTCCGCGAATGACTGATATATAATTGTAAGCAGCTTCATACACCTCCACAATCACCAGACATCAATCCCATTGAGCATATCTGGGACTTGTTGGAGAAAAGGATCCGAAAACATCAGATATCGTCAACGGAAACTCTGAAAACCGCTTTATTGACTGAGTGGGCTTAAATAACTGAAAATGACACTAATGTTTTAGTCAAAAGTATGCGCAGGCGTCTAGAAGCGATTATAGCAGCCAAAGGAGGGCCAACGAAATATTAAGTTAATAAAAAATTATGTTTTCCTACCAACAATCACTAGAGATCTCTTAAGCGTATGTAAACTTTTTTGATGTAAGTTTATGACTTTTTTTAATGTCTTATTGAATTACTTCCTTTCGTTTTGAAAAAACATTTACTTTTTTAAGTTAAATTAATGTGCATATGTGCATAATTTGAAATAAAACTCACATTTAAAATATTTTTGTTTAATTTAATACGATAAATAGGTAATAATACCATAGAATTGTGGTGTATGTAAACTTTTTTGATTCACTGTATGTGATACATGAAGCTTCTCTGCAATCTCACGTGTTGTACTGTGACGATCCCAATCGATTATTGCTATGATTTGGTCGTCATCAATTTTAACTAGACGACCAGAGCGTTTTTCATCTTTGAGTGAAAAATCATCAGAACGAAATTTGGCAAACCAATTTTGACACTGCCGTTCTTTTAAAGCTTCGTCACCATAAACTGCACATAACTTTTTGTGAGCTTGCGATGCGTTTTTTCCTTTCCGGAAATAAAAAAGCAAAATATGACGAAAATGTTCGTTTTGATTTTCCATTTTTCTACAGACGCCAAACAAAAACTACACAACCGATAAAAAAAAATTTTTTTACTGATTGACAGTTGAAGTACCAACTATCAAATAACAAAATGTATTTGACATTTCAATTACGTCAGCAAACGTAAAAATTCAACTAAAGCCATCTATGAGTGAAATCCGCAACTACTTAGTTGCCAACTTAGTACTTTACATTTTGAAAGAGGTTCTTCTGAATCAAGAATATACCTACAATATACATATATGATAAATGTCACTGGAATTTATTTTTTCTTTTTAGTTCACGTTTTTCAACATTTTTTATTTTGAAAGCCTTACGTATAGCATTATACTTTTTTAGACCATTAACCTGAACGGTACATATTAACATTATTTATACCATTTACATTATTTATTGCATTATATACTATATTATGATATAGCATTTTTATTGATTTGTGGGCAGTAATAGAAGGTGTGGCCAAATTTAAACCCCTATCTCCTACTTGATGTTAATGTGCTGCCAAATTTTCAGCTGAATCGGCCTAGTAGCTTTGGAGATATATCATTTTTATTGATTTGTGGGCGGTAAAAGAGGGTGTGGCAACATTTTTTTTCATAATATTGCATTGTCACCGGACTTGCACATGTATGCTAAATTTCAGCTTAATCGGAGACCCACAGCTGTCGAAAAATTGTTTGCTAGATTTGCGGACATACATACATATATACATATATACGAACGAAGCAAGTTAAATAGAAGCTTATAATAATCTTCGATTTATATGTCGTTGGGTGTCCCAAAACGTTGAAGTTGTTTTTTTATTTTTTGTGTGATTTATCTCTTAATTTGTTCGTATGATGTTGAAATAAATGTAAATTAAATTTGGCTGCCTATTTGCATCGATACATGTCAGTACTATGGTGATATGGGAAAAAGTCAATGAGTATATATATATATACTATATATATATACTATATATATATACTATATACTATATATATTAGGGCGGGTCGATTTAAAAATCGCTCAATGCTCTGTGAAAATCGTATTCTAGGGATCAAAATAAGAAACTTTGCCGAAGGAACCATACCTCTAAAACGAATTCTGATGTCCCCCAATTTGGGTCGAACTTTTGGGTAGGGGCACCGTCAGTGCATATTCCAATTAATGCATCCAGTGATGTATTTTTATCGTTGAAAAAATCATTTAATTTGGTTGTTTTGTATTCAGCGGTTTCATGTTCCAGTCTTACGTAACCAATCAATTCAGAATTGGGTTCTCTCAAAATAACAAGATGAGGTTCTTTTACCATCCTAGTATGATACTTCTCATCAACTTTAGCAGTCGTTAAAGTATCATCTTTTCTGCCATCGAATGAAAACGCTAACAAATTGGTATGATCTAACCGTTTGCGAACCACTTCTTGTCTGCATTTCTCTTTTTCTCTGCGAACTTTCAATTTATCCATGATGAGAGGTTTGCCATGCTTATCTTTCATTTTAAAATCTTGGAAAAGAGCGGTTCCCAGTGCCGATGCTACTCTATCAGGCACACCAAATCTGTCACATACCAAGGCAAAGTTAAAACAATCGTATCTCTCTGTGTATTGTGAACTTGTGCTTCTATTCATATCTTCTTGAACCGGTGGCGGTGCGTATGTTGAATCATCGGGATCTTGGTATGTTGGCATTGATGACATAGACGTTGCTCCTTGCTCTTCAGTTTCCATCACAACTGCATCCATTGTTAGTCTTTTCTGATTATGTTGATCGTGCATGAACTCTTTGAGGCGTTCGGGAACACAGCCGCATTCACATGGAGCTGCCTTCAAATCGCATTTACATGTTCCAATGTAAAAAATTGTTTCCAGAGATTTTACATACTCTGTAAATTGTTGGGTTTTGTTTCTTCTCTTGATTTGCTCTTGATACTTGTCAAGCAATTTATTCAATTTATTAAATACACTTTTTTTCAGCATTATTTCCATACCAAGTTTTTCCCAAATTCCATTCAACTTATCTTGTACTTGAATAGTGAATGATTTATGGGAAAACTTTTTTTGTTCTGTTTTAGCACGTTCGCTTAAGTAAAAATAATATCTCAAGATATCCAGATGGGTTGGTAAATTAAGATCAGTCAAATCGGTAGACACACCAAAAACAGTAACATCGTGCTTGGGTATATGACTCATTGGGTTTTCGATAGTTGTTGTTGCTTCATCTTGCGGTGTAGAGGTATTCATTGAGTATTCATTGTAAACTTTTTGATTTGGAATGGTCATCTTCACTTATTTTTTTTTTAAATGTTTTTTTATCTGAAATTAGCACTTCACACCTTGAGTTCTTCACAACAACTTAATGCATTCACAAAAACTGTTGCGTTATATATGGTCTACGAGACGAGGTAATAAGAATGAAATGGTAATTTCAATTCTACCTGCTGTGTCTTGTGGTGGCTTAAAAACGCACACAAGCAATTTTAGGATCTGCAATTGTGTCACAGTGATACCTTAATTTTTTAAAAGGGTTGCGGTGCATTCCAGTGATACCTTAATTGTAAAAATGGTTGCATAAAACGCGCATTTCTTAAGAAGGTGCCATAAAATACCCACAAAAAGGGTTGTAAAAACAACCTTCATTTCTTAAGTAGGTGCTATAAAAAAACTACACAAGTAAGTTTACGACATGGAGCTGTGTCTTGTGGTGCCTTAAAAAACGCACTTTGCAATTTTCCGATTTGCAATTGTGTCACAGTGATACCTTCATTTTTTGAAAGGGTTGAATATATTTCTAAAGAGAAAAAAAACTCCAAAAAGAAAAAAACATAGGCATTTCGCTGATTTTTTCATGTAAAGTGCCAAAACTGGCGATTTTTTGAAATGTTTGGAACCCAAGGGGGTTCCAGGGGGTGTGCCACTGGCATGGGTCGGGCCTCCAAAGTTAGTGGGGGTCGGTCATACATTTGGACTCGATTGGAGCACTCTAAATGGGTCAAAGTGGGATTTTTCAAAATTTTCCCCTACCCAAAAGTTCGACCCAAATTGGGGGACATCAGAATTCGTTTTAGAGGTATGGTTCCTTCGGCAAAGTTTCTTATTTTGGTCCCTAGAATACGACTTTCACAGAGCAATGGGCGATTTTTTTGCCTCCCCACAAATCGACCCGGCCTAATATATATACTCATTGGTACCTATTTGAAAATTTAGAGTTTGAGTATTTTTACGAAAAAAACCCCAAAAATCCAAAATGCAAATAAAAAAAAAACTAATAAGGAATGCAGCTTTTGCAGGGTACGAAGCTAAAATACCCCCCCGCAGCCGTATTGTATTATATGCACAGTCTTTAGCCGTCTTAAAAATGTTTTTGCATAATCTGCAAAAATATTTGTGTCATGCGCTTAATTTTATTTTACCCTTAGCTGCCACATAGAGTAATTTGTGGACTGCTCATTATATTAAAGAATATATGTATGTGCAAATTTGATTGGTAGTATGTGCAGATTCATACCAACGGTGTAAAATAATTTCGCTCAATATTAAAATGCCACACCACCTTTTCAATTTCGCCCAAATTTCTTGACTACTGACTGCTCATTATTCCAAAGAATATGGAAAATTTGGAAGAAGTCGGGCAAAGGCAATAGGAGAAAGAACTTGATTTAAATTAAAGTGGCACGCCCTTGTCTAATTCCGCCCAATTTTTTGGACTAATCACTGCTCATTATTCCAAAGAATATATTTGCGAAATTTGGTTGAAGTCACAAAAATGGTGTAGAAGAAGTTTGATTAGAATTAAATTGACACGCCCCTTGTCCAATCCCACCCACTTCTGTGTTCTTAAAACTTCTCATTATACTAAAGAACATATGTGCGAATTTTGGTTAAAATCGGAGAAACGGTGCAGATGGAAATTTATTAAAAATAAAGTGCCACTCCCCTGTCTAGTACGCCCACTTTTATGAACTGCAGACTGATTCTTATGCCAAATAATATGTGAGCAAAATTTGGTTTAAGTTGGAAAAACGGTGTAGAGGGAATTCGATTATAATTAAATTGACATGCCCCTTGTCCAATCCCACCCACTTTTGTAGGCTTAAAACTTCTCATTATACTAAAGAATATATGTAGGAAATTTGGTTGAAATCGGACAAACGGTGTAGATAGAGCAAGTCTAAAAGGCGGTACTAGTCCCCCTGTCTAGTACCGCCCAATTTTATAAACTTAAGATTGCTCAAATTACCAAGGAGTATGTGTGAAAAATTTGGTTAAAGTCCGATACACGGTGTAACAGAAGTTCGATTAAAAGTAAAATGACACTTTTCTAATGTAAAAACTCCATATTATACCGAAGAATAAGGTATGTTTCATAAATATAACGCCACTGCGAAATTTGAAATGTTTTTGTAACGGCCAGTTTTAACAAGAGATAATGTTTTGCGAATTTGGTAATCTATGCACAACAACAATTGTGAGCAAAAGTGAACTCTTTTCTAATAACGGTCATTGTTTATTGCTTAATATCACTTTTGATGCTGTCTCATATTTATAACGCCATTTCAAAATTTTTAATAAAAACGATTTTTATTGAATTTCTAAAAAAAATATATTAATCTACTGTTCCATTGGCTCCAATAATATTGTAAATGCGATTTGGCATACTTGCAATTCATTTTTTTAATGTGCTTGAATCAATTTTACTCCATTCTTCGAAAAATACTGATTTCCGTTCTTTCACGTTGCCAAATTGTATGTTATTTTTATACACCTGGCGTATAAGTACTCCCCATAAATTCTCGATAGGATTACAATCTGAAGAGTACACCGGCTACTCCAATGTTATTGGCCTGGAACCATCTCGATTTACGTAGATTGCCGCATTATCTTGCTGGAAAATTAGTTGTGTCTGTCCGTTTTTTTCCAAAAGTGGAGTCAAACTGCTCTTCAGCACACGAGTGTAGTCAGCGCTCTTCATGCTTGAACTTTCAATTTCAGAAAAACCACCCCACAACATCACTTTCTCTCCACTAAAACTTCTTTTTGAAAACGGAAGTGGAAGCGGAATGTCAAAATGCATCCTGGCCATAAAGATTCCATTTTATCTCATCGGAAAAAATTACATGTCAAAATTAAACTTCAACGTGGGACCCTTTTTTAAAACATTATTGAAAAGCTGACTGGTAGTCAATTTGTTCCTATGTTCCTTCTTGCAAATTCCACGCTCATTCTCTTATGTTTGCTAGCAAGAGCAGAAACACACTTCATAACTTCACTACGGATATGTTTACACTGATGTGGCACTCTCCATACCGGTGTTCGGGAAACTTTTTCAGCAACAAAACTCCGCAACTCTTTTAAACTGTGTGTATTGTTGCTCGCAGCTCGGATTATTTTCCGCTGATCGCGGTAAGAGGTTTTTTTTTTGCCCGAAGATTTTGTTTTGCCGTTATTTTAAGGTTTGTTAAAAAAATGTTGAATCACTCTATGGCTGCGATTAATTCTACGCCCGATTTCCTGAATTCCATAGCCTTCTTCTTTAAGAATTTTTATTTTTTCCCCATTTTTTCGCAAGTATGTTGGGTTGCACGAACTATTCCGGTCTAAATTTTTTTCTATTTTTAAGGTCTTGAAAACTAACTACACAATTTTATTAATCTCTACACTTCAAACGCAGCAGATGGAATAATTGCAAGTGGCGTTATAAATATGAAACGGCATTAAAAGTAATATTTAGCAATAAACAATGTACTGTTATGAGAATAGACTTTGGTCTTACTTGTGCATAGATGACCAAATTCGCAAAACATTCTCTTTTGTTTAAGCTGGCCGTTACAAAAATATTTAAGATTTCGAAGTGGCGTTATATATATGAAACGCACCTTATATGTATGGGTTGGATAAGCGATGTGGGCGTAATTTGGGTAAATACAGGCCCGATGTCATTAAATTTTATACATTTACGAAAGTTTTTCTATTTTGATGACTTCATTTTGTATGGGAGGTAGGCGTGGCTTCCATACGATTTTGCCAAATATAGAGATATTTTATGTTATATGTCAGAGCTTATGTGCAAAATTTTAAGAAATTTCTTTAATTTTTGTGAATATTTTAAAAGATTTTACGTTTAGAATAAAGTTACTTTGTATGGGAAGTAGGCGTGGTTTTCATCCGATTTTGCCAAATAGCATAGTGATTTGAATTTCAACACATTTCATTAGTTTTGGTGGATTTTTAAGAGCTTTTACTGTTTAGATAAAGTCACTTTGTATGGGAGGTAGGCGTGGTTTTCATCCGATTTGGCTCATTCTCTAACTTGATCTTCATTCTTTAAAGAGAAGCTTATATTTTTAATTTAATCGCGATAACTTTAAAATTACGGCTGTAATCGTGATCACAGACGGGCAGACAGACGGACACTCGTAAATCGACTCCGGAAGTGATGCGAATCAAAAATATATTTACTTTTCTATACCTGCCCCGCCTACTTATTGGAGTTACAAACGGAATGACAATGTTATTATACCCCTTACGCAGTTCGCGTTAGTGTATAGAAATAGCGTGGATGGCTTAAGCAATATCTTGAGCTTTTTTAAGAAAACTATAAAACGAAATTCGGGAAAAATGATACCTGTTGACTTTTTTTCAAAAATATCAAAAGTACACATTTTAGCATTTCGATTAAAAAAAAGTTATAAAAAATTTCTCACTCGTAAGTTTAATAATTCTGGAAAAATCTTTCCGATTTACCAATATACCGTTTATCCAATCGGTTTCTTTTAGGTTGGTTTAGGTATTTTAACGGAAAAGTGCCAAATAGCCTATAAATGCTCTTTATTCTTAACACTTTGGCCTAATTTCATTAATTTACCCGTTAACTATATTTCTGCTCATTTAGAGTACGACAACCCGTAACGACATTCATCGAAACATGCTCAATTAAGTTACGTAGAAACCTCGTGCCAATATGGGCAGAAATTTAGTTTTCGTATGTATTGAAAAATTTCGTAAGTGTTGAAAAATGAGATAATTTTTGTTTAAAAATGAGATAATTTTTTAACTTATGGGGATTCTTCGTTATTTTACCTAACTCCAACCTAAATCAAACGGATAATACGATTTCGAAAAATTCAAAACAAAATTATAAATACAGTTATTGTGAAACTATTAAAAAAAAAATCACTGCCTACTTTCAGGCTTCCTACTTTCATACAGTATTTCAGCTGCAAGGCAGCTTAGTTTTTAGAATTATAAAATTTTTATATATATTCATTGTTTTGTTATGGCTTCATTTTGTATTCCTATCCGATCAATCGCTTCGTTCAAAACAGTGTTCGTTCGTGTTTTTGAAATTTGTAATTCGAACAGAATCAAACAACGATAACAGCTGATCAGCCCACGAACGATGCCGTAGTACAGTTACATATTTGCAATATATATTTCTAACGAGCACTGAAACCACGAATCTAAATGTCAAAATCAAACGAACACTTTTATGCTATCGTTGTGGTTGCAAACGTTAAAACAATGGTTAAATATTAAAAATTTTGAACCTAAAGGTAAATAAATTATGAAATATATAAATATATACAGTGTTTGAAGGCTGTGAAGCACTTGAAATACATAAAATAAAAATAAAAACTGTAATAGCTGCATACATTTTATATTGTTATGTCAAAAGCAAACACACAATCACTGAAAACAATAATAATGAAAAGCAAGTCCGCAAACCACTTAATTGCTCAAAGTTTATTTATTGAATACACAAACCGGACAAAACCAAAAAGCACTGCCAACATATAAGAAACGAAGCAACATGTTAAAAACATCTCTAACAAAATATAGAAAACTTCCCTTGTGTTTGATATGGCAGTGCCACATTTGACAACTGCTTGTGTATAACAGTTTGAGTGTACATATCAAACAAAAGCTTGACGAATGAGCCGATAACGATAAGCTTTGTTCGGAATACATATTTCCGCTTGAATTCAACATCGTTCGCATAGCCATCGTTCGTTGAATGCTTCGTTAGGAATACAAAATAAGGCTATTAATCTTCTTTTAACACATATGGATTAACAAATCTAATAAAATTGACCAAAGGTTGTTAGTTTTAAGGTTTTTTTTTTTAAAGAAACACAAAATGTGTAGAACGGCGAGCAGAAACTTACAGTTGAGTCAGACTTATAGCCTTATATAGTGTTTGACACTAGGGAAGTTTTCTGTATTTTGTCTACTTACTTCAAAGATGTTTTTAATATAATATAATAATAATAATATAATATAATAATAAAAATAATTTGTGTTGCAAATCATTTCATTTTGCTTTTCTTATAAAACTGTTGCTTTTCATTTCATTTTGCTTTTCTTACAAAACTTTTTCATTTAATTTCATTTGAATTTTTTTTTTTTTTTTGTCTAAACCAACGCTCAGAGGATGCCCCCTTTAAATGCGAAAGCATTGCGTTAATTCGGAAGACGGGTGATAGTTAGTTGGAGGGTGGAAAGATGGAGTAGTGACGGTGAAGATTTGCTTTAAACTGACACAGATCAAAACTGCCGGGGAACACGCTCACAGGGAGATTATTCCACAATCTTACCGTGCGACCAAAAAACGAATTATCTCGGTAATGCGTGGTTCTATTGGGCACCGATGCAATGGTAAAGGGATGGGCTTGGAAAGCTGCCCGAGTAGACCTAGGAAATACACGAACTGGTGGCGTCAGGCCATGTACCTCTCTTGAACATTTCCCATGGTAGAACCTATACAAAAAGGCTTAGGCAACCAACATTACGCCGATGCCCAAGAGAACTCAGGGGAGATAAAATGTTTTCGTATCCTATCATATATATCGCACGTCTTTGAATTCGGTCCAGAAGCTCCAAATAAGATCTCGAAGCTCCTGCCCAAATGTGCGAATTGTACTCCATTTTAGGCCTTATATAAGAGGTATAGATCATTCGAAGATCAGATGGGGTGAAGTATCGCTTGCACCGTTTTAAGAAACCTAGGCACTTGGCCGCTTCTTTCGACACATGGAAAATGTGATCATTCCAACGAAGGTCTGATTGTATCGACATGCCCAGAACGTCAAGAGCATCTGACTCCAAAAGATCCACACCATTCATATTCAAGGGAGCTAAGGGACAGTTCATCCGCTTGTGGGTTAACAGGCAACACTGGGTCTTGATTGCATTAAACTCTACTCTATTAGCAAGACCCCACTCGGAGATTTTTTTCAAGTCATTAAGAAGAGTGTCATTCATATTTTGCCTCTTACTCTCAATCTCCAAAGAACTCGGGCGTTTTTTGAAAAAATATGAATGACAAATGCTGCTGTCGTCCGCAAACGAATGAATTGGGTTATGAGTCAACGACAGAAGGTCGTTGATAAAAACCAGAAACAAAGTTGGCGATAGAACTGAACCCTGCGGTACTCCTGCGTTGATGGCGTGCTCACTGGACGAAATGCCGTCAATTACGACACGTATAATTTTGTTTGTCGTTAAGTATTTGGGTGCTTTTTATTTTAATTCGTTTTTCTCTATGTTATTTATTTTTCATTATTTATATGCCACACACTTTTAGGGGTCTCAATCAGCCCTATTGTGAAAAACATTCTGCTCGTAATGTTGCGCTTATTTTTTGTAACCATATTGTGAAGTTCACCCGAAATGTTTCGCATGTTCGAAAAATTCCTCTATTGTGAAATGTTTTCTGAGGCGAATATGTACGTTATTTTGACGGATTTGTTCATTTGATATTAGCTGGCGCGAAAGAACAAAAAGGTGAGTTTGTTGTGATAATTTATTAAGAAAAATTTAACAATATGATTTTTTTAATCATTTTAGGATTAAATTGGCTAACAGATATCAGTCTGAAGTGCTGCTAAACAAAATGCAGGCTAATCCTGACACTGCCAGAGGCTTCATAAAAGCTAAAGAGAAAAGGGGCTCAGTTGACTTGTTTTGTAAGAACCTACAAAATGAGCTGAACAGTAATGGCCCACCAGTTAAAAAGGGTTTTTGAGTGAAAAAGGGTAATAATTTGTCTGTTTAATGAATTGCATTAGGAATTACATATAGGTTTGGACCGATCAAAAAAGGTATTTACAAGAAATAAGCTGCCTCGAGTAAGCAGGATCAAAGAGGAACAGGAGCTGGGCCGAAAAAACAGTGGAAGCTATCAGCTGCAGAGGAGACTATTTACGTGCTTATTGAAATGCAATAAGCAGTGGAGACATGGAGGGCGGTGAAATTTTTGGAATAATTCCATAAGCTAATAAAAGCAAAAGCTCCGGAAAGGAAAATGAGGATCCCTCTGCTAATAATGATGGAAGATCTCAGCCAGAAAGCCCTTGAAGCAGAACAGATTTTGAAAATTCATCATCAAATTCGACTCAAAAAAAGAAAAAAACAAAAATTACCACAAGCGAAGTGTCGAATAGTGTCGAATAGGACCTTGAAGTACAGCAAAATTTATGTAGCAGTGTAGTTGAAGCAGTGATATCCTTAAAATGTACTCGAAAGAATTACAACACTACTCAAAAAAGATTGATGGACACAAGGCTAAACTGAAAGAGACGAAGGCGACATAACAATGTTACGGAAAATCTTCGAAAAACTTAAATTGAAGGCAAATTGGAAAAATACAAAAAATTAATAGAATTGGAAAAAAGAAGATACTTTAACAATAGAACAAATGATAGCAGCAATTGATATAATCAATTGATCTCATTATTTTAAAATAATTTTAAGAAAAATACCGGCTCGTGATTTGGATTGAAATGTGATTTTTTTTTTTTTTTTTATTTTGATTTCCATATATTCCATAAATGTTTATTTTCAATAATTTTTCGTCTTAAAATGTTTATACCCCAACGCGTACTGCGTAAGGGATATATTAACTTTCTCATTTCGTTTGAAACGCCAAGAAAGAGGCGTGGCAAGTATAGAAAAATATATATTTTTTTGATCAGCATCACCTCCTGAGTCGATTTCCGTGTGTCCGTCTATCTGTCCGTCTGTCGACACGATTACAGCCGTAATTTTAAAACTATCGCGCTGAAATTCAAAATATAAGTTTATTTTTTAAAAAGCAAGAGCAAGTTCGAAAATGGGCCAAATCGGAAGAAAACCACGCCTACCTCCCATACAAAGTGACTTCATTTTAACAGTAAAATCTCTTCAAAATCCACAAAAATTAATGAAATGCCGTGAAATTTGGCACGTAAGGTTTGATCTGCAATATAAATCAATTTGGAAAAATCGGACGAAAACCACGCCTACCTCCCATGCAAAGTGACTTTATTTTAATGGAAACATCTCTTCAAAATCCACTAACATTAATGAAATGCCTTGAAATTTACCATATAAGCTTTGGTCTCCAATATAAATCCTGAAAATGAAATTTGGAAAAATCGAATATAAACCACGCCTACCTCCCATACAAAGTAGCTTTATTTTAACCGTAAAATCCCTTCAAAATCTGCTCAAAATGCGGAAATGTCTTGGAATTTTGCACATAGACTTTTATATATAATATAAACTATCACTATGATATTTGGCCAAATCGGTTGAAAACCACGCCTACCTCCCATACAAAGTGGCTTTATTGAAAACGTTAAATCGCTTAAAAATCTACAAAAATTACAGAAATGTCTTGAAATTTTGCATACAAACTTTGATGTTTAACATAAGCCACTCTTTGATATTTGGCAAAATCGAAAGAAAACCCCGCCTACCTTCAATACAAAATGGCGTCATCAAAATTGAAAAACTTTCGAAAATATATAAAAATGAATGACTTCGTGTTTGTATGTACCCAAGTTCCGCCCACGTCGTTTATCCAACCCATACATATATTCTTCGGTAGAATGTGGACTCCAGAAAAGTAGGTGCGGGATTTTACTTTGTTTACAAATTACTCTATGTGGCAGCTAAGGGTAAAATTAAATTAAGCGTATGACACAAATATTTTTGCAGATTATACATAAAAATTTTATAGACGTCTAAAGACTTCGGCCGCAGGGGGGTATTTTAGCTTCGGTACCCTGCCGAAAAAAAGAGCTCCAAAAAGCCCTAAAAGCCACCAAATATCATCCCTGGCAAGTACTATAAGAACAAAGAATTCGCTGCTCTCATTCTCAATGAACTTCATGTCTCTTTCTCAAGCCCTCATTACGTATCAACGAAAATGTATTGAATGATACTATTGCGCAAATTTCAGTGTGACTGTCTCATGGCTAGCATTTTTTGCATTCATGTAGTCATCTTGAAGATAGGAAGTGACCTATTTTACATACGTGCTAAATTTCATTGCTAACTGTGAAACCTAAACAAGAGCGGCAGCGTTGCTCCTACAGGGATATGTAGCTTCAATTTCTTTCACTGCAGAATATTTGCTCACACCAACACACACTCAGTTTTAGTTTTGCCGACCTATGAATTAAAGCCCTTTCCACATACCCTGTAGGAAAATCAACTAATTTAAAAGTAGTTGGTAAAGTAGTTTTTTGTCAACCACAACTAGTTGAAATTCTGACTTTTTTCCATAAAACGAACTAACTTATTTTGTATGGTGATGTCCGCTAAATAAGTCAATTGACTGTCGTCTGCATATATTTTCAACTACTTGTTAAATTAGTTACATTTAAATTATTTTTTTAATTGCTTTAAAATAACCAATTGAAAACTATTACTGATGGCCAAAAGTTAATAATATTTGATGAAATAACATGGTTAAATATATATAAGCTTGCAATCTAATAAAAATTTTCAATTAAAACATGCCAACATCAGAGTAGTTGCCGCCTTAATATAATTCAAAGTAGTTTCTCAATCACTGGTTTTTAAGTAGTATTTCAATTACTTCATATATTGAAGTGGATGCCGCCTTAATATAATTCAAAGTAGTTCATATACTGGTTTATTTTAAATTAGTTTTTTAATTAGTTGTTTTTAAAAACAAGTTAGTTTGTTCCTATAGGGTATCTACTGCATTTTATATTTAATCTCCAGTTGCTTTCGGCTACTTCCGGTTACTCTCATTTCATGCTAGATGATAGAAATTAACTTATTCTACTGCTGTGCCAAGTTCATTGTAACATGAATGTGCGAAATTATTTAAACTTTTCGCCCACCGTGAGCCCTGGTGCAAAATCAACTTAAGCCCATTTGCACTAAAATGTATTCAAATATTTCTAACAGTGTACTTATGAACTCGAAGTGTAATAAAAAATAGGTAGCTGTACTCGTACATATATGAAAAATTAACAAAAGACATATTAATCAATCAATTAAGTTTTTAATATTTTTATATATTTTTTATACATTATATACATTATAAATTTTCCGATATGTTGACACTACCAGAATTTTGACAAACGCCATTAACATTTTAAAAAACCACCTGTTTTTTATTAAGTCTTCTTTAAACTGCGTCAACCTATAGTGTTTCAAAACACTTGTTTAAATTGTATAAGCTAAAATTTAGAATAAATAGTAGATCATTTAACGGAAAGAGATAACCAATTTTGAAACTTAATAATATAATAATAGCGCAAAAAAATGGAGTTAGAAAGAGTAAACCAGCCAAAAAATTTATGGAAGTCAAAACAAATACAAAAGCGAGTATAAAGAGTGGAGCCAAAAAGATAAAATATCATAACAACTCAATCTTCAGTTGGTAGAGAAGTCGTTTAATAATTAAAAACAATTAGAAAGATGAAATTCAACATTTACAGTATTTCTGCCATTTTGGCAGTTTTACTATTACAATCCTTCGTAATTATTCCAATAGCTGCTCATGATAATGTGGACTCTGCGAGTAACGAGGATCTTGATCGTATAATTAGCGCTTTAAAAGCAATTTCTTTTGCAAAGGAAGTTCTTATTATAGCTGCAATTGCTGGCAATGAAACATATAGGGATCCTGCTTCAATTGATGCTGGTTTAACTGGTGTTGGACCTCTTTATAAAGCTATTACGGATGTAACTAACTTAAAGAAGAAACTATCCGACGACGCGATCGCTATAGAAGTTATAATAAGTCGTAGTTTTTTCAAAAAGCATAAGAATGAGAGTAAAAACTCTGTATCAACTGGAGTGACGAAACTGAAAAATGATACTTTAAATGATTTATTTAAAAATTAATGATTTCGACCACAATTCGGCAGCATACAATTTATTGTATGTCCATTATTGTTTTTGCTTCTTATAACGAGCTCATGATATCTTGTAACATAAATAGCAAAAATAAATTTTAGTCAATCATCCATTCTCGTTTATCAATATTAAATTCGATTTATGTGCAGGTATCTTAAAGAATTTCCTGGTTTGATTTTGGACTAAAAAATAAATAATGTTTTTTATATTTTCATATTTTTTTTTATTTTTTATTTTTAAGCTGAGAAAATTCTATATAGATTGCATCAATTTTCGAGATGTGTTCTTTGTAAACACAACCAGAATAAATAAAGGAATAAATGAAACAAAGTAAATGTTGCGCTTTATCTTGTGTAGAAGCGACAATGAAAAAATCGGAAGAATTGATATTTTTTGTACGTTGTTATTATCACTTTCAACTCATTATAATAAAACGAATAGTAAAATATAATTATATTAATATTTTGTGGTATATTACATCGACAAAATTTTTAAAAAAACATTCTTTAGCTGATTTTAGAGGTTTTTTTTTGGCAAAATTTGCGAATTTTAATCAGCAGTAGCTGGCAAGACTGTTTGTCTCATTAACTCTTTCATGTTTTCGTATAAAGACGAAGTGTCGCTTATCTCGCGAGGCTACTAAGCAATTGATACTGAATAATAATTATTTACATATGAGCTGCTCAGAGCACAAGTGGCTTAAGTCCATTTTTTAAGGAAATTGAGTTAAGTACATAGAAGTGGAAAGGAATATGTAACCTACTTAATTATGACTCCGGGTTAGAAACTCCTAGCTTATGTAATCTCTGAATAAAATGCAATACTTAGTTATTGTTCTGACAAATTATATAATTTTTTCAGAGGACAAGTGGCGTAAGTCCATTCATTTTATATCTCCCTTAACAGTGAAGATAATAACTAGGTGGAAGTTTTGTTCGACTTCTGGAACTAAATGCTATCATTCCTCATCAAAACATTCTTAAAAAAAAATATCTCGAATTATATTTCTACATCGGAAATGAGAAATTTCAAAAAAAGTTCAGAGGACAAGTGGCGTAAGTCCATTTATTTCATATCTCCCTTAATAATTAAGATAATCACTAGGCGAAAGTTTTGTTCGACTTCTGGCACTAAATGCTATCATTCCTCATTAAAACATTCTTAAAATATCTCACATTAGATTTCTACAGCGGAAATAAAAAATTTCTTCATTATTTTTTTGTATTATTAAGTTAATTTTTTACGATATGAATTGCTCTTTTTATTCTCTTGACATAGCTTATAAGCATAACTGAGTTCTTTATACATAGAATTTCAAATTAAAAATATTCCATTTTCTCAAAACTACCAAAAGTGGACTTACGCCACTTGTGCTCTGAGCAGCTCATATGTTTACATGTTTATTTATTGTTAGCACTATACTGTAGGGAATTTCATCAAAAAGAAAAAAAGATTCTGTTTATTTTACAATTTATATTGTTGTTGCTTCATTAGCTCCTTTTTTTTTTTTTTACCATACCAATAAGCAAAGCCATGGCATGTAAGAATTATAAAGTAGGGCCGACTCGGAGAAGAATGAAGAAGAAAGCAGAGAAAATGCCGGCTTATTGTCAAAATTAGCTGTTCATCTCGAGCTTCTTTATGTTCACGTTCCACAGTGGATTTTAGGTTAAAATTTTTACAGGTTTTCTTGCAAAATTTAAGACTTCTACCACACATTATAGTTTTTATTACAATGTTTTTATAATATTTTCAAGTTGGAAACATTGTATATTTACTTCGTTTGCAGTTTCTACGAAATTCTTCTTTTTGACAACTAGCCGGCATTCTCATTTCCACTATTCGTTAACGCGTGAGGATGCTAAGCAAATCGGCCCTACCTTATAATTCTGCCATGAGCCATGGTATAATAAGACAAGCTAGTGTTAGTAGTTAAACTTCTCTCTTGTGGTGGGTACAGCACCTGTCAAAATCAGGATTTTACGAATAAAAGGAAAACAAATAAGAACTGCGGGGGGAATAAAATATGCCTTGAAAAAAGTGTAATCAAAAAGAGCTTTTACAGGAACACAAAGAAAAAGAGAGAAACAGCTTTGTACTGCTTATGCCGTGGTTATGCTAGGCGAGTATTGCCAGATTTTTTTTTCAAAAAACTGTAAATCTATAAAAATAACACTGTACTTTCACTAAAAAAACTGTAACTTAAAATACTTTTTAAATATACACTCAGAAAATTAATTTATAGGCATAAGGTTGCGGGAAATGAATATTATTTGCGGTAATCGGAAGAAAATTGCTACAACTGATATTTGGTTAATGTAACTCGAATGAAATAAGCACAATTGATTGTTACTTGGCGCGAATGATCGTTCCTTCGCAACCCGCTCATCTCCAAATGTTTCTTCAGTTGAAATGAAAATATGGCATGTTAGTTGCTTGAACCGCGTAAATGTATTTATTTCAACTCTCCTTGCCACTACAAGGAACGTAATGTGTCTGAAATAACTAACTGAAGCTATTGCAGACAAGCGAACAATACTAGTCATTGTAACAACCACATTGTAAGTTATGTCAATAGCATTATTTTTACGCTTCAATCGAGTTTTGAATTTTATTAAATCAATCGCACCCTTTAGTTGCGTCAATCTCAACAGTCAACCTTGCAACTGCAAGTTTTTTTTTACACAACACGAAGTTGTGTAAGCCGACCTTAATCGCAAGACGCTTGCATTTCATTTCTCAAAGTTGTTAACGTGTCCGGATGGAGTTTTTGTAGTGTCGTTTTTTTGAATAACTTGTAAGAGGAATAATCATTAGGTAAGTTAAATAAAATTGCTTTCTATCTACATATGCATAAAAAAGGCTGAGTTCCTTAATGCATTTATGCAAAGATTTATTGACTTTCTATTAATTGGTGCATAGATGATTCACCAAAACTGCGCAACTAGGTTATTATTTTTAAGCACGTTTTAGTTTCGCAGTTTCGGTGAATCTGCTAAGCACGAATTCAAAGAAAAAGGTCACTGATGCTTTGCATAAATGCATTCAGGAACTCGGCACGATTACAATTTTCTGGGCACCGCGATTTGAAAGTGTTTGTTTTATCAACCATAAAAAGTGTTATTAACCATAAAATTCTGTGCATTACTATTGAAGATAACACATATTACATATTAGGCACACTGAACGGTTCACCCTTTTACGAAATAACCAAAAGACGAAAAATTTTTATAAAAAACCGCGCGATTTTTATTTTACATACTATGCATTATACGTATAATGTACACTTGATGGTTCACTCTTTTACGTAATAACTGAAACATGAAAAATTTTTATAAAAAATTTGCGCGTTGTGAGTTGAAAAACAGTTATATCTTCAAAAGTAATAAATGGATTTTATGGTTTATGGTTGCTTTATATGACAATGACGAACCGATGTTTGGTTTAGTACAACATATAGTAACTTCTGGCGCCCCGTATTTAATTTGTTATCAATTACTGGAGACTTCATTCTTTGATACTAATTTTTTTTTGCTTATCGAATAAAAAAAGTTGAAACCTTTGTAGTTCTTAATGTGGAAACGATTAACTATTTTCACACTTAGAATATTTCCTTATGTTTTAATGGCAATACATTCGCTGTTTGGGACTATTAATTTTTTTATATGTCTGAGGCACTATCTCAAAATTCAAAAATGAGGATAGTCACGTCTGCGCCCTGGGTAATAATTAATGAAAACGATTGTAGTTATTAAATTCATTATTATTTATTTAGTTTATAAGTGGACTGTAATTTAAATGCATTGGTCTAAAAATTAATACAAAATCGTGAATCTTAAAATATCGCGACCGTTCGCCTCGAAGACTTTTGAGCAACTCCTCTCGCGCAATGCTCCGATCGCCTCTTCGCCTAACTATTTCCCAATAAACCATTTTATCAATATTTTATGGAATATTGAACATCCCGACCTCCATTGAACAGTTTGTTCAATACTGCTGTAAAGGATGCCTTTTAGTGACTGTTATTGGTGCCCTGCTCAACCATGTCAACTGGTAGCCTCACTAGCTTTTGAATTGATCGGTTGAGCTCGCCTACTGCAGTGCGTACAGTAACATTTCTTACCAAATCATCCTTTCCTGGGTAAGTCTTGACGACACGCCCCATTGCCCAACGTGCCGGTGGTAAGTTCTGATTAATAATTAAGACTAAATCTCCTTGGCAAATGTTGCGGCCCGTGACATGCCACTTATTGGTGCGTTGCATTGTTGCCAAGTAATCTGCTTGCCACTTCTTCCAAAAGTCAGCCACCATCCATTGCAGGAACTGCCAGCGTTTGGATGGGCTGTTACCTTCTAGCACGTGCCTACTAACAAGCGGTGTAACAACTGGTCCAGTGCCCAATAAGTCGGCTGGCGTGATGACCCGTGAGTCAGCTGGATCATCATTAAGTGCAAACATCGGTCTAGAGTTAAGACAGGACTCGATTTGCGTGGTCACTGTAGCCAGCTGTTCAAATGTCATCAAATGGCCATTTGAAACACGACGCAAATGATGCTTTGCGGATTTAACCGCTGACTCCCACATTCCGCCTTGATGTGGAGCTGTTGGTGTGATGAACGTCCACACTATTCCTTGTGTGGATAATGCCTGAGTGGTTGCCTTTGCCTTCCAAGATTCCACAATATTTTCTAGCTCGTTTGCTGCACCTACAAACGTCGTTGCATTATCGCGGTACAAGTGCATGCAGTTACCACGCCTGGCTTGAAAGCGATTAAATGCTGCCATGAATGCTTCCGTTGACTGATTACTTACCACCTCAATGTGGACAGCCCTGGTAACCATGCAAACAAAAATAGCAATGTACCCTTTTGTGATGACCTTTCGTGCACCTTCGTAAGCCTTAAGGCGCGCTGGACCAGCATAATCGACTCCAGTATGGCTAAAAGGTGGTGCTGGTTGTACTCGAAACTCTGGTAAGCTCGCCATCTGCTGCTGACATGCCTGTGCCTGGTGTCGTGTGCAGATAACACATCGTCGGATCTTAGCGCGCACGATCTGCCGCATTCTAGTAACCCAAAATCGTTCGCGAAGATACTGCATGATAACTTGAACGCCTCCATGCATTGTTCGCCTGTGAGCCTCGTCTATCAATAATTGAACTAAGCGTCCGCTGTTTGGTACAATTATTGGATGCCTTGTATCATAGTCTGCCCTTCTAGCCGCTACCCGCGACCCCATACGTACTAGTTTGTCTTCGCCTATAAATGGTTTTAACTGGATAAGTGAACTCTTTTCTGGAAGTCCTTTTCCTGCTGCCAGCAATCGCCTTTCTGCCTTCAAGAAAACTTCCTGCTCGTGATGCAGCATTACAATTAGTGCATCGTCCAGTTCTTTTTTTGTTGTAGTAATAAAAGTTGTTGGAATTTCAAAATGCCTTGCTGATTTTCCTTGAATTCTGCTTTTCATGTTAGCCTTTAGGCAGCTTATAAATCGTAGAACCAGTGCTACTACTCGTTGTACTCTATGTAGTGAGGAGTACCAATGAATAATACACTCGCCTTTGCCGTCTGGAAGCAAAGCATCCTGCTTAACAACCAAGTTTATTAAAATGTCTGCCTTTTGCTCTTGTTGAGCTTGCTCCTGTTGTGGACCCGTTAGTTGTTTGGGCAGTGATGGCCATTTTTCACTGCACGGAAGCCATTCCGGCCCCGCCCACCATAAACGACTGTTTATTAGTTGGTCAACCTCAATGCCTCTTGAAGCCGCATCTGCTGGATTATCAGCGGAAGGTACATGCCGCCATACTGCTCCTTTCGTTTCCTCTTGGACCTTCGAAACTCTGTTTGCCACGTATGTTTTAAGATGGCATGGTAATTTTTGAAGCCAATACAACACCACTGTCGAGTCTGTCCAGCAAGTTTTTTGTACTGCCTGCAAACAATGTACTGATTCAAACACTCGAAGTATATCCCTAAGAAGATCGGCAAGCAGTACTGCTGCGCAAAGTTCCAGCCTTGGAATAGATGTTGTTTTTACCGGAGCCACCTTAGACCTTGCCGCAAGCATGTTTACCATCGTCCGTTCATTCGATAAAGTTGTCTCAATGTATATTACCGCAGCGTAAGCCTTATTGGATGCATCGCAGAATGCATGTAATTTTATTGTGGACAATGGTTCAGTACCTAACCACCGTGGTACTTGTAGTTTCTTTAATGCCTTGATGTCGATTTCAAATTTCTGCCATTCTGCCTTTATGGATTCTGATACCTCCTCATCCCAATTACTGCCTGCCTTCCAGAGCTCCTGAATAATACATTTTGCCCTGACTACAACTGGCTGCAGGTACCCAATAGGATCAAAAAGTCTGCCGATTCGACTCGTAATTTCCCGCTTTGTTACCTTTTTTGCCGGTTCAAGATTGGCATTCCAACAGAAATAATCTTTTTTAGGATTCCATTGAATTCCAAGAACTCCAGTTGTATCAGTTGTTTCAATTTGACGTATCGATATATCCATTGCCTCAATTTTGTTGCCTAGTTTTATGCTGTTTGAAATCCACTTGTCTAGTGGAAATCCACCTTTAAACAACATTTCTGTAATGTCAGTGAACAATTGTGAAGCCTCTTCTACTGAGTTTGCACCTGTTAGCAAATCATCAACGTAAAAGTCACGTAGCGCTGCCGCTGCTGCCTTTGGATATTGATGTGCATAGTCCATTGCACACTGCCTTAAAGCCCGCACCGCCAAATAAGGTGCCGATGAAGTCCCGTAGGTAACAGTTCTAAGCTGCATAACTTGAATATCGTCTTCCTGGTGCCTTCGCCATAGTATACGTTGAAGCCTTTGGTCATCTTCATGGACAGAAACTTGCCTGAACATTTTA
This sequence comes from Coremacera marginata, assembly GCA_914767935.1. Lineage (NCBI taxonomy): Eukaryota > Metazoa > Arthropoda > Insecta > Diptera > Sciomyzidae > Coremacera > Coremacera marginata. The sequence continues at coordinate 233,348,906 of OU612043.1, read as the reverse complement.
ACTATGTCCGCTGCCATAGCCACTTTGTGGTATCTAAACCGTATTGTAATATCAAAAAGGTCGTCTTGTAGCCTTGGACCAACGTGAGTTACATCATTCAAAGATAAGCCTTCTAACGTCTTCGCCGAAGCATCAAAGACTACTCTGAATTTTGGGTTTTCCACCGCCTGAGTTGGAATATAATACCTAATACTCGAACTTAATTCGCTATTGATCAGAGGGTGCACTACTTTTAAATGGCCTAGTTGCTCATACTCTTCAAGTTGCTCATATTCTTCGTCGTTTGGTTTATCAGCACGAGTCAACTCCCAATCTCGGCGGGTGTCATAATCAATTCGTGACATCAGAAGATGGACCAGCAAGACATCCCAATGCTCAACACGAACTTGCAAAACTTTAAGTTGCCTCACGATCTCATTTGTAGTATCTAGCAAATTTTTAAGACTATGGGCATCATTGCGTTTTGAGTATGGGAGTGCCATAAGCCTTGTTAAATGAGCGTCTACAATTCTTGCCTTGTTGTCATACCGCTCTTGCAAAGCCTTCCATGCTTCCCGGTAATTTTCAGCCGTTTGTTGGTATCCTGAAATGTATGCCTTTACGTTTGGCCCTAGAAAACTGACCAAACGCGTGAACTTGACCACGTCTGGTATTGTTGCCTTGTCATGAATTAATGCCTTAAAAGTGTCATGGAACCGCCGCCAGTCTGCATAGTCTCCATTGAATTGGTCAATTTGAACGGGACCCAGATTGGCCGTATTCACTTCGACCTGTATCGCCCCTGGCTGCGAAGCTATTGTTGTTGATGTTGGTGCGTTTAATTCTTTAATTCGTTTTTTAAGTTTCGATGAAGTCTTCATATACGCATCCTGAACGCATTCAAAGACCGAATCTTGTATTTCGCAGTTATCGGTAGTGACTGTGGACAAAACATCCAAGTGGTACTCCTCAAACTTGCCCCAATGTGCAGCGAGCGTTTCCAAACGAACCTCTAAGTCATCTAAACTTGCTGAATTAAATTCATTTGTTGAAACAAAAAGTAGTTGCTTTTCTATGGCCTTTTTAAAAGTGTTCCGCCTCATTACTTCTGCCATGATGAGTTGATGCTTACGTAGAGCTTCGCTGCCTTGATAAAAGTTTGTGCCTTATTGAAAAAAGTGTGGTTATCACTTTTTGATTTGCCTTAGCCTGCCTCGATTTACTGCTTTGATGAACGTGTGTGCTTAGCCCTCACATAGAACTTCGCTGCCTTGATAAAATTTTGTGCCTTGTTGAAAAAAAATCGGTTTGTCACTTTTTGCTTTGCCTAAGCCTGCCTCGATTTGCTGCTGTTGAAGAACGTGTGTGTTTAGCCCACACGTACGCTTGTGCTTGTTTTCGCCAGCACAACGCGATTTTTATTTTTTTATTTTTTAACTAATAAACAATTAATTTTTTCCAACCTTTTGATGTGCCCGTTGCCTTTATTTTAATATATTTTCCCTTGTCGCCTGCTAACTTCAATTCCCTTTCGCAATTAATAGAGATTTACCGAAATTCGCAACTTCAAATTCAGCGAGAGTCAACGACTCATTTTTTTTTTGTTTTTTTTTTTTTTTTTTTTTTTGCCTGTTGCGTTTTTGCCTACGATGATTGCAAATTTTTGATAAATTCTCTCCATGAAAATTTGAGTGCTTTTTCGATTGCTCTGCTCGCTTGGTTGAGTGTGTATTTTTTTTTTGTTTTTTGTTTTTATTTTTTCTTTGCCAATTCACGGTCGCTCTGCTGATAGATTTTGCCTAAATTTGCCTCTTTGCTCTTTAACGAATTAACCTTTGTTTAACCGTATGACTTCTTGTCTTCGATTTTATTGCCCTTGTTTGACCTTGATTATACCGCCTTTGTTTGTCTTCCAATTATTGCCTGATATTTCCAATGATGAACAGTAGGATTAAGATGCACAAAAATGTATTAATATTTCGGTTTATTTCGCGGTTGATAGGACCATGAAAACGATTTTAGTTATTAAATTCATTATTATTTATTTATTATTATTAAGTGGACTGTAATTTAAATGCATTGGTCTTAAAATTAATACAAAATCGTGAATCTTAAAATATCGCGACCGTTCGCCTCGAAGACTTTTGAGCAACTCCTCTCGCGCAATGCTCCGATCGCCTCTTCGCCTAACTATTTCCCAATAAACCATTTTATCAATATTTTATGGAATATTGAACAATTAATTTTCTTGTGTATATGGTTGACTTCATAAACGTATTTATTATTGCATCAGTGTTTTATTTTCGTGTGATTTAATTTTTAGAAAAATGATTACTGTGAAATACTGTGTGTAGATTGCTTAACCTACAAAATGATCTACAGTCAATAATCATGTGTAGGTCGAAACGATCAATGGGTTAGGCAAAATAACCAAATTTTAGTCAAAATAACTGGCAGGTCGGTTCATACAATCGAATGGGAGTCAAAACGGATAACATGTCCATTCATACAATCGAATGTAGGTTAAAATGACTTACTTATCCGTTCACACAATTGAGTTAAGGTTAAAACAATTAACAATATCGTTAATTTAACTGAATGGAAGTTGAAAGGATGAAGGGGTTCGTTCAGAAAACCGTGAGCGCAGTGCTTACAACGGATTGCCACAGTCAAGGCTATGGGAAACAACGTAGTTGTGTTGATTACTTTTTAAAAGTTATCAACAATCGACTAAGTCGGTAGGGCACCAATTCGGTTGCGACAGTGGATATAATTCTCTGTGTGTAGGTACACATAATACATAACAAAAACAATTAATTTATTTAAAAATAACATTAGCAGCTTAAATAATATTTTACTAAACAAAAAAATAATAATTTATATGGAACATTTATATCACATTATCCAGTTGTGCCAGAAACCATTTCAATATTTCTACATTATTTTTCTACTGGCAAGCATAACATTTTCCATTCCATTGAACATTACTTTCTTAAATCAATTGCCTAGGCAGTAAGGTTTACAACTTTACTTCTAAAAAGAAGCACAATTGTAATGCTCAAAATATAGGAACGGCTTTTCAGTCGGTTTAAAAAAAAAAACAACGAAATGGCCATTTCAGCCCTTGAAACAACTTTGACCGAGTTTCTTATGATCAATTGTATTGTGTGTGTTGTGAAATGTTTGAACACAAATGCTCGAGAACTGAACCTACATGTTTTATGCCGACTCCGAATGGCTTATGTTCTCAAGAAGCTTTTCATGGCAGTATTTACTCTCTTGCTTGCTTTCTTGCTGAAATTAAGATTTATATTTATTTACATTACGTCTGTGAAGTCTGTGGAGTCGTCTGTGAAGAAATCGCTGGTAACGATATCAGTATATTCGTAGAGCCGGGGCAGGCGTTAACTCAGAAGAGTTAAGGCTATCCTCTGTACTTAGGTTAGGTGAGTTTGTGTCTGTATACCAGAGAACTGCAAAACTCACATAAAAATATCCATACGTAATCAGCACTGTAAAAATCATGCCTCTGCGTTCAATCGATCAGACTTACTCGTATGCACACACTCGGTGTTGAGATAAATTCAATCAAACCATGTGCTTCGTGTTGGTTCTGTGATTTTAATCAACGGTCATCTTCGCATACATATTGCATGCTTGTTCGTTGGGCTCAACAACGATTATTTTCATCAAGAATGAAACTCAAAAAGCAAAATCAACACTTATGAGCTTTTTCATGTGCAGACAGAGAGAGAGAGAGAAGAGAGAACAAGAGAACAAGAAGAAGAAGGGTGAAGTTTTTATTACGATTGGCTGCAAACAACTAAATTTAACAATTTCTTTGATTTATCTTTTACGAAACACATATCCGTATACACTTCACCGCCAATACTCGAACATGTGAATTCAATCCGTCAAACAGCTCACACAAACGACGTCATCAGCAGCATAATTTTCTTTTATTCAACGTCAACACTCGTTCACTCAAACATGTGAGTTCGATCAGACGAACTCAAACTCAAACTGACACAAAAGACGCGTTCGCCAGTATTGTGCTGATATTATTCAACGCTGAACTTTGTTGAATGAGTTGAGTTGAGTAAGAATTCCAGTGAATGATTTAATCAAGTATAAAGTGATTTTTGCAGTTCTCTGCTGTATACCAGGCGGAAATGCTTGGTGTGGTGCATGCACTGGACCACCTGATAGATGACCGGGTCAATGGCAAGAAAATTGACATTGCATTGACAATCAGTCAGTGATTAGGCATGCAGCGTGCAGGCGTCACTTCCCGGTTGGCCATAGAGTGTCTAACCAAACTCAAAAGGTGCGCTCAGACAAATGAGCTCACACTTATGTGGATGAGAGGACATTCTGGCACAGAAAATAATGAAAATGTTAATTCATTAGCGAGAGAAGGATCAGCAGAAGAATTCTGTGGACTAGAACCAAGTATCGCCATAGGCGACAACATGGTGGCAGGCCTTATTAAGCAATGGACGGACTCGGAACACCATACAAGGTGGGAAAAAGCTGTTCACTGCAGGCAATCAAAGGCGGCCGTGAAGTGATCTCGTAGTGAGGGAGCAAAAGTTATCTGTTACAATCGAAGGTCTTTAAGCTGGCTTACTGCACTGGTCACAGGACACGGTCTCTATATGTACCATCTCAGGAAAATAACTCTGACTGAGGACGATGCGTGTAGGTTATGCCTAGAGGAGCCGGAAACAGCAGCACACATTCTGTGCCAATGTCCGGCGTTGGCAAGTATAAGATTGCCCATTCTGGGACGTCCATTTATTGGCGAAGCCGAGATTGGTCAACTGACCTACAAGGTAATAGGCTTGAGGTGACAAAGAATGCTTATGTAAGGAGCATGCTCATGTATGAGGGCTCCGAGCGGTAGCATCCTTTGTCCAATGTGGACGAAAAGGGACCCACTGCAGTCGGCTTCGGCCAATCCCCGATTATTATATATATATATTGTATATGCACAAAAATGGCTTATTGCTTGATTGTCCAAAAAAAGTCGATGAAACAGATGGAATCAATCAAAACACATCGCAACTGCCTTTGCTTCAGAAAGAGAAAACGAAAGTAGCATTACTCACTAGCTTACAACAATCTTACTACGGAATGTACATTACGTTTCTAATATATTTGTAATGTAAAAATGCTACATCGTTTGATAAGGCTCTTACAAACAGCTGGGTAGTTTTAATGAATTTAAATTTTATTATTTTTCGTAATTTTATTTGTCAATTTTTTTGAGCATTTAATCTCGATATGTTAAATTTAATGCAATCTTAATCATTATTGTCTTAGGAGTTCTTAGGAGTTGCAGTCTTAAGGCTTACCAAAAAAAAAAAAGCAGCTTGTTCAAACATTTTTTTAGGTACAAAGAGTTATAATTTTTTTTTTTTGAAAATTTTACGCGCATATTACATCTTAACTGTTAATATGGCAATACTTTGCAAGGCAAAAATGTTTGCTGAGCTTTTTTGTTGTTAGTGTTTTAGAGCACGAGAAAAAAGCTTATTTCTTATTTTATTGGGAATAACACTAAAAACAAGAAAGCTCACCAAACATGTTTGCCTAGCATAACCACGGCATTCATACAGCGTGCAGGAACATTTTTTTTTTATCTTTTTCAGTTAGTATTTAGTCTTAAATTTCAATAACTTTTAAGAGCCGGTATTGAAAAATAGAGAATGCATGCAATAGTTTAAGTTAAAAATGAAGCTTTGAATTGTCGAAGAAATCGGTTCAGAAGTATTTTGGTTTTAATAATGCACCTGCCGCGTAGACTTAAGCATTTGGTATATCCAAAGACCAAACGATAATAGTTCATAGAACAGACAACCAGCACTTATGTATATACCCCAACACGGACCAGTTTATCCGGTGGGGCAATACGAACGGGTACCTGTTCCACAAACATAAATTATCACCCAGTGCCCTACTTATTAAGAACATTATGCAATACTTTACATACTGCCCTTAATAGAAGTACCAGTTTGACTATCCGTAGTGGTGTACCTTCATTACAATCTACCGGTGAAGACGAGACCCATCCAATCTTTTGCATAATTGAGGGAATATGCCAGCCCGGCAGTACCGTTGCACGGCTTCCACCAGTCAATCTAAACCTGTGCAGCATACGCACAACCACAACCAGCCGTGCCCAGTTTGAGCACTAAATTGTGCCTTACCGGCTACCTCAAGTTAAGGCATAACATGCAATAACAATAGAGTTCAGCTACTACAGCTTTATCGCACTTCCTCAGCATTAACCCATCTAAAGCCACTACCCAGTAATCATTGAAAAAAAATATCAATGTTATGGATACCCGTGACCACAAACAAGTTAATGTGGGAAAAATTTACCCACCAATAAATGGGTTGGGCTCAGGGACAACACAAGACGTAACAACTAACCATGCGTATACATAGATCTAATTACACAACTTATTTTAATCTACTTTTGAGTTGACCTTTTGACAAATTAACATCAAAAACGCTACAATTGTTAACAAAGGAACTCATGCGACTTAAAGGAGCAGTAGCCATATAATTTGTTCTACTAAATGGCAAATAAATTAAGTTGTTAGCGTTTCTACTGCTTCTACGGTTAGTGTTAAAATTTATGTGAGAAAGAAGTTCTGGAGAATCGAATACACCTGTTATGAGCAAAGGCATAAGTCAAAATCCACTTACCATAACGAGAGGTGCCTAACATAATCACCATTTGATCCCTGTCAATTACATCAAATATAATCTACATGTATTCAGCCTAAATTAAGTCGCTTTGCCGTAGATAGATAAGGTCATCCCGATTTGACGGGTATGACTATCCCCGTGCTAAAAAGTTCTTAGTGGACAATTGCTATTCCCTCGCAGGCTATTTTTAAAATAATATCAGATTTGACCTGCTAATAGGTTCCTCAAAATAATCGTTCAAATTTATTTTTATAGATTATGCATAGTGTTAGGCAAATATCCCTTAGATTCCATTCGAATACTAAAGAATATTTGCACTTTTGTGATTTTTTCGAAAAAAAAACATGAAAATAATGAAATAATGAAAAAAAGATGGTCAATGCGGCACGTCTTCAAATGGAACAAACTCAAATATTTCAAACTATTTTTCCCCCATACAGTTGGGGGCCACTCTACTATACAAATATGAAAAATAATCATAAGGCATTTAAATCCTTGAATTAAGTTTTTTAACGATATAAAACTGCGTACTATTTGCCTTATTTGCCTATCTATTTTCTTTCCGATATGCTGACACGACATGAATATTGAAAAACTCTATCAACATTTTAAAAAACAACCTGTTTGTTATTGCGTCTTCTTAAAACTGCGTCTACCTATAGTTTTTCAAAACACTTGTTTAAATTGCATAAGCTAGAATTTAGAATACATAGTAGATCATGAAACGAAAAGAGATAAACAATTTTTGGAATACAATAATAGCGCGAATAAATAAAGTTCGAAAGAGACAAAAAAGCCAAAATTTTATAGAAGTCAAAACAAATACAATATCGAGTATAAAGAGTGGAGCCAAAAACATAAAATATCATAACAACTCAATCTTCAGTTGGTAGAGAAGTCGTTAAATAATTTAAAACAATTAGAAAGATGAACTTCTACATTTACAGCATTTCTGCCATTTTGACAGTTTTGCTAATACAATCCTTCAATATTATTCCAATAGCTGCTCACAGTAATAACGTGGACTCTGTGAGTGTCGAGAATATTCACCGTATTGTTAGCACTATGAATGCAGCTTTTATTGGAAAGGCAGTTCTTACTATAGCTTCAAGTGCTGCTAGTGTTGATGCTGTTAGTGACGATGCTGCTTTTATTGCTGTAGCTATAGTTGCTGCGGAAGCTTTTGATAACGCTATTAAGGATATAACTGACTTAAAAAATGAGATATCCACATACGCGTTGGGTCTACAAAAGTTAATAGATGATTAAATAATAAAACAATATAATAATAAAAAATTTGTATCAACTGGAGTGACTCAGAGACGATCCAATTAGTGCGGAGAAGATTTTCATAACAATAATTCAAAAGCAATATTTAAAAACAATTATTTCGAAAGAAGCCGGCAGTATACATTTTATTGTATGTTTATTATTGGGTTGGTTTCTATTAATAAACTCATGATATCTTTAAAAATAAACAACAAAAATAAATTTTGGTTAATCATTATAAATTCTCGTTTGTTTTTCCGAGGTTTAGCAAATTACATAGTTTTTCAAAATAAAATTCGTTTGATGTGCAGTAAGGTCTACCAAAAAGTTGTATTTTTTTTTATGTGGTACCCTCTTAATTTTTTTGTATGTTGTTGAAATTAATGTTAATAAAGTTTGGAATACCTAGGACCACGGCAACCCGTGCGGACTTGCATCGATACATGTCAGTACTTGGTGATATGGGAAAAATGCAAATTTTTATGCAAAAATGCATAAATGCAAATTTCCAACAATTTCTTTAAAATAAGCTACCAGACATGAAAATTGAACGAAAACTACCAGAGTTGTGATTTTTTACTTTTCGAAAAAAAGCGAAAAAAACCAAATTTGAAAAAATTTAAATGAAATCATGTGAAAACATTTTCTAAACCTCATGCTGATGCAAAAAATTGTGTGATTATATTGAATAACCTGGTCATTATGAAATAATATTTTTTGCTAGAAGTGTACCTATTTGAAAGTTTCGAGTTTGAGTATTTTTACAAAAAATTTCCCCAAAAATTAAAAAATACAAAATTTTTAAAAGCAATAGCATGAATAGTTTAGTGTTTGTTGCAACTATATATTTATTTCTTCGATGAACACCAAATCAAAAGCAGTACTTTCTGAACTTCAATGATATTTATTACAATTCTCGAGTTGAAATATTCTTAGAGATTAAAATTACAATTGACTTGAGTTATAACAAACCAACAAACTTACGTACTAATCGCATATGGCAATAATTCAAGGGCACAGAATGCACCTAATGCTAATAAAAAGTATATGACTTCAGTAATTTTAATACTAAGTTACACAGAATGCAAGTAAAGATAATCCCAAAGTTAAAACGAGGAATATACTTAAGCTAATTGAAATGAACTTGAAACTGAATAAACTTCTCAGGATTCTTACCACCATATCCTGGCAACCTATGGCCTGTGTTGACCTGAGATTACCTTAGGAAGCGGCATCGTTGACGCTACAGTTAACTCTCTATGATAATTAAATGTGATACTAAATGCTACCTATACTAAAGACTCCATAATGACTTATAATTCTCTCTATTAAATGTGATACTACTGTGACTTAAACTAAAAGCTAGCTATATTTACCTGGTGATTGGGATATTTGATAAACCGAGTTTTGGTTGGCGGCGTCGGATCGGGTCATACCCATTCACCGAAAGTATTTGGTATTAATTTACTAATGACTAATTATTTGATTGATAATGACCTGGCGGTGTGGAGCGGGAATCTTGGCTCACGGAGTCGGATCAGGTCATACCCATTCACTGAAAGTATTAGGTTTGCTTTCTCTTAAACTCACTATACTCGTACCTTACGTTCACTCTCTCAAATATTTTACCTAACTATCAATACTATATTATTGGATAAATCTTTATATGCACACTGATAACACAAATTACACTCTATGCCTAATCAACACTCTTGATGCTGCTGCTCTCTCTCCGTCGCTGTGCTGTGGATACTCGGTCACAGTTGCTCCTTTGTTGCTGCTAGGTCGCAGTCACTGCTCTGTTGCTGCTTGGTCGCAGTCGCTGCGCTGATACACTTGCTGGTTGGTGCGGGCTGCCGACTTGCTGCCACCAACTTACACTGCACGAGTCACACGTCTTATCACTTCAACTTCAGAAATCAAAAAGCTCTCGAATTCTCTTCCGTTTGTCCTTTTATGCGCTCCTATTCCTGCCGTGGTGTCATTTGTTTTCCCAGGCAATGCTTGTATGCTTTATTTTCTGTCTCATCATCTCGTATGATCATGCCGTTAGCGGACAGATGTGAATCTTTAACTTCTTGGAGGCCGTTGTGCATAAAATAAAGTATAAAAAAGGAATAGATTATTGAATTTGAAAACGTAAACTACACTCGTTAGAAAAAAATTGCTAAAATCCGCAATATTGTAATTGGCTGAACTAAAAATACTCTTATTGAAATGTTTAATAGCACAACAACTATATTTGTTACCTCAACGAAATACTTATCCCGCCGTCTAATTCATCGATTCCCTACCTTCCTTTATACCCGAATTCCCTATCATATCTTTGTTAATAATAATGCATTCGGTAAATAATGTTTTCATATAATATTCATTTATTATTGTGCAATTTATTTAGCAGTGATTGCATTTATTTTTGGTTGTGTCATACAACCAAATATTTGACAAGTTTGTTGGTTTGTTTGATTCAAATTTAAAATACATTTTCCTTATTTTATTGATCTGTATTGATCATAATTCTGGCTGGTGTACCAATGCGTCAGGGTGAATCCGTTATGTGACCTGGTAAGAACTAGAAAGAGAATTAAATTACCAATTATGTTGGGATAAAATTACTAAGAAATTTTATTCCATACAGGCTAAAGCATAATCATGAATTGGTCAATATTTTGGTAATTTTAGTTCACAAATTTTATGCCATTAAGTATTTGAGCACAATTTCGTGCATATGGCCACTGCGACTGCGTTTTATGAAGACCATCTTGTCGGACCATCCAGTCTTGCCCCAATTTTTCCAAATGTTGGTTTTCAGTCGTAGCTGGTTTCATAGCATAGTCCAGTGTCTTGATGTCCCTCCACAAAAAGTAGTCTAACAGAGTCAAATCACATGACCTAGATGTCCAACTGACAGGCCAATTCTTGATATGATTTGATCACCAAAGGTTCGTCCCAGTAAAGTGATGGTTTCACGCGCTGTATTGCTTGTTGCACCGCACAGTGGTTTCCTTCCATACGAAGTTTGGAAACAAATTGAAGGAGTCATCATAGATCGATGAGCTTTGGTACATAAGTTGAAATTACCTTTATTAGAAGTTATTCAAAAAAATATTAAACCCGCCCACAACCACGTCTACCTCCCATACAACACAAAATTTTAAAACGCTATATTTGTTTTCGTATTCAAGTTATATCAAAACAACTTTCTCAAGAATCTGAAAGAAATATGTAGATTAACCCTAGAATACTAACCATCTGTTCACTTTACGTTATATATTACTCGTAAGAGGAGTGAGTAAATTTTACGTAGGTTAATACTCTAGGGATAAAAAAAATGATTTTGTCACGCCCACCTCCCATACTTTTTGTACAACGGTTGCATAGCACTGAGAAGGAGTAGTCGTTTGCCAATAAAATTTGTTATATAAGTTGAAATGGAATAGACTATATAAGTTAACTTGTGAAAAATTTTGCAAGTCCACCTACAACCACGCCTACCTCCCATTTAACAAAAAAATTGAAAACAGAATAATTTTTTCATATTTAAATATGAATATTTTATAAAAACAAATCACTTAAGAATCTGAAATATGTGTGTACATTTAAAAAAACAATACGCGGCCACGGCCTACTATCTCCTTAAGTTCCCAAAAATTTTAGTATAACGTTATCAGAATAAATGCAAACATTAAATTGCTCAATAACTTTCCAAGTGGGTTTCGAACCCAGGACTCTCCGATCGTGAAGCTAGTGCACTTCTTTTGAGCTAACCAGGACACTTAGGGCCAGTTTTTCAGTACGAGTTTAAACTTTAGTTAAATTAAACCGAGCTTAACTCACCAAAATTGGACGTTTAAACTCGGCTGAACTACATATTTTAGCATTCGTTGAATTTAAATTGACTAAAATGATCATATAATGTGTTTGTTTCTTCCTTAATCCGAGCTTTAATGTCCAATTTTAGTGAGTTAAACTCGGTTTAATTTAACTAAAGCTTAAACTCGTATTGAAAAACTGGCCCTTAAAGTTCTTTAGTTCCCTACTTAACAACAAGCATGTTAAGGTTTTTTAATTTATTATAATTTTTTCTTTTTTTTTTTCTTTTATTAACTTACATTTGCATGGTCGTGTTTTAAAATCCACTCCACAATAATTTCATTATCACAAAAAATTATATATAAATCGCAATTTTATTTACGGCTTAGCCACGTTTCATAATTAGCGCAATTTCTGTATTTGTTAAGAATTCATAATTTTCTGCTAATATTGTTGCAAAACATGGAAAACAAAAAGGATGATGACAAGACATAATGCAGTATCATTCCTTATATACTTTGTGGGGTACTTTTTGCCTTTAGTTATTGCTGAAAGAAATTACTTAAAACATTGCATGCTGACATTGCAAACTTAGAGGCTTGCATTTTAAAATGCACACCTTTATAGGAAACTAGCTGAACCCGGTGTGCTTCGCTACCCCTACAGTGATAAAATAAAAAGTATTTAGATATTAATAAAAATTTATTTATTTGATTATGAATTAATTATTGCAATGCTTTAGGATATACAATGATTTTAGTCGGTGTAGAGGTGTAGCTTCTAGCGCAAAGAAAGGGGCGTGGCCCGCCCACTATTTACATGGCATATACTCCTTGTAAAGAAAACATGATATGTAGCAAATATCATCATTCTATGCCAATTATTGACTGAGATATGAGGATTTTAAGTTTTCGTTTGTGTAGGCGTGGCACCACCCCTTCGTCTGATCAAAATGTTATGTAGCCAAGGACTTATTATTTCGTAACAATGTCCTATTGTGAAAATTTCATGTCGACCGGTCCAGTAGTTTAGAAGATATTACAGTTTTTAATTTTTCCAAAAATGGGCGTGGTCCCGCCCACTTTTTTGTGGTACGTATTTTTATTCATGCCAATAATATATGTACCAAATATCATTTCCGTGGGTCCAAAAATGCCGAAGATATGACGATTTTAAGTTTTGGGTTATATGGGCGGGGCCACGCCCCTTTGCCCAAGCACAACTTTATAAAGCCTAATATTCCTTTTAGAGTCATATTAAGACGCTGTGAAAATTTCAGGAAAATCGGTCCAGTGGTTTGGCCTCCTATAAAGCACAAACAGACATACAGGCATACATTCATTTTTATATATTGTAGATCATATAAAATTTTGGAAAAACGAGTTTAATTATCGGGGACGCAGTTTTGAGCAGTTACATTTTGTGGAAATTAAAAGTGGACAGTTCCACAAAGAGCGCTAACAAAGAAAACTTCTATTAAAGATTGATTTTCCCACCGCCCCTTTTCAATGTGCTAATTGATTTTTAATAAAAAATAAACTGCATATAATTTCTTATATAAGCGAAAACAGATATAAAATATAATAAATATATATAAAAATATAATATATATATATATATATAAATATAATATGTTTGAAGACCAGAGTGCGTAGAGCTATCAAAAATCGCTCTCGCTCTTTCGAGTTATCATTTATAAAAACAGAAGCAATGAATAATCTTTTCAGAGCAATTTGTTGAACGCTACGCTCTCGCATAAACTCCTCAAACACTTGTATTGGTTATTCGTCCGTGTACAAAGAGCGCTCAACCTCGTGAGAACATCGTCACTGTTTTCATCCCTCGAGTTCTGCAAATGATGTGCTCTTTATATGAGCTGAAAATCATTTGAATTAATCAATGATAAGTATTTTGATACTTACCACTTTGATATTTTCTTATTAAGAAGAAATTAACCATTTTTTGGGGGTTTCTAAGGGGAGAGGCATTTTTGAGACACACAAATAGAGGAAGTCTATTATCCCCAAATTTTCCATCTCCATAAGGAAACCTAGATTTTTTACTGATTTTACAAAATGTAACGGCGAAAGGTTATCTAAGACATATAAATGACGGGAAATAGTCAGAGTCTGTGTTTTTTTGGCATTTAATCTTAAAAAGTTTTTATTTGGACCACAAATTTATGCATTTAAGGCCTTCATTAACTCTAAATGCTGAATCTTCGAAGAGACCAATGGGACGAGAGAGATAGATTTGGGTATCATTAGCATAGATGTGTATAGAAGAGTAATTGCAGGAGTGTACAATATTATTGATGAAAATGCTGAAAAGAATAGGGCAAGTTAAAAGGCATTTTTTGAACTTTTAGTACACCGTTTTTAGAAATGCTACTCAAAAATATTTACTCGATCTTTGTTCTCTTTAACTGATCATCATCGGATTCTCGTTTAACCCTAGAAAGATAACGCTATTTGAAGAGAGAGTGCAAAACATGTAAAAACAATCGTCGTTATGATGTAAGTTATCTTTCTAGGATTAAGTGACCAGCAGTAATTTGTCACAATTTTGAATTTTTTTTTACCATCAAAGCGCTTTTTTATAGTAGCGACTTCTTGGTGAAACCGTTCTCATTTCACTCATGTTCGGTAATTTGTTTACAGAATGTTTATTTGATTGTTAGTAACAAACTCAAACAAAACTGCCAAATTGAACTTCGGCGAAGGGTAATACACATCATGAATCTAAAATATCGGCAAATGGCTATTTTCCTAAAAAGTTAAATAACTCAATTAAATATCACTAGATTTTATTTTATTTTGTTTTGAAACTACATACCAAAAGGAAATACTTTTATACAAATTTGACTTATTCATTTCTGTTCGATGTACGGTAATTTAAGACTTATGATTTTTGACTCCATCTACCTCGAAAAGACGGTTTTTTTAACCGTTATTCAAAATTTTGATATACATTTAACTATTTCTACAACCTACTCTATGTCGCATCCCAGAAGTTTTTTGACTGTCACACCGTGTAATCTATAACAGTTGAAAAAAAGAGTTTGCCAAAGTGATTGAAAAAGAGTGACTAGCTTACATCTTCAACATGAGCAAGTTGTGCGCAATATGATTCCCGCTATAACTCCCAATGGGAGAAACCCAGTCAGTGCCTTGCTGGTCTTTTAGTAGAGTCAATACTACGCAGAGTGGTATTTTTGTGGCAATAATTCATTTTTCCAAGCTTCCATGCATTTCTCAAAAATGTAAGTTGATATTTTAATGGTTCAATATTCTGATAAGAAAATCCTACATATCTTTTTATAAATCCTACCAAAACCAAATCTTATTATAGCGTTTTGAACAAATCATTTACGACTTACTTTCGCCTACTATCCGGATAATAGGACTACATCCTGTTATGAAAGCGTTTTTGAATAGCATTTCTGGTTACTTTCGGCTACTTCCGGTTACAACTACTGAATGTTTATCGAATTAAAGTTCTTTCTACATACTTATAGCGTTCGTTATTGCATTTCCAGTTGCTTTCAGCTACTTCCGCTTACTCCCATTCCGTGCAAGATGATAGGAAGCAACTTGATTTCATAGTAGCATAAATGTGTTCTTTCTATAAGCGGAATTTTTAAATTTTTCACCCACCGTGAGCTTTGATGCGATATGGGCTTAAGCCCATTTGTATTAAAATGTATTCCAAAATTATACTAAATGAATGAATAGCTGGGTAGTTTTACATATATATGGCAAATAATCCTAAGATATTTAAACCCTTTAATTTTGGTTTTTGAATGACATTAGACTGCGTAAAATGTACCTTATTTGTGCATTTATTTTATTTTTCGATATGCTGACACGACAAGAACTTTGACAAACTTTATCAACATATTAAAAAATAACCTATATGTTATTACGTTTTCTTTAGACCACCTAAACCTACAGTTTTTCAAAACACTTGTTTAAATTGAATAAGCTAGAATTTAAAATAAATAGTATATGATTAAAACGAGAAAAAGAAAGAAACAACAATTTTTTAAATATAATAATAGCGAAATCAAATAAACTTCGAAAGAGCAAACAAGCCAAAATTTTATGGAAGTCAAAACAAATACAAAATCGAGTATAAATAGTGGAGCCAAAAAGATATAATATCATAACAACTCAATCTTCAGTTGGTAAAGAAGTCGTAAAAACAATTAGAAAGATGAAATTCAACATTTATAGTATTTCTGCAATTTTGGCAGTTTTGCTAATACAATCCTTCGTTATTACTCCAATAGCTGCTCATCGTAATAAGGCAGATCCTGCGGCTGACGCTGCGGCTGACGCTGCGGTTGACAATTCGCTGGACAATGTTCTTGAGGCTGCAGAGGATTTGGCTGAAGCTACAGCGGAACTTCTTGCTCTACATTCAGCTGCTGCTGCACTTGTTGTAGTACCGGGCGATGCTGCTTCAGTTGATGCTTCTAAAGCTGCTAATGCGGCAGTCTCTGTTGCTCTTAAGGAAGTTAATGACCTCAATATTGAACTAATAGAAGAAATAAAGAGCCTAGATCTGATAATAGCAGCTACTCGTAAGCCCGGTGGTGGTCGTGAAGGTCCTGGTGGTCGTAATGGTCGTGGTGGTCCCCATGGTGGTCGCCGTGGTCCCGGTGGTCGCCGTGGTCCTGGTCCTGCCGCAGGAAAGTGAAAGTGAAAAATTTTTGTGTGTTGGAATGACTCAGAGACGATCCAATCAGCTCAGAGAACATATCCAAAACGATAATTCAAAAGCAATATTTAAAAAAACAATGATTCCGACCAGAATCCGACAGCATACAATTTATTCAATGTCTATAATTGGGTTAGTTTCTATTAACAAACTAACGATATTTCATAACATAAATAAATAAAATAAATTTTGGTTTATCATTATTCATTCTCGTTTGTATTTCCGAATTGTAGCAAACTAAATAGTTTTTCAAAATTTAATTCGATTTATATGTGAATGTGGATCTTAAAGAATATACAACCGGAACTGTGACCCATAATCTAGACCTTTTACTCTCTCAAATTAACATATTTATATTTTCTATGCAGATTTGCATTCAGATTTTGTTTTGACGAGTGTTATGTGGAAATGTGAAGTGTACCATATTATTACCAATGAATAAATTTCGATAAATACTTGTTTCCAGTTCAATAAACATTCTTAATATATAGTGGTACTTGGAATTTTTGAGTTGACGTGAATTAGAATGTAGAAGCTTAGAACTTAGAACTTTAAATTTTTCCATAAATTTTGTTCTGTTAGCTTTTTGAAAGTGGAAAATTTTAAAATGGTTTGAAAGTGGGTTATTAGAAGAGACATTTTTTTTATAATTTTTTGCTTTTCTTTGGTTTTGGTCGGTTTTTCAAGTCCGGTTTTTTGACATTTTCGATTTTTTTTTTTTTACTTTCGTTAAGTTTTCACTTTAATTTAAAAAATTTTTAATTATTTATACGCAAAAAGTTTTTTGTTAAGATAATGAAGAATATTAAATATGTTTTTATTGAATATATATACACTAGAGTGGAATGAAATGTATGGAGCCAAAAAATCTTCAAGGGTGTCAGGCATTTTTAGGTAGTCCTCATCAAAACAATATTTTTTGCATCTTTAGTTTTTTTCTGCGACATAACTTTTGACTGTGCCCGAGCACTTATATGTTTCAACGACAAGTGTTTTTTTTTTTAATCAAAAATTTAAAAAATTATTTATTTTTATTTTATTTTATTTAATTTGATTTCTCAATATATTGTACAAATAAGATTTCTCTTTTTAGAAAGTACAAACGTTAAACAAATTAATGATGGCAATAAAAGCAAAAATTATTATAATTAAATTTAAATTATACATATGGTTAAAATTAAAACTAATTTTAAAATTTTAAAAGAAATAAAAAGAATTTTTGGAAAAAGGAGAAATAGAATTTATTGAGATAGACTAAAATGCTGAAAGAGTTTTTGTTTGAAAGTGTTTGCGTTACCTGATCTTTTTACAGTAGTGGGGAGCGCAGTCCACAGATTTATCGCATGAACGAAGAAATGTCTGGAAGTTGTTAAATATTTATGGGCTGGTAATATAAGTTGCGCAGTTCTCTGTGTCCTGGCAAATCTTACTATTTCAAAAAGATACCCGGGCTCCCTACTTTTAATTATATTAAATAGCAACAACAAGGTGCGGTAATTTAAGAAACTGTTTAACGGGCAACCAGTAATTCCATTTGAGAAGGCCGTAATATGAGTTTGTCTTTTGATGTTAAAAATAAATCTGGCGCAACTATTATAGGCAACAGTTAGCTTCCGGTATGACTCCTGGTCCATGTTCGAGAAGAGTTCACTATACATGATTATGGGTAGAATGAAAGATTTTACAAGTCTAAGCTTGACATCAGGAGACAAATATTTAGAGGTCGGACTTAGACCACGCAAGGCACCATAAATTTTTGCGACTACTCGGTTGATGTGAGTGCTCCATGTAAAATTATTATTGAGGTATACACCGAGATTTTTAAAAGATTCATCATACTCGGTAGGGCAATTATTAAGAAAGAGGACTGGGCATGCTTCATGTACTTTACGCCTATCTATAAGCATTGCTTTGGTTTTAGTTGGATTGAGACTCAGTCCATTTTCTATTGGAAAACTATTGGACCACTGGAAAACTCTGTTCAACACTGGATTAATTTCGCTTGCAGCGATGTTTTTAGATGACTTTGGGAATAGCTTATACAGTTGAATGTCATCGGCATAAATATGATGGTCGCACGTAGAGAAACAAGCAACAATGTCATTTATAAAAGTCGAAAATAGCAAAGGACCTAAGACCGAACCCTAAGGCACACCACATAATACCTTCAGCTCTGAGGAGCATTTTTTATTTAGGTAGACGTATTGTTACTATGTATTGTTATTACTGAGATATGAACTCATCAGATTACACAGGGAGCCATGAAAGAAGAACTGAGCGCCAAGTTTATGCACGAGAAGCTTATGGTCAATATAGTCGAAGGCTTTCGAAAAATCTAAAAACACTATCAAACACAACATATCCTTATCTAAACCAGACCTAATGTCTTCACATACTTTAAGAAACGCTGTGATACAACTATGTTTCGCACGGAATCCAGATTGGTGTTTTGTGATAAGCCTTTGATGATAAGAATAGGTTTTTAACTGGTTGCTTATAATAACTTCAAAGGCATTGCTTAAAAATGGAAGAATAGCTATTGGACGATAATCTGTATTATTATACGTAGAAGATATTGATTTTGGCAATAGAAGGATTTTTGAAATTTTCCATAAAGAAGGAAATTGAGACGTAGCTATTATTGTATTAAATATAAACGTAATATGACCAAGAATTGCTGGGAGGATCATTTTAATAAATTCAGGATGAATACCATCTGAGCCTTTGGCCTTGGGTTTAATTTGGGAATAACTTCACCAACACTTATTACGTCGACACACGACACTGCAAAACCACCATCAGCAGAGCTTCTGGGTCCAGAGAAACGAACACTGCTGGTTGTACTAACTGGCTGAATAAATTTTTTATTAAGATCATCGGGATTAATGCTATTTGGGATGTTTTGCGAGTCCTTAGAAAGCCCAGCTTGGCGGATGTTATTCCAAAATGAAGAGCTTGAGCGGCATCTAAAAAATCTACCCTCATAAAAAGATTTTTTATTTCTGCGAATGATGGTAGTTACAGTGTTACGTGCACGTTTAAACTCGGTATAGATACTAGAACATCTATAGCGCTTCCATCTTGTGTATAAGATGTCCCGTTTTTCGATGAGGCGTTTTACTTCTTGAGTGAACCATGGGTAATTGCTACATATAAATTTATTTCTTTTGACTGGAACATGACGAGTGAAAAGAGTGCAGATGTTATTATTAAAGACTTCAACTTGTCTACTTGTATCGTTTGTTGTGTAAATTGATGACCAATCTAGATACTGACATTCAAAAAAGACGTTATTTAAGTTAGTGTATGGAAAATCGAGGTAACTGAACTCGATTTCGTTAAGAAAAATTAAATCGTGATGTGAAAAAGCCGGTACGGGTAGTTGGTCATAGTGTAAAATTAAGTTGATATTAGAAACCAAGAACAGATCTAAAAGGGAAGGTAAGCAGTTGGGTCTAAAATGCGTTGGGAATTGTTGGTTTGCAAATTTCAAGTTGAATTGTTCAACCATGTCTATAAACGGCGTATTTGCATTATTCAGTACGTTCAAATTAAAGTCTCCACATAATGCAATATCAGGGAAACGGGGAGCTATGTCTTCTAACACGTCCAAAAGAAGGGAAGGATTCGCAATATTAGGAGCCATATATATACAACCAATTAACAAAGTACCTGTACCTAAAGGGTGATTTTTTAAGAGCTTGATAACTTTTTTTTTAAAAAAAACGCATAAAATTTGCAAAATCTCATCGGTTCTTTATTTGAAACGTTAGATTGGTCCATGACATTTACTTTTTGAAGATAATTTCATTTAAATGTTGACCGCGGCTGCGTCTTAGGTGGTCCATTCGGAAAGTCCAATTTTGGGCAACTTTTTCGAGCATTTCGGCCGGAATAGTCCGAATTTCTTCGGAAATGTTGTCTTCCAAAGCTGGAATAGTTGCTGGCTTATTTCTGTAGACTTTAGACTTGACGTAGCCCCACAAAAAATAGTCTAAAGGCGTCAAATCGCATGATCTTGGTGGCCAACTTACCGGTCCATTTCTTGAGATTAATTGTTCTCCGAAGTTTTCCCTCAAAATGGCCATAGAATAGCGAGCTGTGTGGCATGTAGCGCCATCTTGTTGAAACCACATGTCAACCAAGTTCAATTCTTCCATTTTTGGCAACAAAAAGTTTGTTAGCATCGAACGATAGCGATCGCCATTCACCGTAACGTTGCGTCCAACAGCATCTTTGAAAAAATACGGTCCAATGATTCCACCAGCGTACAAACCACACCAAACAGTGCATTTTTCGGGATGCATGGCCTGTTCTTGAACGGCTTCTGGTTGCTCTTCACTCCAAATGCGGCAATTTTGCTTATTTACGTAGCCATTCAACCAGAAATGAGCCTCATCGCTCGAAAAAGTTGCCCAAAATTGGACTTTCCGAATGGACCACCTAAGACGCAGCCGCGGTCAACATTTAAATGAAATTATCTTCAAAAAGTAAATGTCATGGACCAATCTAACGTTTCAAATAAAGAACCGATGAGATTTTGCAAATTTTATGCGTTTTTTTTTTAAAAAAAAGTTATCAAGCTCTTAAAAAATCACCCTTTAGTAGGATTTCAACAAAATGAACCCAAAACGGTCATTTTCACTGGATGATTTGACTACGCGAAACTTGTATCAACTTTTTACATAAATACAAACCCCCCCCCCGACCATTTTATTGAGTCTATCTGCACGAACTAAATTAAAATAATTAACCTTAAACAGACCGGCGCTCATTTCCTTTCTTAGCCACGTTTCAGTCAAACAGATGATATCGATATAGCTATTGTTAACTAGAAGTCGCAAATCGTCGATTTTATGCTTAAGACTTTGAGCGTTTAAATGACATATGTTGAAGCCTTTATTATTTTTACAAAGTAGGTTAAGTAGGGAATGAGACAAATCTATGTGGCCACCCCATGGTTGCCCTACATTAACCATTGAGATGTACCATTTAATGATACATGTAACACAAACACAAGCAAAAGGTTAAATAGAACAGAGAATTGCTCTCTTTCTCTTTACAAGTAAGAGTAAAATGAATAGAGTGTAATTGGGATACTTTATTAAATGTGTTATGTATCACGGGCAAAATCAAGAGGAATTTAATGAAAAAATGTATAAGAATAGAGAGAGAGAGTGAGAGTTTAAAAAGAAACAAAACATGAGTTAACAAGCCGAAAAGTAGAAAGATTTTTAAATAATTTGAAAACACATTAAAATTTAAAAAACAATTTATTTATCACCCAGCACATCACCACGAAAAAAGTCAGTTGGTTGTTCATTATGTCTACATTTTTTGATGCAAACCTGTTAATTAAGGCATAACGAAGAAGCTATCTGTGTTCTTTATTCTATGAATTTACTATGGTACCATGTACGCGCAACAAGATAAAAGGATTCAAAGATCACCAAAAATGGTAAGTCGCCAATATCTCCGCTCCTCTTTGCTATTTGATGATGAAGTGGCTGTTAGAAGACTGGGATACGAAAGAATGCTACGCGCAAGAGATGATGACATGGACATGGAGTGCGAAAAAGTCCGCGAATACGTTAATCCTCGAATTTTGCTCGACAAGGAACCGTATTACGAGAATAATGACTGGAATACGGCACACACGGAACAACCATTCACACGAGCGATAGCGTATGGGTTTATTAAAAGGCTTTCTGAAAGTGGAGATAAAATAGAAGACATTATAGAAAAAGTTCCATGCCATAACCAAGCCACGGAACGACATATTGAAGTTGTGTCGGAGGCGTCTAAGGCCACAGCAAGTCAAAAAAGTCGAGAGGGCCAAATTGCTTTTACGTTGCACATTGGAGTATTTTATTCCAATTTGTGTGATTAATTAAAAAAATCGAATCGAAGATACCCAACCATGATTGAAACCGTTCGAAAGAGAATAAAATTCTACATCACTATATACAAAAATAATTGAAGAAAAGTCAACGGTTTTCGTGCACTGCGATTGCAAATTTACGTTTTCTTTACTTTTGGTGCACGCACAGTAAAAATCACAAGAGTTTTGATATTTCCAATTGATTTTTCTTGAAAAATTAAATAAGTTAAATTTTTTGAACAATAGAACCTTCTCTACCTCAGGTATTTTTGGAGCGTCAAATGAAATATATTAGTAAAAAAAGTGTCTGTTCGTATTTTTAATCTTTTTTCCGCGCATTCTTATAAAATGTGTGTTTTTAGGTATATATGTAAGCATTTAGTTGTGAATACCACTCAATTCAGTGGAAGTTTATTTATTTTTTTTTTGAAACAACATATATAAGTGATATGTTAACAAAAAAAAAAGTTTGCAGATTTTCTGCGGTTTTTAAGAAAAATATTTTTTTGTATGCCCATGCAATTGAAATACAAAGAAAAACAAAAGAACGGAAACTTGAAATGAGTACATCAAGTTAGTGTTACTATTGTTGTTGTTGTTGCTGTTTTTTATTTCATTTGTTTTCTCTTGTTTTTATAAATAACTAGCTTTTACCCGGCGCGCTTCGCTGCACTCCGCGGTAGTCCCCTGAAAAATGATCGTATAGTGAGGCCACGCCCTTATCCAATTATTGGGGGTTGGAATTAGTTTTAAAGGTTTTCTAAGAGATGGCGTAACTATCAATATTCAGAATGGAGAATTTCAATGTTCTGTGACTTTTACTGCCACAGTTATTCTGTATCGAAAATGTGGCTTGTATGGTCAAAGCCACGACAGTTTAGCATAGGAGGATGAAAAGTACTTACAGCCTATTCTCATACCTATCAAACATACAAAAAAAATTTCATTGAAATCGGTCTAGCCGTTTCGTAAGAGTTTGGCCACAAACATTGTGACACGATAATTTTATATATCAGATTAATAATTAATTATATTCAATAATATTAGTTATTAATAAATAAATAATAAAGTTAATTGAGAATATATTTGATATGAGAGTTACACTGAGATAGTAAAAATGTTTAACTACTACGATTGACGCATAAACACTAATAATAGCAGAAAATTGTAGAGGGAGTGAGAGAAGGCTTCTTGTTCGAGAGAAATATGAGTCCATCTTCATTGTCATCCCTACTCCGTGCTGTTTACTGGGTGAGAAGTGATACCGATAGACACATGGAGGGGATAACTTACCAAGTGATAATAATTGATGTTATCGAGCGGGATAAAAAATGATAAAATTATGAAAATGACTATTAAAAAGCATGGGTTGGTGATAGAAATGCAAAAAATTAGGGTTGTATATATTTTTTTATGCCACATAATAAAAAAATTGAAAAAAAAAATTTATCAAAAAATAAAAAAAAAATTGTTTGGGGTAGACACCCCTTATCACTTAGAGGTTTAAAAAATAGATAGTAGCCGATTCTCAGACTTACTGAATATGCATAAAAAATTTCATAAGAATCGATCAAGCCGTTTCGGAGGAGTATGGGAACGAACATTGTGACACGATAATTTTATATATTAGATAGATAAAGGTTAACAGCTAGTTAAAATAATAAACGTCAATAGTTAGTGATGTAGCTTCTGTTTGTTTACTAGAGGGGTAAAGGTACAAAATATTTTGGATTATGTTACTTTTCCGTAAAATAGTGCTTAGAAAATAATTGTGACTCTTCACTTTGTTTATTTTTCGTGTATAACGGGTTGTATCAAAAATAATTGGACCGATGTGTCTTTAAAAACTTCCAAACTGCCCTTTAGGAACAAGTTTAACTACCGTATTTCTTCTTCGTCGAAGCCTTTACGAAATTATGGAAAACTCCGGTTGTAGTCAGCTCCAAGAAAAGTTCCAATTTCTGAGAGAAGAGATAAGAGAACGAACTAAAGTTTCCCCTGAAAATATGAAAGAATTCAACGAGAGGATAAATGAATTCTGTTTTGATTTCAAAACACGCTGGTATGCATCGCGGCAAGGAAACAGCAATATTTCCTGCAGTCCAACAGAGATTGGTTAGATTCTTCGATTGGTTTTAGCTGCTGTAAAAAAAATAAACGTGGCCGCATGGAGGTACCCTTTGAAGAATGTAGTGAACCAACTAAACGCAAGAAATCTATAGCGCTGAGAAAGACTGCACCTCTGCCTTTGCTAGTTCATGCAAGTCAAATGGGTCTGAGAGCTGCGGGACAGTTAGATGCGTCGAAAGTAATGGTAGAAATATCTGAATCACCGGCTAAAGTGACTAAGTACCGGTTAAGTTTTCAAAATGCTGAAAAAAATAAACAGATGTCAAAAGAAGAGGCATTGTCTGTTTTGGTAGAAGCTAAATTGTCCCGTCATCAGTACAACATCATAAGCCAGTCTGCTCCAGAAAAATTTCCTTGCTATGCATACGTGCAGTCTGCGAAAAAATATTGTTACCCTAAACGTGAATGTATTAAAATAGATGAAACTTCAGTAGAAGTGAGTTTGCAAGGCCTATTAGATCATACCGTTGAACGTATAATGTTGTCACAAAAAAGTGTATTTGAAATACTTGATGAGGGAAATTTATATGAATTATGCTTGTACTCGAAATGGGGCTTTGATGGGAGTTCTGGACCTAGCTTGTATAAGCAAGCATTTCATGGCTCGAATGAAAGCGATTCATCGGTATTTATAACTTGTATAGTACCACTAAGGTTGGTTTACAAGACCAAAATAATTTGGATTAACACTCGTCCCTCATCCACAAGGTATTGCAGACCATTAAAAATGGAGTTTGTTAAAGAGTCTGCCGAAGTTTCGAAGATCGAAAAGGCACGGGTTGATGCAGAAATAAGAAACCTCGAAAATTATTTTGTATTTATTGACAATAAACGCCTAGAAGTGCGTCACAATTTAATGATGACAATGGTAGATGGAAAAGTCTGCAACGCACTTACGGACACAAAGTCTACACAAGCATGTTATTTATGTGGAGCTACAAGTAAGGAATTTAACGACATCGTTAATATGGTAAAAAGGGGAGTGAATATGAATAATATTCAATTTGGTTTATCGATTCTTCATGGTAGGATACGATTTTTTGAATGCCTTCTCCACGTGTCATATAAACTTCCAATAAAAAAATGGCAAGCAAGATTAGTAGATGAAAAAAAATTGTATCTGAAAACAAAGCTCGTATCCAAAAGGAGTTTAGGGATAGAATTGGTTTAATTGTCGACCAGCCAAAGTCTGGCTACGGAAGCACAAATGACGGCAATACTGCTAGGAGATTTTTTGAAAACGCTGAAGTTTCATCAAAAATTACAAAAATTGATGTTCAATTAATAACAAAATGCATATGTTGATGATTGCCGTTTCAAGTGGACATGAAATCGAAGTAGAGAAGTTTCGTCAATTTGCTTTGAGTACTGCCAGATTGTTTGTTCAAAAATATCCCTGGTATTATATGCCTCCAACGCTGCATAAATATTTTATACATGAACCGGAAATAGTCTCTCATGCATTGTTGCCAATAGGTCAATTGTCCGAAGAGGCTCATGAGGCTCGAAACAAAGGCTTCAAACGTTTCAGGGAGGATTTTGCTAGAAAATGTAGTAGGCAAAGGGCTAATGAAGACATTTTTAATAGGTTTTTGATCACTTCAGATCCTTTAATATGTTCTAAAAAAAAGCTGCCAGAGAAAAAATTTCAAACTTTGCCTAAAGCAGCTGTGGAGCTCCTCAAACCTGCAAAAGAAGATAATGACGAAAATGATGATATCAAAGATAATGATGATTACGAAAACAAAGAAGAAGATGATTATGATGATGTTTTTGCTTATGACTCAATGTCAGATGACTAATAACATTAAAAAACTTTAAGAAATATTCAAAAAAAAACTAAATATTTTTGTATTGGATATGTATTTCATTACTATTGAGGAAAAAAATAAAGTTCCATTAAAGTAAATGGTTTGATGATGTTTTTCTTCAATCTTATAATTGTTTGTTAACTAAAAAAAATATAAATTCCGTTACTGAGGGGCTTGGCTGATTTGATCACACTTTTTGCTATCGATTACCCCACTGTGCGTTGTCCGCAAGGAAAAATCGACAAAAATTCGATACAAAGCGCGAATTTCGATAAACATTAATAAAACTTTATCATTGGATAGAGAACAAAATTACCTCTCAAAAAAAATTTGTGTTTCTTTTAAGAATTTATATATAAATTTAATGTTAAAACATCTGCTTACAGTATAATATTTCTTCCTTGCGCAGTTTACATAGGTATATACATAGTCTTATAGGGTGGACATAATTGCTATAACGTTAAAACTTCATAGGGCATTTTTGGCGATAATTATATGATCTACAAATTTGTTTTAAGCATATATTTTATCTGACAAAGAGGAGCGGATATATTGGCGACTTACCATTTTTGGTGATCTTTGAACCCTCTTATCTTGTTGCGCGTACATGATACCCTAGTAAACTCTCGATAGGTTCTTAGTTATACCGCAATTTACAGGTTTGCATCAAAAAAATTTAGACATAAGTTTTTAAATTTTTGATTAAATAAAAAGAACAGCACTCTAGTAGGTGAAACATATAAGTGCTCGGGCACAGTCAAAAGTTATGTCGCAGAAAGAAACTACGGATGCAGAAAATATTGTTTTAATGAGGACTATTCAAAAATGCGTGAAATCCTTGGGGTTAAAAATTCGTTCCACTCTAATATACACCCAAAAAAAAAACTTCGTATTATGCACGAAATACTTATTATATTTCAAAATTTGTTTGTTCTTTTCAGCCTACGAAGGATTTCGTACATACTATAGATCAGCCTTTGTACATTACACGAAAGAAAAAATTGTAGGTATATTTTACGAAAAAAAAAAAGTTTTAAAATATATGAATGACATTTGTATATTGTACGAATATACAAACACTTTTACCGAAAGTTTAAAAATTTTCAAACAACATTCGTATATTTCACATATTTATATTTATAGATTTTACAAACGTGCATTCGTAGAATGTACAAAGTGTACGAATTCAAAAATGTTTGTTTTTTTGAAAACACTACAAATATTTTTATTATGTACGAAGCATTTGTACATTCTACAAATAGTCTACGTTCGTATTTCTACAAAGATTTTATTCTTATATTTATAGCTTGGATCAGAGCCAGGCCCGTAGCCAAGGGAAATTTTAGGTGTTCAAACCCCCCCTTAGGGTCCAGAAATCATGAAAAATGAACACAAATGAGACTATTAAATTCAAAATGTAGTTTTTTTAACTATGATAAACTATGATGAATAATAATGTTAATTTACTTGAAGATGTAAAAATTTAAACATTTTCAAAGCCAATTTAAAAAACTTCGCTTAATTAATGAAAAATTTGTTTGGCCAAATGAAAGATAAGATTTGCTTTTTAAGGCATAATCTTCATATTGGAATTTAGCTGCAAGGAGCTTGTTTATTAAAGAACCGTTTTAAATTGTGAATTTTAATGCTCAAAAAGACCCTGATATCCGGTAAAATGTATTTTTGAAATTATACCTAGAACGAATATAATTTCATAAATCTTATACTGGGTGTCCCGCAATTGAGTGCAACTATCGAGAACAGCAAAAAATCGTATGGGAGGGGGGGTCTGTTTTCACATTCTTAGCAGCTACAGGGTTAATTAATATTTCACGACTTTGGTTTACGTTATTGTTTCTAGCAGAAAAACTAACTTACATAAAACTTATTTTGATGGCTCATTATAAAGGCAATAAAATCACCTCTCTAACGGCATATCAACAAACCCCACCAACTAAACCGTTCCGAGCTGTGCTCGTGTGAAGATGAAATCAATCGATTGAAACTACCAAATTTCAATTTTGAGTGCAAATTTCTCAGAATTTCGGGTAATAAATTAACTTTTTTTAGGATCAATTTTGTAATTTATTTAATTTTCTTTTTAATGACGCCAAAAACGTAAACATATCTTAAAAAATAAAAAAGTTGACTGTACTTCTTTTGCTTTTTGCTTCTTTTTTTATTATAGACTAGCTTAATATCAGGCTTAACCGGGGAGTTGATATAAATAATTTTCGATTTCAATCGTCGATTTGAAAAAACTTTTCACAAACTTTAGAAGGAATTTTGTGTGCATCTTTCAAACCGGTAACTTTGACGAATTGAGCAAAATGTAGCTTCTACATCTGAAAATTATGAGAAAAAGTAAAGGGAATCGTGATTTGTGTGTGCGTGCCGCCGATCGCTTGCAAAAGATATTTTCAAGATTTATATTGTATTCGATAGATTGCACATTTTTGAAAAAAAATCAGTGCAAAACCGAATTTTTGGCAATTCGCGACAAAAACTGGACAACTTGGCAACTGGACAAAACTTAAATAAGCATTGAAAATAGAAATTGAAATGTCAAAACAACGCCAACTTACGACGCAACTGACTTGCTCATGAGTTAATGCGTACTCAAATACCACAGAATTCGGCATCAGGCGTCCTGATTTGCCAAAAAAAAGTGGAATATAAATACGCATAAAGAAGAAAAGAATATATTTATCACCCTTCGCGCTTTGCTACGCCTTACTGCATTTTGTAGTACAGCGCCCTCTGGGGTTCAAGATATAGCAAAATACATAGCGCCAAAAGACTCACCGCACCCGAAAACCACTTATAAAAATCATACTTATCGGATGAGTTGTTTTAAGTTTTTTGTGGAATTTGTACAACAGCGCCCTCTGGTTTTCGAGATAGAATAATACAAATTTTTATCTAAATCGGATGAGTGATTTTGAGTGTTTCACGATTTTTTAAGTGATTTGAACTAAAGCACCATCTGGTGTTTAAGATAGCGCAGA
This sequence comes from Coremacera marginata, assembly GCA_914767935.1. Taxonomy (NCBI): domain Eukaryota; kingdom Metazoa; phylum Arthropoda; class Insecta; order Diptera; family Sciomyzidae; genus Coremacera; species Coremacera marginata. The sequence goes on along the minus strand of OU612043.1, from coordinate 233,319,573 downwards.
AAAAAAAGTCCAAGATACCCACCGTATCCGAAAACTCCTATGTACAAATGCTCTCTCAAATCGGATATATAGCTAGGAATTTTTCGAGATTTTTAAAACATTTGTACTGCAGTGCCCTCTGGTGTTCAATACAGAACAAACTGGATAAGTCATAAAAACTAACCGTATCCGTAATCCTCTATACACAAATTTTCATGCAATCGGATGAACGGTTTCGGAGATAAGATATAAAAACAAAATTGGACACCTACCGGGTCCAATTGTGAATCTGAACCATCCAGGGATCCACTCAAACACACACAAAAAATGTCAACAAAATCAGTGCAGCCGTTAAGGAACAGTTTAATAACATACACACGTACAAATTGGACAACAGCGCCCTCTAGTTTCGAGAAAGAGCAAAAAAGATAGCACCAGAACCCTTGCCGTACTCGAAAATCGCTATTTACAAATTTTCATCCAAAAAGGATGAGCAGTTTTGGAGTTTTTCACGATTTCCTAAGATTTGTACTAAAGTGCCCTCTGGTTTTCAAGATAGCACAAAAAAGATAAGTCCAAAACACTCACCGTATCAGAAAACCCTTATTTTTAAATTTTCATGCAATTCGCATGCACGGCTTAAGAGTTTTTCGAGTTTTTAGAGTTTTCGAGTAGATAAGTAAAAAAAACTCAGCGAACCTCAGCATACAAAATTTCATGCAAATCGGATGAAAGGTTAAAGACTTTTTCGACTTTTTTAAAATATTTGTACTACAGCGCCCTCTGGTGTTCAAGATAGAACCTACTTTATAAGTCATAAAAACTCACCGTTTCCGAAAACCTCTATATACCAACTTTCATGCAAATCGGATAAGCGACTTAGGAGTTTTTTGACGTTTTATAAATCTTTGTACTGCAGCGCCCTCTGGTTTTCAAGATTGAACAGAGTAGATAAGTCATGAAAACTCACCGTATCCGAAAACCTCTATATACAAATTTTTATACAAATCGGATGAACGGTTTCGGAGATAAGCTAAAAAAAAGATTGCCTGGAACCCGATCGCAGCGTCCCCTACCGGGTCCAACCCTTCTTACAGAATTAAAAGTAGCCTATATATTGACCGGAAGTAAAAGGAACCTAGATGTCAAGTTTCATTTAAATCCATCTAGTGGTTTTAGCGTGATGCTCTAACAGACAGACAGACAGACAAATATTTTAAAAATGCGATTTTTGGACTCAGCGTCGTTCAAAATGTCCATCGCAAAAAAAATTTCAAAAAAATATTTCGTGTACAGATTTTTTTTTACAATTTTATATATATATATATATATAGATATTTGTAACACAATTACTTTGATTGGGTAATCGGTAATTGGCTCGGCAATCGGTAATCGCTTCGGTACACTGTAAAAAGTAAATCTTGCAATCAGCATAAAAACTGTCTTAATGTAAGCTGCAACAGCATTAAGACAGCTATAGCTGAAATTACATATGCGTTTTTATCCTAAAAGCCAACATCTTAGTTGTCTTAATTTAAGGCAGCTAAATGATTAAAACAGTGCTTCCATCACTGAATTTCAAGCACAATAAAAATAGCACTGCGCTACTATGGTGCATTTTAACAGCGCGTAAAAATTGATTTACTTTGGCGCGATGATAGCGCTCTGAACTCCCAACCGTGAGATAAAGGGTTCGAATCCTACAGTTTGGTATAATTTTTTGTTATTTTTATTTTATTTTAACATTCATTTTAAACATGTAAAATAAATTTGGTTTGAAAAAATAGACACTTCTCACTCCCAATCGTTGGGACTCGAACCCCGACCGCGTAAGGTGACTGGTTTACTGCGCGCTCTGCTTAACCTCCTGCACCACAGTCAGTTATATTTTTAGTCGGCTTATATTTGTGTTGTGCTGTTAATGCTGTTGCGTCGCATTTAATTGTGTACACCAAATTTTTGTGATGGCCGTGACATACTGGTTAACGTGCTTGATTTGTGAGCGAAGCAGCTAAGGTTCGAGTTCCACTTTGTATAAAATAAGCAAGATCAACTGAAATTAAGATTGATGTTGCCTAAAATTTTAAAAACTATCTTCAATAAAAAATTTAGATTTCCTGCTGACTTCATTTAAGTCAGCAGAATATTGAAAGCAAGCTGTTGCTTACATTAAGGTTAAAGTTGACTTTCAGGTAGGGTTTGAAATAAGATTTACTTTTTAGAGTGTAATTGGAAATCGGTTGGTAATCGTTGCGGTAATTGGTTGCTAATTGTTTATTATTTCGGAAATAACAGTTTGTTAAAAGTCAGAAGAATAAACGAGAGTGAATAATTAGTAACTAAAGTTTATTTTTGGTGTTTATGTTTCAAAATAAAATGGTTTCTTAATATAAACCAACAATGGAATAAATTGCATGCTGTCAGATTCTGGTCCAAATCATTGAATTTGAATTATCGTTATGGATATTTTCTCCAAGACGGTTGTATCGTCTCTCAGTTTCTGCAGTTGATATAAATTCTTCACTTCAAGTTAGAAGCGACCATTTTGACCACGGCCACGACCACCACCATTATCACGACCACCACTGCGATCACCACGGTGACCACCACGACGACCACCACGGCGATCACCACGACGACCACCACGGCTACCATTTTGACCACGGCCACGACCACCACCATTATCACGACCACCACTGCGATCACCACGGCGCTCACCATTGCGCTCACCACTGCGATCACCACGGCGACCACCACGACGACCACCACGGCGACCCTGACCACCAGGACCTCGCGAAAATGGTGCTGTTGTTGATGCTATTATTGGTGCTGCTATTGGTGCTGTTGTTGATACTGTTATTGGTGATATTGTTGGGGCTGCTGTTGGTGCTGTTGTTGCTGATATTGTTGGTGCTATTGTTGGGGCTGTTGTTGGTGCTGTTGTTGCTGATATTGTTGGTACTGTTGTTGGTACTGTTGTTGGTGCTGTTGTTGCAGCTATTATTGGGACTGCTGTTGCTGCTATTGTTGGGGCTGTTGTTGGTGCTGTTGTTGCTGCTATTGTTGGTACTGTTGTTGGTGCTGTTGTTGCAGCTATTGCTGGGACTGTTGTTGGTGCTGTTGTTGCAGCTATTGTTGGGACTGTTGTTGGTGCTGTTGTTGCTGCTATTGTTGAAGCTGTTGATGCTGCTATTGTTGGGACTATTGTTGTTGCTGCTGTTGTTGGTGCTGTTGTTGCGGATATTGTTGGTACTGTTGTTGGTGCTGTTGTTGCAACTATTGTTGGGACTGTTGTTGCTGCTATTGTTGGGACTGTTGTAGCTGCTATTGTTGGAGCTGTTGTTGCTGCTATTGTTGGGACTGTTGTTGTTGCTGTTGTTGCTGCTATTGTTGGTGCTGTTGTTGCTGCTATTGTTGGGACTGCTGTTAGTGCTGTTGTTGCTGCTATTGTTGGGACTGTTGCTGGTGCTGTTGTTGCTGCTATTGTTGCTGCTATTGTTGGTGCTGTTGTTGCTACTATTGCTGGGGCTGTTGTTGTTGCTGTTGCTGGTGCTGTTGTTGGTGCTATTGTAAGGACTGTTGTTGCTGCTACTGCTTGGGCTGTGGTTGCTGCTATTGTTGCTACTATTGTTGGTGCTGTTGTTGGTGCTATTGTTGGTATTGGTGGTGTTAAATTAGCAACTGCTTGTAATAACCTTTTTGCCAATGATAGAAGTTCGTTCGCTATCTGAGTTATAAAAGCATTTAAAGTTAAATTTGTTGCTATGGCAGGATCTGCAGGTGTGGCATCCACTATTGAAACAACAACGAAGGATTGTATCAGCAAAACTGCCAAAATGACAGAAACACTATAAATGCTGTATTGCATCTTTCTATATTTTTTTTTTTTTAATATCTTTCGGCTTCTTTACTAAATGAAGATTGAGTTCTTATGATCCTATAATTTTTTTGGATGCACAGTTTATACTCGATTTTGTATTTGTTTTGGATTTCGTTAATTTTTTGGCTTGTTTACTCTTCTGAACTTTATTTGTTTTCACTAACGTATTATATTTGAGAAGTTGTTTTGTTTTGTTTTTTTTTTTGTTTAACGATATACATATTTGTTTTAAATTCTAGCAAATGCTATGCAAGCGGTTTAGAACTGTAGTTTTAAGAAAACAGAGGGTGTGTTTTAAAATGTTAAGAGTTTATTAAGATTCTTGTCGTGTCAGCATATCGAAAAAATAGAAAAGCAAACCAAATTTTAATCAGTCTTTTGTACAAATTTTCGGATGGATGGAAAATTTCGGACTTTAAAAAAGTATTGCTTGATAGTTCCAATAAAATAAAAATTAAGTCCTCTTTTTTTAAAAGATTGATAAGCCACGTGTTGAATTGTTGCAACTCAAGTTAGTTAAAAATTCACTCAACCTCCCTCCGTATCAATATAAATTTTAATTTTTAAATTGTTTTGATAAGAAATATTGAACAATAAGAGCGCAAACACGATTGTAAATGGGACTCTTACCCAGAATCTCTGCAGCAAAAAGAAACAAACAACGGTGGCAACACCAAGGCCCTTTTTCTCTTTTAGTTACAAAGTTTATAACTCACACTTAAGGCTCAACCAAGTTATGCATAAGCAAGTACAACTTACAGAAAAAAGTTTCCGAAAGGTATTCTTAAGTAAAAAAGTCACAAAAGTTGACACTTTTTATGCTTTCATGAAAAGAGTAACTAACACATTATATACAGCATGACAACAACATGACTAACATTTATATTCACACCGGAAACCTACAAGGTGTGGTATGCTTGGTCAAAATACAATCAACGAAAATTTTAAATCACATTATGGCGTTACATCACATTAAAGCTACTCATAATACAGTTGGCAGCCCTTCTCTGCTTAGCAAACTATGGAATCGAGCGTGAAAGCAAAGCTTAGAAAATTAACTAACTAAAATTAATAACTTGGGCGATTCCATACAATGCTCTTCTTTTGCTCTCTTACTTTCGTTTGCTTATTCATAACTTGGTTGAGGCATTACTTTTTCATACTTAAGTTAGGTAATAACGTTACGCTACGTACGAGTATTATTGCATACGACAGTGTGTACGTACAAGACAGCAACAGATGATAATTAGTTGGTGAGTTGCATGGATGGGTGGAGAGGTAGAAATGGATAAAAATAATTTAATTGCTGTTTTGTAACTTTATTAAAGAAGTGACAAAATACAAAGTTAGATGTTCGTTTCATCGGCCATTTGAATAATATTTTGGCATATACTTTATCTTTGTACAATGAATATCAAAGGTTTTAGGTAAAAAAAATATTTGCAAAAAAGGCACCCATACAAACTGCGCTGTAAGACATAATCAAAAATGTCAAAACCAAATATGTATATTCATTTAAAAAAAAAATTTTTTCGAATGGAATTTTTCTTCAAAATAAATTCGTTTGTTTCCGAAACTAATTAAAAAAGTTTAGCCAACTAATAAATAAAATAATATAATAATAAAAGGGTTACCACGATAAAATCCAAAATGTGCACAAAATACGATAATCATTAAAAAAAATTTTTTTTTTATACTTTATAATTTCTAGCTAGCTCTTAATTTGTTTCAAACTAGTTGTATTTAAATGAAAAAGAAATGCCGTATAAGACTTAAGGTAGGTAGACTAAATCAAATTAAGGTAGGTAAATCAAATTATTGAATTGAATTTTAAAGTTTATTTACAAAACAAAATATATTTTATAAAAATTTATTGAGATATAAAATTAAATGTTCTGTAAGTTTTATAATTGAATTAGATTGTGGACTTAATTAATTTGTTTTTAATTATAATAGAAACTAAATTTTAGTTGAATTTACGCTACATAATAAAGTTTTCAGACAGAAATGTGTAAAACTCCATATAATACGTCTCATAAAATAAATGCGTAATGCTGAATTGTGACACGTTAATAATTCAAACAAACTCTGTCGGTTTTTCAAATAAGCGCAATTTCTTTATGTATTTAAAAAACTCAATGTTCAATTGTTTTACATCAAGCTACCGTTTGAAACACTTGTTTCTACAACACATTATCAAGTTTAAGGAAATATCATTTAACGAAAAACACGAAAACATCTTAGCGCCAATTGCGCATTTTATAAATTTTGGGTTAGTTGTTATTCTTTATACTTTTGTTTTCTTATTTCATGTTTCCGTATTTTTTGTTAAAAAATATTTACTTAAGCTTGATAAGATGACATAGAATCAAGTGTTTTAAACAAAAGATTGATGTTGTCAATTTTAAGAAAATGTCAATTTAACCTTGAATTTTTTTAAATAAATAAACAAATTGCGCATATCTAAAAAACTAATCAGAATTTGTTAGAATTATTAGCGTGCCGTAATATTATTTAATAATTTAATTAAAGGAGACGCACTATACAGAGTTTTGTGCATTTCTGTTTTAAAACTTAACCCATTTTCTACCACTGCACAGAGGGCCAGCAACGCCATTCGGTGGCCATAAGTCAGAATAAAAAACGTTAGAAATTGTAAAAATTAGTTATGGCATTTGGAATGCAAATGTTCAAGCTATCTCTACTGAAAATTTGAAGTAAATTGATCAAGTACAGCTTAGTTGACAGCAATAAAATAAATAAAATAAAATGGAACATACACTGAATACGAATTAATTTTATTGTAAATATGAAGGAACATTTTCAATCCTTTTTAGTCTTTTAATATGCAACAGAGACCTGCATCAAGTACTTGAAAACTCAAGCTTTTTCAAGTATTTGAAAATTCACTTGGTTTGAACTTCAAAAAACCAAGTAAAGCAAGCTTCGTATCAAATTAATCAATCGCAAGCTTTACTGCTCTGCTGCGCACAAAAACTCGAAGCGCTTGAAATTTTCGGGAAAATACTTGAAGAGATTCATATGTTCGGTAAAAGCTTATAAGCTTGCAAGTATTCAAATAGTTCAAATAGTGGACCATAACAATACTTTTTTGTGATTTTGACAGATTTTTACCTTTTTTGCAATCTAAGTCGTATAAATTATTTTGATTCTGATGTTATAAAGATGACGTTCTGAGATTATAAAGATCCATATCTCGAAGGGGAAGCAAAATAGGTAAAAATTAACCATTTTTGGGGCTTTATAAGGGGGGAAGCATTTCTGAGACGCATAAATGGAGGGGTCTATCAATCTCCCATTTTGCACATTTTTAGAGGGGCGTTGAAACACATCAGATTCCAAATAATTGGCCCGATTTACAGCACAAAATATTTAAAAAAAAAAAACACGAAGAAAACATTTTTGAAGACCACCCTTATCAGCGACCCATATTTTTCACAAACTATTTTTAAAACTATTTATTTGGGTACACCCTTGAGCCCAAAAATTTTTTATTTAACTATACTTTTCTTAAGCAAGTAAGTTGAGTTAGTTGGAAATTCACAAACAAATTCAAGCTTTTCAATCTCTATGACGTACGTTTCAAGTCTGCTGCAGCTTGATTTTACTTCGTGTCGTAGATCACGCGTTCATAAATTCGGGCAACAAGCTGACGTCGACTTGACTAATTTCAACAATACTTGAACTTGATTGAAAATTGTTGATATTATAGGTATAAGCTCCAATAATTATAATATAATTAGTAAAATATTTTGGTTTTTTTTATTTTTGATGACATGAACGTGCTGTGGAATGAAGAGCGTTTGGGTACCTTTTTTTCAACGTGATGTTTGACGACGTATTGACACATTTCACTTTAATTCACCAAAACAAATATTTTACTACACTTTAAGAATCAATTAATAACTGCCAAAAAACTCAAGGTGTTCATTTACTTCCTTCTACCCTCAAAAAAAAATTAGTATAAAAATACGAATAAAATCTTTGTAGAAATACGAACGTAGTCTATTTGCAGAATGTTGAAATGCTTGGTACATAGTAAAAACATTTGTAGTGTTTTCAAAAAAACAAAAATATTTGAATTCGTACACTTTGTACATTCTACGAATGCACGTTTGTAAAATCTATAGTATATAAATATGTAATATATACGAATGTTGTTTGAAAATTTCCCAGTGGCGAACGGATACATCCGTCTTCGAAGACGACTTTCAAGACAGCAGTCAGTCTTCGAGGACAGATCGCTCCAATTTCAAACAGATTAGCCAAACGACTTTCAAGACAAGTGTGTGCCACCTGTTCGAAGACGGATCCAATACACGTATTGCTAAGTGTCCCCATTCGTTTAAAATTGCTACTCTTGTTGTACGATTTTTCTCGTTCGTGTTCTCCCTCATTTCGCTCTTGCTCTCGAAATGGATTTCAAGACAATTTTATGTTACATATTTGAAAACGGCTCTGATACATGTCTTGCTAAGTGTCCGCATTAGTTTCAAGTTGCTGCTCTTTTTGTACGATTTTTCTCGTTCGTGTTCTCTCCTACAAATTTTCTACGTTTTGTGTTATTACTAAATTAATAGCGACATGTCCAATGTTCATTAATATAGGTTAAGTCACTTGAGAGAAAAGCACTCTTTTTCTGCCTTTGCTCGAACTGTCAAAGTAGCTGTTAGCTAAAAATTGTACAGATTCAGGTTTTTTTTTTTCTTGATTTCCTTTTATCCATTCTGACAGTTCGACCGAGCTTCTCTCAAGTCAAAAACCTTGGACATGTCCAGTAAAACATCAGCTGTGTTTCTCCGTTGTCGTCAACGACGTCGAAGACAAAGGCAACGTCTTCGAAGATTATTTTCGCCACTGGGTCTTAAAGTTTCGGTAAAAGTGTTCGTACAATATACAAACGTCGTTCGTATATTTAAGACATTTTTTTTTCGTAGAATATATAATTTTTTCTTTCGTGCAATGTACAAAGGCTGATATGTAGTATGCACAAAACCATTTGTAGGCTGAAAAGAACAAACAATTTTTGAAATATAGTAAGTATTTCGTGCATAATACGATGTTTTTTTTTTTTGAGTGTATGATAAAATAAAATCAGGAACATCACCGTGTTACTCGACCTCTACATGAGAACCTGCCTTTAATATATATTTTTGATTTGCACGAGTTGTTTTAAGCATTTTTTCACCATCTGGTGTATTTTATAAATTGAATGAGCCTAAAAGCCTTTTTATTCCAAAGGCCCTTTTACACTGGTCAGACTTGAAATCAATTCTCAGATTTTGTATACAAATTGCGGTGAAATGGGAGCTTACAATTGCTTTTGTAAAGTAAATTTTTTCAATGTTAATTTTTTAATATTCCGAGACAAATTGTCCGAAAGTGTTTCTGAGTGTTTTGTTTTTGTGAATAAATCCAATACAATGAAGCATAGATTAACATATGTATTTATTTACACTGAAAACACGCATTTTGAACAATCTCAAGTATGATTAGAGGAGGGGGAGATGGGGTCGAGCCAAATCTCCTTATATCTCACTAGGGGGGAGGGAGGGGTCAAAAAATCGCCAAAATCACCTCACGTAATTAATGGATGCCCCCTTATGATAATTAAAAAACATCCTATTCTTTTAAGTAAAAAAACAAAAACATAAATAAAAGACAATAAGCAAAAAAATACACATAATAAAGAAACAATTCGAAATAAAAAAGGAGATTGAAGTACATATATAGTCCATTAAAGAGTTGTGGCAAAACACACAATAGTTTTAGCTTCAATTTCAAAATTTTTATTACTGAAAATTTTATGTTATTGCATCAGTAGCTGTGTCAAAAGATTCCATTTTTCTCACCTTTGAAAAAAAATAGATTTTGAAAATACCCCTAAATAATGATTGGTCAACTTTTGAATCTACCTCCTATATAAAATCATGTAAAAATTAATAAAGGTTTCCGGATAGTTCCCCTAGGGATTGACGGATTTTAACCATTTTATGTACACATCTATACTCTTTTTTTTTTCAACTCATCTCACCAAGTTTTGTTAAGTCCGGCGAACTTTTGCATGCACATCCCATACAAAATCATGTAAAACATTAATATAGGTCCAAGAGATGTACCCCTAAAAACCAATCGACTTAAACTATTTTAAGTGTACGTCTATTACTTTATATTCTTAGCCTTCTGAGTATCATTAAGATCGGTCAACTTTTGTATCTATATCCCATACAAAATTATGTGGAAATTTAATAAAAATCCAAGGTAGGTACCCCTAAGTACGGACTGATTTTAACCGTTTTTGGTATTTTTCTTAGATAGCTTAAATTTACTAAGTATACCAAATTTATTTTCATAGAAGTACTGCTTCAATTTATTTCCAAATTTGTATGAGCGCAAAGCACTGTGCATTGAATTTTAATTACTATATTCTTTGAATTTCCTAAAGTAAAACTTTTAAATTGTCTCAGTAGCCCTCCAGTTTAAGTGGACAGTTTATCAGTCGAGAGATCCACGGCTCGATCCCGGGCTCAGAAAAAGTCTTTTTAATTTATATTTTTTATTTATTTTATATTTATTATTTATCAAATTTTTTTTTTAAATTTATAAATTTTTTTTTTTGTAATTTTTTTTATATTTATATTAAGGTGAAATTGTTATCTGGGATATTTTTCACTCGGTGCAATTTGAATAATTCAAAGAAAAATATTTCTTATTTTTAATAAAAAATTTTCGATTTATAAAAGTTGCCAACATACCGTTTTATCCAATTCTTTTTTTTTAGGTTGAATTTAGGTATTTTTACGGAAAAGTTTTCAAAACTCAAAAAATGCTCTTATTTTTTAACACTTAAGCCCTAATTTGATTTTTTTTATCCCTAAAACACTAGAAAACTAAATTTCTGCTCATTTTGGCAAGTGGCTTCTACGTAAGGCCTTTTCCACATGACGCAATTGAAAAACAACGCAACACGTTTGCGATAAGTTTTATGCAACACAGCTTGCTGCAATTTATATTTGCAATTGTGTGGTACTTCAATGCAGAACAAGGCTAACTTGTATGAACATGTTTCGATGAATGTCGGCACGGGTTATCCTGGGGGTCAATTCCTGTTCTGCGTTATCTAAAAGTGAAAAAAAACTTTTCACAAACGTTTTCACTTTATGTTTTCATTTTTTCACTTCACTTCACCAAAAAATGCGATTCTTGTTAGCTACATGAAAAGAGCTTGCTGAATAGCTGAAAAAAGTTGCTGAATTTAAAGTTTTTCACGCTGTTGCTTATTAAACACACCTTTTTCAAAGAAACCTATTAAAACTTGCCTATATTAAACTTGGCAATTTGACAAGTTATATTGAAAACTGCCAAAAATGCTTATACTAAATTAAGACCCCTATTATGTATTACAACTCAACTAAGTTGACTAGATTCAACTACATTTTTTTCGTAGAACGTATTACATCAATTTCAGTTGAACGATGTAGTTTGAAAATTCTTAAAAGATTAAGGCAAACTATATGGTTCAGTTGCAATGTTTGTAATACGTTGTACGAAAAAAAAAGTAGTTGAATCTAGTCAACTTAGTTAAGTTGTAATACATACTAGGGGCCTAAAATTCGACTTAATTCTGTTTATGATATGGGCCAAAGGTTTAACATACTTAAGATCTAAACGTATTACATAAATCGCTTAGTTTGTTGCACATTTCCTTTTTTATTTGTATATCCTCTTTTTTCAGTTCTACAAGTACCTCCAAAAGTTTAATTTTCTTCTCCTCGATCTCAGCAAAAGTTTGCAAGTCCAAATTCATGTCCGCGTTTCGTTTCTGCGTTTTCTTCCGTCTTTTTTCCTCCGTGTGCTTTTGTGCATACTGGTCGTGAATGCTGGTTGGTACTTCCACTATTTCTGGGTCAAGAATTCTTATATCGCCATCTTCTCCGAAAACCGGCTCCAAAGTCTCTTCTACCTATAGAAACAAAATCAATTTTTATTAAAAAAAATGTCAAATCTGTGATCACAAGCAATTACGGCCTAAGTCGAATTAAAAAAAAAAACTGAGTTTGAAGATGTGTTCCACTCATGGGCGTAGTTTCCACCTAGACATAAGAAAAATGCAAGTCTTCGTATGAAAATTATTAAAGTTATTATTTAATTACACTAGACTAGGCAAAGTTATTACACTAAAACCAAAGAGCATCTCATAAAACTAGTATGGAGATCGAAATCTTTAAAGCAAGATTAATCGAAAGCATAATTTTCAACTTGGGCTTTTATTGCTTGTAAACACAGAAATACTTACAATTCCTTAAAATCCAAGCTCAGCAGACATGTCGCCATCAACAGCTTCCAACGTTATAATTCTTACAATCCTTTCCTCGAACTCGGAGAGTTCCTTCACCTTTGCTAAACCATTAACTCCGCTCCTGTGCTGCTGCTGTTTTATTTCACTATATTTGCTTTTTGTACTGAGTCTATTAAACAAAAAAATTTCAGTAAAAACTTGGCATAATTGAAGAGTACGGAAAACTGAAAATTTTAAAATTTTTTTAAGTAAGCAATATGGGTATGATATCAAAGGACATACCTATTCAACAAGATATTATTCATAGAAATAACCAAAACGTAAGTATTAAAAAATTAATATAAGCAAAATGCGAATGAACACAAAATTATTTCATCACAAATAAAACCTTTATTTTATCAAATAAATTTAGTTTGGTTACTATTTCGGCAGCCGGTGTTAGATGGGCAGAGGGTTGTTTAGCGCCTTTTCATCCATATGCGTACTAACATTATGGTGCAAAATATATGCCATACGAAAAACGATATAAAACAAAAATTGATGTATGAATTTTCACAAACAATACCTTGTTGGATAGGTAACTATCTGGACTTTAATTGCACACCCTTTTAATTGCTTAAGGGGGTCTTCTCATTGAGCAACTTTTTTTCGACTTTTTTTTTGCATTTATTTATAGCTTGGGTAGTTGTGAATATGCCCCTAAAAGGATTTTTAGAAATTCGAAATACTTTAGAAGATACAGCCTTTTTTGTGAAGCAAGGTCTTCGTCAAAATGAGCTATTTTTTTCGACTCATTTTCGAACGAAGCGGCATAAAGTAACCACCGAATTCCGTTGAAAATGTTTATTGTTAGGTAAAAACGTGTTTGCACACATATTCATACAAACATACGAATACACATTTCTGCTTATTTTAGGGGTTGAAGCATTTTTTGAGTCCAGGTGTTCAACTGAAAGCATCATTTAGTTCAGTTTGTATCGAGTTGAGCAACAGACGCGTGCGCTTCAGTGAACGGAAAAGTAAATTTTTCATAAATTTATTGTGATTTTTGTAAAATGGATCGGAAAAGTAATAAAAAAAAAAAAACGCCCAAGTGAGCGTCAGAATCGTGCTAAAAAACGCGGGTTTAGTGGAAATCAGCATCTTAGACCAGAGGATTCTGAATATACCAGTACATCGGCCAAGAAATTCAAGAATAACGAAGACGACGAAGTATCAATCAAAAACAATTTGAAGTATTGCATTCTCGAGTTCTGTTCTGTGTTTACCACGTTGTCAGCGTTGGTAATTTGTGCCTCATGCAATCAAAAAATTGAGTTCTCAGAAGCCTCACCAAATGGAGTTGGATTTAAAATCGCTTTGAACTGCGCCTGCCAACGCACAACATATATTCCTTCGTCACCTATGATCGGAAAATCATATGAAATTAATCGACGCTTGGTTCTTGCCATGCGGCTTTTAGGGATTGGGCCAAAAGGTATAACCATGTTTTGTGGCCTCATGGACCTCGGACAAAGTTTGTCCAACAATCTGTACTATACTATCCTACAAAATTTGTACGTTGCTGGAAAAGCCATGTACGAACATGTCATTTCAAAAGCTATTGGAGAAGAAAAAGAGGCTATGATCGAAGCGAATCCAGAGTGCGATCCCACTTTATTTACTGTGTCGGGGGATGGGACTTGGAAGAAGCGTGGCTTTGCTTCCCTTTATGGTGTCACAACTTTGATTGCCAAGCATACCAAAAAGATTGTTGACACTGTCGTAAAATCTCGTCTGTGTAACAGCTGCAAATATTGAAAAGCCAAGAAGGAAGAAGAGCCAGAGGCTTACCAAATTTGGCTTGATACTCATGACGAATAATGCACCATAAACCAAGAAGGAAGCTCTGGGAAAATGGAGGTGGACGCTGTAATAGAGATGTTCTCCAGGTCGTTTGAAACACACGGCATAAAATATGTAAAGTATATCGGCGATGGTGATTCGCAGACCTTCAAAGGTGTATTATATGTCGACCCCTATGACGGTGACCCTATAGTGGAAAAGAAACAATGCATTGGGCATGTGCAGAAGCGAATGGGCACGCGACTTCGAAAAATAAAAAAAGAAAATAAGGGCATTGGAGGCAAAGGTGCGGGCAAGCTCACCGACAAATTAATATCCGAGTTGACCACATATTATGGCCTTGCGATCCGCCGTCATCCTGACTCCGTGGAGGATATGAAAAAGGAAGTTTGGGCCACTTTTTACCATAAGTGCTCCACCGATGATAAACCGCAACACCAAAATAGCCCCACCGGTGCGTCAAGCTGGTGCGCATGGCAGAAAGCAGCTGCTGAAGGTACGTTAGATAGCTTTCAGCACACGTATGCACCTCTCGACAAGAAGGTGATGGAGGTAATAAAACCAGCTTACGAAGCGCTGTCGGCAGATAATTTGCTTGAAAGATGCCTTGGATCTGAAACTCAGAATTCCAATGAGTCCTACAATTCTGTTCTTTGGTCACTTTCGCCCAAACACATCAACTCAGGCGCACGCACCATCGAAGTGGCCAATTTCATTGCAACGTGCCTCTTCAACGACGGTTTTATACCCATACTTCAAATTATGGGTTTGATGGGTATTGCGATTGGCAAAAACGCATACGAATACGCACTATCTCGCAATGAAGACAGATTGAACCGATCAGAGACTCGAGCTGCGGCATCATCAAAAGCTGGCAGAACGGCTCGCAGAGCAGAGAGGGCAGCAGAAAGCAGTTTCTACGAAAAAGAGGAAGGTGGCCTGTATGGAGCTGGCATCGCCGACTAATATTTGTAAGTAAAAATTGTCAGCTCTTTAAAACTGCATTTAAACATTTTTGATTTTTTTTTTTTCCCCCAAAAAAATTACTTCAAACTTTAAACGCGTTTATCTCGAACCCACGTTTTTCGACCTGGCGGCCATGATATCTCCAGTTCAACTGAACCGATTTTCATGAAACACAGTGGAATCGACGCAGAATTGTCACCATTCTCGGGTGAACCTCGACCATAATTTTAAAAAATTTTTTACTATTTTTTTTTTACACTAAACTACAAAAAAAAAAACCGAAATTGAAATTTTTTTTTTGGATATCCGCCATTTTGTCAAAAAAAATCACAAAATTAAGCTTGAGGTTCACCCGAGAATTACATCTATACTGATTATAACCCCGTTTTTTTTTTCATTGCAGACGCTCCGGAGACCCTGAATCGTGGCCGCCGTGACGACACCTTTTTTTTCACCACCAACTTTGAAGTCTCATTACTTTTTGAACAGCCCACGTATCGAGGCAAAAAAAATTTTGTATTTACTTTGAACCTTTTGTAATACAATAAATAAAAAAAGTTTTCAATTATTCTTTGCGTTTTCAAATAAGAATTTTTTAAAAAGGGTCCAAAAAACGGGTTTTGAATGAGAAGACCGCCTTAACTTTTCTTAAAATACTTGGAAAATATGAGCATTTTGTACAATCATTTTTCCAATTATTTCTTTCGATTTGTGCGTACATGACCCAAATACATATGACTAAAAATTAAAATTTCTAGTTTTCCTTCTCGGTAAAATGTTCCCAAAACCTTAAAGTGTCACCAACCACATGGCCGGGGCCAAAAAATGTTACCTTAAGTCCGTCCAGTATTTTCGCCATTTTTGGCCATCTTTCTGAGCTACGCCTAAGCCATTCAACTCAAGTGCAATCTCCTTCCACTTGATATCCCTGAATTTTGCGCCATCAACACTTACAAATCTATCAAACGAATAGTAAAATGATTAGTTTTGTGGCAGCATAAAACTACCGAAACTAATAAAGCAAAAATTACTTACTTGTCATTCACAATATCAACATTTTCTTCCAAAAAATTGATAAGGTACTCCTTCTGCGTATCGCTTGCCCTTTTTGCTCGACGCTGCTTGTCTTTTTCCATTATTTATCTTACTTTTTGTGTGGATAACGCGCGCTTTTGACTGGCGTTAACTTTCTTTTCATTTCAGAAAAAAATAAACAGCTGTTGCCCTCTTAACACACAACGAGAATCGCATTATCAGTGTAAAGGTGAAAACACATTTCACATGACAATAACGCAGAACAGGAATTGACCCCCTGCTCTAAATGAGCTGCAATATAGCTGCATTGCTGAACATATCAATAGAAACCATGAATAGAAAGAATTCACTGCCTAAAAGTATGCATTGATATATTTTAATGTTAGATGTTGTCTATACATCAACGTGATACACTATATGCCCAAAGTAATGAGTACAAGTAGCGATTAATACCAGGCCCGTAGCCAAGGAAAATATTTTAGGTGTTTAAACCCTTCTCCCCTCTTAGGGTCCAGAAAGTATGAAAAAATAACACAAATGAGACTACTAAATTCAAAATGTAATTTTTTTTTAAGGTTAACTGAGATAATGATGTTAGTTTACTTCAAAAGTTTAAACATTTTCAAAGCCAAAGTTTCGCTTAATTAATGAAAAATTTGTCTGGCCAAATGAAAGATTAACTTTGCTTTTAAAGGCATAATCATTATATTGAAATTTAGCTGCAAAGAGCTTGTATATTAACCCAGATATGCCAAATGACCTACATATAGGACACCAAGTTCATGTCGAATCATGCACAAATGAAAATGTTCACAAAAGCATAACATGCAGTTATCTGCTCAGTTTGCTTACGACAGTCAAGCAAAGAACGTGTTTTGCAAAAAATTCATTTAGTGATTTGTAAATTATTTGCTTTTTAATTGGAATTTTAAGAAATGCAGAATTACGACGTGCGTTTCACATGGCTAAAATCAAATATTTATATCATGAACAAAAATGTAATTTTGCTGTTAACAAAGAGATAAAAACATATATATTCAGTTAATTATAGCTGTAATAAATATTGTTAGGAATTTAATATAATTTTGAAGGGAAAAATATGGGAGTCCTACATATAGGACATTAGGCAAATCTATATCTTTTGATGTCCTTGTATTTCAGAGGCCTTTCACTCCATGAAGCACTTAGTTCATTGGAGGATGATGAAGATCTGGTTGCTAAAGCAGAGGAAGTAACAATTTTTCCACCAGATAACGCTGATTTGACGGATGAAGATTCTGGGGCCGAAGACGAGGTTTTGATGGACAACTTACCCAGTGCTCAATTGCAGGCTTCAGCAGAAATAACATTCAGAGATTATGGTAACAACGGATATATTTCGTCCTATGATTCATATGACAACGTTCCCCTGATCTTATTACAAAAAAATTTGTCATCACGCAAGAATAAAGATAAACCATGCGTGAAAAGGCCAAAATAATACAATTGGCTCAAGGAGGATTTGACTCCGGCAGTAACGAATTTTTCTGAAATTGATAAAAATTTTCCATCTTCTGAAAGTCCATTTCAGCTTTTCTCGAGGTTTTTAGATGAAGAAGTAATAGAACTCATTTTGAATAAAAGCAATACATATTTACAAAAACATAACCGAATTGGAAACATTGAAAAACAAGAGGTTAGTCATTTATTGGTGTTTTGATCCTTAGCGGATATATCAATGTACCAAGACGATGGATGTTCTGGGAGCACGACAGTGATAGTCTCAAAGCCTTAGTGTCAAAAGCAATAGCCAGAGATAGGTTTGAATTTATTTTTTCTAATTTACACGTATGCAACAATGATGACTTGGACAGCACTGACAAATTTGCAAAAGTAAGGCCTTTGTTTCGAATTCTAAATAAAAAATTCATGGAGAAATCTCCGGCCGAAGAAATGCATTCAGTTGACGAGGCCATGGTACCTTATTATGGACGGCATGACTGTAAACAATATATCCATGGAAAGCCAATTCGATACGGATATAAGTAATGGGTTGGTACCACCCGATCTGACTATATTTACTGGTTTGAACCGTACCAATTGGCGTCAACGAATATAAGTGAAGCCCATGCAGAGTTTGGAGTTGGCGCCGGAGTGGTCTTAGAATATGCTCAATCATTGTGTACAAAATTCCCAAACCGCAGATTCCATCTCTTTTTTGATAATTTTTTTACATCAATCCTTTTGATTTTAAAGCTAACAGATTGGAATTTGTATGCAACTGGTACAGTAAGGGAAAATCGATTGAAGGAATTTCTTGGATAAATTCAAAGGATTTAAAAAAAGGCAAGCGAGGAAGTTATGATTATGCTAAAATCGCATCTTATAAGTATGTACAACGCCAACATGGGAGGAGTCGATCGGTCGGATCAAAACTTATGTTTGTATAGAATTTCCATCAGAGGGGAAAATGGTGCATTCCCTTGCTTACTCATTGCATTGATGTGGCGGTCCAGAATGCTTGGCATTTACATCGAAAACTAGGAGGAACCTTAGATCAGTTGAAATTTAGGCGAGTTATAGCCACATCATTGCTGAACAATAATAAAAAAAGCCAACGTACCAAAAAGGACGCCCCAGCAGCTTGGAAGGGGAAGTTATACGATATGACCAACTGGATCATTTCGTTGCTCCACAGGAGAGCAAACTCGATGCGGTTTTTGTCACCAAAAAAACCACTACCAGATGCTCAAAATGCGACATCGGAGTGCATGTTAAGTGCTTTATTAGTACACAAAAATAATAATTGTTTGATACATTGTTCTTTTGCCTGATGTCCTATATATAGGACGGCCTAAAACTCACCTTTTATAAATAAAAAAATTTAATCTTAGTTTCAAAATGGTTTTTTAATCATATTTAAATTACAATTGCAGTGAGATAAATTATTTTTGGTTTTTGATAAACTTTTAGGCATATCTGGGTTAAAGAACAGTTTTCAATTTTGGATTTTGATGCTCTAAAAGATCAGGAAAAATGTATATTTTAAATTATACCTACCTAGAACGAATATTATTACATAAATTATAAAAAATAAGGTTGAAACTTGTTATGCAATATCTAAGCTTATTGACCTGAAGCCTTTGAGAAAGCATTTGTTTGAATTGATTTTTTTTTAAATTTTTAAAAGCTATATAATGCAAAAAAATTAACTACGAAATTTAACACATTATGGGGTATTCCACGTAAAGCGGTTGACTAATAAGTTAGCCCATTCTATTTTGTTGTTTTCTTGGTATATAAGACGTCAAAAATCTCAAACTTGGCACAAAAATTAAGCCCTGTGCAAAGTATTTCCAAATTACAGGTTTAGAAAAATCACCTAAAATCTTGATAACCTTTTTTTTGAAAAAAATCTCGATTTAAAATTTTTTTTAAAACATTTTTTACACATTTTTAAATTCTCATAAGATAACTTTATTAACAATTACAGTTTTTTAAACTTCGGCATTTGTAAAATTATTTTTTATTATGTTAAAAGTTTAAAAAACGTGCTGGAAGTTCAAAAAATTTATTTTTAGTTTTTTATAGCGTAAATAGCGTAAATTTAAATCCAAGACTGATTAAATTCTTGAATATAAAAAAAGTAACTGTTTAATAAAAATTTATAAAGTTTTCAAAGAAAGTCCTATTTTGATGCGATAACTTAAATAATATATTGGGTATAAGATATTGGTGCTGTTCAAAAACCAGTTTTCGAATTACGGCTTTTGAAAAATAATCTCAAATTTAAATATCAAAAAATTTAAATTTGAATAAAAAAAAATATATAGTAATTCTTATTGGAATTGAATGATTTTGTCAGTCATGATATCAAATTTTTTATGAGGAAATTGAACAGTTCAATTTCTAAAAATTTCGAAATATTTTCTTTTGAATATAATTTTAATTTTCGAAATCGTTTTCGAAAGCAGTAATATTTTGGCCTTTAATGATAACTCAAATTAGGGTTCACACAGATCCACACTTGTACACAAGCTGGGAATCAATAAAAGCGTAAGATAGTCAAAAAGAAACCAAATTTAAAGAATAACATTTTTTCATTCTCTCGTTTATGTAAAATGCCCCGTAAAAGTAGCGAATCAAGCTTCCACAGGTGAACTTTTAAAAAAAGTCTTAATTTTTCATAGCTAGTTTTAATTTTGATTTTAATAAACTACAAGAAATCTTACCTATTTTTATCTTTCAAACTAATATTGTTGTATTAATAAAATTTTATCATAGACATTTTTACTTTTTGTACTAATTTTTGGAATTAAATTTTTTAAAAGGCAATTACAAATTCTCAATTTGAACGGATTTGTTAAGAAAAATTTCCATATCCTTGCGTTTAGTTTTTTACTGGTATCTACTTATATATTTTTTTATCAAAACTGTCCCCCCTAAGGTAAGTCCTGGCTACGGGCCTGATTAATACTACCTGTACATTATATCATGAATAGAAACAATTCACTGCCTAAAAGTATGCATTGATATATTTTAATGCAAGATGTTGTCTATACATCAACGTGATACTGAAATGATCGGTTACTGTTGAAAAATTTTTTGCCGCGTTAGAATTTATAATTCTTTGGCGTAATTTTTACAATTAATATTGATACACTTACTAGGGAATTCAAACCCAGACAGTTTTCGGGATTATGAAAATTGAACAAGCCTACAAAATTCATAAATATTTTTATATGTAAGCAATTTTTATGATGGTTTTCTTAATAAAATAAAATAAATCATGAGATTACATAATAATTACAAAAAAGGCCTAAATTTTACAAAATATACGACAACATAAGCACAATATACCATTACCATATCGTCGCCTGAGAAATTAAGTGTCGTATGTGGTTTTGAGTTTAGAATAGGTTCCTTATGTATTGAGGATGTCTCTTTCGTTTGGTGTGGTCAGTTTTTCGATATCTTAAGTCGCTACCGAGATTCAGAGGCATTATTTTATTAAATGTGGCAAGTTTTTACCAAATTCGGAAAAAAAGTGTCTTATGTAATGGCAAAAAGTTTAAGAAAGTGTAAAATTGTCTTTACCGAAATGAAAAACGATCTCTAAATCTTATAATTATACAGCACGGCCGTAGCTAGAAAAATGTTGCTTCTAGAACTAACCAATTTTTTTAAAAATTAGAAAACGGTAAAATAATAATATGAAATCTTTTAGGGGGGGGGGGCGAAGTTTTGAGTTAAATTTGTTCTAAAATTATTTCAAGGCGTAAATTTGTGTAATTTTAAAAATATCAAAAAAAATTTTTTTTTATAAATAATTTCGACGATACTTTTTGCTTCAAATTGACAAATTATTGATAAATATG
This sequence comes from Coremacera marginata, assembly GCA_914767935.1. Classification (NCBI taxonomy): domain Eukaryota; kingdom Metazoa; phylum Arthropoda; class Insecta; order Diptera; family Sciomyzidae; genus Coremacera; species Coremacera marginata. The sequence goes on along the minus strand of OU612043.1, from coordinate 233,298,191 downwards.
CTTTCCCGAACGTCAACAAAATTTCTTTTATGATTTTACGATGAGTTTAATAGACATCATTTTTGTTGAATGATCACAAAAATAATTTATAAAAAAAATTTACTTCGAAAACCTTTCCCCCCCTCTCCCCCCCCCCCCTTAAAGTTTCCATTTTTTTTTATTATTTTAGTGTTTTATAATTTTGAAAAATATTTGTCAGGCTTGCGGCCAATGTTTCGCTAGCTACGGCCATGTTACACAGTCATATCCCACAAGCGTATTCTGTATAAATTTGAAGAAAATCAGTTCGCTATAAACAAAGTTATTGGCTCTCAAACTTTGAATTCAATTTATTCAAAACTATCGAAAGCCCTATACGACACTTATAGCCTCATTTTGCATTCCTAACGAAGCATTCAACGGACGATGGCTATGCGAACGATGTTGAATTCAAGGGAAATATGTATTTCGAACGAAGCTCATCGTTAGCTCATTCGTCAAGCTTTTGTTTGATATGTACACTCAAACTGTTATACACAAGCAGTTGTCAAATATGGCGCTGCCATATCAAACACTAGGGAAGTTTTCTATATTTTGTCTACTTACTTCAAGGATGTTTTTAATAAGTTGCTTCGTTTCTTATATGTTGGCAGTGCTTTTTGATTTTGTTCGGTTTGTGTATTCAAAAAATAAACTTTGAGCAATTAAATGGTTTGTGGATTTGTTTTTCATTGTTATTGTTTTCAGTGATTAAGTGCTGACTTTTGACATATCAAAATAAAACGTATGCAGCTATTGCAGTTTTTATTTTTATTTTATTTATTTAAAGAGCTTCACAGCCTGCTGACACTGTATATATTTATATATTTCATAAATTATTTACCTTTAGATTCAGAATTTTTCATTTGTTTAACCATTCTTTTAACGTTTGCAATCACAACGATAGCATAAAAGTGTTCGTTTGATTTTGACGTTCGGATTCGTGGTTTCAGTGCTCGTTAGAAATACATATTGCAAATATGTTACTGTACTATGGCATCGTTCACTGGCTGATCAGCTGTTATCGTTGTTTGGACCCGTTCGAATTACAAATTTCAAAAACACGAACACTGTTTTGAACGAAACGATTGATCGGATATGAATACAAAATTAAGCCATTCATTTCTCAGGTGACGATATATATAAACAACCACAGTGGTCCGAGGCATCACCATGGATGTTTCTTCATTATCATTAAAGAGCGCTAACACATTTTTGTTACTCTTTGAATGAGTGAGGATAGAGATACAGCGCAAAAACTTGATATACATGCATTGCCGCCAGGTGTTGTTGATACAAATGCATACAAAATAATTATTTCCCCCATTTGTAAGCCTTAGTTCCCCTTAAGTTTGCCAGGTGTATACATAAGTTTTTACCGTTATTTTTTTTTTTTTTTTTTTGTAAAAAAATACGTAAGGAAAATTAATTTTTTGGATTTTTATTCAAAATATGGCCATCGACTTCTACGCAATTCGCCCATCTTTCACGTAATTTATGAATAGCATACCAGAAATATTGCTTGCCTTTTGTGGCAAACGATTCATCGAGCCATTTTTCAACTTCCTCGAAATTGCTGAAGCGCTACAATCTGCGAGAGCGTGTCCCATTGAAGTGAAGAGGTGATAGTCAAATGGCGCCAAGTTTGAAGAGTATGGTGGGTGCAAAAGGATGTCCCATTCAAGGGTTTTCAAGGTCTCTTTCACTAATTTTTCTGTGTGAGACGGCGCTTTGTCGTGTAACAAAATCACTTTACCTTATCTTCTGGGTCATTCCGGTCATCTTTCGACAAATGCGTCTTTTAAATTAATCATTTGTTGGCGATAACGTTGTGTATTAATGGTTTCGCTGGGCGTCAAAAGCTTACATTACACTATACCGCTCTGATCCCACCAGACACAGTGCACGCTCTTCTTGGCGAAGCGATTTGGCCTTAGTGTAGAAGAACCAACTTCGCCAGGTGAAAGCCATAATTTTTTCCGCTTCGCGCTTTCAAAATAAATCCATTTTTTGTCACTTTCGTGAAGTAGCAGTTCGCAAGTGGCTTTGCTGTTTTCCATTTGACGTTCATTTAAATCGTGTGGGACCCATTTACCGAGTTTATTATTCTTCCCAATTGCTTGAAAAAGTCTGCTGATTGTTTTTGTGACACATGTAATGCTTCTGCCAATTGCCGTTGAGTTTGAGTTTGCTGATCATCATCCAATAACTCCTACAATTGCTCGTTTTCGCATTTTTGTTCATATTTCATATTAAAATCACCGCTTTTAAGTTATCGAAACCATGTCTCACATGTTTTTATTGATGGAGCGCGTTCACCATATGTTGCTGCTAGCAAACGATGACTTTCAAGAGCCTTTTTCTTTTGATTAAATAAGAAAAGCAATGCGTGCCGCAATTGTTCATTTTTAGGCTGAAAACTCGGCCTGATCACTAAACCATAAAACAAAGACGCTAGTTTTTGGCGTACTCAACTTGTGCGTGTTTGCAGTCAAATGTCAGAAGGACAAAATGGCATATGTGCCAAATTAATACGTTTCCTACTTTTCGCTGGCGCCATCTATTAGTCAAACCGGAATGAACTTATGCATACACCTGTATACATACAAAAATTTAATAATTTACTTCTATTTATAATAGAACGGAATTATTTTTATTATTTAAATTTTTTAAGACTTAATTTTTTTTTATATATGGCGCCCCAATCTGCCATTCGCATCGAGTCATAGCCTTACTGGCCAGCCCTGCATATACCCTTCAATTTAGTTTTTAGAACGATATAAAACTGCGTAAAATTCACCATATATGCCAAATCTAATTCTTTTTTTCGAAATGCTGACACGACAAGAATCTTTACAAACGCTATCAACATTTTAAAACACGAGTGGTTTTCTATTACGTCTTCTTAAAACTACGTCAATCTACATTTTCAAAACACTTGTTTAAATTTAATTTGCTAGAATTGCCATTTAACTAAAAGAGAAAAACAACCCAAAAATATAATGAAAGTCTAAGCAAATATAAAATCGAGTATAAATAGTAGAGACAAATGGTTCAAATATCATTAACAACTCAATATTCAGTTGGTAAAGAAGTCGTAAAACACTTAAAAACAATTCTAAGGATGAAATTCAACATTTATAGTCTTTCTGCCATTTTGGTAGTTTTGCTAATACAATCCTTCGTTATTATTCCAATAGCTGCTCATTTTCATCGTCATAAGCCAAACGCTGCGGTTGACACTGCGGCTGCGGCTGCGGCTGACACTGCGGTTGACAAAGCATTGGGCGATCTTACTCAGGCTGTAGCGGATGCAGCTGAAGCTGCAAAGGCAGCTGTTGATCTATATGAAGCTGCTGCTGCACTTATTGCATTACCTGGCGATGCTGCTGCAATTACTGCTGCTAATACCGCTGCTTCTGATGCTGTAAAGAAAGTTAATGACCTCAATCCTCAACTATTAGCAAAAGTGCAGGACCTGGAACTATTAATAAAAGCTGCTCGTAAGTCCAGCAATGGTGGCAAGCGTGGTGGCAAGCGTGGTGGAAAGCGCGGTGGCAAGGGTGGTCGTCGTCGTGGCGATCGTCCTCGTGATTGATTTTTATTAACTGGAGTAACTCAGAGACGATTCACTCAGCTCAGAGAACATATCTAAAACGATAATTCAAAAGAAATATTTAAAAATTGGTTTCTAATAACAAATTCGTCATATTTTGTAATACAAATAACAAAAATAAATGTTGGTTAATCTTTATCTATTCTCGTATGTTCTTCTGAATATTAGCGAACTAGACGGTTTTTTTAAAATGAAATTCGATTTATTAGTTGATGTGGATCTTAAACAATATACAACAGGAACTTTGACCCATAATCCAGACTTTTTACTCTCTCAAATTAACAAATTTATATCCTACGAAGATTTGCTTTTAGATATTGTTTTGACGTGTGTTAAGTGGAAATGTGAATTGTGTTATTAACAATAAATAGATTTCGATAAAGACTTGTTTCCGGTGCAATAAAAATTCTTAATCTAGTAATGCTGGGAGTTGATGAGTTGAGTGTGGATAAGAACTAAGAAGAACTAGTGTTAACTTTAAAAATAGCGACCTTAGAATATTCCTTTAAATTTGTAAAATAATTTCATTTTTTCCAGAGAATTTTAAGAGACAAAAAAGAATATTAATGCGGTTTTGGATTATTCCAAAAAAACATTTTTTATTATTTTTTTGTTTTTTCCGGTTTCGGTTTTCTTGTAGACAATAAGTTCGGTTTATTGGAAAAATCGTTTTTTTTTAGTTCAGTTTTACGATAGCTTTGAATATTTTGAAGTGAAACTTTTATAGCCACGTATTCAATAACACGGCGAATGAGAATGGGGGGTAAAAACGATGCAACAAAAAGTTAATTTCTATGCAAACAACAACAGCAATTCGCCACACTGGCAGTATAAAAACGAAAAATTGTTATTATTCGTATAAAAAAAAATCGTATAAAATAACATTTTACTGTTTCTAGCGACAATTAAACTCACTACCACACAATCCTCAGTTGGATGTTCTGATCCCACTAGTCCCTAATTAGAGGTGCTCATTAAGCTGGGCCGATACTTTTTTAAAATTTTAATACGCAATAGGTTTTAAAAGTTGTGTATTTTTACGGTGATTTAAAATACGCTTAGCATTTTTAAAATGAATATAACTTTTGGACCTCTACAAGATCTTTTCTCACTGAAAGTTTTTAAATTTTTATAAGGTATTTTTTTTTTTTTTTTTGCTTGCCAACTAACTAATTGAGTCACTAAGTTCAATACTTAACATAAAAAGCACAGTTTTTCAGAACTCGATATGTTTTGTTTTCGAGGCATATGAGTTTTTTTTTTTTATATCACTGTTTATTCTGTTATATTATTTTGTTCATTTCGTTTAATTTTATGCAAATATATTTTTTTATTGATGATTTTCGGACTAAGTGATCTAAAAGTATTAAGAAAAAAGTTCGCAAACAGACAGAAGTTTAATAGAATTGTTGTATAGCTCCGTTATTATGTGGAAAGGTAGTACAAAAAGAAGAAGTTTCAGTCATAAAAGCTCTGGTAGAGGGCCGAAAGTTATACGGAATTAAAAGATGGTAAGCTTATTTTGTAACTACGTAAAAATACGCAACTTTTGGTTCCTATTGTGTTTCGAAAAAAAAAAAGTTCCCATATAGCATCGGCCCAGCCTAGTGCTCATACTCATATTCAATTAAGAATTAATTCCTCTTATTTCCTTATCTGATGGTCTTGGACTGTGTCTAAGCTGACATCATGAAGGGAGCACTCTGAATGGTGGAGGAGTGGTGTCAAGAACAAGGCCTTACCGTAAACGCAGGAAAATCAGACAATATTCTCTTTATTAGAAAGAGGGCAGGTCTGAGGAGAGAAGCACTCAGACTTTTTGGAGCTGGAATCAACATGTCCACGAAAGTTAAATATTTAGGGGTAACCCTTCAAAGCAAACTGAACTGGAACGAGCAGGTAGAATATAGGATTCAGAGAGCCAAGAGGGTTCTGTTTCAGCTTAGACGCGTTTGTGGTCTCAAATGTGGGCTTAACCCAGAGTCTATGAAATGGGTGTACACTATGATGATTAGACCTGTCGTCACGTATGCTTCGGTGATCGGGTGGACAAAAACCAGCCAGAAAACCATTAAGAAGAGACTGGATAGAGTCCAACGGCTGGAGTGTGTTGGAATAACAGGTGCAATACGTTGCAATACGTTTTCGTTGTTATCATTTAATGATTGTTGGCTTCACTACGATATTAATGATAAGCTTAATTCTTTTGTCGAACCAATTTATTTCCTATTTGATAAACATGTTCCTATACGTAGTTGTAGATTAAAAAACATAGCGTGTCCCTGGTTTTCCCAGCATGTCCTATATGTAATTAAGAAAAGAAACAAGTTACGTAAAACTTGGCGGCTAAGTCCCTCAGATGCCAATTGGGAAGCTTATAGAATTGCGAGAAATGTAGCCGTAGTGGTTACTAGAAAAGCAAAAACGCGTTTTTATTCTAATAAACTTAAGCCCTCTCTTCCTAGTAAAGTGCTTTGGAATAATATTAAAAGTCTTGGGGTATGCAACAAAAATAAAGTTGAATGCCATCTAGACCCTGAAGTTTTAAACTCTTTTTTGCTGACAATGCTGCATCTGTTTCCAACAACAGCAATACTTTTCCCCTCTTAAACGCTGCCATATGTCAATCTTTTACTTTTTCCCCTGTAGTTGAGCTTGATGTAGGTAAATGTGTGTCGCATATCAAATCAAATGCTATGGCTGCTGATGGTATTGCCATTAAATTTATAAAAATCTTATTGCCCCACATTATAAGCCCCCTTACTCACGTTATTAATTCATGTTTAATGTCGTCAACGTTCCCGGACTTATGGAAAGTCGCCATCGTTCTTCCAATAGCAAAAAAGCAAAATCCATCCAGTCCCAATGATTTTAGGCCAATAAGCATCCTTTCACCATTAGCAAAAATTTGTGAAAAACTCATGGCTCAGCAAATTACACACCACTTAGTAAGTAAAAACCTTTTATCCCCGCTTCAATATGGGTTTCGTGTTGGACATAGCTGCTCGTCTGCAGTTGTAAAGATTCTTGATGACATACGTCCACAATATGACGATGGGTCGTTGACGCTTCTGTGCTTATTGGATTTTTCGAAAGCGTTTGATAAAGTAAATCATCATATTTTGTGTAGTAAGCTAAAGTCTTTGTTTGGGTTCTGTGATAGTGCCGTTAACTTAATGTCCAGCTACTTATCCTTTAGGTATCAAAAAGTTAAAATAGGCCAATTGTCGTCAGGGTATAAACTTGTTTCTAGTGGTGTTCCTCAAGGGTCCATACTGGGCCCTCTTCTGTTTTCAATGTTTTTAAATTATATTTTTTCTGTTTGTAATCATACTACTGTCCATGCATACGCTGATGATGTCCAGTTATATCTTTCTCGTAGAACTGGCCTTATTGATGACCTTTGTTGTAGGCTGAATGAAGACCTCAACAGTGTTAATGAATGGGCTATAAAAAATTGTCTTCTTCTGAACCCCTCAAAATCATATGTTCTTCCTGTTTGTAAGTCTAAGACTAGTTTGAATGATCTCCCTGATTTGTTTATTGGATCTAATAAGCTTACAGTTGTGTTGAAAATTGTAAATCTTGGATTTCATTTGAATTCTTCTCTGTCTTGTGTGGATCATGTTAACAATGTAGTGAAAAAGGTATATAATGTTTTACGAAACCTAAGATTGTCAGCCAGTGTAACTCCAGTTGATATCAGGCGTAAGTTGGTAATTCAACTTATCTTATCTATTCTTACTTACTCTGAAATAGTCTATAGTAAACTTGATTCTTCGTCCCAGTTGAAATTTCAAATAGCGTTTAATTATGCCACGAGGTAAGGTTTTGGTCTTAAAAAATACGATCGTCTTTCCAGTTTCCGAAATGCAATACTTGGTTGTGATATTATAACTTATTTAAATGCTAGGAACTGCATTTACCTTCATAGGTTAATCTATGAGAAAAAGCCTGAGTATTTGTTTGGAAAACTGCAGTTTAGTATGTCCAGAAGAAGCCATGTCATGATAGTTCCGAGACATTATTCGCTTACCTCATCTCATCTGTTTTTCATCAACGCCATTAGGTTGTGGAATGCTCTGCCTCGTGGGCTTAGAGAGATCCGTGGGAGAGTAGCTTTTAGGCAATCTGTCTTTTCTTTCTTTACTACTACTTAAATTACTTTTTCTTATACTATTCTTTGTTTTTCTTATCTCTTTCTCTATATTTTATCTTAAATCTAATTAGTTTTAAAATAAATATACATTAATTATACTTGGTTACTTTTATATCCATAACTTTGTTTTGATATTATGTAATTTTAAATTTTAAAACTTTTATTAATTTCATTAATGTTCATTAATTTATATATATATATTGTACTATAAAAGAGCTAGCTCTTAGTGTACTTATGCTTACTTCTTTTCAAATAAATAAATAAAAATAAAATAAATAAAAATTTATTTATAAGCTCATCTAAAAAAAAAAAAAAAAAAAAAAAAAAATCAATACGCATCACTCCAACAAGCGCAATGTAGGTTCTGTTAAGTATGCAACTTGTCAAGTGACGGAAAATTAATGCATTGGTCTTGACAGTTCTGATAATGTGAAAGAGAATATAATCAGTCATGTATCTAGCTTCTCTTATTCTACCAAGCTTTGACTACTGAATTTTATGCACAAAAAAAATTTTTTTGTTAATTTTTATACTTATGTAAAATAATAAAAAACATTTACTCAAATATCTCTAACCGTTATTTCACTTAAAAAACTCCTAAAATTTTGACAGAATTAAGTAATATGTCCCTTAAATTTTTTAATTTGAGCTTAATTGGGGTATCTTATATTATATAATGCAAATTTTTAATTTGTTTTTCTACTATTTAAAAAAAAAAGCCGGGATTAATCCCGGTATTGGCAAAAGCCCAGATATGACCATCACATATATACAGACGAAGTCTGCTTAAAAGCATTGATAAATGGCTTTCGAGCCGTTTTTTTGGTAATTAGTAATGTATAGCCTTAACAGCTGTATAGCCTGTTCTGTGAATTTTAAAATCGAACTGGATTGTAGACTTAAATTTATTTATTTATAATGATTATATTATAATCTAACCTATAGTTGAATTTACGCTACATAAAGCACTACAATCTATATATATATATATAGATTGTAAATTTTAGTTTACTTATTTAAACTGATTATAATAAAAACTAAACAATAGTTGAATTCAAGCTACATACTTAAGTTTTTGAACAAAAAATGTGCAAAACTATATAATGCGCCTGATTTAATAAAATTACGATATTGTGACACGCCAATAACTCTAACAAATTCTTTCAGTTTTTTATATATGCGCAATTTCTTTATTTATTTAAAAAATTCAAGGTTCAACTGACATTTTCTTAAGACAAAATACATCAATATACTGTTTAAAACACTTGTTTCTATACCACATTATCAAGTTTAAGTAAATATTTTTAACGAAAAATACGAAAACATGGAATAAGATAATAGCGAAAAAAAACAAAGTATTTAAAAGAACAAAGAACACAGAATTTTAGAAAACAAACAATTTTAGAAAACAAAGTATTTAAAAGAACAAATAACGCAGAATTTTTTAAAAACATAATTTCAGCTGTTTAATTCCACAATAATTCTAAACAAAATTTGTTTTTATTTTATTTATTTAATTTAATTTCCTCTAGAATGTTTTTTAAGTATAATTGTTAACAATTTATTTTTTGGAGCAAGAAATACCCAAAATATTGTTTTTTTTCGATAAGCCAATATAATATTTTAAACGACTGAGCAATATAGTGGTGAGAACACAGAAAACTAATTAATCTACCCTAATACTCAGCAATTTACGGGCCGAAAAAAAAAAAATTGCTTTCTCTTTACGTGACAGTGTGAGAAAGATTGATTTTTCCCTGCAACTTATTAATTGACTTGGCAATAGAAAATATCACGGAAAACTAAAAATCCTTTTATGTAAGGCAAAGCTATTGGAGATTAATTAACTTCATTTTTGTAAATATCTTCACCTCAGCGCCACCTAGAGGCTGCAAAGACTTTTTTCTATATAAATATTATATGGTGTGAATTTGAATCAAATCGGTTCATAAATAAAAATTTTCGAAAGAGCGACCTCAGCGCCACCTAGGGGAGGTCTAACAAAAGGAAAAACAATCTATAGCACCACACAAGCATATGGTCTGAATATAAAGTGAATAGCTTCAGAGACGAAAATGGAGATCTGAATACGGATGTACAGTGTGTGCTGAGATTCTGGAGACACCACTTCTCCAATTTACTTACAAGCGACCGCCAAGGCCGCCCATGGAGAGCGCAGTTCAGTGCCACCAATCAACGATAGCCATTCATTATCGAAAGAGGTTTCAGGCAAGGCGATCGACTGTCTTGCGATCTCTTCAATATCATCATGGAGGGGATCGTACGAAAGGCCGTTGTGCATCGTAATGGCACCATTTTCTATAAAAGTGTCCAGCTCCTTGCGTACGCTGATGATATTGATATTGTCGGCATAACCAAGAGAGATGTTACCGCTGCTTTCGCCGCTATCGAAAAGGAATCAGCCAAAGTGGGTTTGACGATAAATGAGGGTAAAACAAAGTATATGTGTCTACAAACAAGGGAGCGCGGCGTTTAGACTCCCACGTTTCATCCGGCAGCTATAACTTTGAAGTAGTCAAGGCGTTTGTATATCTTGGCACCGCCTTTAATGTCAACAACGAAATCAGCCTCTAGATAAAGCGAAGTACAATAATTGCTAATATTTGCTACTACGGGCTTAGTAAGCAACTAAGCTCCAGAGCCCTCTGTCGATCGACAAAAATAACACTCTACAAGACTCTCGTTCTACCTGTGCTACTTTATGGCGCTGAGGCATGGGTAGTTTCGCAAACTGACGCAGCCGCTCTGGGGGTGTTCGAGAGAAAAGTTCTTCGCAAAATCTTCGGTCCTGTTCGAGTCGGCGATGACTATCGTATCCGAATGATCCACGAGCTGTATGAGCTCTACGAAGACATTGACGTAGTTTGGCGTATAACTGTGCAGCGACTACGCTGACTGGGTCATGTCCATCGTGTGGACGACGAAGCTCCAGCAAAACTGGTGCACGAGGCGAGGGTCGCTGGTTAACGACGACGAAGGAGACCATGCCTCCGATGGATGGGCAAGGCCGAGGAAGCCCTAACCGCACTTGGTGTATCCGATTGGTGAAGGCGCGCGCAAAGCAGAAGCGCCTGGCGAGAGCTGATGAGGTCGGCCGAAACCCGGACACGGGTTATTACGGCCACCTAAGTAAGTAAGTAAGATGGTCAGATATACATACGCTCCAAATTTTTTATATATTAATATATGATGGTATAAGGCTGAATGTCATCCTCCCTTTGTGTATCTAAACTCTTCCTACACTGTTTGCGCGACCTTGAAAATATATTCTTGAACATAATAAGCAGTCCGAAGCTTAGAAAAGGCTTAGAGAGGGCGCGTAATTTTAATTTGAATCGAACTCTTCTACACTGTATATACACAGTATATTCCACGAATCATATACAGTGTGCAACACAATTGAGCAAATAAACATAGTTTTCTAAGATTTCAAAAATTCCATTCAGTGGCTGAATTGCCATTTCAGCCCTTAAAAGGGCTTTGACCGAGCTTTTTATGATCAATTGTGTTGTGTGAGTTGTGAAATGTTTGAACACAAATGATCGAAAACTGGCCCTACATTTTTTATGCCGTCTCCGAACGGCTTAAGTTCTCAAGAAGCTTTTCATGGCAGTTTTTACTCTTTGAGGCTTGCCATTGTCTGCAGAGAGGTGACGGCCGAACAGAAAAATTAATTATTTGAAAAAACTTTCCGTGTCAGATGGGATATGAACCTGGGTTCTCTGGCGTATGAGCCGCACACTCTACCCAATTCACCATGGCCGCCACTTTAAGATAAGATTTTAATTGTTATTATTTTTACATGCGGCCGATTTGCAAAATTTTTTTCATTTAGTCAGGTTTAAACTATCTTCTCCGTGTTACTATTGTATAAATGTAACATATTATGGTTATCATGTTTATATTTGCTTTTTGGCCTTGGTAGTCATTTGCTCAATTGAGTTACAGAGCTTGATGTGCGTGAATGTGCATTGCAAAAAAGCGTGAATTAAATAGTTAATTTCTGTGGCATTTTGGAAATATTTACTACTCAAGACTGGTAAAATAAAATTAATTTGTAATGCTTAATACATATTTGCTCAGTACTGAAAGTAATTAATTTTAGGTAAAACAAGCTGAATACTCGGCTTAACTCGGGAGTTGATATAAATAATTTTCGATTTCATTCGTCGATTTGAAAAAACTTTTCACAAACTTTAGAAGGAATTTTGTGTACATTTTTCAAACCGGTAACTTCGATGAAATGAACAAAATGTAGCTTCAATATCTGAAAATTATAAGAAAAGTTGGGGAAATCGTGATTTGTGTGTGCGTGCCGCCGATCGCTTGCAAAAATATATTTTCAAGTCTTATATTGTATTCGATAGATTGCACATTTTTGAAAAAACTCAGATCAAAAACGAATTCTTGGCAATTCGCGAGGAAACTGGACAAAAATTACATAAGCATTGAAAATAGAAATTGAAATGTCAAAACAACGCCAACTTACGACGCAACTGACTTGCGCATGTGCTAATGCGTACTCATATACCACAGAATTGGCATCAGCTGTCCTGATTTGCGAAAAAAGAAAGTGGTATATAAATACATATAAAGAAGATAATTATCACCCTTCGCGCTTTGCTACGCCTTACTGTATTTTGTAGTACAGCTCCCTCTTTGGTTCAAGATATAGCAAAATACATAGCTCCAAAAGACTCACCGCACCCGAAAACCCTGTCTAAAAATCATATTTATCGGATGAGTTTTTTTGAGTTTTTTGCGGACAACAGTGCCCTCTGGTTTTCGACATAGAATAAAAAAATAATGCCAAAGCCCTTTCCATACTCGATAATCAAATCCTATATATCCGATGTACAAATTTTTATCTACATCGGATGAACGGTTTTTGAGTGTTTCACGATTTTTTAAACGATTTGAACTAAAGCACTATCTGGTGTTTAAGATAGCGCAGAAAAAAAGTTTTCACGCAAATCGGATGTACACCTAGGAGTTTTTCGAGATATTTAAAACATTTGTACTGCAGATCCCTCTGGCGTTCAATATAGAACAAAATAGATAAGTCATAAAAACTACCGTACCCGAAAACCCCAATATACAAATTTTCATGTAAATCGGGTGAATGGTTTCGGAGACAAACTATAATAACAAAATTCGAGGAACCCGGTCTCAGCGCCACCTACCGAGTCCAATTAGGAATCTGAACCATCCAGGGATCCACTTAGGCACACACAAAAAATTTCATCAAAATCGGCGCAGCCGTTTAGGAACAGTTTAATAACATACACACGTACAAATTGTACAACAGCGCTTTCTACTCTTCGAGACAGAGCAAAAGAGATCACGCTAAAACAGTTGCCGTACACGAAAATCCTTTAATAAAGTTCTCATCCAAATCGGATGAGCGGCTTTCTACATTTTCACGATTTCTTAAGAGATTTGTACTACAGCGCCGTCTGGTGTTCGATTTCCTAAGATTTGTACTAAAGCGCCCTCTGGTTCTCAAAATAGCACAAAAAAGATAAGTCCAAAACGCTCATCGTATCAGAAAACCCCTATTTTCCAATTTTCATGCAATTCGGATGCACACTTGGGAGTTTTTCGAGGTTTTTCAAAATATTTGTACTACAGCGCCCTCTGGTGTTCAAGATAGAATAGAGTAGATAAATCATAAAAACTCATTGTATCCGAAAACCTCTACATACCAATTTTCATGTAAATCGGATAAGCGGCTTAGGAGTTTTTCGAAGTTTTTTAAAATATTTATACTACAGCGCCCTCTGGTGTTCAAGATAGTATAGAGTAGATAAGTCATAAAAACACACGGTATCCGAAAACCATTACATTCAAATTTTCATGCAAATCGGATGAACGGTTTCGGAGATAAGCTAAAAAAAAGAATGCCTGGAACCCAATTGCAGCGCCCCCTACCGGGTCCAACCTTTTTTACTGAATAAAAAGTATCCTATATATTGACCGGGGATATAAGGAACCTAGATGTCAAGTTTCATTTAAATCCATCCAGTGGTTTTCGCGTGATGCTCTAACAGACAGACAGACAAAAATTTTAAAAATGCAATTTTTGGACTCAGCGTCGTTCAAAATGTCCATTGCAAAAAGAATTTTAAAAAAAATATTTCATGTACAGATTTTTTTTTTTTTACAATCATATATATATATATATATAGATATAGATGTGGAAGTTTACTCAATCATTAAAAAATTTGGTTATCAAAAACTAAATGAGGGCCTGTCATATCTTCTCGTAGCATCATCTGTGGGTGTTTCGTACGACTTTGCGATGAACATTGCTAATAACAATGACATAGAGGCTCCCAAGCAGCGTGCTGGTCGACGAAGCATTCTAAATGGCCTTGACCAAAGAGCTATCAGCAGTTCAATTATCACAGGAACAGCAAAATCGGGCACTAACATTTAAAAGCCGCTCAAAAATAACATGGGGAAAGAAGTTTAAAGAATGACTGTTAATCGAGAGCTAAGAAAAATGCAAATACAAGGCACGGCAAAAAATAAAGAAAGCCCTACTAACAGCACGTCACAGAAAGGTGTGGCTAGCGTTTGCAAAAGCTCATGCAAATTCGTCTTTAGAGGTGTGATCTTCGGCGATTTGGACTGACAAATGTAAAATCAACAGGCACGGATCGGACGGAATCCGGAATGTGTGGAAATAGCCATTCAAAAGGATAACTGATCACTATGATACGAGTATTCGTGCCGTTAAATTTGGAGAAGGAAAAATTTTCTTCTGGGGTTTTTTTACCAAAAACGGTGTCAGAAAATTAATTTTGATTGTAGGCAAGATGACGGATAATGTCTGCATTAATATATTGGACCAAGGATATTTACCTTCTCTAGAAAAATTGGGATTAAATGCTAAAAATTATACATGGATGCAAGCCAACGCTCCAATACCATGGAGTGGTAAAGAGGAGTTTTTACACAATGCCAAGAAGTTTGGAACGATATTGCCCCCAAAGAATGCGGAGAATTAGTCAACTGTCACTGCCAAAGGTGGTTATACCAAATATGTGCTAGCACATCTCAAAGTTGTTAGTGAGGTCATTGTATCCGAACACTTTCAGACCCAAGTTAAGCGATTGTGAGATGTAATTTCAACGTTGATTTTTGAGTGATTTACACAAAATTTGAAGTAAAGACCTAAAAGCATCGATTGTGGTATGTATTGTTTTGTCCGCTGTGATGACAGAAATGTTGCAAAATTTTCGGCATGCTAAGCCAAGTTCTGGTAATCTTGAAGAAGCACTAATGCAAAATCAACCAAGAAGGGATGTCTGGAAGAGTAAAGAGTTTCCGAATACTTGTTTACCTATTGCTTTTGGCTGTCATAATTTGGTACAACGCCGCACATCTATGCAAATTTTTTCTAGTTACTTCTCAGATCATCATTTTGAAGAAGCTGTGAAATACAACAAAATGTATGCACTTCAAGTGGAACTGACTTTAATGACACAACAGAATTGAAAAAATTTGATGGCTGTCCCATTGTAATGGGTTGCTTAGGCTACCCTAAAGTTAAAATGTATTGGATCACACATTTTCGGAACTATATAAATTCAAACTCAATGTCAAGAAATACATTCTGTGGACACCAGCAATCTAAGTACACTAATAAACTGGGTGCAGCCGAGTGCGGCCGGTTGTAGAAATGGTAAGACGCCGTTGTAATGAACTGGCTACTGAAATTACCTCATATTCCATCGACGAGCAGATGATGCCATTCCCAGGAAGATGTCCAGCATAGCAAGTAATAAGATTAAAACCTCGTCCTGTTGGACTGAAAAATCTAGTTTGTGCAACTTTCAATGGAATGATCGTTAATTTTGAGCTATTTCAAGGTGCTGGAACGTTACCAGACAGTGGGCCAGGACATGGACCTTCAATAGTCTTACGGTTAACGAAGTTTTTACCAGTCGGCAGCCACCTTTATTTCGACTGATTTTTTACGACCATTCTACTTCTGGAAAATTTGAATAACATAGGTTTCAAAGCCACAGGTACTATAATGGGAAACCGATTGGGGAAGCAAACTAATTTACCACTGGACAAAAATATGGCACGGGGTGAAATAAGCCAGTATGTGAAGAATGACGAAGTAGTGGTGGTAAAATGGTGCGATTCAAAGTGTGTTACAATAACATCAACAAAATGTGGAAAGGAAGCTATTGGAGAAATAGATCGTTGGACCCGAAATGAAAAACGGCGTTACCAATCCCAATACCGGCCGTTATTGAGGACTACAACTCAAATATGGGCGGTGTAGATATTGGGGATCAAATGATGCAGTACTACCGAGTAAAAATTAAGACAAAAAAGTGGCTACTGAAGGTGTTTTTTCATTTCTTAGATCTAGCAGTCTTTAATTCTTGGATGGAATATAGAGAGGATGCTGCTGTGCTTGGAGACGCAAAAAATAATATAAAGTCTTTTTTAGATTTTAAATTAGAAATTGGCGAAGTGTTCGCAAAATCAAAGAATCCACCATCTCGAGAACCACAAGAATTCCAATTATCTGTGGCTTATCACTGCTCTAAATATCGGCCTCATAAGGTACGACAGATACGATCATAGGCCCAAAATGGTAGATGGAACAGCCAAAAGATGTCGCAAATCGGAGTGTGTCAGTTGAACTTGAGCCGAATGTCAAAAATGCAAAATCCATTTATATATTTTGCTAAGGATAAAGATTGCTTTAACCTGTACCACAAACGACCAATTAACTAGAAATTTTTTATTTACTTTTTTATTAATGAAATGGGAAAAAATTATAAAAGCTTTTGTGTCCTTTCTGATTAGAAACATAACATAATTTGAGGGCTAGATGCCCAAAATACAAAAACGTGCAAGGTCCGTTTTTCATATAATAAGAATGGAAAATTATTTTAATTGTCATTTTGAATAATAATTTTGAGATAGCGCAAAAAGATATGTAGGTAAATAAAACAAATTTTAAAAATTCACGTCGTCAGTTTGACACAGATTAATAATTAAAAGTTAGACTGTCGCATCAGTATGTATTGTAGAATAGCGAAATTAAGCTTACTATAAAATTTAACTGAAACTTTTCAGGACCATAACCTTTAACATATGAAAAAGTCGATGTGCATACATATCTACCTACACGTAACTTTTATGTAATTTAAAAAAAAAAATTCTAACGTTTTAGAGAAAAACAAAGAATTAACAAAGAATGTACTTTGCATGATACTATACAGTAGGAATGCAAGGATGAGCAACTCAAGAATTCAAGAATTGTATTAAAAAATTTGCCATTGAGTATTTCGTGATTTTTCTAGATCAGAAATAAATTTATTAAAACATTTTAAATATCTTCTTTTCAGTGACTTTGAATAAATGACATTGGACAATTGAATAAATGTAAGCGTGAATTTTGTAAAGCACTACTTTACTTTAAAACTTTTAAATTAATCATTTTTAAAACCTTTAACATTTTAAAACCTTCCACATTTATGAAATTATCACAAAAAGTTTAAATAAATAAATTCAATACATAACACATTTAATATTATTAACACAACTGAAGTATTCTCAAATACGGCAACTATCTATAGAGGCCATTTCTGCCCCGCCCCCTCCCCCCCCTTCCCAACCAATAAGCATTCTCAATATTGTGGTGCTGGGAGTTGGTGAGTCAATATGGGTTTGGATTAGAACCAAGAACAACTAGAGTTAACTTGTTATGTAATGACTTTGAAATATTTCTTTAGATTAATTCATTTAGCTTTTAAAAATTTAAAAATTTTAGAATAAAAAAAAGTGAACTTCTCACTAACAAGCTGAGTTGTCAAGCCCAGGTTTGTTCGAAAAACCGCTTTTTTCTTACTATTTCGTTCGGAAATGAATAATTTAATTTGAAACACCGGTTTTTTCGACCCAAGTTATTTGATATTTTAAAATATTTTTTTATTTTTTTTTTCTACAATTGTCTCCATTGAATATGCACTGCAGTGTAGAACTATAGCCGCACCCTATTTTTACTCGATAAACTCCGCCCATGAAATGCAAAAAAAAAATTCTATAATGGCATTCAAGGGAGCATACATAGGAAAGGAGGAGTGCGGAAATTTTTGTACCTCTCTCAAAAAAAATGTTTGCTAACTTTGACACCATTCACTTTGTTACAGTTTGCCTCTCTCTATCAATATTTTTTGACAAGCGTAGCAAAATTTGTAAACGTCACGTTCACCTTGTTAAATTTCACCATGAACTAATTTAAGTGAGCAACACTCAAAAATGGTTGCGTTTTAAGTACCGTTATAATGAATTTTGAATTTTTTACTGGTGCATAACTAAAGCCGCACTTCGATATGTTTCAGTTTTTTTGCAAGTTGTGCGCTCTTGACGCACAAATTTTTCAGCAAGTTTTTTTTTTTTTTGTTATTATGACCTATTTTCTTGCAATTTTTTGAAGAACGTGTCGATATTCGGGAAATATCTCGCCAAATTAATCGATCGGAGAATGTACTTAAACATTTTTAAACAAAAATAATAAAACCGGAAGAAAACAAAAGCTTTCCTTGCGTGATAAGCGCAGAATTATCAGAGCAGCCAGCAATTCTATGAAGAGCGGAGCACAGATAGCAAGTGATTGTTGGTTAACTGTCTCAAAATTGAACGTAAAACGAGTCTTTAAAAAATTCTACCTACACTGTTCGACAGAATGTAAGATCGATACCAAGATTATTATACGGTATAATACGGTAGATCAAACATGAACACAGACTAGAACAAAGTATAGTTTCAGACCACAGTGACCTTTTAGAATCGCTTACAACTTTACCTTTCAAAGAAAAATTTCGGTGCTGATTTTTTGATGGTTTTGGGAGCATTTTACGTATATTATCAACTCGGAAGAATACATAGCATTACTGAGAACAAATCTGTGTTTTTTTTCAATGCATTAATTAAAATTAAAATTTTTTTTAATTATGGTTTTTCTCCAACCGCACATCCCTAATTGATATGTTTCCCACGTTCAACTTTGTGACGGAGAAACCTACTTCCTGCGAAATCTCATTAGCAAGATAACGCTGCATTTATAGTCCATTGAGACAAGCCTGACTAAATCAGTTGCACGTTGTTACAACACTTGTAACCTTGTTTCGCTTGCTGCAACCAGCATAAACCACACTTCAACCAAATAGGTCGACTTGAATTGTGTGATTTCTGCAAACATGGCTGGTCGTAAAATATGCTTAAAGATTTTTCAACAGCTTAACACATAAATATGAGTACATGTGTAAATTCCGTTATATGTGCCATTCAAGTACAGCGAGTTAAATGGATGTATGAATGTTTGCTCACATCACCTAATAAGCCAAACAAATTCGTTTCGAATTCGAAACGAATCCGCATGCTTGGTGGCTATTGGGTGCTAGTCAAAATTCTTTAACGAATCGTTAAAATAAAAAAAGAGATAACGAATCGTTAATGAATAGTAAAGTAATAAAAACGAATCGTCACCAATCTTTTAGGTATAATATACGTTTAACAACCAAAAAAAAAGCAGTTTTTTACTTTATAATTTTTTTATTTTTTTTAATTTTTAATTTTTATTTCATTTTTTTTTTTTTTTTTTTTGTTAAAATATTTTTCAAGCTTTTATATAGAGGGCGATGAAAATGAAATAAAAAAAGACATCAAAACGGTTCGATAGATATGGCCTTTCCCATGTATCTGAAAGTAAAGACCATTAACTCGGCGTTCCCCCTACACACGATCCCTGGGGGTTTTTTTAAAAATTATGGCGAAGGTTAGAGTAAAAAGTTAAAAAAGAGATGGATTTTCACGCGCTTTTTTGTCTATAAAAAAAAAATAGAAGGTACTTGAATTTAGGGGGGATGCTTAAAGAATAAAATTTCCAACTAAATACACTTAGATTTCGAGGAAATCGCGTTTAAAGTTCTTGTTTTTCGAAATGTTTTTCATTGTACATATTGGCTGTAAGCCAGTGTATTCAAAATATCACTCATTTTATTAAAAACGCAAGCATATGCACACTAAGAGCTAGCTCTTTTATAGCACAACATAAAATTGAACAATTGATGGATTAACAGAGATAATAACAACTCAAAGCTTATTAAAAAAAAAAAAAAATGGTATATAAAAAATGTTAAAGAAAATTACAAAATTCTGAAAACAAATATTTACTTAATTTAACTTAAGCTATTTTAAAAATTCGAAGAAAGTAAGAAAAAGAGTTAAAAAGAAGCAGAGAGGAAGTAATCTAATGAGCAGAGAAGAAGGAAAAGACAGATTGCCTAAAAGCTACCCTCCCACTGACCTCCCTAAGCCTACGTGGCAAAGCGTTCCACAACCATGGCATTGATGAAAAACATGTGGGAAGTGTTCAACGAATAATGTCTCGGAACTATCAGAACATGGCTTCTTCTAGACATGCTGAACTGGAGTTTGTCAAACAAATACCCAGGTGTTTTTTGAATGAAGGTAAATGTAATTTCTAGCCATCAGATATGCAATTATATCACAACCAAGTATTGCATTTCGGAAACTGGAAAGACGATCGAATTTATGAAGACCATGAAGATATACCGCGTGGCATAATTGAACTCAATTTGCAATTTAAATTGAGACGATGAGTCAAGTTTACTATAAACTATTTCAGAGAAAGTTATAACCGGTGAGATGAGTTGAATTACCAACTTACGCCTAATATCAACTGGAGCTACGCTGGCAGATAATCTTAGGTTACGTAAGACATAAAACACTCATTTTACAACATTATTAACATGATCAACACATGACAGAGAAGAATTTACATGGAAGCCAAGATTCACAATTTTCGAAATAAACAAATCAGGGACATCAATTAAGCAAGACTTAACCTTACAAACAGGAAGAACATATGATTTGGTAGATTTAAGTAGAAGATCGTTCTTACAAGCCCATTCATAGACACTACTGTGGTCATCATTCAACCTACAACCAAGATCCTCGATAAGGCCAGTTCTTCGAGAAAGATAGAACTGGACATCATCAGCGTAAGCATGAATAGAAGCATGATTACAAACAGAAAAGATATCATTAAGAAACATAGAAAACAAAAGGGGGCCCAGTATAGAGCCTTGAGGAACACCACTCAAGACCGGTTTGTACCCTGACGACAATTGACCAATTTGAACTTTTTGATACCTACGGCACAAGTAGCTAGACATTAAGTTAACGGCACTATCACAGAAACCAAACAATGACTTGAGTTTATGACACAAGATTTGATGATTTACTTTGTCAAACGCCTTCGAAAAGTCTAACAAGCATAAGAGCGTCAAAGAGCCAGCATCATAATGTGGCCGTATATCGTCAATTATCTTAATAACTGCAGAAACGGAGATAGTAGGTTATTATTTACTAAGTGGTAGTTATTTGATGAGACATGAGTATTTCACAAATTTTTGGTAAAGGTGAAAGAATGCTTATTGGCCTAAAATCATTGGGACAAGATGGATTTCGCTTCTTAGCTATTAGAAGAACAATGGCCATTTTCCATAAATCACGTAAAGACCATTTTCCATTTTCCATAAATCCAGACGACATAAAAAATGAATTAATTATATGAGTTAGAGGGCTGATGATGTGGGGTAGTACGATTTTAATAAATTTAATGGGAATACCGTCAGCAGCCAATGCATTTGACTTGATTTGTGAAATGCATTTACCAACATCAAACTCAACTACTGGGGAAAAATTAAAAGATTGAAACGTTGAAAGATTTAACAGGGGCAAAGCATTACTATTATAAGCTGAAGTAAAAGCAGTAGAAGTAGAAGCAACAGAAGAAAAAACACAGGTGCGTCGTTGGACACACGAGAGAAGCGAAGCTTTTTCGCAGTTACATAAATTTGATAGCTTAATAATTTTTTCTTTTCAATAAATTAACTTTTAAATTCAATAATTTAAAATAACAAAATATATTACATATATACAGAAAACATATTTACTGCTTATTTTTTATTGTTGAATGTCAAATTTCCACGCCAATTACATATACGGGCATATAATGCCAGCGACTCTCCATTTTAACTCTCCACACATGGTTGTGAACTTGGCTGCACTGAACAAATTTTTTCCTTCAACAGCTTACTGCGTAGCGAAAAATCTGTCGAAAATTTTTCAGATTTCACTCCAAGCAAATCACAGAACGAGGATTTAAAAACTTCGCTTCAAAAATATATATTAAAGAACGCACACGAAACAAAATTTAACAAACATTTTAGATACCTTGCCGATTTAATGCATGCGTTTGTTAATTCCATATTTATTGATATCATCTATTTTTTTGGCGCTTAAAACATAGAGTGTAATTTATTATCTAGAGATTGCATCAACTCTGCTAACAGTGTTAACAGAGTTATTTCACTTAAAAACATGAAGAAAAAAACTCTGTTAACCTCTGTTAACACATGCCAGAGATTTAGCAGAGTTGATGCAATCTCTACATAATAATTTATACTCTATGCCAACAACACCACAAACGCATTCACAATAAAAACACACCGATGCTGGAGACACCTTGCTGCAAATAAAAGCAAATTTTTGTAGCATAGCAAATACACAATCCTCTATCTATTGATAGATGGTGACGATCTACTACAGCATAGCTTCTGTTATAACTAAGATTAAATTAACAACCTTTTCCCACAGGTCTTTGTGGCCTACTGGGTAGTGTGCTGGGTTAACATTAAAAAGGGCACGGGCTCGAACCCCACAGGAAACAAAACATATTTTTAGTATTTAATATTAAAGTATTAAATTTCCTTGTTGTAATAAGCGCCAGCAACAAAGAAACCATCAAAATTCCAAGAAAAAATCTGTCGAAAATTTTCCAGATTTCATCACTCTAAGCAAATCACAGAACGAGGAGTAAAAAGCTTCGCTTCAAAAATGTTGCATATATTTTTAAAATTATGGGTTGATAACACTTACTATTATTTAATCTGCAATACCAGGTATCGTTTTAAAAACATGTATATATTTTCTAGAAATTATAAAGAACACATTTAGCCAACAAAAAACATTTTTTTTAAAAAAATTTTACGTAAATTATACCTTAATTAAAGAAAAAGTGGAATCATAAATATTAAAAAGAAGGGAATCATTTTCGAATAAAATCGAATCGAGATTCGATTGCAAATACATACGTGACATTTTTTATGTTTGTTAAATTGCATGTAAGCAAATTAAAAAAGAACAATTTATTTTTTAAAGTTTGTAATGACAACTAATATAAGAAAACAATTTTAATTATATTTCGTTTTCTTTTATTTTATTCTCGATCACTTCAATCATTCCACACAAGGTTTTTAAATGAAAAAAAGATTCTTGAATTGGCTTATTAGTATTTTTCCAAATTATTATTTATTCAAATTAGAATCGAGTCCGCGATAGCGAATGAGAAATCTCGTATTCGTTTGGAATTCGAATCAAGCCCAACGTAGTTGTGGTGTTTATTGGGTGCATATAAAACTCGAATAAAATGTGCGTGAGTTTTCTTTTTATGACTTGAAGTGTGTTGTTCAACCTATTTGAAAAAAATTTACATAAATACCTTTTTCATTCTGTTCTTAGCTGAGACTGCAATGAATGCAATTTTTTATGAGTAAAAAAAATGCGTGTGTAAGTTCTGAAAGCTCCTCCTGCAGCAAAGTTGGCATTTGAAGGACATCTTTTTATGAAATGTTTATTTGAGTTGAAAGCTCTTTTGGAATTCTAAAAAGATTACTTCAAATTTATCTGCTCACTTTATGGTGTTTTATTTTCTTTTATATTAACCTCTGTTATATAAACAAAAAAAAAAAAAAAATAAGTGTGTACCCACAATGCAGGGTTAAAGTGAAAATTAAAGAAGGAAAAATGGGGATAAAGTGTGAAACTTCTTTAGCCACGTATACAGCAATATAGTGAATTAAAATGGGCAGTAAATCCGATATAACAGTGAGTCGCCAAGAGTTCTCTGCACTCGTCATTCGGTGTGTTCCATGCTATTATTCGCGTATACATATATACTAAGGTGATCCTTATTTTTCGACTTTTGAATTATCATCGCGGCATGTCATTATTCGTTTATATACATCTAAATACGAAAGAGATTTTTTTTGTTTTAATTTTTTTATAGAATAAGCCTCTCACAAGAAAACGTCCCTTAGTGTAATTCGCCGATTTGAATGAGCTTCGGATATGTGACAGAGGACAAAAATCTAAGGTACACGTATTTTTTTTTTATATGTGCGGAAACTCAGGATTTAAGGCCACTTTTTCCTGCCATTTGTACCTATGTGAAAGTATAAAAAAGAGCCCAAATTCATACAAAAATAGGCCATTTTTGACAAGAATGGGACCTTTAGTCGTAATTCAATATTAAAGACTTTATATTTGAAGTAAGTAAGTAAGTTAAAACGATCAGCTCTCAGAATCAAAAATTGTGGGCCGAAGTGATATAGTTAAATTGTTTCCTTTATATAGATTTTATTTCATATATAGAGGTCCGATTGCACTTTAGAAAAAAAAGGCTTGTGCATAGATCACAAAAGTCAAAAATATGCCAAAAATTATCAATTTCTCCAAAAAGAAATTTGATTTCCAATTGATTTCAATTGACTCCAATTTCTTAAATTGATTTTTAACAAAGCCATTTATTTAATAAGTTAATAATATAAATAGAAATAGCAAAGTATTTCCATAGAAAACCGCAAATTGGATCAATATATTCATCGTTAAAGAGTCTTAGGAGTATTATGTCGAGTCCTTGGTTATATACATAAGAATGTCAGAAAGCTATGAGGATAGATATACGTTAAGACTTATAAGAAAACGAATCAATGATGCGGGATGAAATGGACATGATAACAGAATAAAATCAATTCTAACAAAAAAATATATTCAGGAATGGATAAATTTAATAAAGAATAATTTCATAAATGTTATACAATTTTGCAATATAGAGCCTTGAAGAACAAAATTAGTTAAATCACATCGAATAAGGTGACAAAAATTGTTCAATCGCAGTTTCCGAAGTCTTCATTTTTTTTTTTTTTTTTTTTGAAAAAGCTTATAGTAATTGCAAAATATAATTTTTCAATAGATCTTTATTTTGTGTTTAAATAATTTGAATCAAGTCGCTATCAAATCTGACACAATTCTAGTAGAATAATGATCTTACTTAGGCTTATTGCTAGATATTTCATCCGGCTTTTAGGATTAATGTTCATATTTGATATTTATGTGTATTTTAGTGGAGTTATGCAATGCATCCACTTGTAGAGACGAAAATGGAGATCTGAATACGGATACGCAGTGTGTGCTGAGATTGTGGAGACGGCACTTCTCCAATTTACTTACTGGCGACGATTTCACCAATGCCGCCCATGGAGAGCGCAGTCCAGAGCTACCAATCAACAATGACGGAGTGGAAGTACCACCACCTAGCCATGATGAGGTTCGAGTTGCTATCCAACGACTCAAAAACAACAAAGCAGCGGGTGCTGACGGCCTGTCAGCTGAATTGTTTAAAACCGGCGGCGATGAATTGATAAGGCGCATGCATCAGCTCATCAGCAAAATATGGCTAGAAGAAAGCATGCCCGACGATTGGAACCTCAGCGTACTGTGCCCTATACTTAAGAAAGGAGACCCAAC
Source organism: Coremacera marginata (assembly GCA_914767935.1). NCBI lineage: Eukaryota > Metazoa > Arthropoda > Insecta > Diptera > Sciomyzidae > Coremacera > Coremacera marginata. Next base: position 233,272,665 of record OU612043.1, on the reverse strand, counting down.
AATCTGCGCAAGTTATAGAGGTATCAGTCTTATTTCCATCGCATATAAGGTTCTCTCAAGCGTACTATGTGAAAGATTAAAGCCGATTACAAAAACACTGATTGGACCTTATCAGTGTGGCTTTCGACCTGGTAAGTCCACCATAGACCAGATTTTCACGCTACGACAAGTCCTGGAGAAAACCCACGAAAATCAAATTGACACACACCATCTCTTTGTCGATTTTAAAGCTGCGTTCGATAGCCCGAGAAGGGATTGCCTATACGCAACAATTTCTGAGTTCGGTATACCTGCAAAGTTGATTAGACTTTGCAGAATGACGTTGAGCAACACACGCAGCTCCGTCAAGGTAGGAAATGACCTCTCCGAAACCTACAATACCGAAAGAGGTTTCAGGCAAGGCGATCCACTGTCTAGCGATCTCTTTAACATCATCATGGAGGGGATCGTACGAAAGGCCGGTGTGCATCGTAATGGCACCATTTTCTACAAAGGCGTCCAGCTCCTTGCGTACGCTGATGATATTGATATTGTCGGCAGAACCAAGAGAGATGTTACCGCTTCTTTCGCCGCTATCGGAAAGGAATCAGCCAAAGTGGGTTTGACGATAAATGAGGGCAAAACAAAATATATGCTGTCTACAAACAAGGGAGCTCGGCGTTTAGACTCCCACGTTTCATCCGGCAGCTATAACTTTGAAGTAGTCAAGGAGTTCGTTTACCTTGGCACCGCCATTAATACCAAAAACGAAATCAGCCTGGAGATAAAGCGAAGAACAATAATTGCTAATAGGTGCTACTACGGGCTCATTAAGCAACTAAGTTCCAGAGCCCTCTCTCGATCGACAAAACTAACACTCTACAAGACGCTCGCTCTACCTGTGCTGCTTTATGGCGCTGAGGCATGGGTAGTTTCGCAAACTGACGCAGCCGCTCTGGGGGTGTTCGAGAGAAAAGTTCTTCGCAAAATCTTCGGTCCTGTTCGAGTCGGCGATGACTATCGCATCCGAATGAACCACGAGCTGTATGAGCTCTACGATGACATTGACGTAGTTCGGCGTATAACTGTGCAGCGACTACGCTGGCTGGGTCATGTCCATCGTATGAACGACGAAGCTCCAGCGAAAAAGGTGCTCGAGGCGAGGGTCGCTGGTCAACGACGACGAGGGAGACCATGCCTCCGATGGATGGACCAGGCTGAGGAAGCCCTAACCGCACTTGGTGTATCCGATTGGAGAAGGCGCGCGCAAAGCAGAGGCGCCTGGCGAGAGCTGATGAGGTCGGTTGAAACCCGGACACGGGTTGTTACGACCAACTAAGTAAGTAAGTAAGTATGCAATGCTCCACTAAATCCGCCGTGGATACCACCGAAAATAAATAATATACACCTCATCCCGAAAACCCATACGAAGTATTTAGGAGTCGTCCTGGACAACAAACTATCATGGAGAATCAATGTCAACGAAAGAGTGAAGAAAGCCACCAATGCGCTATACGCATCCAAGAAGATGCTGGGCAGCACTTGGGGTCTCTCACCCTCTTTGATGCATTGGATCTACGTAACGGTAGTTCGTCCAATTCTACTCTATGGAATTATCGTGTGGTGGCCTGCGATGGAAAAGTCAACATACCTTAAACACTTGGAGAAAACACAGCGGCAGGCAATGATCTGCATAACAGGGGCGCTGAAATCTACTCCAACGAAAGCACTTGAAACAATTTTATGTATGGACCCCTAGACATACACGCAAAACTAATAGCCGGGAAAGCGGCACAGCGCCTTACGGCAGCAAATAACACGCACAAACAAAGGTTTTGGGCATTGTACTATCAGCAAGGATTTATCCAGTAGCACGGACTACATGATACCTCGCACAGTGATAGACTCAAGAATATCAATACGCCTAGGACCAAACGACTGGTGCCACTGTAGAGAAGAAGCACAGCGGGCGGTCAACATATTCACTGATGGCTCCAAACTGCACACGGGAGTGGGAGCCACAGTCTACTGTGCAGAACCAGCGATAAGTCAGCCTTATAAACAGCCGGACCACTGCAGCATCTTCCAGGCGGAAGTGTTCGCTATAAGGAAGGCGGCAGAGACTGCCCTTAACATAAACACACATCACGCCAATATTAACATCTTTGTAGACAGCCAAGCGGCGACAAAATCCATGTGCTCCGCTACCATCAGGTCCACAAATGTCCTGGCAAGCAGGGAAGCAGTAGGTGTACTATGCGCTTCAAATAGATTGCGTATATACAGGGTTCCAAGCCACCAGGGCATTGACGGAAATGAAAAGGCAGATGGACTAGCAAAGGACGGCGCCGGGCTGGGATCAGAGTCCATACAACATATACCTATCCCATTGCAAGAGCTGTACAGAAATCTCGAGGATAGGGCCGCACAAGCAGTGAGTCGTAGATGGAAAGATACGACAACATGCAGAATCGCAAAAATCATGTGTGATACACGATGCAATAAACGGACTAAGTTCATCCTAGCACGACCGCGCAGAGAGTGCAGGGCACTGGTTGGTGTCCTCACGGGTCACTGCATGGCGGCAGCTCACGCGAAGAAGATGGGCATCACGACGGATGACAACTGTAGGAAGTGCAAGTAACCAAGCACGGCTGAAACCCTGGAATACCTACTATGCACATGCCCCGCTCTCCTAGATCGAGACTCAAATACTTAGGCTCACCGACGTTTCCGTCACTACAACATGTGGCCAAAATCTCTCTAGAAATTCTTCTTAGATTTGTGAACTCAGCACCGTTTTTAACTAACTCCCTACAGGTTCCTTACATTCGGTACCACTAAGGACCAGTAGTGGTCTATGTGAGCCTCCGCCAGGAGGCGGCCGGATTAACGTAACCTAACCTAACCTAACCTAACCTATGCAATGCTCAAGTTAAAAAATTAGCTAAAATTATTGGTATATAATCAACAAAGACTTAATTTATTAAACCGAACGGCTAAACTGCACTAAAAATATATTCTTTCTTTGACAAAGTTCCTTAAAGTCAACCAAATTTTACGATTTTTACTGAGCCATGTCGGTATATAATTTGACCTTAATATATATTCATTGCATTGGCATCAATGTTGTATCTATTAGATGCCGTTTCATTAACTATAGGCTCCGTAGTCATGGGGCTGAGTAGAATGAAGCCATATCGGCAGGAGCTTACTTTAAACACAAATATAGGTTTTTCTGTACCATGCCAGTTCATTATTTAACTGCAACTTTTTAAATTTTAACAATTTTTCAAAGGAGATTTTGTTTTTTCAGATGATTTGTTCTCTTATGTTCCGAGGAAATCACATACAAACTTTTATACTGGTCTTTTTTTACTGGAACTATTAACTTTTTTCCGAGATACTTTTTAAGACAATTTTCAAAGGGGTTTTAGCAATATTTAATATGTGATCTTTGAAAATACCGTTGAAAATACCGAATCGAAAGAAGGTCACTTTGGTTCAAAGTGAATTTATCCAGTCTTGTTATGCTGATTTTCAATTATTTTTTTATTGGTTGTACTCCTAAACGTATATTTTAGGCATTTGTTTTAATAGACTTAAATCATCTATTATTACTATGATCCCAGCAAACCAAAGTATTCAAAATCGTTACGAATTTGTTACGAATATTTCGGACTGCTTGCGTTTTCGGAATATGGTTTCGTTGCGAAATAGTAAAGAATATCGTTTGAATGGGTTGACACGACTTCATAACGAAGTGTCGTAACGAAATCGTAACGAAATAAAGTAACGAAATTGAAGTGAAATGTCATTTCAAAGTCGTAACGAAATGTAGTTACGAAATCGTAATGTAATTTGACTTGGTATGAGGTTCAGGATGAGTTAGACCTTTAATTTGTGATTTGATACAATTACAGTCAACCAGATTTTTTTTTAATTCGAGAATACAATAATTAAACTGGAGAGGAATAAAGGAATTTTGGATGAACTTAGAATTTCATGAAAAAAAAGATTCAAATTAGATTTTACCTTGCTAAGGTGTACAGTTGGGTCTTAATTTTTTGGTCTTATGAATTTTTTTGGAAGATAGATTTATGTAAAAAAAATATTTCCATACGATAATGACAGTTCTCAACACATCATTTGTTTTTTTTTTCATATAGAAAGTGCAAAGGTATTCATGAACCAATTAGACAACTATAAGCTGACCAAATCTAATTGAAACCTTTTGTTCACATAAATAAATTTTTTTCCACATAAATTCTTTTTTACCATAGTGCCCCATAGAGCACATAAAATACCCGATAAAGCAACCGTGGCCGTGAATAAGCAATCTCTTATTTCATTGGGAACTTTTTTCACATACATATGGTTCATTCTTTGTCAATCGCACTGTTGTGTAAGGGCTTAAAGTAAAAAATATCTCATTATACAAGCCATTAAGCATTGACTGTTATGATCATGATATAATTAACTGCATGTCAATATGTCAAAAAATATAGCAAAGAAGAGAGCAAGCACAATCGGCCAAATATTTGCCATGTTTTATTTCATTGTAAATAAAAGAATTCCCAACCGGCCAAAGTGCTTTAGAATAATATTATAACAAGCTTAACAACATAAGCCTTAAGCTTGAAAAAATCTTGAGAAACTATTCAAGAAGACTATCGCAGCAATTGTAAAAAGTTGAACCCTCGTGATATTATTCATGCAAGATTTTTATAAGCTTTTTCGTGCAGTTGTTATTATAAGTGTTTATTAAGCATACTTTAGATTCAGTTATCTATATCAAGCATTTCTCAAAAACTATTGAGATTTTATTGGATCTCACTTCCAAGCAAGCTTGTTAAAAGCTTAAAAACTACCGTTTTTATTAAGCTTGTTCTTAAGTACAATTGCGGTTCGCTATCTAGATGGCGTGTTGGGTTATTATTAGAACGAAAGTGTTAGTGTTAATTAGTGAAAACATAAAAAAATGTTCATAATGTTAAAGTCCTGCATCAGAACAGCCTCAGCAACTACAGATACGTATGGCCGAACGGACTAAAAAACTTTTCGCACAAATCACACACAATTTTTTGTCACAGCTTTCATGATTGAAAATGTTTATTTAAACGCACAATAATTTTTATGTTTGTATGTTCATTTACTTCACTTTTCGATGTGTTGCACTAAGAGCTATTTTTGACAGGAGCAAGTTTCACTTCTTATGAGAAAATAAGCAATTATCAATGCTATCCGGTTAATTATATCATTTTAATGATGATTTTCGGGTAATTTTTCGTTTTAGCCGCCACATTGCGGCTGCCATCTTGAATTTAAAAGACAGTTCGAAAGAAATTTAGTTTCTCTCTGTTTGCACTTGAAATAGTCGTAGAAGCCGGCACATATCGAAAGTTGATATAAATTTCTATAAAAATAGCAATTGTTCCGAAATTTGCTATAACGAAATAGTACCAAATTCTTTAAGACAGTTCAAAATAGTTACGAATCAGTCTATATTTCGACATAGTCATCAACTTTGGTTTGCTGGGAAGTTTCTTTAAATAAAACACAGGTGCGTCGTTGGACACACGAGAGAAGCGAAGCTTTTCGCAGTTACATAGATTTGATAGCTTCATAATTTTTTCTTTTAATAAATTAACTTTTAAATTCAAAAATTTAAAATAACATAAAATAAATTACACATATACAGAAAACATATTTACTGCTTATTTTTTATTGTTGAATGTCAAATTTCCACGCCAATTACATATACGGGCATATAATGCCAGCGACTCTCCATTTTAACTCTCCACACATGGTTGTAAACTTGGCTGCACTGACTCATGCATGCGTTTGTTAATTCCATATTTATTGATATCATCTATTTTTTTGACACTTAAAAATGAACTTGTGAACACACTTGTGGGCATTGCTAATTTTCTTCGTACCAACAGCATAGAGTGTAAATTATTATCTAGAGATTGCATCAACTCTGCTAAATCTCTGGCATGTGTTAACAGCGGTTAACAGAATTTTTTCCTTCACGCTTTTAAGTAAAGTAACTCTGTTAACACATGCCAGAGATTTAGCAGAGTTGATGCAATCTCTAGATAATAATTTACGCTCTATGCCAACAGCACCACAAACGCATTCACAATACAAGCAAACCGATGCTGGAGACACCTTGTGGCAAATAAAAGCAAATTTTTGATAGTTGTAGCATAGCAAATACACAATCCTCTATCTATTGATAGATGGTGACAGTCTACTGCAGCATAGCTTCTGTTATAATTACCATTGAATTAACAACATTCTCTAGCAAGTCATTGTGGCTTAGTGATAGTGTGTTGAACAACTCTCGTTGAAGAAGACGTGGGTTCGATCCCCACGGGCAGGCCAACAAAATCTTTTAAGTATTTAATATTTAAGTATTAAATTTTCTTGTTGCAATAAGCACTAAAGAAACCATCAAATTTCTAAGAAAAAATCTGTCGATAATTTTTCAGATTTCACTTCAAGCAAATCACAGAACGAGGAGTAAAATGCTTCGCTTCAAAAACAAAAACATTTTGTCGACCCTTTACAACATTTTGCAAACGTCCATGTCTGTTACTATTACTACGGAATAAATCCACTGTGCACTAACAATAAGTACATCAGCACTTTTATCCAGACAAGTGGCAAATTGTCATTGTAAATTGTTTCAACGACATTTTTTTAAATTACAAATTTATCAATTAAATACTGTTAGCTTGACACAATTAAGCGCATAAATGCACAAAAATATGACTGGCAGCACCTCGCCATCATATATAGAGAATGTGGTACGCCAGCAAAAGCAATGAAATATAATACAAATTTCATGCATTTTAAATTGTATTCTCATATTTTTTATTTCATTTATTTATTTATTCAAAGACAAAAATTCAATAGGCAAAAAACGATAACGTATACACATACATATTTGCATATATTATTTTTTAAAATATGTATCAACATGCGAGAAAATTTAATACCAACTCTAACGCCCACAATTTGACAATACAATTTAAGTAATTTTAAATTCCGCGAAAATAACTCCGAGTTTTTTGCACTGTTTGGGCTTGGGGAGAGCACAAAATTATCTTGTTTTTGTTGTACTGTACTGTTAGTATTGAGTTTTTGGAATATTTATTTGTTTTTTTCTTTTTTTGTTGCACACAAAATTTTAAAATAAGATCACCAAGTTTATTTTACTTCTGTGGCTGTGTTTCAATCAGAAACTTTTCACTCGTGGTAGGAAAGAAAATACTGAGTTGAAGAAAATTTCTATGTAGGTGTTCATACATCAGTCAAATGATTGAAGTATATCGCGATTTTTTACTCTCTTTAACGCTCTCTGATAATATTGATTGACGCTTGCTCACACACGATTTTTTGATTGAAGCTCCGACGCAGGCATTTGTTACTTTTCTGCTACCTACTATTTTGTGAATTCATATCGTGCTGTGTGCACTACTCTATTTGGGTGTTTCTTTTATTCAGTTGTTTTGTGTGCATAACAATTTTACAAAATGGGAAACAATAGCGGAAATATAGTTGATCTTTTAGCATTAAAACTGATCACATTAGGAAATCAATACGCCGGAAATTATACCTATTTGAATGACCATCGCATGCAAGACATAAAAAAACAAAAGAATTAATGAAATTATGGCAGGAACTAAAGAAACTACACCTCTTTTTCACTTCAAAAAACTACCTTTGTTTCCAGTTAACTACTTTTCTTGATATAATTGCCTACTAAAAAGCAAACAAGTAAAATAATGCAACTCTTTGACTGATTGATGCAGGTCTGGACCTCAATCAAGATTTTGACTGACGAGAGAAGATTTTGGAGTTCATTTTCGCTCTGAGATAAAGTTATTTTTTTTTTTTACATAGGAAAGCAACAACAAAATTTGATTGATTCAATCATTTGACTGATGTATGAACACCTCCTATCTGTTGAAATTGAATTGGCATTTTTGCTGTGCCAAATGAAACTTGACTTTTTCCTAATACGAGATTTCTTAAGACTTATTTCTTTGTTAAAAATTATATAATAAGGGTGGTCACAGTTTAAGTACGCCGGTCTGTTTAATTTACGATTTGTTATTTTTACGCCAACTTACGTAATAGTATTTTGCTTTGTTGTTATTTTGCATGCAAACGCAAATACGCAGGCACGCGTAAATAAAGTAGCCCTTGGACGTGTTTTTTGTTTCGTATTTTTATGCCCTGTCTGCAGCATATATAACAGCGTTGCAAAATTATTGAGCACGACAGTCACACACTGAGGTGCTCACGGTTACAAAAATAACAAATGCTATAAATACGCTTTGTTAATATACGGATAAACTGTGAAGGTTATAGAAATGTATTTTTTTGGTGTAAAATAACATGATAAAAAGGGAATACTTTTACTTTAGGGGCGGGAGCCCCCTTTTTTATTTTTCAAAATGTTCTTTCGGAGCCCTTTAATCCAATGCTGGAAGAAAAGTCGCTCTCAAATAGTTTAGGAGATAAAATTCGTGAAAATTTAAAAAAAAAAATATCATTTTAAGTGTATGAAAACAGCCAAAGTTTTTATATGTAGAAATAGTCTAAAAATAATGTTTACTTATAAGATATACTAAGTTTAAAACATGATCTTTTGAATGAGATATTAATAATGAAAATCCGTTCTGTCCTTCAAGAAATACGAAGGATAAATTGTGACTCCAAATGCAAGAAAATACACTAATCATACAAAGTGTTCTGAAAATATAAATCTTTTTATTTCAGCAGTTATGTAATTGTAGATCTATAATTTGTAATGGTACTTTGTGATGGTAGAAAATAAAATTAAGAGCCATTTTAGCAAACTTTTTATAAATAAACGCAGCGATTTTTAATCAAAAATTGTTCATGTTTTCTAATACGAATGTTGAAGTTTTTGTCTTTTCGTAGGTAATTTCACATAGAGTTTTTTCTTGTAAATTTGATCTTAATCAAATTATCAATCTTCTTTCTAGCTTCCACACACACTTAAAAAATTGAACAGGATTTCCAAACTTTCGCGAATTTTATCTCGTAAGCCATTCGCGAGCAGCAATTTCTTTTTAGCATATTTAAGATAAGAAGGCCCTAATACATATAACAAAAAAAAAGAAAATTAATATTTGCGTCCAAGCCCTTCGGTAAAATTATGCTGTTTTTTTGTATGTATAAACATGTAGCGAAACTACTATTTTCAAAACAAAAAAAAAAAAAATCTCAAAAAATTCTCTAGCCGGTTGTTAAAATTTATGCTAGCACCTGGGGTAGAATGGGGTAGTAGAATTTTTGACACTCATATTCACCATACAAATGCCAAATATTCTTCTTCCGACTCATAATTTCATCATTTGAGTGAAAGTTTCGGATTGAAACATAGCCTGTATTGATAATTCTTTTGTTAAGTTGGTAGCTCGAACTTCTGTAAAGGGGGGTGCACATTATCAAATTCTTCATCATATTGTTGGTCAAACAGTTTGACCACGCAAGTGTTCATATTACCAAACTTTTCATCAAATTTCATAATTGTCTTAAAAAAATCTTCTCAAAAATCTTCTTCTTCGCGCATTTCGAATTCATGTGTTTACATTGAAATCTTTTTTTAAGTGACGAAATCGCACAAGAAAATTTTATGACTGTTCACACGTCATATTTTTCATCAAATCGTTGGTCAAACAACCGAAAAATCAATGTTTTGATTTTCGTCAAACGATTTGACTAACAATTTGATGAGTGTTCACATGTCAAATTGTCATCAAATTCCATATATATTTCAGTTTGTTAAATTTTTTGATGACTTGTTGGATGAAAAATTTGATAGAGTGAGCAGCCCTTACTACAATCAGTAATGGGCGGCTCAGAACATAAAGCGCTGATTATACATAATACACGTATAAGGTGGTTTCGTACTATCCTACATGTAGGATGGACAATGTAAAACAACAGAATAACGGGAAAGTATCTATTCTAGCTTTCAAACTATCCTACATGTCGGATGAACTTCATTATTTTTCAGCGTTCAAGAAGATAGCATCGTGCAATGGCAAAGCAATTTCTTGCTGCTCTAATAATTAAATAAGCTTTGGAAGAAGAGGCAGAGGAAATACACCAAACACCAAAACAAAGGGAAAAAACACAGTATGTGAAACAGCTGCCATTTCAATATATTCAACTTTGCGATTTGTTTACATTTTTCATCATATGTTCACTCCACGACGTTTTTTTTTAGAATGAGAAAATATATGATGTCGGATGAAGGTGCTTTCACACTTACTACATGTTGGACGCACCAACAGAAAAATCAAAACTTTTTGATTTTCATCCTACATGTCGGACGGACCGCAGTATTTGCTTTCACACTTCCTACATATCCATTCGACCTGTCAAGTTGATCCTACATGTAGAATACAAGTAGCGTTACGAAACGCTTGCAAACGGATTAGGGATTATAATAGCAGCAACCATGATACAATAATAAGGTTGGGTAAGGAGATTCACCACACCGACCTGGAATGTCAACATTATAAAATACTGTGCTGCCGTATCTTATAAAATATCCAACCAAAATCCATGATTGTTCTTTACATTTTTGATGAATTGCTTAGCTGTGGCAACATGTTATAACTTCGTTAACTTCGATGTTCGACAATTCTTCAAAAATTGGATTGTTTAACACATTCGACAGGCAATAATTTTGGTAAAATATCGCTTTGTTTCCTTTTTACTGATAATTTTTTTTTATTTTTTTTTAACGCACTTTATACTTTAATATTGATATTTCGCTTCGAAAGTGAAATTATTAAATGTAGCCACTGGCAAACGGGAATATACATTATTCTACTATTGGAAAAGTTTTGAAGTTTTTTTGGGATTCTCCGTCAAACGGCAATACAAAATTATGTATCACATTCATAGTGGACATTAGAACAAGAATTTTAAATAAGAAATAAAGAACACAAAAAGCTAAACGAAAAGTAATATGCAATAATAATTTACTGAAAACAAAGCTTTAAATTCACAAAACAGTTATTTATTTCATTGTAACGAATTTATTCTATTTATCCAACAAATAATTTCCTTTCTTATTATTTGTCCCACATTTATCAATAATACAGAAAAGTGCCAATGCTAAAACACATTTTGACATTCGAGGTCGGTGTGGTGAATCTCCTTACCCAACCTTATTATTGTATCATGGCAGCAACAGAAAAATGTTATCATTTTGACAATGATGTATTTTTTCACCACAAATTTCACCAAAGCAGCACTTCAATCAAATTCTATTGAAAATCGAGCAAACAGAAAGAAAAACTGTCACAAAACTTTTTTACCTAAATCGTAATGGAACGCAGCGCATAATAGAAAATCTGTATTAAGATTTATCTTATTATAAACACTAACATAAGGAATTAATGAAAGAGAATACAAAGTGACGCTTTTTAACTTTCTACATTGTTGCGATCTATCTATTACAACCAGCGCTTTATTAGTATCGAAGTGTCGACATTACATCATCCATCCATCAAAAGTAAATGGTCTTATTTTCTAAATCGCACTTGAGCTTTTTTGTCTGGTAATGAATTTCACTAGAAAATTTCAGTGATATGAAAAGAGTTTGTTTTACTTTATATGAAAACGGAACTGCCAGACAAAAAACCCTACAGGAAATGTAATTGCTTGCGTTTTACAAAATAAGGCCACAAAGCCGTAGCTTAATAGCTATGGTGATGCCAACTCATTTTTTTTTAATTTCTAATAACATCAAATATTAACAGATTAAATGTAAAACATTTTGTGTAAGCATTTTGAAGTTAAAACTTATTTTCAAAGTTAGTTAATCAGAAACTGAATGTGTACCAAGGCTACCAACTAATTAGTATTTTGCTTTGCACAGCAATGCTAAAATCAGCAATGATAACGTCAGCAATGATATCGTTAACACCGTTAATGTCATCACTGTTAACGTTAGCACTGTTAAGGATTGCACTCATAATGATTGCATTTCTGATTCAGCAACGCTTTTGAGTTATTTTGTCTGGGAATCCTCAGAAGGATAGGTGTGTTCAAAAGAAATGTTAAAGAGCAAATAGTAATAGAACCAGCTCATATATTTTACCCATTAGGAGTCAATTCGGGAGAGATATGAACTATAATCGACAGTTTTTGTGTGTTTTTTTTTTTTTTTATAGGAACCCCCAGAAGGATGGCAGAAGAAATGTTGAAGGTTAAAAATTATGGGATCAGTTCCAATATATTTGACCTTTCTAGGGGTCGATTATACAAATATTTTTTTTATTAAAATCTGTTGATTTGCTGAATACGTTGGTAAGATGAAGTAAAATGCTGTAACCCTAAGCAAGAAATCTTTTCAATTCTCAAAAATTAAAAAATTGTACAGCAAATTTCAAAAGAATCTAAAATCACCCCTTGAAATTTTGTTTTGCAGGTTTCCACCCCTTGGAAAAATGCTTAAAATGTAAAAAAACTTAAGTGAAAACACCGAACTGTGCAAATAAAACCACAATTTATTATTAATTCTTCATTATTTATTTTATTACCTTTAAAATAATCACCATCGGAGGCGATACACATATGCCAACTTTTTTCCATTCTTGAAAGCATTTTTGGTAGACTGATTTCTGATTGGACTTCAGCTCCCTCTGTGAATTCTCTTAGACGACTTCAATAGTCTCAAAATCTTTTCCACGAAGCGACAATTCGAGTTTGAAGAATAGAAAAAAGTCGGACGAGGCAATGTCAGGCGAATATGGTGCTTATTGAACGATATTGACATTGTTTTTGGTCATATAATCGCGTACAATGAATGAAGTGTGAGCAGGTGCATTATCGTGGTACCAAAACCATGAACATAATTCTTTCTATAATTTTAGACTCTTTCTCCGAATTTTCTCGCGCAAAAGCTTTAAAACACTCAGATTGACCTCCGAGTGCACGATACCTTGAGAATCAAAGAAAATAGTCATCACTTTAATTTTTTAACAACTTTGTCACACTCGTACACCCAAGTCTCGTTACCAGGAATGATGCGCTGTGTGCCCGTATCGTCCATTAAAAGCATCTCCTGACAGTTTTGCAAAACTGTTTTTGAAAGAAATTCAACGATTTTGGCACAAGTCACACTGCAAACTGTCGCATGCCTAAAATAACATGTAAGATGGTGTGCGCCGATCCAGTCGATATGTCAAGCTCTCTAGCTGTATCTCTCACGGTCACACGACGATTTTACATTGCAATTTCCTTTACTTCTTTGACATTTTCATCGTTTATTGATGTTGCTGGGCGATAAGGGTTGTCAACTGATGTACGACCCTTTTTAAGCAATTTGTACCTCTCAAAAGCCTACGTACGTGATAGAGCAAACTTCCCATAGGTTTTCAGCAACATTTTCAATGCATCAGGACAAGAAATTCCGTTGGTAAAACACCATTTTAAGCACACCCTTTGCTCAACTTTTTTTTGCATTATGAAAATCTGACGAGAAGGTCAGACTCAAGGCGAACTTGTGTACAAAGTAATAAGAAAGAAACTACATGCAGATCGCGCTAAAAAATAACGTAAAAAATCATTAGTCTTATGACAACTCTTGTTGTTTCAATCGCACAATCCGGTTCAATTTTGAACAGAAGGTACAGCAGTGGTGGCAACCTGCAAGCCTCTTTTCTCTTAAAGATTTTCTAAATTATTATAAAATTAACCAAAATTTGAGAAAAGTTAAACCATTTGAGTTTCTGTTTTAACAAAACTAAATTTAACAAAACTAAATGAAGAAAAAAAGCTAATTTTATTTATATCAATCTTCTAACATTTCAATCGTATGTGTCAACCTACTGCCACTTCTCAAAACTCAAAGTTGACATAAAGTAGCTTTTAAAATAGCTTATTTTCAAAATAGAATATCACCAGAAAACATTCTTCTCGACCTGGTGCTAATCTTCAAAGGTTTCACACAATAACATAAATCTATTAATATCAATAGATATGTGCTTGTGTGCGTCCACACTTTGACAAGGGTTGACAATTCACTGTCCCAACGCGTTGCGTTTCTAATAAATCAGCTTTTATATAATAATATTCTACAGAGTGAGATGACTTCCGTTATGAGAGCCAAAATACCAATAGAGAAAAAAATAAAATCACAAAACTTGCCAAAGTATTTATGAAAAAACAAAAAGAGACAATATAACAATATATGTATTAAGTATGAACTATATTTAACTAAATGATGCATAGCAAATTGTTAGATAAAAGTTCATATAAAAGAATTAAGAACAACAAGCTTATATCTAAAAAGGGTAATTATTTGGGAGCAAAATGTTTAGCTTAATTTTGTAGTAAACGAAAGTGAGTTCTAAATTTACATAATTTACCAAAGTAAAATCAAGATCTTCCTTTAGTTGCTAAAACAGATATTCATTAACTTTCAGAAGGTAGCCGCTTTAAATGTGTTTTAACCCTTTTGAGCAGGATGGTACATATATATATCACTTAAAGTTTAAACATCGCTCAGAGTTTCCAAAGCCGGGTCGATGGGGTTATGGAAATCTAAAATAAACACTTGTACCCACTATTATTCAATAGAAGATCAAAATACTTTTGGATATTTATAATTGAGCATTAAATTTTTATTCATTTGATGATTGAGACGCAGCGACTTACACAAGGAGGTTGACTTTGATTTAAGCGGCCCATATACAGTCCAACATAAATTGGTGCACTTGCGTCTGTTAACTATCAAAATTGGTTCATGCACATACATTTTGTATGAAGCCTATCCAAACACGCAAAAGACTAAATTCCGGCTTACATAAGTCACCAGTTGACGGGCAACTCTTAAATTCCATGGTAAGGGACTTTCAAGAAAAAGCGAAAGAGCAGAATTAGACGTACCGGGAACTTTTTCGTAATATGCTATTGTTTTTTCGTTGTCCCATTATTTTTTCATATCGTCAACTTGCAAGGCATGGGAAGAATTGATCGTAAGCTCTTGATCTGTGTTAGGGGCTGTTCATAAGTTACGCAAGAAGTTTTTGGCCAATTTAAGACCCCCTACCCCCCTATAACAGATTTCATCAAAAAGTCTTGACATTGTTTTTGGTGTAGCAAACACCTGTTAAAGGTATTTCAAATGCCTTTTACACCTTCGGTCGACTTAAACAAAGTTTTAACTGTCTTCTTTTCGGTTTGTGATCCGTTCGTCTTAGTAGGTTCGGTTGATGAAAGCAATATTTCCAAAAGAATTAAATTTGATAAAATTTAAATTTTTAAAACTGAATTCAAAAATATTTTGTGACGTAATGGATGACCGATCCCATCACCACCCCCGCCCCCCTTATGTCAGTCTTCGTTACAAATAATCGACCCCTTCCCCTCCCCCTAAACGTGTTACGTTGAACAGCCCCTAAGCTGAATCGTCAACTATAAAAGGGAATGTCTAAAAATTGATCATCAACTGGTGACGAGTGTAAACTGGGACTAACGCAACTCTATTCAAATTTTCCATTTTGACAATGCGTTCGGCAGTGCAGTTGGTTGTGACAAGGATGACTTAACGAAAATAAGAATAAAGGCAACAGACGAAAAGAGACGAAAATGTTGGCTTTAATGCAATTCAATGTCGTTTCCAGGGATGATATTTTGGGGCTTTTCGGGGCAAAAATTGCCGTTTTTGCTTGCATTGGCCAGGGTTCATTTTAGGCCATTTTTAAAAATTCTTCGAAAAAAAATTATTTAAATAGTACACCACCGATGTACAAATTTTAAATTATAAAAAAATTGTTTAAAATCGAACGATCTCGGAAAAAATAAAACCTTAAAAAATTTTCCTCAACTTTGTTTTATTTAAGCCTACTAAGTTACGTTTTGAGCTTGCTACAGAAATAGTAGACTTGTAAAAATCTGTTCAGACTAACGCAAATTTTAAAAACACTGACTTTATTATATTTTGTATAAAGCCACCATATAAGTATTATGAAGCATAAACACTATTTTTTTATTATTGATTGACATCTACAGGGTAAATTGTTTTCAAACAATTGGTATCTCCTGTAATGGAGGGAGTATGAAGATTCCTGCACACCCACCAAAAGAATGTTTAAATTTTCTTACCGTTTTACTTGTAATCCCAAAGTAATTCTATAGATTTAAAAACGAAATTTAGAGGTGGACAGCTTCATGCACGATACATTCCTAACATTATTTTATCATATATATAGATGAAAAGAGCGAACCCTAAGGCTCCATCGTAGTGTTAAAAAGCCTTAGCCGATTAAGTCCCAAATGAAGTAAATTTTCAAATGAATAGGTTTTGTTGGTTTTAGTCCGAGAAGCGTTTCCGTAATCGAAAAAATGGTAAGAGAGAGTGCAATCGAGAGAGCAAAAAAAAAAAACCAAAAAAGTTTTGACAAATGATTTCAAATGTAAAATTGAGTGCTCTTTCAGACTGTGGCATCAGAATTGATCTAAAATAAATGCTAAAAAAGTAAAGCAATTTTTTGCGATATTTTCCATTGAAATCGGTTATATATACACATCCCTTTCCAAAAAGAAAAATGGTCCCGGACATAACACCCACGGGCATAATCGCAAAACCGATTTAGGGGCTATGACCGAAAAATTTTCGGCCTAAAGCACCCAAACCAGTTTTGGGGATTATGACTGCCCTACAAGTGGTCATAAAACCTGTTGGGCTCATGTCTGTTTTTCAAGAAATACCTAATACTTTCCCTTCTACGGAATGTCTCCTTTTTACTTGTACCCTGTTATTCAACCTTCAACATAATTTCTCGGTTACTTGAAATTTTTGGATGAAAGAGAAGCTCTCTCAAATTAAAATTTTTTTCTTTTATCTACGAAAACAACAACAAATTTTTTTGTTACTTGATAATAAGTCTCCGCTCAGTATAGTTTTTGCGAGCTTATACGTTGTTTTGACAGTTATGGTGGTTTGCTCTCGGTTATGCATCTACCTTGTCTTATTATACCATGATATTGACTAGAAGATATGTTTGCTCATTGAACACTTCTCTTCACACTGAACATATACCACATACGTTTTCTACTTGCACTTTGCACACATTTGGAAGTTCTATACAACTGAACGTGCTCATCTGGCCAGACGTCAACTTGTCATTTCATTTTGTCATTTTTCGGCATTTAGTAATCGCGGTGGTGCAGGGAATAAAAAAGAATAAAGAAAGCAGCGAAATACTTATTATATTTTTTATACCGCACCATAGAACAATAATTTATGGTTTTAACAATAACAAATTGTCGAAATCGTAACGTATTAAGGCCAATTAGTTGCAGTAGCAGTGGATCAGCGCATTAACTGTTTGCGAGTGTCACTTGGAGTAGCCTAACAAGAAAAGTCGCCAATCAACAGCAGAGCTGGTCAAAATGGTAAATGACGGACGATGACGGTGACGATAATTGATGATTGACGATGATATACAACTGCACGAAGCAGTGGTAGCAACAAAAGCAGCAGCACCTGCTGCTGCCATGGTTCTGCTGCTGCTCAAAATGAACTTTGACCGAAATTTGTTAAAAATCATTGAAACATCAAAATCAACCGCTTATCGAGCAATGCGTGTTGCACGTTTTAGTTTTGTTAGTTTCCTGCTTAATTTTTTTATTTATTATTTTTAAGGACGTTTTCCTTATGATCCGAAGGCAAAAGACAACAATTTTTACCGATGCCAAGGAGAACACTACGGTTGGTGAACTGAAGCGTATGATTGAAGGTATTTGCAAAATGCGAACAATTAAAGTAGTTCTAAATTCTGCAAGAATATGCTTAAAATTTATAAATTTTTTGTTTTTAGGCATTTTAAAGGTGAAACCGCTCGATCAGTTGCTCTTCAATTTAGATGACGATCAAATGGAGGACGAAAATACGCTGCAGGATTACGGCATAACAATGTCCACAGCTAAGGCACAGGCTCCGGCGCAATTAGGACTTTCTTTAAGGTGAGTGGTTAAGCGTGATCAGCGCGGTAATTTAAAATGTTTATGGAAAATAGAGGTATACTGAAACTTACATATTTTTGTTATGTTTTTTTTCTTTTTTATGTAAGAAAGTTCTTTCAAAAACTCTGTTTTCACTTAAAATTCATCGAATAACATAGACACATTTGTAAAAGTAAATTCTTCTCACTCAATGACATTTAATTTTAATAACATTTCAAGGTCGTTGCTCAATCATATATATCCCGTTCTAACAAAACGTGCTTTTTGATCTTCACACGGCACATTGAGAGTATATATTCTTTAAATAGATTTATTGCAGCTTTACATATGTTTAATTATTGGTTTTTGGATTGAAAAGTAATCAGTTTGTCTAGAAATTTTTTATTCAAATCGCTTATAGTAATTATGCTTAAAAATTAAAGAAAATAATGTATTAAATATTTTAATACAAAACTTGCAATTCAAGCCAAAAAAAAAATAAAAGAAAGGATTTAGTTATTTTGCATTATAAAAACAAGGTTGGCTGGTAAGCTCTACCTCATCAATAAATAAGGTATTCCACTTTTTGATATATGCATAAACAGTTGATTGGATATCCACCATGTGGCATAGTATTTACGTTGATATTGTACTAGAAGAGACCCTGAGCATAAAATTGGCAGCCATCATCTTATGGCCAATTTTAAAGTTGTCTTAAACAATCTAATAAGAACTCACCGTTAAACTACAATGGTCATTACGCACAAAGCTAATCCACCACAGCAGAGTGACACTGCAGTATAAACAGCACAGTTAAATCAGGAAAATCACTCCATTTAATACCAATCCAGGTTTCAAAAAATGTGATAGAACAGCTCAACAAAAAATATATTCGGAGAAAGAATTTATATTTAGCTGTACGGAGTCGGCATAAAACACGTAGGCACAGTTCTTGATCATTTGTGATCAAACATTTCACAATACAATTGATCATAAGAAGCTCGGTCAAAGTCCTTTCAAGGGCTGAAATGGCCATTTTCTTACTTTTTTTTTTACTTGCACAAAGAAGCTTTAAAAAATTATTAAAAAAGGGTGAGAAAAAAAATACTTTTCAACAACAACATTTGAGAACAAAACTTAAAATAAGAATATACAAAAATTGCATTTCACAAACACTATTTAATTACGGCAAAAACAAATATAAGACTACATTCAGCAAAGTTTGGCCACCAGAAAACTGAGTCATAATAGTCCGGCCTGTTCCATATACCATTGTGAGGTGTCCCATTTCTGAACTATGACTGGTGCGATAAGACCTTTTTCAATAATTTTTTGGTGCTGCCTTGTGCTTTTGTTATGATAACAAAATTGTACGTCATTGTTCAATATGTAATTTTCAAAAGCGTAAAAAAGTAGTAAAAAAATAAAGTGGGCGTAGCATCTCCCATGAAATATATTTTGGCCCATGACTAAGAAATGAGAAAAGCTGCTGTAACGAAACTAATTTAAAGTTAAAAATTTCTAAATTTAATATAATTTTTATTTTTTCTTATTTTAACATTATTAAGAATGAAATTTTTAACGTAAATTCGACGACAAAGAATCGCTCTCAGGATCGGACCATTCAGCACTAGTTAATCCATCATTAATAAGAGGAAAACGGGATTGTCGCATAGCTGTTATTTATGATTAATCAGCAGGAATAAGAAAAACTAATACGTTCCGGTTGCAATTTTCTAACAAATTGTTAGAGGCTCTTTTCGGTAGAAATCAACCAAAGGGTCAGAACTGTTGTAAAGCATATTTAATAAATCCGTATTTGTATTAACTCTTGAGCTTTTACGTGTGTTTGTCAAACGAAAACGTCCACAGTCTTTGTTACTAGTCTCTTGTGCTTTCTCACTTTTGGCAATTTTTTTTTTTACAAACCGAAGAACTGTATAAAAATAAGAGAGTTAGAAAAATGCATTTAAAAATACTACGTAAGGGAAAAATAATTTTTTTTTATTCCGTCTGAAACGCGAAAAAAGAGGCGTGGCAGGTATAGAAAAGTATATATATTCTTGATCAGCATCACCTCCTGAGTAGATTAAATTGTATCTGTCTGCCTATTTATCGTCACGATTACAGCCGTACAGCCGCATGATCTGAAAATAAAAAGCAAAACGGATATATGTTCAGAATTAATGCCGTTATCATCGGTACTACAATTAAGAGGATCTTTAAAAAAATATCGGAACTGTAGCATCCAAACATCAAAATCAAAAAAAAAGTTATTTTTTAGAACTTAAAATAGATCTAGCTCCGTTACTTTTTGAGCTACCCTGATGTTTCTAGTATCGACGTGAATGACTGGTATTTATAGTATGTGATGAAAAAATTGGACAATTATTTAAATCGGAGAATTTTTTTCATAAGTTTTTATTGCAACCAATTGTGAAAAAGTGGTTTCAAGATCAAGGCGTTTTAAGTTATGGTAAGTGTGCATTAAAGCTCCTCAAGAAAAAAGTCGTTTGGGTTGGTTCCTCAAAATAATCCTTGGTTTATGTTATTAGACATCCATGAGGTGGAATGGTTTGAAATAACCTCTATATAATGCATGAAAACCAGCATATGATCCGAAGGCAAACATTTTTAATTTGTTGATGTAGATTCGAAGAATTTTTTTAATACTATTATTTTTGACCGTTTGTTTTTTTAACCCTGGATCACTAACCTATTGCTGAGTTGCGTCACAAGTAACTCTGAGTGTTTTCCACCCACATAAGAAATTCTCAGTTATAACGATGCAATTGCTTAAAGCTAACAAGAGTTTTGGTTTTAAATAAATTCAACACCATTTTAATATGTATTCTTATAAAAGAATTGATTTGTTCTATGTTAAAAAATAAATTAATAAATAGTTCAGGCTTTAATTTAAAAAAACAAAACATGTATAGCATTCAAAATCTTGCATAGAAACTGTGACTGTGTGGATTCCAAAGGCCTGGGACCTGGGACTACCACACAAGCCAATATTTTAACAAAAAACTCGACTTTTAGAGGTAATTTCAAACCATTCCAGCTCACGGATGGCTATCACTAGAGTCGAAATATTTGGGAAATCATCATAACATAAACCTATTATTATTTTGAGGACCCGGCTCGAACAACTTTTTTTTTTTTTAATGGAGCGTGAGACGCTTTAGTGTGCATTTGACTTGATTTCGTGCCTGACTAGCCTACATTTTCACAGTATGTTCCCAGTACTATGTAAGTTCATATAGTATAAGCGAAAAAATTTCCAAAGGTAAAAGGTGGCCTTCAAATAGTTTGAATTGTTTTGCTACACGTTATTAACGGAATATCTAGAACTAGTGATAACGCCCCTAAAATCGGATGTACTTCCGTACTTCGCTTTGGAAATCACTTTCTCATTCACATCAGAGCGATTTCGTGTCTTAAGTATTTTTGCCATTTTTCCAATTTTAAACGCTCATATCTGCTAAACGCTACGACTTTTCAAATATCTAATAATTTTCAGCTTACCTACACCTCAAGACCTTTCTAATAATATATCAAGTGTTGTAGCGTTTGTAGATTTGCTGGAATAAGGAGACCCTTACAGAAATAAAGGGTGGTTAAATTTTAAGGGCCGATGTTGATTTTGAATAATACACAAATTATTTAGGAAATTATTGTCATTTCTATTTATTATAATATAATATTGGTATGGTTCAATTATGTATGGAACAAAATATCGGCCAAATATATCGCCACAACCTCGGCGGCACACCTCCATCCGATGGTCTAAATTTTCGATGACGCTGAGGCATAAGTGAGATTCTATGCCGTTAATGTGTTGAGTTATCTCATCCTTTAGCTCGTACGTACACCTTTTCTTTCAAATAACAACAAAGAAAAAAGTCCAACGGTGTCAAATCACATGATCTTGGCGGCCAATTGACATCGCCACCACGTGAGATAACACTGCCATTGAAATTGTCGTGCAAAAGAGCCATTGTTTCGTTAGCTGTGTGGCGAGAGGCACCTTCCTGTTGAAACCACATATCGTCCACACTCATATCTTCCAATTCGGGCCATAAAAAGTTCGTTATCCTCTCACGATAGCGAACTCCATTCACAGTAACTGCCTGACCGGCCTCATTTTGGAAAAAATACGGCCCGATGATGCCGCCAGCCCATAAACCGCACCAAACAGTCACTCTTTGTGGGTGCATTAGTTTTTCGGCAATCACTCTTGGATTATCATTCGCCCAAATGCGGCAATTCTGCTTATTGACGAATCCACTGAGGTGAAAATGTGCCTCATCACTGAAGATGATTTTCTTCGAAAATTGATCATCCACTGTTGCCATTTCTTGCCACCATTCTGACCATTGACGACGCTTGAAACGGTCAAGAGGCTTTAGTTCTTGAGTCAATTGCACCTTGTAAGCGTGTAAATGCAAGTCTTTATGCATAATGTTCATCAACGACGAGCGTGAGAGGTGCAATTGTTGGGCACGACGAAGAGTTGAGGTGGACGGCTCTTCAGCCACACTATCGCGAACAGCAGCAATATTTTCTGCAGTACGAGCTGTACAAGCATGCACTGGTGTTTTCACATCTCCAACAGACCCGGTTTGCTCAAACTTTTTCACGATTTTTCCGATGGTACGCACGTTTGGACGATTAAATTGACCGAAAAAATCACGAAGTGCACGATATGCATTTTGATTTGAACGCCCATTTTCATAATAAGCCTGAATAACTTTAACGCGTTGCTCGATTGTGTATCTTTCCATGGTTCAAATTAAGTTAGTCTGAAATTGAGAAATGTCAAATGAAATGCAAAAAAAAACATGACGTCTGGTTCACATTCAACATCGGCACTTAAAATTTAATCACCCTTCGATGCACAGTTTAAATATGCACTTTTCTTTCATGTCTTGTAGTGAAAACCATTAACGTTGACTCAGTCATTAATGATTTCGGCCATTAAAGCAAAGACGGTCTCCTTTGTTTTAGCCGTTCTTTATACATAACTATATATAAAATATAATCTCTTGTTTATAATATATAATTCTGTTTTAATTAATTTCTGTTGTAATTTCAAAAAGTTCAATTTAATTTCTGCCCTCCCCCTGGTAAAAAATGAATTTACGTCCCTGCTCATACAGTCTCATTGACCTCAAATTCGACACCTTTTATATGGTTTATATACGGTCAGAGCCTGGTTTTTACAGGCATTTTTAGCACCGTCATATAAATTCGAAAAAAATTGTTAAAAAATTTGCGCACTTTGGCACTCCTTGGCTTAAAGAAGACATAATAGTTATTAAATAGAAAAAAATTTGGCGAATGTGAGGTTGCAGGTATCCCATTTTTTTATTTTCCAAAATGTTTTACCAAATTTTCCGTTTTTACGCTTATACATATATCCTTAAATACTATTTTATAGCGCCAACATTTTAAAAGATACGTTATTGAATTTATTTTATTTCAAATGAACATATCTTGTTTATGAAGCCTGCCTTTCGGATGTTGAGAAATATTTTAAACATATAATTAAGTATAACTAGAAAACTCATGAACTAAAATTTCAAAAATATCACTTTTTGGTTCATCACTCAACAATTTTAGTAGTTTTTGTAGAAAGCGGAGGTAGGTAAAATTTTTCTCCTGGCATCAGTGGATATTTCTTAAGAGTTCTACAAGTTCAGAATTTGGAAATTAGATTTCGAATTTTTTCCGTCCAGCATTACTGTGCGCTGTTTTTGCGACTAAAGAAGTTTCACTTCAAAAAAGCAAACTACAATACTTCGAAGGTTTAACAATTTTACAAATTTTTTCCAAATTCACTCTTTTATTTTTGTAAATTCGTGAGACCGTAAATAATAGAATGTCATCATCGAAATAAATATCTTCGGAATAGAAAGTACAGTTCTATATTTTTTAGTAAAAAACAAAAACTAAACATTTCCACTCAACCATATTAACTTTGATAATTTACGATTTCTATTTGCAGACGAGAAAACGGTGATTTTGAAACACTTGAAATTACGCCATACTCATCTCCACCAGATCTACCCGAAGTAATGAAAAATCAAGACGCAGCTAATGGGCAGGAACAAGTTGCATAGGAAATTCAATCAGCAAATAAAATCGAAAATACGACACGAATGCAAAAGCAAACAAAAAAAAAAGAACCCAAAAAGATTAATTAATTTAAAATATTTGCCTTCTTTGTTCATTAAAATTTAAAGAATTGAATCGATTAATTCACGTTAATCACTCAACGCGTATAGTAAACTTTAACAACACTTAAGCAACAGGTTATTTAAGCAAATCCACATCAAGATCCAAGTTCTTATAAATTATTATTGCAATGATTTAACAGAAAAAAAAGACATTAAAAATTGTTTTTAATGCAAAATTGTGCGTCTTTTTGTTAAGTGAAAAAAAACCTTTAACATTTTGTCAAACTATTAAAAGCGTTTGTTGTCTTTTAACTTAATAAAAAAGGGCTCAAGGTATCATCATTGTGATTAAATCTATAAACAAGTTTAAAGTAAATTTATGATATATTGCATAAAAGGAATGATGATGAAGTTCGTAAACAAGAAAACATCTACAAAATTAAATTTACAAATTTAAACGAAATTCAACAAAAGAACCGACGTAGTAAAGTTAAAGCCTTATTAAAATCTCGATATTCAAACACATAAATACACACACACTTACAAATACACATACGCATTGCTAATGGATTTAATTTTATTAAAAAAAAACTAATTAACATTATAATTGTAATAATAAGAATTAATTATTAAAAAACTTAAAAAGAAGCAGAAGACTTTATATTCAGACAAATTGAAATGGACATTAATTTACGTTGGGTGAGTGAAAGTGATGTAACGGGTCAGATAAAACAGTTCGTCAGTTTTGCTTTCTTTAATAAACAAGTTAAAATAAGTTTTATTTCACTTATTAACAGTTTTTCAGTTCACTTATTTTTAAATACATCTTAAAAAAAAAAGTTCAATAGTAACATGAGCTGCAGAATTGTATAAATTTGATATCACTCAAATTTTTTTACCCGACCAACTAATCACTTCCATCAGCTACACTTCCACTGCTGATGTGTGCCTCATCGACTTTTTCCTCCACAAATGTTGCGCTGTTCGAGTTATGCAACTCCAAATGCTCTAGGTGCTCCTGTAAACGATCTTGAAAGAAATTCACATAGCTTTGTTTCTGCTGCGCCGCTGCTGGAAAATAATGACCACCACTGTGCTCCAGAATTTCGGCATTTTTAAAGTGAGCAACCAGTGCTTGACTCATAGACTGCGGAATAATCTCATCGCTGGTACCGTAGATATGCAGCGTCGGAATTGTGATGGACTCCTCATAGGCGCTCTTATGCACTAAGCTACCTGATGGAAATCCAGATGATAGAATTGCAAATTCAGGCTTGATAGAAGTCACTAAAAATTGTTTATTTCATTAAGCAAACAAAAATGGAAGAACGCTTTAACAAACATTTTTTTTTGGACAGTCCACAAATGAGTCCCACAAAGCAAGCACCTTGGGAGAAGCCCAGCAAACCCTGAAACGGACCTTGCGTTTTCCACACCTCTTCTACAAATTTAAGGCTTTCCTGAAATCCAAATGCAGGTCCACCTTTGTTGGTACCTTTGAATGTGCCATCGTCTTTGTTGGCCCACCAACTGCGTTGCTCAGGTGCTTCCGGAGTTCCTGGTTCAAGTGGCGCAGCCAAATGGGGTGCACTGACGAAAACAAATTCGGCATACTTTGCAACATGTTTTCGAAAGGAGCCCAATTTATTGCGAAGTGCATCGCCATTCTGACGATAGCCATGCAAGCATAGCACATGCAATTTATCCTTAATTTCGAAAGCTGTTTGTTTTTTTACAGATGTTCCACTCGATGAACTACATTCAACAGCAGCTTCATTGTTGGTCATCGCGCAAAGCGTCGAAACAAGATCAGAACTTTTGCTAAGAATTTTTTGAGGTTAAAATGGTTACGTTCAGCGACCCCGACTGCTATCGTACCGCTACATAAAAGAGCGTTGATTTATGTGGGTTACACATCTGCAATCTCGTGTGACACACGGCGGCAATTTTCACACAAGTTCGCTAAATAAAAAGCATGTTTGTGGGAGTGCAACACAAATTTGGCTTGCCGGCAAAAATTTTTGATTTTCTCTGTCATACCAGCTAGACTTGGGTCGTTCCGAACATGCATAGTTCATGGAACTATGTTCACTCCCGGACATAGTTGCAATCGTTCCTTCTGTACGATTTGAGCATGTCCAAACAGTTCCTACTGAAATTCAATTTTTTGTTCTTATGAGCAACAAACGCTGACATCTCTTTCGCACTTACCGCACACAATTTACCGCTTAGACGAATTGTTTGAGTGACGACAAGTAAAACTATTATGGTTGTGAGAGAGAATGAATGAAATAATAGAATAAATGATATATCGTTATTCTTGTTGTGTGCATTGTTCTGTTTATTTTTGCATGTAACATAAGAAAAAGAACAATCATATTATGATATTTAAAATGCTTTTGTTTCTTTTACTCTACTACAGAGAACTGTCGGAACTGATAGTTCCGTGGACATGATCATTATGTCTTAAAATAAGCATGTCCGCGGAACTGTTTAGGAAACTGTCCGCGGAACTATCAGATAATTTTTATATATATTTCCTTATGCTACAAATTTGTTACCTAATATTTGAACTATACGAAATTTTTTAGCAAAATTTTTAATGTTTTTTTTTATAGAAATTATCAATATTTTCCTTAATTACTTTATTTAGAAATAAAAACACTGAAAAGAACAAAAAATTGTGTTCAATTGGTATAAGACGTGTCAGAGCGTTGTGTTGAAATTATACTTAGAGTATTACAAATTTCCTCTACAGTTCAACAAACAACCAGCTCAAACAGATCAAATAAAAAAAGGAACGATAGTTCTGCGGATATGTTTCCAGGAATTAGTTCCGTTCTATAAAAGAGACGTTCAACAAACCAGCAGCTCATATAAACAAAGGAAGTAGAGAGTTCCATGTTTAAATGAACTAATTCCGCTTTCTAAAGGAGTTCCATGTCCGTTCCGTCTCCGAAACTGTTAAGCACAAGCCTAATACCAGCTAAAAAAACAACTACAACCACACTCCACACCTCATTGTGGCACACTTATTCAAATGCTCGCTGCTATACACAGGTTCAAAATTGGCTGCCGTGTGGCACACAAGATCGCAGATGCTTAGCCCACATTACAATGAATGAGCTATTATACTTATATTATATGTTCACACTGAGCAATATTACGTTATTTCAAGCTTTTGTGTAATTTCGCCTAAAATTACATAATAAAGTTGGTAATTTCCCATACAATTGATTAATTTCGAAGTTATCTCAAACAAGGTATTTTCGTTTAAATTACTCACGAAATTAAGCTCAAATTCAATTGCAACCCTGAAATCTGAAACTTGTGTATATTGAACATACCCTTTTTAGACAATTACTGTGTTTACATACCGAGTTAGCTCGGGGCTTACTCGTAGTTAACCCAGCATGTAAACGAGAGTTGAGTTGAGTTTCGTTAAGTCCAAGTAAACTCCACGAAACTTGCTGGATCTAGCTGAGTTCTATCTGTCAAAATGCATTATAGCATTTATTACTAAAGAAATGGCGGATGGAAGAGTTTTTGCAGTGCTCACAACACAACACACACAAACTGTTTGCAAATATATATGGCAAATGTCAAGTAAATTTGACAAGTCTAACTCAACTCGATGTTTTGCATGTAAACAGCATCGAGTTAGCGTCGCCATGTTTTTAACTCAATGAAAACCCTAACCCCGAGTTAACTCGGCATGTAAACTCAGTAAATATGAGAAACTTCATTTCTTGTTATCCGTTATCCATTCTTCTGCATCTTTGTAGGTGTTCACACATCAGTCAAATGATTGAAGTATATCGCGATTTTTTACTTTCTTTAGCTCTCTCTGAAAATTTTGATTGACACGATTTTTTGATTGAAGCTCCGACGCAGGCATTTGTTACTTTTCTGCTACCTACTATTTTGTGAATTCATATCGTGCTGTGTGCATCACTTTATTTGAATGTATCTTTTATTAAGTAATTTTGTGTGCATAAACATTTCACAAAATTAAAAACAATAGCGGATATATAGTTGATATTTTAGTATTAAAATTGATCACATTAGGAAATCAATACGCCAGAAATTATACTTATTTGACTGACCATCGGATGCAAGTCATAAAAAACACAATAGAATTAATGAAATTATGGCAGGAACTGAAGAAACTACACCTCTTTTCCTCTTCAAAAAACTACCTTTGTTTCCAGTTAACTACTTTTCTTGATATAATTGCCTACTAAAAAGCAGACAAGTAAAATAATGCAACCCTTTGACTGATTGATGCAGGTCTGGAGCTCTCAATTTTGACTGACGAGAGAAGATTTTGGAGTTCATTTTCGCTGTGAGATAAAGTTAATTTTTTTTACATTGGAAAGCAACAACAAATTTTGATTGATTCAATCATTTGACTGACGTATCAACACCTCCTTTCAAAGTTTTTTTGGATTCATGTGGCTTTATTCAGTTCATGGTACAATAAGACAAAGTAGTGGTTGTAGTTAAAATTCTCTCTTGTTCTGGGTACCGCATCTGTCAAAACCAGGTTTTTACGAATAAAAGCAAAACAAATAACAAAATTTGCAAATTATGATATTCTATGAGTATGGCAGCTGCGGTACTCACCGCTCCGAGATGACACTACCCTGTTAAATATACCTTGATTCAGTTCAAAAACTATATATGAGAATAATTGATTAGCAAAAAAAAAAAAAACCAAACGTCAAACGTCAAACGAAGTTATCAAACCCCAGTGTGAACACTTTTGTGCAACGACCAAAGCATATTGATTGCGGCTGCAAAAACAAGCTGTCAAATTAGGAACGCTTCTATATCGACGACAAAGCCGCAGCGGCAAGTGCGGCATTACACCAGTTTCTCTCCGTAAAAAATACATGTAAAAATTTTGACAGATGTCGCACAATTCGCAATTACGACAGAGTTATCACACTGAATTAAAACTGAGTAATTTTGTCAGATAATAGCCTAGTCCCATGGACTGCGGCTGCGGCCGTGCGGCTTCTACCAAAACTTTTTGCATGTATTTCTTATAGCCTAGACACATTGACTGCGGCTGCAGCTAGCATGTGTCAAAAATTTTTACATGTATTTCTTATGGAGAGAAACTGGTGTAATGCCGCCCTTGACGCAGCAGCTTTGTCGTCGATATATTGTAGAATCGTTCCTAATTTGACAGCTTGTCGTTGCAGCCGCAATCAATGTGCTTATGTCGTTATGGAGAGAAAGTGGTGTAATGCCGCCCTAGCCGGTGCGGCTTTATCGTCGATATAGAATCGTTCTTAATTTGCCAGCTTGTCGTTGCAGCCGCAATCAATGTGTCTAGGCTATTATCTGTCGAAATTACTTAATTTTAACTCAGTGTGAACATATTATAACATCATTATTTGCGGAAGGTTCACAAAGTGCCTAGCGAATATGTTAAATAAAAATTTAATAAGCGAACGGATTTCAGTTTTTCGGTTTTTCAGTCTAAATTAGTAGGAAACCAATACTCTTCCCTCGTTATCCTAATTATATCCATCATGCGTGCTAACAGGTGAATAATATTCACAATTCATCAAAAATATTTAATTCACAATTCATCATATTTGTATTCTAATTTTTATCGTTGGAGATATTTTAATTGGTTCCGATATGTATATTTTTAGATGTTAGAAAATTATTGATCGATAAAATTTTTTAAGCTTAATATTGAAAATTATCAAAATAAAAAGAATACTTAATATAATTATTAAAAATTGTATTTTTTGTACAATAAGTAAAATGAAAATCAATGTCCCTGCATCCACCAAAATCTTTGTAGATTCTGAAAATAATTAAAACAATTATCACTGAGAAAAATCTTTCACAGTAATCAATGTAGCAACAACAATAAAGTGACACCAAAGTTTTTTTTCAATAAATGTCACTGCAAGAGGAATATCTATTGATATTCCATCATCCATGCCATCAACAAAAATTCAACAACATTGCATCAAAGCTGACAAATCTTTTCTTTTAATAATGTTTATCAACTTCAAATGTCAAGGTCACCTGTTCTATTTTTAGTTTTTATAATTTTTGTTGTTGCTTTGTTGCGAATTTTTTTTTTAGAACAGTCGTTATTTTTTACGATTTTTGTATAGCGCTGCTGCAATGGCTGCATTCTGCCAACACTAGCGCTCAAGAAAATTCGGGTGAATGGCTACACTTTTGACAGCGCTGGCAGCTGTCTACGTTCGAGCGATGTGCATTTTACCTAGCAAAATAAATTACGCTACATCTACTCAACAGTTGAAAGTTATGTCATGTTTGCGCGCCAATTTGCATGAATTTGCAAACACTCAAATGAAACGCTTAAAATAAATGCAAATTTTCGTGGCTTGTGCTATTTTTAATGTTTTTTGCTATCCTTTGCTACTTGCAATGGTTGAATAAGGTCAGAAATGTGCTCCTTAATAGCCATATCAAGACCATCATCCATTAGCATCTCTAGCACTCCTTTTTACATTAAGTAAACCTCTTAGCAGAAAGAAATTATGTTTTAAATTCAACAAACCAAAACAAGCGAACAAACTACGTCAAACGTCAGTTATCAACAGATCTGGCGTTCGGCGTAGCAACACATTCAGAGACATCCAACGTAAAATGATCCATCGCTACAATAGCGCTCGCCTTGGCAGAATACAGCCAATACCTCCAAATGTTCGCAGAATGTGGGCATTAGGTGGTTTCAGACAATACTACATGTCTATCCGACATGTAGTTCGGCAAAATAACGGCACTGTTTCATTGTGCTTGCAGACATTCTACATGTTGGATAGACATCATTATTTTTCAGCTTTAAAAAAGAACGCATCTTAACAATGGCAAAACAATGTCTTGCTGCTCTCATAAAAAACTACTATAAATTTCAAAAAATTATTTCTAAAATTAATTATGTGAAACGCTTATAAGTTTCTTTTATCCTTCTTCGTTATTTCCTTCTTTTTCCTTAGTATTCTTTTGATGTTGACTCATCGACGACTTTTGCAAAATGAAAAATGCAGAGAGTCCGATGAACGTGCGTTCGAACATTACTACATGTCAGATGGACCGGCAGAAAAATCAAAATCATTTGATTTTCGTATTACATGTTGGATGGACATGTAGTTTTACTTTCACACATCGTGCATGTCATCGGACATGCATTGTCCGATAGACATGTAGTATTGTCTGAAACCCCCTATTGAGAAAAAAACTTCACAGTGTGGTACGTTCAGTTTCTTGACGCCATTGTCAAAACAGCTGTCAATGAGAACTACTGACAACAGCGGATGTGTTTTCCTTATATAAAAAATTGCTTCAAATACCGTTCGATTCTTAATATACGCATTGATTGCTTGAAATTATTTTAACTTATAAATAAATTAATTAGTTATTTGTTAACAGGACCTAATCCTGCAGAATGTTCTTTACCAATTCGCTACTTTCCAAAACTTCGTTTATTGGTTCGCTGTTAAATAGATGCAGGTAAGTGTTCATAATTCTGCGCTTCTGTCTATAAATCTATTTTACAACAAAAATATGAATAATCAAACTCCTATTCCACCTTCACCGATATGTACCCATGGCGTGAAATAACAGACCCGCCACAGCAATTGCCAGCTTTAGCAGCCCCTCGGCTGGCATTAAAACGCTTGAGGAACAAATTGGATTACCTCCGCGACCCAAGAAACCACTAACACCATATTTTCGTTTCATGCGCGATATGCGTCCCAAAGTGGCAGCAGAAAATCCTAAATTAAGTGCCCTGGATATTGTGCGTGACATATCAAAAAAATGGGAAGTTGCAGATCCCAATTTAAAAAAGCAACTACAAGATGAATTCAAAAAGGATCAGCAACACTATGTAGAAGTTCGCACACAGTACGATTCAAAAATTACTGATGACCAGCGTTCTGAGATAAAACAGTTAAAACAGGAAAAAGCTGTCGCTAAGGGACGCAAGTTAATGCGCAAACGTGTCAAACTATTGGGACGTCCGAAAAGACCTGCATCTGGTTTTCTGCGCTTCATAAGTAAGGAACGTGAATCAACGCCGCAACTGGCACAACAGAGCTATCGTGAGTGGCACACAAAGTGCACCGAGAAGTGGGGACGCATCTCCGACGAAGAGAAGGAGATCTATCTAAAAGAATCACGTGAAGAGTTTGAAAAATACAAGTAAGCATATTTGTCATAATTAAAACAAATTCTTACTATCGATTACTTTGTTTTTAATTTATAGAGAAGATATCTTGGAATGGGAGGAAAAAATGATGCGTTCGGGTAATGTCGATGTTGTGCGTCAATGCAATTTAATTGAAAGTACAGAACCAAAAGTCAGCTCAAAAAAAGCCAAACCCTAAATATATGCAGGCAATATTGTTACGAAAGCGTCTAAACAACTTACTTTATTATTACTTCCAAATTTTTTTATCATTCGTTTTGTTTGTTTTACCTTATTAGAGCACTGTACGAGTTATATTAATGGCTATTGCTTATATATTGCCTCAAGTAACAAAAACAAAACCCATAAAAAAACAATAATCATAAACTTGTAGCACCTTTTTCATGCTAAATAATTTAGTTTTCAATTATTTTGTAAAATTTTTTTGTTTAATTATTTCATAAACATCAAATAATAAAAACTTAAGATAAATAATTTATAAATTATTACATTGGAACTACAAATGGAAATGGGTGATGTTTGGTTGGCAACGCTGCTCGTAGCTGTCAAACACGAAAACAAAAAAACGCGTAAAAATCTTTACATATTGATAAATTTCTATTATTTTTCTATATGATTGAGAATTAAAATTGAGAAAACTTTATAAGGCAATTCATTTCAACCCTGTTGAGGCTTTAAACGTAGAATGCCGCTGAAACAAACATCTGGAAGGAAAACGATTTGCGGATGCTGCAAGAGGCGCACTGAAGGTGACTGCATACAGTGTGATAAGTGCACAAAGTGGATACATTCCTTGTGCAGCATACTACATAAATACCCAGGAATATCAAGATGCTACGGTCCAGGATGACGTTGAATATGCTTGCCCAGGATACAAGCGAAATGGTATTGCGGTATCTTCCGACATGCTCCCGACCAGCAAAGGCTCCCAAAAAAAGTCGGTGAACTTCATTTCACGACAATATGACGAACTAATTGACACTATGAACCAGATATCAGATACTATCAACTCAAAATCACCGGCAGAACTTATTGTCGACTTGTCTCAGACTCTCGAGAAACCGGTCGCCATTAACAACATTGCGAAAGCTAGATTTTTTAATAGAAATCAATCTGCAAGCAACAACCACAAAACAGTATTGGCTAAATTTGCCAACCATGAGGCAAAATTGTCATTTCTAGCAGCAAAAACAGAAAGTTAAGACTGATTTGAACTTAAAGAATACGGTCTATGTAAATGACTACCTTAATAAAGAGACGCTCCAGCTGTTCGGGCATGCAAAATCGCTAAAAAATTTGGGTATAAATTTGTGTATAAGAGAAGCAATCCTTGCCAAAAAGTCAGAGGGCTCACGAATAGAAAAGATTCGTAACTATAAAGACGTCGACAAGCTGATATTAGCAGCAGCAGCAAATAGTAGACAAACAGGCAGTCGAAATCCACCAGCTCCACAGCAGAATGCTGGCAGCGATAACAATGATGATGCCGAGGAGGAAACTAATCCGTTTGCGTCACTTCGAAGTTCAAACTAATAAGGATGATTACATACAAACAATATGTCAATGAATTATTTTAAAAATATTTCTGATTTTAATAATCATACAAAAAGTTCTCAAAATAGATTTATTAATTTTATAACTTTAAATGCTAGAAGCATTGCTTCAGTCAATAAGTTTAACTATTTTAGTAAAGAGATTACAAAACTTGAACAGTTACCTCAAATTATTTGCCTTCAGGAGACATGGTGCTCTACCGAAATTATTGATATATATGCGATACCAGGTTACCAAAGCGTTTACTGCTGTAGAGGAGATAGAGATAGAGGATGGAATCTAATTCAATCATTTTAGAAGAATTACGATACCAACTATAAAAACTTGCAACAAAACATATATGAACATATGATATTACCGACCACCAAGATGTCCGTCATATACGTTTCTTAATCTTTTGGTGAATCAAATTCAACAGGTAGGCTCATACTGTTGCATTGCAGCTGGTGATTCAAATATAGACACGTTATCTAATTCTGCCGATAACCATTCGCTTACCACACTGCTTAACTCTTACTGCATGTCTTTGCACCATGGACTAATCACGAGGCCATACCCGAATACCTCTATTGATAATGCTTTTTCAAATATACACCTCGAAAAAATCAATACCTACTCGATTGAATATGCGCAAAGCGATCACTATATGGTGAGTTGTTTAATCAATGCAAAGGCTGAGTCCAAAAACTACAAAACAGTATCTAAAACGGTATACAACTATGTAAAAAAAACACAAACTATGACTAGCTTAATACTTGCTTAAGCAAACTTGAATACCAGCTTAAGAAATGGACTTGAAGATCCAAACGAAATTTATATTTTTATTGAAAAAATCATTCAAAAAGTCATTGAAGAAAACAAAAAAGATGTATGTACACGTGCAAGAAAAATCAAGCTCCAAACGTCTTGTGTTCCGTGGGCCAATGAGGGATTCAAACCGTTAATTAATATTAAAAATAATTTATTTAAAATATATAAACAGCAACGACATAAACATGATCTAAAAACTCGCCTTGATGGTATTAACGCAACAATTAAAAATGCAAACACTTCTTATCGACAACTACTATAAGAAAAAGCTCAGAGATGTCAAAGGAGACTTCAAAGCGACATGGAAGACGTTTAATGAATTTTTCAATCGAACGGCAAGAACTAATAAAATTGAAAAGATAGAAGGTGTTGATGGGTCATTGATACAGTACAGCGTGGAGGTAGCTAACTGCTTAAATGAGTTTATTGTGAATCGAGCAGTTAGCATAGTCACAGGAATTGATGCTGAAGATGACGACAATATTAATGCATTTAGAACTCTGAGTACGACGAACAATAAGTTTGAATTTGAGGAGGTAGTCGTAGAAGATGTGCAAGAGGATCTTAAATTCCGCCATGTGTTGTCAAAAATTCGACAGGGGCCATTGCAAAAGTTATGGTAAGAATATTTGCTTCAATAATTCAAAGTGGTATATATTCTGCAAAAATGTTTCCAATTTATAAAGGGGAAGAAAGAAGTAATGCCCAAAATTACAAACCAATTGCGATTATCCCAGTGCTGAACACTGTGATGGAGAAACTAATGAAACAGCAGACACTCAAACACTAAGAGGGAATTCAACTTTTATATAATTACCAATATGGCTTTAGGCAACGTTAGGGTGCGCAACCTGCGTTGATTCAGGCGATTGATGAAATTTTTGCATACTTGGATATAGCGCTCAAGAAAATTCGGGTGAATGGCTACACTTTTGACAGCGCTTGCAGCTGTCTAAGCTCGAGCGATGTGCATTTTACCTAGCGAAATAAATTACGCTACTTCTACTCAACAGTTGTCATTTAAAAGCTGTTTGCGCTCCAATTTGCATGAATTTGCAAACACTCAAATGAAACCCTTAAAATAAATGCAAATTTTCGTGGCTTGTGCTATTTTTAATGTTTTAAACTATCCTTTGCTCCTTGCAATGGTTGAATAAGGTCCGAAATATGCTCCTTAATAGCCATATCGAGATCATCATCCAATTGCATCTCTAGCACCAAGGCTGATTTATAAGGTTGTCGCAAGGGAGAGAGCGAGTACCCATAATTGTCAAATCGTAGTTGACAGCTCATAGAAAATCTGCAAGTGCTCTCTTTTATCATCCGTTTTTCTTTCGTAGTCATTTTTGACAATTATGGGTACTGAGAAGAGAGTGCAATCAGCTCTGCGACAACCTTATAAATCAACCTTGTCTAGCACTACGTTTTGCATTAAGTAAACCTCTAAGCAGAAAGAAATTAGGTTTTAAATTCAACAAAGCAAAACAAGCGAACAAACTACGTCAAACGTTAGTTGTCAACAGATCTGACGTTCGACGTAGCAACGCATTCAGAGAAATCCAGCGTAAAATGATCGATCGCTACAATAGCGCTCGCCTTGGCGGAATGCAGCCATTGTAGCGAAATTGAATCTCAATAAGCGCATTTAAAACAAAACTAAAGCTGTTCATTCTAACTCAGAGCCATTGAAAAATTTGTAAATACATTTGTAAAATACAGATAAAAAATATTGATCTCATTATTATAAGATAAATTATAAAAATATGCATTTTTAAATATATAGTTAAGCCAGATTAGCACGCTCTTTCATAGCCGTTTCGCCAATGTAGTATAAAATTTATTTTGAAATTTGTATTATATGTACAGTGACTCACAGCTCATTTGATGCAGCCAAAAAAATTATTAAAATATCAAATATATTTTATGGTATATCCATTAGAGAAAAAATTTTTTATTTTTTATATTGTTAAATTATATGTTTTATTTAATAACAAAAATTAACAAAAAATGTTTCTTCATAAGAAAGATAAAGCAAATTAAAATAATTCAGTTACAGTTTTGAGGTCACAGCTTAAATGATGCTCTAAATTAAAAGTATTAAAAAAACTTAAAAACATTAATATTTCGACTTCATGACTACGGCTAATACTTAGTGGGGTATCGCTTTTGATTCAGAACAGCTTTTAATCGGGAATTCATAGATTCTACCAGTTTTGCTGTATAATCGGAGCTAATTTTATCCCATTCCTCCTGTAGTACTACATGTGGGCAGTTCCAGAAAAGACAAGTTTTTACAATACCAGACGTATGCTTGGGATCGTTGTCTTGGTAGTACCTAAACGAATCTCTAATGCCCATTTTATCCGCACTTTGTACTAAATTATCTTTCAGCAGATCCAGATACACCAGAAACATGAATAAAGTTTCCATTGATAAATGTTAAATTTCCGACGCCTGAATAGGACTTGCAACCCCATACCATCACACTGCCACCACCGTGTTTAACTGTAGATCGCAAATTACATGGTTGAAGCTCGGTGTTTGGTTTTCTCCAAACGCAGGATTTTCCATCAGACCTGAACAGGTTAAATTTGCTTTCATCCGCGAAAACAACGGACTTCCAGAACGAAATATCTTTGTTCATATGTTCTCTGCGAAACTCTATTCTTCGTTTTCTATTACGAGCTTTAATCAACGGCTTATTTCGGGCAGTCCTTCCATGAACATTTTCTTCGCGCAGAACTCTACGAACAGTTTCAGGGTTACAGACTTTGCCTAAGTATTTTTCGACCTCGTTCGTTTATTTTGTTGCGCTTAAATCGGGTTTTTGTTTAACTTTGCGAACAATCCACCTCTTATCTGCATCATTGAATATTTTATTTGGCGCAGATCTTCCCTTGTCTTCTATCCTATTTTCGTGGCGAAACCTTTCTATAATGTGCTGGACAGTTGACGAACTAATAGCAACAATTTCTGCAATTTTTCGTTGGCTTTTGCCCTCTTTTTAATGACGAATAACGTCTTCCCTTTTTTCAAATGAGGTCCGTTTTCCCATTTTCAAGAAATTTAAATTTTTTCAACTTTTCTCTACAAACATTTTTTGAGAATGACTTAAGACTTAGCGTCTTAAGCGCTAAACAAAAAAAAATACATTTCACCGTTATTTCATTCTCAGAGAAAATATAAAATACACTGCATCATTTAAGCTGTGAGCATATTTTGATGAGAAAATTATTTGTTTCTATATTTTTTCAGCAAGCTTTGTTTTTGTTATTGTTTTTTCTGCAGCGGTAAACAGTACATGCATTTCTAATTACAAGCCGTATCAATTTTTTTTATTAAATTTAACAAACATCGAGTCTTTTTCGTTTTTCTAAAAAAGTATTACCTGCATCAAATAAGCTGTGAGTCACTGTATATAAGAAATATCTAAATAAAAAAAAATGGAAGTAAATTTAAGGTTTTAAACTTGCGGAAATCAATCGGTTCGTAGAACACCGAAAACATTTGCTTAGCTTCGAATTAAATTTAATTTAATTTGGATTAACATAGATTGGCTACAATCCGTTGCTACAATGATGCGATTAAAAAGTTCATTTTGGCAAGTGTGTGATATAAATAGTGACTTTGAAATGATATAAATTCGAGTACCAAATAAGTTATGGAATGACAGAGTTCTAATTTTGTTAAAACCGAATTGTAAACATGATGAGGAAACCATGGTAAGGTCGTCTTAAGCCAAAATACAATTTTAAAGTAGGCTCACTTTAAAATAACTGCTCGATCGACTTGTTTTCGAATAACAAAGCTGTAGGAGTAGGGTGCTTCACTTTTGGATAATTTTCAAGACTTCACTGCACCAAGGACTTATTCGATTCTATGTTTAAAAATAATTTTTTTTAGACCCGGATGCTCTAATTTGGATTATATTAAGAATTCGCGCCGGAACTTTTAAAAGCTTAGTTCATGCTAAAAACTTAAAAAGGTTCACTTCTGTTTAAAACATTACAACGAAGTTGTATTCAACTCAACTAGTATTTTCCACATCAAAATATTTCATCAAACATCACCGGCAACAGTAAACAAGACATTGCCGAGTGAGGATTGCCGGGCGCCGCTGCTATTTTTGTGCTACTGTGTGTGTGTATATCACTACAGATACCTAGTGTTTTCTCCGGTTTTGATACAGTTTAAGAGTTTAAGGTTAATTCTTCACTATGGAATCAACTAATGACACGGGCTTATGGTTAATTGGTTATCTAAAATCACTGACTCAAGACTGGCAACAAAACGGAAAACTCTGCAGCTTTTTTCCTACTATCACCAGCTGTTCGAAAAACGATAGAGGATATTTTGAATTTTTGGGAGCGTGCACGGATTCCTATTAAACGGAAATGCCAAGCTAATGATAAGTTACTCTTATACCTTTATTGTACAAGTAGTACACGGATCTTAAGAAAGACGTATCTCGGACCGGTGAAACGTTGGAAGCCAAGAGATGCTTTTGAAACGAGCAAACGAAATGTTTGTGTGACTTTTGAAAAGGCTCATGAAAAAGCTTTAGATTTAATCAAGATCGAAGAAGACCATATTTTTCTTCTTGCACACCGAGAAAATGGGCGCGGGTCGATGGGTGGAGTAGACAAGAAACTTGCTGATAAAGAAAAGCGCGCTCAGCTGCGTGCTGAAAGACAAGAGGCATGCAAATCTAAGCACGCAAACACTTCTACGTAAAAATCGTGTGTTAATGAAGATGGGACGCTATGACGCTTGATAGATGCGGCACTTCAGATCGGAGGGCTACTATGATCCTTGTGGCTACAGTGAAAAGTTTAGGTGAAGTTGTCCGTCAATACCAGAAAACCAGAAAAGACGTTGCCGGTCAGCTGAAAAAAGACGCGCCATTCGCTTGAAGTGCATTGGGCTGGCAAGCTGCTTCCCGACCTAACTAATGATTGTGACGGTAAGACGTGATCTTAATGTTAATTTAAAGACCACCACGGGTTTTTAAGGCAAAAATACTTCTTTCTCATTCTCCTCTCAGGGATAAAGGTTGACCATTTGCCAGTGCTTGTTTCTGGTGTCGGCATTTCTGGCATTTCACAGGCCAATGCAGTGTAAAAATGCATTGTATCTTATAGAATGAATTTAAGGCATGTGCTGTGACTCGACCAGCTCTAACACAGGAGTCAAAGCAGGAGCATGTGTGATTCTCGAGAAGTTGATTATGTCACATTCTAGAGTAAGTGGTGAAGGCTGCCATCGAAACGTGTTTCGGTTCGGTAGAGAAGAACTAGTTTTGATCTTTCTGGGCGAAACTCTGTCAGCTGGTATCTCGTTCAAAAAACCGGGGGCTGTCCACCGAGTCAGGTGGATGAACAAGATCATCTCCGCGTCGAAAATTTCGTCGAAAAGTTCTGGAGCCAATTCAAGCTCATTTCAGCTGAAGGAGAATACCTGCGCAAGTTCTGCGTTTTCATCTTGGATACTTACTTCGAGCCATGGCTTACAGCACCAATGCCTCTGAGAAACTTGTAAGCCACAGAAACGAACACTTATTGCTTAAGACTGCAGAGAAGCTAGCAAGGCATATGTACTATTTGAGTCCGGAACTAGTGTAGCTCTGGCATTTTTCGATGAAAAGGTATCCTTCGAAACCAAGAGACACAAGGTAATCGCACTAAAGAATCCTTGTGAGACAGAGAATATGCGACCCACCGACATTCTTCTTTCAAGTTCTGGAGAGTTAAGCATAGAAGACTTTATAAGCAGCAATACCAGAGACTTTTTTGGCGCTTCAAGATTGACACATCGTTTTTGGACGACGATCCCGAAATATGGGATACCAATCCACAATTTTCCAGCGACAGAGATAAGTTGAAGCTTCTTCGCATTACAAATGACAATGCTGAACGTGGCATAGCTTTAATGACAGAATTTAACAACAAAATAACACGTAATGAAGATCAGAAGCAGTACCTTCTTCATGTTGTAGCTAAACATCGGAAGAAAGTGCCAGATACGAAAAAAAGCATCTTAGTGTAAAATCCCGTTATCTTGAGTTAAGTTTACAGACTCTATGAGGTTTAAGAATATGCTTGAAGCGTATAAGTGTGTTAAATTAAAAATAAATAAATCTTTATAAAAATAAATTTTATAAAGATAATCCGAAAAGTGTATATTTTATCGAAACATTCGTTTTTGATAAAATAATTCTAATTTTATAAAAACACAAACTAAGCAAAATTCATGAAAACACAGATTTTAAGAATATTTTATGATCAATGAACACTATTAAAATGATTTTAAAATTTCACATTTCTGATCCTAAGTATCCTTCCTCATACTTACCCCCTAGTGCACGGATAATAAGAACTTTTCATTTCAGTAACATAAAAAAAAAACTCTTCTAATGCGCATATAGAATATGTTATATTAATGCTAATATTTTATTTTTTATACTTTTTGTACCCTAAGGGAGGGTTTTAACACCCAAAATCTCCCTTGTCTACGGGCTTAGGCTGTAGCATGTATGAAGTTTCATTCTGGTGAGTTAAAATGAGTCCGAGACTATTTTGGGATTGAAAAAATAATAAAATTAAAACATTTTAATGTGTACTATTTTAAGTAAACTCGGAATAATATTATAATAATTTATAAAATTTGAGTTAGTTACTTTAAAAAAGCATTTCATCAAATTGTTGATACTGTTTTTTTTTGTTTTTTTTTTGTCTTTTCGTGGGTCAAGTTCAAGGTAATCCACACCCTGTGTGTGATCAATCTGAATTGTGACGCACATCAAGTTGACTGTCTCTGAAACACTTGTTAAAATAATCAAAAGTAATCACTTGCTTTAATTAAAAAATTAATAACATTTATCTGAAAATGCTAAAATTTATTTATAGTCTATAACAATAGCGAAAACAAATACTGATTTTAACCAAAAACAAATAAAGTCACCTTTAAAATGCAACAAAATCGAGTATAAATTGTAGAACAAAAGGCTTAACGCCATTAAAACTCAATTTGCAGTAAGTAAAATAGCAAGATGAAATTTTACATAACTGCCATTTTGACTTTTTTGCTGGTACAAATTTTAGTCCAAGTGACGCCACAAGCTATTGTTTCTATATCAATAACTAATACCTCCTCACGAGAGTTAAATTCCACATTGACTGATACAAATGCAACTTCTACAGCAGTGCCAATTTCAACATCTACTATTCCAAATACAACTAATACATCAATGATAACTTCTATGCCAGTGAATACTAATACATCGACTGCGCGAAATATTATTTTTACGCCGGTGATAATTTCTAAATCTGCCGTATCAAATATAACTATTACACCATTGATATCTTTTCTATCTGCTGCACTACATACAACAACTCGAAGAGTGATAACTAAAACGCCTGTAATAACTTGCACGATTGCTGGGTCAAATGCAACAACTAAAAAGGTGACATTCAAAACCAGAAAAAGCGCACAATACAAACATAGCAAACTACAATTGCATAGTAAAAAATTCAAGACGCAAAAGAAGTTTAAGACTCAACACAATAGCAAGCCACAAAACATTCGCAAATCAAACATTTGGAACAATCGCAAGTCACAAAACAGTCGCAAATTAAACATTCGGAATAATCGCAAGTTACAAAACATTCGCAAATCAAACATTCGGAACAATCGCAAGCCACAAAACAGTCGCAGATCAAACATTCGGAACAATCGCAGGTCAAAAAACATTCGCAAATCAAACATTTGGAACAATCGCAAGTCAAAAAACATTCGCAAAACAAACATTCGAAACAATCGCAAGTCACATAATATTCGCAAATCATACATTCGGAACAATCGCAGGTCAAAAAACATTCGCAAAACAAACATTCGGAACAATCGCAAGTCACAAAACATTCGCATAACAAACATTCAAAACAATCGCAAGTCACAACAAATTCTCAAATCATTGAACAATCGCCAGCCACAAAACAGTCAGAACCAACAGAAGATTAGCAAAGGAATGGTACAAATTCCTTGGTTCCGAAAGTCTTGGAAGCCAGAAGGTAATATTAGATATCGCAACGATCGCAACTGAGACTATCAACGGAATGGATTTAGGCCACATAACCATCGCAATCCACTCGATTCTCTTAATCGTCGCAGCTAGTGGAAGTTAAGTAAGAAAGTCAACTGAATAATTCTTCTGAGCGGAGGTCACTATGTTATTATTTTAAATGTTTTTTTTTTTTTTATCATGAAGTTAAACTAATCGCAAAATAATTTTTCTTTTATTATATTAATATAATTTATGATCAATAAAAAGAATGTATTAATATCAGATAACATCCAATTAACTTTAGATATGATCGCGATATATTGTAGTTTTGCAAAAACTTCTGAAGCTTATAATAAAATTGTATATTTTTTAATTTTTAAAGTCCTTCGGTCGTAATCTGACCTGCAGATTTTTTGTTTATTAAAAATATAATAAAAAAAGTTAGATATCATGATAGGCCAGAGCACTAGCTTCGTACAGAGGGAGAGTGCCTTCAGGGTAAACAGCTAAATTTGTTATTAGTATTATTAGTATTAGTCTTATGGGTAAAACATGGGTGGCAGTTAGACCTTGTTTGATTTGTATGGAGTATTTTATATGG
The DNA here is from genome assembly GCA_914767935.1 of Coremacera marginata. Classification (NCBI taxonomy): domain Eukaryota; kingdom Metazoa; phylum Arthropoda; class Insecta; order Diptera; family Sciomyzidae; genus Coremacera; species Coremacera marginata. The sequence continues at coordinate 233,229,253 of OU612043.1, read as the reverse complement.
GAAACGTGTTAGTACTTATCTATACTATTATATAAAAGCGTTGTGACACTAAACGGATAATCTACAATCACGCGAGAACCACTGAACCGATTTTAGCAATATAGGCACCAACCGATTTGCTATTTCAGTGAAATCGTGATAGGACATTTTAAATTTGTCACGCCTACTTCAATAAAAGATAAATATTTCAGACGGTTTCAGTTGTATTGGACTAAAATTTGGTAATTTAGTTCGTATGCTTATTATCGTACGCCCACTAAGATAACTCGTAGTTATCGTACGCCCACTTTTAGGAAATCATTATAAATCCTTAAATTTACAAGTCCATAATGAAACTTGGTATGTAGGTGGTATGAATCCACATGGCGTCATATATATGTATAAAATGTTGCCACGCCTACTATTACCACCCATCTATCTATCTATCTTTCTTCTATCTATACTAAGTATTATATAAAAGCGTTGTGACACTGCACGTATGTTTCACAATCGCGCGAGAACCACTGAACCGTGTTCATTAATAGTAGTACAATTAAAATTTGTACAGTACGGAAGATATAAGAGTAGTACATGTACTAATATTCAACTACTTTCGTCAGCACTGGCTTCGTATTTATTGATAAAAGAAAACGTCTGTGGCGAAGTCGCGGACCACTGGGTTCTGCTAGTGTTGAATAACACGTTACCTAATAGCACGTTCTCACGGTACCTTGAAATACGTAATTTGGCTCTCATTCGTAATAAGCAGCTCAATTGTGTTTTGAATGAAGTAAGTCGCCATACAAGATTTGACAAGCTGATTTACTTCATTCAAGGGTAGTTTTGTTTGAATTACCATTCGAATGACGTAAAAATCGGTTTCATCTCTAATTTTTATCAAAAATTAATCAATAACAGCACTTAGAAGAAATAAAATCAAAACAAAACAAAACAAATAGCTGTCAAGAGCCAAATTGAGTATTTTTGCTTAAATACCTGTTTCCAGCTCTCAAGTTAAGCATAATTTTCATATACAAAACTGAAAAGTAATCAGAAAGAATTTTTCATGTCAAAAAATTACTTGAAAGTGAATGCAGTTCGCAAGAAACAATTTTTTATTCACTCTACTATTTTTCGATGAAAAACGAACACGAGAACATTGTAAATGTCGAGAAATATATGCTCGTCACATTGTTTCTTAAAGTACATTTTCTGAGAATCCATATGCAGATATAAATTCTTCTTAATTATTGTAATAGTCTCATGATAGTTTACTCTAAATTCATTGGTATTGCAGTCTGAGACAAGTTTTCGACAAAATTATGATACGTTTTGCGAAAATATATTGAGAAGATATTCACAGTTTATCAAATCCATTGGTCTTGCAGGAAATATGTTTAAAATGTAAATATAACTTATCACCAGGGTACACAAAATTACTTTCTTAGTATATATTCTGAATAGATCGATATTCTTCTAAATAGATTATGTCAAATATAAAGGAAAAGTTTAAAATAGAAAGCAATGCTGAAAATTAAACACTTCGGCATAAAGATAGTTGATTTTCCAACAGATGAGGCTCTTAAACATCACCAACAAAAAGACCAAAAGCTAAGATATGAACTTTTACAACTTTCCGTGCACACTGCACAGTTTTTACACTAAATCGCGCATGACTTGCATTCAAACTCGTTTTTGGGGCAGGATGCACGTAACCATCATCCATTACCGAAAATTCGGAAGAGCATAAAAATCCGAATTAAATTATGAGAAATTTGAATGAAGGATTATATGTCTCACCCTCATTTTAGGTCTTTATGACCTTATGGCCTAGAGGAGATCAGATCTTCTCATCATTTTGGTGAAAAAAGACTATCAACAAGTGTCAACAAGTTCAATTGGTCTATTACTATTCCATTTAGAGGCGCGTGTTAAAGTTATATACCAATTTTCCATACCTGATCCAAGAAAGGCCGTAAAAGCTCCAAGGATAAGTCTTACACAGACCCTGTCTTACACGGATAAGTCAACACTAGTACATGTTGACAAATCATATTCCGTCTCTGTGCATTTTATCAGTAACCATCCTCCTTTTCTTCTGACCATGAATAGGCAGGTACATCATCCATGATGTTTCAAAACGTTCAGTGAATCGTCACTCTGTGAAGCATTTGCATGTCGAGCGCGATGATTTAGTACTACTGTATGCTTAAGTCTGTGCTGGCCACCACAGTAGTGGCCCATATGTCAGATTTGGACGCACCACTGAGGTATATATAGCCATAAGAGTATTTTTGTCTGATACCCCATCTTCTACCAAATTTTTTTTTACAGGCGTTGAATATTTTACAGACCTTTTTAGCCTTGTGCTCAAAGTTTATTTTCCAGCTGATTTTTGAATTCAGTATGACTCCCAGTGCTGCATCTTGATTTTTTTGTTAACAGCATCGGTGCTGCTTGCTTATATCTACTACTAACTTTCAGCCGGCATCCCAGTGACTAAGGTTGACCAAAGCTCCCTCCATAATTTCGCTTATTATAGCGGAGAATAGACCAGATACCATTACAACAACATCATCCGTGTATGCTACCAATTTGACACATTTTTGTTAAAAGGAGTGAATCTAGGAGATATAAATATGTAATCTGGATTATTCTTGAACTCAGCATCGAGGTAATCCAGTTCCTCACTGGTGGCTTCGCACCCAGTTCGGTGAGAGAATCGTGAATGGTCTCTTAGTATGAATGTTGTTGAATGTTACTTCAGTATCAAGAAAGGCAGCAAGAGTAAATTGTTTGAAATAGAGAGATCACTCGATTTTTTTTAATTATCTCATGTAGAGCCTTTTCCATACATCTTAGCTTGAGGTGAGGCTGTGGGTATGGAGGATGTACTGAGATTTTCTCTTAGATATATATATATAAAAGTAGTACGAACGATGAGAGACTAATTGGTTTGAAGTTTTTAAGCCTTGATTCTTCTCCAGCTCCTTTGAGTGCAGTTGAGTCGTATACAATTTGTGAAGATTTTCATGAGCAATGGCGAAACTAGTACTTGCATTTTTTGGAGCATTACGACGGATAGTATGCATCTAAGCCTGGGGATTTGTAGGATTAGAAGCTCCGAAGGTAAAATCGGAAGGGCTTTCTGCACCAAATCGTAGCGGGGCACTAAAGGTGGATCCACTACGACAACCCAAAGCGCAGAAAATTGTGAAATCAGTTCGACCTTGCATCAACTTCAACGGAAAAAACCTAATATCCATGGCAAGAAGCTAATGCAGTGCATATGGCAAGATCGGCACGGAGTGATATACTATGAGCTACTCCAGCCTAACGAAACTTTTACTGGAAAACGTTACCAACGTCACGGGGAAATCAGCAGTTGATGCCATTGAATCGAGAATTGCAGCTTAAACGTCCCCAATGAAACGAAAAATATGACAAAGTGATTTTTTAGCACGATAATTTTCAGCCACATGTTGCAAAATTCGTCAATGAAACTTTACTCTTCTGATGGGTAATTCTGAGTATTAGGGTAGATCAGTTAGTTTTCTGTATCATCACTCCGATATTTGGACCCCTTCAGTTTAATTTTTTTAAGTATATAAAACTGGGTAAAATTCGCCTTGCTGTTCTATTTTATTTTTCGATATACTGACACTACAAGAATGGTTACACACTCTATCATTTTAAAACATACATGTGCGTTATTATGTATTCTTAAAACTAAGTCAAACTATTTGTTGTAAACCACTTGTTCAAATAACTATTGCTAGAATTTAAAACAAATAAGTATGTATATAATTATACAAAAAGAAAAAATAATTTTTGATATAAAATACCTCAGCGAAAATAAATAAAGTTTGAAAGATGAAACAAATAAACCAAAACTAAAACAAATACAAAATCGAGTATAAATAGTGCAGCCAAAAAAATATAATATCATAACAACTAAATTCTCACTTAGTAAAGAAGCCAAAAGATGAAATACAGCATTTTTAGTATTTCTGACATTTTGGCAGTTTTTTTGATACAATCCTTCGTTGCAGTTCCAATAGTGGATGCCGCACCTGCAGATCCTGCTGTCGCAACTACTCCAACTTCAAATGATTTGATAACACAGCTAGCGAACGATCTTTTATTTGTGTTAACCAGGTTATTAGAAGCAGTTGCTGATTCAACGCCACCAATACTAACAATAGCACCAACAACGGCTGCTACAATAGCACCAACAACCGCCCAAAATGCTCGTGGTCATGGTATACGTGATGGTATTCGTGATGATCATCAAGGCCGTGGTGTTTATGTTCCTCCCTTCTACGATGCTCTAGGCAAACATAGTGTTAAAAGAAATCAATAGTAATGAAGAATTTTTGTCAACTGAACTGGCTCAGAGACGATCCAAGCATCTCGGTGAAAATATACATAACGATAATTCAAAAGCAATATTTAAGAAAGCAATGATTTGGACCAGAATCTGACAGCTTCAATTTTTTCCATGTCTATTGGGCTGGTTTATATAAACAAAACCATTTTATTTTGTAACATAAATAACAAAAATAAAATTAGGTAAATAATGATCCAATCTTGTTTACTCTTCTCACTTTTAAGAAACTGAAATTTTTCTGAAATAATACTCGATTAATGTGCATCTTAAAGAATTAAGAATAGAAATTAGGTTACCCATATATTAGGCTTTTTCCTTGAAATTGCTCAAATTTGATTAATGCCTTTTGCCTTTTTCTGATTAAAATTTTCTATTTGAGCTGAAGATTTTTTTGTTTCGAGTTTGTTACGACAAAATATATAGAATATATTTAACGTATATTTTCTTTAAGTTTTTGCTAACGACTCATCGCTGTTTGGATCTGTGTATTCATACATTGAAGTTGATTAATGTAAATAGATTTTGATAAAGACACAAAGGAGAGCAAATTACACAGAAGTCCTTGGGAGACCTTCTGGCTAGTAAAATTTTGTCAGAGCTTTTTATGTATCTTCTGTTAAAAATGGAACCGGACTAATTAAATAAAACAACAAAGGTTAATTATTCTTCCATACTTATTTGAGCACCTTCAAAATAATAACCGATGATAGGCCGATTTCGGAATGGCCTTTAGCTGCCTCTGTGAATTCTCTTTGAAGACTTAAATCGTCTCAAAATTTTTTCCACGAAGTGACAATTTGAGTTTAGGGAACAGGAAAAAGTCACACGGGGACATATCCGTATGGAGCTTGTTAAACGATATTGACATTATATTTGGTCAAATAAACGCGTATAATGCGTGATGTGTGAGCTGGTGAATTATCGTGTTGCAAAAACCATGAATTGTTCTTTCATAATTGTGGCCACTTTCGTCAGTATAAACAGCTTTCAAAAATAAATATTAGCTTTATGAAAACTGTTGTTGTTTCATTCGCACAGTCCAGTTAAATTTTGGACAGAAGGTATTACATGGTATAATCAATTTCATCTTGTAATTTAATTTAATGTATTTGAATCGCAGGAATGATTCCTAACAGACTTTAACACAGAGATTAACACAGAGATTAACAATAGTTAAATCTTTATCTATATCTATATCTATATCTATATCTATATCTATATCTATATCTATATCTATATCTATATCTATATCTATATCTATATCTATATCTATATCTATATCTATATCTATATCTATATCTATATCTATATCTATATCTATATCTATATCTATATCTATATCTATATCTATATCTATATCTATATCTATATCTATATCTATATCTATATCTATATCTATATCTATATCTATATCTATATCTATATCTATATCTATATCTATATCTATATCTATATCTATATCTATATCTATATCTATATCTATATCTATATCTATATCTATATCTATATCTATATCTATATCTATATCTATATCTATATCTATATCTATATCTATATCTATATCTATATCTATATCTATATCTATATCTTTATCTATATCTATATCTATATCTATATCTATATCTATATCTATATCTATATCTATATCTATATCTATATCTATATCTATATCTATATCTATATCTATATCTATATCTATATCTATATCTATATCTATATCTATATCTATATCTATATCTATATCTATATCTATATCTATATCTATATCTATATCTATATCTATATCTATATCTATATCTATATCTATATCTATATCTATATCTATATCTATATCTATATCTATATCTATATCTATATCTATATCTATATCTATATCTATATCTATATCTATATCTATATCTATATCTATATCTATATCTATATCTATATCTATATCTATATCTATATCTATATCTATATCTATATCTATATCTATATCTATATCTATATCTATATCTATATCTATATCTATATCTATATCTATATCTATATCTATATCTATATCTATATCTATATCTATATCTATATCTATATCTATATCTATATCTATATCTATATCTATATCTATATCTATATCTATATCTATATCTATATCTATATCTATATCTATATCTATATCTATATCTATATCTATATCTATATCTATATCTATATCTATATCTATATCTATATCTATATCTATATCTATATCTATATCTATATCTATATCTATATCTATATCTATATCTATATCTATATCTATATCTATATCTATATCTATATCTATATCTATATCTATATCTATATCTATATCTATATCTATATCTATATCTATATCTATATCTATATCTATATCTATATCTATATCTATATCTATATCTATATCTATATCTATATCTATATCTATATCTATATCTATATCTATATCTATATCTATATCTATATCTATATCTATATCTATATCTATATCTATATCTATATCTATATCTATATCTATATCTATATCTATATCTATATCTATATCTATATCTATATCTATATCTATATCTATATCTATATCTATATCTATATCTATATCTATATCTATATCTATATCTATATCTATATCTATATCTATATCTATATCTATATCTATATCTATATCTATATCTATATCTATATCTATATCTATATCTATATCTATATCTATATCTATATCTATATCTATATCTATATCTATATCTATATCTATATCTATATCTATATCTATATCTATATCTATATCTATATCTATATCTATATCTATATCTATATCTATATCTATATCTATATCTATATCTATATCTATATCTATATCTATATCTATATCTATATCTATATCTATATCTATATCTATATCTATATCTATATCTATATCTATATCTATATCTATATCTAACTAATTTAAAAGTAGTTGAAAAAGTAGTTTTGTGTCAACCACAACTAGTTGAAATTCTGACGTTTTTCCATAGAACGAACTAACATATTTTGTATGGTGATGTCCGCTAAATAAGTCAATTGACTTTCGTCTGCATATATTTTCAACTACTTGTTAAATTAGTTAAATTTTAATTATCTTTGAACTACTTTAAAATAAATCTATTGAAAACTAGTTAATATTTCACTAACTGAAGATGAATATAAAAGCACAAAAATTTTAAATTTCTATACATCAAAGAGATCATTTATTTGGCTGTGTATATATTAAAAATATATACATAAATTCATTACGTGAATGCAGTTTACGGAAGCAGTTTTCAAAAACGGGCACAAAAAAATATATATTTTTGAAACAAAATGTTAGTGAAGCCTAAAGTTAATAATATTTGATGAAATAACATGGTTAAATACATAAAAACTTGTAATCTAATAAAAATTTGCAATTAAAACATGCCAAAATCAGAGTAGTTGCCGCCCTAATATAACTCAAAGTAGTTTATCAACCACTTGTTTTTAAGTAGTATTTAAATTACTTCATAAATAATGCAATAAAAACTTTTTAGAATTGATGTGGATGCCGCCTTAATATAATTCAAAGTAGTTCATATACTAGTTTATTTTAAACTAGTTTTTTAATTAGTTGTTTTTAAAAACATGTTAGTTTGTTCCTATAGGGTAACTTCTATACTCTTATATAAAATTGAAGTGGACATTTTTGTTTCCAGGTAAACTTCAAAAGTACTTGGTCGATTTTTATGAAATAAGTTTTAAAATGTCACATGTGCTACATCACAGCATAGGGGTATTTTTATTTCGAAGTTTTAAAAATAAGTATGTTTAATTAAAGTGTTGCGAGAATTTCAATAAACTAAATGTTGTTCTATTCTCTTCTCTTTTTCTGCTCAGCTAGCACAGCACAACATAAAAAACAGATGAGCCATGCCTAAGGCGGAAAGAGAGATACATATAAATGTAGTGCTGAGCTGCATAACAAAACAAAAGAAAAAAATGTTTTTTATTTCATATGACATGCATTGTCTTAAGGGCTGATGTCAATGTTTTTTATTTCGTATGACATGCATTGCCTTAAGGGCTGATGTCACACGGTGATCTTTTGAACAGCGTTCAAAAGTTTTTGTTGGAGTAAAAAAAAACGTGTTGCGCTCTATATTGATAAAAAAAACGTCTGGGACGAAGCCTCCGACCACTGTGGCTAGTAGTTATTATAAATGTGTGCTAGTAGTTATTATAAAAATCTAAATAAACTAAAAATAAACTGTTAATAAAATATTTTTTAACTTCAACACTTTTCTTAAAAAGCAAGTTCAAAAGCAACTGCAAATCGGGCAAAGAAAAAAAATCGATAAAATCAAGATATGGAAATGTACAGCTTAGAAAAAATATTATAAGGTCAATTAGGCAAAACCCGCAATTGTCTAATGATCGAGCAAAAAAATGTAATACTAGCAGAAGTACGGCTAGAAGAATCCGCATCGAGAATGGATTTAAGTCGTGCTATATATATCGTGCCGTTAAGTGTGCCAATCAGTCAATAAATAAAAATATTGATGACAAAACACGAGCTCGATTGCTTTGTAGTAATGTGCTGACAAAATTGAAGGAGTGCATTTTAATGGACGATGAGACATATGTCAAAATGGATTGCCAAGAAACATGGAGATGTTGCGCGTAAATTTAAGTACGTTGCAGTAGACAAATATGACAAGAAGAGTTTAGTTTCTGAAGGTATTTGTAGTTGTGGATTAAAGACCCGAGCTTTTGTTACCTCCTCGAATATGACATCAGCAACCTACATTAAAGAGTGCCTAAAAAAACGCGTATTGCCCTTTATTCGGCGGCACCGAGGTCCAGTAAAATTTTGACCAGACTTGGCTTCCTGTCATTACTCCAAAGCGACGCGGGAATGGTATAAAACAAAGAAAGTCGACGTTATAACGGACGAAATGAATTTACCGAACTGTCCACATCTTCGCCCAATCGAAAGATATTGGGCTCTTGTTAAGTATAGGTTAAGAAAATATGGCCGGCTAATAAAAAATAATAAGACATTAATGGTTAACTATAATAAAATATCATCTCAGGTAAACCGAAAATGTGTGCAGAATCTTATGGCGACTATAAAGTGAAACACTCGCCACTTTAAACCGGATGGGAATCTAAAAAGTTATGGTTCATCAAGTGCGTACCAATTTTGCGTGCACAATGCCTCAAATGCTGCACTCAAAATCAAATCCATTTATTTTTATCGCCAAAGATATTTGTCAGTTCGACCGAATGTCGGCGACGACAAATGAAAACATCATGCTCCATTTTCAGTTTCAGCCAAAGGACCACTTACAGTAAAACGTTACAGTACAACGAAGAAAGAAGAAAGTAAAGAAATGAAACATGTTTAGGTAAATTTACTTACATTATTTAAGTACCAAATATTCTGTTGGTTTTAAGTAAGAACAGTTGTATTTCATATCTCGAATAAAGGAGTTTACTTTCTTTAAAATATAATTTGTTTAATTTTTGCTTATTACCAACGGGCAGAATCTCCAAAGGCAAAATCGGAAGGTTTTTCTGCACCGAATCGTAACAAAGGACTAAAGGTGGATCTAGAACAACAACACAAGGCGCAGAAAATTGTGGGTTAAGTCCGGCCATGCATCAACTTCAACGGCCAAGCCGAATATTAGAAACTAATGCAGTGCAAATGGCAAGATCGGCTCGGAGTAATCTACTATGAGCTACTCCAGCCTAACGAAACCATCACTGAGAAATTAGCAGTTGATGCAATTGAGCCGAGAATTGAAAGGCATGACAAAGTGATTTTTCGGCACGATAATTCAATTTTTCGTCAAGAAAACTTTGCTCTTCTGATGGGACTGCCTAGTGCCCTAAGAAAAATCATTGAATACTGAGTACTAGGAAAGATCAATAAGTTTTTTCTATCATCACCCCGATATTACTCTGTTTCATATTACAATAAGAGGATGATGGGTATATTGTAATGATAACTTTAAGTAGTTATGTAGATTTCTAGGACGAGCTTTCTGGATACGGAGTAAATATTTAAAATAACCTAACTTAAGCATAAAAAAGTTTCTTTCAAAAAAAGAGATGACGAGATTTAAATTGACAAAACCTAATGTGATGGGTCACATGTGAATCTGCCAGGTAATGAAAAATTGGTAGATGCATAGGTAGATGTGACATTTAACTACTTCAGTTTAGTTTCCTTAAGTATGTAAAACTGAGTTAAATTCACCTTGATATTCTATTTTAATTTTTGATAAGCAGACTCGACAAGAATCTTGACAAACTCTAACATTTTAAAATCTACCGTGTGCTTTAACGTCTTCTTAAAAATTAGTCAATCTACAGTTCTAAGCCACTTGTTTAAATAGCAATTGTTTTTATTGCTTAAATAGCAAAAAAAAAAAACAATTTTTGAAACGTTTTAGGAAGTGAAAACAAATAAAATTCGAAACAGCAAATGAGCCAAAAAATTAATAAAAGTCAGAGAACTATTACAAAATCGAGTATAAATAGTGCAGCCAAAAAAATATAACATCATAACAACTAAATTCGCAATTAGTAAAGAAGCCGAAAAATGAGCTACAGCATTTATAGTATTTCTGCCATTTTGGCAGTATTTTTGATACAATCCTTTGTTGTAGTTCCAGTAGTGGATGCCGCACCTGCAGATCCTGCCGTCGAAACTACACAAACTTCAGATGATTTAATAGCACAGCTAATCAACGAGCTTTCATTATTGGTAAACAGGTTAATACAAGCAGTTGCTGATACAACACCACCAATACCAACAATAGCACCAACAACGGCTCCAACAATAGCACCAACAACCGCCCCAAATTCTCGTGGTCAAAGTGATCATGGTAATGACGGTATACGTGGTGATCGCAATGGCCGTGGGGGTTATGTGCCTCCCTTCGTCGTTGATCAAAGTGAATATAGGGCTAGACAAAATCTCTTGTAATGAAGATTTTTTATCAACCGAAGTGACTCAGAGACGATCCAAGTCTCGGAGAAAATATACAAAAGCAATATTTAAATATTGCAATGTGATTTGGACCAGAATCAGGCAGCATGCAGTCTTTTTTATGTCTACATATTGGGTTGGTTTATATAAACAAACCCATTTTATTTTGTAACATTATTAATAACAATAAACTTTAGTAAATAAATCTCACTCGTGTTTATTGTTCTGACTTTTTGACAAACTGTTATTTGCGAAATAGTACTCGACTTATGAGTATCTTAAATAATTAACGAAAGAAATTAAGCAACCCATATATTAGGCTGTTTATTGCTCAGATACGATAAATGGCTTAGGCCTATTTTTAATTAAAATTTTCCATTTGAGCTGAAGGTTTTCTTTCAGATTTATATCGACAGAATATAGAACATAGTAGTATCATGCAGGAAATAAGGACATAAGGACATAAGTGTTAAAAAATAAAAGAATTTTTAGACTTTTGGGGACTTTCTCGTTAAAATACCTAAACCCAACATAAAAGAACGGAATGGAAAAAACGGTATGTTGGCAATCTTTTAATTTTCAGCAATCGTTTTTTTTCCCACTTTATTTTATATCTACCACCTTGTTCAAAAAGAAAGGTTCATTCACACTATGAACCGGACTTAACTGTCCGATTCGAAATTCTTTTTCTTAGTAGATTGCCACATGTGTCTATGTCAAGGCTGCCAAATATCAGCGTCTCTCGTTGACATTTGGTAAAGTGGCAGTGTTTTGTTTACAACAACTTTTTCGTGTCTTCGATTTTTACGATGGAAATAAAAATTGAGCCTGATTCACTCGCCTGATGCCTGGTTTGCGTGTCATACTCGTATACCTATGTCTCATCACCAGTAATGATGGATTTGATGAATGATTTGTCGTTTTCGACCATTTTCAGCATGTCTTTCGCGATAGCAACTCGGTCTCTTTTTTGCATGAAATTGAGTTCTTTCGGTACCAACTTCGCAGTGACACGTCTCAAGCCCAATTCATTCTTCAAAATGTTCTGAACGGATCCAATTAAAATGCCGACGTCCTCTGCTATATTTCTTATCGTCAATTTCCGATTTTTGACTAACATTTCTTTGATTTTATCAACGTTTTCTCCGGTAGTCGAACACGATGGCCGCCCGATACGAGGGTCGTCTTCTACTTCGCCTTGGCCACTCACAAATCGGTTAAACCACTTGTTTGCCTTCTGATACGATAGAGCAGAGCCACCGCACCATTTCACCAACATTTTACGCGTATCGTCGCAGTTGAAACCATTTTTCACACAAAATTTGATACAAGCTCGTTGCTCAATTTTTTCTTCCATCGTAAAAATCGAAGACACGAAAAAAGTTGTTGTAAACAAAATACTGTCACTTTACCAAATGTTAACGAGAGACGCTGATATTTGGCAGCCTTGTCATAGACACATATGGCAACCAACTAAAAAAAAATTTTCGAATCGGACAGTTAAGTCCGGTTCACAGTGTGAATGAACCTTTCTTTAGGTTGAAATTAGGTTGAAAAATTAGGTTGAGGCCGGACAATCTGTGTAGGAGCTGTTGGTGTACACACACACACGATGATATTCAAATGGACGGTAAGAGAAGGCGTGGCAGCATTTATATATATAGTGAACGAATTTTGAACTAATAGCACCTACACACTGTTCTCTATAGGCAATAATGAAATGGAATTCACGACTTTTTTCTAATTCCATTCTAATTTTTCTAATTCTAAGGAATTGAAATTGAGACGGAGTTAATTCCAAATGGAATCGTTACAAGCCAGCTCTGTGTATAACATGGGGTGATGTGTACCACTGCGATTTTTCGTACAAAATGCTAACATATGAGTGAATGTTTTTTTTTACAACATCTAGTTTTTCATAACTGTTGGAAGTAGGCAAAAATACATTTCATTAGGGTTCTTAAAAAGCGTGAAAAGTTCCTGCTAAAGTTTTTTTTTTTTAAATTTAACAAAATAATAAATTCTTTCGGATAAAATTTTCATCAGATTTTAAAAGTGTGTGGATGTAAAATTTGGTATAGTTCAATATCTTTAAATATAACAAACGATTTTTCACGTTGTGGTAAAATTCCATCAATGAGAAAAAAGTGACTTAAATTGGGGTGATGTGTAACACTCATGGTATGGTGATGTGTAACACATCCTAAACATTATAATTGCCATTAAAAAGGCAACAACATCAAACTCTGAAATGCAATCACATCAACGGCATTAAAAAAGATCGGCATAGTTCATACCATTCAGCCTAGACCAAAATCCAATCGTGTTAGGAACAAACGGCAAAGAAAGCTGCAGGTGCTCGGCCGCAAAACCGGCGCTCTTCTTCGTCATCCAAAGAAGATTGAGATTTTTGCATGATCTGTTGCGAATTTTTGCCTAAGCATTTAAATCACAAAAGTTGAATTGAATGCAACAAATGCAAGCGCCTTATTTATTTTTACTTTACTTTTTTATTTTCTACTGAAGTTAACGATCAGGTCTGCATTGAGAATCAGACAGATTTACGAAATGTTGCTATTATTTCATGAAGTCATTATCGTAATACTTTTATTAACCATAAAAAAATCGAAATACACACACAAAAATAAAGTTGCTGGCCCTTAAACCAACATTTTGTTGGTGTTACACATCACCCCACCAATTTGAAAAATCTCAAAAAAAGCCATATTTGAAATTGTTGTTCTACTTCATTTATTTCTCAAAATATTCAACAGCCATGAAAACACTCACTTCGAATTGGTTCTTCTGCAAGAGATAGAGGCCTTTAAAATTAAATTTCTTAACACTTTTATTGAAGCAAATAAAAACCTGTTACACATCACCCCACTTCAGCCTACGTGTTTCCAAAAAATAATTTTACGGAGTTTAAATCTCCATGTACACGTGTAATTCGAAACACATACTTAAGTTGGAGCTCTAGTATAATGCGTCTCTTTTCATAAAATTGTATACATTTTTCAAACACGCGCAATTTTTTTAACTATTCAAAAAAACGTGTTCTTTACTGATATTTTCTTAAAACTACGTCAATCTTCGGTATGAAACACTTGTTTCTATACCACATGCATAAATTTAGATTAAAAAAATTTAGCGAAAAAAAAGACACATGAAATAAAATAATAGCAAAAAAAAAAAAAAAATAAAGTTTTCCAAAGAACAAATAAGCCAGCTTTTTTTAAAAGCAAAAACAAATACAGTATAAGTACGGAATCAAACGTTTGTATCATCATAACGATTCAATATTCAGTTGATTAATTTCACTTTGTTTCTATACAAATTTTTTAAATTGAACTTCAAAAATTCCTTATACAGCAATACGGCGATGTAGAATGAGGAGTATCTAGGCTTAGGAATAGATAGGCAGAAATGTACTAAGCGCTAAAGTTCAACATAATAATCCTAAAAAATTAGAGTATTTTTTTATTATTTGTCGCTAAGTTGACACAACTGTCCTCTATCGTAGCGTGCTCAATTTTGTCAGTTCATCTCGCTGTGTGCTATAAAAATATTGAATAAAGAATTTGTTTCAAATTTTGTATTGTTAATGGAATTTCGCGTGCCGAATCGCAGAAAATATAACAGAAGGCTTATAGTGAATCGACTTAATCAAAAACACGTGCGTATGTATATAATCTGAGTGGTAGAACGGGCCAATTTGGTACGCACTGTAACTGGTAATGAGATAGTTTGATAATGCGAGCATGTCATGCAAGCCATTCAACAAGCTTCGAAATGGTGCCTTCCAACTGAGCCGAAGCTAATGGTGATGGCTTTCTTTTATTATCGCGGTGTTGTGCACAATTGATACTTGCCTGAAGATCAGACGGTAAATAAAGAATATTACCTAGACGTAATGAGTATTTGTGGAAAGAAAACTCATGGATATTGCACCACGAAAACGCACCTTCTCACAAGGCTAGTATCATTGTGAACGACTTTCTGTTCAAAAACTTAACAAATATTATCCAATAACAACCGAATTCGACTGATGTTGCTTCAGCTGAACTTTTTTCTCTTTTTAAAACTCATATTACTACTTCGAGGCACTCGTTTTCAGTCGATAGAAGACAAAAGAGAATTCGCGGGGAGAACTGAAGTCGATTCTGGAAAATACGTTTGAAAAATATTTTGACAATTGGATTATTTGTTGTGTTTTTTTTTTTAAGTTGCGTATACTTTCCGATACAATAAATATAAATGAATAATAAATATTTTGAGTTTTATTGACTAATTCTCTCTTCTTTTTGAACAGAATATATGTTTATGTATATTTAGTTGTCATTTGAATGAATTTATATTGATGGAGTAAATTTTTATAAAAGATTTTTTAATTAAATTGAGGGTGCATTGAAAAAACAAAAGCTAATGAAAAACTAAGCAGAAAATCAAAAGAAATTTAATGCGACATCTGTGGTCTATGTCTGCTTTGCTATTTGATAATCTTATATAAGTATAAAAATAAATTTATGTCTGTGTATTTTTTATAGACTCCGAAACTAGTTTCAGTGTCTATTTCACTATCAAAAATTGTTAAGTGTAACAGAAAAATGAACAATAATCTTCGTCAAAATAGCATTTAAAATAGGCAATTGTTGATTTCTTGTTAGAAATATAGATGTCAGAATATTAAAATAAAAGCTGTAAAAAAACTATTAAACATCAACACAAAAAATCAAGTGTTAAACACAAATTAGCTGCAGGGGCCGGCTATTATTTTACAATTTTTAAATGATAAAGGCATAACGAAAAAGTTGCCGATGAACTTTTCAAATACATATATCACTAGTAAATGCCCGGGCGCGTATCTCCTGAAAATTTGGCATTGTCACGTAGGCGCCAAGGTCACGTACTAACACTTTGTGCCTCGGCCTCCACGTTTTTGTATTTAACCATTTATACCCAAATTTTTGACCTTTTTTGTCATAGCCAAACATACTAAGATCCTCAGATTCATCAAACACCTTAAATGTTTAAGGTAAATAATCAACCCTGCAAGAATTTTCGAAGTTATATTATTGCAGTGTGGTAATTGCATATCTTTGTGGTAAGTAACATTCTTGGTTTAGATGTCTTTTATTTAAAAAATATCTTTTTCTATAAAAACATACAAGCTGCTTCAAATTTCCAAGAAATTTTAGTACCTGAAACACACAAAAAGTTTTTATGAATTTTTTTATTTGGTGAAATAAAAAAAGTGAATCAAAAATGAAAGTGCTGGCCATGGTCATGTTACAAAGGATTGCATTTTTTTTGTTTGATTAATTCTGTGGTGTTTGGGTAAAAGGGGTAAATGCCATTTTTTTGGTGATTTCCATATATATTCATAGATTGCTTCAGCCAGGTGATTTCCATGTTTGGGTAAAGAGAAATAATTAGTTTTTTATGACGTTCATGAAAAAAAGAAGTGAAAAGAGATACAACTGAGAAATTTGAGCGTTCGATTTGGGTAAAAGGGTATAAGTCAGTGATCGGCATCTCGTGGCAGCGTAGGTAAAGAGGTTTCTCTGCCGCCACACGTATTTAAGCACACGTACGTTGCTAGGCCTTTCAGTGTAGTTTGAAAAATCATGAGTATAGGGTGTTGATGCTCATTTTCTTACTCATATTGACAAGAAACCCTCAGTTAATCTATAAAAATTTTGACAGGCTGATGAAAAAAAATGTTGCCTTGATCGGATTCGTTCACAGGTGTGAACCGGGAAACAGGGTGGCGTAGTTTCCGGCTATCGACGAATCCACATCCGAATTCGCGCTTCTCCGCATGGCAGGTGTTGCCAAAGGATAACTATGGTTACTACCACTGCATGCAAGATGATAGGAACTTATCTAATCTGCTTGGTGGAGAGATGGAATATCCATATGCTGATATTTACCAAAAACAAATAAAGTCACATTTAAAATGCAACTACATCTAGTATAAATTGTATATCAATAGTCTTAACGGCATTAAAATTTAATATGTTGTAAGTTAAATAGCAAGATGAAATTTTACATCACTGCCGTTTTGACTTTTTGCTGGATGTCAGAATTGGATGCACCACTTCACGGTATAAGTATATCGTATCGCCATAAGAGTATTTTTGGCTTCAGACTCCATCTTTTGTCAAATGTTTTTTTGCAGGCGTTCAATGTTTATTTTGTGCTCAATGTTTATTTTCCAGCTGAGTTTCGAATCCAGTATGACTGCATCAAGTGAACAGCATCAGTTCTGTTTTGCTGAGATTTATCTCTGCTGCACCCGGCCACCCAGTTACTAAGTTCGCCCAAAGGTCCCCTTCATGATTTCGCTAATTATAGATTAATTATAACCGTTTCCGTAGATCTCCACTTGAGATAGTCATGAGAGACTAATGTGTCTGAAGTCCTTAAACCTTAATTCTTCTCCGGCTCCTTGGAGTGCAATTAAGTATATAGGTTTTGAAGATTTTCAGTTGTGAAATGACGAAACTAGCTTTTGCATTTCTTGCAGCTTTATGAATATTATGCCATCCGTGCCTGGGAATTCGTAGGGTTACAAGCAACAAAGTCAAAATTGGAAGGGTTTTCTGCACCGAATCGTAACGAAGGACTAAAGTTGTATCTACTGCAGAAAATTGTGGGTTAAGTTCGCCATGCAGCAACTTCAAAGGCCAAATCGAATATTCATTGCAAGAAGCTAATGCTGTGCATATGGCAAAATCGGCTCGGTGGGATATACTATGAGCTACTCCAGCCTAACGAAACCATCACTGGGAAACGATACAAATGTCACTGGAAAATAAGCAATTGATACAATTGAACCGAGGATTGAAGCTCAAACGCCCCCAATGTATCGAAAGACATGACAAAGTGATTTTTCAGCACGAAAATTCTCAGCCACATGTTGCAAAATTCGTCAAGGAAACTTTACTCTTCTGTCGGGTCTTTCTAGTGCCCTAAGGAAAATCGTTGAATGCTGAGTATTAGGAGAGATCAATTAGTTTTTTAGTTTTCTGTACCATCATCCCGATATTACTCTGCTTTATACATCTTAAAAAGAAGGCGATGAGCTCCTTATAAATTATTATTTTATAATAATAAATTTAAGTATACTTAATTCTATGTAGATTTCTAGAACGAGCTTTCTGGTTACGGAATAAATATTTTAAATAACCTTACTTAAGAATGAAAAAGTTTATTTTAACACAGGATAATCTTTTAATGGATTAAACCTAATGTGGCGGTTCACTTATGAATCTGGCAGGTATAAAAAAATTGATAGATACATACGAGTACATATTTGACATAATCATGTGACATTTGTACTCTTCAGTTTCTTGAAGTATATAAAACTTGATTTTCTATTTTCTTTTTCTATCTGCAGACTCGACAAGAATCTTGACAAACTCTAACATTTTAAAACATACCAGTGTGTTATAACGTTTTCTTAAAACTACGTTAATCTACAGTTGTAAACCACTTGTTTAAATAGCAATTGCTAGAATATAAAGCAAATGAGTTTATCGTTAAACAAAAAGAAAAAAAAAACTTTTTTTAAATGTTTTAGGAAGTGAAAACAAATAAATGTCAAAAAAGCGAACGAGCCAAAAAATTAACAAAAGTCAAAACAAATACAAAATCGAGTATAAATAGTGCAGCCAAAAAAATATAATATCATAACAACTAAATTCGCAATTAGTAAAGAAGCCGAAAAATGAGCTACAGCATTTATAGTATTTCTGCCATTTTGGCAGTATTTTTGATACAATCCTTTGTTGTAGTTCCAGTAGTGGATGCCGCACCTGCAGATCCTGCCGTCGAAACTACACAAACTTCAGATGATTTAATAGCACAGCTAATCAACGAGCTTTCATTATTGGTAAACAGGTTAATACAAGCAGTTGCTGATACAACACCAACAATAGCACCAACAACGGCTGCAACAATAGCAACAACAACCGCCCCAAATTCTCGTGGTCAAAGTGGTCATGGTAATGATGGTATACGTGGTGATCATAATGGCCGTGGGGGTTATGTTCCTCCCTTCGTTGTTGATCAAAGTGAATATAATTCTAAAAAAAATCTCTGGTAATTCTCTGGAATTTTTATCAACCGTAGTGGCTCAGAGACGATCCAAGCATCTCAGAGAAAATATAACTTATTAAAAAAGCTATGTGATTTGGACCAGAATCTGGCAGCATGCAGTTTTTTTCATGTCTATTGGGTTGGTTTATAGAAACAAACCCATTTTATTTTGTAACATTAATTCATAAAAATAAGCTTTAGTATATAATTGCCCAGTCTCGTTTATTCTTCTGACTTTTTGACAAACTGTTATTTGGGAAATAATACACGATTTATGTGTATCTTAAGGAATTAAGGAAAGAAATTCAGTTACCCACATTATATATATTTTCTTTAAATTGCTCAAATTTGATTAACGCCTTTTTCCTTTTGCTGATTAAAATTTTCTATTTGAGCTGAAGATTTTTTTGAGTTTGTTTCGACAGAATATAGAATATAGTTAACGTATATTTTTTTTAAGTCTTCGTTAACGATTCATCGCTGTTTGGATCGTTGTATTCATTTGTTATGAAGTTAATTAATGTAAATAGATTTCGATAAAGACACAGTGAAGAGCAAATTACACAGAAGTCCTTGGGAGACCTTCTTGCTAGTAAAATTTGATCGGTGCTTCTAATGTATCTTCTGTTAAAAAATGAATTGGACTGTGCAACAACTTCATATTTATTATTTTATTATTCGATTTTATCAACTTCAAAATAATCACCATCAGAGGCGATATACATATGCCAACTTCTTTTCTATTCTTGAAAGCATTTTTGGTAGGCTGATTTCGGATTGGCCTTTAATTGCCTCTGTGAATACTCTTTCATGACTTCAATCGTCTCAAAATGTTTTCCACGAAGCGACAATTTGAGTTTGGGGAATAGAAAAAATTCACACGAGGCCATATCCATATGAAGCTTGTTAAACGATATTGACATTGTTTTTGGTCAAATAAAAGCATACAATACGTGCTATGTAAGCTGGTGCATTATCGTAGTGCAAAAAACTATGAATAATACTTCTATAATTCTGACATCTTTCGCCAAATATTCTCGCTCAAACACTTTAGAACACTTATATAATATTGAACGTTGACCGATTGACTTTAAGGAAGCAATTCCGAGTTAACGGCACCTTGAGAATTGAAGAAAACAGTGGTATTTTGGGTTTCGACTCATCTGAATAGCGCCACTGTGCACGTCCTGCATGCCCGTATCGTCCATTAAAAGCATCTCCTGAGCTACAGTTTTGCGAAACTCTTTTTTAAGGAAATTCAGCAATTTTGGCACAAGTAGCGCTGCAACCCGTCGCATGCCTAAACCATCATGTAACATGGTGTGCAGCTATCCAGTCGATATATCAAGCTCCCCAGCTATATCTCTCACGGTCACACGACGATTTTCGGGCACAACTTAGTTTATTTTTTACATCGACATTTTTATCGTTTATTGATATAGCCGGACGAGAAGAGGCAAGTTGGCAACTGATGGACAACCCTCTTGGGGTGACGACCCTTATAGGTGTTCTGCAACATTTGCAATGCATCCGGGCAAGAAATTCCGTTGGTAAAACACAATTTCAAACACACTCTTCGCTCAACTTTTTTACTCTGAAATTCACAAGTCAGACTCGACACCAAAATTGTTTACAAAGCAATAAATAAGAAACTACGTGACAGATCGCACTAAAAATTAAAGCCGAAGCTTATAACAGTATTGCCAGCGTTGAAAAAACCATAAGCTGTATGATAACTGTTGTTGTTTCATTCGCACAGTACGGTTAAATTTTGAACAGAAGGTATTTCATGTTATAATTAATTACTTCTTGTAATTTATTTTAATTTATTTGAGTCTTATGAATGATTCCTTACAGACTAAGATTAACAATAGTTAAAAAGTTATTATAAAAAGCAAAATAAACTTAAGTAAACTATTAATAAACTATTTAACAATGCTTTTAAAGAAATTTAAAGAAAAGAGCACTGAAAAATCGAAGAAAACTCGAAACGATAAATCAAGGGAGTATTCCTGGTTGGCAAAAATTTTTTTGACTTTTTTTCTTGCATATTTTTATATCTTGGATATTTGAGAATATCGTCCTAAAAGGGTTTTTCGAAATTCGATATAATTTAGGAGATATGGCCTTTTTTGTCCAGCAATGCTTTCGCCAAAATCCGATTTGCTTAATTTAACTACTTTTTGAATGAAACGGTTTGAAGCAACCACCGAATTTCGCGCAATGCGATCTTTAGTAGGTAATAACTTGTTTGTTTACGCATTTTAAAAACAAATGAATACACATTTTAGAGATAAGGTATTCCTATGTTGGCAGCGTTTAGTTCACTTTGAATTGAGTTATAAGCCGGACGCGCGCGCTTCAAGCATACGTATGCACCACTAAGTCATAGAGTCCAGGAAGTAATCAAACCTATTAACGAAGCACGCATCAAAAGAAAGTAGAACTTACCGAAGAGAAGAAGAGGAAGGTGTTCTGTGTGGGGCTGGCATTGCAGATTGATATATGTAAGTATTTAAAAAAAAAAAATTTTTATTGGCTTAAATTTCTAAACGTTTTTGAACTTCGAAGTCACATTTTTCCGGTTCTACTGAACTGATTTTGATGAAACCAAGTGCAATCGACGCAGAGTTGTCACTATTCTGGTCTCTACCTCAATCACAGTTTTAAATAATTTTTTACTATTTTTTTTTACACTAAACTACAAAAAAAAAAGACCCAAAATGGTTATGCGGGCCGCAAGCAGCATACCTTTTTTTTCGACGCCCAATTTTGAAGGCCGACAACTTTTTAAACACCCCTCGTACAAAGGAAAAATTTGTTTTTATTTGATTTAATATGTTCTTAATACAATAAAAAACAGAATTTTAATAACCCTTTGCGTTTTCAAATGAGAAGTTTTTCAAAGAGGGTCCAAAAACAGCTTTTCAACCAAGAATACTCCCTTAAATAAGGACAGAGACGATTATTGTTGGCAACGCTTTTCCGACTGAGAGTGCCTAAATTTACACATGCACATTTTTAAACATTTCTGGTTGAATAATACATAAAAAATGTTTGACTTACACAACTGGTGTGTAAAAATTTAAACTCACTTACCATATGTTTATTTTTTAACAAAAAATGTGTAATAGTATGTGTGTGTACATTTAGATTGCCTCATTTGGAAAAGCATTGCCGACGATTCGTAGTTAAGAAGTATTTATATATATTTTAAAATTCCTTCTTTTTTGCACAAATCTTCTAGAAAATGCTGTTTCTGTTGCTAAGAACGATTTTAAAGTTTCTATGTGAAACATTATATTCGAAGCAAGCTAAAAATCTAAAATTATTTTGATTAAATTGAAATTCACAACATAACTAGATCGACTTAAGCCGAGGTAAGCCCCGAGGTAATTATTATTTAATTGGATCAAAATGGTACACATGGCAAAATAATACCCATCTTCTTTGTTTTCTAGTCATTAAATCATGAAAAGGACTTCAAATTTTAAAAGCATTTGCTTTGATTGAAATTTTTACACATGTTAAGTTCACCATTACACATTTTTGTGTGATTTTGCACATCTCTTTTAAAAATAAACATTTTTTGTCATATTTTAAATTTTTACACATTTTGAGCTCATTACACATTTACACATTTTTTTGTAGTATTTCAAACATTTTTTGGTGTATATTTGAATTTAATACACTTTTTTGTTTAAAAATACACAATTACTGTTACTTTTCATAAAATGAGACCAAAAGGTCATAATTTTAGGCAACATTTTAGGCAATTTTACTGTCATTTTGATAGGAAATTTCAACAAATAACTTTGAGTGTACTGTGAGCTACTCCAGCCTAACAAAACCAGCACTGGGAAACGTTACCAACGTTACTGAGAAAATAGCAATTGATGCAATTGAACCGAGGATTGAAGCTCACCCCTGGTATATCGAAAGGCATGACAAGTGATTTTTTAGAAAGACAATTCTTAACCACATGTTGCAAAATTTGCCAAAAGAAACATTACTCTTCTGACGGCTCTTCCTTGTGCCCTAAGGGAAATTGTAGAATGCTGAATGTTAAGGAAGATCAATAAGTGTTCTGTATCATCACTGCGACAAACTCTCACATTTTAAAACCTACATGTGTGCTATTACGTCTTCTTAAAACTACGTCAATCTACAGTTCTAAACCAATTGTTTAAATAGCAATTGCTAGAATTTAAACAAATGAGAATTAAAACAATGAGATTAAACAAATATAGCTCGTAAAAGCAAACGAGCCTAAAAATTAACAAAAGCCAGAACAAATACTAAATCGAGTATAAATAGTGCAACCAAAAATAATATAATATCATAAGAACGTATTTCTCACTTAGTAAAGAAGCCGAAAGATGAAATACAGCATTTATAGTATTTCTGCCATTGTGGCAGTTTTTTTGATACAATCCTTCGTTGTAGTTCCAGTGGTAGATGCCGCACCTGCAGATCATACCGTCGCAACTACTCCAACTTCAAATGATTTAATAAAACAGCTAGCGAACGACCTTTTGTTAGTGTTAAACAGGTTATTACAAGCAGTTGGTGATTCAACGCCACCAACACCAACAACCGCCCAAAATTCTCGTGGTCATGGTAATGTTGGTGGTGATGTTTCTCCCTTCTACGATGATCTAGATGAGGATAAGTATAAACAAAATCACTGGTAATGAAGAATTTTTATCAACCGGAGTGACTCAGAGACGATCCTAGCATCTCGGAAAAAATATACATAACAACAATCAAGAAGTAATATTTAAAAAATCAGTGATTTGGACCAGAATCTGACAGCATACAATTTATTCCATGTCTATTGTGTTGGTTTATATTAACAAAACCATTTTATTTTGTAGCATAAATAACAAAAATAGACTTTAGTAAATAAATTTCCACTCTCGTTTATTCTTTTGACTTTTAACAAGCTCTTATTTCCGAAGTAATAATCTATTTATGTATTACAACCGTAAGTCGGTTTTCGCCTGGTGTTAGAAATTGCCCCAGCCTGTTTTCTGTTTGGCACTTGGTGACTGGTGTTTTGCACACTAGTTGGAAATTCCAAGTTTTGTCGGGTTGTCCTCTACTTGGTCATTCCAACAGAGCTGCGGTTGTCCCTTCTGCGTTGACCGCCGCTGGGTACCGAATCGAATATTTTCTGCGCTGGAGCGTCGTTTTCCATCCGCTCAACATGACCTAGCCAGCGAAGACGCTCGATTTTTATGCGCTTTTCTATGTCGATGTCGGCGTTTAGCTCATACAGCTCATCGTTCCATCGTATTCGGCACTCGCCATTGACGCAGATTGGTGAGTAGATCTCTCGAAAGCTCCCAAAGTCTTTTCATTAGAGCTGCTCAAGTTCCAGGTTTGTGCCGCATATAACAGGACGGGCTTGATTAGCGACTTACATTGCAGAATTATAAGGTAGTGCCGATTGTGGTAGCCAACCGATAATGAAAAGGTTGGTTAGTTGTCAAAACGACATATTTCGTGGGAATTGCAAATGAATTACTATGAAAATATAAGGGGACTACATTCTAAGACGCAGAACACATTTCTATTAACTCAGAATTGCTCTGAGGATATTATCGTGTTGCTGGCCAGTGTGCCTCGTCATGGCATCATTTTCTTTAAAGGTGTCCAGCTCCTTGAGTACGTTTATGATATTGATATTGTCGGCAGAACCAAGAGAGATGTTACCGCTGTCACCGGTATCAAAAAGGAATCAGCCAAAGTGGGTTTGACGATAAATGAATGTAAAACAAAGTATATGCTGTCTACAAGCAAGGGAGCGCGGCGTCCAGACTCCCGCGTTTCATCCGGCAGCTATAACTTTGAAGTAGTCAAGGAGTTTGTATACCTTGGCACCGCCATTAATAACAACAACGAAGTCAGCCTGGAGATAAAGCGAAAAGCAATAATTGCTAATAGGTGCTACTACTGGTACCTATAAAACTACTATAAAACTTTTTAAGTTTTTAGAAAATACAGATACACTTACAATATTTCTTCTGTCGATAGTGGTAACTCCACCAGGTTAGCAACTTAGTTGCGCCTGCCTGTCCAAAGCCTGGATAATGGAGGATGGTTGTATATATGTTAGGATGCGTCCTATCACGTTAAACTGATGGGGCCGATATGGAAAAAGCCCGCGAAGATATAGCAATTGACCTATAAAATTTGTTAGCACGGGGATAGCCATACCCGTCGAGACAGGAAGACCCTATCTATCCACGACAGGGAGATATATGAAGGCTGTATTAAAATGGTGTCACTGACCCGGATAATTCGGGTGTTATGTTGTATTAACATAGTGTTGTGTTGTTGTATTAGCATGGCGAATAGGCACTTCTCCATGGTATGAGGATCGAATTTGTGGTTTCGGCAAAATAAGGGTCCGTGCCTTGGTTGAAGTTGTTGGTCAAGCACGATTTGGTACTCTAATTGCGCACGGCCAGATATAAAAACGCATGCATGCATGAATTTTTTGCCTCGTTGCTGGGATGTTGTGGATCTTCTTTTGGCGGGACCGAGTTGCCCAGGTGACTATCATGGGTTGACCCTTCGGGGAGGCTTGTGCTGGCTGTGGTTGTGTGTATGATACACAGGTCTCGATTGACCAGCAGGGTCTTGCATTGGTACGACCGGGCTGACATATCTATCTTAATATGCAAGAGATTGTGTAGGTCTCGTCTTCACCAGTAGATGGCAATAAAGCTACTTGGAGCAGAGCGGCTCCATGGTTATACAATTATAAATTGTATGAAATGTTGGAGTCGTAATGTTTTCACTAGCAGGGCATTGGGTAGTGCTTTGTGTTTGTGGAACGGCTTCCTAGTTCGTGTTAGCTTTGCCGGATGACCGTGTGTTCTTACACTGTAAGTCACAAACGGGTCCGTTGATGGAGTGTACACTTATGTGCTGGTTGTCCGTTCCATGAACTATTACCCTTGGTCTGTAGACCCGAGCAATAAAGCCTTTCGGCAGGTGTACTCGTTAATGCAGAATTCAAAGTGTCGGTGGTGGTGTCCTTTTGTAAGGGCTGTAAGGAACTGCTTTGTCAATTCTCTTCTTGATATTCCCTACTCTTCTAATATTGAACTTATTTGCGTTATAGTTGTACTTTGTACCTCTAATGTATATGTTATTAATGCTTATGTTCCTCCTAAGAGTAGTGTAGAGGTCTATGCTAGTCTTGAGAAGTGCGTAGATTACATAATTAATTTACTTCACGTTAATGACGACATTTAATTACTGGGCGATTTAAATCTACCTGATTTAAAATGGTATTCTTCTGACGATGGTGCATTCTACTATGCATCTAATTCGAAGACCCGCCAAGAACATATATTTGTTGATAAAATATGTCTAGACTTACAACAAGTGAGTTGCATTTATAATAGTCTTGAAAGACTTCTTGACCTGGTCTTAAATACAGACAGTAACAATGCTGTTGTTAAGAGGGGTGCGCATGCTCTAACTACTGTTAATGAATATCATCCACCATTGAGTATTTGGTACAAATCCGACAGAGAAAATATAGTAAATTCTAATTCAGCAGATAAGCTTTATGAATTCAATTTTAATTAGCTGACTTTTTGAAGTTGAATCAGTTGCTTCTTGGTAAATTTAATGTAATTTTAGAATACATAAATGGAAATTACCTTGATGACTCCATACATTTTTTTTTATATTGAACTCTTTGCTTTGTTTTCTCAATCCGTACTTTATAGTCTCAAATTTGCTAGAAACTCTGCGTACCCCTGATACACAAAGGATTTAAAGACTCTTCGCAACAACAGGAATATGACATAGAAGAAATACGTCTGTACAAACGTTTGTTTCTGCAATTTGAAAATCACTCAACTACATTATATCACGAATATTTATATAATTTTAAGCTGAGAATATTGACTGATCCAAAGAAATTTTGGGGATTCATAAACATAAAGAAGAAATCCGATGGATTCGCTCCTTCATTTAGAACTCTTGAGGGATTTACTGATAATCCCGTCAAATTTGTGGCCTATTTGCCAATTTTTTTAAAGAAGAATTCTGTTCAGATTCTTTTAATCCAGATGGAGAGTATTTTGAATATAAGAATTCATCAAAAAGAAAAAGAAGAGACTAAAGAAAAAGAAGAGAGTAAACAAAATAATCTTGAAGACACAGACGAAATTACAGTATCCGGTGACGGCACGTGGAAAAAAAGAAGATTTAATTCACTCTTTTTTGTATCGTCCTTGATCGGGTATTGGACTGGCAAAGTTGTTGATATTTTTGTCAGCAGTTTGTACTGTAACTTATGTGAAACCTGGAGCAAAACACTAGGACCTTCAGAACATGAAGAGTGATACGAGCAGCACGTGAACAAACGACAATGTGAATCAAATCACAGTGGGCCACCCGGTAATATGGAAGTGAGCGCTATCGTGAAAATGTTTCAACGTTCAATAGAGTTTTTAAAAGTAAAATACCGTAATTGTATTGGTGATGGCGATTCCAAAACCTACAACGGAGTAGTCAATACGAAACCTTACGGTGATAACTTCATAATAAACAAGAAAGAGTGTATTGGACACGTCCAAAAAAGCATGGGCAAACGTCTGCGTGACTTAGTGAAATCGCACGTGGTCGATGCAAAAACGAAATCTGGTAAAAAAGGGAAGAGGAATACTCTTTCCGGTAAAGGCATTCTAACTGGCAACATGATCGACAAATTAACAGTGTATTATGGGCTAGCAATTCGAAGTAATCACGATTCTGTGGACAAAATAGAGGAACGCTATATAGCCGACTTTTTATCATTATTCTTCAAAGACTGATCAAAATCCCCAGCATGGGGAAATGCGATGAATCGTGGTGCGAGTGGAAGAAGGCTGAAGCTGCAAAAACATAACGAACATTCAAGCACAGTACTCTCCACTTCCAGCTGATGTTTTAGACGCAATAAAGACAATATATGAAGATTTAAGAAAAGACACGCTGTTGGAACGTTGTCTGTGTGGTTTTATGCAGAACATCAACGAAAGCCACATCCAACTAATATGGAAAATTAGCTCCAAATCAGTGAGTGGTACTCACTGAGTGGCAACTGTCGTTGAAATTGCGGCATATGTAGCAGCATCACTTTTAAACGAAAGCTCTACTGCTTTTCTGACCTTCATGCAAGATTTGGGCATCACTTCAGGACCACTGCTGGACCAGACTCTTTGCGGATCATCAGAGCGGACGAGCAAGCTGCTCGCGAGAACAAAGAAGGCAGAGTTTTATGAACACAGGATCAAAAAGGTGCCTTAGATAACTTGGATGTACTGTATGGACCCGGCAACGATGCTGGCATGTATGCACTTTATAAGAAAATCCAGTTTTTTTCAAGATATTTTAATTTTTTCAGTCTACAAAACTTTAAATCGATTTTCCCAAACATGTAATTTTTAAAGTCGGTGACCAGCCTACAGAAAAAACTACTAAGCCGATCGTTTTGAAGTTTTGTACACATATTCTACAAGTAAATAGCTCTCTAGTTTAGTCGAGTTTTTAAAATTTTTTAATTACTAACCATTCACAATAACAAATAGGTCGATTTTTTCGTCAAAAATCGTCATTTTGGCTTCAAAATGATGCCAAAAATTGAAAATTTTAAAATATAAAAAAAAAACTCGACGAGACTGAAGTAAGACTGAGAAAGTAAGAAACTGAAGAAAGCATATTAATATTTTATTTCAGATGATCCAGTGATGCTGTAGGCTGGTCACCGCAGAAAAACTTTTTTTCGAGGCGCCTGCGGAGATCTACGATAAATCCGTTATTTCTCTCTATTTTTGAACAAACATTTTTTTAAATATTCTTCAAATGTTGTTTTTTTATATTATAATATGTAAAATAAACCTACAATAATAATTTTTCTAAAGAAATTCATAAAAAATGGTATTTTTTAGACGAAACAAACCTTGACCCATGGTAAAATAAGAGAAGGTATATGCATTTCGGAGATGCAGACTGCCACAACTGTCAAAACAAATTTGTCAGCTCATAAAAATCTGAAAGCGATGAGAAAGCTTTGATTCGAAAAACATAAACAAGAAAGTGAACATCTACCTTCTTTTATTCTACCATGCCTTGACCTCACCTTAATAATAACGGGTTTTCTTTATTTTACAATGCATGCTCTTCAGTGTTGCCACTTTTTAAAACCCAAATTCCTCAAAAATTCCTGAAATTTAAATAAAATTACTCAAACAAATTTTTGTAACCATATTTTGATTAAATAAAAACTTAAGAAACTTACTTTTTAAAATTTAGTCATAGGCATAAAGGCCTGCAGTACTGCATATTTCTTCCAATCCTTTCTTATTTAACACGTGACGGCTAAAAGGACACTTTTTGGTTTAAACTTTCAGTAGAAAATTTGAATATAAGTTATTGCCATTGTAAAAAAATCTCGAAAATATGATTTCCAATTGTTAATTGAAAATTAAAAAGCAGTTTTTTGAGTGATTTATTTTTCTTCAACAAAATTTTACAGTGGAAAAGAAGTTTATTTACAGTCGAAAACATAAT
Organism: Coremacera marginata; assembly: GCA_914767935.1. Classification (NCBI taxonomy): domain Eukaryota; kingdom Metazoa; phylum Arthropoda; class Insecta; order Diptera; family Sciomyzidae; genus Coremacera; species Coremacera marginata. Next base: position 233,199,215 of record OU612043.1, on the reverse strand, counting down.
AAAAGATGCAGGGCATTTAATTTTGCCAAATATGGTTGCTATGTTTAATACGTTTTTTTTCTTAAAATAACGGCTCAAAAAGTAAGACTTAACATTTTTTATTTTTTCCATTGTGACCCTTAAAAATATTTAAAAAAAGGAGACATTTCTATCATGATATAAATTTTTTTATGGAGTCGGCTGAGCAGAATGGATGTTTTGATTAATTTATTGTTACATAATTCATTTGGGGTCGCATTGGAAAAAATAAGAAATTGTAGTCTTATAAGTCTATAAATTTAAATTGAATAAAAATTGTTTTTTTTTTCACCATACCCATAGATAGATTTTCGATAATATACACCTATCCTTAATATATCTCTGAACCGTTTGAAAAATTTTTAAAAGAAGCGTCCGAATGAAACGTCCAACACGCTGGGATTTGCCCATATGTAACAACGACCATTAGCGTTATCGATGATCGACTCCAACATCTGCAAGCAGTAGTCGAATCTATTCAACCATTCGTTATTGGCAAAACAATAAAAGACAAAACCCCCCAATGAGGTGATAGCATGCATTTTGCAAAATAAGGCCATTAATTACACAAAATTTGTTAAAGAAATAAAATCCATACAAAAAAATTTAACTTCTTTATTGTAAAGAAAACTGTTTTTAAATCGAAACCACACCATTGTTTTATTAACCACAATTGTATTTTCAGCAACCATGAGCAAGTTTATATAAAAATCAAGAATTTTAACATCAACATTGACTTTTTTCAAATTAAAATCAACAATTTTCATTTAACCTGAAGATTTTGTTATTTGAAAGATACGACATTTTTAAGATAACAAGACACATTTTAAAGATGCAAGATTGTCTTTTCATATTAACATCATTCTTGTTGATTTCGCAGTTAAACAATTTTCATTTAACCTGGTGATTTTGTTATTTGAAAGTTACGACATTTAAAAGATGACAAGACACATTTTACAGATAACAAGATTGCCCTTTCATATTATTAACATTCTAGTTGATTTCTCAACTATAAAAATTTTGTATTTAACATCGCCAATATTGTAACATTAAAAAGTTATCTCAATGGACGCAAAAATTTTTTTTGAATAGGGACACACTTTTTTTTAATGTTACAACATTTGGAGCAAGTCAAGTTTAATGAATCCGCTTAAATTTTAGAAAGTTGTTCCGTACAAATCGTGTCAGAATTATAATTGTATCTTGGGTACAACAAGGTAGGATTTTTTTTTCGTAGATTATAATGGTATTGAAAAAAAAGACGACTTTCCCACATATTTCATATATGACAAAAAATCTTGTGATCTTTTAACACTTCAGTTAAATTTTTTTTATGTATATAAAAATGGGTAAAATTCGCCTTGCTTTTCTATGTTCTTTTTCTACCTGCAGACTCGACAGAATCTTGGCACGCTCTTACATTTTAAAAAATACTCTGTGTGTTATAACGTCTTCTTAAAATTACGTCAATCTACAGTTCTAATCCACTTGTTTAAATAGCAATTGCTGGAATATAAAGTAAATGAGTATTTCGTTAAATAAAAAGAAAAAGCAATTTTTGAAACGTTTTAGGTAGTGAAAACAAATAAAATTCGAAAAAGCAAACGAGCCAAAAAATTAACAAAGGCCAGAACAAATACCAAATCGAGTATAAATAGTGCAGGCAAAAAAATATAATGCCATAACAACTAAACTCTCACTTAGTAAAGAAGCCGAAAGATGAAATACAGCATTTATAGTATTTCTGCCATTTTGGCTGTTTTTTTGATACAATCTTTCGTTGTTGTTCCAATAGTGAATGCCGCACCTGAAGAACCTGCCGTCGCACCTACTCCAACTATAAATGCTTTAATAGAAAAGCTAGCGAGGGAAATGATAATAATTGTAAACAGGTTAATTCAAGCAGTTGATGATTCAAAGCAACCAATACCACCAACAACTGTAACTACAACAGCCCCAAATGCCACACCTGAAGAACGTGCCGTCGCACCTACTCCAACTATAAATGCTTTAGTAGCAAAGCTAGCGAGGGAAATGATAATTATTGTAAACAGGTTAATTCAAGCAGTTGATGATTCAAAGCAACCAATACCACCAACAACAACTGTAACAACAACAGCCTTAAATGCTACATCTGCAGATCCTGCCGTCACAACTCCTCCAACTTTAAATGCTTTAATCGCACAGCTAGCGAGGGAAATGATAAATATTGTAAACAGGTTAATTCAAACAGTTAATGATTCAAAGCAACCAATACCACCAACAACTGTAACAACAACAGCCACAAATGTCACACCTGCAGATCCTGTCGTCGCAACTCCTCCGACTTTAAAAGCTTTAATCGCACAGCTAGCGAGGGAAATGATAATTATTGTAAATAGGTTAATTCAAGCAGTTGATGAATCAAAGCAACCAATACCACCAACAACTGTATCAACAACAGCCCCAAATGCCACACCTGAAGAACCTGCCGTCGCACCTACTCCAACTATAAATGCTTTAATAGCAAAGCTAGCGAGGGAAATGATAATTATTGTAAACAGGTTAATTCAAGCAGTTGATGATTCAAAGCAACCAACACCACCAACAACTGTAACAACAACAGCCCCAAATGCCACATCTGCAGATCCTGCCGTCACAACTCCTCCGACTTTAAAAGCTTTAATCGCACAGCTAGCGAGGGAAATGATAATTATTGTAAACAGGTTAATTCAAGCAGTTGATGAATCAAAGCAACCAATACCACCAACAACTGTATCAACAACAGCCCCAAATGCCACACCTGAAGAACCTGCCGTCGCACCTACTCCAACTATAAATGCCTTAATAGCAAAGCTAGCGAGGGAAATGATAATTATTGTAAACAGGTTAATTCAAGCAGTTGATGATTCAAAGCAACCAACACCACCAACAACTGTAACAACAACAGCCCCAAATGCCACATCTGCAGATCCTGCCGTCACAACTCCTCCAACTTTAAATGCTTTAGTCGCACAGCTAGCGAGGGAAATGATATTTATTGTAAACAGATTAATTCAAACAGTTGCTGATTCAAAGCAACCGGTACCAACAAAAGCACCAACAACGGTCACAACAACAATATCAATAAAAGCTCCAAAATCTCGTGGTCAGGGTCGCCGTGGTGGTCGTCATGATAATGGTGGTCGTGGTAGTGAGGGTAAACGTGGTGGTCGTAACGGTGCTAAAAAACGTAATGCTAAAAATGCTAAAAATGCTAAAAGTGCTAAAAATGCTAAAAATGCTAAAAGAAATCTCTAGTAATCAAGAATTTTTATCAACTGGAGCGACTCAGAGACGATTCAAGTCTCTCGGAGAAAATATACAAAACGATATTTCAAAAGCAATATTGTAAAATGCAATAATTCGAATCAGAATCTGAAAGCAGGGTATTTATTCCATGTCCATTGTGTTGGTTTATATTTACAAAACCATTTTATTTTTAACATAATTAACAAAAATAAACTTAAGTAAATAACAAGCCAATCCTGTTTATTCTTCTGACTTTTAACAAACTGTTTTTTTCCGAATAATACTCGATTAATGTGTATCTTAAGGAACTAACGAAAGAAATAAAGTTACCTATATATCCAGCTGTTCATTTTGCTCAAATTCGATTGATGGCTTTTTCCATTTTCTGATTACAACTATCTATTTGGTCTGAAAATTTTCTTTCGGATTTGTTTCGTCAGAATATAAAATATAGTTAAAGTCTATTTTCATTTAGTTTCCGTTAACGACTCATCGGTGTTTGGACATTATGAAGTTAATTAAAGACACAAAGGAGAGAAAATTATACAGAAGTCCTTGGGAGAACTTCCCGCTGGTAAAGCTTTGTCAGTGCTTTTAGTGTGTTGCATGTAGGAGAATGTAAGAAGTTAGTAAAAGTCGGTAAAGCTTTGCGTTGAATTCGCGAATCTTAACAGGTTTCTGGAGAAATTTTGGCCACATGTGGTTGTGACGAAAACGTCGCACAGTGGGCCCAAATGAACTTTTGCGTTTCAAACTTTTTTTGTCTGTTGAAAACTTTAAGCCGAATTTGGAATATACCATCTATGATATTCAATAAATCGTTTGAACTACTTCCTTCAAAATCCATGTTGTTTTTTAGTACTAACATTTTATTTAAACTTAAGAAATATTCGATTTTGGCTTGACTTGCGTGTTTCAAAATTCTGTAACTTTCTTGTCTCTTGCAATAATTGAGCCAAATTTGGAATATATTTTGGATTTGAAAAATCTGTAGCTTGTTTGACTCTTGGAATATTTATGCCAAATTTGGAATATATTTTCTTTGATATTAAATAAATCACTTAAACTACTTTTTTCAATATCCATTTTAGTATTTGGTACTAATTGTTTTTTTTTTAGTTGAAAAAATACGATTTTGGCTTGGCATTTCAAAATTCTGTTACTTTTTGTCTCTTGCAATAAATAAACCAAATTTAAATTATATTACTTGAATATAATTCCTCCTTTTTTTAAATCCATATTAATACAAATTAAAAAAGTTCATTATTTTTCATAGTGAATTTTGTTTTTATTTTTTAAAAAAATATATAAAATAAATTAAAACTACTAAACTACTACTAAATTAATTAAACTACTAAATTAATGTATTACATTCGAAATTATAGTGAAAGCAATTAGTTAGTCCGTAGTAGCAGTAAAGCTTCTTCACAGAGCTCTTTTGATTCTACTTTATGTTGTTTAATCAAATTTATTTATTTGGAAAATTTTAATTTAATTAATTTTTTTAAACGAAGTTCTCAACCCAGCCTGCGGTGTAGTGACTTGGTAGAAATCGACACGTAACTATGTGAGGTTTGCTGTGTGTGTGTGCGTGAGATTATCGAGTAGACTACAAACGAGCAGGCGAGAGTGCAGCAGAGTGCGCAGTTCTCTCTCAATCTCTGTGAGTTTGTTTTATAACGTGTTATAACCAGGGATGATATTGGCTTAGTTGTAAAAGGGCCAAAATTTATACAAAAATAGGGCATTTTTGACAAGATTGGGGCCTTTGGTGGTAATTCAATATTAAAAACTTTATATTTGAATATTTAGCCTTTCGAAATATTCCAATAGATTTCGATTTAAGTGTTTCGAGAAATTAAAACAAATTGAAGTTCAGTTTTCATGTTTTCGTGTTTTTTTTTTTTTTTTTGCTTTCACTGTTTTAACCTAAGCGGGGTAGTTTTTGGTTTGTCACAAAAATAGCACACTTTAGTTTAAACGATCAGCTCTCAGAATCAAAAATTGTGGATCAAAGAGATGTAGTATAATTGTTCTTTTTAATTGATTTTATTTCATACATAAAGGTCCCATTGCACCTTAGCAAGAAGGTGCATTGTGCAATGTGCATTGATTGCAAAAGTCAAGAATATGCCAAAAAATTATCCATATCAGTTGATTTCTTCAAACTTATTTTGACAAAGCCATTGATTTAATAAGTTAATAATACAAATATAAATAGAAAAGCATGTCCACAGAAAACCGCAAATTGGATCGATATATTCATCGTTAAAGAGTCTTAGGAGTATTTTTTGAGTCCTTTGTTATATACATAATAATGTCAGAAATATATGAGGAAAGATATGCGTTAAGACTTGTAAGAAGTCAAATGAATGAAGCGGGACGAAATGGGCATGATACCAAAACAAAATCAGTTCTACCAAAAAAATATATTCAGAAATGACTAAATTGAAAAAAGAATAATTTCATAAATGTTATAAAATTTTGGAATATAGAGCCTTGAACAACAAAATTAGTCGAATAAGGTGACAAAAAATATTCCATCGCAGTCTTAATTTTTTGAAATTAAAGAATTTTCATCTCAGGTGCAATTTTGAAACTGCTATGCTAAATTTTTTCCAAACCTTATATTTCTTAAAACTTATGATTTGAAAACACTTTTCTATTTCCGATTTTTTTAGATCTAAACTTTTTTTGGTGGACAAAATCACTTTTTTATGCAAATAATTGTTTATTACTTCTTAAGCATTTATTTAAGATACATTCTGATGCCATAATCTGAAAGAGCGTAAAATACGTCGGAAATTATTTTTGGTGCAGATAAAATAAAAAAAAATGGACAAAAATTCTTTGAAAATTGACGCTATAGAATTACTTTGGGATACTATTAAAACTAAAATCGGTTCAAAAATTTAGACATTCTTTTGGAGAGTGTGCAGGAATTTTCATACTTCCTCCATTATAGTAGATACCAATTGATTGTAAGAAGTTTTCGTGTAGAGACATTCAATAATACAAAAATTGGTTATTCTTCATAATGCTAACATGGTGGCTTTATACAAAATATAAGAAAGTCAGTGTTTTTAAAAATTTTCTTCAGTTTTAATAGATTTTTACAATTGTACTATTTCTGTAGCCTACCAAAATCGTACCTGCGTAGGCGTATATAGCTTAAAAAAGCAAAATTGGGGAGAATTGTTAAGGTTTTTTGTTTTTTTTTTTTTTGAAGCTATAATTTCAAAACATTCAACAGAACTTATTTTACTGAGAACGATTTTATTACAAATTTAAAATTTGTACCTCGATGACATACTTCTTAATATTTTTCAGTAGAATTTCAGAAAAAGGGTCTAAAATAAATCGAAAGGGCTTTGGGGCTTACGAAATCAAAAAGGGCTCAAAAAAGCCCTAAAAGCCCCCAAATATCATCCCTGGTTATAACTAAAAATCTGCACTAATTTGCATTGCTTGCAGTTTCAACACGCTATGTTTTGCCCCGAAGACATTCCGTTATTAGATGATTTATTGCATACTCTTTCTATCATATGACTCATGGCAGCGCACTTGTTCCGTTAGTCTGTAAAATGCCTTCACAGCAGCAGCATCTACGCGAGCGTATTGTACGTTTTTATCAGGAGCATTTAGAGGAGGGAAAAAAGTTCACATGCGAACATTTTATGCAGGAGGGCGTGTCAAAATGGACAGTATATTCTATCCTGAGTACATTAAAAATAGATAGACAACCTGGTTCGGGAAGAAAACCGACTATTTTTACTAAAAAAAACATTAAAAAGCTTAAAACTGCCTTTCACAACAAAGATGGCATTAGTCAAACCGAAGCCGCTAGAAAATTCAAATGCTCGCAGCCATATATTTGTAAAAAATTAAAATCACTCAATATTAGAGTCAGAAAGAAGCAGCGGTCTCCAGAGTACACTGAAGAGCAAATTAAATTAGTAAAATCTCAATGTCGGTGGATGGTCAAAAATTATAATGGAAAATCGTTCATTTTGGATGACGAAAGTTATTTCCCACTTAGTGCTCCACAAATGCCTGGAAACAATATATTTTACACCAATGACATATCTTCATGCTCTCCTGATGTAAAATATAAATACAAAAAGAAGTTTGAGCAAAAAAATATGCTTTATATCGCTGTCTCTGACAAAGGAGTTTCGGAGCCTTACTTTAAGCCAAGTGGATTGGCAATAAATCAAGTGATCTATCAAAATGATTGTTCAGGCAAAATTTTGATTCCATTTCTTCATAAATATTATCATAACGATAATTATGTATTTTGGCCAGACAAGGCCTCCTCGCATTATGCAAAGAAGACGTTAGAGCTCATGGTAAGCAAAAATATCCATTTTGTGCCTAAAGACAGGAACCCCACTAACTTGCCACAATGCCGACCAATTGAAGATTTCTTCGGAGAACTGAAAAGTTTGGTCTACAAGAATGGCTGGAAGGCCAAAAATGTGAAGCAGTTGACTCGTCGTATCCGGAAGTGCCTGAAGGAAATCGACACATATGGCGTTCAACGGGCTTGTTCACAAATACGAACCAAATTACGACGGGTGGCCGACAAAGGCCCGTTTATTGAAGTTCATTAATTAAAAAATATTATTAATACTATAATTTAACTAGAAAGTATTATTTTAGTATATGATAATGTTAAATTTTGAATTTCTGATGTGAATAAACTCAGTGCAGATTTTTAGTTATAACCCGTTACTAGATAACCTAAATAATAATAATTGAATTCTACTGACACGTAGAAATTTCGGTGAAAATTCATTTGTTACTTTTATTTGTGTTTTTGTTTAAAACCAAATGTATGTTATATTAATGCTATATATATATATAGTGCAAGCTCGGTATTCACTACTACCTATTATCGCGAAGACCAGCGAGGATTGCAGGTTCTATAATCGTTACAGTTTACGAAAAACGGGGCTCAATTTTTGCGACTTTTATCTGTTTTTTTTAAATTTGATTTCAATGTCTATACTGTCTAGCCAGAATCATGTCGTTGTTGTGTCGGCAAGAGAAAATGGCTATGAGTTGGCCCAGAATTACGGTTTTAGCATTTTCGTCAAATTGACTTTCATCAGTGTTCTCGTCATGCTCTGGTTGAAGTAGATACATATACTCGTTTAACATCGGTTCTACTCCTCTATGTAGTAAATTTTAAACAAAATGTGGTGAATTTCTACCGGCATCTATTGCTTTTAGAATGAGAGGAAAAGCAAACACTGTTTTTCTGTCATAAAGCTTTAAATTTATGTTATTTTAATTAAAATGTGGCAACATTTTTAGAGAGAAGCGAGAGAGAGCTTTCAAAATGCCGTTGTCATTTTTTGTCACAATTATCTCCCGTAAGGCTTTTATTATTGCTGCCAGCGCACTGCCTGCCGACAATACAACGACTTGATTCTGGTCAGACATTAACAAAAAAAGGGAAATCCCTGTCTTTTGGTATGTTACCCTTTTTGAATGGTTTTGATTTTCAATTTTGTCAGTTTATTCGTGTCATTTTTTGTGTTAATACAACTCTTAATATGGGAAAAGTTCAAGACATTTTAATGCCCACGATAGAGATTTTAAAAATAAATTTAAAAGTGGAGATTCCATAAATGCAATTTGCGTAAATTACAAGTTGCATAAGTCTTCGGTTTACCGCATTATAAAGCAAGAAAATTCATTAAAAAAGTTCGTACGTACAACATAATGTGGCCCTGGCAACCGTTGCACCTTCAAGAAAGCTGAGTACCCAACAATGGAAAAAATGCTTTATAAGTGGTTTGTAAAACAAAGAAGAAAAAAATTTTCAGATATCAGCAGAGATTTTACGATCAAAAGCCAGTCATTTGTATTCCAAAATTTATCAAACCAATTCAGGTTTCAGTGCCAGTGAAGGATGGTTGAAGAAATTTAAGCATCGAAATAAAATTAGATTTTTAAAAATTATGCGCTTGAAATTGTCTTCGAAACCTTATCTTATTGATCCATTTGTGAAAGCGTTTAAGGATTACGTTGATGAGCATGGGATGACTCTCACCAAATCTACAATCCAAATTATACGAATCCGGTTTATATTATAGAATGCTTTCAAATCAGACTCTTGTCACATGTAATGAGAAAACGGCTACCGGAAGAAAAATATGTAAAGAGCGAATAATTTTTGGCCCTGTTCAAATGCGAATGGCACAGACACACTGAAATTGTTGGTTGTATACACAAATCCAGTAATAACGCCATGACATCATGTATTTTCAAGGACTGGTTCCATCACGAATTTGTTCCGCACGTAAGTTAATTTTCACCAATTAATAAAAGTTAGGTCCAAGAAGTTTTGGCTTCAAAAGGTCTGCCACAAAAAGCAATTTTGCTTTTAGATAACGCTACGTGTCACCCAGTTGAGGAACTAAAAAGTGATGACGGTTTAATTATAGCAATGAATTTACCACCCAATTGCACTGCGCTTATTCAACCGTTAGATCAAAATAAAATTGGTCAAATTAAATTATAAAAAACAACTGCTCACCCACTTGCTTAGCGAGAAGGGAACAAATTTGGAGCTCAAACTAAAAAACTTTAATCTCAAAAATGCAGTCCAGATTCTAGCTACGTCCTGGGATAAAAGATCAGTATCCAATATCCAAAAATTCTGGAACGCATTGCTCGAATCCGGTAGTGAATAGAGTGAAGAGGATAACATGCCCTTAAATATTTTACAAAATATAATTCAGGAAGAAAACGATTATTGACGAATACTGCCATCTTCACGTTAATATTGCATACAATATAAAATGAGCCGATTTGAAAGAATTGAAAGAATTGAAAATAATAATGACAGAGATACTTAACTAATTTGGAAGTAATGGGCACCAAATCACTTTTGTTACATGGAGGTAAACATAGGCTTTAAGTTATGTGCCACGGCTATTTGTCAAGTTCAATATAATGCGAAAACATAACATTTTGAGAATAACTTAACCCGGTAGATTTGGGTGTGAAACTATGACAAACATTTTTTCTTCTTCAAATGCGGTCGTTTTTCTGCGATTTTAATTTTCAAACAATCCAATAAAGATGAATATGCGCCAGTTATGGTTTTACATTTTACAAGATCGTCGATGAATATTATTTTCTGTGTAGGGCCGGCGAAACATGTTTTTCCGGTGTGGGCCATAATCTACCGAGAAGTTAAGGAAAATTTTCGAATAAAAATTTTTTTATAGTAGTTTTTCCACTCAGCTCGACGGATTTTTGTCCAGTTGGAAAAGTTCTAAAAAACAACAACAATGAGGAGCCACATTTTACAATCTATATCTATATCCATATCTATATATATTTATATAAAATTGTAAAAACAAAATCTGTACATTAAATATTTTTTTGAAATTCTTTTTGCGATGAACGTTTTGAATGACGCTGAGTCCGAAAATCGCATTTTTAAAATTTTTGTCTGTCTGTCTGTCTGTTAAAGCATCACGCGAAAACCACTGAATGGATTCAAATGAAACTTGGCATCTAGGTTCCTTATATCCCCGGTCAACATATAGGCTACTTTTTATCCAGAAAAAAAGGTTGGACCCGGTAGGGGGCGTGGCGATCGGGTTCCAGGCATTTTCTTTTTTAGCTTATCTCCGAAACCGTTCATCCGATTTGCATGAAAATTGGTATGTAGAGGTTCTCGGACACGCTGAGTTTTTTTTGACTTATCTACTCTGTTCTATCTCGAACGCCAGAGGGCACTGTAGTACAAAGATTTTAAAAAATTGAAAAAGTCCAAAACCGTTCATCCAATTTGCATGAACTTTTGTGTGTAGAGGTTCTCGGACAAGCTCAGTTTTTTGACTTATCTACTCTTTTCTTTCTCGAACACCAGAGGGTGCTGTAGTACAAATATTTTGAAAAACCTCGAAAAACTCCTAAGCCGTGCATCCGATCTTAAACACCAGATGGTGCTGTAGTACAAATCACTTAAGAAATCGTGAAACACTCAAAATCCGCTCATCCGATTTAGATAAAAATTTGTATATCGGATATAAAGGATTTGATTATCGAATATGGAAAGGGCTTTGGCGCTATTTTTTTATACTATCTCGAAAACCAGAGGGCGCTGTACAACAATACCGCAAAAAACTCAAAACAACTCATCCGATAAGTATGATTTTTATAAGTGGTTTTCGGGTGCGGTGAGTCTTTTGGAGCTATGTATTTTGCTATATCTTGAACCCCAAAGGGCGCTGTACTACAAAACACAGTAAGGCTTAGCAAAGCGCGAAGGGTGATAAATATCTTCTTTTCTTCTTATATATATATATTCCACTGTATTTATATTCCACTTTCTTTTTTCACAAATAGTTGAGTACGCATCTACACATGCGCAAGTCAGTTGCGTCGTAAGTTGGCGTTGTTTTGACTTTTTAATTTCTATTTTCAATGCTTATTAAATTTTTGTCCAGTTTCCTCGCGAATTGCCAATTCAAATTCGTTTTTCGTTATTTGCTCTGATTTTTTCAAAAATATCGAATACAAAATAAAACTTGAAAATATATTTTTGCAAGCGATCGGCGGCACGCACTCACAAATCACGATTTCCCTAACTTTTCCTCATAATTTTCAGATGTTAAAGCTACATTTCGCTCATATCGCCAAAGTTACCGGTTTGAAAGATGCACTTAGAATTCCTTCAAAAGTTTGTGAAAAGTTTTGTCAAATCGACGAATGAAATCGAAAATTATTAATATCAACTCCCGAGTTAAGCCGGGTATTCAGCTAGTAAACAATAAAAATATATTGCAATGTAAATTCATGACGCAGATTTCATGTACATATAAAGTCCTTCCGTTTGAAATCCTGAAGAATCCACACTATATCGAGGAATAAGATAACTAATCTAAGCTCGTCAAAAACTCTCTGATTTTTTTTTTTAAGTCAACCGCTTCACCGACAAAAAATCTTTCCAAAGTTTGAAAAAATTTGGCTGAATCTGAATTTATGGCTTACTCAAATAGGTAGTGCTACCCGCTCTACTCACACCTTTCGCCGGCCCTGTTCATGTGCATCCCAAATATGGAGGCCATAATCTTTTCAGGCTATTGTTACGTTTTCGAACGCTTCGGAGCACTTTCACTTCTGGTGAAAGCCATTGTTTTGACTCCGTTGGAGAAATCCGATGGATTTCTAATGGATTTCGGTGTGTAGAAATGGTGTATAGAAATGCGGAATTCTGCTGGGAAGTCGTACCATGAACTCGATTTTGATCCACTATGATCAAACGTTTTGTGTTCTCAGCTAGCTTCTTTAATTGCACTATGGGGTCGTTTAACATAATATCATGGATTATTTTTTCGATTTTTGCTGGTGTATTGAGGTTTTTTGGGCGTTCACATCGTTCGACATCATCGGTGCTTGTACGGAAAGGAGAAATAGTCAGAAAGTACAAAAGTTCAGAGTCAGGATAATGAAAGTGTCTGGAAACTTTGAAGGCGACTTATCTTTTTTTGGCTTTAATAATAGTGATTAATATTAATGTTTAATACGAAACTCATCCTTGTTTAATTTTTAAAAAGCACGGTCGTGCTAGATGTCACTTTGTTATATAAACTACCATTTGATTGGGAGAATCAAGCTAATTCTGTAACAGAAACCATATTTTTATTTTTATATTACACAAATATCTGCTCTAGATATCAATTTTTATTTTTCAATACCGTATGTTAAAAAAAAAAACAAATTGTATTTATGACAACAGAAATACAAAAGATCTAACAAAAAATTTTGGAGCCACAACTAATCCGTTTTCTGGGTGTACTAACGCCATCTCTTAGGGTTATTCCAATGTTTTTGATCCACCCAGTACAAAACAACTGTAACGGAAAAACTCTGTATATTATGAATATTTTTGAAACTTCTTATTACGTTGAGCAGTTTCATCCAAATTTTATTGAGACGACTCTCGAGGTTTGCTTATGATATTCTGCTAAAGATCAGCTACAAACATAATTTTATTATATTCTACAAATCATGGTATTTTGCAGAATTATACATAATATTATAAAGCATATTCACGTATAATAGAAAACATTTGGATTGCGCTTCGGTTTCCTGACAATTATGTGTGGCCGTGGCGTAATGGGTGAGTGTGTGACTCTTACGCCAGAGAACCCAGGTTCGAATCCTTCATCTGACACAGACAATTTTTTCAATTGAATTAATTTTTCTGTTCGGTCGTCACCTCTCTGCAGACAATGGCAAACCTCAGAGAGTAAAAACTGCCATGAAAAGCTTCTTGAGAACATAAGCCGTTCGGAGTCGGCGTTAAAACATGAAGGTCCAGTTCTCGATCATTTGTGTGCAAACATTTCACATCGCACACAACACAATTGATCATAAGAAGCTCGGTCAAAGTCCTTTCAAGGGCTGAAAAGGCCATTTCGTTTTTTTTTTTTTTTTTTTTTTTTTAGGAGTTTATCTAGGAAGGAGATTTTAAACTTCTTTGAACAATCCTTGGAACAAGTTTTATAACAGGTCTATGCAAGGAAAAAGGCTTATGAAATTATTTCCTTTATACAGGAATTTATATAAAGTTTGATTAAGGGTATTTATTCAGGGCTTCTTCAGGAACTCGTAAACGGAAAAAAAATTTATTGTTTTTTTTTATCTCCTTCTCCTACGTTTCATCATTTCATTTTATTTAGAATAGAAAACTTGTACATTTTAAAAATCTTTGTATATCTTTGTATATTTACCATTGCCCAACCAGCGCGGATTGAACTCGGATCCTTTGTATCGACAGCCGCACGCTCTATCTACTCGTCTATTCAGGAGTTTCCTCACTCAATTACTATTTTCTTTGAATTCCCTTAAGTAAAATTTTACAAAATTCTCGATTGCAATCATTTCATATATGTACTTAATTTGAAAGCAATAAATTAGCTCGGTAGCCCAGTGGTTTAAGGAGTGGTTTATCAACAGATAGATCAACGGTTCAATCCCTGGCTCACAAACAAATTTTTTTTCGTATTATTGAAATAATTTTTTTTTATGATAGTGAATATATTTTTATTTAATTCTGGAATTTCTAATGTTATTGTTTTCACAAACTGAAACTTTGTTTATCTAAAAAAAAAAATCTAAGCTTGAGTAAAAATCTTCTTGAATACTTCCTAAAATGTATCAAGAAAATTGAATTTTCAAGGTTTTTACAAGGCCCCTTCAAGAAAAACATGAATAATTCCTTTTATGCAAGGCCTTTTCAAGTTGAGTATGAATAACCTAAAATATTTAGGTGAAATTGTTATCTGGAACGCTACATAATTAAGTATTAAGACAGAAAAAAGAAAAACTCAGCATAATGCGCCTCATTTCATAAAATTATAATGAGCAGTTATGAGATGTCTATAATTCTAACAAATTCTATAAATTTTTCAAACACGTGCAATTTCCTTATTTATTCAAAAAGCTCAAGTTTATAATTGAACTCCACAACGTGTACTTTTTTAATATTTTCCTAAAACTACGTCAATCTACTGTATGAAACACTTGCTTCTATACCACATGCATGAATTAAGAGTAGAAACCATTTAACGAAAAATATGACGCATGAAATAAAATAATGGCGAAAACAAATAAAGTATTTAAGAACAAATAAGCCAAAATTTTATAAAAGACAAAATAAATAAATACAGAAGCAAAAGTTAATAACATCATAATAGCCCAAACACATTGACGACGGCTGTTAAAATTTTTTAACATTTTCTTATAGCCTAGACCAGGGGTTCCCAAACTTTTTTCACCGTGGCACCCTTGTTGCGCGAAAAAAAATTCGCGGCACACCTACTCTTAAAAAGGTGTGACTTCTTAGAAATACAAGAAAACACAATGCAGTTTAGCGCTCATTTATCTTTAATGGGAAGAATGAAACTGTTTAAATGAATTTTTCATTATTTCTTTTAAGCTGATAGGAAGTTTTGTCAATTTTACCCTTAAATCACTTGAAGCTGAAAGTTTGCTCCTGTATCTGTTTTTTATGTAAGCATACGTTGAGAATGCAGACTCACATAGATAAGTTGAAGTAAAACGGAAAAGTTTTTTTATTGCAATTTTGCCAATAGAATTATTTTCTGTGTATACTTGCATCCAGAACTGTTCTTGGTTCCCGTCGTGGTATTTTTGTTTCAAAGTGTTGTCTTCACTGATTTCCAGCAGATTTTGAAAAGCTTCATTTGCCATCCCAATAGGTTTACGTGTTGGGTTGCACGAAAACGGGTTTATCATCCAGCTGTAGACATCCTCAGAATCAATATCAGGAAAATACTCAACAATGGTTTTTTCCAAACCTACCAAGTGGGTGGTAATAATTTCGAGGAATTTTGGTTGAAGATGGATCTCATTTGTTTTGACAAATTCTTGTAACCGAGGAAAGTTGGAGATACCTTTGCTCTTAACACACGTGTCAAAAAATATAATTTTTTTGCGCAGTCCTTTAATTTTAGCTAATTGTGCTCCTTCTTTCCCTTGAAGAGATGTGGTGGTTTCTTTTAATTTTTCGAATATATCGGAAAGGTATCCCAATTTAAGCAGCCAATCGATATCAGTTAATTTTTGAATGAAAGATTGCTCTGTAAATGTGACCACCAGTGCATCTTTTAGTTCAAACAGTCTGGCTAAAGCCTTACCCCTTGAAAGCCACCGCACTTCTGTGTGCAGCAAGAGGTGAAAGTGTTCCATACCCATATCTTCGGTGGTAAGTTTTAAAAGGCGTGCTTGAAGTGGGCGGCTCTTAACATGATTAATTATCTTGACAGCATCATCCAGTACGACTTTTAATTCTTGTGGCATCTTTCTTGTCGCCAGAGAATGTCGATGGATAAGACAGTGGCTGCTGGTGGCGTTTTTTGCCACTTGCTTAATCTTAGCCACCGCTCCCTTCGTTTTTCCAACCATTGCGGCCGCTCCATCACTGCAAACATCCACGCACTTGCTCCATTCCAAACAATTTTTCTGTATGAATTGGTCGATAACTTTGAAAATCTCGTCGCCAGTGGTGTAAGTTTCAAGCGCTTCGCTTATCAAGAGTTCCTCTTCTATTTGCATTGCGAATGGGTACCTCACAAATACAAGAAGTACAGCAAGTCCCGCTACGTCGGTACTTTCATCAAGCTGTAAGCTAAAAAATTCACAAGATTTTAATCTTTTTATAAGTTCGTTCTCGACTGTCTCTGAAATTGAGCTAATTCGCTTGCTTATCGTATTATTTGATAGCTGCACAGCATCAATCTTCTTGGCATTATCTGGACTTAAAATACAACTAACAACATCCTTCAGACAAGGTTTAATTAATGTCTCGGCAATAGTATGAGGTTTTCCAGTTTTTGCAATATGTAAACTAATAATAAATGAAGCCTCAGTTGCATTTTCATTTTCATTTTTAGAAATTTAATTCTCCATCATAGATGACCCTGCCTGAAGAGATAAAGCGCGGCGCATAAAGATTTCTTCACCTTTATGCACTAAATCAGAATGATTACATTCCAGGTGTCTTTTTAATTTGGATGGGACTAAGCAGCCATTAGCAACAATTTTATGACAATTAACGCATTGCCCTTCGGGTGTCTGTTCGTTTCCAACTGAAACAAAGCCAAACAGAGTAAGGTAACTAGGGTCATATTTTCTTATTTTTCCTCGAATCTCCTTTGAAACATGAATTTCCTTTTCTCGAACTGAAGCAGAACAGTTTGGGCTTAGGCTGTCAGAAGGCTGCTGGCAGATTTCGTCACATTCGGCGATGCTGGTTGTCATTGAATCAGACGTTTCAGAAGCTTCTACAATTTCACCACCTTTTCTTTTCAAAGACCCAGTTTTTAGCCAATTGTCCATGATTCTGCAACAAATACGTTCATAATTACTCCATTAAACGTAAAAAAGACGAAATTTCTTTACCAAACACGTCTGATTGTATTGATAGTTCATAAAATACTAACACTTTTCAATTGCTCTGACAAGTAAATTTGCTTGTATGTACAGCCGTGGACACATAAATAGCACAAAAATACATGTAGGGAGTTTCACATAAATTTAAATAAAATACATAGAGGAAAACAAGAATTTATTTCATGGTATTTAAGTTTAAACATTAAAAATTTAAATTCAGTAGTAACTTTGTAATTACGAATTAAAAATTAGAAAATCAATGAAAAACCCGTATATTGCTCCTTAGCTGAGGTGGACGTATAAATAGCACAATTTGGATTCTGAAAGATAGACATTGATTTATTTTTATTTTACAATGAGCTTACGAATATGCTTACTAGTACTTGGTACTGCATCCCGAGTTGTCCAAAACAGCCCGACATCTTCATCCCATACTCTCCACAAGCTTCCTAACCCTATCCTTCGGAATAGAGTACCAAGCCTTCTTAATCCATAACTCCATAACTCCATAACTCATCTTAATTTCGAAAATTTTTGTTGCTTATGCTGACCTTCACTTTATTCCATAAATTTTCTATGGGATTGAGGCCTGGGCTTTAAGCCGACCAATTCAAAATATTTATTTTTTCCTTTTTTAGCCAATCAACCACAATCTTTGCAGTGTGTTTTATATTAATATTGTGCATAAAAGTCCACTTAATAGGCATGTTCTCAACTGCAAATGGTTCCATCTGGTTATTAAGAATATCTAAATACATATTTTTGTCCATTATTCCTGGTATAGGAAAAATTGGCCCAACGCCGTGCCAGGAAAAAGCTCCCCAAGCCATTAAATTCCCTCCTCCATGCTTTAATGATTTTTTTGTATACTTCGGATTAAACTCTTTGCGTTTGGGGCGCCGAACAAAAGTTTTTCAATCTGGTCCAACCCTATTAAATTTAGTTTCGTTAGTCCAGAGCACGTTCTTCCAAAATTGGTCTTCTTTATTCACATGGACCCTTACACACGCTAAACGATCCTTTAAATTTTTTTTTTGCTTAGAGCGGCTTTCTTCGGCTAATGCGTTCATAAAAATTAGCTTCATGTAGTCTCCTAGATACAAGTTTTCTTGAAACATTTAGGTTATTTCCTTCATTTGTTTCCCTCATAATTTGCTTTGCTGACTTGAGAGGATCAGCCTAACTTTTGCAACTATGAGTCTATCAGTAGAAGCGGTGGTTTTACGCGGTCTAGAATTGCGCGGCTTATTCTCGAAATTATTTGAATCATTTGATGCAACCAGCTTGAGTGCATTATAGACCATTTTTCGTGAAATTTTGAGAATATCTGCGATTTCAGATGGTTTTTTGCCATTTCGACTTAGTTCGTGAATTATAGACCTTTTTTCCGGAATGCAATGTATGCCACTACACATTTTATTTAGAATCGGCGAAATTAACTGAATAAAGCTTTAAAATGTTTACAAGATCCCGATCTTGTTATCTTTTATTCACCAACTAACATGTGTGCTATTTATATGACCACAGCAGATCGTACATGCCTATACACAAAGAGATGGCCTGAGCAAATAAAAGTAAGTAACGGTACATCTCTCTCGGAGTTTTAAGCAACGTCACACTGGAGTCTCAAAAAATTATAACTACAGTTAATGACTGCATTATTAGGTTCAAACGAAACGTTTGAAAAATAAGTTGGCATCTGTGCTATTTATGTGTCCATGGCTGTATGTACATATGTATGTATACACTATAATAAAACCAAAGAAAAACAAATATGTACATATTCTCTTTGTGCTCTTTCTTGTTTTCGTATGGTTTCTAGCTGTTTTCTAGCTGTGTGTTTTTTTTTTTATTTATTTGTGTTGTGTTAATGTAGAAACACAATTGAGCTGCAGCAGCTTTTTTCATACGATTTGACATTTAAATCCAGCCGAGCAGCACTGCAATGAGATAAAATCTATTTTATTTTGATGGCAGCTTTTCTTATGCACTCATTTTTAGACTCTCACTCTCACAAAA
This sequence comes from Coremacera marginata, assembly GCA_914767935.1. NCBI lineage: Eukaryota > Metazoa > Arthropoda > Insecta > Diptera > Sciomyzidae > Coremacera > Coremacera marginata. The sequence goes on along the minus strand of OU612043.1, from coordinate 233,179,961 downwards.
ATGTTACCATACCTTCATAAAATTTCGTTTCATTTCCTTCATTCCAGTTCATTTTGTAAACAAATTGAATCGTAGACGCGGTATAATAATGGTGTTGCCATATTATAAAATGAAATTAGGGATTTAATAGTGGTATTGCCATATTATAAAATGAAATTCTACTGCTTAATCTCAATTTTATTGTGAAAATTATGGAATGTGTTGGCATCGCTGGCGGCACCCCAGGGTGCCGCGGCAACCACTTTGGGAAGCCCTGGCCTAGACACATTGACTGCGGCTGCGGCCGTGCGGCATCTGTCAACATTTTTTACATGTATTAGCCTAGACACATTGACTGAGGCTGCGGCCGTGCGGCATCTGTCAAAATTTTTTACATGTATTTCTTATGGAGAGAAACTGGTATAATGCCGCCCTTGCCGCTGCGGCTATGTCGTCGATATAGAATCGTTCCTAATTTGACAGCTTGTCGTTGCAACCGCAGTCAATGTGTTTAGGCTATAACGATTCACAAAAAATTCTCCGCAATCGGCAGTCTATGTGTCCCATGTTCTTATACGCGTTTATATACTCGTACATATATATGTCGTACATATCTTTTTGGGTGGTTGTTATGGCGCTTTTTGATTAATTTTCAATCAAAAATTCTTTAATTCTTACAGATTTTTATACTAATCCTTAATGGACGCCGCACAGTGTCGCGGCTCCATATAAGCCGCGTAAAATAGGAAGAGTTGCAGCATCATAAAAATACGTCTTACGAAAAGAGAAATATTCACACAAAACTTCGTTGAAATGGGATGAATGAGATTAGGTTAGGTTATGTAGAGGCGGCAGCCAATGTATACGAAATATCATACACCAGCTCACTTAGACCAGATAGCTCCATTGTGATACCGCTGCACACAGGCCTTCACTCAAAAATGGAACCAACTTGAGCTCCTGATGAGCACCTTTAGACGTCTGACATCAATCGTTGACAGGTCGTCAAGCCCATGAAAGTAGAAAGAGCCTAAATATTTGTGCCTTCTTCTGGCTAGCGTACGACAGGAGCACAAAAGATGGGAGATTGTTTTTTCCTCTTCCTCGTCCCTGCAGCTTCTACAGAAGTCATCTGAGATATCTCCTAACCTGTAGGCATGTCTGCCTATCAAGCAGTGCCCTGTGATGACAGCCACTATTGTGGCTAATTCTGGTCTTGCCAGTGAGAGAAGGGCTGTCGATCGCACGGGATCTAGTGTCGGCCAGATAAGCCTTGATGCTCTGCATGTCGAGAGTGCAGCCCACTGATTGTTACTGATTAGCAGCTTGAGAGTTGCTAACGGGATACCCGGTGGGTTCACCATGATTGTGCCGTTCGTGTCCCATTTCTAGCACGCTCATCTTTTCTTTTCATTACCTTTTATGACCATGTACCCATATTAAGTTGGTGCTGAAATAGTTCGAAATTTCACCTAATGAAGCACGACATTCTTTGGCTACTTTAGAGTTTGTGGCTACTTGTTTCAACGATTTTATCGCAGCCTGACTATCTGAGATATAAATTTCCGTTTAGAGGCAACGTTTCTTGAAAGCCATGATGCAACCTCCCCTATTGCCGTCTTTCCGGCCTGAAACACACTACAATGGTCAGGAAGACTACGAGCCAGAGATACCCCAAGCTCTTTTGAGTAGACCTTGCACCCGACCTTGTCGTTTAATTTTGATCCATCTGTATAGAAATATAGTCACCCTCGTTTCTATGGTGCACCATTGACCCAGTATGTTCTAGGCGGAATAAGCGTACCATACCTTCGTTCGAAGGAAAACGAGGGCTTGCAGTAATCAGCCCTTGATGGAATGAAGTTGCAGTTGTTAAGTATGGATGAGTGACCCGTTGTCAGACTTTTCCATACACCCATGGAATGAATGGGATGAATGAAATGCTCACTGAAATCGGGAATCTGATATATTTCCCCAAAAAATTATACCAGATCAACAAAAACTTTATGCCGATAATTATTTATAAAAAAAAGTAGTTGGTATACAACTAAATCAAATTGGCCTCCCACATAACTGAAATCGGTAATCTGGTATATTTCCCCAAAAAATCTTAAATTTTTAGCTGCCGCAGCCAAACTTTTCTGAAAAATGTTAAAAAGCTTTCATTGAAATTATATTGACATTAAAAAAAAAAATTTTAAATGCGTTCTTTTCTGCGTCTTAAACTTTTTTTAATTATTTCATTTTTCCCATACAAAATTTTGAACTTTGGCAAAAAAATTAGAAAACACTAAAAAAATAATAAAAATGGAAATTTATGGGGTGGTTTTGCGGAAAATTTTTTTTAAAATTATTTTTATGATTATTCCTAAAAATGACATCTATTAAAATCATCATAAAATCATAAAAAAAATTCTGAAAGCGTCTTTATCAAGAATTTGTCTATTTGAGCAAAAAAAATTTCATCGAAATTATATAACCCAACCCCAACGCGTACTGCGTAAGTACTTTGTTATTCAGTAGATACAATACAGGGCTTCTGGCGCAGGAGGAGCGGAGGAGCAAGCCGATGACGTCACTCCGGTCCAGCGCCATCTAGTGGGGGCTTTTTTTTGCTAAAAATGTACAAAGGTGTGTGTCTTTGCTAAAAGCTATTAAAATTGGCAAGTTTGGTGTATGTCCTTGCTAAAATCTTTAAAAAATTGGCAAGTTTGGTGTATGTCTGTGCTTTAAGCTTTTAAAATTGGCAAGTTTGGTGCATGTCTTTGCTTTAAACTTTTAAATTGGCAAGTTTGGGGTATGTCTTTGCTTTAAACTTTTAAATTGGCATGTTTGGTGTATGTCTTTGCTTTAAACTTTTAAATTGGCAAGTTTGGGGTATGTATTTGCTTTAAACTTTTAAATTGGCAAGTGTATTGGTGTATGTCTTTGCTTTTAAGCGTTGATCATAATTTTGCTTACTTCATTATCGGTAGTGGTAGTCAAGCGAGTTCTTATCAGTGTTTGCATGTTTCGTTTTTTTTTTCTTAACCCTCGAATACCTAATAGCAATGACTCAAATTCTGCTGGCTGACTTTAGCTGAAGTGATATGACTTGCTATATGAAAATATATGCATTAATATGGGTTGAAGCAATTTAGGTACGGAGAAGGTTGAAGGGTTAAAGAAATGTTTATAAATTTATCATAATGGTGCTAAGTATAAGGTGCGTGTATTAGATTTGCATAAGTAGTTTAAGAATTGGATAACAACCATTTGAAACATAGGCGTATAAAAATATCTATTCGTGAGTGGGGGGACATCGAGGTAACAAGCCCCGCTTAATAACCATTGGCCAAGTCGCTTATACCCAGCAACTTCTACGCCGCTGTATTTTATTTTAAGTAAACGAAATACACCGCAACCAAGAAGAGTCAGGAAGTTTCTAGAAGCTTCGTGATGCAGAAATGTCGAAAACAATTTAGAAGCCGACTTATGTTATTGTATGCCGATGACGTCACCCATCCCCATCCCGATACGGATTTTAATTTTATTTAATTTCAATTTACAATACTAATTTCAAGGTTAAAGTGATAAGAGCCAAGCTTCATAGTAAGCGCACTCATAACCCGCAAGTTCAATATAAGGCAGCAATGTAGAAGTTCGACATGTTTTTGTGTTACTTCTAAAATAATTTTGGCGTGTTACATCAAGAACAATAAGTGGTGCAATAGCCTTGAATCCAACGACATCTAGCAATGGTTGAGATTCCCGTATATAATAACTTTGTTGAACTTTTGTATACATATCATATAGTACAGCATACTGTCCCATTTCAAAGCGACTCTTTAAATCATCATAGGGATATGATTCAGAGTTTATATATACTTTTAAATTAGATATATTACAATGATCAAATTTATTTCCTTCCTGTTTACTTTTTCTCTTTGTAAGCCGATTATAAGAAATCATGGTTTTTAATTTTGCGGTGAAAGCTTTACCATCCATAAGACTTTTGTTTCCTTTGATAGTATAGGATTTATATGATAGTCCCAACTTCTAAACGCCATTGGTATTACCAAAATGTCGTTTTTAATTATCTTGTACATTTCCAATTTTGCAAAGTAACCCAACCCGCGTTTTTTAATGCGCCACTTTCAGCTTTATTCAATGATACGAAATTTTTCATGGTTGATGAAATTGCAACATTACGTGTACGATCAACTTCAAAGCCATTAATTTCATATCGAATTTCATCGAACAGATATGAAACAAAGTTGTTTTTAAATTTCACACCTGTTGTTACTGTACCATTTCTTCCTTCCTGTTTTACTATAAGCCCATGATTGTAAATCATACTCTCACTTGGTAAGACAAAAAGATACTGATTTTGAATGGGTATACGAATCTCATCGTCATTGTTAAACGATTTTTGGTATGGAAAGTAAGTATGATAGTCTCTTTTTATAATACTCTCATCGTACATAGGTTGTTGAAGTACATTGAGTATTTCATTCATATTGAATTATTGGTTGATTGATTATCGATATTATGATTGATTGATTAATTATCGATCAGTTTTAGCAGGTAGCTGTTTAACAGTACAAACCAGTTTTAGCAGGTAGCTGTTTAACAGTACAAACCAGTTTTAGCAGGTAGCTGTTTAACAGTACAGATCAGTTTTAGCAGTTAGCTGTTGAATAGTACAGATCAGTTTTAGCAGTTAGCTGTTGAATAGTACAGATCAGTTTTAGCAGATAACTGCTAAATAATATCGATAATCAATCAACCTACTACGTGGTGGCCGTGGCGTAGTGGGTAGAGTGTGTGACTCTTACTCCAGAGAACCCAGGTTCGAATCCTCCATCTGACACAGAAAAATTTTTTTAATTGAAATGATTTTTCTGTTCAGCAGTTACCTCTCTGCAGACAATGGCAAGCCTCACGGAGTAAAAAGTGCAATGAGAAGCTTCTTGAGAACATAAGCCGTTCGGAGTCGGCGTAAAACATGTAGGTCCACTTCTCGATCATTTGTGTGCAAACATTTCACATCACACATAACACAATTGATCATAACAAGCTCGGTCAAAGTCCTTCCAAGGGCTGAGATGGCGATTTTCGTTTTTAGGCGCCATCTAAGTAAGAAATACTTCACTTCATCTGACCTTCCTTTGATTTATACTTAAATATATTAGGTACAAAATGCAATACAATATTTAGAGCTTCTGAACCGGATTCAACGACGTGCGATATATTTGATGGGGAATGAAAATATTTCATATTCTCTCAACTCTCTTCAACATCGTCGCAATGTTGGCTGCCTAAGCCTTCTGCACAGGTACTACCATGGGAAGTATTAAAGGGAGAAGTGTAAAGGGAGATGCCACCAGCTCGTGTGTTTCCTAGGTCCACTCGGGCAACACTCTTTGCTCAATAGAACATCGGACTACCGAGATAATTCGTTATTCGGTCGCTCAGTAAAATTGTGGAACAATCTCCCTGCGTGCATCTTTCCCGGCAGTTTCAATCTGTGTATATTTAAATCAAATCTTCACTGTCACTACTCCATCTTTCCACCGGCAATACATTTAGAGGCATCCCAGAAACGAATTTTCATTTCATTTTAAATGACTATACAACATCTCATAAATATGTAAACAAAATTTTATAAGATATCTTGAATATTAAGATAGTTATAAGCTTTTGAAAAGAGACCCGCGCATGAGTTCGATATAATATAAAAATCACGCTACTACAGCTGCTATTTTATTATATCATTTATTTTATTTGCTTAAATCTGTATATTTGAGATTGGAAACATTCCCAAAAATGTAAAACATAATACTATTTTGTGTATATATAGTGCTTTAATTAAGTTTTGGGCACTAACGTCTTCGTATTGTTTGTTTCGAATAACTTTAAAGTCGTTTTCCTCAAAACTACGTTTTTCAAAACTGTTGGCAACCTAGCTCAAAAACTACTTGATCGATCCTTACAATATTTGGAAGGACATTTGTTTAAAAAGTTTTTGACCAATCTGAATGAAACTGATTTTTTAAATAGCCTTTTAGAATCGTTTTATTCAAAATTTAAAACAAAGCATAAGTAAAAAATGCAATTTTTTTTCAAAGTACGTATACATTTTTATAAAAAACTTTTTTAAAATTCTGTCTCATTCAGATAGAATACATTTTCATTGTGTTTTAAAATTTGATATTTTTTTTTTCGGGTCAACCTAGGAGCCAGCAGAATGCCCGCAGTGCGAAATGAGGTCTTTTACAGCATTCGTTGTGTAGCCAGCGCCATCTATGTTTTTGAAACAAAAACATTTGTTTTTTAAACATAAATGTATATTTTACCGAATTGGAAAATTTTAAAACTCTAAACAAATTTCTTCTAATAAAAACCGTTACCTCAATATCACTCTTTTTTACTCTCCTCTAAATGTATTGCCGGCATTAACGCAGGAGACCCTTTTAAAATTGGCGAAACCTAATGTGGCGAGTTAATTGTGAATCTGGCGGGCAATAAAAAATTGTTAGATACATATGAGTTCATAAGTTTACCATATATGAGGCAAATAACACTGTGACAACAAAAAAATCAAAAACAAAACTTCTGGGATGGGACATAGCGTAGGTTGTAGGTTTAGTTAAATAGATTTTTGTGGCATACTAGAATTTTTGGTGCACATCGAAATTTTGAATAACGGTAAAAAATGGTCGCACATGTGCTCAATTTATACGCCCATAACTTCGTCAAATATCCCCTGATTTTAATTTTCTTACCGGTTTTGATCAGTAGAAATTTCGGTCATTAAACCAAAATTAAACATGTTTCATTTTCTATATTGTAGTATTTGCTAGGTAAACCATTTTTTTATTTTTGGTTTTTTCTTACATTTTTTTGACTTTGGTGATGTTTTTGAACACTATTTTGTTAGAAACCTCTCAAATTTGTTTTATTATTTAAAAAAGAAATTTTCACGAGTAAAACGTGTGTCTTTTTTCTAAAATCGGTCAAGAATATATAATAATATAATCTAAATAAATAAAAATCCTTTTTTTGTTTATTTGTTCATTTGTGTGTTTGTTTGCTTGACTTTTATACAAATCTTAAAGGATTTCGCTCAAACTTAAAACGTGTATTACTTGCATCCTAGATTAGGTTTTTGCATACTTAGTTCTAACCACACCCCCTTTTACCACCCACAAATCAATAAAAATTCGATATTTCCTACAGTTTGTATGAGACAAAAATTTGGCAATTTAATTTGTATGGTTACTTTCTGCAATTATATCAAAAAAGGGTTTCCACGCCCCCTATTACCGCCAAAAAATCAATAATAAAGCTTTATTTCAGTTTTGGTCGTATAAGACTGAAATATGGTAATTAAGTTTGTGTGCTTAACATCTGAAATTTTGGCAGTAGATTGTTTTCGAGTACGAGATGGTTTACGGAGTAAAATGTTTGCCGTACCCCCTTTCCCCGCCCACAAATAAAAGAGTATGGTTGCTGGAGTATCCGTGGCGAAGAAGCGGATCACTGGGTCCTGCTAGTATTTAATATAATATATAATATTTTTGAGCGCTTTATAGTAAATTTTTAAAAAATTTTGTTTTTTAGAATGAGAATACCTCTAAGTACTGCAAAATTAAATAATAAAACATATCAAGCTACTTCAATTTATTTATATTACTTTTAAGCATGTTTTGTGACAGTTTAAAGGCATTTGTTGAACTTTTAGTACACTGTTTTTGGAAATGCTACTCAAAAATGTTTACTCGATCTTTGTTCTTTTCAACTGATCATCATCAGTTTCTCATTTAAGTGACCAGCCGTAATTTGTCATCACTTTGATTTTATTTTTACCATCAAAGCGCTTTTCTATAGTTGCGATTACTTTGTGAAACCTTTCTCATTTCACTCGTGTTCAGTATTCTGTTTACAGAATGTTAATTTCATTGTTAGTAACAAATTCAAACGAAACTGCCAAATTGAACTTCGGCGGAATTTAATACACATCTTGAAACTAAAATATGGGCAAATGGCTTTTTCCTAAAAAGTTGAATAACTCAATAAAATATTACTCGATTTGAATAAACTAAAGTGCAGAAGACACAAAATTAAATGTGTTTGGATACTGCATACCAAAAGTAAATAGTTTTATACAAATTTGACTTATTAATTTTCGTTGAAAGTACGGAACTGAAAAAAAATCAATATGTTTTTACGTGTAGCTCCCTTAATTTTTTTCCGAGAGTGCAATGTAATACACCGTTAGAAAGGTGTAATTTTTCTCTTTCCAACGACGTATTACAATTAGGATGCATAGTTTAAGACATATGATTTTTTAACTCCATCTACCTCAAAAAGACGGTTTTTTAACAGTTATCCAAAATTTTGATGTGCACGAAAAGTTTGTGGTATGCCACAATGTTAATTTAACTATATCTACAACCTACTCTATGTCGCATCCCAGAAGTTTTTTGACTATCACACCGTGTAATCATTAGCCATTTTAACTCTTCAGCTTATATACAAGAATATACCTGTACCAGAATCTTGACAAACTCTGACATTTTAAAACATACCCTGTGTGTTATGACGTCTTTTTAATACTACGCCAATCTACAGTTCTCACATGTTTAAATATCAATTGTTAGAATTTTTAAAAAAAACGTGTATATCATTAAACAAAACGAAAAAAACAGCTTTTAAAACGTATTAGTTAGTGAAAACAAATAAAATGCGAAAAAGCAAACGAGCCAAAAAATTAACAAAAGCCAGAACATATACTAAATCGAGTATAAATAGTCCAGCCAAAAAAATTTAATATCATAACAACTCAAGTTCCATTTAGTAAAGAAGCCAAAAAATGAACTACAGCCTTTATACTATTTCTGCCATTTTGGCAGTTTTTTTGATACAATCCTTCGTTGCAGTTCCAATAGTGGATGCCGCACCTACAGATCCTGCCGGAACTACTCCAACTTCTAATGATTTAATAACAGAGCTAGCAAATGACCTTTTATTAGTGTTAAACAGGCTATTACAAGCAGTTGCTGATTCAACGCCATCAATACCAATAATAGCACCAACAACAGCACAAACAACAGCTCCAAATTCTCGTGGTCAAAGTGGTCATGGTAATGACGGTATACGTGGTGATCGTAATGGCCGTGGGGGCTATGTTCCTCCCTTCGTCGTTGATCAAGATGGATATAGGGCTAAAGAAAGACTCTTGTAATGAAGAATTTTTATCAACCGGAGTGACTCAGAGACTATCCAAGCATCTCGGAGAAAATATACATAACGATAATTTAAAAGTAATATTTAAAGTAGCAATGATTTTGACCAGAATCTGGCAGCATTTAGTTTTTTCCATGTCTATTGGTTTGGCTTATATTAACAAACCCATATTATTTTGCAACTTTATTTAATAAATATAAGCTTTAGAAAATAAATATCCACTCTCGTTTATTCTTCTGAAAGCAAAATGTAGCTTCAACATCTGAACATTATGAGAAATAGTTAGGGAAATTGGGATTTGTGTGTGCGTGCCGCCAATCGCTTGCAAAAATACATTTTCAAGTTTTATATTGTATTCGATAGATTGCACATTTTTGAAAAAAATCAGAGCAAAAACGAATTTTTGGCGATTTGCGAGGACACTGGACGAAAATTAAATAAGCATTAAAAATAGAAATTGAAATGTCAAAACACCGCCAACGTATGACGCAACTGAGTTGCTCATGTGTTGATGCGAACTCAAATACCACAGGATTCGGCATCAGCTGTCCTGATTTGCAAAAAAAAAAAACGAAAGTTGAATATAACACACTCAATTGTGTATCGTCGTGGGGTCAATACGCATTGTGTTTTTCTTCATTAAGTTTTCGGTCTTTTTTATCAAAATAAACAAATAATATAATAAATAATGCCGTGCATTTGCAAACAAAAAGTTGATCGCCATCAGGCAAAAATAAAATGTTTCTATTGTAACGAATATTTCCATTGCAAGTGCGTAAATATTCAGCCAAGTGATATCGAATTCATGGAAAAAAATAACTCTTCGTTTAAATGCAATGCCTGCTTGAGCGCACGTCGTTCTTCTATTCGCTCTCCACCAATTTCCACTGCTTGTGTTTTGGCGCCACCTGCTTCATCTTTGTGTTCTTCAAAAAAATTTGATGCTGCCGCCTCCCCTCTGACTGCCGCTGCTCGTACATCTTCTGCGGAGATAGCTTTGAACTCTCGTTCAATTCCATCGTTGCTGGGAACTAGTGCGAATGCGAAACAGCTGTTGAGCCAGCAACCACAGCCGCTACAACAACAACATGTAAGTCAGTGGTCTGAACAAGTGCAAAAAGAAATGCAAACAATACAAATTGCAGTGCAGCCTACCGAGATTACGTTAGAAATGATTTATAATGAAATCGTATGTTTAAAAAATGCTAACGTTAATGCTCTTGCGATGATACATTCACTACAGGATGAGAAAAGAATTCTCCAAGAAAAAGTTCACTTTCTACAGGAAGAAGTGAATTATCTGCAGCAACAAAATAGAGAAAAGTGCATCGAAATTGTTGGTGTTCCTGATGCTAATAATGCGAACGCTGTTGAGTGCGCTCTGAAAATATTCCGGGAAGGTTTAAATATCAACGTAACACAGGAACAGATTGACGATTGTTACGTAAAACGCATTAACAAATCCAGGGGTTCCGCATCTTCTGATTCTATGAACATCTTATGTGTCAAATTTGCTACGCGTCTAATTAAAAAACTTGTTGTTACGAACAAATTTAAATGTAGAAGAAATTTAAACACGAAACTATTTAACTGCGAGCGCATTTCTAGTATTTTTATAAATGATTGTTTATCCTCTAAGACCAGACATTTATTTAATGAAGCTAAAAAATTGCGAAAAGTAAAAAATTTCAAATATTTATGGGTTACTAATGGAAAAATTTTATTGCGGAAGAAGGAGGGTGATAATGTTATAGTAATTAATTCAGAAGAGGATTTTTGCAAAATAATTTAAAATAATTTTAATTTTTACTACTTAAATTATAGTAGTTAATAAAATATGTTAAATGATAATATGAATAATGTAAATCCTCAAGATAATCTTTTTTATGTTCCTCCTCCGCTCTGTAATAATTTAAATTTTAATGTAATTTCTTCAATACAGAAAAAAAACCCAAAAAGCTTTTATATTGTCCAACAAAATATTAGAAGTTTAAGAAAAAATTTTGATAACTTTCTTTTACATGTGGAATCATTTGAAAATAAGCCTGATTTCATTTTCTTCACAGAGATATGGATATATGACTATGAACTTTCTTTGTTTAATACTCCTGGTTATAAGTGCTTTGCTAACTGTAATAATGACTATGCAGCTGGAGGAGTAGCGGTTTTTGTAAAGGAGGAATTTAAGTGTGAGTCTTGTTGTTTTAAGTTAAAGAGTTGTGATGCGATAAAAGTATGTTCTGTAATTGATGAATATAAATATTCTTTCATTTGCTTATATAGGTTTCATGACAATTCGAATATTGACACGTTTTTGAGTGATTTAGACATACTCTTGTTAAATGACAGATCTGATAATACAATTTTTCTGGGGGACATAAACTTAAATTTATTAGAAAATTCATTCATTATTGATAAATATTTACTCCAACTCTCGGCGTATGGATTAGAATCATGTATTAATGTACCAACTAGAATTTCAGATATCTCTTCTACATGTATTGATCATGTTTTTGTTAAGTTGAAGCGTTCTGTAAATATATCACTGTATAGTTCTGTGGCCAATTTGTATATATCTGATCACTGTATGACGTGCCTGTATTTTGGAAATGTTAAAAGACCTACTAACACTAAATCACAGCTTGATGAATTTTATAATAAAACTAACTTTTCATTATTAAATGAAAAGCTTAAATTTGAATCGTGGAATAATGTATATGTTGAACCTGATCCTTCTAAAGCGTACAGCAAGTTTTTAGATACTCTAAATCATCATGTTACTGTGTGTTCTGTAAAAGTTTGTAAACGTGCTTTGTTGAAAAGACTTAAACCTTGGATGTCGGTAGAGTTATTGAAAAAAATACGATATAAAAATAAACTTTTTAAAAAATTTTCTAAGTACCCAAACAATTTGTATGCTAAAGCAAGTTACAAAAAACTTTGCAAAGAAATTTCTGGCCAGATAGCTAAGAGTAAAACGGATTACTACGCAAATGAGTTCAATAAAATCAGTGGAAATTCTAAGAAAGAATGGCAACTTGTTAATAATATATTAAGTAATTCTAATAGCAATGAACAAAGAGTGAGGTCTTTTGATGAAGGAATGAGTTCCTCTGAGTCTGTGGCTAAAGCTGAAGATTTTAACAGGTACTTTGCTGAAATTGGCAAAAATGTGGTTGCTGATGCTGGTGCTAACGACGATTCTTGTAAATGTTTAGATAAGGAACCTTCTCATCCAAACAGTGCATTTTTTGCACCTATCTCCTCTTTTGAACTATATTAAATAATTATGGCTCTTAAAAACAATAATTCATGTCCTGATGATGTGTTTTCTAATACATTCATCAAAAAGATTGTTTTCAATATTGTCGATGTTCTATCCAAGATTTTCAACAAAAGCCTTGACTGTGGAGTTTTTCCTGATGAACTCAAAAAAGCTGTGGTAATTCCATTGTTTAAAAAGGGAGACAAAAGTATTTTCAATAATTACAGACCAATCTCATTATTGCCAGCTTTTTCGAAAGTTTTTGAGAAAACAGTAAAAATCAGAATGTTAAATTTTTTAAAATCAACAAATTTTTTAAACAATTCGCAGTATGGCTTTAGAGAGGGTCTGTCTACTGAAGACGCTCTCTTGAAATTTTGTACTGATATATACAATGGCCAAAACAATAAAAAAGTATGTGCTGCCTTATTTGTAGATATCACTAAAGCGTTCGATACTGTTGATCATGTGATACTACTCAATAAATTATATAAATGTGGCTTTAGAGGATCTATTTACTCGTGGTTTCAGTCCTATCTATCAAATAGAAAGCAAAAAGTTAAAATAAATAATAATTTTAGCAGCTACATTACTATTGATGTTGGTGTTCCGCAGGGATCTGTTCTCGGACCTATTCTGTTTCTTATTTACATTAACTCTGTTTTTTGTCTTCCCTTTAAAAGTAAAGTCATAGCGTTCGCAGACGATATGGCTTGCACCTTTGCTAGTAATTCCGCTCTAAGCTTAACTTGTGATATAAACCATGATTTAGTACTACTTAGGCATTGGTTTTCATCGCATAAATTAGTTTTGAGTGATAAAACGAGTATGATGTACTTTAGTGTTTCAGGTAATGGCCTATGCCTTTCCAATTTTACCTTTCATTGCACAGGTTGTAAGAAATTTTTAGTTGGAAATGATATATGCAGTTCTTTCAACAACTTAAAAACATATGATGATTCTAGTCCTTGTTCCTCGAAATGTTTTCCTATTGATTGTGTTAAATCCTTTAAATATCTTGGGTTATTATTGGATTGGAAACTATCATGGCTAGAGCATACTCTTGCTCTCAAAAGGTATCTTCTGGGTGCCACTAGACAGATATACATCTTAAAGTCGTTTTGCTCATCAAAATTGCTCACATGTATTTATTATGGTATTTTCCATTCAAAGCTACAATATGGAATTACATGCTGGGGAGGTACACATTCTTCTAAAATTAATCCATTATTGTTCGCTCAAAAGCATGTCATTCGAATTATATGTCACAAGAAACGATTAGTAAGTAGCTTTCCGCTATTTAAAAACCTAAATGTTTTACCTATTAAACACTTATATTATTACAGAGTATTAAAAGAATATTTTGAAAAATCTAGTTATATATTAAACAGAAGTTATACAAGCCATTACTTAAGAATAAATGCCCAAAATTACGCTAGAGTTCCTCCTCACAGGTTAAATCACTTTTTTTCATTCTACTCATGCACTGCTCCAAGACTTTTTAATATTCTACCTTATAATGTCCGCTGTATGTCTAATAATATTATTTTTCTAAAAAAAATGAAATCATGGTTATTTAACTATAATTTTAATGATATTAAATACATTATCTCCATTTCAATATAATATTATTTTTGTTTTAAAAATTTCTTTTTTTTCCCAGTTTGTATTAATTTGCTTTTGTTGTTGATAATTTAAATAAATTAAATGTCAAGCATAATCTGTTAAATTTGATGTAATAAAATGCTTAATTTCGATGTATTTAAAGTTCGTTTAAGACCCCACTACATGTTATAAGAACTTAAAATATTTGTAATGTATATTTCTGCATTCGCCACTTGTTTGTATTGAACAACAGAATGCAGTTTTTTGTTAATTAATTTTGTATTTTTGTATCTTTGTGTTAGTTTTAAGATACATTGTACAACATTTAATTAATTAATAATAATAATAAATAAATAAATAAATAATAAATAAATAAATACACAAAAAGAAGAAAAGAAGACATTTATCACCCTACGCGCTTTGCTACGCCTTACTGTTTTTATATTTTGACTGTATGAAAAAAATTTAAATATTTATAGACAATAAACGAAAATAAACTAAACTGTATTTTGTAGTACAGCGCCCTCTGGGGTTCAAGATATAGATAAAATACATAGCGCCAAAATACTCACCGCACCCGAAAACCACTTATAAAAATCATTCTTATCGGATGATTTGTTTTTAGTTTTTTTGCGGTATTTGTACAACAGCGCCCTATGGTTTCAGTGAAAGAATAAAAGAATAACGCCAACGCCCTTTCCATACTCGATATCAAATCCTATATATCCGATATACAAATTTTTTTCTAAGTCGGATGAGCGATTTTTGAGTGTTTCACGTTTTCTTAAGTGATTTGTACTACAGAACCATCTGGTGTTTAAGATAGCGCAGAAAAAAAAAAAGTTCAAAATACCCACCGTATCCGAAATTCCTATATACAAATATTCACGCAAATCGGATGTACAGCTAGGAGTTTTTCGAGATTTTTAAAACATTTGTGCCCTCTGGTGTTCAATATAGAACAAAATAGATAAGTCATAAGAACTACCGTACCCGAAAACTCCTAAATACAAATTTTCATGTAAATCGGATGAATGGTTTCGGAGACAAACTATAATAACAAAATTCATGGAACCCGATCGCAGCGCCACCTACCGGGTCCAATTGCGAATCTGAACTATCCAGAGATCCATTTAAGCACACACAAACATTTTCATCAAAATTGGTGCAGCCGTTTAGGAACAGTTTAATAACACACACACGCACAAACTGTACAACAGCGCCCACTACTTTTTGAGATAGAGTAAAAGAGATAACGACAAAACAGTTGCCGTACACGAAAATCCTTTAATAAAATTTTTCATCCAAATTGGATGAGCGGCTTTCTACTTTTTCACTATTTCTTAAGAGATTTGTACTACAGCGCCCTCTGGTGTTCGAGATAGTACAAAAGAGTAAGCCCAAAACAGTCACCATATTAGATAGCCCCTATATACCAATTTTAATGAAAATCGGATAAACAGCTTAGAAGTTTTATAAAATATTTGTACACAGCGCCCTCTGGTGTTCGAGATAGAACAGAGTAGATAAGTCATAAAAACTCACCATGTCCGAAAACCTCTATACACGAATTTTCATGCAAATCGGATGAACGGCTTCTGAGATAAACTATAAAAACAAAATGCCTTAAACACGATCGCAGTGCTACCTACCGGGTCCAATTGCGAATCTGAACCATCCAGAGATCCACTTAAGCACACACAAAAAATTTTCGATTTCACTCGAAAATCCGTACTTAGAAATTTGCATTCAAATCGGATGAGAAGTTTTGGAGTTTTTCACGATTTCCTAAGATTTGTACTAAAGCGCCCTCTGGTTTTCAAGATAGCACAAAATGGATAAGTCCAAAACACTCACTGAAAACCCACTCAGAAACCCCTATTTTCGAATTTTCATGCAATTCAGATGCACGGCTTAGGAGTTTTTCGAAATATTTTTA